>JAESUZ010002047.1:0-1252500 GCA_017311185.1 Proteles cristata cristata
GTGTGTGTGTGTGTGTGTGTGTGTGTGTGTGTGTGTGTGTGTACACACAGGACAGCTCGAGCTCCAGCCCATCCTTCCTGTAACAAAGAACGTGGAGTGACCAGTCTGCAAGGGAATATGGGACAATTCCTGTCAGGACCAAGTCAGAACAGGTTTTAGGAAGAAGTAGAAGGAACTCAAGCCTAGATTCTGAGATGAACGACGCGGTTGTTGTTTTAATGGGGGTGGAGGGAGGGACTGGAGGAAGTGGGAAAATGTGTTAGTGCTAAGGCAGAGGATGGTACTTAAAGTATCCCTGGCACCCTACAGGATTTCCCAGCTTGCCCCTAAGGCAATGGTTCTCACACTTTATTGTGCGTCAGAATCACGTGGAGTGCTTGTTAGAGCCCAGCCTGATTCAGTTTCCGATTCAAGAGGTCTGTGGTGGGGCCCAAATGTGTATTTCTACCAAGCTCCCAGATACTGGTGCTGCTGCTGCTACTGGGCCTGGACCACATCCTGAGAACCACCGCCCTAAGGGAAGGTCAGTGAAACTAGTGCTCATAGCCATTTCTTACAGCTAAAACATCACTCACTGGTAGCGAATGCTGATGGAAGCTCTGTGCTACCAGCACCCCACCCCATTACAAAAATAAGATAAACCCTAGCAGCTACAATACAAACCTGCATCTACAAAGGACACAGCTGTCTTAACCTGCCTTACTCTCCCCAGCCTTTTCTCATTCTGGGGGTAGGACTTTACCCCAAAGAGAGACGCATGAACTGGTAACAGGGTGGGAACAGTGGCCAGTAGCCACCTACGCTTATTCCTGCTCACTCTGGGGTGAGTGGGTGGGGATTTATGTCTGTGTGTACATGCATGTATGCAAACACAGAGGGAAATCAGTTTTATACTGTGAGGGGGATGACTAGGGTTGTGGGGGTCTGAAGTAGGATGGGGGATCCTCTAATCTGCCTTGGGGTCCTGTCCCATTCCCCCCTCCACCCCTGTCAAACAAAAGTCTAAAGAAAGCAGAAAGAGCATATCAACAAAGGCATAGGTGATATAACTAGGAAGACTGGATTCTAATCGGACTGGTTATGGAATAAAAAAAAAAGAATACATTTCCTTCCTGTGTATACAATGTACAATATTCATGAAAAATAATGATTGGGGGATGGCAAGGAAGTCATGAAAGAAAGGGGGGTGACTCGCAGGGGAAGGGGGCTGTCTCGGGGCTAGCACCTTTAAAGGAGCCTCTCAGTGTGGAGCAGGGGAGCCTTAGAAACCAGAGGAGTTTTTTGGGGTCTGCTTGGCGGTTCAGGCTGTAGACAGGGCATGGGTATGGTTAAGTACCCTGTTAACCAGGATGGGTAGTGCTGGAGGGCAGCAAATTAGGAAAGGAGCTAAGAATGGCAGAACAGGCATGGGGGGCGGGGGGCGGGTGGCAAGGTGAGTGAGGTTAGGTCGTCTCCTATTTACCACTACCTAGAGTAGAGGGTCTAGTGCTTAGTAAAAGGCGAAAGATTTATACGATCTGAAGAGAAACCAGAGTATGAGGGTCTAGTGCTTAGGGTCACAGAGAGGAGTGGAGGATGAAGAAAGCCAGATTTGGGGTGTACAACCAACAGGGAAAGAGCAAGTAAAGGAGAGCCTACTTTTCCCCTCTCTAGCAGTGAGGGAAGTTTCCTCTGACTTTTCAACTCTGAGCAAGCTTTCTCTTAAAGGAACAGGGCAAAAGTCTGCAGACCAGAACCCCTGGTCTGGCACCTTTCTCTTTGGCCTTGGTTATCTATCATCTGTGTCTCTGCAGTGAGGTGGGAGCGTCCCAAGGCATCCACACTCCCAGCTCCTTTCACAAAGTATCTTCCCCTGGGCCCCTAGAAAGACCATGATCATTAAGAAGGGAGAAGCGACGCCCTCCACGATGCTTCTGGTCCAGATAAGTCTGGAAAGCAAAGGGCAAGGGAGAGTGGCCACACGGATGGCAGCAATAACAAATAAGTATAAGTAACATCCCCCTTAACTATGAGGCAGTCTTAGGATAACCAACTGCCCTGCTTTCTCAGTGAGGCCAAGGACCAGCTTAAAGAGCTATCTGGGGGGTTATGTCCTGTTCCTTCCTACTGCTTCACTAGTAAGCTTCTGGCAATCCCCTCAGTTAGGCCCCAGTAATAACTTCCCACCGATGACAATGAGGTAAGGGCTCGAGAGGGGGAAGACACGGGGACTGAGAAACTACATGAGACCCTCTAAATAAATGAGTTGTCCTACACGGGCACAGATGGGTACGACTTGAACTTCCTCCAAGGCCAAGCAGTGAGGCAAGGCACGTGTGCAGTGACAAATGGATTCTTAACTTGAAAAACACTAGAATAAAGGGGAAGAAAAACAGTCCAGGGTCTTATGAAGGCTCCTTAGGAGCCATAAACTCAGTCAAGCTTTAGGGCAAGGCTGCTGGTGGGAAATCAAGATGATAAAAAATGAGACACAACTAAAGTGGAAGAAAGTCCCAGGGAGCAGACGTCAAAAGGAAAAGTCCTGAGTACAAGTTACGGCTGTGAACTGTTAAAGGCAAGTGCGGTCCCTGGAGGTGGGGACTTGCATCCCGACCATCTGCTGGGCCATTTGCTAGTCTGAGTCACCTCAGGGGCTGTTCCTGTTCGGTCTCAGGTGGCAGAGGATGAGAAAACCATGTTTTCTCTCCATTCTCTTAACCAGGTGTGTCTTGTTCAGCACTGGCTCTGGGGGGGGGGAGGGGAGGGGGGACGGAAAACAAATGCAGTGGAACACATCACCTGACTGGCTCACCAGTATAGCACTCCGAGAAGATGGGACTCTCCTAGCTTAGATGTCCTGATTCCCCCATGACAGCCAATTCTGGAAGACAAACTAAGGAAGGAAGCTGGCAGTTATTTTGTATGTATGTTTAAGATGGAGGCAGGAGAGAGGGAGAAAAGGGCATTCTTGGCTTGGGCAGATGGCAGAAGGTGGCTCTGGGACAAGTGGAAGGGATTCATACTGACAGGCTATTAAAGCTGACCTATCTATCCACAGGCCTCTGGCTTTGTATCACTTCCTGTGGCCCTGGTAGAAATTGCATATTCAGAGCCAAAGGAAGATCGGAAGTCTTAATGGGGAAGAAAGAGGGACACAAGGGATGAATTTCTCCCCCTGCAACCTAACTCCTCAAAGTAAGAATGGCTGAGAGCAATAGTCACCAATTTCCCAGGCAGGCCAGACCTTCCCCAAGCAGGGCTGTTCTGCTGAGATCAGTACTGCACCTCCTCTCTCTTGCCCCTCCCCATCCTACCTGACCCTCGAGAAAATCCACTTAGGACCCTGGCTCTGATGTCTCAGAGTCCTGGGGCTGGGCCTTTGGGGATGCGTTGCATCTAGGGGGCAGAGAGCAGGGAAGGGCTGAAGACATGCTGCAGAGCAGAGGGGACCAGAGGCTAGCCTAGGAGCCTGGTGTAAGACAGAAGGGGGGAATCCAGGGTGAGGGGCGCTTGTGAACAGAAGACCCTAGCCCAGAAAAGCAGACAGACACATGAGGCTGGGGGAAGAGCAAGGGAGTGTGAGCGTGCCCTACACAGCAGCTTCTGAAGGCTGCATCTGAAGAAGGAAGACAGAGGCAGGACACAGACAGGGGGACAGAGAGGGAGAGACAAGAGTGACGGACGACCAAATGGAACATGTGTGCTTTGGCCAGTAAACTCTTGTAAAACATAAAGAATCAGTTCAGTAACCTGACAGAACGAGCTTTCAACTATGCAGTTCCTGCCTGCCCTAACGACAGCTGCAGGAGGGCGGGCTGGGGAGGCAGGAATCGGCCAGTCACACTCGGGGTGCTTTCCCTTTTCACTAACAAGCAAGAGCTAATAAGGCCACACAAGTTGATCTTGCCAAGACTTAGTGGGAGGCGGAAAAGGCCCCTCCTGGAGACTGGGAAAACTCAAGACACAAAGCGAGATACCCAAATAGCTCTGGAAATAGTTGAAAAAGGACTAGAATTCTTGGGGTTTCTTTCTTTCTTTTTGCTTGTTTTTGTTTTTGAGGTTTTTCTGGTGGCAGTTAGGGAGAAGGACTAAAGTTTACGGAGGAGCTGGAAAATACTGCTAATTCATGTATCAAAGGTAACTTCACATTCGCCATAAGTGAATGTTTTAACTAGACTTCAGGAAGGGGAAAAAGGGATAAGATAAGCAGCTAAAGGGAGACAAAGTCCTGAGCCTATGGGGTGGCTGAGGCGGGCCCTCGGGTGACCTGCCATCAACATTAGCCTCCTTTTACCTAGCAGGAAGTGGCGTGCTGCTAAGAACAGGAAGCTAACAGCCATGGCTTCACGGGAAGAGAGGGAACTGAGAAGCCCAAAACCTAGAAGTGCAAGGGTTAGTGTTAAGAGACAGGTATACATGCACAGGCAGGGGTGATTGTTCGGACCATCTAGAAAGGCCTTTGGCTGTGGGTACATCAGAAACTGCCCCCTTTGGGGATGATCTATGTGGCTCCGGGGCTGGGAGGCTCTTAGTACAGGTGTCAATGTACATGACCATGTGGCTGAAGAGAAAAGCCCCACTTCTGTCCGTTACTCACAACACACAATCTTCCCCCCGTACTGCCACGTCCAAGGCAGATGGAAGGGGTAAGATGACATCTCTCTTGGCTCTCGGGCGGGCGAGCTCTGGCTGGGGACCTCTCCACCAGGGGAGGCATCATCTGCCCGCAGACTGGGACTGTGGGGTCATGATCACATGCGACTGTATCGGCATGCTCAGTTCTGTCCTTTGGCTGGCCATCTGAGTGAGGACCGAGGTGGCCACAGCTTCGGCTGCAGAGCGAACACTGAGGCCGTTGCTGGGAGCTGTTGCCGAGCTGTGTTGAATCACAGGGGCTGGAGAACCCGTGGGCTCTGAGCTTTCCTTGGGGCTTTCTGCCAGGGAAGAAGGCAAAGAGCAGGGAGTAAGTGGTTAGAGAACAGCATGGGCAAACAAGCAGGACCACCTGTGCCCCAATCCTAAAGGAGCCCAAAAGAAAAGCAGGCCCATCATTTTGGGGGGAAACCTCCCAGGGTTTTGGCTTCTAAGCCACAAAGGGGCTGGGAAATGGGAAGTTGTGAGAAGGGAAGCAAGAACCAGGCCCACATTAATCTCTCTATCCTAGTAAAGCAGACACCTCAACATGTTAATTACACCATCTGGCTTCTAGGTCTTTGTGTAGTTCATTACCCCTATTGGAACACTTTTCCTTTATTCATGTCTTTAAAGGTGATTTAAAATAGATCTCTTGTTTTAGCTATCCTGATTAATTCCCACAAGAATTTAATTGTTCCATTATTTTTTTATGTTCCTTTAGCATGCAGTTGCACCACAGGTGAGCCTGATAAATATCAAGGTGCACTCAGAGGATGTTATGACCAGTCCTTGGCCAAGGTTCGGTTAATGCAACAAACTACAAAGAGGCCTGCTGGACCCTCCTGATATCAATTAGCTAGGCATTAATGGCCTCAAACATGTATTATGAGCTATGCCATGTCACCTAAAGTGACGATAAACACGGAGCTGAGCTGCAAACAAAGGTGACTCCATGTTGTTCTTCAGTCGAGTTTTATTAAACATCACATAACCTCTATGGCTGCTTAAACAGAGATGTGTGCAATAAATATGGGCAAGCTAGTAAGAGCTGGTTGTATTTTTCGTTCACTCCTGATGAATGTCTGAGTCTTCTTTCAGGATTCAAATATAACCTGCTCTGTTGCACTCATGAAATTAACCTTTCTATCACGTGGGCTCTCAGAGTGCACATTTCATCTACTCCATCTGTCCATCGTTTTACCAAGCATCCTCTGTGTGCCGGCACTGGGGTATATAATGAAGAAGCCAAGAGGCCTGTCCTCAGGAAGCTCCCACGTGAGGGGCTGTGGGAACGCTTACCTTATTTGCAGGTTGACACGTTTACCTCCTCATAGCTCTGAGCCCCTCAGAGGTGGAGACAGTGTGTCATTTGTCCTTTGTCAAATACCTACCACAATGGCTACACCCCACAGCAGGAACTAAACACGGCCTTGGAAATACACAGTTTAATGGACTGACTTCCTCTTAAAAGTTCTTGCAGGGATGGCGTAGAAAACTTGCTATATACAGATTTCATACTGATGAATACTCAGTCCTTGCCTTCCTTACCCCATCAAAAAAGATTTGAAATAGCTGATCACTGAACTTGCTGAGCCACTTTCTTATTTTGGTTTCCAGAACACCACACCCACTACTCAGCTCATTTTCCTCCCACTTTCTTGGTGGCTCATTCTGCTTCATCCGTGGGTTTCTTCTTTCTCTGACCTCTAACTGTTGGGAGTACCCCAGGGCTCGGTCCTGCGACTACTTTTCTCTTCCTGTCTGTGCTCTTTCGATAACAGTTAACATTTCATCCGATTTTGTGGCTTTAAAAACTAAGTACATGCTGCTGGCTCCCCAAGTTGTATCTTCAGCCTTTCCCCTGAACTGCAGGGCCACATAACCAGCTTCCACTTGACACCTCCACCTCCAAGCCCAGTCGGCTTCTTAAACTCAGCCTGTCCGAATCTGAGCTCCAGATATGGTTCCTAATCCATTTCTTTCTACACTTCCCTCTACTTCGGTTCACTGCAACTCCATTCTGGCAGTTGCTCAGGCCCAAATTTTTGGTGCAATTTTTTATTCTTTTCTCAGATACACCACCCCATCTGGCCCATCATCAAACCCTGTCACTCTAACTTCAGAACACATCCTGAATTCACCCCCTCCTCCCGACTTTCACTAACACCATCCTGGTCCAAGGCTCCATCATCTCTTGTTCACAGGACCGCAAGAGCTTCCTAAATGGACTGGCTGCTCCTGCCTGTGCACTCCTGCACTCTCCAAAAGAGTGATCCTGTTCAAACAGATCAGATCAGTCACATCACTCCTCTTCTAAAAACCCTCAAATGGTCCCCAACAGAGAGTAAAAGCTGAGGTCCTCACTATTACCAACGAGGCCCTATATAAAAATGTTCCCATTAGCTTCCCTACTTCATCTCCAACTCCTCTCCACCAACTCTCTGATGTTCCTAGAATGTGCCAGGCACATTTCAACTTTGTGTCTTTGCAACCGCTGTCCCTCCTATTGGCAGCACTTTTTGCCCTTATACAAATGCATAGCAAGCTCCCTCACTTCTTTTTTTTATATAATTTTTTTAAAAATGTTTATTTGAGAAAGAGAGGGAGAGAGAGACAGAGTACGAGAAGGGGAGGGGCAGAGAGAGAGGGAGACACAGAATCTGAAGCAGGCTCCAGGCTCTGAGCTGCCAGCACAGAGCCTGATGTGGGACTTGAACCCACAAGCCACAAAATCATGACCTGAGCTGAAGTTGGATGTTTGACTGACTGAGCCTTTCCTGGGAGTGCCCCTCCCTCACTTCCTTGAAAGTCTTTATTCAAAAGCCACATCATTGAAAATCTCCACCCTGCTGTCAACATTTCATATTCCTCTTCCTGTTTTTTTTCTTCCAAGCATGTACTTTTATCTAACATACTGTATATTGTACCTATTTATCTTTCTTATTGTCTGTCTCACCTACTAAAATATAAGCCCCTCAAAGGCAGGGATTTTAATCTAATATTTGGTTTCCTATTATATCCTCAGCATATAAAACAGTGCCTGGCACAGAAGAGGCTCAATCAACATCTGCTTAATGAATGAATGTATCCTGAAGTACACATTAAAATTAAAATTTAAATAGAGATGCTTAAAATGAGTGATGGGGTTACTCTTTTTCTATGGGAACACAGCTCCGAAATGATAAAGACAGTGGAAAAATAATTCAATATATCAAAAGTTGATAGCCAAAATTTCTATGAATTTATTAAATTTCTAAAGGACAGTTTTCACTGTCCACGAGCAAAGTATTCACAGTAATTTGAATTTCAGGACCGTGCTTGTCCTGAGCATGACTCTATGACCATCTCTTTCTAGCACTATTTGATGTGTGCATGTAGGTTACAGACTCAATCCACCATCAGCCCATCATTACAAAGATAAAATATACCCCCATATCACAATGCTTAACAATTGACAATGCTTCATCTGTTGTTCATATTCTCTTGAGGCCAAGATAGTGTCTTTGGTATAAGAAAGACCTAGATGTGAATCTTGGCTCTGCCACTTCCCCAACTGTGTAACCTCAGGTACGTGACTATTCTGAGTTCGATTTTCTTGTGTATCAATGGGGGCAAGATCTATTTCATGAGAGAACTGGGCAGATGGTAGACTGCCTAACACAAAGTAGGCACCCAATGAATATTGCTACCCTTTATCTCCAAGTATGATAACTCTATATGATTCTGAAAAAAATTACTTTGTAGGACTGGTTGTTCCAGAAAGGCTGTTCACTTTTCGGTTTTCCTCCCCCCCCCCCCCACCCAACAACATTTACAATGGGGTTATAAAATTATAAACCATTCAGATGCTCATTACATGCAGTTTACTGCCTGACCAGCCTTGCTCAGGTTGTGAGCCACTCACCTAAATAGCCTTGGGTCTTTTTCTGTAGTGCAGTGACTGGGCAGTCTTTGTGAGCTAACAGTAGCTGTTTCAACTGAGCCACCTCATTGCGTAGTAACGTGACTTCATTCTAAAGAGGGAGGGAAGAAAAAAGTATTAAGAAAATTCATCCTCCGCCCTTGAACCTCCAGGGCTGTCCCCACAGTGAGGACAGATGCTGCCTGGATTTTCTCCCCTGAATCCAGGAGACCTCTGATCCAGCAAGGCGTAAGACAGCAGGGCCAGTACAGTCATGAATTCAACGACAGGAGCTGCTTACAGTGAAAAGTAGGGATTTATAATAGAAACATTACTCCCTATTTAGGGGATAGAATCAAACCAAAATTAATAATGCATATGTCCTTTGACTAAGAAAGCCTACTTCCAAGAATCTATTTAACAACTACCTACTCAAGAGCACGCAAGGTTTACCATAGCACTGCTGTTCTGGCAAAAAATTAGAAACACTATAAATATCCATACTTCATAATATAACCACACTGTAGGATGTACTACTATACAGCTATTTAAAAAAATGAAGTAGATCCTCTATACACCTGGCCAGTTCTCCAGGAGATACTATTAACCCACTTAAGACAAACACACAGTCCTTTCCTGACCACCCCACAAAAAATATAAGTGAAGAAATAATTAGAACTACATGCATGTCTGGTAGGTGCACACCAAACTTATCCACAGGAAAAAAATAAGACTGGGAAAGGCATGCTGAAGAGGAACTTTGGTTCTGTTCTATATTTTTTTGTGTGCAAAAGTGTATACATATGTTAAATATATAAATACATTCATATACTACCTTTGTAATGAAATCTTTTGATTAGTAAGTAATCAAAAGAAGGAATAGTAATATTCAAGAAAATATCTGGCTTATAATTTTTCTATTTGTGCTTGTGGCGCTTTTTCTTTTTTTTATTAAGCTGTATTATCTGGGGCAAATACATTTCCCTTTGGGTGTTCCACGACCCCAGTCAGATTTTACTGATGACCTAAAGTAACCTGGGGCAATTAATCTAATTCCCTTTATCCAAATGGGTCTATGGTTGATTCAGACTCCAGCAGCAGGTCTGGGAGTAGATGGTAAATGTCTTTTCTAGTCCCTAGGGAAGACATTTTAATTTTGACTGTTAGAGAGTCTCTTTCTGCACTCTTCCTGGCACATCTTCTGGATCTGTCCTAATTTAAAGAATCATCATCTTTCATTGTTTCACTTTTTTCTGATTCGATCCCACTTTCCAGATTCATCAATCCCAAAAATCATCCAGGACCCACTCACACTCAGCTGAATGTTCTGAGAAGTGAGTTCCTCTGCCTTCTTCTCTAGGGAGGACACCCAGAGCTTCCGCTTTTGACGGCAGCGGGAGGCGGCAGCCCTGTTGCGTTCCAGAAAACGCTGCCGCCGCTCATCAGGATCTTCATCCACTGTGCGTCGCCGACGCCCTCCGGTGCTAGGAGTGGGCTGGGCTGGTGAGACCTGGTGCCCAGGAAGGAAGAGGAGTTACTCGAAGGGAATGTCAACACTTTCCCAAGGAGACCTGACGTCAGGTGGATTAGCAAGCTCTGGTAAAGCTCTGGTAAAGGGATGCACTAGTCTCTGCAATCAGAGTGAGTCTCACTGCCATGCCCCTAAGCTCTTCTGCAGGAGTTCCGCACTCGGTCCCCCATTTCCTTCCAGGCTTCTCAGCCCCACACTCAGAGAAACCACAGCTCAGGTGCAAACTGATTATTTCTGAGACGGACAAGATGAAACAAGCATCACTTTTTGTTTCGTAACAATAGAAAATCTTACAGGCAGGGAACTCATAATGGGGACTGGCTGCCAGGAGAACTTTTAGGGAGACTGTGCAATAAAAATGTCTGAGAATCAATGATTTGGACAAGCAATATATACAAACAATCAAATACTATTCATTTCAGAAAAGGAGAAAAGATTTTACTACCAGCAAGATACTGGCTATCATGGAGATATGAATTCGTGTATTCTTATTTATAATCAGTTATTAATCATCCTCAGCAATCACCTTCCACACCTTGTTGGTTCTGTTTGCTTTTAAACAAAAAGTTATTCTTTAAACCCTTTACAAACTGGTGACACAGGACTGCCTCTTGTCTATAAATTTTAGGCTGATGTCCTCTGTCGCTAAAGTACTTTTGGATCATCTTCCCTTTCTATTACCTGATATGTGTTCAGAGAAGATAGACCAACTTTATAAAAGTAGCCCAAATTAAATTGTAGAAAGGTCAGCCATCTGTATAAAAGAAACTATATAATGTAAAACAATGCCAAAAATAAATTCTTCCTGGATCTGGTACTATTAGAGAATATCTGTATTAGTAGTTCCCAAATGCCAGAACTTACACCAGTTGCATGAGAATAAGCATGAGCTTACAGAAAAGCCCAGAAATGTTATACTCCATTTCAGGCCTTATTAAATCATGTTATCCATTAATGATTAAGAGATAATTTTATTTATTCACACTAATATTATCTCTCCCCAAAGAAAAAAATGGAGAGGAAATTTAAAACTCAATTTAATGAGCCAGAGCCTTGGGTCATCACTTCTCACTGTACTAAGGTAAGTTTACACTAATTCTCTTGAGATTTTCAATTTCTTCTCTGTCCTGAGCTCAGTGGAACACACGTAAAGACCGACGCTCTAGGAGGATGGGGAAAAGGAAATGACAGGCTCCTATTCTCTCACAGTAACTCTGCAGCTCATGCAGGGAATGAAGGGGAAAGAGTGCCAGGAGAAAGAAGAGAAGGAGAAAGGAAAGGAGTCGGTGGTGACTAAAAAGAAATCATGGCATTTTCTTATGTTTTTTAACTAAAAAATTTTTTTTATTTTTATTTATTTTTGAGAGAGAGAGAGAGAGAGAGAGAGATGGATGGAGAGAGAGGGAGACAGACTCCGAAGCAGGCTCCAGGCTCCGAGCTGTCAGCACAGTCTGATGCGGGGCTTGAATCCATGGACCATGAGATCATGACCTGAGCTGAAGTCGGATGCTTAACCGACTCAGCCACCC
The DNA here is from genome assembly GCA_017311185.1 of Proteles cristata cristata. Classification (NCBI taxonomy): domain Eukaryota; kingdom Metazoa; phylum Chordata; class Mammalia; order Carnivora; family Hyaenidae; genus Proteles; species Proteles cristata. Next base: position 11,576 of record JAESUZ010002047.1, read on the forward strand.
GAGCACCACCATGGCATTTTAAGAGGGAAAGCAGCACAGCTTGGGCAAGGTGGCTGCTGCTTTATCGTCTCCAAAGACTAGCACTGTTATGGGACGTTGGGCGAGCTTAGCTTCCAACAAGAAAGCTCAAGTGAAGGCTTTTGTTGTTGGCCAAGCTTTAAGGTGGCATATGGACGTTAAATGTTAGGACATGTGGTGGTAACTGACAAAGCAGGTGGGGACATCGGAAAAAGGGGCTGGGCAAAGAAACCGATCTCAGGTTGTTGTCACTTGTCCAGCACAGATAATATGAAAACTAAGGCCTATTCAGTTTTCGAAGAAACTTAATTAAAACTGAGGCTTCCTTGAGAAAAGAACTGGGTATATGAATGGGATTGCTCTAGCTTTATTAAGACTTTCATTTCTCCGTGATAAAAAGGAATTGATAAGGAAAAGGTGTTTTGTTTGTTTACTGAGCCACCTTCGCACTGTGACATCACATTTTACGTATTTAAAAAAATTTTTTTAAGGATGCTCTATATCCAACTTGGGGCTCAAACTCACAACCTTGAGAATCAAGAGTCACACACTCTATCAACTAAGCCAGCCAGGCACCCTTGACAAGACATTTTACTAATATATTGTTATTACTCAATTTTTTTTTTTTAAATGATTTTCTTTCTTTATTTTTTTTTTTAATGTTTTATTTATTTCTAGGAGAGAGAGAGAGACAGCGTGAGCAGGGGAGGGCCAGAGAGAGAGGGAGTCACAGACTGAAACAGGCTCCAGGCTCTGAGCTGGCAGTCAGCACAGAGCCCGACGCGGGGCTCGAACCCACGAACCGCGAGATCATGACCTAAGCGAAAGTCGGACGCTTAACCGACTAAGCCACCCAGGCGCCCCATTACTCAATTTTTGCTATAAAACCTAATCAGATACATTTTTTTTTGTTCTGTTTTTGTTTTTTTGATTTTGGTTTGTCTGGTTTTTGTAAGACTTAGTAAGTGGGAAAGAGACTAGGGGAGCCTCCTTTGGTGCACAAAGTGGTTTGAGTGAGGTTCTGTTACATTGGAGAAGGCTCTACAGATACATTATTCACATGTTTATAGAAAGAAAAGACCAAAACACAAAAACTGAAACCTCCTTTGTGATGGTGCTGTGTTACTTGACGTAAGTATAACCCAGAAGGAGGTAAAGAATGGTGCACACTTTGCTACTGTTCCAACTTAACAAGAACCAAAGCATAGGAAGATGCCCAGAAAACTGAAATTCACTCTTCTGTAATTTTTCCGCTCTTTGAAAAACAGACATGACATACAGAGTAACGGTGACGCAGCAGGCTCCCCCATCCAAATACCCAACTGACCTGTGGCTGGGCAGGGGATGGGGCATCAGGGTGTTGGATGAGGATCTGGCTCTGCTCAGGACGGGCCGTCACCATGGTGCTGGCAGTACCTACCACCATTCCACATCCACCATTGATTGAGGAGACTTGGTGGGTTAGCGTGGCTTTTAATCTCTGTGAGAAACAATAATAAAAAATAGCTTGTTGAGGGTGAGATTCTATCAAGGGTGAGAGAGTGGGCTTAAATTTTAATACTGATCTTACAAATAGCTAAAATTTCCATGCCAATTTGCCCTTAACGGAAAAATTAAAAGAAAATGACAGGGAAAATGTGCACCTGGATCCCTAAAATGCCTACTCTGTTCCTTGGCTATCATCCTGGGCACAGTTGGAGGGTGGGGGTTGTCGAAGTAATAGAGTCCAGATGAAAGCTCTCTTCTGGAACCCGGCCAGGTGCTGGTTACGCAGCTATTCACCTCTTGGCCAGCTCTCCTGCCCACTCATCCACCCTCCATCTGTCACCCTGGAACTGAAACAGCAAGCATTCCATGCCAAACAATCTGTGCTGCCTCTTTTCACTGCCATGGTCTATGTACCAGGTTCTAAAGGTGGATGAGAGGAGATAGGAGTCATGAATCAGGGTCTTTTCTTCTCCAGACCCCACAACAGAGTATCTTTAGCTCTGCAAGCCCCATAAGGTTTCTTTGGTTGGCTCGCTTGAAAGACCTAGACTGGTAACATTTCTTTTGAAAGGGCCAACGTTGCCGTAAGCGGGGAGGTACTCACCATTTTGGCTTCTGATGGCATAGGGTGGCCAGAGGGAGAAATGGAACCGCCGCTGTTAACTGGTGGGCCAGGGATACCAGGAATGTTGGGCACCATAGACACAGGTCTGGCCAGCTGGATCAAGAGAAGGAAGAAAAACCAGAGGGGAACATAATACTAGTGGTAGGGCAACAGCTTCCCAAAATGAAGTGCTTCTGAGATTGGCATATCAGGGCCTGTTCTGTGCAACTTGCCCACATGGCATACAGGGACAGCCTGGGAAATACCTTCCCCCATGGAGCACCAAAGGGAGGGGAATCTAATCCTTTGGTGCTACGACAATTTCTACAGGAAAAACTGGGGCTGTATCTTGAGGAAAGTGGTGGGCAATTTGGGAGGTGCTAAGTGCCAAGTGAAATCAACCAATCAGTAGGCTGGCAAGACCAACTCCTAGACCAGGAGCCAATTGTCCAGATGAGGCTTTGTCTAGTGTTCCACAGTACTGGATTGGCAGAGGTTAGAGAAGAGTTTGGGCAGGCTGCCACGCTCAACTAATACAGACCAGAGCCCATGTTTCCCTGGGGCTCACGTGTGTTTATGAGCATTCAGGTGGAAGGGAGGGATTAGTGTGCGGGTAGGGTTGGCTGCCCCAACTACAGAGCTCACCGATATGACAGAAGGCATCTGTACCGGAGGCCCTGGCAGCACAGGCATGGTCTGTCCATTAGCAAGATGCATGACGAGAGGAAGGGAGCCAGTGGGAGACCTAGAGGAGACATGAAGTAAAATGCTCATAATACAGACCCTTTTGCCTAGGGATCTTCCTCCTATAATTACAGCAGATTTCCCAGTCTTCTCTAGTTAAGGGAAGCTATAGGGCAACATTATAAAATCCTGACACCTTCAGAAAGGTGGAAAAAGTAGGGAGTGCTACTTACTTTACCTTATAGATGGAGAGAAATGCTAAGATCTTTACACTTTGCAAATTAAGCAAACATTGCTGAATTCAAATGGGTGGGAAGCTAATCCTATTAAGATTTTAGAACAATTAAACAAACATCCCTACCACTGGCATGTATAAATTGTCTTGCCTTAGGCAGGACCTGGACCAAAGCTGTCATTTTGCAAAGCTGAATTCTGTCATATAATAGCCAAATGTGAGTAAATTTCTCTTGTTCTTTTTCAAGTATTGCTCTACCTTGCCTCCAAAGATGTCACTTCGCATTTGTCCTAGCAGGTCCAGTGAATAAGCTTTCAGAGGCTGAATCCAGACAACAACCTCTTAACCCTGGGGTGCCTAGGAACAGGAGCTCAAGTACTCTCATTAGGAAATCTGTATGGACCATGCCAGGATTGAAGACAAACAGACAAACAAAATTAGGGGTAGCAAAGACGAAGAACCCTAACTCGGACTGAGGGGAACACCAGACTCAAAAAAAAAAAGACTTAATGGGTTTCAGCCTGTCATTCAGTAATGCCCCCACAAAACTTGTACAGGTTGAGGCCAATAATTAAATATATTTCCCTGTGTGGCCTTCACCAATATGATGAATTTTCTAAAGTTTTGAAGGTTCTTTTAGATCAAAGAATTATTAAACCTCCAAATTAAGGAAGCATTATTTCCAAATAAATACTTGTTTGTCTACTAATAAAGTAAAGGAGATTTCTGTTTATGGCAGGAAATTTTATTCAGAGAGGCAATCTCACTGACTTGTTTTCCTTGAGTATACAAAAAGAGTCCTGTTTTCCATCAAGTACAAAAAGATTCAGGCTTCACTGTTTCTCCTCGCTGTCTTTACTTACCCCAGTTGCCTGTTGGATGGTGGAGCCTGTGTGATGACAGAAGTTGGGGAGGGAAGGGTTGGGTGAAGTGGATCATAGCCCAAGTGGAGAGGCAAGGAGCCAGGGCGCACGATGGTAGGTGTGGGGGTAGAGATCACAACAGGCTTTGGGGCCACCTCCTGGGGAGAAGAGACCAACAGATCACAAAATGCTATAAACAAAGGGTTGCTTATAGGAAAACGTATAGCTGGTAAAATGTGGTACAAATCTACTGGAAAGAGCGCTGTGGTAGCTCATGTAAATCATGTCCTGACTCTATCATGATCATGGACCCATACCTCACTCACCCATGCAACAGCAATGCTGAGTGAAGACCTTTGGCTATCTTCCTTTTAGGGATGACTGCTATACGAATGAGAGGACAGCTGGAGAATCACCTGGAATCTTTGTAGAAGCACTATAGTGCCATATAAGTTCCAAGGACTGTCAGAATTTCAGTCTTTATATTCCCATTCCAAAATTTTTTTACTGTTTATTTATTTATTATTATTATTTTTTAATGTTTTATTTATTTTTGAGAGAGAGAGAGAGACAGCATGAGCAGGGGAGGGTCAGAGAGAGGGAGACACAGAATCCAAAGACAGGCTCCAGACTCTGAGCTAGCTGTCCGCACAGAGCCTGACATGGGGCCCAAACCCACGAACCGTTAGATCATGACCTGAGCTGAAGTCAGATGCTCAACTGACTGAGTCACCCAGGCGCCCCTGTTTGTTTATTTTTGAGAGAAAGCGAGCGTGAGCAGGGGAGGGGCAGAGAGGGAGGAGACACAGGATCTGAAGCAGGCTGCACACTGACAGCAGTGAGCCCAATGCAGGGCTCACACAAACTGCGGGCTCATGACCTGAGCTGAAGTCAGTCGCTTACATTTAACTGACTGAGCTGCCCAGGTGCCCCGTTCTCATTCCAAATTTGATGCCTGAGTGTCCTCTGATTTCTAATGAGAATGGACAGGGTGTAAGAATGGCAATAAGGCTACCAGTATCTCCTAGAGAGCCCTTTAAAAAAGGGCTATGGGGGGGGTGGTGGTGGCATGCCTGGCTGGCTCAGTGGGAAAAGCATACAACTCTTAATCTCAGGGTGTAGAGATTACTTAAAAATAAATAAATACGGGGCACCTAGGTGGCTCAGTTGGTTAAGCCTCTGACTTCAGCTCAGGTCATGATCTCACAGTTTATGAGTTCGAGCCCTGCGTTGGGCTCTGTGCTGACAACACAGAGCCTGGAACCTGTCTGGGATTGTGTCTCCCTCTCTCTGTTCCTCCCCTGCTCGCACTCTGTCTCTCTATCTCTCTCAAAAATAAATAAACATTAAAAAATAAAATTTAAAAAATTGTCTACTAGTATATCCCACTTAACATTAGCCAGAAATCATTGAGAACTATACATTATCAGGTTCACTGGAAATAAAAAGGTAAACCATGAAAAGAGAATTACAAAATAATAAAATATAAATAAATAAATAAATAAATAAAACTGAAAAGAAAAGGGGTGGGGCCACAGAAGTTTGCGTAATGGTCTTGTTGTGATAAAACAAACTGCTTCCCACTGTTAACTTGCTTATGGTCTTAGCTGCTAGTGGCCACACTGGCCCTCAAGCATCTCCACACAACGTCTAGGACCTGGTTGCTAATGAAAAGAGGAGGGAGGAGGGATGGTTGTAACTTAGGGAGGGAGTAGTTTGGAGAAGTTATCAAACCAAGTTTGGAAGGTGGTAAAATGAGATACAGATGCTCTAACCACACTGGACATTAAAATTATAACCACTAGCAGAATAGTAGAGCCTGGAAAGAGGCATGAGGGGCCTTCTGAGGTTCTGAGAGTATCTAGGTGCTGGTTACACAGGCCGCAAACTTTGTGAAAATTCAGTGAGCTGTATACTTACAATTTATGCTCTTTTCTGTATGTGTGCTCTATTTCAATAAATTCATAAAAAATATTACTTCATAAAAAGTTCCTTTAAAAAAAATAATACTCAGAATCCTAGTAGATTTTTCTCTTTGAGACACTAGAAGACTTCCTTCTAAGAAGCCTTTTTTTTTTAATGTTTTCTTTATTTTTGAGAGAGACAGAGACAGCATGAGCAGGGGAGGGTCAGAGAGAGAGGGAGACACAGAATCCGAAGACAGGCTCCAGGCTCTGAGCTAGCTGTCAGCACAGAGCGCGACGTGGGGCTCGAGCCCATGAACCGTGAGATCATGACCTGAGCCGAAGTCGGATGCTCAACTGACTGAGCCACCCAAGCGCCCTAAGAAGACTTTTTTTCTAAATCATTCAATGTCTAACTTACAAATTATACATTTTTCTTTTCTACTTATTAACTGAAGTACAACATAAAGTGCATTAATCTAAAGGACACAACTAAGTGACTTTACATATGTAAAATAAGGACCATTTCCAGCACCCCAGAAGGGGCTCCTGCATCCCTTTCCAATCTAAACCTTCCCTCGCAAGAGCTAAACATTTGAGTTCTATTGTTATCAAATAGTTTTGCCTCTTCTTGAACCTGATGTAAATGGAGTCATACATGTACTTCTGAACTGTGTCCGAACTGTGTTTCTGTTGTTCAATGTAACATTTGTGGGATTCCCCCACACTGCTATTTATATTATTAGTTCATTGGTTTGTTCTTTTACAGTGCTACATGGTATTTAGAAATACACGACAATTTATTTATTCATTCTCTTGTTGAGGGACATTTGGACTACTTCAGTTTTTTGACTATTATGAGTACAACTGTTATGAACATTCTTTTTTTTTTTTTATTTCTAGGAGAGAGAGAGAGAGAGAGACAGCGTGAGCAGGTGAGGGTCAGAGAGAGAGGGAGTCACAGACTGAAACAGGCTCCAGGCTCTGAGTTGGCAGTCAGCACAGAGCCCGACGTGGGGCCCGAACCCACGAACCGCAAGATCATGACCTAAGCGAAAGTCGGACGCTTAACCGACTAAGCCACCCAGGCGGCCCATGAACATTCTTAAATACTGCTCTATAGTGGACATACACACTAATTTCACTTCCTTATAGATTCAGAAGTGGAACTGCCTGGCCAGAGAAGAGGTGTCATTTATGTAAGTCTTCTAAACAATGAAGATTTATTTAACTATAATCAATCCTGTATCACCTATTATTTACACAACTAATGAATAAAAGCTTAAGCTACCTACCAATTAACATTTGGCATAGTTCTTGGTAGTGAATTTACCTTTTCCTTGAGTGGTGGGGAGCAGGGACTAGAAGCAGGGCTATCAGGTGGCGATGAGTCTACCTCCACTGGCTCTTCTTCTTTGATTTTGATGTCTGGTGTAGAAGGCAAGGACATGTCAAGGGGCCCACCAGCAGCCTGTTAAAAGAGAGAAATGAGCATAGTTCAACTCAATGATTCCCTTCAGGCTGAATCCAAATCTTTCTAGTTAAAAGATGAAGAAATATACTTAATTATTTTTAAGTAAGGTCCGCACCCAACATGGGGCTTGAACTCATGACTCTGAGATCAAGAGCTGCATGTCCCACAGACTGAGCCGGCCAGGTGCCCTAAGGAAATATACTTCTAATTTTAGCTTTTGGTCAAAGAACTGAATTGCAAGTCAAAGAAATATAGAACCTAGATTTTATGTACAACTCTGGGCACATCATTTTAACTTCTCAGAACCTGTTTTTCTAACTGTAAAATAGAAATAATACCTGCTTCATAATGGGTGAATACTTATAAAGATTCTGAAAGGTATAAAAAATACTTATAATGCTTTATAAAGACCCTGCAGTGGGGGGGGAGGAGATGACTCTTAAATCCACGCAAATGCCATAATTATATTATTTTTCAGAAAAGTAAAATGATTCCTGAATCCAGTGCTTGCCTATTTCCAACCAGCTCTGTTGGCTCCTGAAGAACTGTGAGCACTTTTTCTGCCAACCACAAGAACTAGATTATCCAAGTATCAAAAGCAAACAAAGACAGGGGCACCTGGGTGGTTTAGTTGGTTAAGCATCTCACTTCAGCTCAGGTCATGGTCCGTGAGTTTGAGCCCCACGTCAGGCTCTATGCTGATACCTCAGAGCCTGGAGCCTGCTTCAGATTCTAGGTCTCCCTCTCTCTGCCCCTCTCCCACTCATGCTCTCTCTCTTAAAAATGAATATATGTTAAAAAAAAAAAAAAAAGAAAGAAAGACAAATTAGCTATTAAAGTACTGCAAACATGAGGGGGCGCCTGGGTGGCTCAGTCAGTAAAGCGTCCAACTTTGGCTCAGGTCATGATCTTGCTGCTTGTGGGTTTGAGCCCCATGTCAGGCTCTGTGCTGACAGCTCCAGAGCCTGGAGCCTGTATCAGATTCTGTGTCTCCCTCTCTCTCTCCCCCTCCCCTGCTTTCTCTCTCTCTCTCAAAAGTAGATACATAAACATTAGTTTTTTTTTTTAAGTACTGCAAACATGATAGGGAAGATCTTGTCTAGGGAACTTCCCATGCTTGATGGTGATGTGATCTCATCCCAAAATCTGGTGGTAGAGGCTAGAAGTTAGGAAGCTAGGGTTGGGAGTATTAAAAAAAAGAAAGACTGGTCATCTGATCAGTGAAAGAAATTAGAACTTGGTTCTAGAAGCAGGACTAGAGAAAACCAGAAAGGAAAGAGAGTACTTTTCTGGCCGCGGTGAATCACTTCACAAAACTGTGAAGCTGTAAATGGCTTTGCAGGACCCATAAACCATCTGAGATGACGGCTCAACACTGCACCACGACAGGAGGGCTGGCACTGCAGTTCAGTATCATGACAAAGTACATCCTTTGTTCTATTCTTTCCGGACCTTAGGCTTCCCAGAGAAAGAGGAGCTTGTTTCTAACTCTTCCCTTTCTACCTGAATCCCTAGAAATCTTGGTAGTTGAGCACACTGAAGATACTGTGGGTGTTATTCCATTAGAGAAGGTGGTGATGGTTCTCTCTCTCCAATCCGATGGGGGTGAGCAATAGCAAAGATGCTTTCATTTCTGCCCTCATTTTTTCCTACAATGCAAAGATGTCAGGTCCAATTCAACGAATTCTAGGATCCCTGAAAAGTCAGAGGGTAGAGGGAAGGAAAGGCCTCTAAGTAAATACAACCACAGGTTTAAAATCCCTTAGAGGCATCTCCTAGAAAAGTTGTGGTTCAGTAAAGTTTTAGACTCATCAACATTCCCAGACATGGTATTCTACGGAGTCTGTTCTTCTCATCAAGCGGAGGTAAAGACCACTCCTGTATAGGCAAAAAGAAATACAGAGATGCCCAAAGAGTGAAGGCCTGACCAACTATGAATGGTCTCCCAGAAGCGCCAACTGAGTTAAAATACCAGTGGAAAAGCTTTCAAGCTTGTAAAGGGAGGTTAGTTTTCTTGACTTTGCATATAATGAGTTTGCTCTTAAATCCCTCATATCCTAGAAAAAACAATTTGATTTCCTTGTCATTGGGGAAGGAGAAATGATAGGGGAGAGGGCAGATGAAGTAGCGAAGCTATAAAATAAAAGTATACCACATAGATTGAAGCAACTGAGAGATGATAGACTGGGGTCTGTGAGGAAAAATAATGACGAGCAGACTCTTGACTAGTCCAGCCATTTGAAAGCAGAATTACAAACACATGCCATTGGATTTCCCTCTTTCCTTCAGTTTGAGAGAGAGCAGGAAAAGCTGCTTATAGGAAGCTATGGAACTCGGAAAAACCTCCAGTGTTAATTCTTACAAGTACAATTTAAGCTGGGTGAAAAAAATCGTGCACAGCTCCGTGATTTACCTGCTTTTCTTCTTAGAAGGAAAGCGCTCAGAATACAAAGGGATTCCAAGACTTTAATCCTCTCTACAGTATCTACACTAAGTGGCCTACATAAAGGTGAACATACTTTGTGATAGCTTCCATCTGCTGGTCCTAGTCCTATCTCTGGGCCACACAGAAGTTGAACCCCTCGTTTACGTGAAAGCTCTTCACATATTTGAAGACTACAATTTGGTTCACGTTGATCTCCTCTTTTCTAAGCAAAACTTCCTCGGTTTCTTTGTAGGCTCCTAAAGTGACATAATATCCTTCTTTATGTTTAATGTCTTGAATATTACTAGAAAGCTACCTGAAGGTAAAAGCTAAATACACTGAAACAAAAAAGTGTCAACGTTTGTTCATTGGCTGACTGAAAACAGTTCAGGTAAGAAGAGCAAGAGATTTGACCCCCAAAAATGTTCTCTCATAGGATCTGAGTAATTTAAAACCTTTTAACATCCTCAACATAGTCAGAAGAGAAATAATTTTTTAAAAATAGATTACTGGATGGATGCTGCACTCAACGGGCAAGAAGATACTTTCTGGTAAAGACAGCGTTGTGCGGACCATTCATCTGGACCCCCTAAAGTCGTGGAAGGCTGGCTAGGATCAGTGGGTACTATCTGGGTCTAAAGAATGAAGCCCATAATTTTGTGCTTTAACCGGTTAAGCAAATTATCCCAGGACACAATGAAAACAGCCTCCATCTGAACACTGCCCGTTTTTCAGCAAAAGTCCCGCCTCTTGCCTTTTTTTCATCCTCATCTGCAGCTTTCTTGAATTCATGTTCAAAGGAGCTAGCTAATTCATTGAAGAGCCCCACCTCCTCACAATTCTTCAGGAATCTAGTCGGTGTAGGAGTTTGATCTGTAGATGTGAGAAAAAAAAAAGGAGACTTTATTTTAGTTTTGACCTGAAATGAAAACTTGAGAGTATACAGAGAACACATTTTTATTCTTGTGTTTGGAAAGAGTCTCTGTGTTGCTGTTATAGAGCTTGAGCAGGGGAAGGCCAGTGCTAGGCCACCAGAGGGTGTCTGTGCTGTGCTGCCTCAAGGCCAGCAGAGGGAAGACAGAAAGAGGTTTTGTTGTGTGACTATCCACGTAACCCCCTTTCTCCCAGAGGCTGGTTTCACCTCCCTCACCCCCCAACAAAACAAAACACCCACCCAGCGGAGTTTGTGGTACCTCCAGATCTGAACACCAAGGACAGTTAAGCAACATTTTCTCTTTAAACTTACTCCCTGCTACGTCTTAAGTGAGAAAGTATAAGCAAGCAGATGGATGTTAAAATCTGATGAAGAGAAGAAACTAAGGGTCAGATGGCAGAGTTGGCTTGCTAAAGCTACCAAGTAAGAAACGGTGCCTTGTCTTTTCAGTGTTCACTGAGGTAAGGGTCTGCTACCTTTTGAAGGTATTCCGCGCAAATCTAGGGGCTGGGGAACAAGAGAGCAAGATCAGGAGCTAGAAAAGGAAACTGCAAACAATAGAGCTCATTTCACAGAGACCTGGGCCCACAGCAAATTCCGGAAACCAGGATATTTGGATTTAGATTTGCCAGCCAAAATATCCTCTCAGGGGCTGCACAAATCTTTCAACAGTGCCTCTGCCCTTGGGAAGAGGAAGGCAAGATCCGTAACCCATGGGAACTTTTCAAGCAACCTGAATTTTAGATTTGTGCTTCTCTCTCCCCATTCTGCTTTTCTGGTTTTTCTCCTGTAGGTCAAATGAATCCCTGATCTCAAGTTCTATTATGATGGTTTCCTTTGACGTGCCAGTGACCTCAGCGATTCATTTTATACCCCAAACCACTAAAATGAATGACAGATATAGAACAATGTTTAAATGACGTTTTAACGAGTGAGGCCAGGGATTAAAATCACTCCTTCTAGCATGATCGATTGGAAACAGTCCACTGGGATTTTCCATGGAAAGAGCGTAATTTTTTTTCTTCAATTTAAACAAAACCTCTTCTGAATCAGCGTGTTTGGAAAAGTTACCACTACCTCCCAAAATAGTTTTAAAAGGTTCTCTGGCAGCTTTGGTTGGCCAATGATGAAGCCACTTTCCCTCCATCCCCGGGTGAGTGGAGGTAATATCATCCTTTATGCTCAAGAGTACTTCAGTAAGGGCACCCAAAAAATCACAACTCAAGTGAAACAGGATGGGGCAGCTAAGGGCACAGTGATGGGAGAAGAGGGCCTTTTGGTTCTCTGACCCGAAACTCATACAAACTTCTCCCATTCCTGAGCAAACAAGCAAATAGCCTGAAAATATATAAGAAAACCCTTTGCCTTCTCTGACGATTCTGAAGAAATCAACCAGTGTTTATTGAGTACTTTCTATGTGTCTTGATGGTACGTGCATATGCTTCTGGGTAAATTTGGAGGAGGAGAGGAAAGGAGTATAGGAGTTCTGCCCAAATCTAAGACATGGCTCTTGCCCTAGAGAACAAAGAGAATGTTTTCTAGTTGAGGAAATAAATATACATAGATAGCATCATACTACATAAAAAAATAGGTGCCATGTGCAGTAGAGAATAAAATTATTGTAGTAATTAAATAATGACATAAATAACAGAATAGTTAGGAGGTTTCAAGAAGTAGGACTTGAGATGGGCCTTAAAGAATGGTTTTCACCAAAAGAAAGAAGATTTGGGGGGGTAAGAGGAGTAAAGCAGGTGAAGGCATAGAGACAGGAAGGGTATGGGTACCATGTATATATAGATGAGGAGAAAAAGGTACATCCAGGGTAAAGATAATCAAGTCAGGGAGCCTGGGTGGCTCAGCTGGTAGAGCATGTGACTTTTTTTTTTTTATGGACTTACAGATATTTATTATATTCTTTGGAGTTCTTTTTTTTTTTTTTTTTTTACAAATAGTTTATTGTCAAATTAGTTTCCACATAACACCCAGTGCTCATCCCCACAAGTGTCCTCCTCCATGCCCATCCCCTCTCCCCCCCACATCCATCAGTCCTCAGTTTTTGTCAGCATTCAAGAGTCTCTCATGGTTTGCCTCTCTCCCTTTCCCCCACCATTTCCGCCCTTCTTCTCCCCCTTGGTCCTCTGTTAAGTTCCTCCTAATCCTCCTATACGTGCACACATATGATATTTGTCCTTCTCTGCCTGACTTATTTCGCTCAGCATAACACCCTCAAGGTCCATCCATGTTGCTACACATGGCCAGATTTCATTGTTTCTCATTGCCATGTAGTATTCCATGGTATAGATAAACCACATCTTCTTGATCCATTCATCTGTTGATGGACACTTAGGCTCTTCCCAGGTTTTAGCTATTGTGGAGAGTGCTGCTATGAACATTGGGGTACATGTGCTCCTATGCATCAACATTTCTGTATCCCTTGGGTAAATTCCTAGCAGTGCTATTGCTGGGTCATAGGGGAGTTCTATTGTTAGTTTCCTTAGGAACCTCCACACTGTTTTCCAGAGGGGCTGTACCAGTTTACATAGAGCATGTGACTTTTAATCTCAGGGTTGTGAGTTCAAGCCCTACATTGGGTGTGGAGCCTACTTAAAATAAAATGATAATTTAAAAAAGATAATCAATTCAGGTATATAAATTATATACAAGGTTGAGGAGGTAGGGATACCTACTTGGTTCAATTGGTGAAGCATGCAACTCTTGATCTCGGGGTTATGAGTTTGAGCCCCACATGGGTGCAGAGATTACTTAAAATCTTTTAAGGGGCACCGGGGTGGTTCAGTCAGTTGATTGTCCGACTCTTGATTTCAGCTCAGGTCATGATCTCACGGTTCGTGGGATCAAGCCCCTCCTTAGGCTCTGCGCTGACAATGTGGGGCCTGCTTAGGATCCTCTCCCACACACACCCCTGCCCCCCCCCTCCTTCCCCTACTCACTCTCTCTCAAAATAAATAAATAAACATAAACAAAAAAGAAATCTACAAGTGACAGAGGGCCATTAGCATTAGTTTAAAAAAATCAAACCAAATCAAATCTTTTATAAACAAACAAAAAACAAAGTTGAGTAGGTAGTTACCATCAGGCTAGGTTACAGAAAGCCTGAAAATCTAAATATAAATAGCCTCAAAGTAAAATAGGATGGGTGCCTGGGTGGCTCAGTGAGTTAAGCATTTGACTTCAGCTCGGGTCATGATCCGACCCGGGGTTTGTGGATTTGAGCCCCGCTCCCTTGGGCTCTGTGTTGACAGCTCAGAACCTGGAGCCTGCTTTGGATTCTGTGTCTCCCTCTCTCTCTGTTCCTCCTCTACTCGCACTTTGTCTCACTATCTCTCTCAAAAACAAATTAAAAATTTAAAATTTAAAAAAAAGACAAAGAAAACAAAAGAAAATAGGAAGATTTTTTTTTTAGTTTATTTTGAGAAACTGTGTGCCTGCATGCATGTGTGCGTGAGTGACTGTGGGAGGGGCAGATAGAAAGGGAGAGAGAGAGCAGGCCCCACACTGTCAACACAGAGCCTATGGAGGGGCTTGATCGCACAAACTGTGAGATCAGGACCTGAGTTGAAATTAAGAGTTGGATAATCAACCAACTAAGCTACCCAGGCATCCCTTCCCCCAGGCTTTCTTAAGGATCATCAATGACAATGTCCCCACTCATGCCCTTTTCCAGGAATTACAATCTACAAGCTCCTAGCAAAGTGGCTGGTGGACAGAGCTATTCAGTAAATATCTGCTGAATTAACAAGGAATAGGATCTGTAATGGCAAGTTCCTTTCTTCACACATAAAGGATGGAGAAAGAGGTTCTCTCTTTATACTTCACTGTATTCTGGGTTGCATTTTGGCCAGTAATACTTAGAGAAACTGTATCTTATCTGAGTTATTAATGTACGTAATAACCACCAACGAAATACCGTGTTGGTTAAATACTGCGACAAATTTGCCTACCCCAGGCTAAATCAGACCCCTCGAACTATCAAAAGAAAAGGCCCACTTTGGTTTGTATTTCTGTCTAGTTGAAAATGACACAAGAGAACTGCTCCCCGATTTGAGAATAGTTGCTAAGGATACTCCCTTGAGAATAGCATACATAAGAAAGCCAGTATCTAAAACAATCAGTGAGAGGTCCCAGGTCACCCCAATTGGCTTAGAAGAGTCCCACTGACTACATGTCTTGTCTGAGCTTTGGAAACGTGCCCTCAACACTGTCTGGGTTCACGAGGCAAGTTGAATTTACAAACTGACAATCAGCCTGCTTGGGGGAAACTGACACCCAGTGGAAGGGAAACAGCCAGGCTGGGTCGGCTTTCTTGCTTTCTTTTGTTCACCCCTTTGCCGTGGGTAGGGAGAAATGTCAAAGTCATCTTTTGTCTGTAAATCTTCCAAAGTCTTAATAAAAAGAAGGCAAGGAGGAGATAGACTGAAAAAAGACAAGACAAAACCTCAACACACCTACCCTCAAAAACCGCAGAACCCAATCTTGTATTAAAAACAGAACGGAGGGCACAATAGAAACTTGGGAGCTTTTAGTGTTCCTTTTTCCTGATTAAATGCAGATCACATCAGAGCTCTTAATGGGAAAAGGGGAGTATAGCTCCCCGTACATCTGGTCCCTGGTATTAATCTTAACTGTCTGGTGATACCAAGGCACGTGGCTTCTGGGGCAGCAAATACCTGCAATGATGACTGAGTCAGTTCGGGCTGGGCCAAATTTCAATGTCATCTCATGCTTGTGTTTATGAACTGCCAGGTGGTCCTCGTTTGTAAATCTCTGAAACGAAACAGAAACAGAGATGTGAAAAAAAAAAAAATAAGCGCTTTGGTGCCCTTTTACAATGTCCTACTAAACACCCGACACTGAGGATAGTCCTGAGACAGGGGGACTGGAGAGGGAACAGGAAGGAAGGAGAAGGACTTGGAGGTGATGGACAATGCGAGGAGCTGGACGTAAGAAGAAAATGGGGAAGGAGAAAAAGAGGCACTAGGAAGCTGGGAGGAGAAGAGAAGAGGAAGACCACGGCAGCAACTGCTCTGTAATATCAGGTCCAAACGAGAGAAGTAGACAGATTGCTGGTGAAGTGGGGTCTAGGCAGGAGGCTCCAAATGAAAGAAACATTTAGGCAAGGCTCTTAGCGAACAAGGGGAAAATAATTTTTAATAATAATAATAAAGAGAGAAGAAGGGAAAGGCCGGACACTCGCTGGTCATCACAAAAATAGGAAATTCAGAGTGAAGCTCTCCATGGTGGGGACGAATTGGACTATTTACAAGGGGGCTAACAGGGAGATAAATTATGCAGGATTAGGAGAACCATTTAACTTCCTGGCCCCCACAGTGCTGCAGTAGGCGCCTGCCCAGCTATTTGGCTCAGCGTTTTAATGAGCCAGGATGGGGCTGTAGAGGACAGAGGCCCAATGGCCAGCAGTAATGGCACACACCAGCCCCATCGGCCAAATGCTGTCTCCCCTCATCGGGCAGCCCGCCTGGGCTCCGTCAGCCATAAAGGGGCCAGTGCAATGCTGCTGGCTATATAATGACAGAATAAAGATGCAGGCAAAAAATTTTTGTGAGGGGTGGGAGAAGCCTGTAGGCAGGATGCGGGAAGGGGAGAGGAGATGGTATAGAGATTTTCTTTATTTAGGGGTTTGGGTGAAAGGACAATGAAAAGGTGAGGCTAGGTATGCCTCAGTTTATGACATGTGAGACAATAATTTATGCTTCCACCGCTTCTTTAGAGCGGGGGAGGTAAAGAGAACAGATGAACAGCAGTAATTCAAAAGAATGATACCCTCAAAATTCCCTCTGAGGCTGGCTGGGCTGGTTCCTTCATTAAAACATGCCTGCAACACAGTAACAGCTTGGATGCTGTGGTCTCCCACAGCTCCCTCACCAGCCAGGCTCTGAAACATGGTTCTATTTGTTTTTTTGTTTCTAAAAATAATGACTGGTTAATCCCCTCTTTTTACTTTCCTTGTTAGATATATACACACTTCCTACCAAACACTTTAGCTCTTTTTCCACGGCGCTTCTTGGCACTTGACCACGGACCAGACAGGAGTCAGCCTCATCCACCCCTGCTCCTATCCAGTTGAGAAAGTGACACTGAACCTCAACTTAAGTTCCTTTATTTTAACTGAAAGTATCTTCCCCCAAATTTGCTCTCAGCCCTATCACAACTAAAGCTATCTTACAGCGTAAAGTCCTTCCAGCTAGGCTTACAGGCCTGGAGGGAAAAGTGACTTTTCACCTAAAAGTATAAAGAACCAAAATGAAACGGTCAAAAGCCTGCCTGAGTAGTTTCAGATAGATCAGGGTAAAACTGAATAAAAGCATGGGAGAATTTAGCTAACAACTTTAGTTTTCTCTGTTGTTGGTTAACCCTAGGCATCAATTGTTTCCTTCACAGATTTTTCCCTAAGGAAAACAGGGTGAGGTTGGGGGTGAAGAAAGGAGAGAATAGTCTATTAACTAGGAGTATGATATCTGTAAGGTTAAATAAGTCACTGTTGAGGTTCTGGGTTTACCAGGTATTCAGTAAAAGGAAGTGAGCAGAACCCGGTCTACAGTGAACAAAAATCATCATTTTATTTATTTACTTAAAATGTTTATTTATTTATTTTGAGAGGGCCAGAGAGAGAGGGGGGAGGACAGAGCATGACTAGGGGAGGGGTAGACAGAGAGGGAGAAAGAGCCCCAGCACAGAGCCCCAGGCGGGTCTTGAACCCATGAACCGTAAGATAATGATCTGAGCCAAAGCCAAGTGTCAGACACTTAATGACTGAGCCACCCAGGTGCCCCAAAACCCAGCATTTTAGAGAAGAATGGTGGATTAGGCAGAGGTATAGAATTTCAAAAGATAGTGGTAACGTTCTACCAATCTTTCAAAAAAGATGTTTATAATAAGTACTTCACAGAAATTTCATATACATAGCCTGAAATTTTTGCACAATGTTCTAGAATCTGGAAGAATGATTTTCAAGCAAAATTCCTTTTTCTACTCTCAGAAGGCAAGTTTGCTCACATCTGAGCTAAGAGAAAGATTTTAAAACTCCATCAGGTTTTGTGCTGGTCAGGATCACTTAATATTTTAAAAGGCAACTCCCCTTCTGTCAGAATTGTGCTCCACAGTCTTGACTTGCCTTATTTGTTCTCTAGCTCTTGTTCCTCTGTGCTGCATACCCCCTACCCTTGCTCCCTTCCACACTGCCCTGTTCCCCCTTGAGCTACTGCACTATTTCTTTTTTCCAAATTAAAAGCTGGGGTCTGAAAAAGAACTGAAGATGACTGAAAGGATTTCCCACCTATCAACAGCAGCTCAGAGAGTTTGATAACTGTGAACACAGATAGGAAAAAAAGAATATCTTTATTCTCACGAAACTCTGAAATTTAGCATTCCTAATAGAAAATCGCACGTATTTTCTTATCACATATATCAAAATATCCTTTATACTTATCACTACTTTGAAACTATGGCAGTCACGAGACCCACCACTAGAACATGTTACCTAATGCATTAATTAAAAAGCACCTATATTACATTATCAAATATTTTAAGACTATTTCTGAGAACTGTCTTCTCAGAAAGACAGTTATTTCAGAATAACTGGTTTCCTTCATAATCCTATGTATTTTACTTTACTAATTTAAAAACAATATTCATTTTTTTTTTCCTGAGAAAGAGACAGCATGAGCAGGGGAGGGTCAGAGAGAGGGAGACACAGAATCTGAAACAGGCTCCAGGCTCTGAGCTAGCTGTCAGCACAGAGACTGATGCGGGGCTCGAACCCACGAACCATGAGATCATGACCTGAGCCAAAGTCAGATGCTTAACCGACTAAGCCACCCAAGCGCTTCTAAAAACAATATTCTAAGAAGGGGTTCACAGGCTTCACCAAACTGTCAATCCGGATCATGATACCCCCCAAATTAAGAATTCCTGACTAAATCAGCTAGGGCGCTTCAGAGGAGGCAAATGGGGTGAATTTTAGGAAGCAGGGCACTCGCCTGGACTCTCCCTATAATTACTAATACAATTTTTTTTTAAGTAGGCTTCACGCCCCAGCATGGTGCCCACCACGGGGCTTGAACTCACAACCCTGAGATCAAGACCTGAGTGGAGATCAAGAGTCAGAAGCTTAACAGACTGAGCCATGCAGGAGCCCCTCTAATACAATTTTTATATGGCTACAGTAGGCAGGGGAGAATAAAATTATGCTAAAGCTTTTTATCAAAGTGAATGTCAACTTGGCTACTATGTTCATTGTTCCTTTTATTCTCCTTCATTTATTAAAAGTTAACCCGTAAGGGTGTGCCTGGCCGGCCTAGTTAGTTGGTGGAGAGTGCAACTCTTGATTTCAGGGTTATAGGTCTGAGCCCTACACTGAGTGTAGAGATTGCATAAAAAGAAAGTCTTCAGGGGCGCCTGGGTGGCTTAGTCGGTTAGGCGTCCGACCTTCGCTTAGGTCATGATCTTGCGGTTCGTGGGTTCGAGCCCCGCGTCGGGCTCTGTGCTGACTGCCAGCTCGGAGCCTGGAGCCTGTTTCAGAGTCTGTGACTCCCTCTCTCTGGACCCTCCCCTGCTCATGCTGTCTCTCTCTCTCTCTCCTAGAAATAAATAAAACAATAATTTAAAAAAAAAATTAAAAAGTCTTCAAAAAATTAAAGAAAAAAAATTTTAAGTTATTTGTTTAACCCTTAACAATTCTCTAGATCAGTCTCAAAAATGCATGCTTAGGAAACCCATCCCTCTGAAAGCAATTTCTCAATTAAAATATCTAAAATCATTAAGTGATAAAAATTTTGACCTTATTAGACAGATTATTCTATTGAATTAAAATGAGCAGAGGAGCTCCAAAAAGGATTTCCTTTTTGAATTATTGCCCATTTAAAAATCTAACTCTCCCATTTGTTAATATCCTTAACGGGTCTCCCTTTGTTCTTTGGTCTTACCTACAACAAGGTTTTGGCAAAGAGCCACTCAGGGAAAAATCACTCTGATTATAGGGTAAATAATGATAATGTTCAAGGAATATGTAGATATCAACCATCTTCAAGACAACAGAGGGCTGATTATCATTCAAAATGGAGACTGAAGAATGTAAGTCATACTGGATCAAGAAAGCAGTTTTTATATACCTTGGGAAAGGATTTGTATAGTTAACTATGGTGTAGCATCTAATTTGCTCAAGTAAATGAATCAGGGCAGTTTCTTGGCATAAATGGGTGAAGAGAAGTATTATGTGGTAATGTGCACCCTATCTAGATCTAGAGACCAAGATGATTTAGCTCTGCCCTACCCAATATGGTAGCCATTAGCCATGCGTGGCTATCGAGCACTTTAAAATATATGGCTAGGGGCGCCTGGGTGGCTTAGTCGGTTAAGCGTCCGACTTTCGCTTGGGTCATGATCTCGCGGTTCGTGGGTTCGAACCCCGCGTCGGGCTCTGTGCTGACTGCCAGCTCAGAGCCTGGAGCCTGTTTCAGTCTGTGACTCCCTCTCTCTCTGACCCTCCCCTGCTCACGCTGTCTCTCAATCTCTCTCTCCTAGAAATAAATAAAAATATAAAAAAAATAAATAAATAAAATAAAATAAAATATATGGCTAGATGTAGTCAAAACACACACTGAATTTTAATGACTTAGTACAAAAAAAAAACAATGTAAAATATCCTATTAATTTCATGTTGATTACATGTTGAAATGATATTTTGGATATACTGGGTTAAATAAAATATATTATTAAAATTAATTTTACTTATTTACTTTTACTTTTTACTGTGGCTATGAGAAAATTTTAAATTACATATGTGGTTTACATTATATTTCTTTTGGATAGCTCTGATCTAGATAATATCCTCAAAGATCCAAAGGGAATTTTAATCATGTGCCAGTCTTGAGTCTTTCCTCCTGAACCCATTTTCTCTAAATACAGTTTATATTATATGGCAGTGGTTCTCAAGCAGGGACAACTCTGATTCCCAGGGGACATTTTACCAACATGTGGAGACATTCCTGCTGATCACAACCAGGGGATGCTACTGGCCTCTACAGGGTAGAGCCATGGGATGCTGATAAATATGCTGAAATGCACAGGCCAAGGCTCTAAAACAAAGAATTATCTGACTCAAAACATCAACCGTTATTATTCGTTAAGAAATTCTGCTACACAGTAATAGGGAAAGAGAAAGAAACAAGAAAGAAAAAAAAGAGACTGTTTTTAAGTTTCCCTTGCCAAACTGCCAACACATGTTTTTGGATCTAAAACTTGGAAGGGAAAAAACACAGGCAGAAAACTCCCAACCTCATTTTATAAAATGGCTGATGTACTACAGATCTGCAAATACTTAGGTTAGGGGAATTAGGAAGACAGAGACAGAAGGCACTATAATTGAGAGAAGAACAAATTAAATGGAATTCTCATGCATTGTCTTGTTAGTTACAAAGAGGTAACACAGAAGAAGCAAATCAAAACAATTTTGGCTACTTTTGATTTTTACTCACCAATGGAGATTTTTCTTAGTTTAAGAAATGTTAAGAAACATAAAATGGAATGTAAGGAGTATGATGAAATTGATCTGAAAACTGGTTATCAGTTGTGGAATAGGCAGGGAAGATACAGGTTCTTATTACCAATTTTCTACAGAAGATCTTTGGTAAAACTGCTTTCTGTTTTTAGAAGTTTCAGCTTTGCCTATCCTGTCATAGTAGAATCTGGAATCCTATCTACTGGCAAACTGACCAAATGAACAGTGCTAAGTAAAGAGTACGCAATGGCGTGAAGAACAAACAAGGATGGTGGGAACTGTAAAGCAGAAATACATCTCAGTGGCGGCACCTGGGAGGCTCAGTTGGTTAAGCGTCTGACTTTGGCCTAGGTCACAATCTTGCCATTCCTGAGTTCAAGCCCCATATCGGCCTCTGTGCTGACAGCTGGGAACCTGGAGCCTGTTTCAGATTTTGTGTCTCCCTCTCTCTGCCCTCCCCCGCTCACGCTCTGTCTCTCTCTCTCAAAAATAAACAAACATTTAAAAAATAAAAAATAAAAAAAAAAAAGAAATTCATCTCAATGAATGAAGTCTTAAGGTTTGAATTTTTTAGGGGCGGCTCGGGGGCTCAGTCAGTTAAGCATCAGTTCAGGTCATGATCTTGTTTGTGAGTTCAAGCTGCCTGCTGGGCCCTGTGCTGACAGCTCAGAGCCTGGAGCCTCCTTTGGATTCTGTGTCTCCCTCTCTCTCTGCTCCTCCCCCACTTGCACTCTGTCCCTCTCTCTCTCAAAAGTAAACAAACATTTTTAAAAAAGGATTTAAAAAAATTTTAATTGATGTAGGTCATGTACAAAACCCACAAATATTAAGTGTTCATACAGCTCAATGAATTTTTATGAGTAAATGCCCACTGTGATTACAACCTAGATGAAGACATGAATCATTTCAGGCACCCCAGAAGGCTTCTTCATATCCCTCTTCTCTTTTTTTTTTTTAATTTTTAATGTTTTATTTATTTTTGAGAGAGAGGGAGCGTGAGCAGGGGAGGGTCAGAGAGAGAGGGAGACACAGAATCTGAAGGGGACTGCAGGCTCTGAGCTGGCTGTCAGCACAGAGCCCAACACAGGGCTCAAACCCATGAACTGTGAGATCATGACCTGAGCTGAAGTCGGACTCTTAACCAACTG
Source organism: Proteles cristata cristata (assembly GCA_017311185.1). Lineage (NCBI taxonomy): Eukaryota > Metazoa > Chordata > Mammalia > Carnivora > Hyaenidae > Proteles > Proteles cristata. Next base: position 33,890 of record JAESUZ010002047.1, read on the forward strand.
AGCCACCCAGGAGCTCCTATATCCCTCTTTTCTTAAGCTTTTAAATGAAATGATTACATAAAACCGTATAGTACCTGGCATACAGCCTGTACTTCAGCTAGCTCTCTACATTTTTAGCCTCCAGGTAGACAGGTATTGTAGTAAAAATTAGTTTTTCTTTGCAGAATAACTCTAAACAAGTCAATGGTTAGAGAGAGTTCTTTTCTTAATCCCATCAAAACTAGTCTCCCAGAAAGTTTCTGAAATAACATCACTAAACAAAACTGAAGAGAAGGCTCAGGGCAAAGGAAAGCTCAAGCCAAACTAGAGCTAAATCTTTGCCTGTTGATTCTGAGCCAGGCACAAGCATATGGGCATTAGAAATGTAATAGTTTCAAGCTAAATCCTTGGTAAAGTATTGTGACCAATGAAATTCCTGTGCAATACGCACTCAAACCCTAGCCAAATTCATTCCTGAAATGTTGTTTTTGGCCACCACAGCTCCAGTTTCCATGTGGATTTGTCTCACATTTAAAAATGCTCTTACGGCCTGACCTATGATTAATACAAGTCCCTTTCCTTGTTTTAGAAGAGTAGATGGGGAAGGAGACAAATCAGAACTCTCTAGTTATTAGGAAATGAGCCCTGAATGCCTAAACTATACAAGGAGCTAAGTTTATATTTATGATAGTCTGGAAATTCATTTATGCTGAAACTATATCTATCCCCTTCTCCAAAGTTTCTCGGTTTGGCAGCGCTGCATGGACAGAATAGCTTTCTTTTATTACAGTATTTACACATGGACATAGTTTGATGAAAGAAAATAGCATGAAAAAGCCACAGAAAGCCTAAAAACTATAGGGAACAAGCTCTAAAATACAGTGATATCACTGCTACACAGGGCGGAAAGAATAACCAACCTTTTTACAAGCATTATTTAATCTCTTCAATTGATCACATATTCTGAAAGGAGAAACTAGGAGATCTGCAACAGTCTTAATAATGCTTTTCACTCTCACTGCAGCGCTTCTATTCCCAATGCAAGAGATGGTTTGTGTTTGGGAAAGTAGGGAATGGGAGAAGAAGGGAAAGGACTAAATATACACACCTCAAAGCCAACATAACTTTCATTTGTACCTTAGTCAATCTTAGGCTCCTGTTCTCTCCTTCAAGATGCTATTTACTAAATGAGTCACACATCCTGCTTTGAATGCTTCATGGCTCTTGAATGAATCATTTTAAAGTACAGAATTGTTCAACAAATAAATACAACCACAGCAGCGGCAGCTCATAGGCAGTATGTGTGAGCAAGGTAATTTATAGAGGAAAAAAAAGAACAGGAAACTTCTTCCCAAAATACTCCAAGAGAAAATGTTGTTAGGGGAATGCAGAAGGACAAACTAAAGGGGAGAAGAGAAAAACCCACCAAATTGTACCCAGCATTCCTTTGCCCATAGACTGAGGAATTTTCTGTTTGGGGAAGGCTATTTGAATATCTTAAAGAGAAGATTCTGTCAACTGACTAAATTTGTCCACCGTAAAAAGAAAGAGTTTTATGAAGAGAGACATTATTTGATAGTTAGCTTAGCAATGAAGCCATCTAGTACTCAAGAGCAAGGACCCTATTCATTAGTTGGTATGTGAAAGTATCCCAAGTACCTAGAACAGTACCTGCACACAGTAGGTACTTAATATTTGCTGAATAAGTGCCAATTAGCATATATCACTAAACTGCTACAAAGCATCTCCAGCTTACAAAACTCTTGTCCATGTGTACAATGGTGGCAGAATTTTCATCATTTATATCCAAAAGGAGCTGGTATTTTATTTATTTATTTATTTATTTATTTATTTTTAAATATTTTATTTATTTCTAGGAGAGAGAGAGAGACAGCGTGAGCAGGGGAGGGTCAGAGAGAGAGGGAGTCACAGACGAAACAAGGAGCTGGTATTTAAAAAAAAAAAAATTTTTTTTTTAATGTTTATTTTTGAGAGAGAGAGAGAAAGTGTGAGCAGGGAGGGACAGGGAGAGACTGAGATATAGAATCTGAAGCAGGCTCCAGGCTCTGAGCTGTAAACACAGAGCCCGATCGATGCAGGGCTTGAACTCATGAACCAGGAGATCATGAAATTGGATGCTTAACCGACTGAGCCATCCAGGAGCCCCAAAAGGAGTTGGTATTTTAAATACCCAACCTTTCCAATGGAACCAGACACTGGGCCCATTCAGGATCAAGAATATTCTTTTTTTTTTTTCTTTAAATGTTTATTTTTATTTTTGAGAGAGAGGGAAGGAGGGAGAGAGAGAGAGAACAAAAAAGCAGGGGAGGGGCAGAGAGAGGAAGACACAGAATCTGAAGCAGGCTCCAGGCTCTAAGCTGTCAGCAGAGAGCCTGAAACGTGGCTTGCACTTGTGAACTGAAGGGTCATGACCTGAGCCAAAGTTGGATACCTAACCGTCTGAACCACCCAGGTGTCCCAGGAGCAAGAATTTTCTAACGGGAGGAGCTTAGGATATGAAACAAATACAATTTCAAAAATTAAGACAACAAGAAAAAGTCAAAATGGTAACAAAGGGGATTTAAATCACTGAAAAGAATTTCTTGATTCTGAGAAGGGGGTTGAAATCATTCTCAAAGGAGACTTAAAGGTACATAAAATGCATAAGTTTTCTGGTCCTATTGTATTTTTATGACTTTATTTTTTCCTATTCCACCGATGCTTTCTATCTAGGTTACTCTCTCTACTGATCTTAAAAGTCTACTTGTTTTCAGTTTTGTGTCCCCATACAGTTTGCCTGTTCTCAGCCATGTCTTCCTTTCTCCTCTCTGTTTATTCAAATCCTACCATTTTTTTCCAAGGCTCAGCTGAAAACGGTTTTGAAATTTTTTGAAAATCTCTCTAATGATTCTTAAGTAATCTATCTTTCCTAAATGTGTATCGTTACTTCAACACTTTGTACCACATAATTTAGAATTTTGGTCTATACGGTCTCATAGTTTTATCCTTTAAAGTACACTGTAAACCACCAGAGAGTTAAAAATGTATCCTACATTTAATCTTTACCCTCCCATAAGGGCCTGGTCCAGTGGTGAGCATAAGTAGGTGCTCAGTAAATTCCTGTTTGAGTGGCTGGGTCAAGTTTTATATAGTGGTATGAGAGTAACTGTTCAAAAAGTTTACAACCTTTGGGTCCTAAGACTTTAACAGGGGACACTTTCAGAATGGCCTGACACCTTTCCATCTCCATTTCCAAAGTATATTTCACTACTCAAGTAAGTAAAAATTCATGTATCCTCTCCACTATTTTGTTGGACACCAGATTTTCTTTATTACAGAAAGGCATCTATGGCAATTTCAGCATGCTTGAATTATACTGGTATTGTATGAAAGGATCCTGGTACCATGCCTTATGGGTCAATTCACTTTCTTTAAGTAACAGAGTCCACTGCTGAACTTTATTTTACTACCAATTAAAATGCTCTATGCAAAAAAACCTGTCAATTTAGAAACAGTATCCTTTTCTTTCTTTACTCCCCAAAACCCAAACCAAGAAAAGGAACATTACAATCTAGTCAACAAATCAATTGGCAGGGGGAAGAATATTAAAACCACATTCAACAGTGAATTGCTGGATCTTCATTGTTAAGATCTGGGATTAATATACTACAAAGCTGTCATCATCAAGACAGTATGGTATTGGCACAAAAACAGACACATAGACCAATGGAACAGAATTGAGAACTCAGAAGTGGACCCAAAAGTATACAGCCAACTAATCTTTGACAAAGCAGGAAAGAATATCCGATGGAAAAAAAGACAGCCTTTTTAACAGATGGTGTTGGGAGAACTGGACAGCAACATGCAGAAGAATGAAACTAGATCATTTTCTCACACCATGCACAAAAATAAACTCAAAATGGATAAAGGACCTGAACGTGAGACAGGAAACTATCAACACCCTACAGGAGAAAGCAGGAAACAACCTCCTTGACCTTCACCGCAGCAACTTCTTACTTGACACATCCCCAAAAGCAAGGGAATCAAGAGCAAAAATAAACTGTTGGGACCTCCTCAAGATTAAAAGCTTCTGCACAGCCAAGGAAACAACCCAGAAAATTAATAGGCAACCAACGGAATGGGAAAAGATAGTTGCAAATGACATATCAGATAAAGGGTTGATATCCAGAATCTACAAGGAACTCACCAAACTACACGCCCGAAAAACAAACAACCCAGTGAAGAAATGGGCAGAAGATATGAACAGACACTTCTCCAAAGAGGACATCCAGATGGCCAACAGACACATGAAACGATGCTCAGCATCGCTCCTCATCAGGGAAATACAAATCAAAACCACACTGAGATACCACCTCACGCCAGTCAGAGTGGCTAAAATGAGCCAATCAGAGAACTCTAGATGCTGGCGAGGATGTGGAGAAACGGGCACCCTCCTACACTGTTGGTGGGAATGTAAACTGGTACAGCCCCTCTGGAAAACAGTGTGGAGGTTCCTCAGGAAACTAACAATAGAACTCCCCTATGACCCAGCAATAGCACTGCTAGGAATTTACCCAAGGGATACAGAAATGCTGATGCATAGGAGCACATGTACCCCAATGTTCATAGCAGCACTCTCCACAATAGCTAAAACATGGAAAGAGCCTAAGTGTCCATCAACAGATGAATGGATCAAGAAGATGTGGTTTATCTATACCATGGAATACTACATGGCAATGAGAAACAATGAAATCTGGCCATGTGTAGCAACATGGATGGACCTTGAGGGTGTTATGCTGAGCGAAATAAGTCAGGCAGAGAAGGACAAATATCATATGTGTGCACGTATAGGAGGATTAGGAGGAACTTAACAGAGGACCAAGGGGGAGAAGAAGGGCGGAAATGGTGGGAGAAAGGGGGAGAGGCAAACCATGAGAGACTCTTGAATGCTGACAAAAACTGAGGACTGATGGATGTGGGGGGGAGGAGGGGTGGGCATGGAGGAGGACACTTGTGGGGATGAGCACTGGGTGTTATGTGGAAACTAATTTGACAATAAACTATTTGTAAAAAAAATAAATAAATAAATAAACATTTAAAAAATAATAATAATAAAATAAAATAGCATACCCCCCCCAAAAAAAATCACTCTTCAGAAAAAAAAAAAAAAGATCTGGGATTAATATTAATGCTTATTCTACATTATTTGGAGTAATGATAATACAACTATTTCTCTAAATAGTGGAAGTTTTTTTTTAATTCTTTTTTTAAAGTTTATTTTGAGAGAGAGTATGTGTGCAAGCAAGTAGGGGAGGGACAGAGAGCGGGAGAGAATCCCAAACAAGCTCCACGCTGTCAGCATGGAGCCCAATGTGGGGTTCAAACCCATGAACCATGAGATCATAACCTGAGACGAAACAAGAGTCATACACTGACTGAGCCACCCAGGAGTCCCTAAGTGGTAGATTTTTTGAACACTCAGCTGGATCACTCACTTTAATTTTGGTTCTTTGTTCCTTCCTTTTGTTTATTACAATGTGAAATATCATGATCCCAAAGGTGATGTCTGTGTCAAGTAAGTTGTGTCTAGTAAGTTGATATATTGGCAAGTACCCAATATATCACAGCAAAATAAAAACTGAGCTCCCAAGGTCATACAGGCCATCTCCAACAGGGACTGAACAGTGTAGAACACAGGGTGGCAAATATAATTTATCAGCTTAAGCTAGAAAAGGTTAGATATTTTCTTTTTAAATTCTGCTTGTTGCTCAATGCTGTTAAGAAATATAATCTTTCTTCAGGTTTCAATAGATTTAGCCAAAGTTCTAGTGCTCTCAACTTCTTTTTCTATGGGATCATAGAAAACTAGTACCACAGTAAACTAGTAAGCATAAATCTTCTTTCTTCTTTTAATTTTTTATTGTGGTAAAATACACATAACATAAAAGTTACCATGGTAACCATTTGTAAGTGTATAGTCAGTGATATTAAACACATTCACACTGTTGTGGGACCATCACTATCATCCATCCCCATAACTCTTTTCATCTCGTAAAACCAAACTCTAAACTCACTTAACAATAACTTCCCACCGCCTCTTTCCTCCGCCTGTTAACCACCAGGATATTTACTGTCTTTATGATTCTGACTATACAGGTGGAGTATTTGTCTTTTGTGACTTATTTCACTTAGCACATCTTTAAGGTTCATCCATGCTGTAGCATACTGCAGAATTTCCTTCCTTACTAAGGCTGAATAATATCCCATTTATGTATATACCACATTTTGTTTATCTACTCATCAGTCAATGATGGGCACTTGGGTTGCTTCCACATTTTAGCTATTGTGAATAATGCTGCTACAAATATGGGTGTACAAATATATTTTCAAGACCCTGCTTTCAATTATTTTGAGGACATACCCAGAAGTAGAATTCCTGGATCATATGGTAATTCTATTTTTATTTTATTTTTAAAAAGTTTTTTTTAATGCTTATTTATTTTTGAGAGAGAGAAAGAGTGTGAGTGGGGGGCAGGGGCAGAGAGTGAGAGTGAGGGAGACACAGAATCCGCACTTGATCCAAAGCAGGTTTCAGGCTCCAAGCTGTCAGCATAGCACCCAACATGGGACTCGAACTCACAAACTGTGAGATCATGACCTGAGCCAAAGTCAGAAGCTTAACCCACTGAGCCACCCAGGCGCCTGGTAATTCTATTTATAATTTTCTGAGTAGTCACCATATTATTTTCTACACTGGCTATACCATTTTATATTATCATCAATAGTGCATAAGGATTCCAATTTTTCCACATCCTCATCAACACTTTTAGGAAAAATGTCTATTCAAGTCCTTTACCCATTACTCAATCAAGTTGTTTTGCTGTTGAGTTTTTCAAGTTCTCTATATATTCTGGATATTAATCTCTTATCAGATACATGATTTGCAAATATTTTCTATTGTGTGGGTAGCATCTTTATAATAAAACATTTTTTTTAATGTTTTATTTATTTCTGAGAGACAATGTGAGCAGGGAAGGGTCAAAGAGAGGGAGACACAGAATCCGAAACAGGCTCCAGGCTCTGAGCTGGCTGTTAGCACAGAGCCCAACGTGGGGCTCGAACCCATGAACCATGAGATCATGACCTGAAGTCAGACGCCCAACTGACTGAGCCACCCAGGCGCCCCTGTGTGAGTTGTATTTTTATACTGTGGACAGTGTCTTTTTTTTTTTTTTTGAAGATATGTCATTTTATTTATTTTTTATTTGTGTGTAATTTATACATTTTTAAAATTTTTTATTGAAATTCGTTAGTTAACATACGATGTAGTATTAGTTTTAGATGTACATAGTGATTCAGCACTTCCCTACAACACAGTGTGTTCCTCACAAGTGCCCTCCTTAAGCCCCATCACCTATTTAGCCCATTTCCCCAACCTACCTCCAACAGTGTCTTTTTCTTTTAATTTTTATTATTTTCTAAAATTCTTTTTTTTTACTTTTTTTAAATGTTATTTATTTCTGAGAAAGAGAAAGAGAGAGAGAGGCAGTGGGAGCAGGGGAGGGTCAGAGAGAGAGGGAGATACACAATCCAAAGCAGTCTCCAGGCTCTGAGCTAGCGGTCAACACAGAGCCCGATGTGGGGCTAGAACCCACGAACTGTGAGATCATGACCTGAGCAGAAGTCGGATGCTCAACTGACTGAGCCACCCAGGTACCCCTCTAAAATTCTTTTTAAACATGCTCCATGCCCAACATGGGGCTCAAACTCACAACCCCATGATCAAGAGTCACATGCTCTACCAACTGAGCCAGCCAAGCACCCCTGACAGTATCTTTTATTTTTTTATTATTGTTTTTTAAGTTTCTTTCTTTATTTTTGAGAGAGAGAAAGAAAGAATATGAGTGGGGAGGGGGCAGAGAAAGATGGAAGCCAAAGCAGGCTCTGCGCCATTCGCATGGAGCCCGACTTGGGGTTTGAACTCACAAACCACGAGCTCACGACCCAAGCCGAAATTAGGAGTAGGATGCTTAATTGACTGGGCCACCCAGGTGCCCCTCCGCAGTGTCTTTTAATGCACAAAATTTTTAAGTTTTAATTAATTAATTTAAGTTTTAATTAATGAAGTTCAGTGTGTCTATTTTTTTCATTTCTTACCTGAGCCTTTGGTGTCATACTGAAGAAATCATTACCAATCCCAATGTCATGAAGTTTTGGTCCTATGTTTTTCTTCTAAGACTGTTAGCATTTTAGGTCTCACATTTAGGTTCTTGGCCCATTTTGAGTTGGTTTTTATATATGGTATTAGGGAGGGGCCCAACTTTATTCTTTTGCATGTAGAGATCCAGTTTTCCCAGCACCATTTTTTGAAAAGATTGTTCTTTCCCCCACTGAATAGTCTTGACACCCTTGTCAAGAATCATTTGACCATATGTGAGGAATTATTTTTGGAATCTCTATCCTATTACATTGGCCTATATGTATTTATAGCATTACCACAATGTTTTGATTGCTGTAGCTTTGTAGTAAGTTTTGAAATCAGGAGATGTAAGTCTTCCAATTTTGTTCTTTTTCCAAGACTGCTTTGGCTATTCAGGGTCCCCTGTGATTATATATGAATTTAGGATGGGTTTTCTATTAATAAAAAATGTCATTGGTGGGGCGCCTGGATGGCTTAGTCGGTTGAGCATCCGACTTTCGCTTAGGTCATGATCTTGCGGTTCGTGGGTTCAAGCCCCGCATGGGGCTCTGTGCTGACTGCCAGCTCAGAGCCTGGAGCCTATTTCAGAGGCTGTATCTCCCTCTCTCTCTGACCCTCCCCTGCTCATGCTGTCTCTCTCTCTCTCTCTCCGAGAAATAAATAAAAATATTTTTTAAAAAATGTCATTGGATTTTCATAGGTATTGCATTGAATCTTATTGTTTTGGGGAGTATTGACATTTTAACAATACTAAGGCTTCTAATCCATGGGATGCGCTTCCATTTATTTATGTCTTCTTTAAATTCCTTCAGCACTGTTTTGCAATTTTCATTGTATAAGTCTTTCACCTCCTTAGTTAATTCCTAAGTACTTTATTCTTTTTGACGTTACTGTAAATGATTTTTTTGTAATTTGGGTTACAGGCTAGAATCCTTTCATTGCATCTTGCAGAAGTCCCTTAAGCATTTCTTGCAGGGCAGGTCTAGAGGTCATGAAATGAACTCACTTTCGTTTATCTGGGAATGTCATAACATCTCCCCCACTTTTGTTGTTTTTAAAGATTTTATTTTTTAGTAATCTCCACACCCAACATGGGGCTCGAACTCACAACCCTGACATAAAGAGTCATGCGCTGCACTGGCAGAGCCCACCAGACACCCCCCCACCTAACCTCTGAAGGGCAATCTGGCTGGATACAGAATTTTTGATGGGCAGCTGGTTTTCTTTTAGCACTGCATGTATCAGCCTGTTGTCTTCTGGCCGCCAAAGTTTCTGATCAGAAGTCTGATAATTGAGGATCCTTGGTATGTGATGATTCACTTCCTTTTTGCTGCTTTCAAGATTCTGTCTTCGTATTTTCAGTTTGCTTGTAATGTGTCTTGGACTGGGTCTCTTTGAGTTCATCTTACCTGCAGTCTGTTGAGCTTCTTCAATGTTTACAAGTCATGTCTTTCATCAAATTTCGAAAGTATCAGCCATTATTTCCTCAGTTATTATCCCTGCTCCTGTCTCTCTCCTTCCAGGACTACCACAATGTGTATGCTGGTCTACTTAATTGTATCATACAGGTCCTCTGGGCTCTGTTTGCTTTTCTTCAGTCTTCTTACTTTCTTTTCCTCACACTTGATAATTTCCATTCTCCTATATTCAAGTTTGCAGATTCTTTCTTCTGCCTGCTCAAATCTACCTTCGAATCCCTCTAGTAAAATATTCATTTCAGTTACTGTATTTTTCAGTTCCAGAATTTCTTTGGTTTCTTTTTAAGTTTTCTATCTTTTTATTGGTATTTCCATACGGTGCACACACTCTTTTCTTAACTTTTGCCACATCTTCCTTTAGTTCTTTGTACATCTTTAAGACAGTGGTTTTAAAGACTTTGTCCAGTGGATCTGCCATCAGGGCTTTTTCAGGGGGTTTCTGTTATTTTTTCCTTTGAATAGACCAGATTTTGCTGTTTCTTTGTCTGCCTTGTGGTTTTTTTGTTGTTGCTGCTGAACACGGCATTGTTTTCTAAGATTTTATTTATTATTTTTCATTTATTATTTTTTTACATCCAAGTTAGTTAGCATATAGTGCAACAATAATTTCAAGAGTAGATTCCTTCATGCCTCTTACCCATTTAGCCCAACCTCTCCCACAACCCCTCCAGTAACCCTATGTTCTCTGTCTTGAAGAGTCTCTTATGTTTTTGTCCCCCTCCCTGTTTTTATTTTTTTTTTTGCTTCCCTTCCCTTATGTTCATCTGTTTTGTATCTTAAATTCCACATATGAGTGAAGTCATATGATATTTGTCTTTCTCTGACTAATTTAATTAGCATGATACCCTCTAGTTCCATCCATGTAGTTGAAAATGGTAAGATTTCATTCTTTTGGATTTCCAAGTAATATTCCATTGTATATATATACCACATCTTCTTTATCCATTCATCTGTCGATGGACATTTGGGCTCTTTCCATACTTTGGCTATTGTTAATGTGCTGCTACAAATATTGGGGTGCATGTGCCCTTTTGAAACACCACACTTGTATCCCTTGGATAAATACCTAGTAGTGCAATTACTGGGTCATAGGGAAGATTTTATTTTTAAGTAATCTCTACACCCAATATGGGGCTCACACTTACAACTCTGAGCTCAAGAGTTGCACACTGCACTGACTGAGCCAGCCAGGTGTCCCAAACATTGGGCATTTGAATCTATTTAATAAAGCAGTAACTGGAAATCAGATTCTTCTCCTTCCCCAAACCTTGCTGATTTTTGTTATTATTTCTGTGATTTTAGTTGTTGGAGGGTATCTCTGTGCTGAGGATCATTCTGAGGTATAAACTTGGTATCTTCTTAGGACTTTTCTGAGCCTTTCCCTGGGCATGCACATTCATTTTCTAATTTTTTAAAAATTTTTTTAATTTATTATTTCTAGGAGAGAGAGAGAGAGACAGCGTGAGCAGGGGAGGGTCAGAGAGAGGGAGTCACAGACCAAAACAGGCTCCAGGCTCAGAGCTGGCAGTCAGCACAGAGCCCGACGCGGGGCTCGAACCCACGAACCGTGAGATCATGACCTAAGCGAAAGTCAGACGCTTAACCGACTAAGCCACCCAGACGCCCCTCATTTTCTAATTTTCTTATATATGCAGCTGTTTTCTGAGGGCTCTAGTCTTTAATGTCTGGCTCCCCAATGGGGGGAAAGTGGAGAATAAAGTTGAGGGGGAGAGGTGCCAGCCCTTTAAATCCCCTGAAGTCAATTCAGCCAGATGGGGAGGGGCTTGCAACAATGAGGTGAAGTGCAACAAAAATGGCTACATACCTCTGTCTACACCTCTGCGATCAGATCTGTGATCTGATCATACCACAGATCTAACATTTGGAGGACAGGGTCCTTTCTGGCCAGCTTAGCTCCCATATGCTGTGGAAAAGCTACTCCAAGAACACATACACAGCTGCCTGACTCCTTTTGCTGGGGGTGAGGGAGAGTAGCTGCTACTGTGTTGAGCTGAAATTGACTACAATAATCACAATTTACCTTCTAATCCTTTCCCCCTGTAAACTGTAAGCCTTTAACAGACTCCAGTATTCTCAAATAGTTACATCAGACAGATTCTGCCAGTACAACTGTTGTCTAAGAGGGGAGACAGATTCCTGGTGCTTCCTACTCTGTTACCTTCTTAGAATCTCTCTCTCTCTCTCTCTCTCTCTCTCTCTCTCTCAGTAATAATCCCTTGTGACTTTTTTCCAGTAAGGCCATAAACTAAATTCTGGGTCCAATGACTTTATTTTATTATTTAAAAAAAAATTAAATATAATTTGTCAAACTGGTTTCCAAACAACACCTAGTGCTCATTCCAACAAGTGTCCTCCTCAATGCCCATCACCCATTTACCTCTCTCTCCCACCCTCCCTATCCCACCCTCAGTTTGTTCTCTGTATTTAAGAGTCTCTTATGGTTTGCCTCCCTCTGTCTGTTTGTAACCTTTTTCCCCTCCCCCTCCCCCAGGGTCTTCTGTTAAGTTTCTCAAGATCCACATATGAGTGAAAACATATGGTATCTGTGTTTCTCTGACTGACTTACTTCACTTAGCAGAATACCCTCCAGTTCCACCCACATTGCTGCAAATGGCCAGATTTCATTCTTTCTCATTGCCAGGTAGTATTCCAATGAATATATAAACCACATCTTCTTTATCCCTTCATCAGTTGATGGACATTTAGGCTCTTTCCATGATTTGGCTATTGTTGAAAGTGCTGCTGGGGCGCCTGGGTGGCTCAGTTGGTTAAGCGTCCAACTACGGCTCAGGTCATGACATCATGGTTCATGGTTCGAGCCCCACGTCGGGCTCTGTGCTGACAGCTAGCTCAGAGCCTGGAACCTGTTTTGGATTCTGTGTCTCCCTCTTCTCTGACCCTCCCTTGCTCACGCTGTCTCTCTCTCTCTCTCAGAAATAAATAAAAAATTAAAAAAAAACAAAAACAAAAAGAAAGTGCTGCTATAAACATTGGGGTACATGTACCCCTATGCATCAGCACTCCTGTATCCCTTGGGTAAATTCCTAGCAGTGCTATTGCTGGGTCATCGGGTAGTTCTATTTTTAATTTACCAATGACTTTATTTATTTTTTTAAATAATGTTTTATTTATTTCTGAGAGAGAGAGAGAGAGAGACAACATGAGCAGGGGAGGGAGGAGAGGCAGAGAGAGAGGGAGACACAGAATCTGAAGCAGGCTCCAGGCTCTGAGCTGGCTGTCAGCACAGAGCCCAACGCGGGGCTCGAACCTAAGAACTGTGAGATCATGACCTGAGCCGAAGTCAGACAGTTAACTGACTGAGCCACCCAGGTGCCCCTACCAATGACTTTAAAACTGGAAATCTGCAGGGGCGCCTGGGTGGCTTAGTCGGTTAAGCGTCCGACTTTCGCTTAGGTCATGATCTCGCGGTTCGTGGGTTCGAGCCCCGCGTCGGGCTCTGTGCTGACTGCCAGCTCAGAGCCTGGAGCCTGTTTCACAGTCTGTCACTCCCTCTCTCTCTGACCCTCCCCTGCTCATGCTGTCTCTCTCTCTCCCTCTCTCTCTCTCTCCCCTAGAAATAAATAAAACATTTAAAAAAAAAAAAAAACTGGAAATCTGTATGGCTTGTCAGGCCTCTCTGGTCCTGAAGAGACTGTTGTCAATTATTGCCTTGCACACTGGATTGTCATGGTATGGAGGAGAGACAGAGAAGAGGTAATAGGTCTGAAGAAGACACAATTGGTTTTTTAACCCAACCCCCATTCCGAACCCTTCTCCCTTGGTTGCCTCCCACTATAAAGGCTGAAAAGCCAGATATTCACTTCCTCAGCCTCCCATACGGCTAATATTAAAGCTGTCACACAGATTAGGACACAAAAATTCACTGGGGGTTGGGATAGAAGACTGCATTTCTGGGAAGCTTTTGTTTCCTTATAGAAAGGAAACTAAAAGAGGAAAGTTCTCGGTGCTACTTCTTTTCTTTTCTTGCTCATCCTGTGACTGTGAGGCACCAAACTTGAGAAAGGTAAATGCTAAAAATGGTGGAGCAGAGAGGCAGAAAGAACCCTGGTCTTTAATAACCCTGCTTAGTGGCTCAAACAGTCCTGATTCTAGACTTCTTGTGTTACAAGTGTTGACAAAGTTTTAAGCTACGGGAAATAGTTGCACCTTAAACCATTTCTAACCCAACACATGATGATTTTTAGGATATATAGATTCTTCCTCATTTTCTATTTAAGGAACTTAGAAATGGCATATGGAACACGGGATCTCATTCTACATCTTCATGAATATTTATCAGTTGTACCTTAATGTAGAATTCCATTTCACTTTCATATAGCACACCAAATAAATTACTTCATCTCATCACCTATTGCCACAAGGTTCCTTACAAACATTGGCTATATACTGTTTCGGCTTTAGGGAAGACAAAATGGTAAGAGAGAGGCACTTTGTCATGGGGCTCTTGAACCTGAGGCAGTTAAAGATCCTCTTCAGTAACATATGGAGGGAGTTTTAGGTTGACCCACATCTTCTCTTATTCCTGGCTGCTCTTTCCCCTCAAATACTTAATGGCTGGCTCTGTATTAAATGCCAAGGCACTCTTTGTGAACTATACTTAATACTGAACGGGGTGCCTGGGTGGCACAGCTGGTTGAGTCCAACTCTTGATTTCGGCTCAGGTCATGATCCTAGGGTCATGGGATTCAGCCCTGCGTTAGGCTCTGTGTTGAGCTCTGTGCTAGGTGTGAAGCCTGCTTAAGATTCTCTCCCCGTCTCCTGCTCTCCCCCAATAACGTGCTCTCCCTCCCTTAAAGAAAAAAAAAAAGAATGAACAACAATAGGTCTGTTATCTTTCTTTAGATAGAGACTACTTACTTAGATGATTAAATGCTCAATGAACTTTAAGGAACCAGTACCCAGGAGGAGAGAAATCTCAGCAGCAATTCAGCAGGGCTTGGTCCTGTGTCAGTTACATGGCTAACTGCTTTCTCCATAGCTCTTGCCTAATGGTAGACCTTTCAGTATTCTACTTTCAGATACAGCTACTTAGTTGGGGTACTATTAAAGTTTAGTTCTTAACAAAACAGGGAAAACTTTTGGGTCAACATGATTATCACACAGGCCTATTAGGTTCTTTTGGACATTACACATTTATATTTTTCAATCTCTACTCTCTTCCCAAATTCTGATTAGGATATTATGAGGTATAGAGCCCTTGAATAAGACATCAAACACTTTTATCTTCTATTTTGCCACACAGTAAGTATTGTCATGTCTGCATCTTACATATAGGTTGGAAAGACAAGATACAGTATGAACAGTGTGGATCTTAACCATCAAAGTCAGGATAATATACAACACTGTTTTTCTCTTGGGCTGCTGAAATTTCATTATGGAAAAAGAATAAACACTTCTTGATAATATAGGAGATTCTGAATTCTTACAATGAGCTGAGCAGAGCATGTATGAACCACACTACAGAGCTACAATAGCTAAAATTTCGCCCCTTTAGGGACTTCTACAATTTAGTACTGTAACAGTTCAGCCCAAAAAAAAAAAAAAAAATTGAACCTGGGGGAGAGAGACAGAGAAAAAGAGAGGGAGAAAGTAAGGGAGGGAGGAAAGGATGAGGGTAGAAGAGAAAGGGAGGAAAAAAGATAGAAAGATACAGATAACTCAGTCTCCAAAACTCCAAAATGAGTGTTTCAATGGTTGGGACAAGCTTACAAGACTACAGTCACTCACTCACTCATTTGCTCTAAAATAACTCCAGGGGCACTTGGATGGCGCAGTTGGTTAACTATCTGACTCCTGATTTCAGCTCAGGTCATGATCTCACAGTATGTGGGTTCGAGCCCCATATCGGGCTCTGCACTGATGGCGCAAAGCCTGCTTGGGATTCTCTCTCCTTCTCTTTGGCCCTCCCCAGCTTGTGCTCTCCTTCTCTCCCTCAAAATAAATAAATAAACTTTTAAAAAATTAAAAAAAAAAAAAAGAGATAAAAAAACTCCAAAATGCAGCATTATGTTTCTGTTTTAAACAAACTATCAAAACTTAACTATCCACTGCCTTAGCAACTACAGTAAAGGTTACAGGCCAGTAAAGAAACAGGCAAAGATTCAAATGGTTTGACGGGTCCACTGAATAAACCAGAAGCTTATAAGATGTACTGATTCTGTCTTGCCATCCTAATTTGATGGAGAAACCCTTACCCTGTTACTGATACATTTAGCAGATTGATTATCTTTGGGTCTACCTTGGAAAGCCTTGAAATAAAACCAAGCAAATGGGAAACTCCTCCTATTTTGATGGGTTTTTTAGCCATAAGAGAGATTTTTTTGGAATGTTGGCCATTGAGCAGAGATCTGCATTAGAAGAACACAGGCAGGCAGGGGAGAAAATGGAATCTACACTGCCTAACAGTGACACTTAGCCACAGGCTTCTTGACTATCATAGTGATCCAATACAGCAGCTCTGTCAGGCGCTGGGGAAACTGTCCCTGCCAACCCTTGCAGCCTCATCTCCTGCTGCTCTCTATCACAATCTGTGCTCCACCAACACCAAGCTACCTGCAGTTTCTCTCAATGTACCATGAGGTCTCCTTCTTCTGTGTCTGCTCTTCTATGTGTGGAATATTCTTTTCTACTATTCTTCTCCTCCTTCTCTGTCTGGCAAAAAACAAAATTATTTTTGGCAAGTTTTTACCTTTCTTTTTTTTTTTTTTTTTTTAATGTTTTTATTTATTTCTAGGAGAGAGAGAGAGAGACAGTGTGAGCAGGGGAGGGTCAGAGAGAGAGAGTCACAGACTGAAACAGGCTCCAGGCTCTGAGCTGGCAGTCAGCACAGAGCCCGACGCGGGGCCCGAACCCACGAACCGCGAGATCATGACCTAAGCGAAAGTCAGTCACTTAACCGACTAAGCCACCCAGGCGCCCCTTACCTATCTTTCAAAACTGGTGAAAACATCATCTCCTCCAGGAAACCTTCCCTGATCTCTGGCAGCCCTCTCTGAACTTGCAAATACATGTTTTATTACATTTATCATATTACAATGTAACTACATTTTTTAAAAAAATATTTTTATTTATTTTTGAGAGAGAGAGAGAGAGACAGCATGAGCAGGGGAGGATCAGAGAGAGAGGGAGGCACAGAATCTGAAACAGACTCCAGGCTCTGAGCTAGCTGTCAGCACAGAGCCTGATGCGGGGCTCGAACCCACGAACCGTGAGATCATGACCTGAGCCGAAGTCGGACGCTCAACCGACTGAGCCACCCGGGCGCCCCTCAATGTAACTACATTTTTATAAGTGTCTGACTTCCCTATGAGACAGTGAATACTTTGATGTCTTTTACGTCTTTCTGTCACTAGTATCTAGCATGGTATCTAACATACTACAGATATTCAAGTATCTTTTTTATTTTATTTTAAAATTTTGAAAATATAATTGTCAAACTGGCTAACATACAGTGTATACAGTGTGCTCTTGGTTTTAGGGGTAGAATCCCGTGGTTCATCGCTTACATACAACACCCAGTGTTCATCCCAACAAGTGCCCTCCTCAGTGCCCATCACCCATTTCCCCCTCTCCCTCAACCCCCTCGAGTATTTTTTTTTTTTTAATTAAACTAAACCCACAAAAGCTAATGAGAGTCTGAATGAATTGAGAAAATTATTCATGGGCTAGCTTCTGTAAAGCTGTCCCCAGTCTTAACTCAAGGTTGGAAATGCCTGGCAAAATGCACAAAAGGAAATGCCTTAATTTTGTTCTTACAACAGATCCTTTGTATGCACCATGTCTCTCACTAGAGACATTTGTGAAAATCCATATTCAATTTTTGATTGTGGTCTAAAATGATAACAAATTCTTCTAATTATATAGAACTTCCCATCCTATTAGGAGTTGCTAATGGGATCCTATTAACCTTCACATTAACCTATCACATTACAACAGCCCCATCTGTTAAGGGAAGAGAGGAGAGAAAGGATAAATAAAGGCCGTTAAGCATACTGATGGGTGTCAAGGAGGAATGAAGACTCTGGTACTCCTAGTTCTCATTTCTTGGTAACAAGTCACTATAGCAAATAACAAATTTCAGGCACCGTGTGGTAGGCTGATAATGGTTCCTATACCAGTTTGGTAGAGCTAACCTGAAACAACAGAAAATTGTCTCACAACTCCATAGGTCGGAAGTCCGAAATCAAGGTGTCAGCAGGGCTGGTTTATTCTGTAGATGTGTGGGAGTCTGTTCCATGCTTACCTTCTAGCTTGGGGTGGTTTGCTAGCAAACTCTGGTGTCCCTTGGTTTGTGGTGGCATAACTCTAATCTTTACATATATCCCTCCTGGGTGCACATGCACATCTGTCTTCAGTTTCCTCGTTTTATAAGGACATCAGTTATATTGGATTAGGGGCCCAACCTACTCTAGTATGATCTCATATTAACTAATTACATCTACAACAATCCCATTTCCAAATAAGGTCACATTCTGAGATACTTGGGGTTAGGACTTCAACATGTAAAATTTTGGGGCCACAATTCAACCCGTAACAGCTGACAAAGATATGCTCATGTCCTAATTCCTAGAACCCACAAATGTTACCTACCTGATGACTGAACTGAAGATTTTTATATGAAGAGGTTATCTGGGATGATGCAGCTGGGCGCTCAATGCTATTACAAGTATCCTTGTAAGAGTGAGGCAAAGGGAGACACACACAAAAAGGAGAAGGTGATGTGAAGACAGAAGCAGAGACTAGAGTGATGTGGCCAAAATGCTGGTGGCCACCAAAAGCTGGAAGAGGCAAGGAAAGGATTTTCCTAAGTGTCTCCAGAGGGATTATGACTCTGCTTGTAGGCTTGATTTCATCAGACTTCTGGCCTCTTGAACTATGACCATAACAAATATGGTGGATATCAATCCAACTATATCAATAATCACTTTAAATGTCAATGGTCTAATACACAAATTAAAAGAGATTGTCAAAGTGAATCCAAAGATAAGACTCAACTATGTTGTTTATAAGAAATCCACTTTAAATATAAAGACATACAAAAATAAATAAATAAATAAATAAAGACACTAAGAGCAAAGGGATGGAGAAAGATATACCACTGTAACATTAATTTCAAGAAGAGAAAACTTCAGAGCAAGGAACATTATTAGGAATAAAGGGAGGCATGGGGCGCCTGGGTGGCTTAGTCGGTTAAGCGTCCGACTTTCGCTTGGGTAATGATCTCGTGGTTCGTGGGTTTGAGCCCCACGTCGGGCTCTGTGCTGACTGCCAGCTCAGAGCCTGGAGCCTGTTTCAGTCTGTTACTCCCTCTCTCTCTGACCCTGCCCTGCTCATGCTGTGTCTCTCTCTCTCTCCTAGAAATAAAAAAAATTAAAAAAAAAAAAATTAAAAAAAAAAAAGGAATAAAGGGAGGCATTACACAATAATAAAGGTGTCAATACTTCAAGATAAAACAATCCTTAATACCTATGCGCCCAACAAGAGTGTCAAAACATGAGGTCAAAACTGATGAGAAAGAGAAATAGGTGAATCTACTATTACAGTTGAAGACTTTAACACTACTCTATCAGAAATGCACAAATCCACCAGGCAGAAAATCAGTAAGGACACAGACGAATTCAACAGAATCATCAATCGACTAGATATAACTGACATCTATAGAAAACTTCATCCAAGAAAAGCTGATTACACATTCTTCTCAAATTCACATGGAAGGCACATTCACTAAGAGCAAATTTTGGGCCATATAACACACCTTAAAATTTTTAAAAGAACTGGGGCACCTGGGTGGCTCAGTCAGTTCAGCATCTGACTCTTGATTTTGGCTCAGATCCTGATCTCATGGTTTGTGAGACTGAGCTCCACACCGCTCTGCACTGGCTGCATGGAGCCTGCTTGGGACTCTCTCTCTCCCTCTCTCTGCGCCTCCTCCACTCATGCTTACTCTCTCAAAATAAATAAGTAAACATGGAAAAAAAAAGAAAAAAA
The DNA here is from genome assembly GCA_017311185.1 of Proteles cristata cristata. Classification (NCBI taxonomy): domain Eukaryota; kingdom Metazoa; phylum Chordata; class Mammalia; order Carnivora; family Hyaenidae; genus Proteles; species Proteles cristata. Next base: position 53,576 of record JAESUZ010002047.1, read on the forward strand.
AAAAAGAACAGCAACCTTACTATTTCTGTTCTCAGACCACAATGGAATTAAACTAGAAATCAAAAGCAAAGCAAAAAGATAGGTGAAAAGTCCACAAATATTTGGAATTAAATAACACATGTTTTTTAAAGTTTTATTTATGTAAGTAATCTCTATATGCAATGTAGGGATTGAACTCATAACCCGGAGATCAAGACTCACACGCTCTTTTGATCAAACCAGCCAGGTGCCCCTAAATAACACATAGGTCAAAGAAGAGAAATCTCTAGAGAAATTCTCAAATATTTTGAACTAAACGGAATGAAAACTTTACCTTATTGAAATCTGTGGGATGCATGAAAGCAGGACTTATAGGGAAATTTAGAACATGAATGGATATATTAGAAAACAAGAGCAATCCAAAATCAATAATCTAAACTTCCACCTTAGAAAAATGAAAAATGAAGAGCAAATTGAACCCAAAGCAGAAAAAAATGAGTAATAAAAATTAGAGCAGAAATCAATCAACAAATCTCAACAAATCAAAATCTCAACAAATTATTTTGTGGATGTCAACAAACTGATTCTAAAGTTTAAATGGAGAGACAAAGACCCAGAATAGCCAACACAATATTGAAGGAGAACAATGTTGATGGACTAATAACACTACCCAACTTCAAAACATACTCTAAAGCTACAGTAATCAAGACAATGTAGTCTTGGTCAAAGAATAGACAAAAAGATCAATGAAACAAGACAGAAAGCCCAGAAGTAGACCCACCTATAGTCAACCGGTCTTTAACAAAGGAGCAAAGACAATACAATGGAGTAAAGATAATCTTTTCAACAAATGGTGGGGAGACAACTGAATGTTCATTTACCAAAAAAAAAAAAAAAAAAAGAATCTAGACACAGACCTTACAGTCTCCACAAAAATTAACTCAAAATGGATCACAGAGAAACTATGCTCAGCGTCCCTCATCATCAGGGAAATGCAGATCAAAACCACAATGAGATACCGCCTCATGCTGGTCAGAGTGGCTAAAATGAACAAATCAGGAGACTCTAGATGCTGGCGAGGATGTGGAGAAACGGGCACCCTCCTACACTGCTGGTGGGAATGTAAACTGGTGCAGCCCCCATGGAAAACAGTGCGGAGGTTCCTCAAAAAATTAACAATAGAACTCCCCTAGGACCCAGCAATAGCACTGCTAGGAATTTACCCAAGGGATACAGGAGTGATGATACATAGGGGCACATGTACCCTAATGTTCATAGCAGCACTTGCAACAATAGCCAAATCCTGGAAAGAGCCTAAATGTCCATCAACTGATGAATGGATCAAGAAGATGTGGTTTATCTATACAATGGAATACTACATGGCAATGAGAAAGAATGAATCTGGCCATGTGTAGCAACATGGATGGAACTTGAGGGTGTTATGCTGACCAAAATAAGTCAGGTAGAGAAAGACAAATACCATATGTTTTCACTTACAGGTGGATTAGGAGAAACTTAACAGAGGACCATGGGAAAAGAGAAGGGGAAAAATAGTTGGGGAGAGGGAGGGAGAGACTCTTGAATACTGAGAACAAACTGAGGGCTGATAGGGGTGAGGGAGAGGGGAAGGGGGGTGATGGGCATGGAGGAGGACACTTGTTGGGATGAGCACTGGGTGTTATATGGAAACCAACTTGACAATAAACTATGAAAGAAAAAAAAAAGGATCATAGACATAAATGTAAAAGGTGAAAACTATAAAACTCCTGGGGCACTTAAGTGGCTCAGTTGGTTGAGTGTCCAACTTCAGCTCAGGTCATGACCTCACAGTTCATGAATTCGAGCTACATATCAGGCTCTCTGTTAGCGCAGAGCCTGCTTCAGATCCTCTGTCTCCCTTTCTCTCTGCCCTTCCCCTGTTCTCTATCTCTCAAAAATAAGTAAACATTAATAAACAAACAAACAAACAGACATTTAAAAAAAAAACCATAAAACTCCTCCAGGATAACATAGAGAATCTAGGTAATCATGGGTTTGGTAATAAACTTTTCAGATATTATACCAAAGGCACACAATTCATGAAAGAAATAACTGATAAGCTGGACTTGTTAAAATTAAAAACTTCTGGGGGTGCCTGAGTGCCTCAGTTGGTTAAGCATCCAACTTCAGCTCAGGTCATGATCTCACGGTTCGTGAGTTCGAGCCCTCCATCGGGCTTTGTGCTGACAGCTCAGAGCATGGAGTCTGCCTCGGAATCTGTGACTCCCTTCTCTCTGTCTCTCTCCCACTCACATTCTTGTCTCTCAAAAAATAAATGAAGGTTAACAAATTTTTTAAAAATCAAAAACTTCTGCTCTGTGAAAGCCAATATCATGAGAATGAAAGGCAAGCCACAGAATAGGAGAAAATATCTGCAAAAGACACATCTAGTAAAGCAAAATATATATCCAAAACATACAAAAAAAAACCCTCTGAAAACTCAGTAGTAAGAAAACAAACAAGCCAATTAAAAAATGGGCCAAAGCTTTCGACAGTCCACCAAAGAAGATATGCAGATGACAAATAAGCATATGAAAAAACGCCTCACATCACATGTCATCAGTAAAATTCGAATTAAAACAACAATGACATACCACTACCTACCTATTCAAATGGCCAAAATCCAAATCACTGGACAACATTGAATGCTGATGAGGGTGTGAAATAGTAGGAACTCTCTCATTCATTGCTGGTAGGAATGCAAAATGGTACAGCCACTTTGGAAGATAGTTTGGCTGTTTCTTACAAAAGTAAACATACTCTTATCATATGATCGAGCAGTTGTGCTCTTTGATATTTATCCAAAGCAGCTGAAAACTCACAACCACACAAAAACCTGCACATGAATGTTTAGCAGTTTTACTCATAATTGCCAAAACCTGGAAGCAACCAAGCTCTCTTTCAGTAGGTAAATGGATAAACAAACTGTGGTATGTCTAGACAACAGAATATTATTCAGTACCAAAAATGAATGAGGTATCAAGACAAGACATGAAGGAACCTTAAATGCATATTACTAATGCATATTAGATAAAAGATGCCAATTTGAAAAGGGTACATACTGCATGATTCCAAACAATGTCCTTCTGAAAAAGGCAAAATGGTAAGGACAGTAAAATGATCAGTGTGGGGCACAGGGGAAGAGTATCACAGACGACTTTTAGGGTAGTGAAAATACTCTATGATAACAGAATGACGGATACGTGTCATTGTACCTTTGTCCAAACCTGTCCAAAGTAAAATACCACAAGGGAATCCTGAAGGAAACTATGGACTCTGCGTGACGATGAGACATCAGGATTCATCTGTTGTAGCAAATGTACCACTCCGCGGAGGGATGCTGTGGGAGCAGGGAGTAAATGGGGAAATCTCTGTACTTTCCTCTCAATTTTGTTGTGAACCTACAACAGCTCTAAAAAAATAAGGCCTTCGGGGTACCTGAGACACTCAGTCAGTTAAGTGTCTGACTCCTGATTTTAGCTTAGGTCATGACCTCACAGTTCATGAGACTGAGCCCCACATAGGGCTCTGAGCTGACAGGGTAGAGCCTGCTTGGGATTCTCTCTCTGCCCCTCCTATGTGCACACACTTTCTCTCTCAAAAAAATATTTTTTAATGAGATAAAACTAAGCCTTAGAAAAGCTGAAAACTAGGAAGGAAAAATAAACAGTTTGAAGCATGCTTCTTCTCAGAGTGCTCAGGAAAGAGCGTGAAAAATTAAGCCTCAAGTACTCATTGCTGATTATTCTAATGTTAAAACGGAAAAGCACAGCATAGCACAAAGTCCAGCTTCCAAGCAGGGACTGTTGTCTCTTTGACAGAGCTCCAATCCAATTATGCCCTGGCCGCTGATTTCTCTATCACCACTTCCCCTTTGTTTCAGAGACAGCATCCATGGCCTTCTGTTCATGCGGTGGAGGAAGAAATTGCTTCCCAGAAAAGGCTTAGCCCACTGCATTTTACTAGATAAAGAAAAAACAAAAAGCCATTCGACTCTGACAAGCCGATTACTGTCTATGGAGGAGCAAAATGCCTCCCTTAGGACTAAGAAAATAGCCAACAAGGAATATGTTCAAACCTTTAACCACTGCTCTGCCAAGAGCCGCTGCATATGCGCACATTACACTCTCTCCTCTGAGCGGTCACATGTGCAGAACTGAAAGTACAAGCCTCCATAAGGAGGCTGTCTGGCTGTAGTTTCAAATGCATATAAAGTAAAAGAATGCTCAAATAAAGTCTCCACATTTGCATTTTTCTAGATAAAAATTAGAAGGAAAGAAAAGGAAAGGCTGAAGAGGGAATAGCTAAATTGTTGAATCTAATACGGTGCCTTATAAAATAGACACCTAGACCTCTGAAATTTGTATTTACTTTAAATTTTTAAATGATTTTTATTTATTTTTGAGAGAGAGAGACACACACACACACAGCACGTGTGGGGAAGGGGCAGAGAGAACAGGAGACACAGAATTCAAAGCAGGCTCCAGGCTATCAGCACAGAGCCCGACACAGAGCTCGAACCCACAAACTGTGAGATCATGTCCTGAGTCAAAGTCAGATGCTTAAATGACCGGGCCACCCACACACCCCACGGACCCCTGAAAATTTTCGAGTAACTACTTTTACTGTCCCCTCCCAATACAGCCTAAGTAGACTACGGTCTCTTCCTTGGCCCTAAGAAAGATATAAAACTGGGGGTGCCTGGGTGGCTTGGTTGGTTAAGCGTCCGACTTTCGCTTAGGTCATGATCTCGCGGTTCGTGGGTTCGAGCCCCACGTCGGGCTCTGTGCTGACTGACAGAGCCTGGAGCCTGTTTCAGTCTGTGACTCCCTCTCTCTCTGACCCTCCCCTGCTCACGCTGTCTCTCTCTCTCCTAGAAATAAATAAAATAAAAAAATAAATAAAAATTTAAAAATTTAAAAAAAAAGAAAAAAAAAGAAATATCTAAAACTGAAATAAAATGGCAAATATCTGAAGTCATGAACATCATACAGTGTAAAAAATTAATACACACAGATTGTCACTGTGTACAAAAAAATGATGTTTACTTAAGTGACAAATGTCTCTAATACTATCTGCTCACTCTGGTGTTACAGAGCAAACTCCACCTTATATACCACAACCAAGATCTTTTACAACTCTTTTTACTTGATTTGAGTAACTAATGCTAGTAAAGGAATTTGGTTTCTTTGCCCCAGTCAATGGTCTTGAGAACAGACACAAAAACAAAGTAATTGAGGCTTAGTATAAAATGCAGGCCTTTAAAAAAAATCATCCATCCTATTAAGCTGCCACTGTCTATCTGATAACCTGTTAGGAGTCAAGCTTCTAATCTCTGATAGGCTACTACTTTGAATCACCTTTTCTCTGCAATTACAGTTTTACAGGAACTCCACACAGGACATAGACACACACACACACACACACACACACACACGCACACACGCACACAGAAATGCATGCATACACACAACTAACTGGCCTGTCAGAGGCACCCAGGAAGATAAACAAATGAGATCTCTGATCCCTAGAGTGGTCATTTTAGTAGTCTGTGACCTTGCCCAATAAGGCATTCTCAGCTCTGAAGCCAAGAATTTGACTTCTTGGGCAGAGGTAGAAAAGACAAGACTTCAGTCAGATAGTTCCTGCAGTTGAACACAGAGTTTCACACAGTCCGCAGTTATACAATGAATCATTATCAGAATCAAGAAGGAAAATGTATATTTTAAGCAACTTTCCAGTAAAACATAAAGACATTCAGACAAAACATACAAAGAATCCTTGTAATATAAATATCAAGCATGAGACTCTCCAATCTTTTTCAATCCTTTATGTATACTTCCACTTATTTTTATCACAAATTATTTCACGTATTTCCATACATCTATATGGCCACAGATTTTCACTTCCATTGACAAATGAGATACCCCGTGTCAACACACCACGATGCAAAAGGAAAGACCAGACATACGGAAGTGCTATGAAATCAAAGAAGAGGAGGATGTAAGATCCGAGGAGAGAAGAATTTTTTTACTCAATAGGTTAAGACCCTCCATGCAGTTATATGCCCAAAACTTCAGAGAAGAAACAAGCTGGCCATCACCTGGCAGAAAACACATCTCAATGCACCGTTAACAAACTTCTAACCATACCCTAATTCCACCTTAGTCACATTAACTCTCGTCATCAATCAGTACGGCAGCCACTGTAACCAAAGCCCCACTACTACAAGACACTACACAAAGCAAGATACCCAGATAGCATCATTGGCACTGGGGAGCTTACAGGCATAAAACTAAGAATGGGAAGGAGGGCGTATGAATCAGGAAGTGAGCCGATAGAGAATTCACAAAGACGACACCACACTGCTTCTTTAGGGCCTATCAGTGGAGGATCCTGAAGCTGTGATTTTGAGGTCCCAGTGTTCCAGTTCTGTCTACCTTTCTGGCTGGTCAAGAATCTGTTTTCTTTCTCATCTTAAAATCATGTCCCTGCTACAAAACAGTGGTTGTTTACCTCACAGAGAGTTCGTCACATCTCAGCAGCATACCCAGGCAAATAAAAAAACATTACAGATTAAGGCTCATGCAGCTGCAGAGAGGCCTCTTCATCTGAGTAAGAAGTCTTATCTTGTGGTACAGTTGTAGATCCAGCTCTCTCTGGCAGAGCAGCCAAATGCCTACATCAGTAATACCCTGTTGCCAGGACTTACTTAACTGATTGCACTGGGACCATCTGCCAAACAACTACTACTTATTCACTCTCTCTCTTTTTTCCTTTGCTAGATGGGTATATTTACATGCACAAGGAGAGTAAGAAGAAGCCAATTTAGCCTAGCAGTTAAAGAGTGCCAGTTTGGAATCTATCTGGGTTTGTATTATAGCTCCATCACAAAATAGCATGTGACCTCGTACAAGTTATTCAGTCTCTCTAAGCCTTAGTTTTCTTGTCTGTACAATAGGGATAATACTATATTCTCCTTCAGGAGATCTCTAGGACTAAATAGTATCTATAAAAGCACTTTTGCACAGTACATAGAGCTCAGTTAGCTATTGTATACTGCTATTGCTGTTATTATTATTACATTGATAAAGTTAAACAATTTTCTTTGTGTTTTGTCCTCTCCCAGGCCCCCCACAGGATCCTTGGGTGGAATATAATTTTCCATATTATACAGACACAATATGTCCTCTAAATTCTATGTATATGTGTACATACATATATCTGTTGGTCTGCACTAACTGATATTAATCCCCAACATCATGTTATAGAGCCTTCCCTAAGCTAACGTTCATTTTACCAGAGTCAGTTCAGTTCAGCAAGTAACTTAGCACTGAGGCCAAGACTGGAAGATTCTCATGTGAAGCCAAATCTAGAAGGAGTAGAGTCACTGTCTCTATGAAAAGAGATCTTACCCAATACCAGGAAATTAGAATTCTAAGTAGATAGGAAACTTGAATCTTAGAACTAGAGAAATCAGGTCACTCTCCTTCCCCCATGTTTTATCAATATAAATTTTCCAGAACAGGGAAAGGAGGAAATGTCTCTCTTTCTATCCAAAGAGATTTAATTAAGTTGCTTCTAGTGTTTATTAGGGTCCTTCTTAAGATTTATACTTCTCAACTATCTTCTAGTAGAAGGAAGCTGAAATAGCCCAAAGCAAAACTAAGAAGTATATCTGTTTATCTCTGACATCCTCAAAAGTTGCCATGTCTCCTTTGCTCCAAAACCATTCCACCTAAGCCAGTCCTCATCTACTATCCCTTAACCCAAATAAAAATTTCTACTCCTTTATGTAGCCAATACTACATCTATGATTAAACTGATTTATATTAAGTGTAAATAACAGCTCCCTATTTACTTTTCTAGTAACTTATTAGTTATGAATCTTTAAGGATTACTTTTATTTTTATTTATTTATTTTTTTTTAAGTAAGTGGTTGCCTTTTATTATTTTTTTTAAATGTTTTTTTATTTATTTCTAGGAGAGAGAGAGACAGCGTGAGCAGGGGAGGGTCAGAGAGAGAGGGAGTCACAGACTGAAACAGGCTCCAGGCTCTGAGCTGGCAGTCAGCACAGAGCCCGACGCGGGGCTCGAACCCACGAACCGCGAGATCATGACCTAAGCGAAAGTCGGACGCTTAACCGACTAAGCCACCCAGGCGCCCCTAAGGATTACTTTTAGACAGGGAGTCTTTCTTATTTACCTTTAAATTGCACTGATTTTCTTTAATCACATATAAGGCTGCCCATGGGAGGAACGGAAAGGAGACTTTATTGTCCTCAACCTCATCAAAGGAAAAGGGATTCTGGGCTTTACGTCCTCTTGCTTTGCTCAGACCTAATACCGTGATTCCCCAGATAATTACAACCTATTTGATGTTCATCCTATCCTTTTTTGCTCCCAACACCTAGAACCAGTAAAACAGTCACTAAGCAAGCCAAATCTTTTAACATCAGAGAGACTCCCAGTAGAGAAGAAAGGCTGCCACTTGAATCTTCTTGGAGAGATTCTTGGGACTTTTAGAGGGACCATGGAGCTGTGACCTCAAATGTTTAATTTTCTCTCCTCCTTTCTCCAGCTATTCCTAATTGTAGGGTTATCTACTCACAACTTTTTTTTTTTAAGATTTTTTTTTAAGTAATCTTTACACCCAATGTAGGTCTTGAACTTATAACCCTAATATCAAGAGTCACATGCTCCACCAATTGAGCTGGCCAGGCACCCCTATCTGCTCACAACTTTAAAAGAATTAGAAGACTGCATGATTCTAATTATAGGACAATCTGGAAAAGACAAAGCTATGGAGACAGTAAAAAGATCAGTAGTTACCAAGGGTTGGGGGTAGGAACGGGAGGGATGAATAGATAGAACATGGAATTTTTTTAGGACAATGAAACTATTCTGTATGATACTGTAATGGTGAGTACATATTATTATACAATTGTCAAAACCCGTAGAATGTACAACACAAAGACTGAACTCTAATGTAGATTACAGACTTTAGTTAATATTAATGTATCGACATTGGCTTATCAGTTGTAACACATTTACCACACTAATACAAGATATGGTAGCAAAGAACTCCAATACTTTACACTCGATTTTTTGTAAATATAAAACTGATCTAAAGAATAAAGTCTGTTTTGTTTTGTTTTGTTTTGTTTTTAATTAGAGGAAGCACTGTTTAATAGTCCCCGCCAGGTACAGTGACTAGTAAGAGCCAAGATAAGCTATATAAGAAGGCGGCAAAAAGTAAAAAATGAGACTATAGGGCATGATCTCAAAATAAACAGGATGATAACTGAAGACAAGGAAAGAGGCTTGAGGAAGTGAGGGAAGGAGAGAGAGACAACTCTCACATCACTTTTAGTGACTGGTATGCAAAAAACTAAAGCAAATGTTTTCTCCCTCAGAGAAAGAGAAGAGAAACCAAGTTTATAAGGGGTACTGAGATACTCGGCAGAAAAATCACCACCATGAAGCCTCTGGCATACTCAAAGTGTCACCCTGATGCCTCTCCCTGTGGCTATCAGAGCTGTCATTGTAACCAAGTCTGCAACCTGTACTTGTGCCAATCTTTATGGTAAATTGAGGTATTTTTTCAGGAAAATCAAGGGATAATTGCCCAGCATCCAAAAAAGATATGACCCCTGGGAGGAGAAAGGAGGCGTTCCTTTTGCCACTGGATGATTCTCTCCGGAGTAACATAAATGGGGAGAGACTATGTCTTTGACAAGCTGAGCTGCAACTCTGACAGCCAATCTGCTGAATGCCGAACAGAGTAGAGTACTCAGCTTTCTACAATGACTCAAAGGACAGGGCAAGGCTGCAGATTTTGCCGAACAGAGTAGAGTACTCAGCTTTCTACAATGACTCAAAGGACAGGGCAAGGCTGCAGATTTATTCTGCTGACTTTCCCTGCAGAGTTACTCAAGTTTTTCAAAGGCAAAAAGGAAGAACTCTTTCCTTCCACACAGGGAATTGCAGATTCCACCTGGGATCTAAAGACAGAACTATGTTTGCTCAAAATCTGACATCATCGATGTGAACAACAAGATTTAAAAGGTGGAATGATCGCTGGCAATTTTAGTCTTTAGAGCAGAAGTTGGTTCAGCTCTTCAATCTGCTGGCAGGGTCAGCAGCCACACAGATGCATACGGTGTGCCGGACTGGGAATGGGCTAATTTCAAAAATTCATTCTCATTCTCTCTGTACTTTCACATGACAATTGCAAAGAGGCCAGATTCTTACCAAAGCACAATCTTAAGTGGTATATTTCGCTGCACAAAGAAATTTCAAAGTAACAAAGGCACTGTAACAAAGAGATAAATCCCAAAGCTTCCATCTTTTCTCCACAATGTTTTCCTCCTTGAAATTTTATCCTTAGCCTGATAATTTTTTGAGGGATTTAAAAAGCAAAATCTATCTACAATAAACTATTAATAGCAGCATTTCTCCCTCACGATTTGTATGTCATTTCTTCAAGATGAGATTTTAAGAGAGAAAAGCTCTCTATGTATCCTAAGTCGAAAGTAACAGCCATGTGTTATGTATGATTTCCAGGACAGTCCTTCTATACTTAAATAGATTCAGCCCTCAACAGACAAAAGAAAACTAGGCTTGAGAGTTAAGATAAGCAATTTCTCTTTGAACCCTTTTTTATCTTATGATAAAGATTTTAAAACATTAAAATTTAGAGATAATCAGTTCTATTTTGATTTTTTTTTTTAAATATGCATTGCTGTGCTGAGCAAGTACCCTGAAATAGGTCCTGGAGCAAGGGTAATAGTAACAGCAAAATATAGTACAGAAATTTACAAGCAGAAAATCAGAATAAGCCTTTTTCCCCAAAAAACAAAATATATAACCCTTTTGACAAAAACAAATGAAAAAAGGACAAAAACAGAGGCATTCTGCTTTATAGATAATACTGGAAAACAATAAATATCTTACATTTTTAGATATAAATTTAGCTAAGTGTTTACTAACACTTGCAACTGTAACCCTTTCAAAGGGGTTTATAGTTTGGTTATAAAGACTCAATTAAGATCAAGACTTGGCTCTTCCCTAACTCCAGATGAAGGGGCTTCTCTTGTACTGTAAGTCCCATTTAAAAAGGACATTGTGTTTTAATAGAAGTCGCTGGCATATGGTTAAAAAGCTTAAGTTTGTCCGGTTCCATCCTTTGAGCAGAACACTGAGGTTCTCTTTCCTCTCCTATGAAAGAGCTTCTCTTGCACCTTGTTCATAATGCACAATTTATCGGCATTTCGTTTCCTTTCTAAATGGCTGGGAGGGAAGAAGAGCTCCACAGCCACCGTGTGTGGTTAGTAATGGCGCTTTTACTTGTCATTGTACAAAGCCTGTTAAATATTTACAACACAGACAGCAATATCTAGTCCTAAACACCCAGTTGTGAGTTTGAATTTTTTTAGAAATAAATCTATGACAAGTTTTCCCCAGCAAAACGCCAGAAGACTTTACTAACAGCTTCAAGAGACCCAGCGGGTCCAGAGGAGCAGTTATAGGCCATCTGGTGATTACTTATTATTATTTATACAGCACTGTAGATGTACACACAGATGTGTTATGAATCCACATACAGAGTAGGCCCTAACAAGGGCTTCAGACAAAATGCGACTGCTGAGCAAGTCAATCTGCATTAAAGAAACATGCTAACCAGAAAGAGGGAACACACTGGCTGTTCTTCAATCTGCCGCATTAGCTGGAAGAGTATTTGATAAAGGAATGATGAATTCTATACGATGATGACAATATCTTGTAAGTTAACAACCTAGCTATATATGGTTTTGCAGGAGTGGCAAAAAAGGGACTAACGAAGGACAGGCTTCCAGAGACAGAAGGCAGTTTGTGAAAGAAGGGACTAGCAAACAGCCTCTCTCCTGATTTAGGAAGAACTGAGATACAAAGATACTGGATTTTATTTTTTTCTACCAGGAATGCTGTGAGAACAGTTTCTGGGCTCCCATTCCAAATATTAAGTCATACCCAAGGAAAACAAGAGTGAATAACTGAAAAATTTCATCTTAATTTCCTGGGTAGAGCTCTAATTAAGTTCATACAGCCTCTCCCCCGACCCCTGCCCTGCCCCCAACTCCCCAGCAGACTGGAGCAGGGATGCTTTTAATCTACTGTGTTCTTAGCAACATAACAATTACTGTAATGCAGAAAACTAAAATAATCAACCACATGTTTCTAAGGGCAAGTGTCAAGAATGCCAGACCTGACGTTAAAAACGGGTTTAATTCCTTGCTTTTAATACATTTACAGTTTAAAAATCTCAGTCCCACTTTTGTCTACACAATGCAAAACAGTGATCTACTTCCATCACAAGGCGACATAAAACTGCAGCATAGTCAGAGTGGACTGAAAGTTATTGCAAAATCAACATATTATTACAAAAAACAAGGTTAGCATTTGGCCTAATTGTGTATAATGCAGTGTATTTTCAGCTGCCTGACAGCATGCAGGCACTCTTACCAGATGGGAACTGGATGAATTATTGAATGAAATATGAATTATTAAATAAAAATTTGAATTTTTTTTAAACTCTTGGCAGGGGGTGAGGAAGAAAGGCTTATTTGTTTGCCTGAAATTGCCCTCACCTGTCGAAGCATGTAAATATGCTACGTACCACCATAAATGGCATTTATCTACCAGAGCCATTTCTTCCCTTGTGATTCTCTAATTCAAGATGCTCCCCTAACATAAAGAATTAGTAATCAGCACCAACCCATTTTCCTTTTTTTCTTTTGTGTTAATGCTAGGTTAACAGGGAAACATGCCAAAAGGATAGAATTAAAAATCCAGAGTCCCACAGTACCAGTATGGCCCATTTAAAGGGAGGGCTGGGATAACAGAAAAAGTCTCTATAGATTTGTGTTACATAGGCAATAAAACATATACCTTTGTAGTATGCCAACATTTAACCAATCATACAAGCTATTTGTTGCCTCATATATTACAAAGCAATAGAGATTTAAGGGATAATGTTCATGGAGGCACAGGATACGAAGCAATAAACAGCATTGGAGGTTGGTTAAATGCCAAGTGAAGCCAGGACTACAGCACCATAAACATTATTCCTATTATATGACAAGATAAGGAGGTACATGAAGCTGCCCTCAATCCCACCACAACTAAGGCTCTACTGCTATTCTTGGCCTTAGAAAGGGAAAGCAGGCCCTGGAGGTCTTCAAGCTAGTTCTGTGTTTCAGGTCTCAGTTAGATATGAACAGAGCCTCAATCTGTACCTAAATGTCCTCCAGGAGAAGAAAAGATCTGGTAGTAGACACCCTTAGGGGAAAAAAATAACAGCCTCTCAGGTCACACTGGACAGAGAAACAATCAAAAGATTTTTCCTTAAAAGGACAGTTGATAGGGGCGCCTGGGTGGCTTAGTTGGTTGAGCGTCCGACTTTCGCTTGGGTCATGATCTCGCGGTTCGTGCGTTCGAGCCCCGCGTCGGGCTCTGTGCTGATTGCCAGCTCAGAGCCTGGAGCCTGTTTCAGTCTGTGACTCCCTCTCTCTCTGACCCTCCCCTGCTCACGCTGTCTCTCTCTCCTAGAAATAAAAAAAAAACAAAAACAAAAAAAAAAGGACAGTTGATAATGACAGAAATCTTTCTCAGTGACTAATAATGGGATGATACTGTCCATTGGAAGTATCTCCTCAGAGGAAATGTGTTCCTATTCTTAAGGAAATAGACATTATAAGCAATAAGCTTATATGACCAGCTTCTGCTCAAAGGCTTGGTTATGGTAACCAGAAGGACTACTTCAATATGCATAATTTGTACTGCAAAACAGTGTCAAGTTCCAGAGAGGGAGGTATAGGAATACTGTATTTGTTGACTCCTAGTAATAAAAACCTGTCAAAAAGCATCTAAAAGATAACTTATCTAACTGCATTTACAAATTCAAGATTACTGTCAAAAACCTAGTACAGCTGACCCTTTAACACGGGTGTGAACTGGGCAGTTCTGCTTGATACATATAGTACAGTACTGTAAATTCTTTCTTCCTTACAATTTCCCTAATAACATTTTCTTTTCTCTGCTTACTCCATTGTGCAAATACAGTATATAGTACATATAACATACAAACTATGAGTTAATCAACCATTTATGTTATCAGTAAGGCTTTACGTCAATAGTAAGCTATAAGTAGTTAAGTTTTTTTGGGGGGTCAAAAGTTCTGTGCAGGTTTTCAACGTCCTGTGGGTGCTCCTAACCCCTGCATTGTTCAAGGGTCAACTGCAATTATTCCTGCTAGCACATACAATAGAACAGTTTTGCAATCTACCTTTAAATAAATTGTCTCCCAAAGCCTCAAAAACTTAAAAGACTGAGGCACCTGAGTGGCTCAGGTCATGATCTCTCAGTCTGTGAGTTTGAGCCCAGCATCAGGCTCTGTGCTGACAGCTCAGACCCTAGAGCCTGCTTTGAGCTCTGTATCTCTCTCTCTCTCTCTTTCTCTCTCTGCCCCTCACCCACTCGTACTGTTTTTCTCTCTCTCTAAAATGAATAAATATTAAAGACAAATTTTTAAAAAAGAACTTAAAAGACTACATAAATTCAGCACCAAACCTAACTTCTATTATTTTAGTAACACAGAAGCAAAGCCATCTTATAGTCACAATGGTTTTAATGAGATGCTATCTTATAAACATTTCAAAAACCCAAACCACTCAAATTCAACCAACCCTTTAACAGGGTATCTGGGGTACTGTTGCCTTAACAACACTAGCGCATTCTCTGGAGGCAGCTCTATTAACTACTCCTGCTACCATATTCCATAGAGAGGTATTAGCAAGAATATTGGTTTCCCTAAGTTCCTCTTCATGAGAGTGATGAGGCCTCGAGAGAAACATGGTCTCAACAGGAGTACAGGGATGAGAGGGCTCAAAACACCCTATCATCTGTCTTTTCAGATAAGAATGCAGAGAACACAACCTTCAGCAGCCATGTTTTTTTTTTTTAAAGTACATGCAACATATTTAGAATTCAGCTGTGTCACATCAGACTTACTGTTGGGAAGTGGATCATGAACAGAATCCAAAAATAACAGCCATTAAAGACCTAGCAACCAAAACATGTTTACGTATCCATTGAAAGCCCGGTGGTTTTGATTATATGGTGGAGAGCATAATCCACTAGTCTATTTTAGGTGAATTTTCCTTTCACCTTCCCTTAACATTAAGGCATAAGATGATTTCTGAGTTTAGGGTACATCGGGTAAAGTTCGGGCAGAGAACAGATAGTGAAATCATGCAAGATTCACATAGCTCTTGTCTGCTGGTTGGTTTTTTAAGGATCAGTCTCTTGAATTATAATTTGCTTTCATTCCTTCTTCCTCTAAGTGGTAGAAGCCACTGATTTTTGAGGCTTCTATGGGAGTTAGTTCTAAACCATGTCTTGTAGAAATTATCATGGTCCTTATTGCCAATCCTGGAATTTACGTAGTCTTTTTTTTTTTAATTATTATTCTACCATTTCTGGAATTAAAAAATTGAATCAATGACAGTGGATTATAAATAGCTTGAAGGCCTCAAAGTGGCTCCAAGATGAAACCATTTTTAAGGGATATAAGGAAGTTGGATAACAGGCCAAGGGTAGTTTGCTTTTCCAAATTTATCTTCCCTGCCAGATTTCCACTATTTCATATAATAGAAAGCAACCACAGTAAAGTAAGTCTTGCAGATATCCTACTCTAGAGTTAAATTTTACTTAGATATTGGGAGAAACTTGGAAGAAGACTAAATATAACTAAAGAACTACAATTTTACTTGATCATAAAGTTCTGACATGCAAAGGAGGTAAAAGGATGAATCACATTACCTTCAAAGACTTAAGCCGTAGTTTTCTATCCTTTTCTATGAAACAAGTAACTCGAATCCAAAAGAAGATACTCATCTCCCTAAGTACCATGTTCACTGAAGGGGAAAAAACCCTTTGGGACTTATACTAGAGGCTATAATGAGTCCTAACAACCAAAATACCAGCAGACAGTTCAGAAATGAGGAAGAATAGGGGAAGGAAAAGGCTTACAATAAACTGTACTCAACAATACAAACGGAACCGAAGTAAAAAGTCCTACTGTTTTTACTACCTCTAGCCCAAAAAGTGCAAAACAAAAAGAGACAAACACAAAACCCTTTGGGACCTCACAAATTTCAGTGAAAACTACTCTTTTCTGATAGACAGTCTAAAGAAACCTATTTAAAAATAAAATAAAATAAAATAAAATGAAACCTATTTAAACCTTCTTTCTTCAGAGAGCTCAAGATGATTTTCCATTTTAATTTCTTTAAGTCTTTGTCTAGGTAGTTTTCAGCATACAACATATAATAGGGGCACTGAGTAGCTTAAACCATAAATGAAGAAAAATAAATGTAAGTATGAGAAAAATAAATCTTTTCACCAAAAATGAATATTTTTAAAGCAAGGTAAGTAAAAAGGGTGCCAGGTATCAATTAGGGAAATCACAGTAACTACTGTTATCAATACATACAAACCCAAAAATTTGAAGGGATCAAGTTAACATATACATATTTCTAACACAGCTGTCTGTGTTAGAACAAATTTACCCTAATTTCTCAGGTGGCTTCTACTGTAAAAGAATAAAACATAAATCACATGGGGAGAAACATCCAGTCAACCACAAAGTTGAAAACTCTGACAAGGAAGGAAATATACCCTATGATGCTGAATACTTCAGAATATGATGGCTTTTTTAGTCTTCTCGGAAATTTTCAGCATTGACTGGAATATGGAATCACCCTTCTGCCCATTCCTTATCACCACCCCCATCCCATTCACCTCTCAAATTCCGATTCCTAGGAATCTCTGGAACTTTACTCTCTCCTTTTTGTCTAGGCATTTACAATGTTTAATAGAACTAGTCTGCAATCTCACATACCACCAGTAAGTGTCACTGGGCAGTCACATGGCATATTCCTAACTGAACAGAAATTCAACCCTTCGGGTTTCATAAAATCAATTCATGAAGGCAGATAAAACTTTCTTTGTATTACTTTCTTCATCCTTTGTGGAACATGGCAGGATAGGGAAGGGTCTAGGAAGAAGAGTTAAGAAGGTGCAAAATGGGGAGGAAAAAAAAAGCAACTTCAACAAAATTACTTTATTAAAAAAAGCATATAATGAAAAATATCTGACACAAAATGTACACATATGCAAATAATAACATGGCAGCTGACACACAGAACAAGGCATTTCACGGCATAACAGACGGAAAATGGCTGAGAAATCTCGTAGTTTATATAATGCCGTGAGATCTCAGGTTCTACACCGGATTTGCCTTTCCTGCATAGACAGATACCTGCCTTAGCTACCAGCAATGATTTTCTGGATCAACAGTCAAAAGAAACTTTTTTTTTTCTTATTTAAAAAATCCAACAGACTCCAGCAAATTACGTTTCACGATGAACGGGTAACATTCTCCACTGCCTATTCTAAATATGTTAAGCAGACTTTTATATCCATTGAAGGCTGAGGCAAAGATATTTCTAAACTTGTTTTGTATTTAGATGGATAGCTTTATAAAGGAAGAGAGAGCAACATGTATTCCTCAACACTGTGTGTCGGGAAACAAACACCAGTAGAATAACAATATGAAAGAGAGCAAGGCAGATTTCATTACGGCAGAGTGCCTACACTTCCTCATAACATGGATTTACACACTGCAAATCCTCTGATCTGATTACCTCCAGTGATCACGTAAAATACCGGCTTTAAACTCTTTGCCTTAGTGATAAAACAGCCACTTTGATTCACAACGAGACATTCACAATAAAGTATATTGTAAACGTACCTGTCCACAGCCCGGGGCATTGCACACAAACGGTCTGTCGTCTCCCATATTTCATATAGCAGAGCGGAGCTGAGGAGGGGGAGGCAGGGGGGAAAAGTTATGTTAAATACGCTGGAGTTAAAAAAAAGTGCTTCAAAAATATCAAGCCTAGAAACAGGTGTTCCAAGAATGCTGTCTATCAAAGCTATAAACACAGGCTACTTTGGGGAGACCCATTAGACAGGTGGCATATGATCTACCGTGCCCCAACTGAAACTTTTAATTAGAAAAATTTAGACCTCAATAGTCAAGGAATTTCATACGTTTTACTAGTTTTTCCCCTCTTTCTGCTACAGTATATAACACACTCCTCTAGTCTACTGAATTACAACCAGTGCGGTTCCCTATGTCAATAAATCCACAGAACATTCGATGCGGAAGCCATATTTCTGAACTAGAGAAGACCAAAATTTGTCATTTAATTAATTAAGGGATTATAGGAGGGGTGCTCCATTTTACAGGGCTATAATCTGGCTCCCTGGTGTATAAACTACGAGACTGTTGGCAAGGGCCGTTTATCCCAGATTATTGCCAAAGAAAACAAAGCACCCATCCTATTGGGCTACACGGAAAATGATTTTCATTAATAAAAAAATAAAAATAAAAACCTTCTCTCCCCACTGGGAGCCTCCTTCTCCCCCCACCAATCGTCTGTGGCAAATGGAGAAATATCGGTGCCCTTCCCCCTCTAATTCTATTTATGGCTAGGTTTTTAAAAGCAGCAATAAAACAAATGTCGACTCTTTGGGGGTTTACTGGGTGAATATGTTCCGGCTGTTTGTGCTGCTCTCGGCCAGAGTTCTTGGGCTGCTCTGTTGCACCCAACAGATGTGTGCTGCTGCAGGGGATAAAAGAAATGGCATTAAAAGGCATCACCATCCATCCTCTCTATTTCTCTGAAGAATTTAACAGGGCTTCCACTGTTGCTGTTTTTTAATTATTGAAGCTAAACTCTTGAAATGTTGATCGACATTCTTTGTCAAAGAACAGTAATTCTAATCTGAATGTGTTGGGGGAAATTTCTCTTTCCCAACCAGGAATAAAAACAGAGGTGGAGATGGACAGGACGAGAACTGCAAATCATAGGAAAAATATTCCGAAAAGACAAGCAGTGTTTTGAAGGGGTGGGGGAAGGGCACAAAAATAGTCTTCAAAGAATAAACTCCTAAAGGACATTTTTTAACATCCTCCTACAGGAAAGAAAGGTGTATAAAAGAACATTAACAAGGGAAGATGAAAGAGGAAGACCTATAATTTGAATATGCCTAGAAACAACATCCGAACTGTAACCAAATTCAAATTTTTATCTTGGAGATAAACCAAAGGTCAGAGTTAACCTCACTCAGGTCTCCATTAAAATAAACGTTAAAATGCTAGACTGAATTTGGTAATCAGAAAACCATGTTTAAAACTCAGAGGGTAGCTAGGTAACATCTCTCCTACTCTCTCAAGACTCACTCTAGGGTTGGAAACCAGTATTTCTGGTAGTCTGATCAGTAATTCCACAACTAATCAGTGTTCAAAATTGTGGGGTGCCCCATAAAATAGAAAGGGCTTCTTTAGTCATCTTCCAGTGTGATAGGTACAGGGTCTAACTATGAAGGAAACTGATGCTGCAGCATTGCTGTAATGGAAGAGAGCCTATATGTACATAGGTGTACACAGATTTATATCACATTTAGCCAGGATAAATTGCTTCAATAAATTCTGTTCCTAGGAGAAGCCAGCTCAAGCTGATGATTGGGTACTGAGAAAATGAGAGCTTTATTCTTCTTCACACAGCCCCAGGGCAAGGGGGTTTTCTGGTGTGTTTGTTTTAAATACATGATGATTTTTCTTTTTTTTAGCACTTTCTGGAACTATGACATAGGGCAAAAAATAAGGACGAGTAAATAAAAGTAAATAAATACAAAGACCAAGGCCATTATAACTGAAAATGCAGAACATTTCTGGAAAGCAATTCATCTCTGGAAAAATTCCTAACTGCTGGGCTGGAGATAATTTCACTTCCTAGTCCCCAAACCTGCTTTCTTAATATAATCACAAAATGAGAATTTTATTTCAACAAGGTCCTCTAACAGATTTTCAACCAGGAATAAAACTACAAGGGCTAGAGCAGACATAGCATAAGGAACCAGGCAAGGTTCCTTACTTTTGCCTTGGTTCTGTTATTTGAGGCTAAATTTTCTGTCTTCTGCCTACAAGAGGAAAAGGGTGCTTGCTGGCTGAGGAGGTAGGGCAGCGCTGGCACAGAATGGGACTGAATAAACTCTGCAACAATTTCCCTCAAACCACAAAATTCAAAATTTAACTTGGTTTTCTTGGTTTTGTACAATCACATCACACTATATGGCTTCCAAATTTTATTTAACTGCATCCTTACTAGGAAATAGAAATGAAAAATCATGACTTTCTAAAAGAGAACAAAAGGCAAATACCAAGTTGAGGGAAAAGTATTAAATGTAACAGAAGCAAGCATTTTCATTGCTCTTAAAATACTGAAATTGGACAATCACTAACTGGGATTTCCTGCTTCCTTCCCACTTTACTGGCTTTTGTTTTGCCATCTTCACCAAAAGAAGGATCACAATGGGAGGAAGAAGGCCCTCTTTCCTAAATGCCCACAATTATTCTTAAATCATTCCTCAGTCTCTTGCTCTTTTTCATTTCCATTATTCTCGTTTTTTTACTTCAAAGTGATTTGTCTTTTAAAAAAATATTTAGCAACAACAACAATGATCTGTTCTCCCTCTTAAAAAAAAAGTATAGGGGTGCCTGGGTGGCTCAGTCGGTTGAGGGTCCAACTTCGGCTCAGGTCATGATTTTGGCGGTTCGTGGGATTGAACCCCGTGTTGGACTCTGTGCTGACAGCTCAGAGCCTGGAGCCTGCTTCAGATTCTGTGTTTCCTTCTCTCTCTGCCCCTCCCTCGCTCACTCGCTCTCTCTCTCTCTCTCTCTCTCTCTCTCTCTCAAAAACAATAAACATTAAAAAAAATCCAGCTTACATCTTTTTAATTCCCAGTCTGCTGCATCAATCACTACATATTGAAAATGTGTTGCTTATTTCTATTTGATACTTAAATCTCACATGAGAGTTCAAACTGATGCCTTCTCAAAAGTGAAAAACAACACATTTCTTTAGTATAAACAGACTGAGATGAAGGTGAAATCTTGAATAATGATGCTGCCATTCACTAGAATTTAACTCATGGCCCGTTTGTAACTATACTACTTGACAAGTAGATCACGTGTCTGGGCATGACACTCAAGTTTGCTGTCTGCTCCTTGATCTATTCCTTAGGATGCAACGCAAACATTTTATAGAACTAACCAATAAATGAAAGGCGAAGGATACATATATTGAGAGGCACTTCCAAGAGGAAGTGAGATGCTTTCAGAGGACATCACAGTACAGGAAAGCAAAGATGCTGAAAAAGGCTATCCTAGAGGCCAAGTCTGCAAAGGAAAAAGGTTCATGTACTAGAGTCACAAGAATGCATACATGATAAAAATGACTATTTACTCAAAAGACAGAAAGTTATCTGAATGCTGGGAGAGAAGTGAGGAAACTCCAAAGTTCAGAGACTGATTTTTATTAACTGGGATAATTTAATAAAATCTATGTTAAATAGTCTTGATAGAATCAGAAGTATATCCTAAAATGATCAATGCGCAAATAAAGAAAACTGATTCTCTATGTGTGTGTGTATATATACATATATATAGGCACATCTATCCTTTTTTCTTCTTTTTTAATAGAATGAGGGTGGAATCTGTCACAGAGGACTACAAAGTTAGTTCTCTGGACTCAGGTGTAATGTGATTATTTCTTTAGTAACCAACTGCTGTTCATAAAATGGTCCAACTTTAGTAAGGAATAAAAGCCATGTACAAACACACCAAGGCCCTGTTCTTAGGTTCCTAATAACAAAAAGCAGATACTGCAAAGTATACAAAATGAGAACATATTAATATCAAAGAACACTAATATCAAAAATTCATGAAAATCTAGAAAAGGTTCAGACTAGCTATCATTCATTCATTCAAAAAAACACTACTTAG
Source organism: Proteles cristata cristata (assembly GCA_017311185.1). Taxonomy (NCBI): domain Eukaryota; kingdom Metazoa; phylum Chordata; class Mammalia; order Carnivora; family Hyaenidae; genus Proteles; species Proteles cristata. The sequence continues at coordinate 75,549 of JAESUZ010002047.1, forward strand.
GAACTACTAAGTGCCAGGCAAAGTGGACATAAAAAGAAAAAGACAGGGACACCTGGGTGGCTCAGTCAGTTGCGCATCAACTTTGGCCCCGGTCCTGATCTCACAGATGGTAGGTTCACATTGCACATTGGGTTGACTGCTATCAGCACAGAACCCACTTAGGATCTTCAGTGCCCCTCTCTCTGCCCCTCCTATTTGCACTCTCTCTCTCTCTCGAAAATAAACATTTTTGGGGGTGCCTGGGTGGCTCAGTAGGTTAAGCGTCCGACTTCGGCTCAGGTCATGATCTCACGGTTCATGGGTTTCGAGCCCCACGTCGGGCTCTGTGCTGACAGCTAGCTCAGGGCTTGGAGCCGGCTTTGGATTCTGTGTCTCCCTCTCTCTCTGACCCTTCTCTGCTCACACTGTCTCTATCTCTCTCTCAAAAATAAATAAAACATTTAAAAAAACCCACATTTTTAAAAAAGGCAATAATCCTTTGCAAAAAGAAAAAAGAATTTTTCACTCATCTGTGTCAAAGAAAAACTAGAGCTGAACAGCGGTTAAAGCAGTTAAAAAAAAAAAGATTTTATTCAGAACTATTATAATTGGGGAAAAGAGACCTCAGTGCAGAACTGGGCTCAATTCTAAATACATCATGGGCAAGTCGAAATTTATAGCCAAGAACAATGGTAGGGGTTAAATGGACAGAAAATTACTAAAAGGCAATTATCAGGACAAAGGGGGATTCTGGCTAAACGGACCTAGTAAGATTTTTTTAAACGTTTATTTATTTTTGAGTGGGGGAGGGGCAGAAAAAGAGGGGGACAGGATATGAAGCGGCTTTGTGAAGACAGCAAAGAGCCCAGGGGCTCAAACTCACAAACCAGTGAGATCATGACCTAAGCCAAAGTTGGAAGCTTAACCAACTGAGCCACCCAGGGCCCCAAATTCTTGCTAAAGACAGGTCAGAATAATCACATATAACCCAGGGGATTGTGAAGGATGAAGAACCTGATCAGATGAGGGTAATCAGATATCGAAGGGGGAGGGTTGCTGCTAAAACTGGATCTTACAAGAAAGTACACAAATGAGCCTAAAAGACGGTTCTGGAAATCTGACTAAAGTTTGGTCAAAGAATCTTTGTCAACTGGCAGGAGAGATGCCACTAAGTGGTAAGAATGATGGCTTAGCTTAATTTACAAGTTCAATTAGTCAGAGATTGATCAGTGTACATATTAGACCCCTTGCTATTTCTCTTATTCTTTGTTGGTCATTTATCAAATTCCTTTGCTAGCCAATTCCAGAGTATAGACAAGAGCACACAAAAGAGGGATTAAAACTCTTGGTAAAAGGGGCACCTGGGTGGCCCAGGCAGTTAACCGTCCGACTCATGAATTCGGTTCAGGTCAGCTCAAATCATGATCTCATGATTCATGAGACTGAGCCCTGCGTTGGGCTCTGTGCTGACAGCTCAGAGCTTTCGTGGGATTCTGTCTCTCCCTCTCTCTCTCTCTGCCCTTCCCCTGCTTGCATGTGTGCACTCTCTCTCTAACTAAACATTAAAAAAAATAAAGACTAGGGGCGCCTGGGTGGCTTGGTCGGTTAAGCGTCCGACTTTCGCTTAGGTCATGATCTCGCGGTTTGTGGGTTCGAGCCCCGCGTCGGGCTCTGTGCTGACTGCCAGCTCAGAGCCTGGAGCCTGTTTCAGTCTGTGACTCCCTCTCTCTCTGACCCTCCCCTGCTCACGCTGTCTCTCTCTCTCTCTCTCTCCTAGAAATAAATAAAATAAATAAATAAAAAATAAAGACTAAAGTCTAAGGGCGCCTGGGTGGCTCAGTTGGTTAAGTGTCCAACTTCGGCTCAGGTCATGATCTCACGGTTCGTGGGTTCGAGCCCCACATCAGGCTCTGTGGTGACAGCTAGCTCAGAGCCTGGATCCTGTTTCAGATTCTGTGTCTTCCTTCTCTCTCTGACCCTTACCTGCTCATGCTGTCTCTCTCTGAGAAATAAACAAAACATTTAAAAAACAAAAGACTGAAGTCTAATGACAAAGTACTTTACAACTACTTTGTGCCTAAGGCACTTGATGTGACTTAGTACAACCAACTAACTCTATTTTTCCTTACCATTAAAATAACATAGAGGAGGCTCCATAGTTTTTGGTTAGAGTGTTAAAAAATTGGGAGAAGGAAGGTACTTGTCAAATTAACTCTTCACTGGCCCTTGAAAACAAAACCTAGGCCAGAGCTGTTAAGATATATTTTCAAATACAGGGGTGCCTGGGTGGCTCAGTCAGTTAAGCGTCCGACTTCGGCTCAGGTCATGATCTCACGGCTCGTGGGTTCGAGGCCCACGTCACCTCTGTGCTGACAGCCAGAGCCGGCTTCGGATTCTGTATCTCCCTCTCTCTCTGACCCTCCCCTGTACATTCTCATATTCTCTTTCTCTCTCTCTCAGAAATAAATAAAAAAATAAAATAAAAAGATATGTTTTCAAGTATAAAAGAATGCAGTAGAGAGGGCATCTTATCTCCATATAAAACTTTTGGGAGTATATATTTGAACAAAGGTTCTGGAAAGCCATTTGGCAATATTTATATTAAGGGTCTTAAATGTTTTACATTCTTTGAACAAATCATTCTTTCAGGACTTTATTCTGAGGTTAAAGCTCAAAACATGGACAACTTATGTATTAAAATGTTCATCATAGTCCTACTTATAACAAGAAAAGAACAGAAATTAAACGTTTAAGAAGAATGGATAAATATAAATTAAGATACTGCCTTACAAGAGACTATATTTAAGTTGTTAAGAATAACATTTCTGAAAGCTATTTAATGACATGAGAAAATGCTATACATTCTGTAGGGGGGGAAAAAAAGCAGGCTATCAAATTGTATATGTGGGGCACCTGGGTGGCTCAATTGGTTGGGTGCCCAACTCACGCTCAGGGCAAGCTCTCGAGGTTCATGAGCTTATAGGCTGCAATGGGCTCTCTGCTGTCAGCAAGGAGCCTGCTTCTGATCCTCTGTAGCCCTCTCTCTCTGCCCCTCCCCCGCTTATGCTCATGTGTTCTCTCTCAAAAATAAAATAAACATAAAAAAAATTTGGGGGGGCGCCTCGGTGGCTCAGTAGGCTGGGCATCCGACTTCAGCTCAGGTCATGATGTCTCTGCTTGTGAGTTCGAGCCCTGCGTCAGGCTCTGTGCTAACAGCTCGGAGCCTGTAGCCTGCTTCCGATTCTAGGTCTCCCTTTCTCTCTCTGCTCCTCTCCCACTCCCACTCTGTTTCTTTCTCTCAAAAATAAAAAAATGTTAAAAAATTTTTTTAAAGAAAGAAAGAAAATTTTAATATGAATAAATAGATTGCACATGCACCATAATTCCAAATCTATAAAAAAGAAAACAAAATTTTAGGGGTGCCTGGCTGGCTCAGCCAGTAGAACATATGACTCTGCTACTCTTGATCTCAGGATCATGAGTTCAAGCCCTACATTGGGAGGACAGCCTACTGAAAAAAAAAAAGTAAACAAAATAAAAGCATAGAAAAAGACAAGGGAATTAGCATCTACTGTCAATAATGGTTATCTCTGGGTAATGGTATTCCAGGTGATTTTGTTTTCTTCTTTGTGCCTTCAGAATTTTCCAAAGTCTACAATGATCACAGATTGCTTTTAATAAAAATACATAATATGATGTAATCTAATAAAAAAGTGCTGATCTGCATGACTTAAAAAAAACATGTCTAATGAGTTTTAAAAAGGCCCACATCTGTTAGACTATTCCAAAACACTAAACAGCATATTTACAAATCATACAAGGTTGTTCATTCTCTACTACAAACAGAACCAACTGACAAATTAACAAATTCAAAATGGACTACCAAAAAAAATCTTTCTAAAATTATAAACTAGCCGCTTCATATAGAAACAGACACGGTGGAAACTTAAACATATTGATACAAAGGGTAATCAAGCAGTTCAAGATAGTTCCTCCTTTGTTACCTTCAAGGACCCATTTTCAGAATCCTATGAACGCTCCTTAAGAACTAGTAATACTTACATTAAACACTTAGAAATTGCCCCAACCATCTATCACAAAGAGAATAAAGAGCTGAAACCAAGTTTAGCAGGTACTGAATGCCTTTCAGCTCAGCTATAAACAAGCTAAAAAGTTTAGACAGGCACCCAAACAGAGCTCTATGGGCTCCATTCCCTTATGATATTAAAAAGAAAGAAATTATATACAAACAGTTCTCTTCCAAGAACATAACTTTGGATACCAAGTTTCAGACTCTAAGATAATTTAGCTGCTTCCAAACAAAGAATACAAACACCAAAAATCTCTACCACAGCAGTCTCAACATTTGATTCTCCATAGGATGCCCGGTGCTGCTGTGATTTGGATTACATATAGAAAATTGATTTAAGGAAAAGATGCCAATAAACATACGAACCGTGAGACTTTAATGCACGTTATGTGAGTTTCAGAAAACAAAGACTCAAATTTTACTAGGCAGATTATTCAGGAATTGAAATTTCTCTTCACAAATTCTGAGTTTGTTTTCCACTGTGTTATTTGGCATAAAAACAGTTTAGCATGTGTTATTTCACTAGTAAATAAACCAACTGCCCCAAAAGGACTATATAGAAAGCACATACATCATTATAATCTTAAGCTAAGTTGCCTTACTGTTTTATATCTGGGTAAAAACACAAAGTATAAAAGCACTTTGCTAACAGACTGGAAAACTGAGGTACGGAGTTATAAAAAAAATAGGCAAAAAACCTCAAGAGGTTGAGGTTGGCCTGAATCCTAGTTACCTATTTTCATACACCTCAAAGAAGATATTAAAATGGACAGCACATCTTTTTAGAGCTCCTGAAAGTTATATGATAACTTGTATAACTACTTCCAGCTGAATTGCGTATTTCCAAAAGTTTACATACAGCTGTTTCTTATGTTTATTATATAAGTGAACGTCCAGAAATAAGAATTTGAGGGACTATAAGTTCCTGAAGCATTATTTTTGTCTAGGAAAATTAAATAATGTTATAGTTTTAACATTAAGTATATTTTATTATAAAGTTTTAAAATTTATAATCCAGTTCTAGTATATGTCAAGGATTGGCCAATTTCAGTTCGTGAGCCAAATCCAGCCTGCCACCTGTTTTTGTACTGCCCACAGCTACGAATGGTTTTTACATTTTTAAATGATTGAAAAAAATCATAAAAAGAGTATTTCAGAACACATAAAAATTATATGAAGTTTGGGGCACCTGGGTGGCTCAGTAGGTTAAGCGTTCGATTGGCTCAGGTCACGATCTCATGGTTCGTGGGTTCGAGCCCCATGCTGGGCTCTGTACTGACAGCTTGGAGCCTGGAGTCTGCTTTGGATTCTGTCTCCCTATCTCTGCTCCTCCCCTGCTCGTGCTCTCTCTCTCTCTATCAAAAATAAACATTAAAAAATATATTAAAAATTTTAAATTTATATGAAGTTCAAATTTTAGTGTCCACCCAAGCTCATCCTCTGCATGTTGTCTATGGCTACTTACATGCTACAATGGCAGAGTTGAGTACTTAACAACACAGACCTCACGCCTGCAGAGCCTAACATATTTACTCTCTGGCCTTAGTTTGCAAACTCCTGATATTTAACTATTCATATTTAACTATTATGAATTAAAATACATGATTAATTAGGAGACCTCAATTATAAGAAATGTCAGAGTATATGTGTTAATCATTAATAAGAACTTTTATAATGTGACTATTCAACTAATTTCTTTTCATTTGACTACAAAATTTTAGAAATTAGTTTTCTATTTTCTTTAAGTAATCTCTGCACCCAACATGGGGCTCAGATTCACAACCCCAAGGTCAAAAGTCATATGCTCTTCTGTTTGAGCCAGCCAGGCACCCCAGAAATTAGGTTTTCTTAAAATAAGGTTAATTAAGCTAGCTCTATAGTTCCCAATCTTTAGCACAGTCACCGGGGCACCTTGAAAAATGCTGATTCCTATGCTTTCTGGATTCTCTTGGCTTTGGGACCCAAGAATCTACACTCTAAAAAACATCCTGGGTAATTCCAATGCAAATGGTCAGTAACCCAGCCTTTGAGAGGCACTAAAATGGTTGGAAAGCTTACAGTTCTTTCATATAGTAAACGGGTGTATTTTTCCAGTTTGGTACTATCAGACAGCAGGTCTCAAAGTGAGGTGCAGAGATGTCCATAGATCCCTGAGACCCTTTCAGAGGGCTGTTCAAGACATACATGGGTAAATGATCTATTTAAAGGGCAAGATAGGCTAATTCATTTTAATGTAATAAAGTATTGAAAGTTCACAGATGTGGTTTTAGATTTTACACAATAAGTAACCTTTAAGAAACTACTACATTTTTTATTACATTTGATACATTTTGGATTCTGGTATAGCATCAAAGAAAGCCTATCTACAATTATCTGAAAAGACTCTTTCCTTTTCCTATTAAGTATCACTGTGAGTCCAGGTTATCCTCATATACTTCAACCAAAACAACATATTGTAACAGACTGAATGCAGAAGCAGATATAAGAATCCAGCTGTTTCCTATTAAGCCAGACGTTAAAGAGATTTGAAGCCCTTCTCCTAAATGTTTTTGACACTATAATACAGTTATTTATGCTGTCATTTTAAAATAATATTTTTTTCAGGGTGACTCAGTTGGTTGAACGTCCAACTCTTGATTCCAGCTCAGGTCATGATCCTGGGGTCATGGGATCAAGCCCTACACAGGACTCAGTGCTCAGCATGGGGCCTGCTTGGGATTCTCTTTCCTCTTTGGTCTTTCCACTCCCCCCCACCACTCACTCAAGCACACTCTCTCTATAAATAAATAAATAAAACAAGATTTAAAATAAAATAAAATTTTTTTTCAATTTCTCCATTTTAACTTCTAATATGGTCAATATCAATACATATAACTAAAACAAACCAAAGCCCTCTGGAGTCCCCAACAATTGTGAAGAATATAAAGGGATAGGATTGGTACTGAGACCAAAGGCAGTTTGAAACCCACTGCTTTAAGAAATAAACAAACAGTAGAATACCTTGGACTGATCAAGGAGAAGGTTAAAATTAATTTCTGGATTTCGAGCTCTGACATGCAGGGACAGGTTTCAAAAAAAGGAGCCAGCTTAAATAGACCAAATAGTTTTGCAGCAAATGACTGAAAACAGATGGGAGTGAGATTTAGGCTGAATCATAAGTTAGGCAACACATGGCCAAAGCTTAGAACCTATCTGGAAGCAGCTTCATATAGACAACTACTTGACTAGAACTTTTTTTTAAGTCTCTCTAGGCTTTTGGAGGATTCAAGGAACTATTTTGAGCTATCCTCAGAAATGTTAATAAAGCAAAAACAAAGAAGCAACAACTTGCTAAGCAGGAAGCAGAGTTAGAAATAACTAGAGAACATTATACCTATCTATGTTTGGCTTCAATATGCATTTTACGAGTCAAAAAATTCCTGGAAAATGGTAAGCTGTCAAAAATCTAATGTTGTGTTTGGGTTTTTTCCTACTCATTTTAAGATAAAGTGTCATCGCCAAAACAATAAACCAAAAGCAGTCAACCCCCAAAACTAATCTTTTAATTTTTTTATAATGTTTGTTTATTTTTGAGAGAGAGACAGAGTTCAAGTGGGGTAGGGGCAGAAAGAGAAGGAGACACAGAATCTGAAGCAGGCTCCAGGCTCTGAGCTGTCAGCACAGAGCCTGATGCTGGGCTGGAACACACGAACTGAGAGGTGACTTGAACCAAAGTCGGATGCTTAACCCACTGAGACACCAAGGAGCCCCAAAACACTAATCTTTAAGGATAAACTTAACATCTTCATGGACTTATTAAATTTTTATAGACTTAATTTAAACAGACTGCAAACAACAACAAATCTGATAGATTTTAACATTAAACCCCAGTATGAGGTCAGTCCTAGGTAAGAAATCGCTATGGTATCTCATAATGACAATCATGGCAATGCTTAGAAATTGTCGAGGGAAAAAACAAAAACTATTTTCCAAGACTGTCTACAGACTGCCACACAGTGCTCTGTTTGGGGGTATTCTAATGCTCAATGACTGGCTTTCAACAGTCCCAAACACGGATGCATAAAATATCAGCAAACTACTGCTTGCCTAAAACTTAAAAAAATAAAGAAAATGGTACTACAGGAGACAAGTTAGTACCAGAAATACCGTGTTAAATAAAACCAACATGGTGTTACTCAAGTTTGATAAAGCTTAAATAAACATTACTGGCAAGAAACTTGGTGCCAACACAAATCATTTACAGCAGTCATATGCTCTATTCAATAAATCACCCTGTTTTTATAATATAGTCAGGCATACTCCTATTCAAAAAGAATGACTATGCTCTATTTTTTAATGTGAAAAAATGTAATTTTTCTACTGCATGGTAAATTTTAAGCCCCAAATACAATTATGACCAATTTAGCATATAAATCTTTGTCCATTATGTTAGCAAGAAGCACTGTACCAGATAAGATAGTAATAGGTAATTCCACTCAAAACAAGTTGGATTTTGTGAGAAGGTGGGGCTATGTCAAAACAACAATGTCCCACGGAGGCCCAAGCCACAAGTGACTTTTTAAGCTAAGTCATGGCTCTTGTTAGACCTTCATAAATTGATATTTATTTTTAAAAATTGATTTTTTTAAGGATAAACACAGTATTGAATAGAAAAGGGAAACTGTTTTTTATTAAGTAAACTCTACCCCCGATGTGGAGCTCGAACTCACAACCCCAAGACCGACTGAGCCAGCCCTGTGCCCCGAAAAGAGAAACTTTATACACGCTCAGGTTTCAAATATATGAGAACATTTAAAATTAAAATCATCAAAAGATGAGAAAAAGTGAACAAAGTGAAATTGTGAGTTTGTAATGAGCTTTGTGCTCCTACCTATTTAGTGTTCTTAGACCCTGCACAAGACTACTGTAGTAACTCACATTTGCCTTACCTGGGAATCTTTCCTAGGTGTCTGCCGACAAAGCTTTAAAAACTACATAACAAATTCATCTTTTCATAAAACTTTCCCTGAAATACAACACTCATCCTTCCTCTCTAAGGAAGCCAAGCAGTATACATTTACTTTTAAAAGTAAACTGAGTTTTCTTCATTGTTTACAGGCATTGGGTTTATTATTCAAATTCCTCCCCCACCCAAAGGTTCTAAATAAATGGGTAAACAAGAGAAGGAAAGGAAACAAAATACTACGACTTAACGGGAAGGAAAAAAAAATTCTTTCAATACAAAGTGTCCACCAGGGAAATTCTGGAAAGAAAATATCATGATGAAATATTTTAAGACATGAAATGACCCCAATGCAAAGTATTCCTTGTTGTTGACTTTTCTGCATGTGTGTTTTTTTGTTTCTTTGTTTGCTCAAAGGAGCTATTTCTTGTCATTTATGTTTCGTACTTTTTGTTTAGCCATTCCCATTGGGTCAGGAGAACCATTTCAATTTCATTTTCTTTACAGTCTATTTTTCTTCCTGATTCTTCAATAGTAAGTTCTTTGATCTGAGTTTCTATTTATGAATGTTTGGACTGGAAAGGACCTTGAGGGGTCGTCAAGTCTATCTTTCTGCTTTCCAGGAGAATTTGTAACTGAACAATCTCAGATGGATGAGAACCTGTCAAAAAAAGATGCATCCTGTCCCTAACAGCATGCCACTTTATTCCACACAGACATTTCCATTCACAATTTGCAATTTACTAAAAGTGAAAGTAAAAATTACAACCCCAAAAGAGGAAGGTGCTTTAAAAATGCATTTATCAGCTAAAACTGCTCAAACATAAATTCAACTATCGGGTCTAAAATTAACACAGAGGAAAGTTGTTGACTGCCAACATCGTCTTTAGTCCCTAGAGACGTCTTCTGATGTTCTGGCTTATTTCTAGCACAATTTAACCTATAGTACAGAACATGACAAACAGCCCACCACGTCAATAAACCGTAATTATAAATGTCAATTGTGTGTCTGTGTGTGCGTGCACACGTGGTGCTCTTTTTGTCTTACAGGTGGTGTAGGTTTTTATTCCAAACAGAAAATGAAAATTCAGGTCTAACCTGGAGGTGTCAATATTATGGGGCAGCTACAACATAACTGTTACATAAGCAATAGTTTAATTTTTTAATACATAACTTAAAATGTTGAGGGAATGGGGCGCCTGGGTGACTCAGTTGGTTAAGCGTCCAACTGACTCTTGACTTCGGTTCGGTTCATGATCTCATGGTCCTGGGACCTAGCCCCACACTGAACTCAGTGCAGAGCGTGAAGACTGCTTGGGATTTTCTCTCTCTTTCTTTTTCTCTCTCAAAAATAAATACTTAAAAATGAAGGAAGGAAGGAAGGAATAAAATGTTGCAGGAATGACATTTCTTCCTAAAAGTTTCTAAAACAGAATTTCACCTGATGACAAAAAAATCCAACTATGAAGAAACAATGTTAATCATTCTAGAACTGTTTAAAAAATAAAAAAATAAAGCAGGACCAGCAATGTTGGAAATGGGAGGGAAATTACAGTTAAAAAATAGGGGCTTTATTAAACAGATGGCTTATGAACAACTGGCAAGTAATGCAGTGATCTGTAAACACTAGCATAACATAGCTAGATAGCAACTAATGTCTAACTTCATTTCATTAAAAAACAATTTTTTTTACTGTTCATTTTTGAGAGACAGAGAGACAAAATGTGAACAGGGGAAGGGCAGAAAGAGACACAGACACAGAATGTGAACCAGGCTCCAGGCTCTGAACCGTCAGCAAAGACCCAGGCCTAGGGATCGAAATCAGCTTGAAATCACGAACTGTGAGATCATGACCTGAGCTGAAGTTGGACGCTTAACCGACTGAGCCACCCAGGAGCCCCTAACTTTATTTCAATTTTTAACAGGTCACTCACTAGCCTAGGAGCTCAGGGATAAGTCAGAGACAGTATATTAAGATTTAAGATACCTCTTCATATTTCACAGGAAATTTAGGTTAGATGATAAAACAGTAGGTGGATTCATAATTGAATTTTACCCAAAAGGTTGATTAATGGATGGAGTGCTCATTTACACAGCATCGCTCCACCCTTACTTATTTTTACCAGTGACCTACAACAAAATCATAGGTATCATGTTTATGTCATTTATCAAATTTATCTATCAATGATACAAATATGAGGATTTGATATGAGGAATGGCCAAGAGGCTAAATAATATTATTAAGCTAAAACAATAAACCCAAACAAACAAGATGACAAGAACAAGGATAAATATAAGGCCATCAATTACATTTAAAAAATTACCCAAATTGGGGTGCCTGGGTGGCTCAGTCGGTTAAGCGTCCGACTTTGGCTCAGGTCATGATCTCACACGGTTCGTGGGTTTGAGTCCCGCATCAGACTCTGTGCTGACAGCTAGCTCAGAGCCTGGAGACTGCTTCAGATTATGTATCTCCCTCTCTCTATGACCCTCTCCTGCTCATGTTGTCTCTCTCTCTCAGAAATAAATACATTAAAAAAATTTTTTTTAATTACCCAAATTAATGCAATCTTAGACTTTAGGAATAGAGGTACCACGTGTAGCAGAAAAGAGGCCATACTCTCCTTTGCATTTTGTATTGATCAGATTATACCCGAAATGTCATACTTTAGTTCTAGATAAGAAACCCTAAAGATTCAGGTAACGAGTTGATGAGGAGCCTGAACTTTAAAAAGGATGATTTACGGAATGGCTGAAATAACTTGGGATATCTACACCCAGTAAGAGAAGCCTCTCTTTATGGGACATGATCGGCATCAAATATTTTAAGGGCTACCATGCTGACAAGGAATTAGGTTTATTTATTGTAGCTGCAAATGGCAGAACTAAAGAGCTTCAGCACAATGTAAAGAATGTTCTAAAAGTAGGCCTACGGGGGTGCCTGGGTGGCTTAGTCGGTTAAGCATCCGACTTTAGCTTAGGTCATGATCTCGCGGTTTGTGGGTTCGAGCCCCACGTCAGGCTCTGTGCTGACTGCCAGCTCAGAGCCTGGAGCTTATTTCAGAGTCTGTATCTCCCTCTCTCTCTGACCCTCCCCTGCTCACGCGGTCTCTCTCTCTCTCTCCTAGAAATAAATAAAAAGTATTAAAAAATAAAAAAAATAAAATAAAAGTAGGCCTCCAGTAATGGAATAGGGTATCTGTGAAGTGGGGATCTCTTCCTTATAACATTAGGAAGTGAAAAGACCCAACTACCAGGGATTCCAAATATAATGTATTCACGCATTTCATGAATATACTGATCCCAAAAGAAGCCTGCTGCAGGAAGACAACATTCAAAAACCAGACGCTTAAAAATTGTTTTCCTTGACATGTTTCTAAATAGATGGAAGACCTTTTCTATCTTTTTTAAAGTTTTTATTTATTACTATTATTATTTTTTAGTATTCTCTCTCTACACCCAACATGGGGCTCGAACTCACAACCCCGAGATCAAGAGTTGCAAGGTACACCGACTGGGCCAGCCAGGAACCCCAATAGAAGACTTTTTCATAAACTCTAAAATCATAATACCATTTTCAGCGAAACCTACAACAAAAGAAATTGATGCGTTTTCTTTTTAAATGAATGCTGCATTTGTTTTTCTCCAAGAAACAATATCTGCATCTTAACTTTAGTACCTTTATCAGGGGATAAGGGACAATTATATGCCAGCCTGCCAACTAGTCTCAAGGAGAGAGTTGTCTTTGTTATACATTTACAAGGCAATGCTGTTTGCTCCACCTAAAACTTCCTTGCAAGGAGAAGACTCCTCCTTATCAGGCGTGGATGAGGCTGCTTGAACACGGACTCCCTCCTACTGAAGCCTATGAAAACTCAGTCTTGACATGTAGGAAACAGTAACTTGTGAGAACTTCAGAGCAGCTGTGTTCAGGCAGAGCCAGGGACTTTACTGGAGGCAAAGTACTAGCTTAAGAGTTGGTTGGGGGAAAAAAAACAATTTTCATTTTGGAAGCGGGGAGAGGAGAAAGGAGGTACAGCAGCAGTGCCCATGGACATTTAAAAGCTATGGTAAACAAAAATGCTTAAAAATTACAACACTGAAACTATCACAGGATGTAACCTTTGATCCATAAGCTTAAAGATGAACAACGTTAGCACTCTCTAGCTTTCTGCTAGGTTTTAACACCACTAGGGTGGGGTAGGGGGGGCAATCTTGCATTTAATAGTGCCCAAGTTAAAGCCATCACAAATTCTAGGATGGGAGAATAAAACAAGGGACTTTGCTTTTTCACTATATATTTATTCTGCTGCTGCCAGGCAAAGTGCGAAAATGTCTGAATGTCCAATAGCACTGCTCTAAATGTGAAATACTGGACCCCAATTCAGTAATTAATGCCAAAGTGTCAGTAATTAATTTGTCTTAGTGTATTGCAGGGGCAACTTTCTGGCCAGGAGAAAAAGCTTCAAATGATCGCTGAAAACCAAAGGTTAATACAAAGCAACGCACTCCAGTTTCTCTTTATGTAACAGCTTTACTGGCATTTCAGACACTCGTTTGCTTCTCAAAAGTAAAAGGAGAAGAGAAGGATGGAAAACACAAATTTATGCAACAGCAAAGAAGTTATTAATTAATTGGCTATATTAGCTCAATCCACTATTAAATAATACACAACTAGCAAACAAAGGGCAAAGGTTTGTCCCTTTGCTGTACAGAATTAAGAACTGGTAAGACTACTTAGTAGAGCTGCCAAACTTTTCTTTAGCTTCTTTTCTTACAGACATGTTACATTTCGCAATAGTCTCCACTTACCTTACATCCTCCATGTTTAAGTACAAATTGTGTTTGATTTCCCCAACCCTTGCCCTAAGATATTATGACATCTCTTTAGCTTCTGAGTCTAGACACAGAGGAAGAAACTGAGTTTTTTTCACTTTCCTGAAATTATGTCCACCTTATTTCCACCATTTAAAATATATAAGCTAACGAAAACTAACTACAAGCCTCCGTTTAACAACTCTTCAAGTATATGAGTAGATAAGACATTTAACAAAACAAACTTCAATTCAGTATTTTTTCTGTGCTTAGAATAACTGTAAAGACCACGGTCTTTACAAGAATTACTTTACTTCCACTACTGCAAAGTTTTTAAACTTAAGAATCAAGTGAGCTTGCCCAGAAAACATTGCACACCCCCACAACCCTACACTTACTAGGACACAACCTTCAGAGATACTAAAGCACTCCTCTATTCAGTAGAAAACAAACTTTTAAAGTTAGGAAAGTAGCAACGCGGCAATCTGGGTAGGAGGTGCCTTGGGTAGTAAACACCCCAGTCAGAGAAAATAACAAGCGATTCCCAGCAACATATGACTCCCAACGGGGCTCCAAATTGGACTGCTTAAGTCCCAAGCCCCCATCCCTGAGTTCAGGAAGATATGAACGTAGGAAAAGGAAGGGAGGGAGAAAGGAAATAAGAGAAGAAGTGATGAAAGTGGTCTATTTTTCTCCTCCCCTACCCCTATCCCACTATTCTTGCAAGCTGGTCACGAGACTAGATGCCCTATACACCAAAAAGCCCCAAACCAATATCCCAGGCTGCTTCTGATATCTAGGCTAAAAACTTGTATCTATCAGCTGTCTCCTTTCCAAACACCTCCTTTATCCCGCTGAATTCCCCTACATCCCTCTCAAAAGCGATGCTTTTTGGCTACTAAGTCCACCCCTATTAACTCTTCCTAAGCTCATTCACTGAATCTTCTCCAAATTCGGACTTTGTCTCTGAAATCCTGTCCCTACGCTTTTTCATAATTCTGTCGAAATGCCATGACTCCCATTTCCAATGACTTACCCCTACCTATCGTTCCAACCAAACCCAGTGCCATGTTTTCACCTCCTCTCCCTACCTCCTGCCTATTACCCCTGGCTCTTCCAATGCCAAGCCCCTAACACCACTCTTTGATAAGCCTGGGTCTTCAACCCCTCTCCTTCGTCCCATTCCACCCCATCCCCTGATCTTCCCATTAGGCTCTACCAGACTTCCATTCCCTCAGGATTCAACTCCCCTCTCCTTGCCACGCCCTGTGCCCCCCGGGGCTACTTACCCCAAGTTCTCCCCACACTTCAGGCCTCTGGCCCCGCCTTCCCCCCCCCAAAGGAAGGAGGAGGTAGGAGGGAGAGAAGAGGGGCGGCACTCCGCAAGGTAAAGACGATCTCTCATTAGTGGTCATCGCCGCCAATCGTAGCTTCCTTCTCTTTTATTGGCCGGCGTTAGTCCATGCCCCACCTACTTCCTCAGACAGGGCCCGGCCACCGCCTCAGCGCCCCCGTCCAACACAGACTGGGAGGGGAGACCCCGGGCTGGGACACTGGGACTGGCCAGAGTTGAAAGGGAGACTCTGCCAGATCATGGACTAGTTAATGTTAAAAGAACTCACCCGCTGGTAGCTCCGTCGCCTCCCGCCCGCCCGCGTTCGCTCCCACAATCTGTCTCCAGCTCCTTCTTTCCCCCCTCAGCGGAGCAGATACTTTCTTCTCGTCCGGCCAGGGGCTCTCACCTCTCGCGAGATGTGGGGGGGGGCGCTGGGGGAGGAAGGGCGAGATCCGTAGGCCTTAAGTTGGAAAGTGGCCGAAAGGCGGGGCTCCGGAAAGAAGAAGGGGCCGGGCTTTCAGTGGGCCGGGCTGGACTAGGGAGAGAGGCTGGCAGTTCGGTACACAGGTTACACGCCTGGCTGTGGAATAGAGGGGGAAAGTGGTTATGGCGTAATCCTTCCAGGTGCCCGCGCATATGGAGATCCAGAAGGTAAAGGGGAGCCTGGCGGAAGAGTATGCGATCCTTGATCTTAAGGTTATGAGTTCAAACCCCACGTTGGGTATAGATTTTCCTTAAATAAACTCAAAAGTACATATTCAAGTAAACGTTCGAGGGAGTAAGATTTTTTTCAAAGAGCGCACTTTGTTTCCCTCCCTTGGCCGCTAAAGGATGCACATTAATTAAAGTTTTGGGGTACCTGGGTGGGTGGGTGCTGACTAAGCATCAGACTTTGATTTGGCCATGAGCTCCAGCCTGGAGTCCGAGCCTGGATTGGGATTCTTTATCCCTCTCTCTCTCTCTCTCTCTCTCTCTCTCTCCCCCTCCTTACCTGTGCTCATTCTCTCTCTCTCTCTCTCTCTCTCTCTCAAAATAAACTTGAAAAAAAAGAAAAATGAAAGATTATACCTCAATGAAGCTGTTTTTAAAAAGGGGAGGGTTCAAGGCGGATACACAAGGGGATTCAGGTTTCCAAACAGTTGAGTAATTACGTTTTCTTCTTTACACTTAGAATAATATCACTGTGGCCATAACTCTGCTATGTATGTGTGACTTCAGAAAGAGTGGGGTGTGAATGGTAAGGTTCAAGTGCAGGAACTGGCGTCTTATAAATAAATGTTCAGGTTGTTTCTACTGTCCTTTAGAGTAACTACTTCCTTAATTGGAAAGTAGTTTGAAATGCCCTTAGCCCTAGAATTGGAGTGAAAGTATTAGAAAAAGCAAGCCACCTAGGTAGCAGTCCCAACCCTGTTATTTAATTAGCCTGTGACTTCTGGTGAGATGCTTCTCTGAGTCTCTTTACTCTGGGGCTAGTAATCCATTTTACTCAAAAGAGTTGTAACGATCAAATGAGATAAAATATATAACACTGAGAATTAAAGAACACTATATTATTCATCAAGTATTTCTACAAACACTTAACAGTATATCGTATGTGCAAGGCACTGTTCTAGGCATGGGGAGAAGAGCAGACAGAGCAGGTCCTGGCTCTGGTAGGAGTTCTATTTTAGCGGGGAGGAAAAGAGAGTGAATAACCCAATAAACACAAATATTTCAGTAGTGAAGAGTGCTTTCAAGATACTGAGACAGAAAGTGGGGAGGTGGGGAAGCAACTTTTACTCCTGGTGTTGAGAAGGCCTCTTTGAAGAAGGAACATGTATGCAGGAACAGTTGAACTATGAGAAGACAGCCTTGGGGCTATTTTGGGTGAAACATAAAATGGAAAGACTATATTACAATTTTTTCTCCTGTGGTAACCAAGATGGTGCTTTTTATTTATTTTTATTTAAAAAAATATTTTTAATGGTTTTTTTTATTTATTTCTGAAAGAGAGACAGCATAAGCAGGGGAGGGTCAGAGAGAGAGGGAGACACAGAATCTGAAACAGGCTCCAGGCTCTGAGCTAGCTGTCAGCACAGAGCCCGACATGGGGCTCGAACCCACAAACTGTGAGATCATGACCTGAGCTGAAGTTGGACGCTTAACCCACTGAGCCACCCAGGTGCCCCAAGATGGTGCTTTTTAAAATAAATTTTTAGGAGCGCTTGGGTGGCTCAGTGGGTTAAGCATCCAACTCTTGATTTCAGCTCAGGTCATGATCTCACTGTTCCTGAACTTGAGCCCTGCATCAGGCTCTTCACTGACAGTGTGGAGCCTACTTGGGATTCTTTCTCTCCCCTTCTCTCTGTCCCTCCCATGTTCTTTCTCTCTCTTTCAAAATAAATAAATAAACTTTCAATTACTACTTTTTAAGATTTTTATATATGTATATACATATATATATTTCTTCTTTTTTTTTAATTTTTTTTTATTTTTTATTTTTTTATTTATTTCTAGGAGAGAGAGAGACAGCGTGAGCAGGGTAGGGTCAGAGAGAGAGGGAGATACAGACTCCGAAATAGGCTCCAGGCTCTGAGCTGGCAGTCAACACAGAGCCCAACGCGGGGCTCGAACCCACGAACGGCGAGATCATAACCTAAGCGAAAGTCGGATGCTCAACCGACTAAGCCACCCAGGCGCCCCTTCTTTTTTTTTTTTTTTTTTTTAGAAAGAGCACATGAGTAAGGGGGGAAGAGTGGAGGGAGGAGCAAAGAGAATGAGGGAGAGAGAATCTCATGGTCACAATGGAGTCCAAGGTTGGGATCGTGACCTGAGCCAAATTCAAGAGTCTGACACTCAACCGAATGAGCCACCCAGGTGCCCCAAAGATTTTATTTTTAAGTAATCTCTACACTCAACTTGGGGTTGGAACTCACAACCCTGAGATGAGATCAGGCACATGATCTTTCAACTGAGCCAGCCAGGCCCCCCCCTCAAAATGGTATATTTTATGTTATATGGGATTTTGCCACAATTAAAGAAAACCAACCAAGCAAAAAACAACTTTTAAAGAATTACCATAATTATAAGCAGAATTGACTCAAAGTACTACTGATGGAATCTATTTTCTCTCAGGTAACTTCTTTCTACAGCATTACATTACTTGGCCTTCTGAACTTCCTGCCTGGGATATCATCCATCCTCACAGCACCTTCTAAAAGGCAGAAAGAATCCAGGCGACTTCTCCCTGGGTAACAAAGATGAAACAGAAGCATAAAATCACTTAGGTTTTTGTGAAGTGAACTGGGAAAAGTCGAGAGAAGTCTTGGCTTCCAATTTACTCTCCCCTGAAACAATTCCTAGTTGAAAGAATGCAACAATAGAAACAAACCCTCGGTAAAATGGGAGCTTTGTATATAACAGAAGTGGCATTAAAAATCAGGGACTTGGGGGGGCGCCTGGGTGGCTTAGTCAGTTAAGCATCCGACTTTCGCTTAGGTCATGATCTCGCGGTTCGTCGGTTCGAGCCCCGTGTCAGGCTCTGTGCTGACTGTCAGCTTAGAGCCTTGAGCCTATTTCAGAGTCTGTGTCTCCCTCTCTCTCTGACCCTCCCCTGTTCACGCTCTCTCTCTCTCTCTCTCCTAGAAATAAATAAAAATATTTTTTTAAAAAAAATCAGGGACTTGGGGACCCAGGTGGCTCAGTTGGTTAAGCGGCCAACTTTAGCTCAGGTCTTGATCTCTTGGTCTGTGAGTTCCAGCCCCATATGGGGCTCTGCTGGTGGCCCAGAGCCTGAAGCCTGCTTCCAATTCTGTGTCTCCCTCCTTCTCTTTGTCTCTCCCTTGCTTGATCTCTGCTTCTCTCTCTCTCTTAAAAATAATAAACATTAAAAAAAATTTTTTTAATCTGGGAGTAGAGAAGCACCTGGGTGGCCCAGTGGGTTAAGCGTCTGACTCTTGGTTTCAGTTAGGTCATGATCTCAGGGTTCCTGAGATGGAGCCCAGCATCAGACTCTGCCCTGACAGTGCAGAGACTGCTTGAGATTCTCTGCCCTCTCTCTCTCTGCCCCTTCCTAGTCCTCTCTCTCTCTCTCTTAAAAAAAAAAAAAAAAGGAAAAAAAGGGGGAAAAAAAGGAATTTAGAGGGTAGGGGTGCCTGGCTGGCTCAGTCAGTGGAGCCTGAGATTCTTGATCTCAGGGTTGTAAGTTTGAACCCCACACTGGGTATAGAGATTACCTAAAAATAAAATATTTTAAAAAATCAGAGAGTAAAGGATTCTACAAATTGTGTTTGGACAATTGACTATTACTCTATACATACAAAAAAACTATTTTAAAAAATTGTTTTAAATGTTTTACTTATTTCTGAGAGAGACAGAGACAGCATGAGCAGGGAAGGGTCAGAGAGAGAGGGAGACACAGAATGGGAAGCAGGCTCCAGGCTCTGAGCTGGCAGTCAGCACAGAGCCCGACGCGGGGCTTGAACCCACGAACTGTGAGATCATGACCTGAGCCGAAGTCAGATGCTTAACCGACTGAGCCACCCAGGCACCCCCAAAATAATTATTATAATAGCTAACATTTATAGATCTTACTGTGTTCCAGAAACCATTTTTTTTTAATTTTAATGTTTATTTATTTTTGAGAGAGAGTCACATAGTATGAGTGGAAGAGGGGCAGAGAGAATGGGAGACACAGAATCCTAAGCAGGCTTTGGGCTCTGGGCTGTCAGCACAGAGCCAGATGTGGGGCTCAAACTCATGAACCATGAGAACCATGAGATGATGACCTGAGCCAAAGTCAGGTGCTTAATGGACTGAGCCTCCAGGAACCAGTTTAAGTGTTTTACGTGTATTAATTCATTTTCCTCCAAATTTATGTCTCCAACCCATATCTCTTCCCTGAAGACTAATATTTCCAATTACGTACTTCAGAAATCCACTTGGATATCTAATGGGTTTTTTTTTTTTTTTAAGTTTATTTCTTTGTTTCGGGTGGGAGAAGAGGAGGGGCAGAGAAAGAGGGAGAGAGAAAATCCCAAGCAAGCTCCCTGCTTTCAGTGCAGAGCCTGACACTGCTCAACACAAACTGTAAGATCATGACCTGAGCCAAAACCAAGAATCATATGCTTAACCGAATGAACCACCCAAGAGCCCTTCCAATGGATATTTCTTTTCTGTTTTACTTGTTTGATTGATTTAAAGTTTAATTAGTTAACACAGAGTGAAATCTAATGGGTATTTCAAACTTGCCATATCCAAAACAAATTCTGCCTTTCTCTCCTACGTGTGCCCCTCCCTAGTTTTCTCTATCGTGGTAAGATACCTCCATTGTTCCAGTCATATTTTTTTTATTGAGGTGTAATTCATATGCCACAAAGTTCACCTTTTAAAGTGTACAATAGGGGCGCCTGGGTGGCTTAGTCGGTTAAGCATCCGACTTTCACTTAGGTCATGATCTCGCGGTTCGTGGGTTCGAGCCCCGCGTCGGGCTCTGTGCTGACTGCCAGCTCGGAGCCTGGAGCCTGTTTCAGTCTGTGACACCCTCTCTCTCTGACCCTCCCCTGCTCACGCTGTCTCTCTCTCTCTCTCTCCTTAAAATAAATAAAAATATTTTAAAAAATAAAAATAAAGTGTACAATATGGTGATTTTTAGTATACTTACAAAGTTATGCAACTATCACCAGTTTCTAATTCTGGAAAATTTCCATCACCTCAAAATGAAAGCCCATGCTCACTCGTAATCACTCCCCATTTGCCCCCTCACTAACCCCCTGGCAACCAGTAGTCTACTTTCTGTCTGTGGATTTGCCCCTTATGGACATCTTAAGTATATGGAATAATAGAATATCTGATCTTTATAATATCTGAAAACATGTCTGGCTTCTCTCATTTAATATAATGTGGTTTTTTTGTTTTTGTTTTTAAATGTTTTATTTATTTCTAGGAGAGAGAGAGAGAGAAAGAGAGACAGCGTGAGCAGGGGAGGGTCAGAGAGAGAGGAAGTCACAGACTGAAACAGGCTCCAGGCTCTGAGCTGGCAGTCAGCACAGAGCCCGACATGGAGCTCGAACCCACGAACCGCAAGATCATGACCTAAGCGAAAGTCGGACGCTTAACCGACTAAGCCACCCAGGCGCCCCTAATATAATGTTTTTAAGGCTCATTCATCATAGCGTGGATCAGTACTTTATTCCTTTTATGGCAGAATAAGATCCCATTGAATGGATATACCAAGTTTTGTTTATCTATTCATCAGCTGATGGACTTTTGGATTGTACTCTTTTTTTTTTTTTTTTTTGTTATTGTAAAGTAATTTTGCTTTGAACATCATATACAAATTTTTGGGTGGATATTGCTTTCAATTCTCATGATAAATACTGAGGAATGGAATTGTTGAGTCATACGGTAAGTATTGAACTTTTTGAGAAGCACCAAATTTTTCAAAAGCAGCTACGTCATTTTACATTCCCACCAACAATGTATGAAGTTTCTAACTCCACCACATCTTCACACCAACACTCGTATTGTCCATCCTCCTGATTCTCAGCATCCCAATGAGTGTGAAATAGTATCTCACTGTAGTTTTTATCTACATTTCCCTAATGACTTACAATGTTGAATGTCACTTCATGTGCCTATTTGCCATTTATATATCTCCTTTGGAGAAATGCCTGTTCAGATCCTTTGCCCCTTTTTATTGTGTTATTTGTTTTTCTATTATTAAGTTGTAAAAGCACTTTACATATTCTAGATACTAGGATCTTATCAGATATATGATTTGCAAATATTTTTTCCCATTCTATGAGTTGTCTCTTCACTTTCTAATGGTGATGGTGTTTTTTGAAGCACATATTTTTTTTTATGTTTTATTTGTTTTTATTTTGAGTATGAGTCAGGGAGGGGTAGAAGAAGAGGGAGAGAGAGAATCCCAAGCAGGCTCCATGCTATCAGCCCAGAGCCCAATGTGAGGCTCCAGCTCACAAATGGTGAGATCATGACCTGAGTTGAAATCAAGAATTGGATGCTTAACCACTGAGCCACTCTGGCACCCCAAAAGTTTTTTCTTAAAAAATAGTTTTAGTAGGGGCTCCTGGGTGGCTTAGTCGGTTAAGCATCCAACTACGGCTCAGGTCATGATCTCATGGTTCATGGGTTCGAGCCCCGCATTGGGCTCTGTGCTGACAGCCAGCTCAGAGCCTGGAGCTTACTTCCAATTCTGTGTCTCCCTCTCTCTCTGACCCTCCCCTGCTCACGCTGTGTCTCTCTGTCTCTCTCTCAAAAATAAATTTTAAAAAACATTAAAAATTAAAAAAAATAAAAATAGAAAACAGTTTTATTCTTTTATTTTTTTAAGTAATCTCTCCACCTAATGGGGACTAAAACTCATGACCTCAAGACCAAGAGTCGAAGCTAAGGCAGCCAGCTGCCCTGAAACACAAAAGTTTTTAATTTTGGTAAGGTCCAACTTATTTTTGCTTGTTTGTACTGTCAGTATACAATAGTAATCTAAGAACACAAAGATTTACACTTGTATTTTCCTCTAAGATTTTTGTAGTTTTAGCACCTGTATTTAGATCTTTGATCCATTTTCAGATAACTTTTTCTATATGGAATAAGGTAGGGATCCAATTTCATTCTTTTGCAAATAGATACCCAGTTGTCCCAATACCATTTGTTGAAAAGATTATTCTTTCCTCATTGAATTACCTTGGCACTCATCAAAAATCAGTTGACCTTAAATATTTGGGATTATTTTTGGAGTCTTAATTCTGTTCTGTTGTTCCATAGGTCTATTTTTATGCCAGTATCAAAAAAGCTCAATAACTCTAGTTTTGTAGTAAGTTTGGAAATTGGGAAGGGTGAGTCCTCTAACTTGGTTCTTCTTTTTTAAGATTGCTTTTAAGATTGTCATTTTCTCTAAAAAAGCCAGTTAAGATTTTGATGGGAAAAAGGAAAAAACAAATAATCCAGTGAAGAAATGGGCAGAAGACATGAATAAACACTTTTCCAAAGAAGACATCCAAATGGCAAACAGATACATGAAAAGAGATGTTTAACACCACTCATCATCAGGGAAATACAAATCAAAACCACAATGAGTTGCCACCTCACATTGGTCAGAATGGCTAAAATGAACAACTCAGGAAACAACAGATGTTGGTGAGGATGTGGAGAAAGGGGAACTCTTTTGCACTGTTGGTGGGAATGCAAACTGGTGTAGCCACTCTGGAAAACAATATGGAGGTTCCTCAAAAAGTCAAAAATAGAACTATCCTACAACCCAGCAATTGCACTGCTAGGAATTTATCCAAAAGATACAAAAATGCTGATTCGAAGGGGCACATGCACCTTAATGTTAATGATAGCACTACTATCAACAATAACCAAATTATGGAAAGAGCTTAAATGATATATATTTACAAGATGTGGTATATATTTACAATGGAATACTCAGTGATGAAAAAGAATGAAATTTTGCCATTTGCAACTACGTTTGTGGAACTGGAGAGTATGCATTATGCTAAGCAAAATAAATCAGAGAAAGACAGATATCATATGCTTTCACTCATATGTGGAATTTGAGAAACTCAGCAGATGAACATAGGAGAAGGGAAGGAAAATAAGATAAAAACATACAGAGAACGAACTGAGGGTTGCTGGAGGGGAGTGTGTGTGCGGGTGGGTTAAATGGGGGTGACGAGCACTAAGGAGAGCATTTTTCTAGATGAGTACTGGGTGTCATATGTAAGAGATGAATCACTGGGTTCTACTCCTGAAGCCAAGACTACACTGTATGTTAACTAACTTGAAGATTTAAAAAAATTAAATTAAAAAAAAATTTTGATGGAGAGTGCATTGATTATGTATCTATTTGGGGAGTATTGCCATCTTAATAATGTTAAGTCTTCCAATCCATGAACATAGGATGTCTTTCCATTTATTTTGGTCTTCTTAATTTCTTTGAAATATTTTTTGTAGTTTTCAGTGTATAAATCTTCCTCTTATTTTGTTAAATTTATCCATAAGTATTTTCCTCATGATGCTATTATAAATGAAATTGTTTCCTTAATTTCATTTTAGATTGTTTATTGCTACTATATAAAAATACAGTTAATTTTTTTAAAGTAATCTCTACACCTAACAGGGCTCAAACTTACAACTCCAAGATCAAGAGTCAGATGCTCTATTGACTTAGCCAGCCAGTCACCCCATAATTAATTTTTATATACTGTACTTGTATCTTGCAATCTTGCTGCATTATTTATGAGCTTTAATAGATTTCTTGTGGATTCCTGAGGATCACTTGCAAATAGAGATAGTTTTTTACCTCTTTGTTTTCAGTCTTGTTTTTGCTTAATTCCTCTAGCTAAAACCTTCAATAAAATTTGAATGGAAGTGGTGAGTGTGAGTATCCTTGTCTTGTTCTTGATTTTAGAGGGAAAGATTTTAGTCTTTTAGTCTTAATTTTAGGGGGAACACTTAAGTATGTTGATAACTAAAAGTTTGTTGTAGATACTGTTTACCTCATTAAAGATTAACAGTAGGGGGTACCTGGTTGGCACAGTTGGTTGAGAATCTGATGCTTGATTTCGGGCTCAGGCAATGATCCCAGGATTATGGGATTGAGCCCCGCGTCAGCCTCTGTGCTGAGCATGAAGTCTGCTTAAGATTCTCTCTCTCTCTCTCTCTCTCTCTCTCTCTCTCCCTCCCTCTCTCCCCTGCTCACACACACTTTCTCTCAAATAAAATAAAATTTAAATTAAATTAAAAAGAAAAGATTAACAGTAGGTTTGTTGTAGATGCCTTTTATCACATTAAAGACATTTGTTTCTATTCCTAGATTGTTGTGTTTTTATCATGAAGGGGTGTTAAGTGCATTTATCACATATACCCATTGAGATACTAGTGTGTAATTTTTCTCCTTATCCTATTAACATGGTGTATTACATGATTGATTTTCATTTATTAAACCAAGCTTGCATTTGGGAAATAAATCCCACTTGGTCATGTTGTATAATCTTTTTTGTATGTTGCTATATTATGT
Organism: Proteles cristata cristata; assembly: GCA_017311185.1. Classification (NCBI taxonomy): domain Eukaryota; kingdom Metazoa; phylum Chordata; class Mammalia; order Carnivora; family Hyaenidae; genus Proteles; species Proteles cristata. The sequence goes on from JAESUZ010002047.1 coordinate 100,735, forward strand.
TTACAACTATTTTTTCTACTATTTCTGTGTCTATAAGAGATACTAATCTGTAGTTTTGTTTTCTTGTGGTGTCTTTATCTAGCTTTCGTATCAGGATAATACTAGCCTCATAAAATGAATTTGGAAATACTGCTTCCTCTTCTGTTTTTGGAAAAGCTTATAAAGAATTTGTGGTAGTTCTTTAAACATTTTGTAGAATTCACTGATGAAGCCATACAATCCTAGGATTTTCTTTTTTTTTTTTTTTTTTTTTAAATGTTTTATTTATTTCTAGAGAGAGAGAGAGACAGCGTGAGCAGGGGAGGGTCAGAGAGAGAGGGAGTCACAGACTGAAACAGGCTCCAGGCTCTGAGCTGGCAGTCAGCACAGAGCCCGACGCGGGGCTCGAACCCACGAACCGCGAGATCATGACCCGAGCGAAAGTCGGACGCTTAACCGACTAAGCCACCCAGGCGCCCCAATCCTAGGATTTTCTTTGTGGGAAGTTTTTTGTTTTTTGTTCTGTTTTGTTATTTCTGGTTCAATCTCTTTACTTGTTATAGATCCATTCCTATTTCTTCTTGAGTCAGTTTCTGTAGTGTGTATCTTTTTAGGAATTTTTCCATTTCTTTTAGGCTACTCAGTTTTTGGCATATGCTTCAAAATATTCCTTTATACTCCTTTTTATTTCTGTGAGGCTGAAGTAATGTACTTTCATTTATTCCTGTTTTTAGTAATTTGAATCTTTATTTTCTTTTTTATTTTGAATCCTCTCTTTTTTCATTTTGCCAGTCTTGTTAAAGTTTTGTCAATTTTGTTGATCTTTTCAAAAGAAACCAACTTTTGGTTTCACTGATCCTCCCTATTATTTCTATATTCTCTATTTCATTCTCTAATCTCTATCACCCAACATGGGGCTTGAATTTATAACCTCGAGATCAAGTCACATGCTCTACTGACTGAACCAACTAGGTGCCCCTCAAATTATTTTCTAATTTACCTTGCAATTTTTCCTTTGGCCTATTGATTAGATAAGATTGGGTTGTTTAATTTCCACATATTTATGAGTTCCCCAAGTTCCCTTCTGTGGTTCATTTCTAATTTCATTTCATTGTGATCAGAGAAATTTATTTTTAAAAATTTATTTGAGAGAGTGAGAGTGGAGGAGAGGGGCAGAGGAAGAGAGAGAGAGAGAGAGACACACACACAGAGAGAGAGAGAGTATCTTAAGCAGGTTCTACACAGCACAGAGCCTGACACGGGGCTTGATCCCACAACCTGGGATCATGACCTGCACCAAAAATCAAGAATTGGACCCTCAACCAACTAAGCCACCCAGGCTTCTCGAGAACCGTATTTTATTTTATTTTATTTCATTTTGTTTATTTTTTAATGTTTATTTTTGAGAGAGAGATACAGAGTGCATATGGGGGAGGGGCAGAGAAAGAGGGAGACACAGAATCTGAAGCACGCTCCAGGGTGTCTGCACAGAATCTAAGGCCAGACTTGAACTCACAAACAGTTAGATCATGTCCTGAGCAGAAGTTGGATGCTTAACTGACTGAGCCACTGAGGTGTCCTGAGAACCACTTTTTTTTTTTTTAAAGTAGGCTCCATACTCAATGTGAGGTTTGAATTCACAACCCCAAGATCAAAAGTTTCATGGTGAGTCAGCCAGGCACTCCCAGAGAACAATTTTATTGTGATACTTTGCATGATTACGATATTTTAAAAATTATAAAGACTTATTTTATGGACTAACATATATAGTCTACTCTGGAAAAGGTTTCATGTGCACTTTAGAAGAATGTGTATTCTGTGATTATTGGGTGGAATGTTCTATAGATATCTGCTGAGTATAGTTGGTTTATAGTTTTGTTCAAATCTTCTTTATCTTTGTTGATCTTCTGTTCTATCAGTTAGTGAAAGTAGGGTATTTCCATTCAGCAATATGGCTCAAATTTCAGTTACCATGGTGTATGAGCTGTGAGTACTTGCATGAAGTACAAACTTCACTGTTGGCTCATCAATACACAAAGTACTTTGTAAATATGTGCATCGTGATCAGCAGCAATCATGTCACTTCTTTCAAAGTCTGTCAGTGATTGGTCAGTGTGGGTCTGTTATTCAGTTGACACACAGACAGCACAGTGCTTAGTTGCATTGCCTCCTCGTCTTCCAGGGATACCCCATGTGACATCTACAAAAATGGATAATCAACTGGCCAACAAAAGTGATAGAGAAGGAAGAAATAAAGTGAAATTCAAATTGACTACAACTGGAGTTGAGAAAATACAGCTGATCAAGGGAACACTGACAGTGGTGGTGCCATTCTAGAGACTCAGGATAAGCAAGCAAAGGGACTCAGCGAAGGTGAACTTATTGTCATAAATGAGAAAGTGACAAAAAGGCTGACAATGTCCCATAGGAAGTGATGCTGGCAAAAAAAAATTCACATTAAAGGAACTCTCAGTTCATGAGATAGAAAGTAAAAGGATAAAATGTTGGAAGATACTACAAATTTAGAAAAGAGACGAACAATTTACCAAGGCATAGAAAAGAGTCTCACTTGTATAGTAATATGACAACCAACTAATAAGGCAAACACTGTTCTAACTACTCTTGATACAAAGAAATAAGATAATTCTAGAAAAAAGAAAAGAAAGTGAAGTACTGAAGTCTTCAAATATTGTTATTGAACTGCCTATTTATCTCTTCACTTCCATCAATTGTTGCTTCATGTATTTGGAGGCTCTGTTGTTAGATACATTTATTATTGTAATCACTATATCTTCTTGATAAATTAACTTTTATCATTTTTAAACTTTTATTTATGTAATCGCTACACATCATAAACTCATGACTGTGAGATCAAGAGAGTTGCATGCTCTTCCAACTGAGTCAGCCTTTATTTTTGAAGGACAGATTTGCTATATATAGAAGTTTTGGTTGATAGTTTTTTTCTTCCAGTACTTGGAATATGTCACCCAACTGTTTTTGGTCTCCATGGTGTCTAATGTGAAATCACATTTAAGATCCCTTGTATGTGGTGAATCACTTCTCTCCTGCTGATTTCAAGATTCACTTTTTAGGGGTCCCTGGGTGGCTCACTTGGTTGAGCAACTGACTCTTGATTTCAGCTCACATTGATTCCAGGGTCATGGGACTGAGCCTCACATTAGGCTCCATGCTGAGAGTAGAGCCTGCTGAAGACTCTCTCCTTCTGCCTCTCTCCCCTGCTCAAACTTTCTCTTTCTCTGTCTCTCTCTCTAAAAAAAAAAAAAAAAAATTGGGGTGCGTCAGTGGCTCAGTTGGTTAACCCTCTAACTTTGGCTCAGGCCATGATCTCATTGTTCGTGAGTTCAAGTTCCACATTGGGTTATCTGCTGTCAGCATGGAGCCCACTTTGGGTCCTCTGTTCCTCTCTCTCTCTGGCCCTCACCTGCTTGCACTCTCTCTCTCTCAAAAATAAATAAACATTTAAATTTGATGGTAACAGAGATAAAGGAGTGTATGCATTTGTCAAAACTCATCTAATCGGTATACTGATATGTAAATTATAACTGAATAAAAAATAAATTAAAAAATATTTAAAAAACAAGATTCACTCCTTGTATTTGTTTTTTGATAGTGTGGTTATGATGTGTGTAGGTGTGAATCTGCTTGAATTTTTCCTACTTGAAGTTTGTTGAACTTGGATGTGTAGTTAATGTTTTTCATGAAATTTGGGAAGCTTTTGCCTTTTATTTTGTCAACTATTCTTTCTGTATTTTTTCCCCCCGCTCTCCTTCCGTGTACACTTAATGGAGTATTACAGGTCTTGGAGGCTCTGTTCATTTTTCTTCATTCTTCTTTCTTGTTCCTGAGACTGGATAATTGCAATTGGCCTGCCTTTAAATTCACTATTTCTTTTGTCTGTTCAAAGCTCTTCCAGTCAATTTTTCATTTTATTTATTTTATTTTATTTATTTTATTTTATTTTAGAGAGAGGTCACAAATGAGCAAGGGGCAGAGAGAGAGAGAGATTCAGAATCAGGGCTCACCCTGGGCTCATGTTTTAATCAAAGCGGGGCTTGTGTTCACCTGAAGCGGGGCACCAGCCCACCTGAAGCAGGGCTCAAGCTCATGAACTCTGAGAGTGTGACCTGAGCCGAAGTCAGATGCTTAATGATTGAGCCATTCAGGCACCCCTTAAATTTCTATTTTTTATAGTAATCTCTACACCCAAGGTAGAGCTTGAACTCATGACCCCAAGATCAAGAATAGCATGTTCTACTGACTGAGTTGGCCAGGCAGCCCTGAATATATTTTAAACGATTGATCAAAAGTCTTTGTCTAGTAAGTCTGTGCCTTTCTCAGGGACAGTTTCTTCCTTCTTTCCTTCCTTTCTCTATTTCTTCCTTCCTCTCATTCTTCCTTTCTTTCTTGCTTGCTTGCTTTCTTGCTTTCTCTCTTTCTTTTTTAACATTTCTTCACCTCTTTCCTGTCATTATTTTCCAGCAACACCACCTCTTCACCTTTCCTCAGACTACCAAGCATGGTCCTGTTTCAAAACCTTTGCATTTTTCTTATATCTGCAAGATATACACATTGCTCCTTCCCTTACTTTCTTCAAATCATTGTTCAAGTGATTCTCTTCAGATATGCTTCCCTAATCACTCTACACCTCATACTGCATCAGTCTATCCTCATCTCACCCCATTTTTTCCTAAAACTTATCACTACATGACATATTATGTTTACTTATATTTATTTTCGGTCTCCTCCCATTAGTCAGGGACTTTGTCCACTATGTTCATTGTTGTGGACTGTATCTGGATCATCTGGAGATTCAGTAAATTTTGGTTGAAGGTACTACCAAATATCTTCCATTTGCTCCTCCAGATCCACTCTTTCCCTTCTTTCCAGTGTTCATATCAACATCATCAGTGGAATTATTTGCCTTCTGGCCTCAGCCAATGCAGAATCCCAGTAAGAGTTTGGAGGAGTAAACAGTGAACTCAGAGTACTTAATCCCTAGGCTACTCCCTACCAAATTGCTTCAGGTTTACCCTGTCCCTGGATCTAAGATTATTATCTCTCCTAAGGTGACCCTCTGTACATGGAGTCTGTCTTCAATAACCACTGCCTACCTTCCTCCTACCTTCCTCCTCCCTTTTGGCCTCAGTGTTATGACAGTTTCTTCGCTATTACTACCTTCAGGATATTTTGGTTTCCCTATACTCAACCATACATTTGTAAATAAACCCATCTCTTATTCTATTTTAAGAATAACATTTGTTTCCTTTGGGTCCCAGATGAATAATGCTCAGAACAACGTTATGAAATAGACATTACCTTTCCCATCTTACAGATGTGAACTCTGAGGCTCAGGAAGATTAAGAAACTTGCCCAAGATTACAAAGCTAATTAGGAACAGAGCCAGAATTTAGAAATAATTGTGGGAGAATATTTTTATGACAACATGATAGGGAAGTAATCCTGAGCTAACCTAAAAACCATACCCGTGAAAGGAAACACTGAGAAGGCTGAAATTTCTCTACGTCAATAGATATCATAAACAAAGTGAAGAGACAAGTCACAGACTAGAAGATATCTGCAATCCACATAAAGGATTAGTGTATGCTATATATAAAGAACTCCCAGAAATCAATAAGAAAAACACAAGCAACATAATAGAACATGGGCTAGGCAAAGGATAATAAGGGGAATTCATAGAGGAAGAAACTCAAATGAATAATAAGCATATGGAAAGATGCTCAATCTCTTTAGTCATTAGAGAAATGGAAATTAAAATAATGAGATTCCATGTCACACCATTTGGCAAGTGAAAACTAATAAGTGCAGGGGCGCCTGGGTGGCTTAGTCAGTTAAGCATCTGACTTTTGCTTAGGTCATGATCTCGTGGTTCATGGGTTCGAGCCCCGTGTCGGGCTCTGTGCTGACTGCCAGCTCAGAGCCTGGAGCCTGTTTCAGTCTGTGACTCCCTCTCTCTCTGACCCTCCCCTGCTCACGCTGTCTCTCTCTCTCCTAGAAATAAATAAAACATTAAAAAAAAAAGAAAACTAATAAGTGCAGTAATTGTTGGCAAGGCTATAGTTATTGGAAATGCTTGGAACAACTACTTTGGAGCAATCTGACACCACCTCATAAAGCTGAAGTTACATCTCCTGTATCACCTAGTAATTTCACTTGGAGGAGTCTTCCCTAGAGAGATATTTACATCTGCATACAAGGAGACATGTGGACAATGTTCATTGCAACACTGGTGGAAACTATTCCTCCTTACAAAAATGGAGGACCAGGGGCGCCTGGGTGGCTTAGTCGGTTAAGCATCTGACTTTCGCTTAGGTCAAGATCTCGCGGTTCGTGGGTTTGAGCCCCACGTCGGGCTCTGTGCTGACTGCCAGCTCAGAGCCTGGAGCCTGTTTCAGTCTGTGACTCCCTCTCTCTCTGACCCTCCCCTGCTCACGCTCTCTCTCTCTTTCTCCTAGAAATAAATAAAAAACATTAAAAAATTTTTTTTTAAATAAAAAAATTTTTTAAAAATGGAGGACCATACAACAGTTAAAATGAATGAATTACATTTACATTTATCAACAGGGATAAATCTCAAAAACATAATAAAAAGCAAGCTGGAAAAGAATACATACAATGTGGTGCTATTTGTAACTATAAAATATGTTAAGAAATATTATTCATAATTTATAGTATATATAATTTATGGATATTTATGTATGTTATAAAAGTATATAGACACATAGAATGATACACAGCAACTTTTCAGTAATATAGGTTATGTCTGTGTAAGAAGGAGGGGAGAGACTGGTAGGTAAAGCTGTGTCTGTATCTGAAATATTTTATTATTTTATTATTAATATTTTTACTTAATATCAGATTGCATTTTTTTTTTAATATTTTTATTTATTTCTAGGAGAGAGAGAGACAGCATGAGCAGGGGAGGGTCAGAGAGAGAGGGAGACACAGACTCTGAAATAGTCTCCAGGCTCTGAGCTGCCAGTCAGCACAGAGCCCGACGTGGGGCTTGAACTCACAAGCCATGAGATCATGATCTGACCCAAAGTTGGACACTTAACTGACTGAGCCACCCAGGCGCCCGTTTAAAAATTCTTTTTAACATTTATTTATTTTTGAGAGAAAGACAGACAGACAGTGCAAGTAGGGGAGGGACAGAATCTGAAGCAGACTCTAGGCTCTGAGCTGTCAGCACAGAGCCTGATGTGGGGCTCGAACTCACAGACTGAGAGATCATGACCTGAGTCAAAGTGGAAGGCTTAACCAACTGAGCCACCCAGGTGCCCCTCAATTTACATTCTTATTGAAGTTTTTTTTTTTTTTTTTAATTTCTAGGAGAGAGAGAGAGACAGCGCGAGCAGGGGAGGGTCAGAGAGAGAGAGGGAGTCACAGACTGAACAGGCTCCAGGCTCTGAGCTGGCAGTCAGCACAGAGCCCGACGCGGGGCTCGAACCCATGAACCGCGAGATCATGACCTAAGCTAAAGTCGGACGCTTAACCGACTAAGCCACCCAGGCGCCCCTTATTGAAGTTTTTTTATACCTCTATTGAGGTAGAATTGACATAAGATAAACTACACATATTTCAAATATACAATTTCATAGGTTTTTGTTTAAAAATTTTTTTTTAGTGTTTATTTATTTTTGAGAGAGAGAGACAAAGTGCAAGCAGGGGAGGGGCAGAGAGAAGGAGACAAAGAATCTGAAGCAGGCTCCAGGCTCTGAGCTGTCAGCACAGAGCCCAACGTCAGGCTCAAACTCACAAACCGTGAGATTGTGACCTGAGCCGAAGTCTAAGGCTAACCAACTGAGCCACCCAGTTACCCTTGTTTTATTGTTTGTTTGTTTGTTTGTTTGTGTTTTTTTAAGGTCTGTGCCCAAAGTGAGGCCTGAACTCAGGATCCCGAGACAAAGAGTCACATGCTCTATTCACTGTGCCAGCCAGGTGCCTCATGAAAGTTGATAGGTTTTAAGTACATATGTATATATCCATGAAACCATCATCACAATCAAGATAATAAACATACATACATCACCCCCAAAGGTTTCTTCCCAGCCCTTTGTAATCTATCCCTCCCACCCATCCCCTTCCTCTACCTGTCTCCAGGTCACCATTGACCTTTCATTTACTATAGATTATCCTCATTTCCTAGAATTTTATATAAATAAAATGATACATTATATACTTTTTAAATCTGTCTTCTTTCACTCAGCATACTTATTTTGAGATGCATCCATTCTGGTACATGTACCAAGAGTTTATTCCTTTTTTTTTTTTTTTAATTTTTTTTTAATGTTTTATTTACTTCTAGGAGAGAGAGAGAGAGCGTGAGCAGGGGAGGGTCAGAGAGAGAGGGAGTCACAGACTGAAACAGGCTCCAGGCTCTGAGCTGTCGCACAGAGCCCGACACGGGGCTCGAACCCACGAACCGGGAGATCATGACCCAAGCAAAAGTCGGACGCTTAACCGACTAAGCCACCCAGGCGCCCCAGAGTTTATTCCTTTTTTTTAAAATCTAAGTAAGTTCCACATCCAATGTGGGGCTGGGACACACGACTCCGAAATCAAGAGTCACACACTTCACTGACTGAGTCACCCAAGCACCCTTGTAGTTCATTTCTTTTCATTGTTGAGTGGTATTCCATTGTTTGGATATACCACAGTCTGTGTATCAGTCTATGAACACATGCTTTCATTTTCTTTGGAAATACCTAGAATTGCTCAATCATATGCTAAATGTGTGTATGTATGTATGCATGCATGCGTGTATTTATTTATTTATTTTTTTGGTTAATCTCTATGCCAAACGTGGGGCTTGAACTCACAACCTCAAGATCAAGAGTCACATGCTCCACCAGCTGAGCTAGCCAGGCACCTCTAAATGTGTATTTATTTTTTTAAGAAACTACCAAACTGTTTTTCCTCGGAATATACCATTTTTCATTCCCATAACTAGTCTATGAGAGTTCAACTGCCTCTGATACATGTGTGATGGCTTCTCATTGTGGAGTTTTTTGGTTAAAATTAATTCCAATGTGTCTCTGAGTGTTTCTGGATGAGATTAACATTAGAATCAGATCAGTGGGGGTAACTGGGTGACTCAGTCAGTTAAGCTTCAGACTCTTTTTTTTTGTTTGTTTTTTAAGCGTCAAGACTCTTGATCTCAGCTCAGTCTTCTTTTTTTTTCTTTTACATTTATTTATTTTTAAGAGACAGAGTGAGACAGAGCGTGAACGGGGAGGGGCAGAGAGAGAAGGAGACAGAATCAGAAGCAGGCTCCAGGCTCTGAACAAGCGTTCAGCACAGAGCCTGACACGGGGCCCAAACCCACGAACTGTGAGATTATGACCTAAGCAGAAGTCGGACACTTAACTGACTGAGCCACTCAGGTGCCCCAATAAATTAATTTGTTAAAATAAAGCTTATAATAGAGCTCTTATTTATTTATTTATTTTTAACTTAGGGGCGCCTGGGTGGCTCAGTTGGTTAAGTGACCAAATATTGATTTCAGCTCAGGTCATGATCTCATGGTTCTTGAGTTTGAGCCCTGCATCAGGCTCTGCCCTGACAGCATGGAGACTGCTTGGGATTCTCTCTCTCTCTCTTTCTCTCTCCCCTTTCTGTGTTCTCTCTCTCTCTCTCTCTCTGTTCCAAAATATATAAATAAACTGAAAAAAAATTTCATGAGGGGAACCCAAGAATCCTTGGAGAACTCTATGATCATTCTTCTCTGTAGACCAGACAGTACAGTGAGCAATGCAGTCACCAATTAGAATTGGGAAATCTAAAGGCAATGAGAGTAATTGGGTCCTGAAGTAGCAAGGGCCAAATGGCAGCACTCAGCCACCAAAGGCAAGTAGGCATGATTACCATAATAGATAGTAGAGGCAATCAAAATGACCTGATGCTCACAGAACTATGGCATTGACTAGTTGGTCATGGTGTTTCTAGAAGTGTAATAGATAAGAAGCCTGAGAAGCTTCTTATTTGATTTGTATAAGGAAAAATGTTCTAGGTCAAATGGACAAGAGTTTAACCTGAATCACAGAGTCGTGCCCCCTCAGTCAATTCCCACACTTCAGCCAGTTTATAACTCAGAACTGCTTTAATGAAGGAGAGGCTGGGTCTCCCTGATGAAGGGTCCTGGTACTGAAATTTATACTGCTAATCTTTCTCCCAGACTTCTGCAAAGGGACCTATAGTCTTTTGCCAGGGTAACTGCGTCAGTGTTAAAGAAAGAATTGGAATTTCCAGGGGCTACTGGGTACTGATTCTGAACTGACACCAATTCTAGGAGACCCAAAATTTCACTGTGGCCCACCGGTCAGAGTAGGGGCTTAGGGAGGTCAGATGATGAATAGAGCTTTAGCTAAGGTCCTCACAGTGGGCCCATTGGGTCCTTGAACCCATCCTGTGGTTATTTCCCTAGTTCCAGAATGCATAATCCATTCAACTTGCCTATTTGGTCTGTGCAGAAGACAGATGGTCCTTGGAGAATGGCAGCAGATTATTGTAAGCTCAATCAGATGATGATTCCAGTTGTAGCTGCTGTAGATGTAGTTTCATTGTCCGAGCAAATTAACACATGCCCTGGTTACCTGGTGTGCAGCTATCAATCTGGCAAACGCCCTTTTCTCCATCCCTGTCATTAAGACCCACCAGAAGCTTTTGCTTTAAACTGGCAAGGTCAGAGGTGCTTGGGTGGCTCAGTTGGCTGAACATCTGACTTCAGCTCAGGTCATGATCTCACAGCATGTGAGTTCCAGCCCGTATGGGGCTCTCCGCTGTCAGCACAGAGCCTGCTTGGGATCCTGTCTCCCTCTCTTTCTGCCCCTCCCCCGCTTGTACACACACACACACACACACACACACACACACATGCATTCTCAAAAATAAACATTTTTTAAAAAGTAAATAAATACACATCAAACTGGCAAAGTCAGCAATACACTCTCGTACCTCAAGGGTATATCAACTCTCTAGCCCTATAATTGCAATTTAATTCAAAAGTTTTTTAAAAAGTTTTTTAGTGTTTATTTTTGAGAGAGAGAGAGACAGAGTGCAAACAGGAAGAGGCAGAGAGAGAGGAAGATACAGAACCCAAAGAAGCTCCAGGCTCAGAGCTGTCAACACGGACCCATACTGGGGCTCAAACTCATGAACAGTGAGATCATGACCTGAGCTGAAGACCGATACTTAACTAACTGAGCCACCCAGGTGCCCTAATTCACAATAGTTTTAATCGTCATTCCTTTCCACAAGACACTGCACTGAAATATGATGCTTATTAGATCTCTTGAGCAAGAAGTACTAGCTATTCCAGACGGATTTGCAAGATAGTTGCATGCTGAAGGGTGGAAAATAAATCCAATAATTCAGGGGGCACCTGGGTGGCTCAGTCAGTTAAGCGTCTGACATTGACTCAGGTCATGATCTCACAGTTTGTGGGTTCGAGCCCCCAGTCGGGCTCTGTGCTGACAGCCAGCTCAGAGCCTGAAACCTGTTTCTGATTCTCTCTCTGATCCTCCCCTGCTCACACTGTCTGTCTCCCTCTCAGAAATAAATAAAGAAAAAATTTTTTTAAATCCAATAATTCAGGGGTCTTCTAGCTCAGTGGAAGTTCTAGGGGCCCAGCAGTGTGGGGCATGTGGAGATACCCCTTCCAAGGTGAAGGATAAGTTGTTGCATCAGGCCCCTCCCACAAATAATGAAGTCACAATGCCCAGTGGGCCACTTTCCTTTTTAATTTTTTTATTTTAATATGTATTATTTATTTTTGAGAGACAGAGCGCAAGCGGGGGAGCAGAGAGAGAGAGGGGGTGACACAGAATCTGAAGGAGGCTCCAGGCTCTGATCTGTCATCAAAGAGCCCGTTCTAGGGCTTGAGCTCACAGACCCAAAGCTTACCCCACTGAACCACCCTGGCAACCCCCAATGAGCTATTTTGAACTTCCATGGCCACGGCAACATACTCCTCATTTGGGTGTTACTACAGCGTATTCACCAAGTGACCCAAAAAGCTGCTAGTTTTGAGTACAAGGACAGAAAGGTCCATAATATGGGCTTGTGCACATTGCTCTGCTACTTGGGCCACATAATCCACAAGATCTAATGGTGCTTGAAGTGGTGGTGACCGACAAGGATGCTGTTTGGAGCTTCTGGCAGGTTCCTGTCAGTGAATTGCAACATAGGTCCTTCTGTTTCTACAGCAAAGCCCTGCCGTCCTCTGCAGATACTACTCTCCTTTCGAGAAACTGTTCTTGGCCTACTTGTTGGCCATAGTAGAGACTGAATTCCTAACCACAAGCCACCAAGTTACCACACAACCTCAGCTAACCCATCACGCACTGGGTGTTATTTCACCCACTAAGCTGTAAAGTTGGGTGTACACAGCAGCACTCCATCATCGAATGGATGTGGTATATAGGTGATTAGGCTTGAGCAAGCTCTGAAGGCCTAAGTAAGTTACATGAAAATGCCTGTGGTCCCTACTCCTGTCATATTGCCACCCTCTCCGGGCCTGCGCTGATAGCCTCATAGAGTTCTCTATGATTAGGAGATAAAGGAAGAGGAGGCATAGGCCTGGTTTATAGATAGTTCTGCATGAAGTGCAGGCACCATGCTGAAGTAGACAGTTGCAGCACTACAGCCTTTTTCTGGAACATTCCTGATGGGAAATCATCCCAGGGTGCCAAACTAGTTGCTCTGCACCTGATTGTTTACTTTGCTTGGAAGGAGAAATAGTCAGATATGTGATGATATGCCAGTTCATGGGCTGTGGTTAATGGTCTGGCTGGAGTGTCAGGGACTCAGAAGGGATATGAGTGGAAAATTGATGACAATAAAATTTAGGGAAGAAGTATGTATATAGGCTCTCTGGATGGGCAAAAAAATGTGAAGATATTTGTGTATCTCAGCAGAGGAGGATTTTAATAATCAAATGGATAGGATGATCCGTTCTATGGATACCACTCAGTCTCTTTCCCCAGCCACTCCTGTCATCGCCCAATGGGCTCATGAACAAAGTGGACATGGTGGCAGAGATGGAAGTTATGCATGGGCTTAGCAATATGGACTTCCATTCACCAAGCCAACCCGGGTACAACCACTGTTGAGTGCCCAATATGGCACTATTCCCTGGGGCGGTCTGCTTGCTACCTGGTGGCAGGTTGGTTACAATGGTCCACTTCTATCATGGAAGGGTTCTTACCCTTCTTTTTGTTCTTACCAGAATAGAGATACTTACTCTGGATATAGATTTTCCTTACCTGAGATGTTTTGGCCAAAATGACCATCCATGGACTTAAAGAATGCCTTATGTACCATCATGGTATTTCACACACCATCGATTTTGATCAAGGAACTCACTTCTCATCAAAAGAAATCAAGGAACTGACTTCTCATCAAAAGAAATGAGTCTATTTATACTCATTGAATTCACTGGTCTTAGCAAATTTCCCACCATCCTGAAGCAGCTGGGTTTTTTGTTTTGTTTTGTCTTGTCTTGTTTTTTTAAATGTTTATTTATTTTTGAGAGACAGAGCATGAGTCAGGGAGGAGCAGAGAGAGAGAGGGAGACACAGAATCCCAAGCAGGCTCCAGACTCCGAACTGTCAGCACAGAGCCTGACGTGGGGCTCAAACCCACAAACCATAGGATCATGACCTGAGCTAAAGTCGGACACTCAACAACTGAGCCACCCAGGTGCTCCCTGAAGCAGCTGGTTTGATAGAACAGTGGAATTGCCTTTTGAAGACCGAGTCTGGTAGCTGACAATACCTGATTGTGTGTGTGTGTGTGTGTGTGTGTGTGTGTGTGTGTGTGTGTATGACTTTTGCATATTTATCTTCTATCCAGTAAACTTGTCAAACTTATTAGTTCTAGTGGTATTCTTTTGATTTCACAGGATTTTCTATATAAACTTTCATGATATCTATGAAAAAAGACAGTTTTGATTCTTCTGTTTCAAAATGTATGCTTTTTATTTCTTTAGTATATGAATCCTAACAAGTAGGAATTCTAGATAACCATAATAAAGCCATCAGAATTGGGAAATTAATATTTGATACATTAGGGTTCCTGGGTGTCTCAGTCAGTTAGGTGTCTGACTTCAGCTCAGGTCATGATCTTGCAGTTCATGAGTTTGACCCCCACATCAGGCTCTGTGCTGGCAGCTCAGAGCCTGGACCCTGCTTCGGATTCTGTGTCTCCCTCTCTCTTTGCCCCTCCCCCACTCATGCTTTGTTTCTGTCTCAATAATAAATAAAAACACTTTTAAAAAATTAAAAAAATATTTGATACATTACTACCATAGAATCCACAGTTTGTTCAAGTTTTGCCAGTTGTCCCCAAAATATCCTCTAAAACAAAAGGATCCAGCTCAGAGTACATGTTGCATTTAGTTGTCATATTGCTTTACTCTCCTTCAATGTGAACAGTTTCTTAGTCTTTCCTTAAGTTCCATGACCTTGACGCTTTTATTTTTTGTAACTATTTAAATTTTTTTTAATGTTTGTTTATTTTTGAAAGAGAGAGACAGAGTATGAGCAGAGGAACAGCAGAGAAAAGACACAGAATCTGAAGCAGGCTCCAACCTCTGAGCTGTCAGCACAGAGCCTGACACGGGGCTCGAACACACAAGCAGTGAGATGGTGACATGAGCCACAGGTGGACGCTTAACTGACTGAGCCACTCAGGTACCCCATGACCTTGATACTTTTAAAGACTGCATGCCAGCTATTTTGTAGAATATTCCTCAACTTGGTATGTCTGATATTTCCTTGTGATTAGATTCAGGTTATGCTTTTTTTGTCAGGGATTACAACAAAAGTGATGTTCTTTTTTTTTTTTTTAATAGTTTATTTACATTTGAGACAGAGAGAGACAGAGTATGAGCAGGGGAGAGGCAGAAAGAGAGGGAGATACAGAATATGAAACAGGCTCCAGGCTCTGAGCTGCCAGCACAGAACCAGATGCGGGGCTCAAACCCAAGAACCGTGAGATCATGACCTGAGTCGAAGCCAGACACTTAACTGAATGAGTCGCCCAGGTGCCCCCAGAAGTGATGTTCTAATTGTATCCCACTGGCCTATACATTATTTTGATGTGTCCCTTGAATGGTAACATTAACTTTGATCTCTTAATTATGGTGATGTCTGCCAGGTTTCTCCACTGTAAAATTATTTTTATACTTTTTATAAGTATTTGTGGGAATGTACTTTGAGGCTATGGAAATAAATATCCTATTCTTCATCCAATTTTCTCCCACTTGGTTTAGTATTCATTGATGTTTTGTGGTTAATTACTATGATGGTTACTAAGTGGCATTTTCTAATTCAATCATTCCTTCTATGTTTATTAGTTATTTCACTGAAAAAAGCTTTTTCTACTTCTCATTTATTAATTAATTACTATCAGAATGACTCATAGATTCCTGTTTTATTCAGTGGATTCTAATATTTTACCGTTATTATTCAGTTGATATTCGAATGGTCCCTGATTTGAGCAGTGGGAACCCCTTCAAGCTTGTTCTTGCATCCTTCTGACATGTCCCTGTGATTATTAGGTTGGTCCACACTTTTTCGGCACAATCAGATGTCTCAGGTTTGTCTTGCTTGTACTTTCCCTCCCCAGTCCTTGAATCAGCCCTTTCTCCAAGAAGCAGTGGTCCTTTTCAGTAGAAAATGGTCTTAGAAACCAATACCAGATGTGATCAATCCTAGAAGTCATTATTCTGAGGTCCTTTCAGAACAGAATTTGGGGGGGAAATATGTGTATGTATGTGTATATGTATATATTTCATCCTGATACCTCCAATTCTAACCTAATGGTACAGGATTCATTCTAATTTTGTCATTTTCCATAGTTGAGACCCTGTCTGGCAGAGAAAATCTATTTCCCTTATCCATAATATATTTATTTATTTGATCAATTCCCCTTACATATAGCCAATCTTCTGTTGCCATTGCTGCCTATTGCTTCTCTGTACCACGAACTCCTTCTTGACCTCCAATACCCCATTCCAGACTCCCACAGTGGTCCTTCCACATAGAATTGGAAACCTCTTCACCCTCCTCAGGCTCCAACACCCCACAATGGGCCAGTATGGTTGCTCAACTAACTGGACTCCTACATTCTCCATCTGATGGCTTTTAGACTGAATTACTCAGGAAGCAAGGAGGAAGTAAAGAAGGTAGGTTAGAAGACAAGCAGGCTCATAACTATTTTTTAATTAAGAAGAAAAAAAGCCTCCAAACATTTTGATTTCTCATTGTCATTCACATTATTATTGGCTACTCTTGCTTGCAACAGAAAGGAAATCGTGTTTCATTATTAGGCTAGGTGTGGCTAATCTGTGTCTATAATATTTTTTCTTAAGTAATCGCTACCCAACATGGGGCCAAACTCACAACCCCAAGCTCAAGAGTTGCATGCTCTGTCAACTGAGCTTGCCAAGTACCTCTATGTCCATAATGGATAACATAGCTATACCCAAAATGATCATGTTTGAGGTTATGGGTTATAGATTGAGGAGAAAAAATAGAATAGCTGGATCCAAGAGAGCTACCAGAGACTTAGCATTACTCTTTCATCTTTGACTAAGTTCTAAAGAAGTACAGCGTCTAGCTAGAGAAATGCCCCAGGTACTTAGAGAAAGCCATGCCCTGTAGCTTTGGTTATACTGAGCCAGGTTTAAGATGAACAAGTTATCTTAGACGGGGAATGCCAGACCTGGACCCGCAATGGATGATAAAGATTTCACACTGATTCAGGGAGGCAGCAGGGCATAAGAACACGGACTCTGAAACCAGCCATCCTGGGTTCCAATCCTCCCTGCCATAGTTACTTGTGATGGGATCCTGTAAAAATTTGCTGTCTCTTTGGGCCTCAACATCTTCATCTCTAAAATGGAGGCTCTACTCCATAGGGTTGTTTAAGCAGATTAGGTAATACCCTTAGAACAGTGCCTGGCATTAGAGGTAGATTTGCCTTGAAGCTAAAGACACTGAAGTTTCAAGGGGCTTTCCCTGACACAGGCTACCTCCAAAGCTCTGAATTTAGGTTTGCATTTATTCAAGTGCCTGGCCGCCTCAGTCATAGAGCACGTGACTCTTGATCTCGGGATTGTGAGCTCGAGCCCCACGTTTGCTGTAGATATTACTTTAAAAACTTAAAAAAAAAAAAAAGAGTGGTCCATTAAGGTGTATTTGTGTCTTATGTTGTGTGTATGTATTTTTTGTTTTTTTGCTTTTAAATTGCTCCATCTTGAAGAAAGATAAGCTATAAGATAAGCCATCATGTAAGATATTTCTTTCATTCATTCACGCATTTAAAAACTTGGGGCGCCTGGGTGGCTTAGTCGGGTAAACGTCCGACTTTTGCTTAGGTCATGATCTCGCGGTTCGTGGGTTCGAGCCCCGCATCGGGCTCTGTGCTGACTGCCAGCTCAGAGCCTGGAGCCTGTTTCAGAGTCTGTGTCTCCCTCTCTCTCTGACCCTCCCCTGTTCATGCTATCTCTCTCTCTCCTAGAAAAAAAAAAAAATAACTGTTTACTGAGTGGCTACTATGTCATACATATTCACGATCTTGTGGCCAAGACAGATAATGGCCAAAACAGATATGTACATCAATGATTACAATATAACATAGTAAGTGTTATAACAAATGTATGTATAGCCACTTAGAGCAAAGAACAACAAACTCTAGAGGGAGTTGACAAGTTTAGTTTTTTTGTTTTTTTTTTAATATTTTTTATTTATTTCTAGGAGAGAGAGAGAAGACAGCATGAGCAGGGGGAGGGTCAGAGAGAAAGGGAGTCACAGACTGAAACAGGCTCCAGGCTCTGAGCTGGCAGTCAGCACAGAGCCCGACGCGGGGCTCGAACCCACGAACCACGAGATCATGACCTATGTGAAAGTCGGATGCTTAACCGACTAAGCCACCCAGGCGCCCCAACAAGTTTAGTTTTTGATTGAGCTGCTTTCATGGGTACATATGAGATTTGAAGGGTGGAAGACTATTCCATTTCTTTTAAAGATTTTATTTTTAAGTAATCTCCGAACCCAACCTGGGACTCAAACCCACAACCCTGAGATCAAGAGTCACATGCTCAGGGTGCCTGGGTGCTTCAATCAATTAAGTATCTGACTCCTGATCTTGGCTCAGGTCATAATCTCACGGTTCGTGAGTTCGAGCTCTGGGTAGGGCTCTGCACTGACAGTGCAAAACCTGCTTGGGAATTCTTTCTTCCTCTCTCTCTGTCCCTCCCCTGCTCACACTCCAGCTTGTATGTGTGTACGCTCTCTCTCTCACAATAAATAAATAAACTAAAAAAAAAAAAGTCACATGCTCTACTGACTTAGCTGGCCAGGTACCCAGATTATTCAGTTTAAAGAAACAACATATTCAAAAGCCTTCACTCCTTCATTGAGTAAATATTTATCAAGGATCTACATCAAGCCAGGTATTATTCTAGATGCTGGGGACATAGTGATAACAAGTCAGGCAAGAGCTGGGCTTTCATGCAGTTTACACTCTAAGTGGGAGCACTAAATAGAATAATACAATAGAGTGTCACAGGAGTGTATGAGTCCATTTTATTTGTCCATTTTATTTGTGAAAGATTTTATATTTTTAAAAGTAATCTTGGGGCGCCTGGGTGGCTTAGTCGGTTAAGCGTCTGACTTTCGCTTAGGTCATGATCTTGCGGTTCTGGATTCGAGCCCCACGTCGGGCTCTGTGCTGACTGCCAGCTCAGAGCCTGGAGCCTATTTCAGAGTCTGTGTCTCCCTCTCTCTCTGGCCCTCCCCTGCTCACGCTGTCTCTCTCTCTCTCCTAGAAAAAAAAAAAAAAAAAAGTAATCTCTACACCAAAACATGGGGCTCAAACCCACAACCCCGAAATGAAGAGTCACATGCTCCACTGACTGAGCCAGCCAGGTGCCCTGAATGTGTGTCCATTTTATTTAAAAAAAAAAAAATTTTTTTTTTTAATGTTTTATTCATTTCTAGGAGAGAGAGAGAGAGAGACAGCATGAGCAGGTGAGGGTCAGAGAGAGAGGGAGTCACAGACTGAAACAGGCTCCAGACACTGAGCTGGCAGTCAGCACAGAGCCCGATGCGGGGCACGAACCCACCAACCGCGAGATCATGACCTAAGCGAAAGTCGGACGCTTAACCGACTAAGCCACCCAGGCGCCCCAATGTCCATTTTAAACCAAATGGTGAGGGGCGCCTGGGTGGCTCAGTCGGTTGGGCTTCCGACTTCGGCTCAGGTCATGATCTCACGGTTAGTGGGTTCGAGCCCCGCGTCGGGCTCTGTGCTGACTGCCAGCTCAGAGCCCGGAGCCTGTTTCAGATTCTGTATCTCCCTCCCTCTCTGGTCCTCCCCTGCTCATGCTGTCTCTCTCTCTCTCAGAAATTAAAAAAACAAAACAAAACAAAACATAAGAAAAACTGTTTAAACCAAATGGTGAGAAGGCCTTTCTGAGTAGGAAACATTTCAGGTGAGGCTTAAATGACAAGGAGTCAGACAGAAGAAGATTGGGGGCAGAGGAGGGCACTTAAATGCAACAACTCCTGGTAGCAAGGGACCTAGAATACCAAAACAATTTTGAAAAAGAAAGCAAAGTTGGAGGACTCACATAATCCCATTTCAGAAGTTACTATAGTTACAGTAATTAAGACAGTGTGATTTAATGTAAGGATAGATATTTATATCAACAGAAGAGAATAAAGAATCCAGAAATAAACCTAACTGCATAAGGTCAATTGAATTTCAACAAAGATGCCAAGTTAATTCAACTGAGAAAAGACATTTCAAAAAATGGTGCAGGGGCACCTGGGTGGCTCAGGTAAACATCTAACTTTGGCTCAGGTCATGATCTTGTGGTTTGTGAGTACGAGCCTCACATAGAGTGAGCTTGAGTCTGTCTTCCCCACCACCATATTCTCCCTTCCTCTCCCTCTCTCTCTGCCTCTCTCTGCCCCTTGCTCACTTGCACTCTCTTTCTCTCTCTAACAATAAATAAACAAACAAATAAGTGATGAACTTCATGAAAATTAAAAACTTCTATTTTTCAAAAGTTCCTATCTAAAAGAGGAAAAAGCAGCCACAGAGTGGGAGAAAATATATGTAAAACACATATCTGATAAAAGACTGATATCCCAGAATATAAAAAGAACTCTGACAACTCACTGATAAGAAAACCAAATGATTAAGAGATTTGGACACTTTGTCAAATAAAAAAATAGAGATGATACGTACATACATTAAAAGATGCTGAACATCATTATGGAAATTGCAAATTAAACCACCATGCTGTATCACCACACACCCACTAGAATGGCTAAAATTAAAAATATAGACAATACAAAATGCTAGGGAGGATGAGGAGCAACTGGAACTCTCACACTGCAAAATGTTATATCCCCTTTGGAAGACAATTTGGCAGCTCTCCCTTTCTCCCTCCTTCCTTCCCTTACTTCCTTATTGATTGATGAAGTATAGTTGACATACAATGTTAGATTAGTGTCAGGTGTACAATTTGGCAGTTTCTTACATAGTTACACATACATTTACCACATAACCCAGAAATCCAACTCCTGGGTATTTCCCCAAGAGAAATATACCCACACAAAGACCCGTACATGAATGCTTATGGCAGCTTTATTGTAAATAGCTCCAAACTGGGAACTGCTTAAATGTCTATCAACCAGTAAACAGATACACAAATTATAGCACATCTATGCAATGAAATACTACTCAGCAATCAAAAGGAATAATACATGCAACAACAGAAGAATCTCAGAAGCATTACATGAAGTGAAAGAAGCCAGACACAAACCCTACATACTGTATTATACAATTTCATGACAATCTGGAATCCAAAGACAAAAACTACAGAGACAGGACTCAAATGAGTGGGTTGCTCAAGGCTGTGGTAAAGGTGGTGGTGGGGAAGACAGACTCTAAAGAGACATAAGAACTTGCTGGAATGATAGAAATGTCCTATATCCTAATAGTGATGGTTACGTTGTTATACATCTGCCAAAACTCAACACATTATACATTTTTAAATGGTGAATTTTACTGTATGTAAATTATTCCTCAATAAACCTGAATTTAGGCCATAAAAGGCATTGCAGCTTTCTCTTAGTTCTCTCTCAGATCACTCACTCTTAAGGGAAGTCCAGTATTGTGAGGACACTCACCACCTGTATGGAGAGGCCCACATGATAAGGAACTGAAACCTCTTGCCAACATGTAAATGAGACACCTGGGAATGATGCTCGAGCCCCAATCCTTGAATTAACTGTGGCTGCTGTCCTGGCTGACATCTTGCCTGCAACCTCAATAGAAGTCTTGAGGCAAAACCAACTAGCTAAGCCAGTCCCAAATCCTGCACCCAAAGGAACCGTGGGGTAGTAAATATTTTTGTTTTAAGCCACTAAGCCTGGGGCATAATTGTTACACAATTATAGATAGCTAACATACTGTGAGATGGGGGAGTAATCTTGGGCGAAGTTGGTGAAATGGGTAGAGAACAGAGATCTTGTAGACTTACAGGCATTTTGAGTACTTCAGATTTGATTCCTAGTTCAATGCTAAGGCATTGGTGGTTTTATTCAGAATAACAATCACAATTTCACTTTAAGTAGTCACTCTACTACGGAGTGGTCAAGAACAGAGGCAGACAGACCAGTTAGGAGGCCATTGCAGTAGTACGTGTGAGATGATGGTGGTTTAAAAGATTAGGGTAGTGACAGTGGAGATAGATGCATAGAGTGAAGGAAATAGGAATCAAGGATGAGTCTAGGGTCTTTTGGTTTGAACAGCTGAAATGAAAATAACTATAAAAGGAATATACTGGGAGAAGTGATGGATGAAAGCCAGTCCCGAAGGAGTGTATAAGCATAATGTATTTGCTGCAAATTGCAAATAGGTCAGTATGGTTGGAGTTTATGATAACTGGATGGGAGGAGAGAGTGATGAGAAAGGAAGCTAAAAAGACAGGCATGAAAGAAAAAGCCTGTTTACCACCATAAAGTATCTGGACTTTATGCAGTTAGCCACTGGAAGCCACTCAAAGATTTGTTTTATGTTAATTTATTTTTGAGACAGAGAGAGACAGAGTGTGAGTGGGGGAGGGGCAGAGAGAGAGGGAGACACAGTATCTGAAGCAGGCTTCAGGCTCTGAGCTAGCTGTCAGCACAGAGCCTGATGCAGGGCTCAAACTCACGGACCAGGAGATCATGACTTGAGCTGAAGTTGGACGCTTAACCAACTGAGCCACCCAGGCGCCCCACTACTCAAAGATTTTAAGTAGGAGAGTGAATGATCAAATTCACATTGTATTTATTTATTTTAATAGTTTATTGTCAAGTTGGTTTCCGTATAACACCCAAAATTCATATTTTAGAAAGGTAACTATCGGCAGCAATAAAGAGTTTGGCTTGAAGATTGAAGACATTGGAAACCAGGAGACATTTTTAATAACCTTCTTATTTAAAGGAGGTAGCAAAGTACAGTAGGAAGAAAAAATGGCTTTGGAGAAAGACCCAAATTCAAATCTTTTTAATGTTTAAGTTTATTTATTTTGAGGGGAGGGTGGAAGAGAAAGGGTGAACGAGCAGAAGAGGGGCAGAGAGAGAGGGAAAATCTCAAGCAGGCTGTACAATGTCAGCACAGAGCACAATGCAGGATTTGATCTCACAAACCATGAGATCATGACCTGAGCTGAAACCAAGAGTCACTTAACCAACTGAGCCACATAGGTGATCACCCAGTTCAAATCTTGACATAGCATTTCCATCTATTACAAGTTGAATTGTGTCTCCCCTCCGTCTCCAATTCATATGTTGAAGTCCTAACCCCAGTACCTCAGATGTGACCTCATTTAGAAACAGTCATTGCAGTTGTAATTAGTTAAGATAAGGTCATACTGGAGTAGGATAGGCCCCTAATCCAACAACTGGTATCCTTATAAAAAGGGAAAATTTGGTCAGAGACATGCACACAGAGATAATGCCATTTGAACATGAAGGCACAGATCTACAGGTCAAGGAATGCTAAAGATTACCAACACACCACTGTAAGCTAAGGGAGAGGCATGGAATGGATTCTGCCTCATAGTCTTCAGAAGAAACCAACTCCGTTGACACATTGATCTTGGACTTTCAGCCTTCAGAACTGTGAGACAGTAACTTTCTGTTAAGCCATTCCGTTTGTGGTACTTTGTTCTGGTAGCCCTAGCAAACCAATACGCCATGGACAGATTATTCTATTGTGTTAATCCCTAGTGTCCTAATCTGTACAATGGGGGTAACTGTATCTGCCTAATAGGCGGTCATGAAGATGAAGAGAAATGGCATTTGTAAAAAACACTTGGCATAAGCAGGCAATACATAAATAGTATTTTACATTTGTGAGGCACTAACGCTACCCAAAGAAAATGGGACATTTCTGGAGATTTTGGGAAAGATTGCTCACAACTATCCATGTCATGTGCAATACAATCAAAAGCTAACAGGATGAAGGGGTGCCTGGGTGGCTCAGTCGGGTAAGCGTCTGACTCTTGATTTTGGCTCCGGTCATGAACTCATGGTTCCTGAGTTCGAGACCCACTTCGGGCTCTGCGCTGATAGTGTGGAGCCTGCTTGGGATCTTCTCTTCCTATCTCTCCCCACTCTCTCTCAAAATAAATAAAAACTAAAAAAAAAAAAAAAGTAACAAGATGAACAAGATGATCTTGGAATCCGTTTCTCCTGTTCGATTCTTTAGAAAGGAGCCCTGGGATTGCCTTGCTGTCTGCAGGGATAGAACACTAGTTACAAGAACCACAAGCATCCTCAAAGGCAGGAAGACTGAGGCGAATTAACATCCTGTGCAAGGTCATGTTGTAAAGGGAAGGAGGTGAACAAAGCTAGAGAAGAATGGGCCAGATACCTTAGGCCTCCAGGCTTCCCAGCTCACTTCCTTAGGTAAAAAATTTGGGCTGGGGATTGTTCTCTCCTCAGCTCCATAAGGGAAGCCCAACAGAGGCCTCACCAGTCTCTGGAACGCCTAGTCCTTTCAAGCAGGGAGTCCCTTGCCAAAGCAAACAATCCCAGCTCTACGATTGTGCTCTGGCTGGGGTAGGGGAGAACAAAGATCCCTTTCTTTGCTTCCCCAACTCTATGGCTCCAGCCAAAGGCACTGTTTACACAATCTTCCCTGGTGAAGAATTTGTTCCTTTTCTCTCTCTAGGTTGCAGCTGGAAAAGATTGACTCCCTTCTGGCCTGTTTCTTTTCCCCAGATCTCTGGTCAGGAAAAGTGCCCAATACCTGAACCTCCCACCCTCAGACAGGATGTCAGCACACTTAGCAGTTAACGCTAGGCCCTTTTGTGATGTGATGGGAGAACCTCGAAGCTTTAATGGCAGAAAGCTTATCTGGCTGGGAAAGGGACGCTGGCTGGAGACACCGGGAGACTAACCTGTCTCCATTTCAATTCTGTGTATTCCTCCCTCTCTTATTCCTGAGGGATTCCTAGGCTTTCCCAAGTCCATCTGTACAACTGAATCAAATAATTAAAATCCAGGGCAGAGCTGGGTTCCTTCTTTAAAAGGATGATAAGGTGGGTAGGACGAAAATAGTGTTTTCTAAGGGGAAAAGTTTTTCTTTAGTCTGTAGTTTAGTAATTCCAGCGGTACATTTTTCCCTCAAGCCCTAAAACAAAGCAAGGAGGAGGAAAGGAAGCCCCAGAGTGGTGGTGTCTAATTTTAGCACTGGCGGAGAATCCTAGTGTTAAATTACTCCTGGTAAATTAGTAACCAAGAAAGAGCAAAGATTGAGACAATTTACAAGATCTTGATTCCAAAAAGAAGTTTTAAAATCTAATTCTGGGGCACCTGGGTGGCTCGGTGGATTAAGCATTCGACCTCAGCTCAGGTCATGATCTCACGGTTGGTGGGTTCAAGCCCTGCATCTGGTTCTCCGCTGTCAGCAGAGCCTACTTTGGATCCTCTGTCTCCCTTTCTCTCTGCCCCTTTCCTGCGCACATGCACACTCTCTTTCCCGTAAAAATAAACATTAAACATTAAAAAAAATCTAATTCCACTTATTCTATGACACCTTCAGGAGGCGCATCTCAAGGAAACCCGCTCATTTCACACCAGAGAAGGAACTTGAAGCATAAGAAGACAGAACCAAAATTGACTTGAACCCAGGATTCTGGGACTTTCAATCTGCTCAATTCTATAGGGCCAAGCTGCTTCCTGAAAATTTTATAGGTCTTTTGCACTGCACAAATTTTCCCGAGCTAATCCCTACTGACTCTCCCCTGTTGCTAAGGGAGTTATAGGCTAGCTGTTTGTTACCCTTTGCAGCTATGTTTTGGAAACTTAAAGTCCTCGCTCCAACTGCTGGGAGATGTGAATGGAAAGGCCTTAAGGGTACAAAGGGGCTGCAAGTCTGGTCTCAGATACCACCCGTACATACACATAACTCTCCCTACCCATCAGGATCTGCAGAGCTGGTTTCTGTAAAAGCAGCTACGTGATTCCTGGAAGGCTCTAATCTACAATGGTTAAAAATACCCATCTTGAGGGCAGAGCTGAGCCAACTAAACTGAGCCTGCCCAGATACCCAGGAAATGAGCAGTGGGATAAAATGAACCTGGGGGGAGGCAAAATGCTACTTATCTGCAAGTTAACAACAGGGATGGTAATTGTAAGAAAAACAGATCAATCACCTTCACCAAGAAATCTGAAAAACTGCCTAGATTTGTCTTTCCCTCTCCACCAATATTTGGCCCCTTTACTTTGTGGTATGAGATAATGAAGCAGCTTTGGTCATGGGTTTCTATTTGGTTTTATTCCTGCCTAGATAATCTCAAGGACCAAGTCATCACTCTTGAATCGGAGTCTTATGTTTTCTCATCGTTTAAAACAAGAAAAAAATATCTATTTCATACACATGAAATGACTTTGGTAGAAGATCATGGCATGCCATTTGTGTTTAGAGGTCTTTCCTTCTTTAGCCTTTCTGAGCTAGATTAGATTCAGTGAAGTTAAGAGGCAGAGGTCAGAGAATTCAATTTTTGGGAGTTTCTTTTCAGTGCAAGATTCAGATGAAATGTTACTCCTTTTCCAGATTGAAAACTTGCACTTGTGTAAGCTTTCGATTGCTACAGGGCCGCCTAGGTGGTTCAGTCGGTTAAGCGTTTGACTTTGGCTCAGGTCATGATCTCACGGTTGGTGGGTTTGAGCCCCACGTCAGACTCTGTACTGACAGCTAGCTCAGAGCCTGGAGTCGGCTTCAGATTCTGCGTCTCCCTCTCTCTCTGACCCTCCCCTGCTCATGCTGTCTCTCTCTTGCTCTCAGAAGTAAAACATTTAAAAACTTAAAAAAAGCTTTCTATCACTACATAATGAATTATCATAAACTCAGTGGTTTAAAACAACATCCATTTATCACCTTACTGCTCTGTAGATTATAAATCCAGGAAGTTATGCTTAGGGTCTCACAAGGTCAAAGTCAAGGAGGTGTTGATTGGGCTGGAGTCCTAAGAGGCTTTGAGGAAGAAAGCACTTCCAAGCTCATTTAGGCTGTTGGCGGAAGTCAGTTCCTTGCAGTCGTAGGACTGAGGTCCCGGTTTCCTTGCCGGCTCCTGGTTAGAGGGTCAATCTGAGCTCTCAGAGGCCACTTTTCAGTCCTTGCGTATGGTCCCCTATGTCTTCAGAGCTTGTTTGGAGGTTCTAGCAGAGGAGCACAGCTACTCGTATACCCTTGACCAAAGAACGGTCCTCCTCTAGCGGGGAAGGTCGTCCTCTTCGACCGAGCGCGCAGCTTCGGGAGGGACGCACATGGAGCGGTGAGGGAGGAAGGGGACACCCGCCTAGCCAGCCAGATCAGCCGAATCAACCCTGGCGATCAATGGGGTGACAGATGTCGCAGCCAGATCTCCCTCACATCCCCCTACGTCTTCAGAGCCAGCAATGGCACATTGACTCCTTATATCTCATTTCTTTTTCTACCACCAGCCTTAAAAAACTCTTTGCTTTTTAGGGTTTGTGTGATTAGATCAGGCCCACAGATAATCTCCCCATCTCAGTCAACTATGTGGTGTTAATATAACAAAACCACACGTATCATATCCCATCAAATTCACAGGTTCTGGGGATTAGAGCAGGGCAGATTTAGGGGAGTCATTAAAAAAAATTCTGCCTACCACGGCACTTATTCGAAAGACGAAAGGAAAGAATCTCTTATGGGGTAAGCAGACGAAGGAAGTGGGAACAAACTATCTTTAACCATTCACACTAATAAGAGAAACCAAGCATTTGAGAGAGGCCTGACCTCATCCCTGTATTCTATCCATTATGCCTTCTGCCATTTCTTTAAAGAATTTTTTTAATGTTTATTTTTTATATATATATAGAGAGAGACAGCACGAGATGGGGAAGGGTAGGGAGAGAGGGAGAGACAGAATCTGAAGCAGGCTCCAGGCTCCCAGCTGTCAACACAGAACCCAATGTGGGGCTTGAACCCACAGACCATGAGATCATGACCTGAGCTGAAGTTGGACACCTAACCGACTGAGCCAATCAGATGCCACAGCCTTAGGCCATTTCTGAAGTTGGTAGTCTGACCACAATATACTTCCTAATGTTCATAGTACCTGGAGCTAAAACATTTTAAGAAATGCTTAGGGACTAAAAAACTTACCTTGTATCTTAACTTTTCCTTATCAAACAGTGAGAACACTAAGCTGTCCAAGAGTGTGTCCTAAGAATTCATGTTGGAAAACACATGATAATTTTAGACGTGACTCAATAAAGACAAAGTCTCATTGCTCAAAAAGAAGGATGAGGACAATATTCTCTGCTCATCAGTGTGATGCTACTCCTCTTCTTTTTTCTTTTTCAGAATTCAACCAGAGTATTCTTTCACTTTCAAAGGATGTAAGACACAGAGCAGTCTCTAGATTCCTGGACACCCCTTATGCTAAATTACCATTGTTGTCCGGAATATGTATCTCATCCTGTGGACCTGAGAAAGCCTTAAACTAATAAGGGAGGTTGGAACAAGGTTACTCCTTATTCCTGTTTAGCATTTAGAGGATTTCCAGAGGACATCATTTTCTTCCAATTAAAATGGAATTTTTCCTGTGGTTCTGAAGAAATGCAACGGACTCTTGAAAAAACTAAGGAATAAGAGGGAAGCAAGCCTCGCTATCATCGGCATCCCTGGGTTCTCTCAGATGCATTATGGCTAGACTTTATAAACTGTGATGGTCAGTTCCCTTTTCTATCGCCAACCATAAAGAAGGGAGAAGCTATCTTCAAAATGCCTGTTAATATGCTCTGAGCTCCATGGGGAATGAGAAAGCAAATAATCATTATACATTGAATTTTGAAGGTACCATCCTTCCCAAATACTCAAAGTACCCCTGTGTGTTTGCATGTAATTCCTGAGATGAACATTATTATCCCTATTCAACAGCTGGGGAGAAACTGAGGTCCTAGAAAGTTACTGGTTAGTCATCTGTCCAACTTCACAGCGGCCAGTGTTAGAAGAGAGATTAGAACATTTCCTGATACACCTGAAACTAACATAACATCATAGTCCACTGTAAAAAACAATCTGATTTCTAATCATGGGCTCTTTCTAAAACTACAAGGACAAGTAGAAAGCTTTCATTAAAGGGGCGCCTGGGTGGCTCAGTCGGTTAAGCGTCTGACTTTGGCTCAGGTCATGATCTCATGGCTCCTGAGTTTGAGCCCCACGTTGGGGTCTGTGATGACGGCTCAGAGCCTGAAGCCTGTTTTGGATTCTGTCTCCCTCTCTTGCCCTGCCCCTCCCCTGCTCATGCTTGGTCTCTGTCTCTTCCTCTCTCTCAAGAATACACAAACATTAAAAAAAAAAAAAAATTAAAGAAAAGCTTTCATTACATAATGTATCAAAGTTGGAAAGATCTCTAGAAAATTTGCTCTTGGACCCTCTACTAAAACATCAGCACTGCTCTTCTCAGGTTGTTAGCAGCTTTGGCTGCCAGTGTCTCCTGGGGCTTGAATAAGGGCGAGGTTGCCTTGACTCCTCCCGAAGACATTTGCTTCCACGCTTCTTGCAGCACCGTCTCATCATTCACCTCAGAGAGAACAAAAACACAAGGCCACTAAGCCTCGAGTTCTCGAAGCACCTAAGCTGGCAAGGGGCTAGCTAGAACCAGTCCCAAAGAAAGGGCTGAGAGAAAGAAAACAGGATACTGGATGACTCAGAAAGGGGACGGCCAACAGAGGCCCTGACCAGGGATACAAATTCAAGACCAAAATAGAGGTCTATCCCTCCTCTCAAAATGCGTAGATACCTTCCACCTCCTCTTGGCTCGAGCTGTTCTTGTGAAAGCCCCACTTGGAGCCTCACAGCCCAGACACACCTGGGTGGGAACAGCATAGCAATCTGGAAGCAAACTGTGGATAGGATCCCTCTCAACCCTTGATCACAATAGCAAAAGGACAAGGGTGAAAGATTTTGGATGACTTGCTTCCGGAGAATCAGTTTACTCTGGGATTAAGTCTCTGCCCTGGGCTTTAATTTTATACTCCTCAATTAAACCAAAAGCAAAACTGTTGTGGTTGTTCACATTATCACAAAAGGACTCTAACCCAGTTACTTCAAGCATGCGTTGTATCTAAAAGTGTATCTAGCCTTTAGAAAATACAATTCTTTACTTTTATACTAACCCCACTGTCCAAAGTCCCCCTTGAGGGGATTTTTTAAGGGAAAAGCTTTACTTTGCTTATTCTTCCCTTTCCTTCTTGTTTGGGAAAATAAGTCATGGGCAACACTGGGCTTGAGGAGTCCCACAGGACCAACAGTATGGTAGTCTGACACCCTGGTTAGAAGACATGAACCTTGCTCTAACTCCAGCCCAGCTACTGAATGTTCCTGAGAAAATCCTTTGACTTTTCAAAGTCCTGGTTTCCTCATTTTTGAAGTGAGGTGGATGGGTGAGATGACTAAGTAAAATATTTGACAAAGATATTGCTGAGAGGGGCGCCTAGGTAGCTCAGTCCATTAAGCATCTAACTTTGGCTCAGGTCATGATCTTGCCCGAGTTCAAGCTCTACGCCGAGCTCTGTGCTGACAGCTTAAGAACCTGGAGACTGCTTCGGATTCTGTCTTCCTCTCTCTCTCCCCCACTAGTGCTCTTTCTCTCAAAAATAAACATTAAGAAATATATTGCTGAGATATATCATGCTAGATACTTCTAGGTATACAAAATGAACATGACATAGTCTCTTCAAAAAACTAGTAAGTCTAACTTGGAAGATAAAAGACACACATATACGTAACAAATCCACAATTTACACAAGCCATAAACATTATACAGTATAGAACATGATCTATAGTCCTTTATTTGGGTTAATGCTCATTTGACTGATGGTAGATAGAAAGCAGATGAAAGCTTCATGGAGTAAGAGGTAGCATTTAAACTTGGTCTTTAAAGATAACAGGGAGTTTGAAAAAAAAAGGAAAGTGAGCAAAGATTCAGGAAAAGAAAGCAGAGATGGCCAAAGGGCAAGGCCTGAAGATAAGGACAGGGAAGAGGGAAAGTATGTGAAAAATGACAATACCACTTTGGGTAGAGTATATGGGAATAATAAAAGGTAAAGCCAAGAAGGCTGAGCTCAGAGTGTTACTGAATTGGTAAATGACAAAAACTAGCCTTATACTTCAGGATTAACCTGGCAGTGGTGGACAGAGGTAAACACTAGAGGCAAGAGACTGGAGGCAGAAGGCCAGTTAAAAGGTTATTGCAATAGACCAAGTGGGTGGCAATGAGGCCCCAAGCCAGGATAGTAGCAGTGGAAACAGAGCCCATGAGTCAAAATGTTAAGCCATCGCTGTTGGTTTCCACTGACCCTATCATCCAAGATAACAGGCCATCCCAGGTGAAAATTATTAAAAAGGAGTGCTAATTTGAATAATCCTGACTTTCCTGACACAGAGAATGAAGATCAAGACTCATTGATTTAGAATTTAGAATTGTCACCACTCTCCAGGGCTTACACTCTCACTAAGGCACTCAGCCAACTATGGAGAACAAATATACACAGGAGACACAAGAAAGATCTTATTAATACAGTATTTATTTGTCTTCCCTCTGTCAAACCCTGAGCCAACCACTTTCCCCAGGCTGCCTGGGGAGGTATAGGAAAAGGAACATACAGGGCAGACGAGACACGGGAGAAAGACCTATGGAAGGTGGAGACGGCTCCTTCACATGGCGAAGAGGATGAGAAAGGCCACCATCAGGCAAAAGAGCCCCATGGCCTCCGAGAGGGCAAAGCCCAGAATGGCGTAGGAGAAGAGCTGCTGCTTCAGAGAGGGGTTCCTGGGGGAAGGGGAGGAGAAAAGACTGAATTTCTAGTCCATACAAAGAAAAAGATAAACATCAAAGGTGGGCTCAGGGAAAACTCCTCTCCTCAAGCCCATCTTATGTATTGAGTCTTTCATGGTGGCACCATCATGCCCCAATTCCTGCCGGATACATCAGGGGTTCTACAGAGACTGAATGATGGGAGTGGACAATCCAAAATTCTGTAACATGGCCCATTACCTCCTCCAGTGGGTCACCCATAGCATAGCTTAAGACCTCTGGCCCTGGACCTTTAACTATCCAGGGCTTGACCAGGATGGAAGAGGTATCCAGAGTGGCAGAGTCATCAGAGCAGTTTTTGAAACTTAAAGGAGCAGAACTCCAAATAAAAAAAAAAAACACAAACATCAAAAAGCCAAACTATGATGTTAAAAAAGTGGGGGATTCTAAAGGCTTGTTTGGGGGGACCTGGGTGGCTCGAGCCCCATGTCCGGCTCTGTGCTGACAGTTCAAGGCCTGGAGCCTGCTTTAGATTCTGTGTCCCTCTCTTGGTCTGTCCCTCTCCCACACATGCTCTCTCTCTCAAGAATATAAATAAATAAATACATACAGGCTTGTTTGGTCTCCTCTTCATTCATTCTTTAGATGGTCTCTGGGCATAGTTCAGAACTCTAGGGCTTTAGGGAACATGAGAAAAACCCTCTAGAATGGGTTTTTTTCCTCATTGTATTCCATAAACCCAGGGGGAGAGACTACCTTCTTTCACTTCAAAACAGTTAAAGATTTTGGGCTTTAAGAAGCTACAAATGGGGTGGGGGCAGGGGGGTGCCTGGGTGGCTTAATCGGCTGAGTGTCTGACTCTTGATTTTGGTCATGATCTCATGGTTGGTAGGACTGAACTTCTGCACTGTTGGGGTGGAGTCCACGTGGGACTCTCTCCCTCTCTGTCGCTCCCCTGCATGTGTGTGCACACACTCTCTCAAAATAAACTTTAAAAGAAAGTCTACAAATGGTCTGTGAGGTTTAGATCCGGCAAGAATTGGGGCATGAATCAAAATGGGACAAGGATAAAGAAGTCTTCCAACTTTGAAAGTCAATATATAATTTCTATTTCTCTTACTCTGTCACCTCTGGAAGCCCTGACAGATAAGGTAAAGCAATACCAGCTTGTAATAGAACTGTGGATGCAGAAGCAGTCAGGCTTCTTGTTTCATATGAATTCTAAAAAATAAACCTATTTCCTTAAAGGCATTAAGAGAACTTGCAGGTCTCTTGAGGATTAATTTAGTTCTAACAGTGAGTTGCCCAGGGTTGGCGGGGACTAAACAGTCCCAAGTGTCAGGAAGCTATGGGGCTGGCTGCAAAGGCAGTTTTCCCAGGAGTGACCGGGGGCAGAGAGGGGAATTCCCAGGGATGGGGAAAAACAGTAAGGAAACCACCCATGCTGACCTGAGGCTCTAGATCAGTGGCAGCAAACTTTCTCTGTAAAGAGCTAGATAGTGAATGTTTTAGACGTTGTGGGTCACATACGGTCACTTTTTCATGACCCTTTAAAAATGTAAAACCCAGGGCACCTGGGGGATGGCCTCGGTTAAGCAGCCAACTTCAGCTCAGGTCTTGATCTCACAGATCGAAGGCTCATTAGTTCAAGCCCCATGTTGGTCTCTGTGCTGACTCAGAATCTGGAGCCTGCTTCAGATTCTGTGTCTCCCTCCCTCTCTCTGCCCCTCCCCTCCCTTGATCTCTCTCTGAAAACTAAATAAACATTAAAAAAAAAAAAAAAAGTAAAACCCATTCTTAGCTCAGCTATACAAAAACCAGGCAGTGGCTTGATATGGTCCTCCATCTCAGTTTGCAGACTTCTACTCTAAACCAGGTTTTCAATGGACTTTTCCAATATGGTAGCCACTGGTCACATGTGGCTACCTAGCCACATCATAAGTACACAAAATTTAAACTTTGTGTACTTTTAGCTAATTAAAATTTTATTTAAGTAACGTCTCTCTGCCCACATGGGGTTCGAATTCATGACCCCAAGATCAAGAGTCCCATGTGTTACCGACTATGCCAGCCAGTTAACTGTCCCTAGCTAATTTAAAAAAAAAAAAAAAAGAAAAAAATTTTTTTTTACATTTTTATTTATTTTTATTTATTTATTTATTTATTTTTATGTTTTATTTATTTCTAGGAGAGAGAGAGAGACAGCGCGAGCAGGAGGGTCAGAGAGAGAGTCACAGACTGAAACAGGCTCCAGGCTCCGAGCTGGCAGTCAGCACAGAGCCCGATGCAGGGCTCGAACCTGCGAACTGCGAGATCATGACCTAAGCGAAAGTCGGACACTTAACCGACTAAGCCACCCAGGCGCCCCATTTTTTATTTATTTTTGAGAGACAGAGTGAGACAGAGCGTGAACTGGGGAGGGGCAGAGAGAGGAGACACAGAATCTGAAACAGGCTCCAGGCTCTGAGCAAGCATTCAGCACAGCCTGACACAGGGCCTTAACCCATGAACCGTGAGATCATGACCTGAGCTGAAGTCGGATGCTCAACCGACTGAACCACTCAGGCGCCGGCCCCTAGCTAATTCAAATAACTTCAGGTGGCTACTACATAGAATAGCGTAGCTCAAGGTCCCCAGATATTTCTGCCCAGACCTCTGGAAACATATCTTAGAGCCAAGGAGGGCCCATCTTACCTGGCATAACCAATGATGAGGCTCCCAAACACAGTCCCAATTCCAGCCCCAGAGCCAGCCACCCCCACTGTGGCAGCCCCAGCCCCAATGAACTTGGCTGCTGTGTCGATGTCCCTCGAAGCAGTGCTGGTTTGGAAACTGCGGCTAGGAATAAATGAGGTCAGGGAACGTGGGGCTGCCCGGCTGCTGAGGCTCTGTGAAGAAGACGCAGGTAGAAGATAAAGACTTTAAGAAATCCCTTTTTTTTGGTTTCAGAAATTTTTGTACCAGTTAAACCCTTAATCTATCACATTCCATGGCTTCTCCCACAAACAGAAAAATGTTTAACTCCCTGGAAAAATCCCCTAACATGCTGCCAAGCAGAACTTTTTGATAGAAGAAGCAGACATTAAATACCTACAAAATTCAGGTGTGTTCTAGAAGTGTTAAGACTGAAGGCCTAGCCTGTTCTTGGTGCCCTGAAATCATCATCTTCCTGCAACCAACTGCCACCAAATGAAGTCGGTAAACCAGGTCACATAATGGTAGTTACCAGCAGCACACATGGGCGTGCACTACCAGTGGCAAAAGCTGGTCCACTAGGTCATAAGTGGTTGTCAACTGTTCTCCACCTTCACCTAAAGCCAATGGCCTTGATCCTTCACTAACTTTAGTCTGTGATGACTGTCCTCAGCACTCCCCCTACTGGTGCTGCCATAACCCTCTTCAACCCTCACCCCTAACCACAGGCCCAACTCTACCTTATGAGGTACCTCATCTGTCAGCGTCTCAGGTGGTTTTAGTGCCACTGCAGACAGCGATCGGCTCAGCAGCTGAGAGGTGCTCCTGACCTAGGGGGGAGTGACACAAGGGCAAGAGGGTCAAGGAAGGCTATGGAGGAGTTTCAGAACCATCCCAAGTTGTTACGTGGATGCCCCATTCATTCTCTTGATCTTGGATCATCCTTTTCCTTCTAGTAAATTTTTGACTCAAGAACCACACCAGTTCTTTTGCTTCCTAGGCTTCTCCTTTGTTTTAAGGGAAGAAACCTACTTCCTATCAGGCCATGAGGCATTATGCATCCCCTTTTACAGGCCTCTAGAATACGAAGAAATGTAGGCCTCAGAAGCATTTGCTTCACTCAGTGTGAGAGAGATATATTGGTAATGGCCAACCCGTAAGGAAGAAGCCAATGACTGGAGGAGCATCTTTTCCTAGACACATCCTTCAGGAAATCAGGCACAAAGGTCCATGCTCAAAATTCACCCCTCCTGTAGCCTTTTC
Organism: Proteles cristata cristata; assembly: GCA_017311185.1. Classification (NCBI taxonomy): domain Eukaryota; kingdom Metazoa; phylum Chordata; class Mammalia; order Carnivora; family Hyaenidae; genus Proteles; species Proteles cristata. The sequence continues at coordinate 136,073 of JAESUZ010002047.1, forward strand.
TGACTAACCCCAAGCCAAAACAGACAGCATGGTAGTTAACAGCCAGGGTTTCAATCAGACAGATCTAGATTCTAATCTTAGCTTTATTTCAGCTATGTGATATTAGGACAAATCACTTAAATCCTTCTAAGCCTGCTTTCTCATCTACCAAATTGGAATAATATACCTCAGGGTTGATTTGAGGAGTCAATGAGATTAAGTATACAAGCTGGAAAACTCCGTGCCAAGCATTGTAAGTGCTCAATCAACAGTACCCCCTAATAACAGTATCACACCCCTTTTCACTTACAGATGTATAAGCCAGTTGCCTCCACCATCTAATAATTTATAAAGCCTTCCATGCTGTTGCTTCTAAGTCAAATATTTTTCCAATATGTATTTACATGTATTTTAACTTGCCACCCAAATTGAAACCTCCAGAGTGAACTCCCAGGTATGACTCTATGACACTCAGGGCAAGATCCTGTACACAGCACATACTCAGTCCAAGCAGGCTACCTACTCCATGCTTACCATTTCCGGCTGGGTTCCAGTTTGCAGGAACACAGAGTTTCAGGATAGGAATAACCTGACCTTACTCCAGATTCTCATTTAGACTCTTCTAACGTAGCTGGATGAAAAGAATGAACTGGCCTCCAAGGGATCTGAGACAGGGGGTGCCTGGTAAGCATTCACTCTCTGCTGTCAGGCTAACATGGCAAAGGACCTTCCCTCAACCTAGCTGTGAAGAGCAAGGTGTGGCAAGGAGGAAACAAGATGCCCTTAAAAACTCTCCCAGAGGGGCGCCTGGGTGGCTCAGTCGGTTAAGTGTCTGACTTTGGCTCAGGTCATGATCTCCTGATTCGTGGGTTCGAATCCTGCGTCGGGTTCTGTGCTGATGGCTCAGAGCCTGGAGCCTGTTTCAGATCCTGTGTCTCCCCCTCTCTCTGCTCCTCCCTCACTTGTGCTATCTCTCTCTGTCTCAAAAAAACAAACAAACAAAAAAACCCAAAAACAAAAAAAAAACCAACTCTCCCAGAAAAGGCAGACACTCACCAAGAAGGGGGTGGAGACGAACTTTGCACAGGCATACATTTTCAGGGGATGAGGAGCTGTGACAGGAAAGCTGAAATTACAGAAGTAGCACTGTAAATACTGTCCTTGTTCATCAAAGGATATCTTCTTTTTTTACACACTTCTTTTTGAGAGACAGAGCATGAGTTGGGGGCGGAACAGAGAGAGAGAGGGAGACACAGAATCCGAAACAGGCTCCAGGCTCCGAGCTGTCAGCACAGAGCCTGACACAGGACTCGAACTCACGAACTGTGAGATTATGACCTGAGCCGAAGTCAAGGCACTTAACCGACTGAGCCATCCAGGCACTCCAAAGGGTATCCTAATTGCAGAAAAGGTGCTCTGTTAAATTTACATGGCCCAAAGAGCACAGTAAATGACCTCAAGTCACCAGCAGAGATGGAATTAAAACCTTGAAAGTCAAGGGATGCCTGGCTGGCTCAGTCAGTTAAGCATCTGACTCTTAGGTCATAATCTCATGGCTCATGGGTTTGAGCCCTGCATCAGGCTCTGCGCTGACTGGGCAGAGCCTGCTTGGGAATTTCTCTCTGTTCCCACATCCACATATGCACATGTGCACACGCACACACTCGCTCTCGCTCTCAGAATAAACTTAAAACCTTAAAGTCAAGATTTCCTCCACACAACTTCCAAGATTTCCTTATAATCAAGTGACTCCCCCTGGTCTGAACGAGCAACCACCTGCTCTCAGCTTTAAGACCTGTTATGCATTTCTACAGCTTCATGAGTTGTTGTGGCCAGAGGAAGTTCCTGTGTCCTCGGCCTAAATTTTCCCCACTATTCAAAAGAACTGTTCTCAAGACTTCATTGTCTGGGCCTAACACAACTGCCCTTTAAAGACTCTTGGGAGATAGCTGTTGAAGGTCAAGACCCTGGAAGGCTCTCCAAAAATCTTTTTACTGAAATACCTGGAAGTTAGTGGACTCCTCAAAAGACTTCCATTTCCTACATTAATTAACAGGGTGAGGCAGACCAATGAGGAATACTGCCTTTACTCTAATCAGCCACGGCTGTTAAAAGTATTCATTTGCACCATTACACCAAGAGGCATTCTATTTTGTATGCCCAAGACCTAAAACAGCTGACATGCCTTAGATGTCTAAGTTAATAGAAGTTATCTGAGAGAGGAGTGGGTGAGTTAAAGACCTACAAAAAGGATTTCTTCAAGGTCCATCTGAACTAGTTACCTGAGGGTAGGGATGGTGTATGTATTAAAAATGCATATTTAAGGGCGCCTGAGTGGCTTAGTTGGTTAAGCGTCCGACTTTCGCTTAGGTCATGATCTCGCGGTTCGTGGGTTCGAGCCCTGCGTTGGGCTCTGTGCTGACTGCCAGTTCGGAGCCTGGAGCCTGTTTCAGAGTCTGTGACTCCCTCTCTCTGACCCTCCCCTGCTCACGCTGTCTCTCTCTCTCTCTCCTAGAAATAAATAAAATATTTAAAGAAAAAAAATGCCTATTAAAAAAAAAATGCATATTCAGGTGGCACTTTGGACCTTCTTGGTCAAAATCTCTGGTGATAAGGTCCAAGTGTTCTATATTTCAAATAAGCTTCTTAAGTGATCCATAGGTACACTGGGAGCAGTCTTTTTTGTTTTTTTTAAACGTTTATTTATTTATTTATTTTTAAATGTTTTATTTATTTCTAGGAGAGAGGAAGACAGCGTGAACACGGGAGGGTCAGAGAGAGAGGGAGTCACAAACTGAAACAGGCTCCAGGCTCCGAGCTGGCAGTCAGCACAGAGCCTGACGCAGGGCTCGAACCCACGAACCGCGAGATCATGACCCAAGCGAAAGTTGGACGCTTAACCGACTAAGCCACCCAGGCGCTCCTAAACGTTTATTTATTTTTGAGAGAGAGGACCAACAGAGGAGGGGCAGTGAGGGAGACGGAGAATCTGAAACAGGCTCCAGGCTCTGAGCTGTCAGCACAGAACCTCACACAGAGCTCAATCCCACGAACCAGGAGATCATGACCTGAGCCAAAGTCGCATGCTCAACCGAGCCAGTCAGGCACCCCAAGAGCACAGTCTTAAAACCAGTCTTGAAACGATGGTGGTGGTAGACCCAGGACTTGAAACCTCACACTTCAGTTAATGCTTCTTAATATGCTACAGGTTAAAATATTCAGGGATTACTTAAACCTGTTAAAGAGCACTTCCTTAAATGATTTGTATTCAGTATTTTCCGAGGTTACACCTCTGAGTCCAGAATCTTAGTCACTTTTGGATTAATCGATGCCTTCAACTCTTGTCCTGCCTGAAACTGCCCCTACGTAACTCTAACCCAATTTTGCTGCAGACTATAAAGGTCCTTGGGTCAAAATCCAAAATTTCCCTAAAGCTTTAAAAAAGAAAGGCTCCTGGGTGGCTCAGCTGGTTAAGTGTCTCTTGATTTTGGCTTGGGTCATGAGCCAAAGGCTCACATCAGGTTCTGAGCTGACAACGTGGAGCCTGCTTGGGATTCTCTCTCACTCTCTCTCAAAAAAATAAACATTAAAAGGAAAAAAAAGGAGGACTAGAGTACCTGGCTAGTTCAGTCAATAGGGCACATAACTCCTGAGTTCAAGCCCCACTTGGGGCACAGAGCTCCCTTAAAAAAATAATAAGCAAGTAAATCAATTGCTTTTCCCCCAAAACAATTAAACCTCAATATTATCATTTATAAAATACAGCTCTTGGGGGGAAGGGGGTTTAAATTAAATAACATGTAAATAGCTGAAGGTGGTGCTGACGTGTTACAAGTCCACAACAAAGGGTGGCAATTAAGGAAGACTTCGTGAAGGACAGACACCTCCACTGGCCACCTAACCTGGCAAGTCTGGAACTGTTAGCTTACAACACCTCGGACTACAGCCTCATCCAGAATTTAGTGGGCCTAAATCATCACCAGTTTATTCCTTGGTGTAGATCAGTCACGGAATTAGGGCCGCAGATTACCCCAGCCCTTCCTTAAACCTTCTTTTCCTCTTGAAAGCAGGGCCAGGGGACTGTTGGTAGACCCTTGACAGGAAAGCTGGCCAGTGAAGACTATCCCATGCTGCCCCACACGGCTTTTTGGGCCTGCTGCCTCTAACAGAAACCCTCGCTATGAGCCCACCACTTCTCATTCTTCCAACTTCCCTGGAGTGGAAGGAAGAGGACGGTACCGGGAGGCAACCAATGGTTTCAAAGTCACCGGCCTCTTTTCTGCCACAGGTCTCCCAGGGCACAGCCTGAATGGAGAGGGCGTTTGGGCTGTTTTGTTCTACCACGTTCACGTTTACTTTTAAAATAGACTATCTGAGGGGCGCCTGGGTGGCTCAGTCGGTTAAGTGTCCGACTTCAGCTCAGGTCAGGATCTCATGGTTCATGGGTTCGAGCCCCACGTCGGGCTCTGTGCTGACAACCAGCTCAGAGCCTGGAGCCTGTTTCGGATTCTCTGTCTCCCTCTCTCTCTGACCCTCCCCTGATCATGCTGTCTCTCTCTCAGAAATAAATAAAAACATTTTTAAAAATTAAAAAAAAAAAAAAGACTATCTGCTCTTTCCATTGCTCGTGGCAGCTGAAGTCCTAGGGCCAAGTCTGTAGGTTGCTGGATACGAAACGAACGTGTCAGAAAGAGAAGGGAAAGCGGTAAAAGGAGGAGAGAGTCGGAGGCTTGTGACAACTCTGCATAGTCAAGAGGGTGAGAAAAGAACGTCTGCAGGGATCGCGAGGAAAAGGTGAAAATGAGCGCTCTGGGACTTGACTTTCGGCAGCTCCGAGTCGGGCTTCCCTCCCCCTTCCCACGAGACCTCCAAGATGGCGCCAGGCCCGCGCGGTTGGAGGTCACCGGCACGCGGAAGGGGCAGCCCTAAGGCGCGGGAATACTGGGCCCAAGGGACGGCGTGAGGGCCAGGGTGGGACCATGCAAGGTAAGGACCTCAAAAGACTCGGGCGAGGTGGGATGTCCCGCGCGCGTGCGCGGCGCATCGCGGCCGCGAGGGCCGAAGGCCTTACCTGCTCCCAGTGCAGAGAAGACAGAAAGGGGCGGGGGGGAGGGCGGGAAGAGCGAAAGGAAGGCTCGGCGCAGGCGCGGCCTGAACCAACGAGTCGTTCTGCTAAGGATAGAAGAATTGCAGCGCGGAGGGTCGGCCCAGGCGCCACAGCGCCGCCTGCCAGCTTTGTGACTGCATTCGGCCAGTCGCTCCACCTGGTGTCTGAGAGGAGAAACTGCAGGCGGAGCCGACCCTCTGCAGAAATGAGGACGACTCCGCCGTGGAAACCGATCTGTAACGTGGTCTGCGGTTTGGTCGGCTCAGCGTTGGGGATCTTGGGACTCACGTCCCCGTACCCAACCGGTGCAGTCACATTGCTAGCCCCGCCCACCCCAGACATCCATTGCTAAACAATGTACATCGGGTTTGGGGTTCAGTGCCCAAATGTGGCAGAAGGAAAATGAAGTCATGGGCCTCCTGTCCTCTGTCGCGCAGGGAACCCCGACTTTATGGATGATAAACCCGTTCCGTGGGCGAATAGTCTGCAAAATGCCCCAGCTGCCTCCGGTGGCCTCGCTTTTATTTTCCTCTCCCTCTTATTCTAGGGAGCAGCCATGAGGAAATCAGCATCCTCGAACCAGAAGATAGGGGCTAATGATGATTGTGACTCAAGCACCCTGACACTAAGCCTTCTCTCCGGGGCCCGGAGACAGTCAAGGAACAGTAGGCACCAGGAACCTGTGGTGAGGCTGTGAGGTCACTGCAGGCATGCCCGTGCTCGGCCCAGCCTCCATTCGTGGGAGTTAAGCAGCTCCCCATGAAGTGCTTTCATGGGAGCTTCTCGGCTTTTCCCTCGTGCCCTTTTGCTCTTCCTTTCCAAACTAAATGGGGGGGGTGGGGGGAGTTCCCGAACCTCATCCCTTCTTCTAGGCCTCTTGGTCTCCTAAGACAGGTTCTGAGCAGCCCCCTCCCTGGAAGGAGGGCGGCAGGCCCACCCACTGCCCACGTCCAAACCCCAGCTACCCAGGCATCGCGCTTGAAGGCAGCACAAGAAGGACGGGGAAAGCTCACCAAACCCCCATAAGAAATAAAAAATAAAAAGAGAGCCGCGGCTGTAAATAAAGCCAAATCCGCCACCCTCTGAGGGGCCGTTTGTCCTCCCCTCCTTGGCCCCGTCCTTCCCGCCGCCCCCTCCCGGCTCCCGGGCCCCGCGGCGCCCCGGCCCCGAGCTCCTCCATTTAATCGGATTTGGGAGAAGGGGAGGATAAATCACGGCAGCAGCTTTACGGTCCCGGAGGAGAGGCGAGCCGCAGCCAGGCACACCCCGGCCGGCGATAAAAACCGCCGCTGAAAGCCCACGGAGCAATTTCCCGGGACCCCGAGCGACGCCATTACAGGAATGTAATTTTGCCCGGATGAGGCCCCGAGTTTAATTATCCTCGCGGAGGAATTTCAATGCGGCCAATCCATCTTGCAGGCGGGCGGCAGAGGGATTTATATGGGCCCGTTATTTCACACCGATCCTCCATCTGCATTTTTATGGCCCTGAGCTCCTGAAAGGGAGGGGAAGGAGTGGGGAGAAATCGGAGAAGCGGGCGAGGAGAGAAGGGTGGGGAGACTTCCCGCCTTTCCTAAATCCGCGATTCCAGCTCGCCGAGGATTCTCCCTGGTTCCCCTGCGAGTCCCCAGCATCCCTTCCGTTCCAGTTGTTGACTCGGGGTGGAAGGGGGGCGGCGGGGATAGGTGAAGAATGGCGCTGGGGATCGTTGGGAATCAATCAACAGGTATTTACCAAGTACCACGCGGTGCCAGGCACGGTGTCAGATGCTGCGAGAAGAAAGGGAAGCCGGGCCGGCAGGGAGCTCCCCTCAAGTCCCCAGACACACACACACACACACACACACACACACACACACACACACCCGCCCCCCCGAAGTCTTTTCAGCTCTCAGCTTCACAGCCTCCCAGGCAAAAAGTCCTCCGTCCTTAGGAGCTGTCACCGACACCAGCAAACGGTAGTTGCAGCTATTTGTTGCGACAATTTAGACCCCTCTCCGATATCGCCGACAATCCCAAATTGGGTCTGGGACCAAGGCGCCCGGGAGGAAGCCAAAGCTGGCTCCTCCCGCGAGCTGTTAGAACCTGCAATGTTTCATTTTCCCTTACCCCCACTCAGTAGTGGGCTCTGGATTCACGCAAACCTGGGTTTCCAAGCCGCGGTGACCTTGGGCAAGCTGTTTAACCCCTCTAAATCGATTTCCTCCTATGCAGATTTGGAATAATAATAGTGTTTATCCCACAGCAAATATTGGGATAATATATGTGATGCTTTTAGCAAGGTGCTTGGAACTCAGAGTTCCATACATGATAGTAATGATAATAATAGTTATTATTGTCATTATCATTATAGTTGGGGGCATTGCAATTCAATTCTTCATTGCTCCCTGGAGACTCGATTGCAAGGTCCCTTCAATGATATCTCCTGAGACTCAACTTATCACTTACTGAACTTTTCCACCCTCATAAATCATGCAAAACAAGTTCTTTGACAGGTAGGTGGATGGAGAGATCTGTGGGGAGGGCTGAGTATTAGGGAGGCTATTGCTATCAGGCCTGGAGTCAGAAATTAAATCAGGAGGAGAACCGACTACATAAACCGGTTGAGGTATGTGAGGGAGGAGTGAATTTGAAAACCGCAAAAGAGAACATTAGCGAAGGTGTAGGCATCTTCTTAACCCGGGGCTTGGGAAAGGGTCCGTCCTCCACTTCAGTGAGGTAACACTAGGATCCAGGAAGGAAAGGGTGTGGAACCAGACTATCCTTTCCAATCAATCCCTTTCTTTTCCTACCAGACCATGTAACAAGGTTGGCCTGATTGGCCAGTTTTTCTAATGACTGTTAGTGGCACATTCTGACTGGCTAGCAGCCTCCCTGCACTGTGGTGACGAAGAAATGAGATTGATCTTTTCTTTCTTAGGATTGGTTAACAGCCCTCAGGGGGGCCAGAGACTCATTTTAATTGACTGGATAGGCTAGGCGGGAGGACCTACACCTCTCCCGTAGAAATTCTGAGTGTTCTTTTCCACAAAGGTCACCGAGAAAGAGTCTTGATTGGCTTATGCATGTTTGCCTTTGGACGGGAAACACAATAGCTCCGAGAAGAAAAATCAAAAGGACCTCGCAAGGCCACAGTTCATTTTGAAACCCCAAACAGAGAGATGGATTCACAGAGAGAAACATAAGAAGGATAAAGAGAGAGAGAGTAGGACACAGAGAAATGCAAAGAAAAAAAATTGCCAGAGGGAAGAGAAAGGGTTTGAATAATTTATTTTTCACTTCCAAAGGCTGAGATGAGGCTACTTTATGATGCGTTTTGCTAGATGCACATGTCACCAGCACGTGGCATAGAAAAAGGAGCTATCTTGGGAGCCAGAGACCAGGAGTCTAGTTCCAGCCTTGCTACTAACTAGCTGAATAACTTTGCAAGTTACTTCATCTCTCAGAACTCTGATTTCCTCACTTGGAAAAATCAGGGAGAAAAGTATAGATGACTTCTGAAGCTCTCTAGTATTAACTTTCTAGGATATTCTTTCCTTCTGTTAAACAGGCACTTTTGTACAAGTTGAAAGGGCTACCTTTGTATTGCCAATAAGGACTATTTTTACTTATTTATTTATTTAGTTTTAGTAATCTCTATATCCAACATGGGACTCAAACTCATGACCCTGAGATCAAGAGTCGCATGCTATTCTGGACTGAGCATCCCAGGCACCCCCAACAAGGACTATTCTTTTTATTTATTTATTTTTAACGTTTATTTTTTTTTGTGAGACACAGAGAGAGACAGAGATAGAGCACAAGTGGGGGAGGGGCAGAGAGAGAGGGAGACACAGAATCTGAAGCAGGCTCCAGGCTCCGAACTGTCAGCACAGAGCCAGACACGGGACTCGAACCCACGAACTGTGAGATAATAACCCGAGCGAGCCGAAGTCAAGACACTTAACCTATAAACCAACCTATAAGCACCCCCCAACAAGGGCTATTCTTGTCTTGAACCCTTCTATTTGTGATTAAGTTCAAGCTCCTGGGGCTGGTGGGTGCTGAGTGGTGGGTTTCCTGTTTTCTCATGCTAAATCAGTTCCCCAGGATAACAGGTGGTGAGCCATCAGTAAACCTCCCAATTCCAGAAGGCAAAAAACAATAGTTGGAAGAAGGGAAAGAATCATTAGTATCCAGGCTTCTGAGGGCTGGACCAGTGGGACCTTTGGGACCAGAAGGACAGACAAACAAAATTTTGCTGGGGAAAAACCCAAGTTCCTTTAAATTTGTATGATGAATTTGTACAGGTCCTACATATTTATCTAGAAGTCATGATTAAGTATCTATGTGAATGTCGATTTGGTGCTTACCATCTGGTGGCTCCCAAGCCAAGGAACACACACAGACAAAACAGAAAATAAAAGTCACTGTGATATAATGTGAAGAGCTAAGGGCACAAACCAGAGATCTGAATCTAAATTTTGTAATACTACTGATTAGTTATATGACTTTGAAAAAAATCACTTCACCTCTCTGGACTTCAGTTTCTCAGCTACAAAACATGAGAGATGATAATTAAGTCCTTAATTCGGCTTTAGATGTAGCCGAATAAATAGCATATTATAGCGTATTTAAATAGCATAGCTTTGTCTTTTCTGGGTTGCCCTTGTTTCCTGTGACTTCATATAATCAATCAATGTTTACTGAGCATCTATGTGCAAGGTATTGCGCTTCATGGTGTGAATGGGAATAAAACCAATGGGAATGGGAATAAAAATTATTTAAAAATAAAGAAGGGCCGCCTGAGTGGCTCAGTTGGTTAAGCAGCTGACTTCAGCTCAGTTTATGATCTCACCTTTCATGGGTTGGAGCCCTGTTTTGGGCTCCGTGCTGGAAGCTTGGAGCCTGGAGCTTACTTCTGATTCTGTGTCTCCCTCTCTCTCTGCCCCTCCCCTGCTTGCTCTCTGTCTCTTTGTCTCTCAAAACTGAATAAAAGTTAAAAAATTTTTTTAATAAAGACAAAAAATTGTCTTAATAAATTATACTCCATAAGAAAGGCATGTGGCCATATAGCTATGATATGCAGCAAAATTTAATACGTTATTTAAGGAAAAATGTTGAGGAGGCAATGTGAATTCCAGTAGAATGAACAAGGGGACACCAGGATTCAAATAGTTTTTTTCTTCTTTTAAAAAAGTATGAAATATTTAAATCACATGAAAGAACCCAAGTGACATATCGTATTTACTTAACAGACATTTGTTGATGTCCTACTATGTGCCAGGCACTGTGCTAGGAGCCTGAAACAGACGTGAACAGATTAAGACAAAAATCCTTGTTTTCCATGGGGTGCCTGGCTGGCTCAGTCAGTAGAGCATGTGACTCTTGATCTTGGGGTTGTGAGTTTGAGCCCCACATTGGGGATAGATTATTTTTATTTAAAAAAACATTTTTTATGTCTTTATTTTATTTTGAGAGACAGAGACAGAGAGCGAGTGGGGGAGGGGCAGAGAGAGAGGGAGACAGAATCTGAAGCAGGCTCCAGACTCTGAGCTGTGAGCACAGAGCCCGATGCGGGGCTCTAACCCACGGACTGTGAGATCATGACCTGAGCCAAAGTCGGACGCTTAGCCAACTGAGCCACCCACGCGCCGCTAGAGATTATTTTTTAAAAAGAAAGAAAGAAAAGAAAAATATTACCAATGCCACTGAGAGGCCCCACATGCTCCTCTTTTAGAGTAGCCCCCAAATTTTATGTTTAGTGTTTCAAGATTTTTCTTCATATTTTTGCCATATATTGTTTATTTTGGCTCCCCTCTTTTTATTTTTTTTTTATCATGCTGAAAATGATATAATATTGTTTGTAGGCTCCCTTTGCTTGCTCTTTTCATTCAACATTATCTTTTTATTTTATTTATTTTTTTATTCCTCATTTTTAAAAATGTTTTATTTCTGAGAGAGAGAGAGAGAGAGAGAGAGAGTATGAGCAAGGGAGGGTCAGAGAGAGAGGGAGATACAGAATCCAAAGCAGGCTCCAGGCTCCGAGCTCACTCTCAGCACAGAGCCCGATGTGGGGCTCGAACCGACAAACAATGAGATCATGACCTAAGCCAAAGTTGGAAGCCCAAACTGACTGAGCCACCCAGGCACCCCTCAACATTACCTTTTTAAAGAGTCATCCATGTTGATGTGGATAACTGTAGTTCATCCATTTCATCGATATTTAATAATCCACTCATTTTTAAAAAATTTTTTAAAATACTCCCCTGTCAGTGAGTATTTTGGTGTGTTTCCAGCTTTTTGCCACTATAAACAATATTGCTCAGAACATGTCTTTTTTTAATATTTTTAACGTTTTTATTTTATTATTTTTGAGAGGAGGTGGGGCAGACAGAGAGGGAGACACTAAATCTGAAACAGGCTCCAGGCTCTGAGCTGTCAGCTCAGAGGCTCGAACTCACGAACTGTGAAATCATGCCCTGAGCCGAAGTCGGACGCTTAACCCACTGAGCCACCCAGGCACGCCAGCTCAGAACATTTCTGTATATGTCTCCTGGTATACATGAGCAAAAGTTTTTGCATAAAGGGAATTATTAGGTTGTACAATATGCACTTTGCCAGATAATGTCAAATTGTTTTCCAGCATTTATGCCCACCAAATAATATGAGTTTTGGTTGCTGCCCTGTCCTTCCCAATTTTGGTATTCAGCTATTTGTTGGATATAAAATGGTATTTCACCGTGGTTTAAATTTATACTTGCTTGATTATTAACGAGGTTGAGCATCTCTTCGTTTATTTATTGGCCACTCATGTTTCTTCTTCTGTGAAATACCAATTCATGTATGTCCTTTGCCCATTTTCCTGCTGGGCTATTTGTCATCTCCCTATTGATTTTTAGGAATTAACAAATACATATAGCCTAGTACTGATCTTTTGTGAGTGGCAGCTCTCTACTCCCAGTTTGTAGGGGGCTTGGCATTTTAGTAAAGGCTTAAAGGACGGATGGTTTCAGTTCCAGCTCAGCGTCCTCATTTAGTTGGATTAATTAATTCTTAATTCATTCATCAAATATTTATTGAATGTGTAGCCAGACATCATGCTAGACCCCGAGAATACAAATCTATCCCACATTTGCTCACCCCTTCCCACTTCCAAAATCTAGGTAGGTCCAAGCCCCTGACAGCTCTTGCTGGACCACTACAATAGCTTCCTAGCTGGTCTCCCTGATTCCAACTGGTTTTGCCACTATCTACTCTCCACACAGTAGGTAACTAAAGTGATCTTTTTTTTTTTTAATGTTTTATTTATTTCTAGGAGAGAGAGACAGCGTGAGCAGGGGAGGGTCAGAGAGAGAAGGAGTCACAGACTGAAACAGGCTCAGGCTCTGAGCTGGCAGTCAGCACAGAGCCCGACGCGGGGCTCGAACCCACGAACCGCGAGATCATGACCTAAACGAAAGTCGGACGCTTAACCGACGAAGCCACCCAGGCGCCCCTAACTAAAGTGATCTTTTAACATGTAGATCAGATAATGCAACTTAAAACCTCCCAATAGTTTTTCAGTGCTCATAGAAAAAAATTCCAGGGCTCAGCTTATTCCTACGGATATTCAGACATACCAGCTTGTTCCCACTCAGACCCTTTGCTATTTCCTATGCCCAGAACATTCTTTTCCCGCTCATAATCTCACTCTCTCATTTCATGTAGGTCTCATTGCAAATAGCACTGCCTTAGAGACGCCTTTCCTGACCACGCCATCTAAATAGTCACTACCTTCCCTTCTTTAACTCCTTTCTTCCTTTATTTTTCTTTTAGGACTTATTATATAGTATATTATTATTAATTATTTGCCTTTTTTTTCCCTGCTAGAAGATAAGCCCCACTGGGTCAGGGACCTTCTTTACCACTGCATACTCAGTGTTTGGAATAGTGTCTGGCATATAGTAGGCTCTCAGCAGAAATTTTATGAATGATTGAACAGTGACTAATATAGAGCACATGCCCTTAAAAAGTTTATAGTTTGGGGGCGCCTGGGTGGCTCAGTTGGTTAAGCAGTTAAGCATCCGAATTCAGCTCAGGTCATGATCTCACATTTTGTGGGTTTGAGCCCCGTGTCAGGCTCTGTGCTAACAGCTCAGTCTGGAGCCTGCTTTGGATTTTGTGTCTCCCTCTCTCTCTGCCCTTTCCCTGCTCGTGCTTGCTCTCAAAATAAATAAGCATTAAATTTTTTTTTTGAAGTTGATAGTCTTTCAGGAAATACAGAGAATTAAAAGGCAAATTATTTTAGGGCACCTGGGTGGCTCAATCGGTTACGCATCTGACTCTTGATTTTGGCCCAGGTCATGAGCTCATGGTTCTTGAGATTGAGCCCCAAGTCAGGCTCTGAGCTCTGCTTGGGATTCTCCCTCTCTCTCCCCTTCTGTCTCTCTGCCCTTCCCCTGCTTGCACGTATTCATGACCTCTCTCTCTCTTTCTCAAAATAAATAAATAAACTGTAAAAAATAAAGCAAATAATTTCAACGCAGTGTGATAGTATTGTAAGAGGGGTAAGCATTGGACACTATGATAACGCATAGAGAGGACATGCATCCAGGTCCTGAGTTACTGGTAGTCAAGGAAGGCTTCCAGGAGGTGGTAACATTTAAGACCCACATGGAGGATTTGCATAGTCAGGGAGTAGAAGAATGTTCCGTAGAGGAAGGACAGTAAACATAATGACTTTGAGGTGAGGGATTGCATGGTCTCTTCCACAAAGAGCAAGTAATTCCATGTGGCCAGAATGAACAGTTCTGAGTGTAGCAGGGTACAGAAGGATCTTGAGCATCAAGCTAAGGCATTTGGATTTTATTCAGGAAGCAGCAAGGAATCATTTTTATTTATTTATGTATTTATTTATTTATAATTTAAAATTTTTTAATTATTTAAATATTCATTTCCGAGAGAGAGAGAGAGAGAGCATGAGCAGGGAGGAGCAGAGAGAGAGGGAGACACAGAATCTGAAGCAGGTTCCAGGCTCTGAGCTGTCAGCACGGAGCCAGGCGCCCCAACAAGGAGTCATTTAAACAAAAGAGTGAGAAGTTCTTGCATTTTATTTTATTATTTTATTTTTATTTTTAAGTAATCTGTACACCCAATGGGGGGCTCAAATTCACAACCCCAAGGTCAAAAGTCAAATGCTCCACCGACTGAGCCAGCCAGGCGCCCCAAAGCGCTTGTATTTTAGATTTGCACTTGAGAAAGATCATTCCAGTTCTAACGTGGAGAATGGATGACAATGGGATGACTGGGGACATAGCATTCAATAGGAGGCTGTTTTCAGAATCCAGGTGGGAGGGGTGCCTGCCTGGGTCAGTCGGTAGAGCATGCAACTCTTGATATTGGAGTTGTGAGGTTGAGCCCCATGTTCGGTGTAGAGATTACTTAAAGATAAAATCTTTAAAAAAAGGCCAGATGGGAGATGGTGTGTGGTGATAGTGGGAACGCAGAGAAGTGGGCAGAGCTCAAGAGGGTTAGAAGGAGGAAGTGATGGGCCTCAGTGGTTGTTGTGGGAAATGATAGAGAAAGGCAGATGAAGATGGCACTTGGTTTTCTGGGTTGGGTCATGAATGATGCCATTCTCTGGCTCTACCCCAAGCCTAGTCCTTTTCCATTCTAGGAACTACCCTGAGGAGCTCTTTAACCTAGGAGCTCTGCTCTCTAGGATGACATTCCTCTAAACCTGGTCCTGTACCCAATGACCCTGCATGAATCTAACCTCTTCTCTGGGCTCCATTTTCAACACACGGAATGAAACTGAAAGGGCACCCAACTGGCTCAGTCAGTAGAACATGTGACGCTTGAGCTCCAGGTCATCAATTCAAGCCCATTGCGGGTAGAGCTTACTTACAAAATAAAAATGAGGGACACCTCATTTGGTTAAGCATCCAACTCTTTTTTGTTTTTAAGATTTTTTTTTTAACATTTATTCATTTTTGAGAGACAGAGGGAGACAGAGTGTGAGCAGGGGAGGGGCAGAGAGAGAGAGAGAAAGACATGGAATCCGAAGCAGGCCTCAGGCCTCCAGCTGTCAACACAGAGCCCGACATGGGTTGGCAACTCACGAACCACTTAACCATGACCTGAGCCAAAATCGGACTCTTAACCAACTGAACTATCCCGGTGTCCCAGCATCCAACTCTTGATTTCAGTTCGGATCATAATGTGACAGTTAGTGGGTTCGAACCTTGGGTCAGGCTCTGCACTGACAGTGTGGAGCCTGTTTGGGATTTTCCCTCAATCTCTCTCCCCCCACTTCCCCCCCATTTTTGCGTGTGCTCTCTCTCAAAATAAAATTTAAAAACATAAAATATATATAATATAAATAAATATATGTATAATATAAATATAAATAAATATATATATATATAAATCAAACCGAAATCACCATCTAGATAACCCTGGTTCTGTCCTTACTTTTTTTTTTAAAGACTATTTTATTTTTTAATGTTTATTTATTTGAGAGAGAGAGAGACAGAGACAGAGACAGAGCGCTAGCAGGAGAGAGACAGAGAAAGAGGGAGACACAGAATGTGAAGCAGGCTCCAGGCTCTGAGCTGTCAGTACAGGGCCCGACATGGGGCTTGAACTCACAAACTGTGACATCATGACCTGAGCCAAAGTCAGATGCTTAACCGACTGAGCCACCCAGGTACCCCTAAAGATTTTATTTTTGAGTAATCTCCACATCCAGCCTGGGGCTTGAACTCCCAGCCCCAAGATCCAGAATTGCATGCCCTACTGATTGACCTAGCCAGGACCCCACTTTTCCAACCCTGACTGAGTCCCTAGGCCCACCTTGCATATTAGATTGGGAACTCCTCTAAGAACAAGGATCTTCCGCAATATTTTCTCTATAGAGGGTATGATAGGGTTGTGGCCCACTGGAGCCACTCACGCACGAGTGCTTTGGCTGCCTGAAGACTCGCTGACATAAAGGACAGAAGAAAGGTGGGACAGAGAGTAAAACGAATATGAGCTTGCAATGTAAGTCACAGCATCTTCAGGCTGGGAAAGCAGAAGTCTTGGCAGCTGTGAGAGAACAGAGGCAAAGAAACCAGCACTGTAGTCAGCTGGAAAAGTTCTGGGTGAAAGGGGGATCTGGGAAGCTGTGAGAATGAAGAGGGGCAAGTCTAGGGCTTTCTAAGCACAAAGGACAGAATGGGAAGGGCAGGAGGAAAAGAGTCGGTGTCATAGTGAGACTAACAGGCTTACCCCTATGGGGCCCAGGGCAAGATTAAAAAAAAAAAAATATATATATATATATATATATATATATAGCCTACATACCAAATGTCTAAATATGTCAAAGTTATAAATCAAAGGTAACAGATTGTTAAATAAAACATGTTCTAGGGCGCCTGGGTGGCTCAGTCGGTTAAGGGTCTGACTTCAGCCTAGGTCATGATCTCGCCTTCCCGAGTTCGAGCCCCACATGGGGCTCTGTGCTGACAGCTCAGAGCCTGGAGTCTATTTCAGATTCTGTGTCTCCTTCTCTCTCTGCCCCTCCCTCACTCGCACTCTGTCTCTCAAAAATAAACAAGGATTAAAAAAATTTAAGAATAAAACAAAACATGTTCTGCCCTCTTATCTTGACAACTATATCAATGTCAACTGGAAGGTTTATATTTGGAATTCTGGGACTCTTCTGGCCCCTAGTCTGACCTTTGGGATTCTCTTTCCATTACAGGCTCTGTCCTGCTACCTGAGGGGCCTCACACAAAAGTGTGTGCTCAGGGCAGCCACACATCTGAACTCCGTCCACACTCCGGGACCACAAGGCTAGTGAGTGGTATTCTCCCAGCAGCAACTTCTGTGCTTTTAGGAGACTGGACTCAGGAAGAAGGCCTGGAAGTGGGCTCAGGGCTGCTTGGCAAGGGATTTTGCCAACTGGAGGATGGTTCAGAATGGGAGAGGCATGAGCTCTGGTTAGGCACATCCCCTTGGCCTGAAGTTATCCTCACTCTGGAGGAAGAGAGCTTCTAAAACAGGCATCCAAGGTAGAGGTCTGTTAGGCCAGGACTAAGGGCATAGACTCTGGAATCATAGATTGGGCTCAAATCTCTATTCTGATATTTCCTCTTCTTTGAATCTGGGCAAGCTCTCTGAGCCTCAGTCTCCTTACTTATAAAATAGGGATAATAAAGAGCCTAAGTGTCCATCAACGGACGAATGGATCAAGAAGATGTGGTTTATCTATATGATGGAATACTACATGGCAATGAGAAACAATGAAATCTGGCCATGTGTAGCAACATGGATAGACCTTGAGGGTGTTATGCTGAGCGAAATAAGTCAGGCAGAGAAAGATATCATATGTTTGCACGTATAGGAGGATTAGGAGAAACTTAACGGAGGACCATGGGGGAGAAGAAGGGGAGAAATGGTGGGGGAAAGGGAGAGAGGCAAACCATGAGAGACTCTTGAATGCTGACAAAAACTGAGGACTGATGGATGTGGGGGGGGGTGAGGGGGGATGGGTACGGAAAGGGGAACTTGTGGGGATGAGCACTGGGTATTATATGGAAACCAACTTGACAATAAACTATTTGTAAAAATAAATAAATAAATAAATAAAATAGGGATAATAATATCTCTCCCCCACAGGGTTATTGTGAGAATAAATAAGTTAATATGTACCAAGCATCTGGTATATAATAACAACCACTCATTCACATTGTTTTCCTTCCATACGCCACCATGCTTTCCTCAAAGCAACCATGGAGGCTGGGGAAAAGATAGGAAGTTTTTCTCAGACAAGTCTGTCTGGGAAGAGGGGGTCTGGGAAAAAAGGAGTTTATGAAGGAGAGTCATAATCTAGGCAGTAATAATCCCCTCTCAGGCTAGGACCATGTGGGAGAAAGAGGAAGTAAGTTGTCTTGTATGCAGATAAATGAGAAATAGTAATGGTGTAATTGCTTTCACAATCTGTTTGCTTTGTTGACAGTAGCAGCTGTTTACTTGGTTTTCAGGTTAAGATAGGGGAAGAAGGTGGGAAGGATCTAAAAAATAGAAAATGCAAACTTTTTTTTTTTTTTGGTGACCAGGAACACAATCAGAGAAACACATGGTTGTAAGCACATATGGCTTCTGCCTTTCAAAGTCAAAGTCTGACCTCCTTATTAAGTTGATCTTGTATTGTTCCTGAACTTGTATAGATTTTTACCACATGCTGTCACTCTTGCTATTCCTGCAGCTGAAACTCCCTCTTCTTCCTCTGCTTTCCAAATTCTAGTCTTTATTTCTTTTTTTTTAAATTTTTAAATATTTATTCTTTTTTTTTTTTTCTTTTTGAGAGAAAGAGACAGAGCATGAGTAGGGGAAGGGCACAGAGAGAGGGAGACACAGAATCCGAAGCAGGCTCCAGGCTCTGAGCTGTCAACCTAGAGCCTGACATGGGCTCAAATCCACGAACCGTGAGATCATGACCTGAGCTGAAGCCAGAGGCTTAACTGACTGAGCCACCCAGGCGCCCCAAGAAATGGTCTTTAGAGTCATCAAAACAGATAGTCTTTTAAAGGTTCACTGCCTCCCTTAAGGCCTGGTGATTAAATCACCAAGCATTTTACAGGCATCGGTGAATACCTTTTGCCAATTTGCATCATTCAGGTTGGTGAGTTATGAGAACTATGTCCATCATCATAATAAAAACAGCTATTGTTAAATACCAGGTGGCAGACGTAGTGCTGATTTATTACCATGAATTATCTAAATACTAACAATAGGGGCGCCTGGGTGGCTTAGTCGGTTAAGCGTCCGACTTTCGCTTAGATCATGATCTCGCGGTTGTGGGTTCGAGCCCCGCGTCGGGCTCTGTGCTGACTGCCAGCTCAGAGCCTGGAGCCTGTTTTGGTCTGTGACTCCCTCTCTCTCTGACCCTCCCCTGCTCACGCGGTCTCTCTCTCTCCTAGAAATAAATAAAACATAAAAAAAAATTTAAAAAAAAATAAATACTAACAATAATTCTATGAAGTAGGTAGGATTATTATCTCCACTTTACACAAGAGTAAACTGAGGCACAACTGCTAAGCAGAAAAGATAGGACTTGAATCCGAGAAGTCTGACTTTATGCCAGGCTGTCTTCATGTGAATAGGGAGAGTAGAGAACTGAGTTCTTAAGCTGACCCTGCCACTTGCTTGCTGTGTGCCCTTCAGAAGTCATTTCAGCTAACTGATTATCAGCTCCTTTTGATCACGTAGCTAAAGAGTGACAACACTTGTCTTAAAGCCTATTCTTTTGAATTCAAGTCCTGCGCTCTTTCTACCAGCCTTGACTGCCTAAACCTTGTGGTGATCCCTTAACTCTCATCTTTTACCTCCTTGTGGTATCAAGGGAAGCTCCTGAATGAATCGTCATTCAGGAGATGAGGATCCTTTTTTGATAAGTGATATTTGAAGATCTTAAAAAAATTTTTTTAAATGTTTATTTATTTTTGAGAGAGACAAAGAGTGAGACAGGGCAGGGAGAGAGGGAGATACAGAATCCGAAGCAGGCTCCAGGCTCTGAGCTGTCAGCACAGAGCCCAACACGGGGCTCGAAATCATGAACATGACTTGAGCCAAAGTCGGATGCTTAACCGATTGAGCCACCCAGGTGCCCCTATATGAAGATCTCGATGGCTTCATGAAAGGCTTGGCTGATGGGGAGTAGAGAGAGTGCTGCAGAAGGGGCTCTGAGTCCAAATCCACCCCTTAATTGTTAGGTGTAAAGGAAAACATTTCCCAGTTTACAATATGTAGGCAATCAAGGAAGCATTCAGACAGCACGTAGTGAAAACTAAGCTACGATCCAAGGACAGGTGGACAGCCCAAACTTCTGTCAGTCCAAGCCGTGGAGCCTCATCTACATGGGCAAGAGATTGAGGCCAGGTAACATGAATCAGCAGAAATGGACTTCTCTGAGGAGCCTACACACAGAAACCGAAGCTGCTGAAATCCTCCATTTTGTCCCTTCATAGATGAGATTTTGCCTCCTGCGTATGCAGACAAAGGATGATAATTGTCAGAATAAGTGTGCATGGTTGGCTGGAATCAGTCAGTATTCTAAACTAATGTGCTTAAATAAAAATTGGTTGGCTGTACCCCTCATGTTATTATTTGGCTCAGCTCTCCCTCCTTAATCACCCTTGTCTGGGTGCCAAGGGTAGTTGTGGATTCTATCCTCACTGGGGCAGCCTCTGGTTGGGGTGCTTAATGTCCTTTCCTAGGGCTTCTTTAACACCAGGCAGCCTGGCAGGATGGCCTTTATGTCCCTGCTCTCACCACCTTCCCTAGCCTCTAATCTCATCTTGTCATTTTCCAGAATTATTTGCATGGTTCTCCTGTATACTCCTACCCCCCCCCCCCATTTTCTTTTTTCATCTCTGCATAAAATTCTACAGAGACTAGGGAGGAAAACCTACTAAAAAATCATCTTCCTCAATCTCTCTGTCTCTGTCTCTGTCTCTCTCTCTCTCTCTCACACACACACACACACACACATGCATGCACGTGCATGCACACACAACCGTACACACACACACACACACACACACACACACACACACACAGTGGCAGGCAGACATCAGCTCTCCTCTGACCTTACCATGCCCCCAAATATCAAATTGAAATCCCTTCCAAAACAAAAAAACAAAACTCCAAACCCCCAAAACAAAAGAAAAAAATGGTGGGGGGGACCCTTAAAAACCCTTCTAGGAGATGAGTCCACTCTTTTTCAGGGATCCAACTTAAGTTACTAAAGGACTGAATTATTTTAGATTTTAAAAATTATTATTATTAAAATTAACCTTTATTCATTTTTGAGAAACAGAGAGACAGAGAATGAGAGGAGAAGGGGAGAGAGAGGGAGACACGGCATTTGTAGCAGGCTCCATGCTCTACAGAGACTGACACAGGGCTCAGACTCACGAACCGTGAGATCATGACCTGAGCCGAAGTCAGACGCTTCACAGACTGAGTCACCCAGGTGCTCCCCCCTTTTATTTATTTATTTATTTTTAAAATTTTAAAATGTTTTTATTTATTTCTCAGAGAGAGAGAGAGAGAGAGACAGCATGAGCAGGGGAAGGTCAGAGAGAGAAGGAGGCACAGAATCTGAAACAGACTCCAGGCTCTGAGCCAGCTGTCAGTACAGAGGCCGATGAGGGGCTTGAACCCACCAACCATGAGATCATGACCTGAGCCTAAGTCAGACGTTCAACCAACTGAGCCACCCAGGTGCCCTGCCCTCCTTTTTTTTTTTAATATTTAAAAAATTATTTTAAAGTAATTTCTATGAACCCAAAGTGGGGGTTGAACCCACAACTCTGATATCAAAAGTTTTCTGCTGCATCAACTGAGCCAACCAGGGGTCCTTAAAAGGCTGAATTTTTGAAGCAGCTATTTCTGTTAGGCTGCATCTGAGGGCCTGGTGACCTGTGGTTTGGGGTCCTACTTCATAGGTATATTACTTGTTTGTAAAGGTGTTTTTCTTAAGCAGAATAGCTTTTTTAAATTTTTTAAATTTTTAAATGTTTATTTATTTTTGAGAGAAAGAGACAGAGTGAGAGCCGGGTAATTGCAGAGAGAGAGAGAGAGAGAGAGGTAGACAGATTCCTAAGTAGGCTCCAGGCTCTGAGCTCTCAGCGCAGAGCCTGACACCGGGTCCAACCCATGAACTTCTGGACCATGACCTCAGCTGAAGTCAGACGTTGAAATCAGACGTTCAATCGACTGAGCCACCCAGGCTCTCCAGAGAGTAGCTTTGATTATGGGTTAGAATTCTAAGAGTGTGTGTGGGGTGGTGTGGGGGAGAGGCACTTGGGGGGGAGGGTCCGGGGGGGTTGGGGGGGTGAGGAGTGAGGAAAAAGTTGTTTTCTGACCACTAGGGGAAGGGATTCAGAAAGCAGTTTCTGTCTCTGCCTTTCTGGGAACCCCCCAATATTTGGGTGTCAGATGGGGTGAATCAGAGGAAGGAACCGGGGAACTGTTAAACTCCGTTTACAAACAAACATACAAACTGCAAATGAATTCACGCTGGAACACACATCAGCTTCAAATGCAGAACAGAACTGGGAAAGGAGTCGAGGGCGAGACGGCAGAATTTGGAGAAAATTTGGGAAAGCGTCGCGGAGGAACCGTGTGCGGAGACGTTGCCTGGGGGCCCGGGAACCGTAGCTGCAGGCGAGACACAGCCCAGTCGCCTGCCCCGGGGTCTCTCCCTAGCAAGGCGCCAGCTCAGGCAGCGGGCTAGGTGCTGTTTCGGCAGGCCAGGCTCTTTGGTTCCTTCCACCACCTGACCCAGCCGGCTCTCGCCGCCTTCCTCGCCATCCCCGGGGCCCCTTCCTCCACACCCGCTCCTCCCGGCTCCCCCTCGATAATCTCCTGACATCTCTTCAAATCCAATTATCGAATTAATTGACGTGCTAACCGAGAGGCAAACAGAAAGGGGCGGCAAACACCGGGCGGTTCAGATTTATCCTCCGGCCTCCACAGGCCCCGGCCAGGCGAGATTTACTGGGCCTCGAACACGGCGACAGTTCAAACCTTTGATTAATCATGTTTTTCTCCCGGCCCCATAATTTAGTTGCTCTTTTTCCCTCCCTGCCTTTTTTTTATCAGTGGAAACAGAGACGGTGTCCTCATCAGCTTCAATTACAAATATTAAGCCCCCGGACAGCACTTTGACAGAGAGGCGGCCAGCCCCCCCTCCGGCCCGCCCCCCTAAATCATCCCCGAATTAACATCACAATCGGCGGCTGGCGCGCGCTCACATTTAAATGGTGGCATATTGTTCGCGGACGGTCTAGTTCAGAGCGGCGGGTTCGCAGCTCCCGGCGGCAGTCCCCGCCTCTCCGCCCGCCGCCTCCCTCCGGCCTCCCTGGAGGCCGTGACTCAGGAACCGGGAGGCTCCGGCGCCTAGTCTCCAGCTGGGGAGGCTGCAGGCGGGGGTGCGCTGGGGGTGGGGGTGAGAGGGCTGGTGAGAGGGGTAGTGTGTGGAGGGCGGGTCACGCGGAGGGAGAGGAGCTGCAGAAGTGGGGTGACGGGGGAGCCGGGTTTATGCAAATGGATGCGAATGAAGGTGCAGAAACCGTGCGTTTGGGAATGCCACTGCACAGCCCTTTGAGGGAAGGTTATGGCCGCCTTATGGCCGCCTTGAGCCCTCGGAGGGTCTGCGAGGCCCCCCTTGGGTGATGGTGCCGTGGCCAGGAGGTAGGGCATTTTCTTGTTCCGTGAGTGTTGCTGTAATGAAGGAAGAACTGTGGCAAGATCTCTGTTTCCTGAGCCCATCAGGAACATTCGCCCTGCACCACAGTCGGAAGTCTTGCAGATAGGTCTCAGAAAGGGCTTACTAGGTGGGAAGACCGATCGTGAGGTTGAAATACCCCCACGGGGATTTTTCGGATTAGAAGACCCTGCAAGTAGCCAGATTTCTCTGAAGGCGTTTGGGGGAAAAGATACAACTATTTGGCTCTGTCCCACTCAAGCGGAGGAGAAGAGGGAGAGTCATTCCCCTGACCTCATTAATCCTTTAGGAATAACGGAGATCGGGAAGAAAAATGTCAATCCAGGAGTCTAGGTTTCCAGATATTTTCTTATCCACCTGCCGCCTCCGTCTTTGCCAGCATCAATCTCCAGGACTCCATTTCTGCCTAGCAACATTGCAGCCAATCAAGATGCAATTAAGCCTGGCCGCTCGGCTCATCCTTTACTGGGATTGGCTGCTCATAGTGTGCGCATCCCAAGTTTTCATTGGCTGACGGCCACCTGTATGGAAATGAGAATTACACGGGACTCTCAGCCTCTCCCTGCAGTGTGGACCTGTGGCTTACTGCGTTGAAACCTGCAAGCTCAGAGCGGCAACTCTTGGGCTGCCTCTCTGCCTTCTCCTCCCCCAGAGAGATCTCCCGAACTTTTCCTTTTTCCCTCGGCGCCTCTGCCTGAGGCCTAGTCTGAAAGAAATCCTACCAAATAACGCAGAAATAATGCGGATTTGTATGCGGTTTGGGTCTTCTTTTCATTCTCTCGGTTCAATGTCAAGATTTTGCCCCTTCCGTCCAAAGCTGCCACAGGTCCTACCCCTTTCTCTCTTCCTCGTCCATCTCAGGGGCAGCTTCTCCTTGCGGAGTCCCTCAGTCCTTGCCCTTTCTTGCCCCAAGCCCTCCCTTAGGGCTCAGCTCCACCAATTCCCAATTGCTCCTTCCTCCCACTCAGGATGCAGGCATCTCGCACAACAGTCTAAAGAACGGTTTAGGAGGGAGTTAGGGAAAGGACCCCCCGCCCCAACACACACACACACACACACACACACACACACACACACACACACACACCCCTCCATCCTCGCTCCCCATCCATTTTCTCCGAGGGAGCCGAGTTTGACAGCGAATTCATTCCGAGCGGGGAGGGTGATTTATTCTTCAAATATACCGACAAGTGCGGGCATGATGGAGCCCATTAAAATGTTGGGAGATTGTTTTTATGATTGAAGTCTGTATTACTCCAACCATAAAGAAAGAGAGCAAGGAGTCATTAGCATTTTCATGATGGTGTATTTCTGCTTGTCTCCGCGCCATCACTCATCTTTACTGCCCGTCCCTTTGCTCTCGCTCTGCTACAACGAGGAGAGACTGCAGCCTGAGTTGGGGTTGGGGGTGGGGGAGGCGGGGGCCAGAGATGCCCCAGCCGCTCTGCCCTTCACGCCAAATCCTCACCCTCCTTGGGACGCAGATCAGGGGGTGAGAGGCCAGACACAAACGATGTGCCTCAGCTTTCTCATGCGGGCTCCTGGTGTCCCCGAAGGTTGGGAGAAGGGGGTCCTGCCAAATGGTGCTTGGAGATCTAGACAGACCCGTTGGGGAAAAGGATGCACCCCTTCTTTTCTTTGGCTTTTCCCTCCCTGGCCTACACACCACCTAGAGCTCATAGGAGTAAAATCGGGAATTCTTGGCTGAGTGCCCTGGGCTGGAGGCATCAAATTGAAGAGGCCAAGAGGGAGGAGAACCCAAGTCCTTGGTTTTGGAGACTGTATTGGCAAGAAGATGGGGGTAGGCTTCTGTCTCTGCTACTCCCTGAAAGGCCCTTTTTGGGATGGGTCTAAGCCTCCCGTCTCCACCCTAGTTCCCAAGCTCCTACTCCTTCCTAATTCCCTAAGTCCTTGATTATTTTTACCCAGCCATTTACAACAAGACTCTCCAGTACCTCAAAGAGCAAATTCATATCCTGCATGAAAATAAGGGAGATCAAAATAATTACTGCCAAGGTAGGAGCTTGAAGGAATTTGGCTATGAGTAAAATGGTACCTCCACGTGCACAAGGATAGTTGGAATCACCTATCTTCTTTTTTAAAAATTTTCTTTCTTTAGTGTTTATTTATTTTTGAGAGAAAGAGACAGAACATGAGCAGGGGAAGGGCAGATAGAAAGAGGGAGACACAGAATGTGAAATAGGCTTCAGGCTCTGAGCTGTCAGTACAGAGTCCCACATGGGGCTCGAACTCATGAACCGTGAGATCCTGACTTGAGCCGAGGTTAACCAACTAAGCCACCCAGGTGCCCCGATGAGATTCTTAAATAAAGAAACATTCTTTCCATGTTGGGAACAACCACCCTGAGTATCCTGTTACCCCAAATTGTATGATGGCACTTGAGGGAGTTGGTTGGGATAAAGGCTAGTTAAGAGGTAATGGGGACATGGAAGTGTTAGCTGGCAAGATGTTCTCAGTGATAACTATTAGTGGACCACTTTCTTCTTGATCCAGTACTTTCTCACTGATGTCTCACAACTTTTGAAAGGTAGATTTCATGGCCACCATTTCACAAATGAAGAAACCAAGGGTCAGGTGAAAGTGTGTAGGGTATCCAAGGTGTATCCAGGTCACTGAGCCAGTAAATGGAAGAATCAAGGTCTGAACCCTGGACTGTCTTCCTTAGCTGATGTTGCCTGAGAAGGAGTTTAGGATCTGGAAGGTGGAAGCGGGGATGACAGAACACCCCATTTGCTTCACTTGGGCTCATAAGGAAGTAGATCCCATCTAGTAAGTGCTTACTAGGAATATACATGCATACATACATACATCCCTTGGCCACTGGTCTGGCTAGTTAGGTACCAGTGGGCATTGCTGGGATTAACTCCTCTCTAATTGTTCAGATAACATTAACTGAACACCTATTATGTGTCATTTTTCATTGGCCATACCTCCCCCTACTCCATTGAGGTAGGAACCAAATAGGGCTCTGGCTTCCTGGGCAGGGGCAGAGGCCCAGGCAGCTGGACAGAGGTGGAACAAAGTGGGGTGTGGAGGTGAGAGCCCCCCTACAGACTGCACAGTGCCCAGAGGCAGCTATAGCAGCGGCCCCAGATTTACAGCTGCCCTGGTGCTGGTGCCATAAAAGCAAACGATCCTTCTCTGTACTAATTTCTGTGTAATTAGATCTCTCCTGGAATGGAAAGTGGGGAGTGGGGGTAGCCAGGAGGGGAGGGTGCCAAGGACTCTCTATGGAGGTAGGAGGAGGGGCTGCAGGACACACATGGCTTCGTGTGGGTCCGGTTGGGCACTGGGATCTGTGTGCATTGTGACAGAGATGGGAAATGAGATGCCTCACGCTTCTTAGGTAAGGAGGCAGACGGGCCTGAGGTGACAACACCTTTGTGCCCAGGATGGGAGGGAAGATAAGCCTGGGATCGTGTGCAAAGACCCTGAAGCTGGAAGAGTAACTCCTGGCCAGTCTGTGTACACATGGGCAGGTATTGAAATCCTCCGAGGAGCTGTACACAGGCAGCTAGATACCAAACAAAGTCCCTCAGAGAGGCCTGAACAGCAAAACACTCCTACAGATGTATCATATTTACATCCACATTTAGAAAACAATAGATACGTTACATCTCCACATTTACCTGCATGACAGCAGATACTCTCCTCTCCGGATCAAATGCTAAACTTACAGCATCAGCACTAAATAGGACGCAACAAATGTTTGTTCTCTTCTTTGCCCCCACCCATTGCTTGCCCACCTCTTGGAGACAGAGTGAAAGGATGAAAAAAAAGCCCTTTCTTTAAGGTTTTCTTTAAGATACTTGAAGGTGGAGCTCATTAAGTGAGGGGGGAATAAAAAGAATTGCAGAAGAACTCAAGAGGAGGAACGCGGGGTTAGAGAAGGAAAGATCCTGGAGTCTCGCCCTTCCTTAGGAAGAACAAAGTCTCAGGAAAAGAATACTGTATTATTATTTCTACTTCCCCTTCCCCCACCGCCTCCACTCCATGGTGACAAACAATGACCACGGATACGGCACTAATGCCATTCGGAACAACACTTCTGTCGGC
The DNA here is from genome assembly GCA_017311185.1 of Proteles cristata cristata. Lineage (NCBI taxonomy): Eukaryota > Metazoa > Chordata > Mammalia > Carnivora > Hyaenidae > Proteles > Proteles cristata. The sequence continues at coordinate 163,476 of JAESUZ010002047.1, forward strand.
TAAGTCTTACTTCTGCGTTGGAGTGTTTGTGGAAGGGCTTCGGAGGGCGTCTCCTCCAGTCTCCCTCTGCAGCCTAAATTTCTGTCACAGTGAGCCTTCCAGGGAGTCAGCGGCCTCTGCTTCAATCCTTCCGCTGAAATGGAGCTCTTTACTTCCTAAACGGTTTGCTCCGTCACTGGGCTGCTGTAGGGATCAGACTATTCTTTCATGGGATCGAAATCCATCTTCTTTTTAATTTCGGAATATACTATTTCTAACTACCTGTCATATCTCTTTGAGTTATTCTAATGTTTTAAGACCAGTTCAATCAAAGCATTAATCGGCCCCCACAACAGCAATAACAATTAGATACCCATTGGAAAATCAGGAGATTCTGATCTCCGCAGATGATTGTCATGTACTTATCTTAAGCCCTTGTTCTAATGGGTAATTCCTGATTAACCTGAGTAATGAAAATGTATCACAATAAAGAAAGATTTGTCATGCCTTGTTATCACTTCATAAGGCCATCCTTTTAGATACCTGCCATAACACGAGGATATTTCTGTCCCAATAAAACATGATGATGATGTGCTTGGCTAATAAAAAGGAAAAAAAACGTGTATTAAAAATATGTTTAAAATGATTTGCATGAGTGATGTAAATATAAACCACCACCATCATCATTGTCAACATCGTCCTCAGTTTATTTGCCTTTTGAAATCCCTGCTCGACCTTGGGGGTGGGAGTGGATAAAGGGAGAGGGAGGCAGAAAATTAGCATCTATTAAATGCCAGGCACTGTGCTAAATACAGTAACCTTGTGAGATAGGTATTATGATGCCCTTATAGGTGAGGAAATCTGGCTCAAAGAAGTTAAGTGACTTGCCTAAGGTCATGCGGGTAGTAACCAGGCATCAGGATTTTAATCCAGGGACGTCTCATTCCAAAGCGCCCAATTTCCTCCGATAACCCTGGACTGGTTAATTTCACTTCGTTGCCAGCAGCGCCCCACCGAATGGATCTGAACTGCTGTTGTGACTCTAGTGAGGACATATGGTGGGCTCAAAGAACTGACCCTTCCTGGACACCCAGATTGCCCACCGGGGAGCCAGGAGTTCAGAACCTGACCTTTGTGGCTTCTGTGCTCAGTCACATTTCTGCCTTCACCCAGGAGTGCCCATACATAATCACGGATAGCGCTAACAGGCATTGTCACTGTGGTACGGTGAGACAGTCATAGAACGCAGTGTCACATTCTACCCACACCGGGACCCGCACAGGCTGGCTGTACCTTCTCTTCTCCCAGGTGGTGGTGTGCGTAGCCAGCAGGGGTCGCCGGCACACCAGGAATTACTACTTGCTGGGCCCGATCTCCTCCTGCCCCACAGGATGGAACTGTTTCTTCTCCCCTGCTCTCCTCCTAAAATCTCCTAAAATCTCTGGCTAATCCCTCCCCTTCCTTGCTTTCCCCTCCTAGGCAACACCCCCAACCCCCACTCTAGCCCCGACCCTACAGATTTCGAATGACGAGCTAAGTAGTGGCTCACTATGCAGCACCCCTAATCTGCCCAATCCCAACCTGCCCCAGGGACAGGATTCTGGCTGTCAGTCCTGCTTTAGGAATGGCCAGGGAGATGGTAAGAAGCCTGGAGTGCCCAACCTTTTGGTTCATCCTTGCTCGATTAGGGCTCCCTCTCCTTTCAGGGCCTCCCCCGATACCCACTGCTTCTCAGCATCCTTCACTCCACCCTGTTTTGACCATCTTTTTATTGTCCCAATGTTCATGTAAGCATTTGTCCCAGACATCCTCAGAGCCCCCCAGGGTCCTTTAGCTCCCTCGTCTCGGGAGGACCTAAGAATGAAGGAAGAGGCAAATCTCTCACGGAGTGATCTGTGGTCAGTGGTTTCGTATGAGAAATCATGGTTTGGGGAGGATACGGGAGGGGCCCAGGTACCCAGGTTCACAACAGAAAGAGGGCCAGGTGTCTGCTCCCTGCAGGACAGGGGTCCAGACACAGGCTGTGGAGGCAGCTGTGGTCGCCTTCTGGGAGTGGCATCCCTCTGCTCTTTTCTGCCTCTCCCCTCCCCTGCTGTAGCAACAGTGCCCCAGCTTTCCCAGACCCCCACCTCCCCGCAGCCCCCTCCCCCAACTCCTGGAGCCTAGTGATTGGCGGCTGCCTGCTGCAGGGCCGGCTGGGTTTATAGCTTTGCGGCAGCTGGGGAGAAAGCAAGGCCAGAGACAGAAAAATGGAAACCGACCAAGAAATGGAGACCGATGAAGTAAAAGAGAGGAAGACAGAAGCAGAGGCAGAGACCTCTCAAGAATAACAGACACCAAAATCTAAATGACAAGAGGAACAGGCTGAAGCCGAAATGGACACAAAGAAAGTTATAGTGATGCTGATAAAAGATGAGGAAAATGTGATAAAGATGGAGGGGGGGTGGAAAGGGAGAGAAAAAGCACAGACAGAAAAACGTTTGGAAAAATACTGAGAGTAGGGATGTTCAGTCCTTTCCTGGGAGGCAGGAATGTCTTGGTAGTACGTAGAGGGTGGGGTGGACATCTAGGGACTCCCAGAAATTCTGGGATACAGAAGACACTGGAAGATCTTGCGGCAAAGCCAGTTCTCCCCATACCTGTGTTTCCATTCATCTGCTCTAGCCTTTTCCATGGCCACACCTTCCTGGAATTTTTTTTTTTTAATGTTTTATTTATTTCTGAGAGAGAGAGAGAAAGAGACACCATGAGCAGGGGAGGGTCAGAGAGAGAGGGAGACACAGAATCCGAAGCAGACTCCAGGCTCTGAGCTGTCAGCAAAGAGCCTGATGCGGGACTCGAACCTATGAACCGTGAGATCATGACCTGAGCCGAAGTCGGACATTTAACCAACTGAGCCACCCAGGCACCACTGGGGTTTTAAGATTATTACAGAAACGTCCCCCTTGAGGACGGTCCATAATCTAGCATGCAGGAATTTTGTACTATTTTCCACAAAATTAGTGGGGAAACCTGAGGTCTGACACTTGGGAGGAATTTTAATAGTAGAGTTATACTTTGTTGTATGTGGATTAATTTGTAAGGTTGTTGGCTCTGTCATGTCACCTCAACTGGCCCATACCACATTTACCTTATATTACAGTTATTCCTCTATAAGTCCTTTTTGCTAAAACATAAGCTCCTTAACAGCAAGATCTGTGTCTGCCCTTCTTTGTGGCTCCCACAGTGCCTTGTTCTTATTTATTGTGTGAACCAGTGAATGGCCCCTGGAGATGTTTAAGCAGAGGTTGGATGACTACCAATGAGAGATGTAGTCCAGGGAATTTCTGTACTGAATGAGAAGTTGGAAATATATCTCTAAGCGCCCTTTTGGTTTTGAGGTCCTATCAGTGCCCATATATTATATGAACCTGAGTTTGCTCTTATTTCTCCAAATACTCAGGGGTAAGATGCAAAACAGAAAACCTCAAATTATAAAGTACCTTCCGTGTGCCTGGCTCTGTACCAGGCGTTTTACACATCTGATTTCATATCATCCTCACAATAACTTTCCCAGGTAGCAGTTATCCATATCTTGCAGATGAGGGCTCGGACAGATGAAGTGGTTTGCCCCAGGTCACATGGTTAGAAAGTATGACACATTAAATCTGGAGACCTTTAACATCTATGTGATTGCCACAACACCATGATTTGAGAAAGAGGGGAAAAAGAAGAGGGAGGATTTTTGGCTTCTAGATTTAGGGTTGGGAGAGAGAGATTCTGGATTCTAAGCCTGGAAAAAATGCACTTTTGTGAGTGAGAAAAGGACATTTCTATTCTCATCTGATTATCAATAGACCTGGAGAAAGAAAACAATGTGGGAACAGGAATGGTGATCTGGAGATGGGTACTAAGCACTGGGATTCCTTACCTTAGGTTATGGCCTTGGGAGCATGGGGCAGAGGGATATGTCTAGAATGCAGCCTTGGAAGTTTCTGGCATGCATCTTCCTGCCGGTAGGGATGTTGGGAGTCTAGGGATGTCCAGGTTGTTGGGGTCCCATTCTGGGGCAGGGCTTTGGTGAGCACTGTGCAATAGAAATTTAATATGTAATTTTGAATTTTAAGTTTTCTAGTAGCCACATCACAAAAAGTCAAAAGAACCAGGTGAGGATAGACTGGCTGGCTCAGTCTAGACAGTACATGACTCGATCTTTGGGTCATGAGTTTGAGCCAACATTGGGCATAGATATTACTTAAAAATAAAAATCTTTTTTAAAAAAATGTTTATTTCATGAATGGGGGAGGTACAGAGAGAGAGGGGGTCAGAGGATCAGAAGTGGGCTCCAAGCAGACTGCAGAGAGCCTGACACCAGGCTCGGACTCATGAACTATGAGATCACGACCTGAGCCAAAGTTGAACACTCAACCCACTGAGTCACCTAGGTACTCCACAAATACAAATCTTTTAAAAATAAATAAATGTTTATTTGAGAAAGAGAGAGAGAGAGAGAGAGAGAGAGAGAGAGAGTGTGTGTGTGTGTGTGTGTAAGTAGGGGAGGGGCAGAGAGAGAGGGAGACACAGAATCCAAAGCAGGCTCCAGTCTCTGAGTTGTCAGCACAGAGCCTGACACGGGCCTCCAACCTACAAAACCGTGAGATCGTGACCTGAGCAGAAGTCACACAGAACCAACTGAGCCACCCAGGCGCCCCCAAAATAAAAACCTTAATGAAAGAAAAGAACCAGGTGAAACTAACAACATATTTTATTTAATGCAATATATCTAAGTTATTATCATGTAAACATGCAATCAATATAAAATTATTTAAACTTCTTTTTAGATTTTTGGTACAAAGTCTTGAAATCTATTATGCAATTTATACTCACAGCATCTCAGTTTGGATGAGCCACAGTTCCAGTGCTCAGGAGTCACATGGGCTGGTGGCTACCATAGCGGACAGTCCAAGCTTAGACTGTTCCCCACACCTGGCTAGTCAGAAGCAAGCATGAATTCTTTGATGGTGGATCCAGACATCTTGGCTCCTGCCCTTGATTTTTCTTACACCTTGATTCAGAAGTCATTTTTATGTGAATCTGGAGACACACTCCCAATTCCCAAGGGTCAGAATTGTGTTTGTATCTATTACAGGTTCTATGAAGTCCAGCAGCACAAAAACCGCCACCTACAACACTTTCCTCAAGCTCTTGTGAAGCCACTAGAGACCCCCTAGATGCCAATCCAGTGGTTTCCAGGAGTCATTTCCTGGACCTCTCTGCTGCACCTGCCACACCTTCCTACCTCTGACTGATCCTTCCCAGTCTTTTCCATGACTTTGCGTTCTCTGGACTTTTGTTCCATGTGGATGGTCAGCTGGATTCTGCCCTTGGCCCTCTTGCCCTTTCACTCTACATGCAGGGACACCTGGGTGATCTTTCTTCACTCTCGTCACCTTGACTCTCAAGGATCTTAAGTCTCTGTCTTCAGTTCCAAACTCTCATAAGCTCCAGACTTAAATATCTATCCACTGCCTACTGGATCTCTCTCTTATTTGCAAGATTGCAAACACTTTGGAAATGTGTCAACAAGGCAAATGTGTCAATAAGTCAGAATTGCTCCGATCATATTTTCCCTTCGTGCGTTTCTCCATTTATATTATTTATTTGGTGAATGGCATTGCTGGTTATCTGTTCATTGAAACTAGAAATCTGGGATCAACTTGACTTCTTCTGTTCACTTCTCATATCTAATTATCACCAAGTCCCATTAATACTGCCTCCTAAAGAATTCTCCCTCTTTTCCTCTTGACAAGGCTTAAGCGCAGTGCTCACCATTTTTGCCTGGGTTGTTACAATGGGTTCCTAACTGGTTGTTCTGGACTTTCATGATCTGGCAATAGGGTGTAAGCTTCATAAGGACAGGCATTCTTATGTGTTTTTCTGGGGGAGGTTTATTTATTTTGAGAGAGAGAGCATGAGTGTGGGAGGTTCAGAGAGAGAGAAAGAGAGAGAACCCGACACAGGGCTCGAGCTCACGGTTCGTGAGCTCATGACCTGAGCTGAAATCAAGAGTCAGACTGAGCCACCCAGGGGCCCCTCTTATTATTTTTTTTAAGTTCATTTATTTTGAGAGAGAGAGAGAGAGAGAAAGGGAGGGGCAGAGGGAGAGAGAGAATCCCAAACCTACTCTGCACTGTCAGCACAGAGCCTGATGTGGAGCTGGAGCTCATGAACTGTGAGATAGTGACCTGAGCCCAAACCAAGAGCTGGATGCTTAATTGACTGAGCCAGGCACTCCTCTTACATTTTGTTCATGCTGTTTCCCAGTGCCCAGAACAGCACCGGATACATGGTATGCACTCAATGAATATTTGTTGAGTGAATGTATAAGTATAGATCTCTTAGTCCCTCTTTCCAGTCTCACTTCACACAGTGTACGATCTTCATTCAGCAGCCCTGAGTATTTAGATTTCTAAGCCAGTTATGTCTTTGCACATTCTGTTCCTTCTGACTAAGATTCAGCCTCTACATGGCCACCCATGAGAAGCTTTACATCCCCCAGTTGTGGTTAATTATCCTTCCTCTGTGGCCCCAGAGCCTGCTGTGCATACCTCTAAAGTAGTGCTTACCTTACTTAGGAAGATTTGTTGATTTGACTATAAGCTCAGTGAGGGCAATTTTTGACAAGGGTTTTGACTATTCCATCTCTATTCCCAGAACCTGACCCATAAAGAACACTACAGAAAGTTTTCTGAATTCATGCACGACATTTCACGCTTTATTCTTTCAGGCTACCCAGCACACTTCGTAATGTTTTTCAAAAGCTGGTTAGTAAGTCCAATGATGTTCACTTCATTATTCTTTATCCCTTGTATGTGGACATCTATCTATCTATCATCTCCTTTTATATGTATGAAATATTTTATTAAAATGATTTTTAAAATTCTTTTTGGAGGACTGGCAAAAATAACTTTTTTTTTTTTTTTGGATGTACAAACACAGAACCTACCCTCAAGCTGCTTAGAGCTGAGAAAGAAGAAAGGCTGGTAAACGTGGTGTAGTGTGTTTTTATGAAGTATTGTATATGGCACCTCAGGGGATGACTAAAAGAAGTCAAGTAAGACTTCGTGGAGGAGGTGTCCCCTGAGCTGTGGGAAAAGCATGTGCTCGGAGGCATGTAAAGATGGTGGTGTGGTTCTATGAATCTGAACTGCAGAGTTCCTTAGGGTAGGACGGGAAGTGGAAAGGCAAATTGGAGTCAGATGGTGAAGACCCTGACTGGCACACCTAGCGATCTGCACTTCATGTTCCTGTAGGCAACATGCAGCCACTGAGGTTCTGGAAGCAGGGAGTGATGTTTGAATTCGTTATCTCCCACCAGGTACTGACACTCCCGTTCCTATTTGCTGCTTCTTCGTCTGATCTGACTTTTCTTTTCACACTAGGAAAGGAAAAAACCCATTCGGATCCAACACTGTCTGCATGGATGCTGGGAAGCAGAAGAAACAATCCATTCCAGAAGGGAAACAACTAGAAAGGCTGAGCTGCCAAATACCACACAGTGAGGAAGAGACCGAGCTCGGGTTGGAACTCAGGTGTCTTCCCTCCCCGCCCAGGCGGTCAATGATCTTCCCTGAGCTCCCTGCATCGGGGACCATGTGCTGGATCCTGGCGTAGGCAAATTATGAGTCAGGATGAGAAATGGCTCTAAACTTCTGAGCCTGAAGGCGCAGATAGCGCACAAGAAGACCTATGAAGGGCAGAGAGAGGAACAGCTGGAGATTCTAGATATCTAGGCAGGGAGTCCGATGAGGACCTGGGGTGCTTCGTGGAGGAGTGGGTTTGGGAAGGTGAGGCAGAGCTGGGGAGAACGGGAGATGAGAATGACCCGTGTGAAGTTCTAGGGGTGGGAAAGAACAAAACCTGTGCTGCAGTCCTCCTAAGAGCTATTCTTCTGGCCGCCTGTGTCAGTGGCCTTGTGCAGGTACCCATGTGGCTCCTGGGAGGGGCGGGGGTGGCTTGGCAGGGGCTGTGGGGTGGGAGCAGGGGGCTCTGGGCCCCTGTTTGTGTCTTCCCTCCTCCCCTTTTGCACTAGGTGGGGCACCCTTCTGGAAGCCGGGATGTCTGGGTTCCAGATTCTTCCCTCCCCAACCTCCCCCAGACATAAATCACAAGTGATTTCATTAAATGCACCTCCTGCTGGGGATGTTGGCTCATAATTCCTCTCTGATTAACCCCCACTACCCCGGCAAGTTTATAGGCCAAGCGAGGGAGGGGGGCAGGCGGAGGGAAAAAGGAGGGATGGGGGGAATCCCAGGCGGGTGATGGATGCCTCTGTCAGCCCAGCTCGTATTTATTAATAGTCTTAATACGGGAAGCAATAAAGGAAGAGAGGGATTCTATTAATTAAATCATTGTTATAATTAACTTTCATTAAAGGAGGATCAATAAAGAGGAGTTGAGATGGAGAGAGGAGAGATCCATTATCTCTAATTTCCTTGGAAGGGATTCAGGGAATGAGATGGGGTTGCTAGGAGACAGCGACAGGCGGGAAGAAGGAAGGATGGAGGATGTCATCCAGGTGGGGTGGGAAGGGGGGTGGAGGGGGGGTTCAGGTGGGTGGAGAGAGGGATTGGTGCAGGTTGCCCACCCAGGGCCCCTGAAGGGAAAGGAGGGTGGCTGATAAGGGAGCTCCTGGGATGGGGAGCGTGGGGGTTATAGGCATGGCTTGTGCCGGGCATTGCTGAGAGTCTCGGTGAGCACGCAGGTCTTTAATAAATGCTTTACGACGCTGTGTGTGTGTCTAGCCTGTGAAGCTAGTTAGAGTGGATGAATGTGTTTTTGTGACTGTGGAGTCAGAGTGTGCATATGGGTATGTGAGGATGGCAACGGAGGGAGAGGGGGCTGCAGGGACGGAAGGAAAATCAAATAGACTTCCGAGGGATGGAGTTGAGGGCATTTTTTATTAAACGGTTCCCCAAAGGTATGAACTCCTGACAGGGGTAATGCCCATCTTTGGCCCACGACACAGTGATGAATGCTATGGAGGGTGAAAGTCTGAGGAGAGGAAACTTCCCCTGTCTTCTGAGACATGCACCTGCGCCCAGAACCCTGGGTTCTGCCCCGCCCACCCCAGGACTGAAATCCTGAAATCCTGTCCCACGTGGACCCAGAGTGTGCTCCCTCCCCCACTGCAGTCTTTCCCAAGCCAGCCACCCCACCACAACCCCGGACAAAGATCCCTCCCTCCTCCTCTGCCCACCAAGAGGCATAGCTGGGAGATGCCGGGCACATCCCTCCCGCCCCCCAAGAAGGCAGGGAGTGTCCCCTCCCTCCCATTCCCCTCCACTATGGTCTACGAGGCAGCTGCCTGGACCTTCATTGCCCCAGTCACACCTTGTGGTAAGAACACATTTTATTAGAATCGTTATACATATCATATAAATATATTTGTCCAAACTACAGATTGGGGGTGGGATACTGTGGGAAAGCTCTTATTGCTGTGGGGGAGGGGATCTGGAGAGGAAGGGCTGAGAAGTGGGGACACCTGGGACCATTTGTTTCCCCCATCCCTCACAGAAGGCACAAATGCATTATTTCTTTCCATGTGAGGACACGGGGGGCAGGGAGGAGGGCAGGAGATAGGAGTACAGAAAACCTCAGAATACAAAAGAAACATCCAAATTTCATATCTAATGGTGTGGAAAAGGCTGGGGTGGGGGGTGCAGAAAGCAATGGGGAGGGGGGACAGAAAGAACCACTGAAACTCAGAACTGAAAGAGACCTTGAAGAGGCCATGATGTCCATGCTGCTGCCTCCATGCAGGCCCCAGAGAAAACTCAGGTAAACCAACAAAGACCCCCCTCCCATGAGAGAGGGTGGGGTGCCCCAGGAATTGGCTTTGGGGCATCGGAGTGCGTGTGTGAGTGTGTATGAGTGTATGTGTGGTGGTGGCGGCGAGGTCGCTGGTGTCAGTGCCAGAAGCAACCTACCCTCAGGGAAGGTCTCCTCCATCCTGGTTCCTCCAAAACTGCTTTTTGGGGGGAGGGTCAGGTCGGCCACTGCTTCGGAGAAGGACCCCCTGCCTAGACAAAAGAGCCAGGCAGGAGGTGATGCAGGTGAGAGCCTGGGCTGGAAATGGCTCAGGGGAGCGGAGCGGTGCTTAGGGAACAGAATATCATGGAGCCCAGTGAGCTGGAAAAGAGGCCTGGGACCTAACCGTGTGCATGAGTGAGTGAGTGAGAGAGAGAGAGAGAGAGAGAGAGAGTGTGTGTGTGTGTGTGTGTGTGTGTGTAGTGTATCTGTGCATGTACTAGGGAAGGGTGAGATCACTCAAAGGTAAAGGGGTCCTGGGTGCTGAAAAAGAAGTGTCCATCCATGTGGTCCTCCAGGGTCTCCTTATCGCTCTCAGCTGGAAAGCGCTCCTTACAAATAGGGCACTCCTTCCACGGGGGGGTGGCAGGGCCCTCGGACGAGGCACCCACTGCAAAGCCACTGCAGGAGACAGAGGGAAAGGAGAGGGTCAGGATGCTCCTATGCTTTTCTTGCCTTGTGGGCCTCAGAGACAGGGACGCATGCTCCTGGGCGTACCCTGCTCCTGGGAGCTCTCTCTCCTAGCCTCACCCACAGCATCCACCCCCCACCTCCAGGGCCAGAGCCTTAGTTCCCCGGCTCTCCATGCCCTCTCTGCTTTCGTCCCCGCTGGTGGCTGTGGTGCACAGCCCATCCCCCACCACCCTGATCTCTCCTCCCTCCATCTCCGTCTGCTGCCTAATGAGGCTGAAAATGAGTCTGACATCGTCCTTCATCTTCCTGCTCCAGCCGAGAAGGATGACAGCATCACCCCCTCCCTGCCCTGAGCCCATCTCACATCGAGGCAAAGCTGGGGGCTAGATGATAAAATCTCTCTTCCCCCTGCCTTCCCCTCTTGACCTGCAAAAGAAAAGGGAAGGCAGAAGGGGCGATCTGATACCTGAATACCCCACCCCTGCAGCTGCATCACCCAAAGGGTCTCCCAGGGAAGTCAGGGAAGGAGGACAGCATCTCAGGGGTGGTCAGACAGCTGCTGGACCCCAGTCCTCTCTCAGTTCCCATCCCTGGGGGCACTGGTCACCTCCCTTCCTCCCCAGATGGAGCCTTGGTACCTACCTGGTGGTTGGGGAAGGGGGAGGGGCAGGAGAGAGGGGATGCAGGGCAATTTGGGCTCCACGGAAGATGGTGCTAGAACAACACAGAAGCCAGTTAAAGGCAGGGCCTCTCAGTGCACATGTGCATTGATAAGATGGGGGGAGGGATTACCTGACAGCACCTGAGATTTGGAGTTGGTGGGTGATTTTTTGTGTCAACCACACCTATGTCTCCTTTTCTTGGCTGGGACCAAGAAGAGGGAGCTTGGGGGAAGGGCATGGGGACCTGGATGCCCTTTCCGCTGGCCTCCTCCCACCTCCCTCGTGTTCTCTCCCCCTTTTGCACTCACCTGGCCATGTCATAGAAAGCATTGCCCAGCTCAGGAAGCAGCAGGTTGGCCTCCTCACCTCCACTCTGGACTGCTGCCATGAGGACTGACTTCTCATCTTCGGCCTCCTGGGTAGCAAAGAGATAGGACTGGGTTTTGGGGTAGCGTCCCAAGATAGGGGAGCAGCACACGGTGGGGGGTAAGAGCAGTCCAGGCCCAGACAGTGGACAGTGGACTCTAGTAAGAGTGAGGCAGGACAGGAGTTTTGATGGGGGCTGGTGGTGAGAAGAGGAGGCGTGCGGGGTGCAGGGGTTGGCAGTGTTGAGGTTAGTGGGTTGGACTGGATTTGGGGCCATGGCCTTGAAGAGAGGCTGGGCCTGCCTCCTCTCCCCCAAGGGAAGAAGAGAGCCCTGTATGGCTAAGACTTCCTTTTCTGGAGGCTGGGCCACTGGGTGTGGCCATACCTGCCTCTTCCTCCCCATCCCTGCTCTGTTCCCCGCCCCCTGCACAGCTCACCGAGTCAGAGCTACTCTCCTCAGCTGGCCCTGAGAGGTGGGGAGCAATGGGAGCGGGCTGGCTGATGACGACCAAGGGAGAAGCCTCTCGTGGCTCAGCAGGAGAAGAGCCTGTGTCTCCACGCTCACACAGGCCATAGGGAGGGACCCTCATGTCTTCTGGGGACTCGTCCTCTGAGTCTGTCAGAGCCGCTGGGCAGCCTGTCAGTGAGGGAGAGGGCAGAGAAGGATGAATTGTTAGCAGCTTGGCTCAGCTTTCTCTCTCTGGGTAAGGGGATATGGTTACACTAGACAGGGGCCAGAGTCCGGGAAGGAAAAAGGCAAAACACAGGAGGCAGAGGCAGTTGCCAGAGGGGTCACATGCAGCTTTCCCCGACGGGGCAAACAGTTGGGTTGGGGGGGAAGAGGTGTCCCAGGACGGAGGGGTGTACAGACTCGGGCCCGCAGCCGCCTCCTCGTCCTCTGTGACAGCATCCTCGTTCCACTTCTCGTCTGCCACCTTCTCCAGGCGGGCCTCCAGCTTTCTCATGTACTCTAGCAATTCCTGGAGTTGGGAGCAAAGAGGTGAGGGAGGCTGGGAAGATGCCAACCCCACTGCCTGGAGAACCCTCTTTGACCCAAAAGGAACTCTGAGCTCCTCAGGACTGGATGCCTTCCCCAAAGCGGGCTGTGGGGGTGGAGGAGGGGAGGAGGCAGCTCAAAGTAGAGCCTCACTCCCACCCCAGGAGCCCTCCTTCACCTCTTTCATCCCTCCCTCTCCCCCACAGTCCTCCCCTGTTCTGCCAAGTCGACCAATGAGAGGAGCCACAGTCCCGTTTTTAGCCTCTGGGCCCTCTTAGAGTTACCAGTTCCTAAGTCAAGAGATGACTACGAGATAGGAAGTCCCCCTGTGAGTCCTCGACTCTGGCATCCAAGGGGCCTGAGTCACGGGTTCTCACCTGCTTCTCCTCCTGCAACTGTTCCTTCTCCTTCTGGAGCACGCGCAGGGCTGACCGCAGCTCTGTCAGCTCCCGCTTGCTCTCCGACAACTGCACCTGAGGGAATGTGGAGCCTAGAATGTACCTCCAAGAACCGAGGCTCTGCGACCTGGATCCCCCCAACCTAGAACCATGTTCCTCTGTGCCTCTGCCCCTCTCTTCCCCGACACAGGGGAAGCCCCAACACTCTTCTTCGAGTCCCTTGTCTTGATGACAGGAGACAGTCGCCCGAGTCCCAGTCTGCCTCTCCAGTGTGGGCCTGCGAGATTGCCTCTGGGCTGGGATACAGAGGCCCTGGTCACAGCAGGGGCGTTCTAGAATTCCCCTAAGTCATCGCTATGAGGCCCAGATTTGCCTTGAGAACAGAGAGGGACACTGAACATTTCAACCCAGTGAGATCTGGGATGTGTGCAAGGAATACATCACTCAATACGTAAGTGGGCACCCAGCACTTCTGAGCCCACACCCAGGACAGAGAGAGAGGCTGCTGACACCTCAGGAGGCGACAGGACCAAGACTCTCAGGTAGCTGGGTGCCTCACCACGCTAGAATCCTTTTCCCGGGCCAGCTCAGTCTTCAACACTTGATTCTGGGTCTTCTCCTCCTGAACTGCCTTTTCCAGTCGAAGAATCTCTGCACTTAGCTTCAGGATCTTGTCTTTCTCTGCCTGGGATGTGGCCGAAAAGGAACGTGGGAGGGGAAAGGTGAAGGAAAAGGGACGCAGCTGGCAACAGCACCATCCCTCGCTGTGTCCTTTCCTCTATTTAACTGAGTATTTGGGAAGCAATTTCCCCTTCTTGGCTTCCTCATTCCTGATACTTCTCAATGAAGGAAGGGGCACGCCAGCAAGGTGCCTTGCTGATCAGACATGGGCATCACGACGGGGCCCGGGGCCTAGGGCAGGAAATGTTTCCCAATCAAGGTGGTAACCACGGGAGGTGCTACGAAGGTCAGGGCTGGGACACCCTACTTAGGGATGGGTCGTACCTGGCCAGTGAAATGTTACCTCCCTCAGAGCCCCTCCCCACCTGAGTCCCCTAAGCTTCTCACCACTTTCTCCCTTCCTAAGGGGCCTGACCCATGGAGGTGGGGGCAGCAGCCATGAGGATGGCAGGTCCCCCCATCCCTCTACCTCCATACTCTGCAGCAGCCCTGCCCGCTCCTTGCTCCATTGGCTTTTCTCCTCCTTCAGGTGGAGGCTGAGCTCCGCCAGCCTGCCATTGACTCCGGCCACTTCCAGGCGGCTGCGGTGTAGCTCGGCCATGGTGCGGTCCCGGGCTCCTGCTGCGCTGGCCAGCTCCTCCCCAAGAAGGGCGGCTTTCTGCTGGCTTGAGGCTGCGAGCTCTTGGGCTCCTCGAAGCTGCTCCTTTAGGGGCTCCAGCTCAGCCTCAGAAGAAAGGAGGAGACGGAGATTAGGGCTCCCAGTGAATATTCTCGAACCAAGAAGGTAACCAGCGTCCCTTCTACCCTGCACTGCAGCAGGACTCGAGATTTACACTGTTCAACCTTTAGCCATGTCTTTTCCCCAGCTGGTCCTTGGAACATCCTCTACTTCCCGCTGCTTAGAGGCTTCACTCACCACGCGTTGCTGGGCCTGGCCTAGGGAGTCCTTCATTTGGGCCACCTTGTCCTTCAGTCGTTGGGTCTGAGCCCCCTGCTCCTCTAGCCGGCCCTTCGCTTCCTGCAGCTCCAAATTTAAGCAGCGGTTTTCCTGTTGTGCCATTTGGAGCTCAGCCTGAGGGAGGCAGAGAAGAGGTGAGGACAGGGGTATATGTTTTTGGGGTGGCTGGGGGGACGAGAGAGATCAAGGTTCTGCTTCCCAGGTTTAACACAAACTCAAGCGTTCGGCTCTTGTCAGCCCTTCTTGGGGGTCTCAGCTCAAAGTGACTTGGTCCTGAACATCCAGTCTCCAGCTCCCATCATGTGGTAGCGCCATCACAGCCTTGGTGGGGTCTTACATAAATCTAGGGATCCCGTGTACCATTTCTGCTTCTCCGCTCTTCCTTTCATTATTATCTGTCTTTTTAAAAAGGTTTCATTGGGGGGCGCCTGGGTGGCTTAGTCGGCTGGGCGTCCGACTTTCGCTTGGGTCGTGATCTCGCGTTCGTGGGTTCGAGCCCTGCGTCGGGCTCTGTGCTGACTGCCAGCTCAGAGCCTGGAGCCTGTTTCAGTCTGTGACTCCCTCTCTCTCTGACCCTCCCCTGCTCATGCTGTCTCGCTCTCTCTCTCCTAGAAATAATAAATTAAAAAAAAAAAAAAAGGTTTCATTGGGGCGCCTGGGTGGCTCAGTCGGTTAAGCGTCCGACTTTGGCTCAGGTCATGATCTCTTGGTTCGTGGGTTCCAGCCCTGCATCAGGCTCTGTGCTAACAGCTCAGAGCCCAGAACCTGCTTCAGATTCTGTGTCTCCCTCTCTCTATCTGTCCCTTCCCCACTTGTGCTTTGTCTCTCTTCCTCTCTCAAATATAAACATAAAAAAAAAAGGTTTTATTTTTTAAGTAACCTCTATGCCCCACATGGGGCTTGAACGCACAACCCCAAGATCAAGAGTCACTCACTCCACCAACTGTGCCAGCCAAGCACCCCTCTGCTCTTCCTTTTAGATCACAGCTCAATCTGGATGTCCTATGTGTCCCTCATACTCCGCATATTCTACTTCCCGCCCCGCTCCTTTCCACTCTTATTTCTGTCCATGCTACTAACTACTTCCTAGGTCACTCAGGCTGGATCCCTTGGTACCAGGCTTGGCTCTGTTCTTTCCTTAGTGACCCCAAGAAAAGCCTTTTGCTTCTCCATCCTCCATCTTGTTCATAGCCATTTTCTCTTTTCTACTATCACGGCAACCATGTTAGCCCAGGCTCTGGTCATTTCTTACTTAGATTACTGAATGATCTCATAACTAGTTTATTTCCCAGGAGGAAATCACGTTCACTTTCTTTAAGTCCCACTTAAGTACATGTCACCCCCTTGAAACTCACGGATGCCTCTCATTTGCTTATAGAATAAAGACTAACTCTAGATCCTCTCCAATCTGACCTAGGCCTTGTCTCAAACTCTCCAACCACACCTTCAACTGGCCTGAGCGTTCTGGACTCTCGGCCTTTGCGTCGTCTTTCTCAGTTCCCAGAATGGCCTCCCTCTCATTTCTGTCTATTTAAATTCTACCTACTCTTTACTGCTGAGCAAATGGCTTTCAAATAATTTCCCACGGAAGTCTAGAGTTTGGAGGAAGCCATGGAGAGGTTCTGCAAATCTGTGATTTGAGCTCCTTGGAAATAATTTAAAAAATATGTGAGAAAAACAACACATGAGCTCACAAGTTAACACAATGGGGATCACCAATCCACTGACATGTGCTTCTGAGTTAATTCACTTTTTTTTTAAGGTTAATTTATTTTTGGTACAAATTGCAGAATAAAGTTTCTCTTGGATTTTCTTTTTGTTTGAAAAGCAAACTGAGATGGCATGGTGGACAGTTTAAAAACTGCTGTCAGGGGCGCCTGGGTGGCTCAGTTGGTTAAGCCTCCGACTTTGGCTCAGGTCATGATCTCCCAGCCAGTGGGTTTGAGGCCCATGACAGGCTCTGGGCTGACAGCTCAGAGCCTGGATCCTGCTTCTTCCTCTCTCTCGCCCCTCCTCCACTCATGCTCTGTCTTTCCCTCTCTCAAAAATAAATTAACATTCAAGAAAATAAATACTTGAATGAATACAAATAAATTTATAGTAATAAACTATTGTTTTTTTTTTCTATTCAATGAGGTTCCACATAAGATGTAAAACTTGACTGCGGGGTGGGAAGGAAAGCCAAAAACGTTGGAAAATACTAGCCTCGTTTATGCCTCTCTTTTGTTTGTTTGTTTGTTTAGTTTCAGGACACTCTGTGCCCAGTGTGGGACTTGAACTCACACCGAGGTCAAGAGTCTCATGCCCTACTGACTGAGCCAGTCAGGCGTCCCTGCCCCTTCTAATGATCTTGACAACACGTGCTCTTGCCCATTTCTGGGAGCATCTTAACACTTTATTATTCTTCCCCGGTGATGCTGAATACATTCCACTTTGACCCATCCTGATTTGGGCACACATTTTATGTTTCCTAGGACAGTGCGCCCAATGTTGTCTTTACATTTTTTATCGGCTTCGGTGCCCGGCACTCAGGAGGGCCTCAATGCAGTGGGAGAACAATTGAGAAAGCAAACCGACCCTGAGCCCCTACCTCACTCTGCTCCTTGTCTGCTTGCACTTCTTTCAGCTGCCCAAGGAGCTTCTCCTGTTCCCGAGTCAGGGCCTTCACGGTGTCTCTCACCCTGTACGTGGGGACATGGAATGTCAGGTAACCTGCCAGTCACCCCAGAAGGAATGAAGGATGTGGACTTCTGTCTTTAGCTCTTTTTCTGGGGCCCCTCCAGGCCCATGCCTCCACCTGTCTCTAGGATGCTCAAATCCCCAGAAGCCCTGAGAACCCAAGACTCTTGGTGCTAGAACACAATCTAGAAATAAACAGTTTGTCTGTTTTCTTTATGTATCATTTTAAGGAATGTTTTGCTGACGGCTTCCTAGTTGTTTTCATTCAATCAAGAGACCAGAATCCAGTCTTTTCTTAGACAAGGGACAGCCATGATCGATTATCAACTTTGGATCTAGATCAGAAGTTAGAAAAATTTTCTTCTGTAAAGGGCCTGATAATAATTACTTCGGACTTTGCAGGCCATGAGGATTCTGTGGCAACTATTCAATTCCGCCACTATAGTGTGAAAGCAGCCACAGACATATAAATGAATAAGCATGGCTGTTCCAATAAAACTTTATTTATGAACACTGACATTTGCATTTCAGGTCATTTTCACATCACAAAGTATTTTTCTTGTTTTGTTTAACTGTTAATTCATCGTTAAAGCATTAAAACTCACGGGCTGTACAAAAACAGGTGGCAAGGCTAGATCTGGCACATGGGGCCATAGGTTTACTGACCCCTGGCTAGACAGTCCCTAATCTTTTCCAGATGCTCAGTCTGATCCCTGCTTTTCTATTCCATGATTTAGAACCTAGACATTTACTATCTCCCTAGGGCAAGACTACCATATCCTACACTGGAGAAGCCTCAGGGAGTAACTCACTTTTTTACTCTGGGCCTTGGCTAGAATGCTTCTTTCCTTTAAAGGAGTTTAAAAACATACATAAAGTCTACTGGTGGCGAATGAAAGAGACTTAATTACATGATTTGATGAAAGAAAGAACTAGAGTGTTTCTCCTGGCGAAGATGTGAAGGCCAGGCATGGGAAGTGGTCAACATGTGTGCCATTTGGTAAAAACAATAGTTGTCTGGTAGAAGGAAATTCATCCTGTGCAACACCAGAGGTCTAAATCAGGACTAACGGAGGCAAGTTATAGGAGGGAGGTGTTTGGTTCAATACAAGAGATACAAAAATGATAGCTGTCTGATATTGAAAAGAGGCTGCCTTTTTAGGTAGTGACCCTCTCAATTACCTGACATTCCTCTGGGTGCTAAGATTCTATGACTTATACCTTTTTTCAGAGGAGAGATCCTGTAACATTTCTGGATCACCGGTTTGGACATTTCCTAACAGCAAGAATGGGGTCTCATCTTCTTTGCTGTGATAAAAATCTGAAATCCATCCTCTCTTGTGTTGACTGTTCTAGCCATTCTTTTCTTCCAAATCCTCTACTCTTAGCTCCTGCTTAGCCTTCGTGGCCGCATAAACAGTAACTTACAATTACTTTTAAAGGTGAGGAATACAGAATGGGCTTAGGAAAGATGGAAGAGAGCCAGGCAGGGAAGTGGAATAGCCTGAGCGAGGTTGAAAGGGGAAAGAGCCACACTGGGCAGAGTGCAGGCTCGCCTGGCTGAAACAGGAGGCCGGAGTTTGGTGGTGACAGGGAAATGCAGGGAAGTGGGGGCGGGGGGTGCCCTCACCTGTCTAGCTCCACCTCCTTTGTCAGCACTTTCTCACTGATGGCCTGGATGTCGTCTTCCAGCTCCAGGATGCGTGCCACATGGTCTCCCTGCTGCCGGCTCAGGATGTCCCTCTCTTCTATGAGCTCCCCGTGGGACCGGGAAAGCCCCTGGAATCACGGTTCCCCCCCCAGGAAAATGAGCTTGAGACCCACCTCTCAAAGAACAGAACAAGGGCTTAGGGGGAGCACACAGAGTTTGCCTGTTCTCACCCCCCATAACCCGTTGGAGAGCATTCCCTTACTGGCCGATACGGCCACCTCCACCCCACCTCAGCCCTCCTGTGTGCAAAGAACTGAGTCTCCTTACATTGCGTTTGGGCATGTGTCTCCTGTCACATCAAGTTAAATCCTACTCGTTACCCCTTAAAGCTGTTTTTGATGCCAGAACCATCTTAAAAGCCCACTAACATCTCTCCTTTCCCATCTTCTCTGGGTTTGGAGTTTGGACCCTGGGTAAGAGGCTCGGCCCCGGTCCCCACCTGGCCCGACTCCCACCTTGTACTGCTCCGTCAGCTCCGCGTGCTCCCGCCTGGCGGTTGCTAGGGCCGTCTCGAGCCCCTGCACTTGACTCCTCAGCTCCGTCACCTGTCCCTCCAGCTGCAGCTTCAGCTGCATCAGGTCATTTCTCTCTTGCTGGCTCTCATCCAGCTGGTTCTAAAGGGAGTGGGGTGAGAAAGGGGGTGTGCTCGTGAAGGTCCCGGTCCCCTCACTCTGCAGGTGCATTCGGGGCTGGGAGGTTACATCAGTAGCAGCTATAAAGAGCTGAGTAAGAGGAGGTTTGTGTGTTCCCGAATGCTGCCCACCACCAGTCAGATGCACCAGCTCTTGACACTCTTGAAAGAAGTCTTTCTCAATCCACACAGACAAAAGAGACGGTTCCCTGAATTTGCCCTTATCTATTCTGAAACCCGACAGAGGTAGGTTTAAATCTCCAATATAATTTTTGTTAGCTATGTCACTTTTTTAAAAAAAATATTTACTTATTTTTTTGAGAGAGAGACAGAATGCGAGCAGGGGAGATGGAGAGAGGGAGACACAGAATCTGAAGCAGGTTCCAGGCTCTGAGCTGTCAGCACAGAGCCTGACACAGGGATTAAACACACAAACCATGAGATCATGACCTGAGCTAAAGTCACACACTCAAACCAACTGAGCCACCCAGGTGCCCTGCTGGCTATGTCACTTTGAATGAGGTACGTAACTTCTCTGAGTCTCTGTCCTCATTTGTAAAGTGATCTCTTAGCCTAGATTTTTGAAAGATAATTATAATGAGAATAACGAATGTAAAAACAGAACACGGACGATATCCAGATGGCCAACAGACACACGAAAGAAAAGGTGCTCCACATCACGCATCATCAGGAAAATGCAAATCAAAACCACAATGAGCACATCTCACAACTGTCGGAGTGGCTAAAATAAAAAAACACAAGGAACAAGTGTTGGTGAGGATGTGGAGAAAAAGCGATCCTCATGCACTGATGGTGGGAATGCAAACTGGTGCAGCCACTGTGGAAAATGGTGTGGAGATTTCTCACAAAGTTAAAAATAGAACTACCCTACAGTCCCATAAGCACACTACTGGGTATTTACTCAAAAATATGAAGGGCGCCTGGGTGGCTCAGTCAGTTAAGCGTCCGACTTCGGCTCAGGTCATGATCTCCCGGTCTGTGGGTTTGAGCCCTGCGTTGGGCTCTATGCTGACAGCTCAGCGCCTGGAGCCTGCTTCCGATTCTGTATCTCCCTCTCTCTCTACCCCTCCCTGCCTCGTGCTCCGTCTCTCTCTGATAAATAAATAAACATTAAAAAAATTTTTTTAAATATATGAAAACACTAATTCAAAGGGATACGTGCACCCCAATGTTTATAGCAGCATTATCTACAATAGCCAAATTATGGAAGCAGCCCAAGTATCCATCGACTGAAGAATGGATAAAGAAGATATGGTGTATATATATATATATATATATATATATACATATATATATATATATACACATATACGTATATATATATATATACGTATATATACATATATATATACACACATACACACACACACACACACACACACACACACAATGGAATATTACTCAGCCACGAAAAAGAATGAAATCTTGCCATTTGTAACAACATGGATGAAGATAGAGAATACAATGCTAATTGAAATCAGTCAGTCAGAGAAAGATAAATACCATATGATTTCACTTATATGTGAAATTTAAGAAAACAAGCAAAGGAAAAAAAGAGATACAAACCAAGAAACAGACTCTTCACTATAGAGAACAAACTGATGGCTACCAGAGGGGAGGTGGGCAGGGAGATGGGGGAAATGGGTGATAAAGATTAAAAAATACACTTATCATGCTGAGCACTGATTAATATATATGGAACTATGGAATCATTACATTGTACATCTGAAACGAACACAACACAGTATGTTAACTACGTTAGAATTAAAATAAAAACTTAATGTAATAGAAAAAAACAACCCCAGAAGGCGGGGTAGGAGCTCACATATCTCTGACTTATGTAAGATATAGACATCTTCCAGGGTGCCTGGGTGCTTAGTGGGTTAAGTGTCTGACTTCAGCTCGGGTCATGATCTCGCGGTTCGTGGGTTCGAGCCCCATGTCGGGCTCTGTGCTGACAGCTCAGAGCCTGGAGCCTGCTTCAGATGCTGTGCCTCCCTCTCTCTCTGCCCCTCCTCTGTTCACATTGTTTCTCTCTGTCTCTCAAAAATAAATAAATTAAAAATTTTTTAAAAAGTATATAGATATCTTCCTATTCTTGTGTTGATCCTGTGTGTTTAATTTTTTTTTTTAATGTTTTTTATTTATTTCTAGGAGAGAGAGAGACAGCGTGAGCAGGGGAGGGTCAGAGAGAGAGGGAGTCATAGGCTCAAACAGGCTCCAGGCTCTGAGCTGGCAGTCAGCACAGAGCCCGACGCGGGGTTCGAACCCACGAACCGCGAGATCATGACCTAAGCGAAAGTCGGACGCTTAACCGACTAAGCCACCTAGGCGCCCCAATCCTGTGTGTTTAGAGGGTTCTAGAAGGCAAGAGGTTATCTCAATCACCCAAGATACCCATTTTCACCCTCTGAGCACTTCCTCCAGTCTGCCCTCTTGTCGGGGGAGTGTACTTCCTCCCCACTTTCCCTGTCCCTGATCTTCCTTCAGGAACAGGAAGTTCTTGCCAACATCTGCCCCCGCTCTCTAACTCTTCTCTATTTGGTCTATTTGGTCCCATAGAAAAAGAATACAAGCCACTTATATAGTTTTTAAACTTCCTAGTAAATAGCCAAAAAAAAGTAACAAGAAACAGGTGAGATTCATTTTAATGGTATTTTATCCAACTCAGCGTATCTAAAATATTATCATTTCAACATGTGGTCAATATAAAAAAAATTACTGATATCTTTTACTTTCTTTTTTTTGGGAATACTAAGTCCTCAAAATCCTTTGTGTATGTTTCCCATTTGGACCAGTCACATTTCAAGTGCTCAAAAGACTCCAGTATTGGAGGGTGCAGGTGTGGGGCCCTACCATCCGCTCTCACTGCTCACCTGTCCCGGAAGGGGGACTCATACTCCCCTCTGCTGAACATTCCTTCCCTGGAATAGCTTCCCTCCACCCTTTGGATTGTCCTCTAGGGCCCAGGACAGGATGGAGCACTTGGGAGAAGGAATGTTTAGAAAGTACTTGTGAAATCTTGTGTGACATGGGCCTGTGGGGAGCTTGCTTTCCTGCCCTACATGTTTGTGTCTGTTAGATCAAAGCTTTCTTAACGGCAAGATTGTGTAAGTCCCGCTGAGGTCCTCGGCTGAGGCCGCAGCCCAGCAGAAGGTAGAGTGAGAAGCAGTCCCTCGCCATGCAGCCCTCCCACTTCCCTTTCCCACTCCCCTGCGCAGCAGCAGCTCTCTGGCTGTGTTCTCACCTGTAGCACAGTGGCCTTGGGGACGACCAGCAGGATGTCAGAGCCGCCATCGGTCTCCTCCAGGGTCACCAGTTCATCCATGGGCCTTGGCTCTCGGAACTGGAAAGGGGGGCTCTGCCCACACACCCGGCCCTGGCGGTTCACATATCGGAACTGGTAGAGCTGGGCTCCAGGTTTGGGCAAGTAGCTGGCTGTGGGAAGAGGAATGGACCCAGGACCCCAATATGATCCCAGGCCCTCAAGGGCTTGGCAGTCTCCCTTCCCCTTCAGGTGTCTTTTTTTTTTTATTAAAAAATTTTTTTTCTAGAGAGAGAGCACAAGATGGGGAGAGAGAGAGAGAAAGAGAGAGAGAATCTTAAGCAGGCTCCATGCTCAGCACAGAACCCAACACGGGGCTCGATCCCACAACCCCTGGGATCATGACCTGACCTGAAATCAAGAGTTGGATGCTCAACTGACTGAGCCACTCAGGCGCCCCCACCCTGATGTGTCTTATCACCCACTGTCCTTGGCTCCAGCTCCTTGTTCCCTGTTCCACATACTGTTTCTTTCCTCTCTACCTCCCACAGGCTATTTCTGTTCCCTGGGATACTCTTCTCCCTCCCTTCTGCCTAGGCGTGTCCTTCCCCTCTTTCCCAAATCTACCTTCCCTAATAATAATAATAATAATAATAATAATAATAATAATGCTAGTTATCACTTACTGAGTGCCCATCCTGTACCAGGCACTATGCTAACCCTTTACCTGTATCACTTTAAACCTTCATATTGTCCCTATAAGCCATGCATCCCTTTTTACTGTTAAGATGATAGAAACAGAGAAATTAAGTAATTTGTCCAAGGTCCAATAGCTTGTAAGTATTAAAGTTGAGATTTGAACCCAGGTCTTTCAGAATATAATGACTACCTTCTTCTCAATCTACAACAATACCTTTCCTTCTTTCCTACCCCTAGTTCTCCGAGGGATTTCTTTTTTTGGTGTGTGTGTTGGGGTGGGGTGGCAGGATTCCTGGCCCTTGACAGCTCCTTCCATCTCTAAGTCCCTGATTCTGTAATATTCCCACAATTCTATGCCTGCTGAGCCCTGTTGGATATAGTTCTCATTTATTTGCCCTTCTTTTTTCTTTTTTTAATTCTTTTTAATGTTTTATTTATTTCTGAGAGAGAGAGACAGTGTGAGCAGGGGAAGGTCAGAGAGAGAGGGAGACACAGAATTTGAAGCAGGCTCCAGGCTCTGAGCTGGCTGTCAGCATAGAGCCCGACGCGGGGCTTGAACCCACGCACGGTGAGATCATGACCTGAGACGAAGTCAGACGCTTAACCGACTGAGCCACCCAGGCGCCCCTTCCATTATTTTATCTTGTCGTCTGTGCCTAATTTTGGTTTCTGAGCCCACTACCTTCCTCCAAACTTCTATCCCCTCGGCTCCTCCCTCCCGGACCTTCCATGTTCCCTCCTACCTTGGAACTGGACACTGGCGTGGACAGGGGATCCATCAGTTGCACTTTCAGGTACCGAAGACCACACAAAAGTGTGGTAATCCCGAACACAGGCAGCCTCCACCTGTGAAGGGCCACGGCGGGAGAGGGGTATGGTGATGAAGTACGAGCTATGGACGGCAGAAAGGGCTGAGGGGCTGAATGGGGGCTAGGATGCTGTTACAGTGACAATGATGATCACAGACAAGGAAAGTGGAGGGATCCTCTGTGGCAGGAGAGAGCAAGGCTAAGATGGGGAGCAGATGAACCTTGCTTACACAGATGGCTTCTGTCACCTGTGACATCTTTGCCCCTTTTCTCTGTCAACATGGGGTTGAAAACCCAAGAACTAAGTCATTCCCCTGATTCCAACCAACCCATGGCTCATAAATCTAAGCCAAAAGGGGTTTCAGGGGTACCTTGAAGATGCCAATCCAGTCGCTGGCACTGGGCACAGTGCCTGGGGGAAGGGTATAGTGACATTCCACCTTGGTGTTGGGGATGTAGGTCCGGGCTACATTCAGGAAGTTGACTCCACCCCGGGAAGGTGCCCGGCTTAGTGATGATTCTTCCATCCTCAAGATATCTGCCCTCCTATGAAATAAAGGGTTAATATCTTAAAAATTTCTCCAACTCCATCCCCACCCACTCACAGCTCCTGCCACTACAGTCGGAGATGAAGGCATATTTTGTTCCTAGTCCCTAAGGCTTATAGGATCCCTTAGAGGTATCATTTTTAGTCTCCAGAACACAGGTCTGGCCTTCTGAGTCAGTCCCCATCCTGTCTCACACTGTACCCTCTCTGAGTCACAGACTCTTCCAGAGGTAACATCTCTCTCATTTCTGCTTCCTTTTCACAGTCCCATTGACCAAGTCTCAACATCCCAGGCTCTACCCCCTCATTCTCTCCTTTTCCACCTCTTAACATACTTGAACATTCCAAATTCTTCAGCCTCCACCTCCCCATCCCATCCCCCATATCCTTCAGCTCTTGATTTCAAAATCCAACTGACGTGTGGGGCCCCCTCATTCCAAGCGAGTCTCCTTGCCCACTCCAGCTGTACCCAGGAATAGCTTATGACACCTGAACACAGCAACTGATCTCTGAAAGTAATGAAGGAGTCTTCAGAGCAGGAATACGGCGGGGGGAGGGGACCAAGAGCCCCATCCTCAGGCCCCCGACATCTCAGTTCTCTCCCCTCTCCGAGCTGTCTACCTTCATGAATTAAAAAAAAAAAAAAAAAAGCTTCTGCTCTCATTCAAGAGACAGAGGGAAAGGGAGGTTATAAGGAAAGACAGGTTCTGCCTCTCAACTTGAGGAAGTCAAGAATTCTGGAGGCGGCTGCTTCAAGGGTGGGGTGAAACATTCAGCAGGAACGTGGTGGTGTGGGGAGATGGAATGTGGGAGCCTGGAGCCAGGAAAGTCCCACCCCTGGATGGGGGATAGATTGGAAGGTAGGAAATAAGGGGCCCTAAGAAGGGGAAATATGTATATGATGTTGAGAGAAGGGAGGGACAATTCAAAAGTAACCTAACGTTCTTTTCTTCAGGTCTTGCCTGGAGCAGAACTAGAAACCTATTGGTCTGACTCTGTTAACACA
This sequence comes from Proteles cristata cristata, assembly GCA_017311185.1. Taxonomy (NCBI): domain Eukaryota; kingdom Metazoa; phylum Chordata; class Mammalia; order Carnivora; family Hyaenidae; genus Proteles; species Proteles cristata. Next base: position 189,367 of record JAESUZ010002047.1, read on the forward strand.
GCTGCAGTGTTTTCCTCACCCATTTTCTCTCTGCTCCCCTTTAGCCTCAATTCTAAGTGCCTGGATGCGTAGTTGGAGGCATGCTATGAGATTGACAGGAAGAGGTGATCCAAGTTAGGTGGGGAGAGTTAATTAGGAAATACGGAGATGGAGTGAGGAATAACAACAGTAATCAACACGACTCCTCAGCCCGGGGCTGTGAGATGGTTCTCGTCATCGCTCCTCTCCAGCCCACTAATCTTCACCCTATGTCAACCACGGAGGACAGCGTCCAATCAGCCATGGCCACTAGTCATGTGCACACCCCCAAACACCACAAACCCACGCCACCACAAAGTCTGGGGCTAGGAACTCAAAAAAACAACAGGAATTCAGTAGAGAAGGAAAGGTGGGCCAGCCTTACAAAAAGAAGCAACTTCTCCCCTCGAAATATGGATTGGATTGGGGACAAGATGTTTCTTTGGGGTTTCATCTCTGAAAAATCCCTAGTTAAAATTCATCCATGTTTTCTCCAGATACAACTCTTCTGCCTTTCTAAGTGGGGATGCATCGTCCCCACAGAGCTAAGCCTGCAGAATCCCAAATACTCCCCACACATAAAATCCATAACAGCTGGAAACATTCACCGGACCTGAAACAAAACTCTGGGCACCTAAAGTGTATGTATGTGGCTAGATTCAAGTGTTCGTGGAGGTGGAGGGGGCTCTGTAGGCCTCTAGAGTTCCTTAATATTCTACTACTTGGAAGGCTACGCCCCCCCTCCCCCCCCCCCCGATTCAGCGTGGTAAAGGCCTTTGGATTAGGGCGAGAGGGTAAGGAGAAAGGGAAGGTTTGTGAGGGTCAAGTCTTGCCTGGGAGGGAATGAGTAAGTATTTCAGTGTTTCCCAACTACCTTAACCATAACAAGCTTTATAAAGAAGAATTGAGGGAAAGGTAAGAACAGTGAGGGGGGGCACCCCCCCTCCCCCATCAGAGCCCCCTCGAGACCAAGAACTCTCAAAACAGGAGGGGTGGCTTTTCCAGTACGGAAAGTGTTAAAACCCAAATCCTCCTGCATCCCCCTTACACAGTTCCTTTAGATTATCCTTTCACAGGCTGGAAAGTGGGGTGACCCTCGCATTAGATCGCCCCCAAATTAGGCCAAGTTTCTTACCCCACACACGGATCAGCTGTTCCCTCACCTTCCACCAACAACAAAAACAGCACTCCGACTCCTGGAGGGGAGGGAGAAAAGTGGGCGTGAGGGCTTCTGGGGTTTGTGGTTTCTCTGCCCTCTTTGGCCGGCGAGCCGGCTTGGACATGGAACTACGTATCCCAGGAAGCTGTGCAAGAGGAGGGCGGAGCAGAGGGCGGCCGTGGCGGCTGCTTCACCGCTGCCTCCTGGGAGGCGTAGTTCCCGCTCCATGATTGCAAGCGAGGGTGTGACCACCAGAGGACTTCATGGCCCATGATTCCTTAGGAGGGGGCGGCTGTATTAGTGGTGACTGCTGGTTTGTAACGTGCGTTGTGGGTTAGGGGGTGGGGAGGAGTTAGAGCTCTAACGTCTCCTGTATCATCCCTCACTGGGTACAACGCGTTGCGTTGCACGGTTACGTTTGCTTTTCACGACAGGCTGTGGGATAGCTTGTGTGGTTATCCACACTTTACAGATGAAGAAACCAAAGCCCACCATGTTTAAAGAGCCAGTCTAAAGTATTAAAGCTATGCGATGGTAGAACTCCAGTGCTACAAGACTCCAAGTGAAGTGCTCTTGAAACTACACCACGGGCTATCTACTATTTAGGGACAGGGAGCTACTGGCTGTGGTAGCAATTTCTTCTTTGCTCTAACCTCAGGGACAGCCCCTGTAAAACCTGTGTACTGTACTCCCGCCCCCCATGAGGGTTTATGTGCCAGGGGCCTGTCAATACTAACACACCTGGACTGGGCTCTCCCTAGAGTGGTCTGTGGGCCTAGAAAGAGGACCCATTGGCTGAGGTAGTGGTTATGGGGAGGTGAAGAAAGGATGAAGTTGAAAGGGGAGGCTAACATAATTCAGGACTGGTCAGAACTCCCAAACAAGCCACTTAGAAGGGCTGGTTTGCCCTAAACTTTTAACTGGCTTAAATGTAACAATACATGTTATTGCTCCTGTTTTTGTTTAGGAGGGATGAATGAGTCACACTCCTCCCACAACCTAAGTCCAATTAAAGACTTGGGCACCCTTCTGCCTCCCCCTTCCCAGACCCTCCAGCAGCCTCCAGGTAGTCTGAGGCATTCAAAGTAATCTCTCTCCCGGTCTCTGTATTCAGGTATTACAGTCTAAGGATTGATTTGTCCTTCCAGGGTGTCTGCTTTAAGGCTCTGCTCACTAAGTTACGGAGCCTCTGCCTTTTCCAAGTTTTTTGGGTGATATTTTGCTTTTATGACTGAATAGGGTGTCTGGTGCCTGCCCTTGGGTGCCTTTCATCTGAAGATCTCCAAGCACTTAACAACAAGTCACTGGGCTTCACAAACATTAAGGTGACATGTCTATGTCATTAGTCAGGATTTATGAGTTAGGGAATAGCTGCTGGATGAGGAGCTGGGTCAAGGTCCTGAGGTGGGTTAAGAGTGGGGCGATCCAGGTCTCCAGTATTCTTGGGTTTTGTCTTCCACCCAGAAAAAAGACTTGGAAGAAAACTCAGTCTCAGTGGAGCTAAAGAAAGAACATTTTCCTCTTTTTTTTTTTTTTTTTGGTGCTTACAATGTGTTGTTGCAAAGAATTTTTCTATTTAATTTAACAGGCTTATATAGAAGGCCCTAGTATTATTATCAGTTTTTATATGTGATAAGGATTGAGGCACAATTAAAATGACTTACCCGACATAATCTAACTAGTAAGCGGTAGAATCAGGATTCAAACACAGGCAGAGTATACTAGGCTCCCACCCCAGAAACTGCTGGTATGTGATACTAACTCCCGTTGTTCTAAGGAACAGTGCTATTAATTAATCAAGGGAGCATGCATGTGCAAGGCACAGGGAGGTGAGGTGAAACAGATGCATTCAACAGATATGTGTGTGAGATACTATGCTAGGTATTCAATACATTTTGTGGAAAGAATGAATATAAAATACAGATATTTGAAGGATGGGTTGGATTTGGATAGTCTGGCAGGACAAGGTCTAAGAAGGCTAAGTTTATTCCAGCCTGAAGCAAAGATTCAGAAGTGAGAATATGTAATGTTTACTAGGGCCCAGGAGGTCGTATATAAGGACAGCATGTAAATTTCAGCTTTTTTTTTTCCCTTTCAGACTCAGATTATTGGCAATGACTGCCTGAAGTGTGTTGAGAAGGATTCTGAGGAAAGAGTGCTAGGATTAATTAGTAATGTCTATCGTGTACTCTAGACGGAAGATGGCAGTTGTAATAGATTAACTTACTGTTTGAAATTATTTACCTCCTCCTCCTTTGCCCATTGCTACATGACTTGAAGTATCTCCTGTAGAAGGAGTATATACGTCTCATTTCATTGACTTTGGACTTGATCATGTTTCATATTTTGGCGGTGGGATGTGAACAGACGTAACTGATGCCATGTTGTTTTTTTTTTTAATGTTTTATTTATTTCTAGGAGAGAGAGAGAGAGACAGCGTGAGCAGGGGAGGGTCAGAGAGAGAGGAGTCACAGACTGAAACAGGCTCCAGGCTCTGAGCCGGCAGTCAGCACAGAGCCTGACGTGGGGCTCGAACCCACGAACCGCGAGATCACGACCTAAGCGAAAGTCGGACGCTTAACCGACTAAGCCACCCAGGCGCCCCACTGATGCCATGTTTGAGCATGTGAGTTTCCATTTTCTTCTTCTCTGCCACTAGCATGGTAATATTCCACATGAAAATTATTCCTTTTGCTTGGGTCCTGAAATGAGAAGACCCATGGAGCATAGCTGTAACCTGCCACAGCCTGCATGCACATGAGTCAGAAATAAACCTTTGTTGCTATAAGCCACTGAGAGTTTGGGTTTGGTTGTTAATGCTGCAAAGCCGGCCAATAGTCATAACTGTATAATGGCATCAAGTTTGAAAGGTAAGTTTAAGCCAGAGTGTGGAGAATCTTGAATGCCAGGTGAGGCGGAGACTGATAAGTATTTATCAAAATCTTTTTCTTTTTCTTGGACACACAGCTGGACCACAGTTTTCAGTTTCCTTTTAAGTAATGTGTTCCATTTCCAGGCTTGGCCCATGAAGTCTCCCAAGGGAGATCCTTCATTTTTGTCTCCTTTGTGGTTTGATGCATATGACCTTAAGCACAGTGACCTCGAAGGCCAAATGTTAAACATGGTTGGGCCACATGGAAGGAAGATGGAAGGAACCTAATTCCCTGAATCACCACTTGGCACCGAACTCCCTGCTAATCAGGAACATGCGTTTTGGACTTCACTTGACCAATAAATCAATTTCTATTTGCTACAACACTAAAATTTTGGGCTTTATGTTTTATAGTAGTTAATGTTTTCCTAACCAATACATCAGGTTAAAAGGTTTGAATTTGATTCCCCTCCAGAATAGGAAGTTAGTCGCAGACGACTTTTTAAAATGTTTATTTATTTCTGAGAGGGAGAGAGAGTGCGGGCAGAGAGAGAAGGAGGCACAGAATCCGAAGCAGGCTCCCTGCTCTGAGCTGTCAGCACAGAGCCCAACGCGGGGCTTGAACTCAAGAACCGTGAGATCATGACTTAAGCCAAACTCTGACGTTTAACTGACTGAGCCACCCAGGCGCCCCCCAGATGATTTTTTTTTTTAATACGGGAATTTACACTGTAAATATCAGTGGAAGTGACAAGGGTTGAAGAATACTTTTTGAGTGAGGTTGTGAGGTCTTGGGACTTTTGATGTTGTCAGAATACAAGGCTGGGGGAGGACTGACATGACTTTGAAAGTCTCTCTAGAGGCTGTGGAAGCAGCTGCTGCAAAATGAATCCTATCTTCTAGAAGATTACAGTCTCTTTTCTCTTTCATCAAAGTCGTGACTCCAGTACTGCTCCATTTAGCCCAGTGCCTGATACGTAATACATGGTGAATGGAAGCCAGTCTTGGACTCTTGGAAAGCTTTGAGGAACTACCACTAGCCGAGTGCCTAAGGGCTCTTTCACACACTGAGTCATCAAAACGACCATGCAAAGTGCTAGCAGATGTGACAGATGAAGAAACCGAAACTCTACGAGTAACTTGCCCAAGATGTCTCGGATACCCATACGTTTTCCAATATAACAGGATGCTTTCTCAGAAAATCCTAATGGCTGGTATTTACTGAGTGCCCGCCATGTGCCAGGAGCTCTGCTGGGTGCCTTACAAACATACAGAAGCAGCTGGTGTATCAGATATTGTAGGCTGTTACTCGTGTTTCCAAACTGTGGACTCTGTGGGAAGTAGGTGTCACAGTCGGCTCACGCTGCCATTACAAAATATCATAGGCTGAGTGGCATAAACGACAGGAATTTATTTCTCACATTTCTAGATGTTGGGAACGAAGTCCAAAATCAAGGTGCTGGCTGGTCTGGCTCCTACTGAGGACTTTCTTCCTGTCTTGGGTACAGTTGTGTGCTCACGAGGAAGACACAGAAAAAGCAACATCTCTGGTCTCTTGTAAGGGCACCAGTTTCATCCTGATGGCCCCACCCTCAGACCTCATCTAACCCTAATTACCTCTCTGAAGCCCACCTCCAAATCCCGTCACACTGTGTTTTAGGGCTTCAATGTACGAATTTTGGGTGGACACAAACATTCAGTCCATAACAGTAAAGAAACTGTTTAGATAATTTTAGGGCAAAGTCTGATTCTTTTAAGGCCCCTGCGCCGTTTTCTTTTGTCTTCTGAGTTCTTTGGCTCCATTTTCCTCAGACTGGGTGGAAGGGTGGTTTAGGGTTCTCACTAATACTCAGTTCTTACAACTCCTGCTTCACTCCACAGATCGACAGACCCACTCTAATCTCACAGGGTTCAGATTGCCTTGGTCCTTCCTCTATTAGGAGGGAGCAAGGTATAACTCTGAGTACTCATGTATTTTTTCAATAGATATTTAAAAAATCTGTTTTTATTTTTTATTATTTTTAATTAAGTAATTATTTATTTTGTTTACTTAGTTTTGAGTGAGAGAGAGCATGATCAGGGGAAGGGCAGAGAGAGAGAAGGGAAAAGAGAGAGAGAATCCCAAGCAGGCTCTGCATGGTCAGTGCAGAACCCAATGTGGGGCTCGATCTCACGATTCATGAGAGACTTGAGCCCAAATCAAGAGTTGAATGCTTAACTGAGTGAGCCCCCCCAGATGCCCCTTAATTTTTAAATTTTATTTTACTTATTTCTTTATTATTTATTTTTAAAGTAGGCTCCATACCCAGTGTGGAGTTTGAACTCATGCTCTGAGATCAAGAGTCACAGGCTCTACTGACTGAGACAGCCAGGTGCCTGTATTCAACAGCTTTTTTAATAAGCATTATGTATCACCTGTTGGTATAATAGCCAGTGACATTTGCAGCTCTGTGGTGTCAAAGGCTTTTTACATTCTTGGACTCCTTTGATCCTCACAGCTAATACAATGAAGTGGTATTGTAATAATAGTAATACATATTATTACTCCATGATTTAAATCATTGAAGAAACCAAGGTTCAGAAATACTTAATTTAATTTAAAGACCAGGAAGCACTTCAGACCTTCTGTATCCAGAAGTAGAACAACCTCCCCCATCTCAATCCCACCCAGACCCACCCTAAAACCTGCTCCTCCTGGCAAGGTCCCCATCTCAAGGAGGGGCCACCGTCCACGTCCACGTAGTCAGGAACCTGCGATCAGCCCTGACTCTTCCTTCTCCCTGGGTTAGAGATGGGACAAGGGGCTCTGTTGCAGGTATTAAGTACTTAAATGACAATTTGCTTAAAAAGCTACAAGTCGAACTTTTGAAGGGTCGCACATCTGCAGGCATCAAAATGACTTCACAAGTCAAAAGGTCCTGCTTTCCTCTTCCTCCCCGACCTCCACACCCTCTACTTCTGGATACAGAAGGTCTGAAGTACTTCCTGGTTTTCAGAAAGCCATTCCTTGTATCTTGGAGCTCAGCCTTCTAGCCATCTTTCTTTCTTTTTTAATTTAAATTTAAATTTAACTTAAATTTTAAGTAGGCTCCATACCCAACATGGCGCTTGAACTCACAACGCCGAGATTAAGAGCCTCACGCTCTATGGGCCGAGCCAGCCAGGTGTCCCCCTCCAGCCATCTTTCTGTAGCTCCAAACTTGGTCTTAAAGAAAATGAAGGGTGGCTCAGAAATTTAGGTGCTGGAGAAGCAGAGGAGCCAAACAAACATAGGTAAGATAGGTAAAGATTCTGTGTGTGTGTGTGTGTTTGTGTATGTGTGTGTGTGTGTAACTACCATCAGGATCAGGTTGGGATTGCAAGACAATAGATGTGCATTTGCATTGTGCATTACATTTGCACTCTAATTAGCACACAGAAAAATGCATGGAGACCCCCCAAATCTTAGCACCTCTCCTAACTGAAGAGTCATCTTTCTCTTTTCTAGTTATACCCCAAACTTCCTAGTTCCTATTGTTTAAAGTTCGGCTGGCTATATACTTTTTCTTTTTTTAATATAGAAGTTCTTTTTTTTTTTTTTTTAGTATATGTGCTGCTGAAGCGAGCACAGAAGTTCTTTTTTTAAAAGTTTATTTATTTATTTTGAGACAGAGAGCTAGTGTGAGTAGGGAAGGGGCAGGGAGAAAGGGGGAGAGAGAATCCCAAGCAGGCTCTGTGCTGCCAGCACAGGGCCCGATGTAGGGCTCCATCTCACAAACCAAGAGATCATGACCTGAGCTGAAATGAAGAGTCCCACGCCCAACTGACTGAGCCACCCAGGCGCCCCTGGGTTGGTTATACTTGAAAAGAAGCAATTGGGTGACTTCCCTTTGTATCCGGGTTGGAGTTCTGGAGGAGGGAGTGGCTGTTGAGAGGCCAGGATGGTGACAGAGATTAGCTTAGTCTGGTCTCAGGGGATGTCCTTGTCTTTATCTATCCGAGTTCTTCTTTCTGTCTCTTTCCACTCACAGATTGTGTGGCATTTTGGAGGGTGGAGTGCCTGGGCAACTGGCCCACTACTTCCCGCCCCAATCTGGCCCTGGGCACAAGCCACATGGTGCTGGCCATCAGACTGGCCTCTTGCCCATCCATTATAGCCTCAGCTGCCAGGCTGGCACAGGTATTAAAAGGAACTTCTACTAGGTTCTGCCCTCCCCCCAGTGCTGTTCCCGAGGCCAAAGTGGTGGAGAGTCACATGAAAAGAGTATGCTCCCGGGTTGGAAATCAATGCCCATACAAACCCTTGGATGCTGGAAAGGGGTGTCCGTGCCTTGGGGAGGACTGCTCAGGCATGTGACTGTAGTCCACAGAGGAGGAGCACCTCGGAGCGCACTTGGGCTGCAGCAGTGTTGGGGGTTGGTGGCGGTGGTTGCGATGGTGGGAAGGAAGACTCCCTACTAGATCCTAGGGGATGTTTCCTCCTGTCCCTCCATGTGTGTGCAGAGCCTGTGGACTTGTGCAGGTTTCCTACCGTGGCTGAGTCCCCCCTCCCCCACCCCGCTCTCGCCCCCGCCGTGGGAGTGTGGGCGGGGCTCCGAGACCGTGGGGGAGGGGCCTTAGCTATGCCCCCCGCAGTGCCTAGGTGAACCTGGAATGAGTACTGCGGGTCAGGCCATCTGAATCTGTCTCAATCTGTCCTGTGTGGGAGTGACAGCGGTGAGACTCAGGGCCCAGGAGCACAAGCATGGCCGAGGCATGGGACCTTTCAGTCCCACGGTAGAGACCCCTGTGTCTGCTATCTGGGGCACATGAGCACTACACCCATGGGCCCCGGCTGCGCAGATGTGTGCCCTCCTCCCCGAGAGCAGCGGCCCAGTTCAGGTGTTGACCTCACCTGTGGACGGGCAGTGAGGGGTGGTCTTGCTGAGTAGTATGTCCGTGGGGGGTGCCGGTCATGCCTTGCCTTGACATGTGAATTGTATGTTCAAGTATGTGACTCCCCCGGGGAAATACTGGGTGGTGAGGGGGTGGGAAGTCGGGAAAAGATGGAGAATTTATGAGCTGCTTTTGTCGGGAGACAGTCGTAATGAAGAAAATTCAATTTTCTGCAGCTCGGAGAGTCAATATGTTAAATCTCGGAGAAGCTGTGGAGTGACAGCGGAATGGCAAAGTCAATGGGACGTGTGTGGGGGGAAAGCTGTCTATCTGTGTCTGCAGTGAGGCTGCCTCCTCTTTGTACCCTTGAACTGCAGCTGGGGGACAGGATGGAACCAGATACCTGAGTTCCTGGAACTGCCCCTTTCTCCCTCCTCCACCCACCTCCGCGGCCATCTTCTCTTGCCTCCTGCTTATAAGGAGAAAGACTGCTCTTTCCCAGCCCAATCCTACACTAGCAACACCTCAGGAAAGTCCTTCTCATAGTCTAACCAGTACTCTTGCTTGCTGCAGTTGTTAATTTCAGCAGGGCTGTTTATAGCCCAAAGGGATTGGTAGGAAAATTTTCCTTTCTTTCCAACTTTTCATCCTCACTCTGCCCTTAGCTCCTGTATGGCTGGCCTCCTGTTTCCCAGCAAGTTTCAACTTTTCCCTAGCCAGTTTTCACCTCCTCCTTTTCAGTATCCCGGTCTACTAGGCAGGGGTGTGGGGGGTGGGAGGGATGGGGAGAGGGAAGCTGGGGATTCCTCTGTGAGCCAGTGTCACCAGGAGCAGTGATTAGCCGAGCTGCTGGCTGTGTAATTGGTGTGTGCCCGCGTCCCGGGGGGTCTGGTGTGTTAACAGCGGGTCCCTGTGGTGAGTAACGAGATCGTGCGTATGGCTGGTTGCACACGCTAATTAATTAGTGCTCCTCTGGTGTCGAGGAATGAGAAGGATCTGGGGGAGGTGGTGGTGGGGGTGACTCAAAGCCCAGGAGCCCAGCTCTTCAGAGGCCAGAGGTCACTTAAGATTCTGCCAGAATGAGGGCGTTCAGGTTGGTGTGCAAGGTTAGCAGTCAGGGGTCTCGGAACCCTGACTGAAGCGAGGGTAGACAGGTGCGGCAGGGTACAGTATGGCCTGGGAACTCTAGGTGGTGGGTGTCCTGAGCTGGGCTGGGTGGAGGCGGATGGAGGGGAGGACACCCCGCTCAGTTTAGGGAGGACTCCAGGCTCAGGGTCTATGTTAGAACATATTCTCTCCACGTGGCCCAGAGGGGAAGGGAAAAGAATGGGGAAATGACATTTCAGATGGATCCAGCGTCATTCCTTTCCCCTCTATCCTCGATCACTTCGCTAAACCCAGCTTCTCAACCCGCCACTTCACACTCAGTGTGTGCACAGAGCTCCAAAGTACTCCTTGGCCATTCGCACCTCAACAACCGCGGCCTTCCTCAGGCTCCTCAGCCCCTGGGTCAATTTCAGAGCCCAGAAGCCTCCTCGGAAGCCTGGGACCCAGAACCTAGATATTCGGGACATACCTTGGAGGATGCGAACAAGTCGGAGGGAGGGGAAGGGTTGGGGAGAACCCCACAATTTTTCCCCCCGGACAGTCTGATGACTTACAGCAGCAAGAAAGATTCAAGTGAGGGAAGAGGAAGAACTTCCCGTGAGCAGACCGCGCTACTTGTTTTCTGAGGCACAAATCCTCCGCCTCATATGCGGGGGTGTGGGAGTGGATCAGGATGAAAAGGGACCCATAGAGGGAGATCCTCTCTCCTTGAGTGTCGGGATTCGGCAAGGTGGGGTGGGGTAAGGGGAGACAAAACAGAGGAAACAGGCCGAGTAGAAGATGAGACTGCGGCGGGGAATCTTTGGCTCCCATGTGGAGGCGCGAGTCCCGTTCCTGCACACGGTAATTGCTAAATTACCCGCCATCTGCTCAGCTCTCAGACATAAATTATCTGCGAGGAGAAAAGACGCAGAGGCTGCGCACGTTCCTTTCTCTCCCCCAAACCCGCGCTAGGAGCTGAGGGGGAGCCTTCCCTACAGCCGGAGTGGAGGCGGCGGTGGTGGGACGACCTGATAGGGAACAGTCAGGAGCCTCTGTCCTTTCCTGAGAGGGGGTGACTCTGAAGCGCCCGAGTACCTAGGCCCACTGAGGTCCCACCGAGGTCCCAAGGCCGCCAAGGGTCCCTTCCGACCTGGGGCGGGGCGGAGCCGTGAGCTGGCCAGGCCCCGCCCCCGAGGCCCACACAGGAGGGGGCGGGGCTCGCCCTGGTGGGCGGGGCTTCCCCAGGTGTAACCGAATTGCCTTGCTGGTCACCCTGTTCCTCAGCGCACCCCTGCCCGTCACTTTGCCGATGAGGAGAGGTCTCCTCGGCTCTCGTTAACACCCGTCCGGATCTGCCGGAAGGAAGAGGGCAGGAAGGACAGGCAGAGAGGGCATGAGTGGAGACAAGGGTGCAAACTTCCTTTCCTTCGGTTCTGAACCCCGCTCTTCCTTCCCAGATCCTGAAGTGGGGGTGGGGGGTTATGGAAGCAGATGTAGAGATGACTTGAAATGGGGCAAAATGGTAGGATGCAGCAGGTTGGAGAGATGGAGGTATGGGAAAGTGGAGCCCGCAGGGAGGTGGGTTGTCTGGGGAGGCGAGCCAGGAGGGGAGGGAGGCAGCCGGGGTAGGGTGTCAGAGGGTCAAGGTGGGAGGAGACAGAGTGGGAGGTGGGCAGCGGAGGGGGTGGAAGAGATGGGGATGGGCAGGGCGGGGAGGTGGAGGAACCAGGATGGGGCAAATGCCAGATGGAAACTCAGAGATGGTCAGGGTAGGGGGTTGTCTGGAACGAAGGCTGGAGGAGGATCTGAGCGAGAGAAGGGGAAGACAGACAGCAGTTACGAGGCAGGTCAGAGCCAGGGAAGCATGTAGGGAGTAAAGGCTGTGGCAGTGGAAGCAAGGGTGTCTGTGGGTCCTTGGAGGGTCCCAGGAAGGTGAGGGTAAGACCTCTAGAGCCACTTCCCACTCCGGTTGAGGCCTGACTCTGGAGGGGAGCTGAGGAGACCACCTGCGCAGCAGGGGAGAGGTGCAGCCCCTCCGCCACCCAGCCCAAGGCACCTGCAGGGTGTGCCCGTCAGGGTGGGGGCAGGCTGGGCCGCTTCCCAGCTCTGAGCGCAGAAGCTAGTGGGGTTTCTTCCGAGCGATTGTTTAGTATTCATGGGGCGACGCAATCTCTCCCACATCTGCTTAGCACAGCAAGTCCTGTCATATAACTGTCTCCCGCACTGTCTGTCCATAAAGAATGTCTCGGAATTGGTGTAATTCAGAGAAATTAATGACGACTTTCCGCGGGACGGCTCCCTGGGGGATGATTAACACTTCATCGTCCATCTGATGCGCGGGGCCCAGCGCTCCATCGCGAACATTTGGGCCGTGGCCAGCCGCATTAAAGGTTATTACGGAAAACGCGACCTGCAAACGGGCGAGAGGCATGATGGACCAGGAGGGGCGGGGGGCTGGGGTGGGGGCAGGGGAGTCGGATGGAGCCGGCCAAGTCGGAGATCAAGTTTCCCGAGGTGCGCTCACCTGGGGGTCTGAGGCTGAAGGAGCCTGGGTTTACGTTTCAGCGACGGTAGAACTGGAAGGGAGGGGGGGGATGCTCACCACAGGGGCTGAGGAAAAGGAATGGAGCGGCCTTCCAGGGGGGGCCACATTGCTGATGGAAGTGTTCCCTGTCTTTGATCATCTGGGAATTAGTGGGTAAATTTTATTAACTCCACCTTACAGGTGATGAATCTGAGGTTCAGAGAGGTTGCATAAAGTGCCCAAAGTAACACAGCTAATATATTAAGAGGCAAAGGCATGATATAAACTCAGTTCTTACTCTTTCACCACACCAGTGGGCAGAAGGTCTTACTCTCCTTCAGGCCTGGGGGTGGGGGAATGAGGTTGGAGGGTGGCAGATAGGTGCTCAAAAATGTTCATTGTATGAAGGAATGAATTATCTTTGCAGGTTTCACTTCGATGGTGTGGCCCAGAGTCCTAGAGGCTGTGGTGGCAGGAAGAGGGATATAGCAAAGGAGTTCCAGTGTGAGTCAGAAAACCGACAATGGGTTTCCGGTGGGTTTCCATATTTTCTCCGGGATTCTACACCTCAAGAATCTGGAGGACTGGGCTCTGGATCCTTAGAAGAAAGAAATAGAATCGCCTGTGTATATGTGTGTAAGAGTGTTTGATGAGTGTATGAATATGTGTAAGTTTGCGTGTATATGCCTATCTGTAAATGTATGAGTTAAAAAAAAATTTTTTTAATGTTTATTTATTTTTGAGAGAGAGAGAGAGAGTGCTCGAGCAGGGGAGGGACAGAGAGAGGAAGACACAGAATTGGAAGCAGGCTCCAGGCTCCGAGCTGTCAGCACAGAGCCTGATGCGGGGCCTGAACCCACAAACCGCGAGATCATGACTGAACCAAAGTCAGACACTCAACTGAATGAGCCACCCAGGCGCCCCGAATAAATGTACGAGTTTGTGACTGTGTGTCTTTGTGTTGCATGCATGTGAGCATGGATGTGTACATGTGTGTATTTTGAGAGTATGTGTCTATGTCTATGTATGAGTGTGAGATCTGTGTGTGTGTCTGCATGTGTGCAGGTGTGTGTGTGTGTGTGTGTGTGTGTGTGTGTGTGTGCGTGCAATCCTAGGGGAGCCTGAAGCCTCATAGCTGAAGATGTCTTTGATTTAATTTGTCCAAATTTCTAGCAGGATTTGGGCCATGGGAAGTGGTGGGGTGAGGTGGGAGGCCAGAAGAGGAGGGCTGTCTGTGCTTGGGGTGTAGGGGATTGGGTAACCTGAACAGTGGGTGTTTCTGCCCTGCCAGGCTCAGGATCCTGGGGCTGAGGCTGGGTGGAGACTGAGTCTTGAGGCCTTCACTCAGGGCTTGCATTGGAAGTGCTTAGAGGCCTTGCTCTGACCAGAGAGGGCCATAAAGAGGTGTGCCCGGACAGTGGAGAGTTCAAGACTCACTGTAGGCTCCACCCATTCTGCCTTAGGTTAGTAGAGTCCTGAGAAGTCTCTGTGTGCCATCTTCTGCCTCTGGGATGACTGGAATCACCATGAAAACTTCTCCCTCTAGTTAGTACTCGACAGGTCCCAAACAGACAGGTTCCAAGCAAGTTCTAGTCTCTTGGAGGCCTTCAGTAAGGCCATGTATGCATTCCTACTGAATTTCACACGAGCTTGCAGACCCCTTGTGCTGGGAAGTTCTTAGAGTCTAACCCCAAGTCCTCTTGTTACACTTTGTGCCAAATGAGCCCGGGCCGAGCTTGTGAAGCTGGAACCCAGCACCAAGCATGGAGGTAGTTTCTTCTGGATGGGAAGGTGGTTCCAGAGCATAGGGACCCTGAGAGGATGTGGGGCTAAAGCCTGGCAGATCCCAGATGGGTCCGACCATTCCTGGGCAGGAGGGCATGGTCATCAGGGCAATGTCAGAGAAGGGAGCTCAGAGACCACCAGCTGCAGCACTCTTACTTTGCAGATAGGAGCCAGAGGCCCTCAGGGTGGAACAGTCAGTGTCCGCTGGCACGGGAAAGCTACCTCTGGGGCCCTGAGGCAGGCCCGACTCTTGGCCTGGGAGTCCTTCTGGTGCCCTATTTGGACGGCCATAGCTTCTGTTCCTATTCCCTTGGCTTTCTGCGATGGGGCAAAAGGGAGGAGGACTGGAGCTAGACTGGGGTGCCACCTCCTTCCTCTTGCTTAAGCCTAGAGTGACTCCTTTCCGGTCTTCCCAACCGGGTGGGCTTCAAGGCTTCTGGCCCACTGACACCTGTTCCTTCTCCTCCTTGCTCTCCCTGCACAGGCTCCCTGCATCTAGTCTCTGAGGTCCCCCCAGGGAAGCCATCCCAGTATTTAGCCCTCCTCACCCCATTCCTAGCCTCACAGTCTGAGGCGTCTCCTCCCCTCCTCTTCCTGCAGACCAGCCTCTCAGCCCTTTGCAAATTGTCCCCCCGCCCCCACTTCTCCTCTGGAATGTCTTCTGTGATTATTCCTCTTGGTTCTGGATCCCAACTCTTTTCTTTCTAGACCACTGCCAAGGTTACCTGCGGGCCTTTCCCTTTTCTTCTCTCTTCTCTTTCCTGGCTGTGTGCCTTGCGCCTGCCCCCTCCTATGACCTCCCCTGCCCCATAAACAGGGACCTGTGCCTCCCATGGGCAGGCCTGGGTTTTCTCCTCCTTCCCAGGACCCTTCTCCAGGCACCAGGAGGGTCAGGACTGCAGTGGAGAATCGAATGAACCCTTCCCTCTTTCTGTGTTCTGTGAGTAGCGGAGATCATAGTGTCCATCTGGGTCTCATCCTGAGGGGACATGAGAAGACCCTCCCCTAACTATCCTAGAGTTTCATCCTGGTTCAGGCCTCCCCTCCAGCTTCTCATCCTCCTCCTGTTCCCGGTTGCCTCTGACCCAGTTAACAGGCTCCCCGAGACTGCTGCCCTGGAGCCCCCGGGATGCTGGGCCTGGTGTGGGGAGCAGCCCACGGGGCCCGCCGTGGTTTCTCAACTTGGGCTTCATACTGCACCTGACCACCTGCTTCCCCGTTGTGTCTCTTCAGACCCATTTTCTGTCTTCTCTTCCATTCCCCCTTTCCTTCCTCCACTCCATCCTCACCCAGCCCACCTATCCCCAGAGCCTGAATTCTTTCAGCAAGCTCTTCCTTTCCTGAGACCCTTGGGATTGGCTGCTGCCTGGGGAGAAGGCTGGGTGGGTGGGGGTCGGTTGGGGGAAGAGGGTCCTGGCTCTGGAGAGGCGCCAGGCCTAGCTAGGGACCAATCGAGGCATCGGCCGCCACCTTGTGACCATATTATGAACTGCAGGGTTGGGGTCCTGCTGAGAGGGGGAAGGGAGAGGGGGATACGCAGGCAGGGGTGTACATTACAGGGTAGCGGATCTCAGAATTCCTAATTGACATTGGAGGTTTCCTCAGAGAGCCTTTCAATTCCTAATTGACAGAAGAGTAGAAATCCGGGAGGAAAGCCAAGTGGCAAGGACATGTCTAGATGGAGAGAGATAATTGAAACTCTGTCCTCAAGTCTCAAACCTACTATTCAAATTCGCCCTCCCCAAAAGAGCCCTAAAAGGGAAACAATCTGAAACTAAAGCAGGAGTTGATATCTGACCTGCAGAACTTCCCAATAAATCCCACAATGTCTTTTTTGGTTGTTGTTGTTTTGTTGGGGCGCGGGGGGAAAAGCAGAGAGAGAGGGAGAGAGAGTCCTAAGCAGTCTCAGAGAGCTCGGCACAGAGAGCCCCATGCAGGCCTCAATTTCATGACTGTGAGATCATGACCTGAGCCAAAATCAAGAGTCCAACGCTTAACCAAACAGCCCCCCAGAAGCACACACCCCACTGTGTTCATCTGCCACTGCTTCTGACAGTTGCACAGCTTTTTCAAAGACTCCCTCTCCCCCATTCTTAGTGAGTTGTCCCACCCTCTCCGTCTTCCCTGATTTCTTCACGTTCAGCTCATCGGGACTATTCAGAAAAGCTCAGCTTCCTTAGCCTTCCTTACTCCAGTCTATGTGTGGCTACCGCCAAGGTGCTAGTCTGGGAAGTCCCTTCTCTGGTCTAACTGCGGTCCTTCCTGTAGCACTGGAAGTGGAGAGAACCACGGTATAGCTAGAAGAACTGCAGATGGGAAGACGGCCCAGAGAAAGGAACCTATGAGGATTTTTGACGGACAGTAGTTCTGCCTCACTTTCTCCTACATCCTCCTCTCCCCTGCCCCTCTGGATCCCTGGAGATGAAGGGGGCGAGACGGAGTGGCTCACCTCCCCGGAGAACTCTCTGCTTGGACTGCAGGATGCACAGGTGCTGGGGGAAAGGCGAGGCTCTGAGTTCCAAACATGGCCCCTGTTGTTTTCTTCTGTAGGGTGGGTATCTTGGGGAGGGAAGACAGGGGGCAGTGTTTGTCTCCATCAGCCCGAGTCCTTCCAGGCTCACCCAGAGTCCCTTTGAAGCCTTTTCCTTTCCTGCCACGCCAATCCCAGTCCCCCAGAGGCCCTCGCAGTGACACGTCCCTCCTCCCACTCCGACTCCCGATTTTTGGTGGGCTCCGAGTCACCGAGTCCTCCCTGCCGCTTCCCCTCTGTTTCCTCTGTTACTGCTTGGAGATTTTGGCCCGGAGCCCTGGCTCTGCGGGCTCGGGGTGGGGGCTGCGCCCCCCGCGCCCTCCCTCTGAGGTGCCATTCCCCCCCTGCCTCATTTGCTGCCGCTGACCTTACTGAGTTAAATTAAAAAGCAATGTTCTGTGTGCGGCTCCAGCCCTGTGGAGCTTGACTCTGGGAAGACGAAGACAATTACCGGCCCCTCCGTCTCCCTCTCGTCTGGTTGCCTTATAATTTTTTTCCCCTGCTGCCTGGTATGCAACATTTATGTTTTTAATAACACCAGAATGGTTTTGACCTTGGGAATTCATAGCGGAATGGGCACCGTGAGAGGCCCCAACGTGATTGGCGTTCGTCTGAGCCTTTGCAGGGAGGAGGCTCTGTCTGGTGTCTCTTCCATTCTGGGGAAGGTGTGTGGGGGCTGCACCCAGAGGGTCTGTGGGAGGTGGGGATTGCAAAAGCCAGAGTGGACAAGGAAGTGCACGCGGAGAAGGAAGGAAGAGGGGAGGATTTTGTCTTTTCAGGTTTTCCCTACAGGATGAGAGTCGGAAGAAGAGGCTGGCTGGCTTTTTTGGACTTGTTTTATAAGGAAGGAGTCCTGGTGGGGGAATGGCATGGATTTCATGTGTGTGGAGACCGTGTGGAAGGGGTGGGGTGTGGCACACCCGTATGCACGCACTCAGCCCATCAGCTCACAAGTTGGACATGTGCGCCCTCCACCCCGCAACCCCCCAAATGGCTCCATTCCTCTCAATCAAAGAATTTAATCCAGTTACTATCACTTTCGTCAGCTCTTTAGCTCCAAGGAGAGTGGAAGAAGTAAGGGCCAGCCAGAAGACTGAGGGTAAAGAGAACAAGACAGAGCCTGAAGTTAAAGGAGAGCCAGTGGTAAGCAAGAAGGATCTGGAAAAGGAGTAGATGGGTCAGTAGAGGACAGGCGAGGCAAGGAGTAGTGAAGGGCTTGAGGAGAGGATCCCTGAGAAGAAAGCTTTGGGGACCCTGGGTGGCCCCTCGCCTTGATGTGTACAGGGCTGGGGTAGGAGGGACCACGATAAAAATAAGGAAGGTACTTCCCTGTGTGCCACTTTGAGCGGAGCCTCTGCAAACACAGGGAAAAGTGCACATTAGGAATGAAGAGAAGGGTCACCTGAGTGGCTCAGTTGGTTAAGTGTCCAACTTCAGCTCAGGTCACGATCTTGCAGTTCATGAGTTCGAGCCCCGCGTCAGGCTCTGTGCTGACAGCTCAGAGCCTGGAGTCTGCTTTGGCTTCTGTGTCTCCCTCTCTTTCTCTCTGCCCCTCCCCTACCTGTGCTCTGTCTCTCTTTCTCTCAAAAAATAAATAAACATTAAAAAAAAATTTTAAAAAGGAATGAAGAGAAGTTCCTCTTGCAGTTCAGGATGCAGGAAGAGAGGGGCAGGGGTTGTGTGTGCTCTGAGGGGCAGAGGGGTGTGTGTGCTAAGGATGAGGGGGCGTGCAATAAGGTATTTGCAGGGCACCTGGGTGGCTCAGTTGCTTGGGCGTCTGACTTCGGCTAAGGTCATGATCTCATGGTTTGTGGGTTCGAGCCTCACGTAGGGCTCTGTGCTGACAGCCCAGAGCCTGGAGCCTGTTTCACATTCTGTGTTTCTCTCTCTCTCTGTTCTCCCTCCACTTGCATTCTCTCTCTGTCAAAAAAAAATTTTTTTTAAATAATGTATTTAAATAATGTACCCATGCTCTGTGATTAACAGAGTTTAACTTTGACATTGGTTTTTTATTTTTTCCCTTTTTTGACAAATATATTTATTTTTTTGAGAGAGAGAGGGAACGTGAATGGGAGAGACACACACACACACAGAGAAGGAGAGAGAATTCCGAGCAGGTTCTGTACTGACAGTGCAGGGTTTGAATTCGTGAACCATGAGATCATGACCTGAGCCAAAACCAAGAGCTGCACATGTAACTAACTGAGCCACCCAGGCACCCCTTGACTTTAGTTTTTTAAAGATTTTTAAAAATGTTTTTATTTATTTCTAGGAGAGAGAGAGACAGTGTGAGCAGGGGAGGGTCAGAGAGAGAGGGAGTCACAGACTAAAACAGGCTCCAGGCTCTGAGCTGGCAGTCAGCACAGAGCCCGATTCGAACCTACGAACCGCGAGATCATGACCTAAGTGAAAGTCGGACGCTTAACCGACTAAGCCACCCAGGCGCCTCGACTTTAGTTTTTTAAACCAAGGTTGTGAGCTGGCTTCCCACTGGGGCCTATAAAGTATGCTTTTCTTTTCTTTCTTTCTTTCCTTTTTTTTAAAGTAGGCTTCACACTCAGTGTGGAGCCCAATATGGGGCTTGAACTCACGACCCTGAGATCGAGACCTGAGCTGAGATCAGGAGTCAGACACCGAGTCACACAGCCACCCCCAGTATGCTTTCCTTTTAGGAGCACAGATCAGAAGACTCTGTACTGGGAATCAAGAAAACTTGGGTTCTGGTTCTGGCTCTAGTCTGGGGCCCTGTGAAGCCTCATCTCTCGGAGCTGGGAAGTCATTTGCTGTACAGCCATAAAGGAAAGGCCCCTGGAACCTTCTGTGCCAGCAGCATCAGTGCTCGGGGTCCAGAAAAGGGAAGGGGGATTGAGTGGGTGATGCCATTTCAGGGGCCAAAGAGAATAAGGGATTCTAGTGGAAAGGGATGCAAAAGGGATTTCCTGAATTCGGAAGTTCATGAGGTCTTGCTGGAGCCAAAGACTCCCCCGGGCTCTGGCAACTCAGCCTCCTCTCAGCGCCCAGGGCCCAGCTCCCGCTCTGCAGGGAGAGCCGTTCTCTGCCGCCCTCTTGTGGCCGCGGAGCCCTTCGCAGGTCGTTGCTGAGAAGGTTCCCCTCAAGACCGCAGGGCTGCGTCCCTCGCCCCCTGGTGGAAATTGCGTATATTACCAGAAGCGATCTTTGGTCGTCCAACCGCATTTCCCCCCCCACCCCCCCGCCATCTCCCCTGGTTTCTGGAGGTACTCGCGACCTTCTTAAGGCTGGAAAAGTCTTCCTGAGACTCAACCCTCTTTGCCATTGCCTGAAGTTTTAAGTTCTGCTTTTGGGGATGTGCAGTGGAGACAAGGGGCCGAGATCGAGCGACTGAGCGGAGAGGGCAATTTCTCTTCCTCCTTGGGTTCTATCTACAACCCCAGCTTTCCAGGGTCGTCGGGAATTTTCAAAGAAAGATGGCAGGGAACTACTGACAGTCCTGGAGAAAATGGTTCTGGCGCAGACCAGGCGTTATGTATCTAGGCTTCCGCGAATTTGCACCTGAGCTCAGTCCGTCAGCGTCAGCAGGGAGATGGATTGGCAGGAGCCAGGAGGCAAGAGACAGGGATGATGGAGGGAGATGGCATATTTGACAGATGCTGACAGGACTCGTTATTTGCTGGCTTTGGAATCCCCTCCCACCCATCAGGCTGCCCTTGGCCCTCCCCTTCTAGTACTCCAGGCTCGTTAGTGACTGCCTGTCTTTGGGGAGAAGCCCAGTGGGCCAGGTTGCACTGGGGTGGGCAAGGGGGAAGAGCAGGAGGGAGGGGCCCCAGGTAAATGATGGAGGAGTGGTTGGGATGCGCGGGATTTGAGCTGGGGTCCGGCGATCACTGGGGTGCTTGGAAGGAAACTGTCCTGGGGGCAGACAGTGAGTTGCTAGGGGTGAGTGTGGGGGTAGGAGGGAATATTTAAAGGAATTGGATTCCACTGGTTTAGGTGCCAATTTTGGGAGAACTGGTGAAATGCGAGCCAGTGATTCTGTTGAGAGCTTCCTACGCACAAGGGAGGGTTGTAGATGCCATGAGGGGATAAAAGAAGGGCACGTATGTTTCCTCTTCTCCTTCCTGTCTTTGAAGACCTGCCGCAGGTCCTCCCTGGACTTGTTGCTCACGGGTGCCCGAGGGGTGCAAGTTGCTGCTGGGCTGCTGGGGAGGCAGAGGCAAAGTCCTGGGGCTCATCTCTGTTCAGCAACCCCCCCCCGCCCCCTCTGGCAAAGAAGCACCTCCAGTCGGCCTCCTGCCTTTCCTCACTCCTCATCTCCCGGAAGGCTCGACACGCGGAGATACCTGGAGGGGTGTTTGTGCGTTGGGGGGGGGTCGAGCGCCCTCCCAGAATTTCCAGGGGCTCCCAGTGGACGAACTGGGGCGGGGGAGGGGTAAACCTCACGACCTGAGCGGCCGGCGTCGCAAGCAGGGAGGGGATCAGTATCTGGAGTCGTGGAGAATGTTCGGTGAGGAGCGGAATGCTGCAGTCGGAGCCCGCGCTGCATCCTAATCAGCGTTGCGGAGGCTGCGCCGCGAGCCGTCAATCTTCCACACAAAGGGCCGCCCGCCGCGTCCTCTCCGAGCCCTCGGCGCCCGCCCACCCCCGTAACCGCCGGGCAGTGATCATCGGAGGCGGGAAGGGGGGGTGTGGAGAGACGGACACACAGACAGGGACGGAAAGGCCACGTAAATGCCAACCAGGACCGACAGAGTGGGACCAAGGAGGCAGACCGGTCAGAGCACACTGCAGAGTCAGAGGCAGACAGTGAACAGACACTGACAGAGACACCGGGAGACAGACCCAGAAAGAAAGGGGAAAGAGACGAGCTTCCAGAGAGCAGAGAGAAAGACCCGAGACAGACAGACACAAAGAGACACCCAGAGGACAGAGATAGAGGCAGACAGACTCAGAGACATGTGTTGGACCCAGGCTCCCCGGGTCTGAAAGTCCTGGACCCAGAGCCCGAGACAGACAAATGGACACGAGGGCAGGGTTGAGAAGATCCGAGACAAGTGCACGCAGAGAGGGAGGCAGAGGGGGATAGAGAAGGGAAAGGAGGAGATGGGGGCCCCAGGTGGCGGCAGTGAGAAGGGGCAGATAGCGGTGGCAGAGAGCAGGAGGGAGACTGTGTCAGGGTTTCTGCTGGCCTCTCAGGACCTGAGACTCTGGCGGGAGGAGAGGTTTGTGTGTGTGTGTGTGTGTGTGTGTGTAACACAGCAATTCAGAACTCTATTCAGAACCAGAGTCTTCTGGTGCTGAAGGAGACGCCACGCCCCTCCCTCTGCAGGACTGCTCTGAGCAGTGGAGGTGGAGGTGGAGGTGGAGGTGGGGGGAACAGAGAAACAAGATGCCAGTTACAGAAAGACTGAGAAGGGAAAGAAATGTCAGAGCCCCGACTGAGATCGGATGGAGAGAAACCAGAGAAACCGAGAGTGAAAAAGAGAGTAGAGAAGTGGACAGAAGACAAAGACCAAGGTGGAGAAAGAAATATGATGGAGGCAGATATGGGTGAAAGACAGGGAGAGGGGGGGCGCCTCTCACTGCAGGAGGGAGAGAGGGGCCTGGAGAGAGACAGAGCTGTTGAGAAAGCAGAGTAAGGGGACAGGGCAGGAAGAAAGCAGGGCACCTGTCTCCCCAGAGAGGTTGAGCTGAGATGAAACAACCCCATGGTGACGTGGGGAGACGGTCAAAGAGAGATTTTTAGGGTCACCTTCCTTCTCTCTCTCTTTTAAGTACAATGAACCTATTCCAATGCATCCCATCTTCTTCAAAGTAGGTGCCTGGGTCGTTCCTGGCATTCCTATTTGGGGATCGCCTTTACAGCCTACAGGACAGCTCTGAGCACCCTCACCAGAAGCCGATTTTTATCCTTCAGGATGGATCTAATTTTTGAAAATTGCCAAGTTTCCTCCGAGGCCGGAGAATAAGGGAAGGCCTCAGCCGGGAAGCAGTCTTTTCAGTTAAAAACAAAGTGAATGTGCAAAAAGACAGCGAAGGATGTGCCCTCTTTCCTGGCTCTGAAAGGTCATTCTGAAGGCGAAGCTTGCAGGATGGGACAGGAGACACCGTGGTGGGCTGCTGGAGCCCTGGTTTAAATTTTCTGTCTGTTCGTTAAAACCAGGTGGTAGGTCTCCCAGGAGCATTCGAGGTCTGGCACTGGAGGAGGGAGGCCTGGCATTTGCCAGAAATGCTTGGTTAAATGTCCTGCCCTTGGGGAGCTGACAGTCCCCCCTTCCTGCCAAGTACTATGTAAAGTAACCTGGTGACACTCACCCAGCAGAGATCAACAAATGCAAAGGACTACAAAATTCAGAATCAGAGCCAGTCAGTTCATCAGGGAAGGCTGCCTGGAGGAGGGGAGTTAGGAGTGGGGTGTAGAAGGAGAAACCCATCAGGGCGTGGGCTGGAGTAGGAAATGAGGAAGAGAATCTCCTTGGTTGCTTCTGAAGCAGGACGAGCAAACCATAAGCTGGGATGGGTGGGAGACAGCTTTGCTGGCCTGGAATAGTTTGATTGGGGAACTGCCATAAAGAGGAATGGGGAGGGCAGATCTTGATGGCCAGGCTGTGTGGGACCCGAATTTGCTAGGAGAGGAACTGGGGCCCACTGGAAAATGCACTGACATGTGGTAGGCAGTGATGTGTCTGCACACGATTATCCAAAGAAGTGTGTACTGAAGTTTTCGTGTGTGTGTGTGTGTGTGTGTGTGTGTGTGTGTGTGTGTGTGTGTTGGGGTGGGGGGGAATGTACATCCAGGCAGCTTTGTGCCAAGTGGCGTTATGCCTCAGGCTCTTGTCTTTCCATCTGTGTTTGTGACTGGTACGTTGGTATGTCTGAGCGCGTTTGTTCATTTGTGGGTTTCCATGTGGTCATGTATGGAAGGTGTCTCTGTTGCTCTTTATGTATTTTATTTGGCTGCATGCGGTGGAGGGCGGCGTGTGTGCGAGTGTGTGTGTGTGTGTGTGTACGCGTACCCGTGTCTGCAGGAGGAGTGGGGCCGGCGGGGAGCCCAAGCTGCCCAAGCATCACCGTCTGTCTCTCTCCCTCCACCGGCTCCATCTGCCCTCACTGAGGTCGTGACAAGCAGGCCAACAGCAAACGGCAAACTGCTCCGCCCAGAGAGACCAGAAACACTGTAAAGGACGTGCAGACTCCCCCTGCGGGGGAGAAGCCCGCACCGAGTTAGAGGGCTGACTCGCCCGCAGAGCCCTGCGCGCACAGACCGCTCCTCTGAGCAGGTGCACTCACACGCGCACACACGCTCAGGCGCCCACAGGCCTACCACGCATAGCAGGACACGCACATTCGCTCCTGACCTCCCTCTCTGCACACCTCCTCCGAGCCCTGCGTGCCTGCCTTACATCACCTCCACACGCCTGCGAGGGCTTGGGGCGATGGGGCTGGGGGCGCTCACCCGGACCTCGGAGCCAATCACCGGATGCCCAATCGCTCCTCCGGCAGCGGAAGGGGGTGTGTGCGTGTGTCTATGTGTGTGCGCTCCCCCTTCACACCCTCCCCAGTCCCGCCACCTCCACCCCCTTCCGGCCCGCGGCAGTTTCCGAAATCGCCCGGCGGCCGAGAATTCATTAGCGGGGGGCGGATGTAAACGCAGCGCGGTGGAACGTTTTAATTAGGCCTGAACAATAAACAAGCTAAACGAGGCGCGCAGGGCTCCCTGGCGGGCCCTCAGCCTCCTCCGCGCGGCGCGGACTCATTACGGCTGCAGCCAATTTCATGCCGTCGCCGAGCGCGGGCCGGGCCGGGGGTGGGGGCGCGCTCTGGGTCTGCGGGGCGCCGAGCCGGGGCATCGGGGGCCCGGGGCTGGCCCCCGGGGGGCGGCGCGGCCGGGCCGGTGCCCGCCCCACGGGGGCCGCCACTCCCCCCACTCCGCCATCCATCTGCCTTTCTCAGTGTCCTTGAGATGAAGGTCCCTCCCCACGCCAGCCGGCCGGTGCCAGCTCCTGGCTTTCTTTTTCGGGCCTATCTGTTCCAGCCTTCTCCCCCCCTCCCCTCTCCTCCCTTTCCCCCCTCTTTGCAGCGGACTCCGGCTCCCCCTCTCCGCGCGCTGCCGCTGCCTTTAGCCCTCGATGCCTCTTTTTGCCGCAGTCTCCATATCTCTTCCGCGGGGTCTCTCCCTCCCTCCTCGCTTTCAGACTTTCGCCTGGACTTTATCTTTCCTTCCCAGGCTGCAGCTATCGTTCGTTCCCTCCTTGACGTGGTAGACCCGCAGCCCCGTTCCTCCGCGTCGTTGCCCTTCAGGGCCGTCTACACCCGCCTCGGCCTCCCCCCGCCGCCGTGTCGGCTCCCAGTCTCAGTCCTGCCCCTCTTTCTGTTTCTGCCCGTGTTCTTTCTCCGACTGGCCCTTCTCCCTTTCGGTTTCAGGTGTGTTCCCTGGGCTTTGCCCCCGCCCCCTTTCCTGGGGGCTTCTCTGGTCCCGCCAGAGTTCAAGTTTGGCCTGTTTCTTCCTCTCCCTTCTGATTGTGAAGCTGCAGGCGTTGCTTGCTGGTTCCCAGCTCTGCCAGGACTTCCCAGGTTGTGGGGGCCAGTGGTTAAGCTGATGTTGGCCCGAGTGTGAAACCTAGCCCAGTACCTCACCATGTAACCTCTTCACCTGGACTCACTCACCTGTCAAATGTGGCAAATAATTTTAGGGGCATCATGGGATTGTAGTGAGAATTAGCGAAGGCTTAAGGGATGCAATGTTCTCAGCACACAGTATGTACTCAATAAATACTAGATCTTATGATTTGCCCTTCCTCAATCTGCCCCCGTCTCCTTAGCCTGGAGTTTAAATCAATCAATCAATATTTTTTAGAGGAGAGAAGAAGCAAACTAATAGACTGTATAAGCCCAAACCGCTTGAATATCAGGAATTTCATATGCTGTAGCCTAACAAATGCTCTGCAGTTGGAACACAGGAAATGCCCATGAGTGTGGACAAGAAGGGAGAACGGGGGATTGGATCGAACCACAGAACACAGGAAACCATGTGAACGGGTGCGCTGGCCAGAGCAAGTTCAAACCCAGGGAGGAGGGAGGCGCCCAAAGGCCAACCTGCATTTGTCTCGCGGTGGCAGCGCTGGCCACCCTCTGTCCCTGCAGTCCTGGGCCTGTGCTGGACACTGCAGTGCGTCTAGGGGGTCCAGGTCCCTCAAAACTCTCACCTCCAGACAGGAACTGGACTCCTGGATCCTCAGACCTACATCCTCTTCTTTCTTCCATGCATATAACCCCTGCCCGACTAGAGAGAGATCCATTCCTTCCCGCTGCTGCTTCCCTGATAGGAAACCTCACAGGGCAGTGTAGCCTCAGAATTCTGTCCCTGCTTGGGTTTCTTTCTCAGTTCCCTCCTTTCCCCCAGGGAGCAGAATCAGTGAGTCACACACTCTACCCTCTCTGTGTGTGCTGGGCCCTGAGGGGAGATCCAAAAGGAGGAGAAGGGGCCCTGCCCTGCGGGAGCCCTGGGCCACTGGTAAGATGAGGCTGAGAGCCGAGACAGAGTCACAGTGGTCTGGGCGCTCCCTCAGCAAATGTAGGTGATCTGAGTCGATTCAGAGCCATTGGACCAGGCCTCACGACTCCGATGATGAGAGGACTGGCAATGACCAAAGGAGGGAAGACGGAGGAAGACACAGAAGTCTAGGAGTTTCCCTAGGAGATAAGGAGAATGATATCCATTTAGTTAGCAGGGAGTGGGAAAATGGTGAGGTGAGGATCAGGTAAGTCAGAGCTCTCAGTAAGTGCATGATTTTGGGATAGGGGATGTGACCCTTGGAGACAGATGAGGAGGAAATGTGTGGGTGTGCATTTGTGTGAGTGTGTGTGCGTGTGTGTGTTGGGGGATGTGTGTTAGGGAAGCAGATGGACGGAGGAGGCAGAGTCCGCAGAGAGAGGGAGCAGAGAGCTTGGGCTGAGCTGACTTGGGTGGGATGGGATGGGGTGCCAGTGGTGGCGGGGATGTGAGGCAGCCGTGTCAAATGTACCACGGGTGTCGCTCCACAGCGACCCTGGGCTGGGCCAGCAAGATGCTGGGAAGCTAGGCTGCCTTCCCTGGCCTTGCTGTGTCCTCATACACCTTGAGGATGAATGAGCCTGGATTTCATAGGCTAGTGAGCCATGGCTGGGTGGAGACAGCTGCTCAGGCCATGAAATGTGGGGAAGAGGCCTCTGGGGGTCAGTAGACAGAAGGAGGGAGAGGAGACAGGGACGGGGATCGGGAAGGATAATGAGAAGACTCGAAGGCTTTCAGACCTTTATCCTATCTTCTTTACCTGCCCCTTCCATGGATTGAATTATGTGTTTTAAAGCGAAAAAATCTTCGGTAAATGATCCGGTTTAGCCTTTCATCTTCAGAGGCTGAGATATTACATCCCCACTTCACAGATGAGGCCTAAACTTGGCAAAGATCTCCTGGGTAGAATATGTTGGAAAGGGTACTAGGGAGGCATGACTTTGGGAGTAATTTCTCCCTTCCACAACCAGGCCTCAAGCCTGGCTGCTTCCCAGGGCAGAGCCCGCAGGAGGAGGCGCCACAATGCAGTCGTTGGATTCTTTGCCCTGCCCCTGACCAGCTCTGTGACTTGAGGCAAGTTCCTAAACCTCTCTGTGCCTTACTTTCATTATTATTATTTCATTAGTATTAGCAATACTAATACATGCTTCTGTAGTTTCCTATTGAGGATAAAATGAGATTTCTGCGAAAGAACTGTGTACCATTGTAAAGATTTATAAAATCAAATACATTAGACATTTTAAGCCATCCCGATCCTCATTTTTGCTATCTTCTCAACTTATTCTCTACATATCCACTGAGTAGGTCAGCCTCCTGGCTTCCAAGCCCTTTGTACCTTTGTTTCCCCCCCCCCCGCCCCCACCTCTGAATCTGGCATCTCCTTCCCTCTGATCTTGCTTTATATTTTCAATCTCTGTTTCCAGTCTCCTTTCCACAGGTCCCTCAGCACTTGAAGGGTCTGGCTACACTCTATTAACTTATATGCAGTTTTTCCCCTCTGCCAGGGTTTCTTGTCTTGTGTGTCTCTCTTCTCACATCCCAGAGAACAGGGCCCTGTCTTCTCCTCTCGGGATGCTTTCTTTTCCCCCTAGGGTGCGTTCACAGGGCACGGATGGTGAGAGGTGCAGAGAGGTTGAGATCAAACAGGGAAGGGAGGCCTTGGGCGATAGGAGAGCAAAGGAGGTTTCTACTTGTGGGGCTCTTACCTATAGGCTGTGTGATCCTTCTTCAGAATGTTTGCCATGACTGGGGGAGGGAAACAATCATCTCCCTCCTGGAGCTAAGGGTTAGCAGGGAATTATTTTCCAAGTGTTTAGAGAGACTGTATTTTGTTTCCTGATGTGGGGCACATCATCTGGAGGTCAATCCCACATGAAAAGAAATAGTCAAGAGAGGGCTTTCCTTTTCCTGTTTGGGGTGTGTGTGTGTGTGTGTGTGTGTGTGTGTGTGTGTGTGTGCGTGCGCGCACGCGCGTGCACGTGTTTCTCTTGTTTTAGCATTTACCGACCCTAGCTCTAAGGAAATCCTTTCTCAAGGATTTCTAAATTTCTTTTGCTGAAATTAAGCCCATCTCTTTAGTGGGGGGCAATTTCTAAAATCCAGGATCAGGTTCAATGTCTTTGATAAAAGACGTGCATACATGGGGGAGGAGGAGAGTAAAGGGTAGAGCTCGGAGAAGAAATGTAATTACTCAGCTTCTGGCTTTAATTACATGTAAGCCCTGGACATTTTGAACTTTATTAAACTTCTAAGTGTCCATGGGGGTGGGATCGACCTGGTGGGTTTTGTTCCCTGGTCTTTTCTGCAGGACTTCGCTGGAGGGTTCTCTTTCTATTCTCACTCCCCATCCTCAGCCTTTGGCTACACACATTTTGCCCTGCTACAGGTGGCGCTCTAATTAGCTCTTGGAGAAAGGAGGCCATCTATCAGCTGTCCCGTCCAGATGTCTCACTGGCTCTCTTTATCTTTCTCTGATTCCTTCTCCCCAAACCCAAAAGCTCTCCCTTAGCACTGGGTTTTTGACAACCCACTTAACTGTTTTGGAGGGAGGGGCTCTTTCTGCAGGGAGCCCTGTCTCCTCCTAAGCTGCTTACTAATTACAAACAGAAAGCCTGGTCTGTGAGGTTAGTCCCTCCCAAGCTCCCTGGCTTGGTAGAGGGAGCCAGGAGCTGGGGGATTTAGAGTGCAATTTCCTGTACCTTTTTCATTTCCTGCTGGGGGTTGTGGAGAGCAATAAGCAAAGTGGGTGGGCAGGCCAGAATGACTGGGCAGGTGGGGGATGGGCTGGGGAAGCATCCCTCCATCCACTCTTCTGTCATCGGCCATCTCCCCTTTCCCAGCTCTCAAGGTGAGCTCCTTGGCGATGAGGCTGAGGCGCTTAAGAAGTCAGTACCTGGCACTCCTTCCCACCCTCCTCTTCCCTACCTGAAGTAAAGAAACAGTAGAGAGGACTGGGAGATGATCCAGGTCCCATGATTAGAATAATAGATGATAGGACAGGAAGGAGTCAGAGCTATCAGTTGGATCTCCCCAGGTAACAGATGGGGAAACAGGCCTTGGAGAGGGCATGTAACCTGTTCCAAGTCACATATCTAATGGTGGGCTGGTGTGACTGGGATTCACCTGACCCCCATGACTCTCAGTTCAGTGCTCTTTACTCGGTCAGGGTAGGCTGTGGGTGGCTGTGTGTATGTGTGCGTGTGCACTGGGGTGGGGATGAGACAGGGTAAGGAGTAGGGGGGTATGGGGAGGTATCCAGACAGCTAGAGCCCCAGGTTCTAGAATATATTCACTCTTTGATGGGTTTTGTAGAAGAGCACTAGGGAAGTCCAATCTTGCTGAAGGCTTTTGTGAGTTGGTCCAGGAAACGGACAAGTGGATATAAAGGAGAGAGGGAGGCCCCGTGGCCCTTGGAAACGATTAGAGCCGCATCTCATCTTACCCTCTCCACAGTCAGAGGTGGATGGGGTGGGGGAGGGGGGCACGGCAGAGGACAAAGGAGCCAATTATTGAGTGAGTGGATTAATTGATTAATTGTCCAGAAGCTTCCAATGCTCCCCCAACAATGACATCCCCTCCCCCCGGACCCCAGTCAGGCATGGCCTCGGTTGGCCCGGATTATTAATTAGGGCTTGAAGTCATTTAACGATGATTTCATTATCGACGTGCTGTCTGTCTCGGGCTCAGCCCGGTTGCCAGGGCGACTCTGATCGATTGTCTTCCGGTCTCCTGCAAGTCAGCCTACTCCTGCCTCTCCGGAGCCTGGCTGTTGGCGAGCACTCCCTAGCGGTCCCCTCTGGTACTGCAGAGCTTCCTAGTTGCCCGCTTTTTGTGTGACCTGGCCAACTAAATAGGTATAGAGCTGCTTTGGGGGGGTCCTTTGGCCCGCCTGCAGCCTGGGCTGCCCAACTTTGGTCTCTATTCCAGATACGCTGACCTACCGAGCTGTTGCCAGGGACTCTGGGAATCGAGTCCTCTTTTTCCCTGGTGTGTGGAGTCCTTCTGACTCTGTTCCCTGGTGGCTATCTGCCTATCTACCAATACCCCTTTGGAATGGGTGTAGGAAGAGGAAAGTCTTGTCCTGAAGCCTCTGAACTTAGCCTTGGGAGGCCCAAACCAGCTGTGATAGGTTCTTCCTGCGCTAAAGAGACTCCTTAGGCTCTAGCTATAACCAGGCATCAGCTTCTAGGACCTTAAAATGCGGCTGGCAGGGAAGGGGGTGGGTAGAACAATTCCTCTTTAGATTATGTGAGTTAATGTTATTAGGGTCTCCCTTGCCCCTGAGAGGAGCTAGGGGAGTTAGTCTTTGCAGAGCCCCAAGAAAGCTTGGGGGAAAAGGCAGGGTCCCCCTTGCCATGCTAAGTGTTAGGTCTTCAGAAACTTGGCTGGTTGCTTCATCCCTGGTCCCTTAAAGCCTAGATTCACACATGTACACTGGCCTCAAGGTTTCTGTTCTCTGCCTCAGTTTCTCCTTTTGTAGATTTCATGTGTATATTCTTGGGGCCCTTAGTAGAGAGCTGCTTAAAGGCATTGACTGTGACTGCTCAGAATGTGTCTACATTGTTGATTCCAAACTAGTGGACAGTCATGAGTATTTTATTTTGCTTATATGTTGCATGGTGCTTACTTAGCTCTCAGTGCAGACAGTGTCCCCGTCCTTACTCTCTCCTCCCTTCATTCTCCAAATGATCCCTAACCCCAGTCTGTCCCCAGCACTTTCTCCAGAGCTTGTCTGCCTGCCTTATCTGCCTGCCTCTGCTTCACTTTCTCCTTGGCCCCCTCTCCCGCTGTGCGCTGGTCTTGCTAGGCTGCATTCACTCTCAGAAATTTAGGGCTGAGCTTCAGGCCTTCTTCGATTGCAGCATTTTGGGGAAGAGGGTAAGGGAGGCAATTTTAATATCCGTGTAGCGGCCTCTGGGATCCTCAGGTTGGCACTGGGAGGGAGCCTGGGGCAGCAATGGCAGCAGCTTCACCCTATCAGCTTTCTGGGCACATCCACCACCCAGCAGCACCTGAGAGGGGACCGGCTCAGCAGCGAGCCGAGTGAGATTGAAGAGGATCATAAAGAAAATATATATCCCCCTCCCCGGCCTCGCTCCCTCCTCCTGCTCCACACTTGCCTCCTTCTCTCTCTTTGTCTTGCTCCCTCCCCCCTCCTCACCGCATCCCTGTTTTCTTTGTTCCTACTTTGCCTCCTTCACCTTCATCTCCATCAGGCAGATCAGTCTGTCTATCGGTCTGTCTGTCTGTCTGACTCCAAATATATTTTGGTCTGCGATTTTCCAGACCTGCGTCTGTCATCAGCCCTTCCTTCTCCCTGTCTCCCTCCCTGCTTCCCTCCCTCAGTCTCTGAGGGTCTCTCTTCCCATCACATCTTTATGAGGTTCACCGTGTGTGCCTTTTAGTCTCTCCAGCCACATCTCCTCCTGTCTCTCTCCTTTTGCTGCCTCCCCATCCCTGTTCCCTCCCTTGCCCTCCCTTCTGTCTCTCTTCCTTGCTTCTCTTATCTCTGTCTCTTTCCATGTCTCTGGCTCACATCCCTGTTTCCTCTCCTCTTCCCTCCTCCCGCCCCTCAAGGTGCAGATACTTCGTGGGTAATCACCTGGATGGGCTCCAACTGCCAGGTCCCCCCATTCTGTACCCCCTCCTCCAGGAGAGATTTATGGCCCCAAATCTGCATCCTCTGCATTCCCCCAGCCCTGGGCCAGTTCTTTTTCATTACCTGGTTATTATCTGGGGGCCCTGGCGTTTCCCCCAGCCTCCCACCCTCTACCCAGCAGGCAGTGAATAGCACAGGGAGAAAGGGGAAGGGATTGCTCTTGGGACCAGATGCAAGGACATGGAGACCCTCCCCCTGCACCCGCCCTTCTTTCCCTCAAGCAGATGCACATCTGGGAAAATCCCAGCTTGAGGCAGGGGAAGACAGCCTAGGACTGTTGGAACAGACATAAATCAAACACCCAGATGCCCCTCCCCTACTGTGCTGTCATTACAGCCATCCATCCAATTCCTGCCTGTCCCCTTTGCCCCTAGGAATTTTGGCTCTGTAGTCGTGGCTGGGCCACTCATCTACTACCCAGCAGAGCACCTGGAACAAAGGAGGTGCTCAGTTAGTACCTGTGGTCCATGCCTAATGGAGATGTGTTAGGGCAGGGTCAGTGCGATTTTAAGGTCTGCCTCAGTTGGAGGTTCTTTCTGAGATCTGGAGCAATCCTTTCTGTTCAGTTTCAGTGCGCTGTCTTGGTATAGTTAGTACAGATTCCATTCCTTCCTGTTGCTGTCCTTTCCTCCCCTCCGTCCACCTCCATCCCAGTCTTTACCACACCTGCTTTAGGGCTGAGAAGAATCTCCGTGCTATCAAGTAAAGGCAGTGGCGCCCCCTTTCCCTGAGACGGATCACTTCTTGGGCCACTCACTTAGGCATTCAGCCCTCAGTCTCTAAATAGGCTCCACCTTCTCCATCTCAGAGAATTCCTGCCTCTGTTTGAAGATTAAGAGTCTGAGAAGGAGGAGGAACCCTCATTTGGTCACTGTTTCAGTGTGGTGGAAGCCCTAGGCTTTGAATGTGTAGAGCAGGGAGCTCTCTGGGCAGGGACTATAGCTTTTCTTTATTTCTTCCAGCACAATGCCCAACGCACATTCGGATAGAATATGCTATGAATGCCGAATGACTGTCTCCAGAAATCCCTTGGGGTGAACTTGTACCAGTTCCCTTTTAGTGTTCTTTCTGGAGTGATTTGAAACATGGGTGAGGGGGTGGGGATGGATGGTGGTAGTAGAGGAACCTAGTAGGATATTCCAGGCGAGGCGGCTGATGGGTGCTTCTATCCTTGTTTAGGGGACTCTTGATTGGGTTCCTCAGCTGCATCTGGGACCCCAAATCACCACAGGCGGGGCTCAACCGGGCTCCCCACACTCTCTGGCCAGCTGGGACCTCCTCCATGCCCAGGATCCTGGAAAGAGTTGTTTATTTCTTCTTTTTTTAATGTTTAATTTTGAGGCAGGGAGAGAGACGGGGAGAGAGAGAGAGAGAGAGAGAGAGCGGGTTGGAGAGGGGCAGAGAGAGAGGGAGACAGAGGATCCGGATGCTGAGAGCAGTGAGCCCGATGCGGGGCTCCAACTCAGGAACCTGAGATCATGACCTATGTGGATGTTGGATGCTTAACTGACCGAGCCACCCAGGCACCCCAAGAGTGTTTACTTCTAAATTCACATCTAGGGGCGCCTGGGTGGCTCAACCAGTCAAGCATCGGTTAAGCGTCGGTTAAGCGTCGGACTC
This sequence comes from Proteles cristata cristata, assembly GCA_017311185.1. Classification (NCBI taxonomy): domain Eukaryota; kingdom Metazoa; phylum Chordata; class Mammalia; order Carnivora; family Hyaenidae; genus Proteles; species Proteles cristata. The sequence goes on from JAESUZ010002047.1 coordinate 223,006, forward strand.
TTGGTTTCAGCTCAGGTCATGATCTCACGGTTTCATGAGTTCAAGCCCCATATCAGGCTCTGAGCCCAGGAGCCTCCTTGGGATTCTCTCTCTCCCTCTCTCTCTGCCCCTCCCCCACTCGTGCTGTCTCTGTCTTTCTCAAAATAAATAAACTTAAAAAAAATTTAAATTCGCATCTTGTTGCCCAGTCTCCAACAAAGTCCCATTTAAGCCCTCACTCTGCCTCTTCACCCAGAGGGCCCCCTTAGTCTTCCATTGCCCACCTCCAGCTTTCCTCCTAGAATGGGCCAAAGCCACCTCCTTCGCCTTTCCCACCCTTCCCAAGCACCCCACCCTGCCCCTGCCTCCCCAAGCCCCGCCCCCATACCCTCTCCAAGTCCCGCCCCCCACAAACTCAGCTCCATATCCCGACTCTGGCCAAGCTCCTTACCTCTTCCTGGGTTTAGCTTGCACTTTCTTCTCAGGTCTCTCCCCTCTGAGGTAGAAAAAGCCCATGGGTAAGTGATTTCTCGTGTTTATGGAGTTGTCAAGAAAGCTGGGACCACGCCAGAGAGGAAGAATGCTGGGCTTGGAGTGCCACTGGCTGTCCAAACCCTGTGGGGTTTGAGCAGAGGGTATTTCGGGGTGTCAGAGCTAGACTTGGATTGGGGGGTGCAGACCAGAGAGGCCTTGCAAGTTTGGGAAGGGCAGGTAGCTTTGCTGGGGTCAGAGTGATTTGGAGGCCAAGCCTCTGTTCTCCAGACCAGAAAGGTTCTTAGCTCTGCTGAAGAAAATATGAGTCAGGGGAGGTTATTCCCTGGCGCGCTTCTGCCTCAGGGTCCTTCCCGCCTCTTTGCCCTGCCCTCCTTCCTGGCCTTTCCTTCCTGCCCTGGTCCAGAGCTTGTTTCACTCAACTTTGTCTTTCCCACAGGGTCCAGCACGTAGTATGCTTAGACGTGTTCTTGGAGGGAATGAAAGCTTCTTCCAGCTAGCTCTGCTGCCTCTGTCGTGTTTTGCCATGCTTTCTCACTGGAGATTCTGAAAGCCTCTGTGTCCTGTCTTCGTAGGGAGGGCGTTGCTGGGACTTCGCAGAAGAGCAGGTCCCGTTTGATAGGGTGATCCACTGTAAGGAGAGAGGGTTTGCGGGTCTTCTTTCTCCATGCTCAGGCGGCTGGGTATCTATTTTTACAGCTGCTGAAGGCATCTCCCTGCCTTTCTTATCTAATTTATAAAAGCTGTGGTGGGGATTGATTATAAGCAGAGTCAGGCTATAGAAGGAAAGATTACCGAGTTCCAATGGGGTGTGGCTGCCTAGTGGTCTTTAAAACAAGGTATGAAGTCTTGTTTGAGGCCCCAAATATATTGTAAATGAGCCAGTGCTAAACAAACCTTGAAACTTGATGGCTCTTTTCTCTCTTGGAATCTATCAATTTTATGTACATGATAGGCATATTTATTGATTGATAAAGGCTTGGAGGAGCCCCCTGAAATAGGACTGGCTTTCTGGGTCTCCAAGAGACATTTTGCTGTTATTGCAAAACCTATTTGTACCCCTTTAATTTTGAAGGCTCTTGGAATCTTCTACTCTTCTCCACCCAGGCTTCCCCTACCCCAGTCATGTACCCTGTGGGCAATACCCCTTTGCCAGAAGCCCAGACAACACTTATCCATGCATGACGCCAGTTTTATTGATTAGATGTGGCAAGTGTTTCTTTCTAGCTTGTCTTTCTCTTCCCCTCTAGCGGTTCTTGGGCAACTTTTCTCCATTATCAATTGATATGTGTTATGTGCCTCCAGAAGACAGGCTTGTTTTAACCTTAGTTTAAGCAAAATCATGTGGAAAAGCAAATTTCCTTTACCAAGTATATTCCAAATTGATAAAAAATGATTTTTGGATTATATTCTTTTGGTTTATCTTTGTCCTTCTTTTCTTTTGTTATTGCAGAAATCACAAAGCAGACTGGGGATTAGAAAGAACAAGGGAATAGGGATAGAGTGTCCCTTAAGAAAGTGGTGGCAGAGGCTCTTTGTTGTACATTATGATGCATGAGCTGGGGGTGAGACAGGTGGGTCTTTTTTGTTTAACTTTTAAAAAATGTCCTTATGTGGCACCTGGATGACTCAGTTAAGTGTTCGACTTCAGCTCAGGTCACGATCTCACAGTTTGTGAGTTCAAACCCTGTGTCGGGCTCTGTGCTGACAGCTCAGAGCCTGGAGCCTGCTTCAGATTCAGTGTCTCCCTCTCTCTCTGCCCCTCCCCTGCTCATGCTGTGTCTCAAAAATAAATAAATTTTATTATTTAAAAAAAATTTTTTTTTAATGTTTTATTTATTTCTAGGAGAGAGACAGAGAGAGACAGCGTGAGCAGGGGAGGGTCAGAGAGAGAGGGAGTCACAGACTGAAACAGGCTTCAGGCTCTGAGCTGGCAGTCAGCACAGAGCCCGACGCGGGGCTCGAACCCACGAACCGCGAGATCATGACCTAAGCGAAAGTCGGACGCTTAACCGACTAAGCCACCCAGGCGCCCCAATAAATTTTAAATTAAAAAAAAAATAATGTCTTTACGTAGTCTCTATGCCCAATGTGGAGCTCAAACTCATGACCTCGAAATCAAAAGTCACATGCTCTACCAACTGAGCCAGCCAGGTGCCCCCAGATGAGTCTTGATGGAGAAGTCATATTAATCTATATTTGGATAGGAACTCAGGATTTTGAGACATGGTACAACTTTCATATGACTCAGACAATCTGGTGTCTTTCCTACAGCAAAACAAAACAAAACAAATTGACCTAACAAGGGAGATGGTGAGAGTATGGGGCAGCTATGTGGGGCTAAGACAGGAATCAAGCACAGTCTGGTGAGAGAGGACAAAGAGAAGGAGACAGCCAAGTACTTACATGGGAGGGCAGAAGGATACATTTACAGGTATGAAGGAAAGAGTGTCTGGGTGGCTCAGTTGGTGAAGCGTCTGACTTTGGCTCAGGTCATGATCTCCTGGTTCGTGAGTTCGAGCCCCACATCTGGTGCCGTGCTGACAGCTTGGAGCCTGGAGCCTGCTTCAGATTCTGTATCTGCCTTTCTCTCTGCCCTTCCCTGCTTGTGATTTCTCTTTCTCTCTCAAAAATAAATAAACAATTAAAAATTAAAAAAAAAAATAAAGATACGAAGAAGATAACCAGAGAGATAGTTGGGCTTTCCTAAGTCACCTAGTGTGAAGTGTATGTATTCCTGAGGGTGTATATTAGGAGGAGGTACATGGAAGAAGGAGCCACTTTGTCTTTTTTTTTTTTTTTAAATACTTTTATTTATTTCTAGGAGAGAGAGAGAGACAGTGTGAGCAGGGGAGGGTCAGAGAGAGAGGGAGTCACAGACTGAAACAGGCTCCAGGCTCTGAGCTGGCAGTCAGCACAGAGCCCGACACGGGGCTCGAACCCACGAACTGCGAGATCATGACCTAAGCGAAAGTCGGACGCTTAACCGACTAAGCCACCCAGGCGCCCCAAGAAGGAGCCACTTTGATCACTCACAACCACTTGTCTAAAAGTGGAGACAGGGTATAGTGGTAGATGTGACCACTGGATGGATTTCTAGATCTGTGCTTACAAGGAAAAGAAGGATTTGGTGGGGGGAGGGGAGGAAAGCAGAGCTATTTAGCAAGGCATCTTGGAAAAAATGAGCATGACTCAGTGCTCATTGTAGACAAAGACCATCCTACCTTACAGTTGTAGTTTAGAAAATAGGTGGATAAGCACATGGATTTCCTTCTACTGCTTTCTCCCGAGGATTATTTAAAAAAATTTTTTTTAAATGTTTTATTTTTTTCTAGAAGAGAGAGAGAGAGACAGCGTGAGCAGGGGAGGGTCAGAGAGAGAGGGAGTCACAGACTCTGAAACAGGCTCCACGCTCTTAGCTGGCAGTCAGCACAGAGCCCGACGCGGGGCTTGAACCCACGAACCGCGAGATCATGATCTAAGTGAAAATCGGATGCTTAACCTGCTAGGCCACCCAGGCGCCCCTTCTCCCAAGGATTTTTATTAGGTGTTCTGGGTTGACAGGATTTGGGGTTGAGAGAAGGGAGTAGAGGATCTTAGGAAGAAGTGGAGAAGAAATTGATTTTCACTGTTAACATTGACGTATCACATCACTTTCGACTACCTTAATTGAGTACCCTTGGTGGCCTTCCCCAGCTCTCTTTCTGATTCTTGTTTGGAAAACCTAAAATTTTTAAAGTTTATTATTTATTTATTTTTTTGAGAGAGAGACAGATATATAGAGAGAGAGGCAGACAGCGAATCCTGGTCAGGCTTCATGTCAGCATGGAGTCTGCCATGGGACTCTATCTCACGACCATGAGATCACCACCATGAGATCATGACCTCAGCCAAAATCAAGAGTTCGCCGCTTAACCGACTGAGCCACCCAGGTGCCTCTGGAAAATCTAACTGTGATTCTTTCTGTAGCTCATGTAGTTTCTGAAGACCTCTAGAAGCAGAAGCTCAGGCTTTTCTGATTTGTCAAGTTGATTATCTTGTTTTGGTGTGATAGAAATGTTAAGAATTCTCAAAACTGGCTTCTGACTGAAACTAAACCTGTAAATGTGTTGGATCATGAAGGAGAAACCCTGGATTTAACTCTGTCTTCTCAGAAGTTATCTCAGAGGTACTAAAAAAAGCCACCTTTTTCACAACCATCTCAGGATGATACTAGATGTTATGGAGTCTACACAGCCTCTAGAGAGGCTCTGGCTGTCTGCTTGTTTACCTGAATAATGGTGCAATATTGCTAGTATCGTGTCTGCATGTAGCAGGGAGTCCATAGATATGTAGGGAAGGAAGCAAAAATGTTTGGGTCTAGATCTATATAGATTTTGGTCTACATTTGCATGGATGGATTTTTGTCTACATACATTTGGTCTGAAATGTGTTGTCTACATCACATGGATTTTTGCTGACTTGGAATTCAGCTTCTGCCAGACTTGGATGGGATGTGAAAGGTGCAGTACTCGGGGCGGTAGGGTAGGTAGATGAGTTGGAGGAGGGACTGTGTCTACTTCTGGTCTAATGAGAAGACAGTTTGGGGCTGCCACACTTTCAAGTTCAAGTCTTGGTTTCCTCTAGTAATATTTACTTGCAGAACTAGGGTTTCTAGCCTCATTGAGAGAACACGAAGCAGGTTCTACCCTAAGGAGTTTTTATTTTAGAAAGAATTCTACTTCTTTTTTTTAACTTTTAATGTTTATTTTGAGAGAGGGAGAGTGAGCGAGCAGGGGAGGGGCAAAGAGAGAGGGAGACACAGAATCCAAAGCAGGCACAAGGCTCTGAGCTGTCATCACAGAGCCCAACATGGGGCCCAAATTCATGGACCACGAGATCATGATCTGAGCCTGTCAGACACAACTGACTGAGACTCCCAGGTGCCCCTAGAAATGATTCTTCTAAGTAATATTCAAACAGAATATAGTACAAAGTAAGATCATAGATGGGAAGATGACTGGCAAATGATCTGTTTGGTGAGGTTGTTCTCAGAAGACTCCTGGGAGTTAAGTTTGGATATTTATTTTCTTTAGTATGAACTGAATTTGGTACTTCAGCTTTCTTTCCAACCTTTCAGGGAAGCTGCCTGACCTTTACTTCTCTTTCCCCAGGGGAGAAGTAACACATTTATGACTACTGAAATGGTTTCTTTCTCTTTTCCTTTTCTGCACAGACCAAGACCAAGACTGAGACTTATTATTATTGTAATTATATTTTAGTATCTAGATCTGTATTAATATCTGTAGCAAATATTTAACTGGATCTCTATAATTGGGCAAACTGGATTTACTGTTTCAAGGTGTGGCGGAGTTTTTTTGGTATATGTTTTTGTTTAGGGGCATGGAAGGAAGGCCTAAAAGAGACTCTATTAAATGGATCATGGCCCAAGGTGAAGATGTAACTTGAACTGGAAAACATCATACAAAATGCCAAGAAGGGGCAGTTCCCCCTCTTCTATGCAGCCTTCCCAGGATGACTGACGGTGTATAGAAGATACTCCCTAATCTTGCCAATTCATAAATTCATAAATACTCTTACTGGTTCATAGTTTATATATTTTTTACTTATTTTAACAGGTGGGGAAGTATTCACAACATGCCCTTAATTGTGAATTTCCAGAGAGGGGAGTTCTCTCTTTGTCACCATTCTCTTGCACTGTGTGTAAATGAATGCATGGTGTTTGGGGGTGTGGTGGTGGTGTTAATTTATGGGAGAAAATATTGCTTTCGCTTGAATTCTTTTGCACAAAGAATCTCTGTGGCGCCTGAATTTTCCAATTTGGAATTTGCCTGTGTATTCATTTATACTTAGTTGAAATCTGATCTTCAATAGATTGAATCCAGTCTTTCTCACTTAGAAACTTTGTGCAGTTTCCCCTTGAGGGACCATCCAATTTCTCACTTTAGATCCAAGCCAAACAACAGAGAATCCATCGGTGTAGTAATTTAGACAGTACAGGGAAAATGGTAGCAAATACAGTACATTCCTTTCTCTGGGAGCTTATAGTACAAGGGCATTTCATGGGTCCTTCCCCATCCTCCTGAAACAAGTGAAATCCTAGTCTACACACCATTCTGTCCTTTGTTTAGTGTCCAACTCCCCACTTCTGCAGGCCAGCCTTAAATGTAGTTATTGCAGTTTGAGTATCGTGTCATGGTGCCTACTGCCACAGCATTAGATGACTTATTTCCCAAATTTAGGAAAGCAGTGGAAGTAATAAAACTCTGTGTTGTCTCTCTGTTCAGATGTCACACATCAAGGGGATGACGATGGAGCAAATTGTAAATGTCACAGACCATGCACTTGGTCTCAGCCAACTTGGGTTACTTCCTTTATACTTCCACTTTGTTGTGGTGAAAGAGATTTGGACCTCAGTTCTTACTTCAGATTTCTGACATGGCCAAGCTGGGCTGTAGACCCAGGGGTACTTCCTTGGTTATGGCCAGTTAACTCTTTGTACCTCAGGCTTCAGCTGGGGAAGGAAAGGCAAGCCGAAAGGATCACCAGTCAGAAGCTGTGCTCCTCTGCTCCACCTCAGCACACACTACTCTTTCCCTCTTTCCTAAATGGGTGTTCTCCCAGCGTGAAGTTCTAAGCCGGTGAGTTATGCCCCTGGATAGTAATGAGGAGAGCACACAGGGCAAGGAGGGCATACTGGAGAGATCGGATATCTATCTATACATGTGGCCAGAGAAGCTTCTGGAAGGAAGGTCATGCTGAACAGGATTTGGAAAGAGCGTGTTCTAGGTAGAGAGAGAGTCTGTGTGAGGGCTGATGTTAACGCCAGCAAGATGTGCGTGTGTGGGGTAAGATTTGTCCTACTCAAGCAGAGAGACACAGAAAAGGTTAGTAGTAGGTGTAAACGGTAGAAGAATAATAAAAAGAAAGCCTTGGAAGTACAATCTTAGAAGTTTGGATTTAACAGAGAGCAGGATACTGCAGGTCTGGTTGGGAGAGAGAGAGATTGAGAGAGAGATAGGAGAGGATCTTTTTAAGACTTGAAGGAAGTGTCATTTTCCAGAAGGAGGGTAGAGGGCACTCACACTTCAGTTATCTGCTGCAATGCAGTAGTCAGGAAGAACGTGATTTAGTGCTTTATCCTGCTTCAAGGAAGGGCAGCATTCTCTGATGGCTGCTTGGGTGAATCTGGATGAGAGCCACAGAGAGCCCAGTGATTGTTTAGAGTTACCAATTTTACAGAACAGGAGGAAGGACCAGGGATTGTGGCAGGAGACTGGCCCTGGGTTTACATTATTTGTGAACTGTAGGAACCTCGTAGATGGAGGTCTAGTGTAGACAAGGTGTGCTAAGTGTCTTAAGTGACTTCATGTCAGCTGAATTGAATTGAGGGCTCAACTGGTAATCCCCAAATATCTGAAACCAGTGATTTCAGTTGGAATTCCTTCGATTTAATCCAAATTTTTATGCAATTTCCCCCAATAAAGTCAGGATCCTTAGAGACTGCTTTGTCAATGCTCTTGTTTTTGGATGTATTCAGGGTTTTCTTCCTTTTGAAACTACAATAGAAAGGCAATCATTTATCGTCTCTTTTGATCTTCCTATGCTAACAGCATGTTCAGAATACCCATTATTCCTTATCTCAAGTCCATATTCCTTAACAACTTGAGATAATAATGAGGAGATCCAAAAATAGACAAAGAAGTCCGTATTGCTGCCTGATGTCCATTGGTGTTCGTGCTTATTTCCATGGATGATTAATAAGTACTCACAATGCTCTAGGTGCTGTGAGCTCGGAGCTGGTCACAGACATGGGTCACAATGGGAAAGACTGGTGCTCATATTTTATATTCTACTCGGTCAGGTGTCTGGTTGTCAACAACCACCAAACCAGAATGATCAACCTGACATAGCTGAAGTCCTTTTTCCCAGCCTCACCACGAAGTTTTAGCTCTGGAATGGGGGAGTCGTAGTTTGGAAGTGCCTGGAGAGCTGATGTTTTTCTGGCACTGGGTTCCTCTGGGTTAAGGATAAAGAGGAGATTGCTATTCTCTGGCAGCCATTCCCAGTCTGCTCATGATTGGCAGCCAAGTCTGGGGAGCAAATGGCCAAGTGAATTAGGAAGCTTAAAAAGATGTTTTGTTAAACCGTCCTCATTAAATTGGCACCGTCTGCCTTAGTACTCTCCTTTGTCCCAGTTGGGGCTGCCCTTTGTGACAGATGTTTCCTAATGGTGTGTGCTGGCAACATCTGGAAGACTTGGATGACGGCTGAGGTTTGGGAAGGCCAAACCTGGAGGTTTTCTAGGCTTTCAGGGAAATTGCAATTGCAACCATCTTCCTGCTACTGGGTTCCCATTTAAAAAAAATACCTGCTCCCCACCCCCATCTTCCATTATGCAATGAGAATGGAAGTTTCATTACCTTCTCTAGCACTTTTTAACCTCACTGAATATGGTTTTTTCTTCTTCTTCTGAAGAATGAGGTAGTGACTAGAAAATATTTGGAATAGGATGATGAAAGAGTTAGATGATGAAAGAAGTCTCAGGAGGGTGACTTACAGTTGGCATCTTGAGATCTATTTTCCTATATTTCTACTAAAAGCCAAGCTAAAGGAGGTGAGTTAAACTTGCGGGTAGGTATTATAATCAGTTGCAAAATTATATCTGGGAGCTATTGGGATAGCTATGGGGATGTTTAGAACCTTTCTTGACATCTAAAAATATATTCTGGAGACATTTTGGCCCTAGATTGGGTTAGCATTTTATTTAAAAAAAAAAAAAATCTCTACACCCAACGTGGGCCTTGAACTCAAGACCCTGAGATCAAGAGTTGGATACTCTACTGACTGAGCCAGCCAGGCACCCCCCTCACCCCCAACTGATTGGGTTAGGCTTTTAGCAGGACACGGTTTCGATGGAGGTTTCAGATTTAATGATTCCTCCGCTTCTGGCTCTGGCCCATCAGTATCTATTTGAGTTGAAAGGGAAGACATTGGCAGAGGGTGACCTGGGTGCAAAGATAAGAACTGGCTCGAATACTCCTTTATTTTTTTAAAAATATTTTTATTTATTTCTAGGAGGGAGAGAGAGAGACAGCGTGAGCAGGGGAGGGTCAGAGAGAGAGAGAGATACGGACTCCGAAATAGGCTCTAGGCTCTGAGCTGGCAGTCAGCACAGAGCCCGACGCACAGCTCGAACCCACGAACCGCGAGATCATGACCTAAGCGAAAGTCGGACGCTTAACCAACTAAGCCACCCAGGCGCCCCCCAAATACTCCTTTAAAAGCCATGTTGTAGAGTCTTGATCCTTTATGGAGGCAAGGTGCTACAGTAGAAAGAACATGGTCTTTGAAGTAACAAAGAACCAAGTTCACATTCCAACTCTTCTTTTTACTGGCTGTATGAGCTTAGGACAATTGTCTCACCTCTCAGTCTTTAAACTGAATAATAACACTTATTTCATTGGGTTGTTAATGGGGATTAAATGAAATAACATATGTGCATTACGACTCAACAAATTCTGATTCTCTTTCACCCCTCTCTCCATGTATCCCTAATTCTTTCATATACATCTGGTCCCCCTATTGGCCTGATACCATTTTTTCTCTGCCTCCAGCCTCTGCACATGTTCCCCCATGCCTCTTACAGTTCAAGCCTAGGGCCCTGATTTATTAATTTGTGTTAGTCCCACAAAATGACAATAACAGTATGTAGTTTTTATAACTGTACTAACATGAGCCAAGGTTGTGGTTTCTTTCCAGGCATTTTTGCCTGCTGACAATTTTGGTTATAAATCAAAGACAAAGGAGTTCTATCTTCCCACCCACTCCTCTGATCTAAAGTTCCTGATTTGGGGCTAGATCATTCTGGGAGGGATTTTGTTGCAACCAAAAGTAATGGCAAGCTTGTTTATAAAGGCCAATCAGGGAATGAGAATCCGTAACCTTTACTACTGGGACATTCTTGTTTTCCTCTTAACTTTTTGGTTTGAAAAATATCAAACCTACAGAGAGTTACAGGAATAGTGTAATTAACACCCATTTATCTTTCACCAGGATTGATTGTTAATATTTTGCTACATTTGCATGTTCTCTCCAGTGCTCCTGTGTGTGTGTGTTTATGTGTGTATGAAATATGGTCCATATTCAAAGTTTACTAAGTGTCTAGTTGTCTAGTTTTGTTATAGTAAAATGTTTCTCCCTGATCCAGGTCCAATCCAAGGTTATGCATTACATCTCATTGTTGTGTCTCTCTTTTTTAAAAAAATTATTTATTTATTTTTGAGATGGGGAGAGAGAGAGAGACAGAGTGTGAGTAGGGGAGGGGCAGAGAGAGGGGGAGACACAGAATCCGAAGCAAGCTCCAGGCTCTGAGCTGTCAGCACAGAGCCTGACATGGGGTTTGAACTTGTGAGCCCTGAGATCATGTTCTGAGCGGAAGTTGTCCTCTCAACCAACTGAGTCACCCAGGCACTCCGTGTCTCTTTATTCTCCATTAATCTGCAATAGTTCCTCAGCCTGTCATTCCTGACATTGACATTTTTGAATAGCATAGATCAGTTGTTTTATAAAAAGTCAACTTTCTGTAGAAGGTTGTTTTGTAGGCTGATCATTAAAATTTTTTTTTAATGTGTATTTATTTTTGAGCGAGAGTGTGTGTGAGCAGGGGAGGGGCATAGAGAGAGGGGGAGAGAGGCTCTGAAACAGGCTCTGCATTGATAGCAGAGAGCCTTACGTGGGACTCAAACTCAAGAACCACGAGATCATGACCTGAGTAAAAGTCAGCCACTTAACTGACTGAGTCACCCAGGTGCCCCTAGACTGACCATTTTTTTTTTTAATGTTTTATTTATTTCTGGAAGAGAGAGAGAGAGACAGCGTGAGCAGGGGAGGGTCAGAGAGAGAGGGAGTCACAGACTGAAACAGGCTCCAGGCTCTGAGCTGGCAGTCAGCACAGAGCCTGACGCAGGGCTCGAACCCACGAACGCGAGATCATGACCCAAGTGAAAGTCGGATGCTTAACCGACTAAGCCACCCAGGCGCCCCAAGACTGACCATTTTTATCAATAGACTCAGGTTACACATTTTTGGCAGAAATATTATATAAGAACATTCTTTTTTTCCCTTACAGTTTATTTTTGAGACAGAGAGAGACAGAGCATGAGTGGGGAGGGGTGGCAGAGAGAGAGGGAGACACAAAATCGGAACAGGCTCCAGGCTCTGAGCTGTCAGTATAGAGCCCGATGTGGGGCTTGAACCCACAAACCGTGAGATCGTGACCTGAGCTGAAGTCGGACGCTAAACCAACTGAGCCACCCAGGTGCCCCTATATAAGAACATTCTTAAAGACAGAGTGCCATGTAGGCGGGGAGCATGTTTTCTTCCTTTCCATTGTGTTTGTAGGATCAAGCACAAGGACTTAGAAGGTGTCCTTCTAAGAAGGTGCTTACTATTCATTGAATGAATGAATGAATGAATGACCAAAGACTTTCACTGGTGCCTGGGTCTATTATTTTTCTACTTGAGGAGAGGAGGAAGAGCAGTGTTCTCCCATATCCTAGTTCCATTTTTATCATACATATATGTAGGCTCTGTAGAGAAGGGGATTGAGGTGGGGAGACTAGGATGTGAGGGAGGCAAGCTGTGGAGTCTCTTTACCCTGGGGGTGGGTGGTGATCGCACTATGTTGAGACTGGATGGTGAATAAAGTGGTCCTCCAATGGAAAGAAACAGCATACAGAACCTAGGAATATATGGTCTGTTTCCTTACTGAGAGAAATTAGTTATTTAGGGTTCCAGACTTCATTATACTTCCCTCCCCTAACCCCCTTTTGAATCCTAAGAATGGCCTGGTGAAAATTGATTTCTGTCCCTCCTCCTTTCCCAGTGGGGACAACCCCATATTTCTCTCCTTCTCTACCCTCCATCTCTCACCTCCCCACCCACACAAGTGTGTATTTTCTAACATTTATAAACGGTGGTTGGGCGGCCATTCTCTCCAGATTATTTATTGTTGAGAAAATCTATAGCTCCTTGGACTTCTCATTTTGATGTAGAAGCTTTCATCCCTGTCGCCTGGGGGAAGTGAGGTTATGAGAGGTACTCTTTGCCTCTCAGAAATGTGTTTTCAGGCTTCCCTTTGGGGCCCTTTCTCTCTCCAGTTCTGATCATCTCAGACATTTCTGACAGTCCTTCCTGAGGCATTTGGGGCTTGGGACTGGATTCATCTATTTAATTCTGTGAGGCTTCCAAGTGCCTGATGCACATGGTTCCTGCCCCCTTTCTGAGAGTCTACCTATCCCTGTCTTTGCAGCCCCTTATTTCACCAGGTTCCAGAAAAAAGTCCTTTTTATCTCCGTGTCAGCTCTTGATTATCCACAATCATGGTGGGAATAACCTAAACTAGTGAATGATAGTAAAATGACTTTTGTTTGATTTTTAAGTGATCGAATCCTGCCTAGAGATAATCCACAAAGCAAACAGCTTCAATGAAAGCAATCCATCATCTCACTGTCCCGTGGGTGGCTCTGTGGCATCTCTGGCACATCTAGAGAGGGAGGCAGATGCAAGGACACAGCTTGTCCAGCCCTCACTGTCTTTTTAGATGCGCTGGACATCTATTGAGACATAAGGCTTGTTTTCGAACTCGGGTGGAGACCTTTCCTCAGTCTGAGAACCAAATACTTAGTACAAAGAATATGAAAACCAGTAGCCAACATATAAAACTATCACTTTCTCTAGGGTTTCCATCACACCCAGAGTAAAAGCCAAAGTCCTCACAGTGACTCTGACCCTAAGCGAAGAATCTGGCTTCCTGCTTTCTCTCTGACCTCATCTCCTACTGCTTCCCGCTCACTCACTCCATCTTGGCCCCATAGGCTTCCTTGTTATTCCCCCCAAATTGCCGAGAATGGCTTCATACCCGTGAGGATGGCTGCTATTAAAGAAACAGAAAATGACGAGTGTTGGCGAGGATGGGACACTTGTGCACTGTGGGTGGGAATGTGAAATGGCACAGCCGCTGTGGAAAACAGCATGATGATTTCTCAAAAAATTAAATATACAGTTACAGTATGATCCAGCAATCCCGCTTCTAGGTATATGTCCCCAAGAACTGGGGACTCAAAAAGTTATCTGTATGCCCATTTTCATAACAGCGTTATTCACAATAGCCACAAGGCAAAACAACCCACATGCTCATCAATGGCTGAACAGATAAACAAGATGTAGTATATACACACAACGGAATATTATTCAGCTTTAAAAAGGAAGGACAATCTGATACATGCTACAACATGGATAAACTTCAAGGCCTCATGCTAAGTGAACTAAGCTGGTCACAAAAGGACCCCATTGTATGATTCCACTTATACGAGGTACCTTAGAGTAGTTGAATTCATAGAGACAGAAAGTAGCATGGTGGTTGCCAGGGGAGGGGGAGGGAAGGATGGGGAGTTACTGTTTAATGGGTACAGAGTTTCAGCTTAGGAAGATGAACAAGTTCTGGACATGGATGGTGGTGATGGTTGCACAATAGTGTGAATGTGAGGCTGTCTTGGACCACCCTTTTTGTTATTTTATTTATTTATAAAAGTTAATTTATTTATTGGTAATATTTACACTTAGCATGGGGCTTGAACTCAACAACCTGCGGACCAAGAGCCCCTCTGATGCTCCTCTGGCTGAGCCAACCAGGCACCCCTGGACCATCCATTTAAAACAGTTTTTTAAACTGGGACACCTGGTTGGCTTAGTCAGTTGAGCGTCTGACTTTGACTCAGGTCATGATCTCATGGTTCGTGAGTTTGAGCCCTGCATCAGGCTGTATGCTGACAGCTGGGAGCCTAGAGCCCGCTTCGAATTCTGAGTCTCCTTCTCTCTCTCTGCCCCTCCTCCATTCTCTCTCTCTCTTTCTCAAAAATAAAAATTAAAAAAATTTTCAATTAAAAAAATTTTTTTTAGTGTTTATTTTTGAGAGACAGAGAGACAGAGTGCACGACGGGGAGGGGAAAAGAGAAAGGGAGACACAGAATCTGAAGCAAGTTCCAGGCTCTGAGCCATCAGGACAGAGCCCAAGGAGGGGCTCAAACCCACAAACCGTGAGATCCTGACCTCAGCTGAAGTCAGATGCTTAATAGAGTGAGCCACGCAGGCCCCCTAAGGACCACTCATTTTAAAATACCAGCACCCGGGGCGCCTAGGTGGCTCAGTTGGCTAAGCGGCCAACTTTAGCTCAGGTCATGATCTCCCAGTTCATGGGTTCGAGCCACGTTCCAGCACAGAGCCTGGAGCCTGCTTCGGATTCTGTGTCTCCCTCTCTCTCTGACCCTCCCCTGCACACACTCTGTCTCTCTCTCTCTAAAGTAAATAAATATTTAAAAAAATTAAAAAAATAAAATACCAGCACCCATCCTGAGCACATCCTAACCTTTTCTTGCTTTGTTTTTCTCTGCAGCACTGATCACAAATCCAACACTATATATATATGTTTATATATATGTATTTATATGTATATATATGTATATACTTATGTATATATGTATAATATATTCTTATTACTTCTTCGTTTATTTTCTGCTTCTTCCTGCAGGAATGTAAGCACCTTGAGTGGAGGGATTTTTTGTGTGTTTCTTTGCTTTATAGCAGTGCTGAATAATGGGGGATCGGTATATTTGTTGAATGAATAAACAACTGACCATGATTACACACATACTCTTAGATAAGGCACAGACAGAAAGAGAAAATGAGGAAATTCCATTTTCATTTGGTTTTGTTAACTAAGTTCTTCCACCCTTGGTTATGAGACTTGGACCCAGAGTTCATGGTGGCTTTTCCTCTGTTTACTTTCTTATATGTATTCTGACCTGTTTCCACTTCAGAAGTATTCATGTTCCACGTACACCACACTTACTATTCTTTTTTTTTTAAATTTTTTAAATGTTTATTTATTTTTGAGACAGAGAGAGAGAGCACGAGTTGGGGAGGGGCAGAGAGAGAGGGAGACACAGAATCTGGAACAGGCTCCAGGCTCTGAGCTGTCAGCACACAGCCTGATGCGGGGCTCGAACCTACAGACAACGAGATCATGACCTGAGCCAAAGTCGTATGCTTAACCGACTGAGCCACCCAGGCGCCCCCACACTTACTATTTTTTAAGACTGATGGGGCACCTGGGTGGCTCAGTCGGTTAAGCGTCCGACTTTCGCTTAGGTCATGATCTTGCGGTTCGTGGGTTCGAGCCCCACGTCGGGCTCTGTGCTGACTGCCAGCTCAGAGCCTGGAGCCTGTTTCAGTCTGTCACTCCCTCTCTCTCTGACCCTCCCCTGCTCATGCTGTCTCTCTCTCCCTAGAAATTAAAAAAAAAAATTTAAAGACTGTTGCCCTGAACTCAGAGCCTCTACTCTTGTATTCCTGACCCCCCGCCCCCCACTAGAGTTGCAGGGCTGCTTGAATTAGGACTTGGGAAACTCTGGGGAAGCTCAGCTATCCAGGAGACTTCACACTTGTTTGTTTGGGAGCCACTGGTTTGATTGGCTCTGGACATTTCATTCTCCTGAAATTTTAAGGAGGAGGAGAGAATTGATATAATTTGGGTTCAGGAAGGAGCTGTGCTTGGATGGAAAGAGATTGGTATCTTCTCTGGAGATGTTGCATTTCAAGTCCACTTCTCTGAAATTTTGAGAACCTTTGAGAAAATAATTGTTCAACAGCCTCATTACCCTTCCTCACAAGTCTTTATCAAACTTCTAGCAAAGCAATTCATATCCAAACTGTATTTGAAGCCATATAGGAGGAGCCACAGGGCCAACTTACTGACTGGCAGGGATAGTAACACCCAACCACGGGCAGCGGAACTTACTGCCTTGGAAAAATGTTTTGAAAAGGAAAGGTCCAGAGTGAGGGCAGTACCCTTCTTAGAGGAGTGAACACAGTGACCTCCAGGATGGAGGAGAGTGGGTGGGGCTGGCTGGGAAAGCAAGACAGCCTGCAATTTAGTGGGTGGATTGTTGGACTTGACAGTTCTTCTTGGCGACTTGGGATGGAACTTTTGTTTTGGAGTTTGGAATGAGCTCAGAGACTGAGAGAAACGCAGGGAGGAGGAGGGAGGGAAGTGGGGAGCCGGGGGCATTATGGAATTCATGCAAGCTGGCTTCGTGTTCCCTGGCCTCTCTCTGCATTTCTTTAAGCACCTCCCCTGCGCCAAGCAGCTCCTTTGGGAGAGACTGTTTCCTAATTAAACTGAGATTCACAGGCCCAGGGCCCTCATTAGGAAATGTCCTCAGGAAATGCTCTTGAAATAGATGAGTGTGCATGTTCCAGTTGTTCTGGTCTCCTGTTTCCACCTCTGTTTGGGCCTTTCTCTCTTTCCAAAAAAGAAAAAAGGGAAAAAAAATCTTACTTCTAGGAATTTCAGGATACAGCAGTCAATCAATACAGCTATATATTCATTTCCTCTGTTTTAAATGCCTCTTTTGGTTTCTTGGTAGAGTTATGAGCAGATCTTTGCCCTGGGTAGTGAGGGCTAGGGGTGGGAATGTGGAATTCAGGAGGAGGTATATGGATCCTAGCCCTGCCCTCTGGAAGCTTTTGGACTGTAAAGGAATTTAAGTGACACACCCAGGACTCCACCAGACAGAAAGGGGAAATTAGTTTCAGCTGAACATCAGGATGGGCTGTAAGCGCTGGCATCAAGGGGAGGAAGGCTGGAGATGAGGGATCAGTCAAGATGGCTTAGGAAAGGCTTCCTAGATGTGAGGGGAAAGGTTATAGAATAGGATTAAAAAGAGCTGGAGGGTCAAGACTGGAAGAAAGGAATGAGGAGGGAATCCCTGGCAGGGCAGGTAACCTACCCAGGTCAAAGGTCATCCCAGGAAGGGTAAATCAGGATGTGAGGAGCGGAGTGAGGACGGAGGCGATGGGCTTGAGGGTAGGGGGAGAATTAGGGCAGAGCTCTGGCAGCTGGGTCAAAGAGTCTGGACTGAATATAAACTATGGGAATGACTACAGATTATTGCACAGAGAAAAGATATTTCTGAACATGGCATTTGAGGATGATGTTTCTCTATATTGGTATAAGCTGGATTACAGGGAGACTTGCTCAGGATTCCCAATCATGGCTTTGCTTCTTCTTCTACAAGTTTGGTTCTTCATTTGTTTGTTCTGCCTGCTTCGGTTTGAGTCATCAAATATGATTATTTAACTCCCATGTCTTTTGTTCCTTGGGTTGCTTCTCTGGTATCTTCATACTTTGTCTGTAGCCCACTTTCGCTCATCTTCAGCAGAAGTGGGAAGAGCCCAAGGACCACCCTGTGTAACAAAGTGGAGGGAAACAGAAATCATTAAAAGCATTTCTGATCCTGCCATTCAGATGGTCCTCCTCTGGATTCTTGCTTGGGGTCCATGGATGGACTTCAGGAGAGTGTAGGGCATTTTTTTTGAGGTGAGCAATGTCCGGGGCAGGGGGGTGTCTGTGATTCAACAAATGTTAAGAACCACTATTGTGTCTTTGTTGGGAGGTAGGTGGCTGAGGGCAGTTCCCCAGAGAGAGAAACATGGTATAAGCATCCTTAGTGCCAACCACAGGAGCCTCCAGAGATAGTCGAAGGAGCTGAGGTAGAAAGAGGAATGGGGAAAAGAGACATGGGTTCAGAGGGAACTGGTAGGAAGGGTGCCCTATCTTTCCTTGTTTTCCACCCTCTTTCTAGCACGTATTCTTTCCCTATATCCTCCATGTCCTGACGATTGCAGGACTCTGGTCCCCTTTCAGTTTAAATATATTGAGTGTTTGCAGCTTATGTACCAGGCCCTCTCACAACATTATGTCATGCATTTCCTTTGTTGAACCTGAAGTACACAGAGTGGAGTCAGTGCCATCCTCCATCATGGCGTGTTGACTCTATCGCTTCCTGTAAGGCTCCTTTTCAATTCATTTTCTTTTTTCCTCTCATCTTTATTTCTAATCTCATCTCCCTTCCTCACTGGGGGAACTTGGTGTAGTGTATTTAACAAATGCTCCTCCAATCCATGTTCTATATGTGTATTTAGATACATTCATCCGCTCAACAACCACATGGTGCTGACTGTGTCGGGCATAGTCGTAGGTGCAGGGAAATGCAACCAGGAGCAAAATAATAAAAAAGTTCTGGTTTCATGGAGCTTACATTCTTTTGGAGTGAGACAAATCATGAACACGTAAGTAAGTAAAACATGTAGTACCTCGCATAGTGATAAGGGCTATGTAAAAAAAAAAAAACAGGACAAGGGAATACGGTATGTTGAAGGGTGTCTGGAGCAGACTGCAGTTTTATATGGGATGATTAAGGAAGGTGTTGCTACAAAGGTGCTATTTCACCAAACACAGTTAAGGAAGCAACCACATGGATATCTGAGGTCGAAGTGGTCCAGTTAGAGGGGACAGAAAGTACAAAGGCCCTGAGGTAGGGTCTTGTCTAGTGTGTTAGGAGGCCAGAATGGTTAGAAGGCCAGTGGCTAGAGAAAAATGAGTGGTGAGGGAGAGAGACGAAAGGCTGAGAGGTAGCTGGGTCAGTGACAAATACTGTAGGACTTTGTGATGAACGTGCTCACATGGGTGTCCTCATGGACTCAGGAGACTTTCCTCAGGGTATGTAACTAGGAGAGGGATTGTGGGGTTGGAGAGGGTGAGCATTCTTAATTCCACTAATATTGTGCTTCAGGATGGTGGTGCCAGTTATACTCCCACCAGCAGTGTGTGATAGTCTGTATCTTCTCATAGAATTCTCATGATGATCTAGTAAGGGAAATCAAGTAAAGTTCCTTATGGAGGAGGAAACTGAGGCTTAGAGAGATTAAGCAAATTATCCTAGTTATATAGTCAAGTGGAAGATCCAGGGCTCAAATTCAAAAGTTTTGACATAATGTTCTTTGCTCTGACCACTACTATACCCAGCACTGACTCTTTCACAAATAGGATGAGGCATCTGTAGACAAGATATTATTATTATTAATTAAAAAATGTTTGTTTATTTTGAGAGAGAGAATGTGAGAGAGCACATGAGTGGAGGAGGAGCAGAGAGAGAGAGAAGGAGAGAGAATCCCAAGCAGGGTCTGAGTTGCCAGCGCCCAATGCAGGGCTCAAACTCATGAACTGGGAGATCATGACCTGAGCCAAAATCAAGAGTCAGCTGCTTAACTGACTGAGCCACCCAGGCACCTTGCAAAGATGTTATTATTATTATTTTGGGCCTTGCATTTTTCTTTTCTTTCCTTTTTTTTTTACTCTGTTTTTCTAATTCACAATATTTTTTGAACTTTTAAGTAGTTTCCACACCAAACATGGGGCTTGAACTCATGACCTCAAGATCAAGAATCACACATTCTACCCATTGAGGCAGCCCTGCATTTTTCTTTTTTTTTTTTAATATTTTTATTTATTTCTAGGAGAGAGAGAGAGAGAGAGGCAGCGTGAACAGGGGAGAGTCAGAGAGAGAGGGAGACACAGACTCTGAAATAGGCTCCAGGCTCTGAGCTGGCTGTCAGCACAGAGCCCGACGCGGGGCTCGAACCCAAGAACCGCGAGATCATGACCCAAGTGAAAGTCGGACGCTTAACCGACCAAGCCACCCAGGCGCCCCAAAGCCCTGCATTTTTCACTGCTTGGTCTAACTCAGTCAGCCTAGGACCCCAAAGAGTTTAGCACCACCATTTATGAGCATATCTAATTAAAGTCCTTAGAATTTCAAGGTGAATTATATGGAATAAGACTGTTTCCATTTTCTCATGAGGGCTAGCTAACAGGCTTAAATTAAAAAAAAAAATTTAATGTTCTATTTATTTCTGAGAGAGAGAGAGAGAGAGAGAGAGGTAGCATGCGCAGGGGAGGGTCAGAGAGGGAGACACAGAATCTGAAGCAGGCTCCAGGCTCTGAGCTAGCTGTCAGCATAGAGCCCGACATGGGACTTGAACCCATGAACTGTGAGATCATGACCTGAGCTGAAGTCAGGCGCTTAACCCACTGAGCCACCCAGGCACCCCTACAGGCTTAAATTTTAGTGCATGATTTAGTGCATGAGGCTAGACATTTATAAAGATTAGTTGATTTTCAAAATTTGGGGACTTTGGGTCAGATTTTAATATTAAATATTAGGTAGATTATATTACATACATATTGTTTGCTAGGCACCGAGCTAAATACTTTCCCAAGCATCATGTGACTTACTCTTCACAAAAACCCTATGAAGTATTTACTTTTACTCCCATTTGTGGAAGCTAAAGCATTGAGAGATGAAGTCATTTGTCCAGAGTTACCCAGCTATGACGTTGAGTTGAGTTTTGAACCTGAACAATCTACCTGCAGAGCCTTTACTCTTAACTACTAAGCTGTGCTGCCTTCCTGTAAAGGAAGCTTTTCCCTTTGAAATTGAGGACTATTTCCTGTCAAGTGGGGTGGTTTAGAGCAGTCATGGAAAGTGAGGGGATAAGTGGATAAGAATCTCCAGAGGGAGAGGATCTGAAGTTTGAAAATATTCCCCAGCTGTCTTCATTATGCCTCCCTCTGTACCCCCAAGTGAGAACCTCTGCCGTAGGCATCCTACCTAGATTAGAGGTTCTGAACATGATGCCTTCAAAAAAAGGAGGGCTTCTCTAACTTGGTGTGGTTGTTCATTGTCTGTAACCCAAAGCAGCCTGATATTTTTAAAACAAGTGTCCTTAAAGGCAAACAATGCTTTATCACCTATGTATGGCTTATATCTGCCACGAATGATCTGTGGTCAAGGTTTTATCACAGTTGGTTTTCCCTTCACACTTTTCATTTTGATTGCCTTCTACAAGGAGGGTAATGCCATTTATAGATTTACCTGAGCCAGGTTTATAAGGTTGCTTGGTTACAAGGTATGTATCTCAAAATCAAGTAGATAGGATATTCTGGATTATGTGCTCTTTCAGGTTTCTCTTCTCCGTGTGTACATTTGTTCAATAAATATTTATTAAGCACCTAACTCACAGTTAGGAGGAGGAGGAGGAGGAGACAGGCAGCTGAACTGGAATTTTGATACATTAAGATAAATGGCAAATGAGGTAAGCCCGGGTGCTATGACAGTACACAGAAAGGGCAGAACAAGGGTTAGGGGAGCCTTCCTGGGGAAGCAACTTCTGAGCTGGGAATTGAAAGATAAGGAGGCCTTAGCTAAGGAAGGGGGCCGAGAGGGCATTAGAAGCAAGGGAACAGAGTGAGTGTAGAATTTCACAGTTGGAACATGAACTGGGCAGGGGATGAGGCTAGAGGAATTATGAAGGAAGGGCACTGGAGAATCACTGAAGGCTTTGAAACCTAGGGGTGGGATGGGAACACCTCAATCACATTTATAGTGTATAAAGGTTTCATGAGTTAAGAGTGGACCCTCCTTGTCTATCTCATGTGCTTGTTAGTAAATCAGAAAGTCGGAACTGGTGGGTGGTATATAAGGAATCTTGATGGATTTGTAGATGGAAGGTCTGACCCAATAATCTAAGGGCTCCTTTTGATAATCTATAGTGAAGAATTTTCAAATTTTGACTTGATCCTCTGTCTTTAAAACCCCTGAAAACATTCCCTAAAATTCTTTCAAAACCAAAGCCTGAGTAGGGAGGAGAATGGGGGCTGCATGACTTTGTTTTCTCTGTTCCCCACTACTCATTTCCGGGGCATTGCTGTGAATTGTTCATCCAAAGCCTTGCTCCCCATGAGGAGGGGACCATTTGAATAGCAGCAGGGAGTAGAGGAAGGAGGAACCACACGCCGGGTTCGTTCATTAAGAAAATATATTTGGCATATTCAGACAATGGTTTGAGCGAGTTAAAAATAGCCCCTCATGAAAAATTAATAGGGAGTTATAAGTGAGTGTTTTAATACAAGCTCACAGAGCAGGGCAGATTCTCCAGGTGGCTGGCGGCTGACATCACGGATGGCACAGGGTGTTTATAGAGCACGGTGTGGCCAGAGAGGAGAGTCGTCTGCAGAAGTGAGCTCACCTTCTCTCCTGGAACCCGGAGAGGGAGGAGACAGAAAGAATTGTTTTGGTTGTGAGCTACTGAGCTAGGTGACTTATTTCTTTCTCCCTACCCATCACACTCTCATAACTATGGACATAAAAATTGTAGTGATTTTGCCTGGTTGCTTTGGGTGAAGTATATTGAATGTCAGAATTCATAAAACGGGCTTTCTGGCTCTTCTCTCTTCTTAGTAATGGACCCTTGTTGGCTGCTATACCCATTTCTTCAGCGTTTCCTCAACCGACAACCTGTTCTTCCCATTCTTACAGGTGGTTATGAAGGGTCTGCTCCTTTCTCCCCCTTCCTCCCTTCTCACAGCACCTCTGTGGGCGTTGGTGGGTAAAGCCAAGGGTTGCACTGTACTTTCTTTTCTATCAGTGCAGCTAAATGGATGATGCAGAATGAGGAGAAAGGAAATCAAAGTGACATCTGACCTTGGCTAGCTGATTTTGGGGCTAAGGGTTTTAAGACTGGGGGACCAATATTTGTATTTTAAACCCAGATGATATTTAAAAAATGGTTCTGTAATTGCAACCAGGCCCTCTAGGCCGTGAATTAATGTGTCATAACTCACGCCCAAGCACTGCGCAAACATCCCGCGTGTGAATTATTGCACAATAAATTCATGCCCTGTTGTGTCTTACAGCTTAATTAGTACATGAAGCTACATGAGTTGGACGAACCCAAATGGGATTATGTCATGTGGTGCGTAAAAAAGCAGAATGTTGGGAGGTATTTGGCACTTTTTCTGGGGGGAAAGCAGGGCTGATTTTTCTGTAATGTCCTTTGGTGTCAGTTTCTGTGATTTTGGGCTGCAACAGGTGACATGTGACTTCTGAGCTTTGGTTGGTGGGTTGAATACGGGTTCAGTAAATATTTATTGTTTACTACGTCTTAGGCATTATGAAGGGATAGAACACGTAAGATGAAATACGAAGCAGCATCTCTGAAGCCTGAGCACCCGAACTCGGCAGCCTCAACCCAACTCAGCTTAACTCAGCCTCACTGAAGCCAATCTGAGACTCTGCCCCTGGGCTTGCTACAGCACTCTGATCCTAGAACCCTCTTCAATTCCAGCTAGAATGCTGTATGAGGCACTTCGCAGTTATGGTCGAAAGTTGGCACGTAGACATACGCTGGAGCAATACGTGGTTAAGATTTCCACTGCTGGAAGGCTAAGCACTCTGGATATAGTAGCCTTGGGTGTGGTCAACACAGTGGGTGCAGGTGTGTATGTCCTGGCTGGTGAGGTGGCCATTGATAAAGCAGGACCATCCATTGTGGTCTGCTTTTTAGTGGCTGCCCTATCTTCTATGTTGGCTGCTCTGTGCTATGCAGAGTTTAGCGCCCGGGTTCCCCATTGTGCTTCTGCGTATCTATACAACTATGTCACTGTAGGTGAACTCTGGGCTTTCATCACTGGCTGGAACCTCATCCTCTCTTATGCTACTGGTGCAGCTAGTGTGGCCCGGGCCTGGAGCTTAGCTTTTGACAACCTGATTGGGAACCAGATCTCTCAGACCTTGCATGAGAGCATCCCACTGAATGTTCCCCATGTCCTTGCAGAATATCCAGACTTTTTTGCCACGGGCCTGGTGTTGCTGCTCACCGGATTGCTGGCTCTCAGGGCTAGTGAGTTTGTCCTGGTTACTACAGTGTTCACAGTGGTGAATGTTTTGGTTCTTGGTTTTGTCATCATCTCTGGCTTCCTTAAGGGGAAACTGCACAACTGGCAGCTTACGGAAGAGGACTACGTAATGACCGTGTTTAGACTCAATGACACTTCTCCATTAGGCTCTCTGGGCCATGGAGGATTTGTGCCTTTTGGCTTCCAGGGGATTCTCCGTGGAGCAGCTACCTGTTTCTATGCCTTTACTGGTTTCGACAGTATTGTTACCATTGCGGAAGAAGCCCAAAATCTCCAGCGTTCTGTCCCGATGGGCATTGTGATTTCGGTGTTCGTCTGCTTTTTGATGTATTTTGGGGTCTCTTCGGCACTTACGCTTATGGTGCCTTACTACAAGCTTCAACCTGGGAGCCCCTTGCCTGAGGCATTTCTCTATATTGGCTGGGCCCCTGCCCGCTATGTCGTGGCTATTGGAGCCCTCTGTGCTCTTTCTACCAGCATCTTGGACTCCATGTTCCTCCTTCGTTGGGTGACCTTCGTGATGGCAGATGATGGCCTCCTTTTCAGTGTTCTTGCCAGGATAGACTCCAAAACAAGCATCCCCATTGTGGCCACTGTGGTCTCGGGCATTGTTACAGCGTTAATGACATCTCTCTTTAGACTCACTGATCTTGTGGACCTCATGTCATTTGGGACCCTGCTTACTTACTCCCTGGTGGCTATTTGTATTCTCATTGTCAGGTATCAGCCCGAGTTGAATGATGAAGAAAATGAAGCAGAGGCACAGGAGGAGAATGGGCCTGCAGCAGAGAGGCTGACTCCGTGGGGACTATTTTGTCCAGGCAGCTCCATCCCCACTCCACTCTCTGGCCGCGGTGTCTATGTTTGCTTCTCATTGCTTGCACTGCTGCTTCTTCTTCTTTGCCTGGTGCTGGTCCAGTGGCCAGTTCTACAGCTTTTTGGAAACCCACTGTTGATTACGGTGGTTGTGCTGCTCCTGGTGCTCATCACTGGGATCACTGGGGTCATCTGGAGACAGCCACAGAGCCCAACTCTCCTTTACTTTAAGGTACCCGCTCTGCCTTTCCTCCCAATAATGAGCATCTTTATGAATGTTTACCTTATGATGCAGCTGCCACTTGACACCTGGGCCCTATTTGGTGTCTGGGTGCTGATTGGGTTTGCTATCTACTTTGGCTATGGGATCCACCATGCATGCAGGATTAACCCCACATAAGTTAGGAACAGAACTGTAGACCTTGAACTCTGCAGTGCCAGTACATATTCGATTTTACATCCTCACACGTGGATGCTGTCTGGTTTCCTTGCACGATAATGGAGGGTACTCTTGAGCACAACATCCATGGGATATTGGTGGGGAAACACTAATAGAGCTCTGTACGTATTGTCAAGGATGTGTTTTTGCTCTTTCTCATCTTTAAAAAAATTTTTTTTAACTTAACTGTTTTTCAATTGTGTCTGTAACTGCTTACTGGCTTTAAGAAGTTATTATTAAAAGAAACTAGAAAGAGTGTTTTCATTTTCATTTTATTTGGGTAAATACCCAGTAGTGGAATTACTGGATCATAGGATAATCCTATTTTTAATTTTTTTGAGGAACCTCCATACTGGCCTAATAGTGGCTGCATCAACAGCCACCAACAGTGCATGATGGTTCCTTTCTCTCCACATCCTCACCAACACTTGTTATCTTTTGTCTTTTGGTTTTAGCCATTCTGACAGGTGTAAAGTGATAACTCATTGTAGTTTTCAATTACATTTCCCTGCTAATTAGTGATGCGGAGCATCTTTTCATGTGTTTGTTGGACATCTGTATGTCTTCTTTGGAGAAATGTCAATTCAGGTCCTCTGCCCATTTTTAAATTGGATTATTTGTTTTTTTTGGTGTTGAATTGTGTAAGTTCTTTATGTATTTTGGATGGTAACCCTTCACTGGATATATCATTTGTGAATATCTTCTTCCATTTAGTAGGTTGCCTTTTTGTTTTGTTGATGATTTCCTTTGCTGTGCAAAACTTTTCACTTTCACTAATTTGAAAAGATATATGCACCCCTATGTTTATTGCAGTGTTATTTACAATAGCCTGAATATGGAAGCAATCCAAGTGTCCAATGATAGATGAACAAATAAAGATGTGATACACACACACACACACACACACACACACACACACACAATGGGATATTACTCATCCATAAAAGAGAATGAAATTTTGCCATTTGTGATGACATGGATAGAGCTAGAATATATTATTATTATTATTATTATTATTATTATTATTATTGAGAGTGCACAAGGCAGGTAGAGGGGCAGAGGGAGAGGGAGAGAATCTTAAGCAGACTCCATGATCAGTGTGGAGCCTGACAGGGACTCAGTCCCATGACCCTGGGATCATAACCTGAGCCAAAATCAAGAGTTGGATGGTCAACTGACTGAGCCACCCAGAAGCCCCTAGAGTGTGCATAATAAGTCAGTCAGAGAAAGAAAAATACTATATGATTTCACTCATATGTGGAATTCAAGAAATAGAATAAACAAACAAAAAGAGAGATAAACAAGAACACCCCCTAGATTTTTAAATACAAGCAACAAACTCCGTGGTTACCAAAGGGGAGGTATGTGGGGGAAAGGGAGAGAGAGATAAGGGGAATTAAGAGCGTACTCATCTTGATAAGCACTGAGAAATGTACAGAATTGTTGAATCATTATATTGTACTCTTGAAACTATATGTTAATTATACTTCACTAAAAAAGTAAACTAGAAAGAGACAAAAAAAACCCCAGTAAAATATGGTCCCTTCCCTTGAGGAGCTTATATTCTGTTTTTTTTTTTTAAATGTTTATTTATTTATTTTGCGAGAGAGAGAGAGCATGCATGGGAGACGGGCAGAGAGAGGGGGAGAGAGAGAATCTCAACTAGGTTCCATGCTGTCAGCACAGAGCCTGATGTGGGGCTTGATCTCATGAATTGTGAGATCATAACCTGAGCCCAAATCAAAAGTCAGATGCTTAACCGACTGAGCCACCTAGGCACCTCAGGAAATTATATTCTAATACAAGGGGTAAAGCATAGCTGCAATACAAGTAGGAAGTGTTGTCATTAGTAATACACAAATAAAGTGTCTTGGAAATTCAGAGTGGAGGATGATCATTTGTGGCTGGCACAGTGGTGAGGGTTGATTGATGAAATCAGAGAAGACTTTGTTGAGGAATGGCATTTGAGTTAGCTCTCTTTAAGAACAGATAGGATTTTGCCATAAGTGGGCATCAGGGAGAGATTGTAGCAAAGAGAACAATACCAGGAAAAGTACAGGAAAATGAAGCCGACGCTTGGCTGTCTGAGAGGGCAAGAGACCATGCACAGATGGATTGGAGCCAGAGCCTTCCTTTGAGCACAAAGCACTTTGGCTTTGAACCCACCACCTGTGTTGAAAATCCCTGGGGTTGGTTTTTCTACTTGCTGATATCTGTATCCCTGGATTTTAGAGTTTCTCTACTATTGCCTGCTTTGGTTCACTTGTTCAGCAAGTGCACAATTGAGAGCCAGGTGTCCTGGGTTTTAGTCTTGTTTCCACCACTAACTAGCAATGTGACCTTGAGCAAGCCACTCAGTTCCTTTAATGCTCTGCTTATTTATCTGTAACACGTGATGTCAGAATTGATTATTTCTTTTTTTTTTTTAATGTTTTAATTTTATTTTTGAGAGAGAGAGAGAGCAAGTTGGGGAAGGGCAGAGAAAGAGGGAGAGACACAGAATCTGAAGCCTGCTCCAGGCTCTGAGCTGTTGGCACAGAGGCTGACCCAGGACTCATGGACCGTGAGACTATGACCTGAACTGAAGTCAGACGCTTAACCAACTGAGCCACCCAGGCGCCCCAGAACAGATCATTTCTTTTTTTTTTTTTTAATGTTTTATTTATATCTAGGAGGGAGAGAGAGACAGCGTGAGCAGGGGAGGGTCAGAGAGAGAGGGAGTCACAGACTGAAACAGGCTCCAGGCTCTGAGCTGGCAGTCAGCACAGAGCCCGATGCGGGGCTCGAACCCACGAACCAAGAGATCACGACCTAAGCGAAAGTCGGACGGTGGCTTAACCGACTAAGCCACCCAGGCGCCCCAGAAGAGATCATTTCTAAAGTTCCACTTAGTTAAAAAATTCAAGGATTTCCTCTTTTTTTTTTTTCTGTCCCGTTATTCTCTCAACTAAGTCTCTCTGCTGCACGAAGTCTGAACCTGTATCCTGTCCACTTTTCATGACAGCCCACTGTTGGAGCAGTAGAGGTGCAATAAATAACACCCCATGTCCCCCGTGCTATGTTTAGAACCAATTGGTAATCAAGATACAGAGACAGATGGTTAAATCTTCCGCTTTAGATCTGCAGCCTAATTGGCCTGCTAATACAGCATCACTAAATTAGACTCACTCCTCATCATAAGTAGTGCGGAGAACTCCCTGCTATCCACCATGGTAGAAAGCCTGCTTTTGTCAGATTTTTCTCATGTATGAGCAGGTTGAATGCATGTGTCCTGTGGGCAGGTCATCTTTGGATAAAAAAAGAAAACTGACAAAAAAACTGGAAGAGGCTGAGCTGTGCATGCTCAGTGCTGTCTCTTCAATTCACTAGTCAGTCGCAGTAAGAGAAGAGCGTGTGGAGAGAGGCTAGGAATAGTACTCTGCTCAGTGGTTCTGAAACTTCAGTGGGTGTCACCTCACCTGAAGGGCTTGTGAAACAGATTGCTGGTCCCTGCTCCAGTGTTTGGAATTTAGTAGGTCTGGGTAGGGAGGCTCAGGAACTTCTAACAAGGTCCAGGTGATGCTGACACTGCTGGTGCAGGAACCACACGTTGAAAACCAAAGCTCTTGCTGAAGCCCTTCCACATGTAAAGATGAAGTGAAGGGAACAAAGTCACCCTTTTAACATATACCTTCATTTAATGAAAAACATTTAGATTCAAGTACCATTGTTAATTCTTTCACAGTGGGGAAATCATAGTGAATCGTTTCATAATATATGTGTATATCAAGTCACCACAATGTCCATCTTACGTATCTTTACAATTTTGTATGTCAATTATACCTCCTTACTAAAGCTGAAACAAAAAAATAAAATACCGCAGTTCTCTGTGTGTCTTTATTTCCCCCCCTAGATTGTAGGTCGTAGGTAAGGAGTGTAGCCTGTTCACTCCCCCAGAGCATCCGCCTGGGGGCCAGGCACAGAATGAACGTTTCATGTTAAACTGAATTGAGCCTTATACCTGTCTTTGGTATGGAAAATTCTCCTTCCTTTCATGCTAACACTGTGCCACTCCTTTAAAACTATCTCCTAGGACAGTCTCCTTGATAAATGGCATTTCTCTCCATTCAGAACCCAGCATCTAGAACTGTGCTCAGGCACTTCTACTTTTGCCTTTGTTTGGCTATGGCTGAGTTCTGGTGACTGTCCTGTCCTGTCTGTTCCATCACAGTGGAATCTTGCTCAGGGCAAGGCGGGGGGGGGGGGAGACAGGACCCGGTTCTCTCCTTCCTCTAAACTCAGTAGAAAGAATACTGTTGTTCATTCAAAGAGCAATAGGGAAAATACAGCCCTGGGGCAGGAGAATGCCTGAACTGACCTCCTCTGGTCCCTCTCCATTTATTCCCATGGGATTTGAGGAGGGGCAGGAAGTAGTGAAATTGATAGAAGACCCAACCCATTCTACCTGACTCCACAGAATCCCTGAAGTCTAGACTGACTCCAGCGTGGGCAGAACAGGCATCTTTCTTGAAGCAGTCAAAGTTCTATGCTTTGGAATAGAAGAGCTAGTGTTTTTCTATTTATGTATGGGGCCTGCCCTGGGAGAGGGGGATAGGAAGCTACTGACTTGTGGAATTTCTCATATTTGCAACAGGGAGCAGTTGACTCCAGGGAAGCCTGCTGGAGGGAGATTACCCATTTACTTACCAACTCTTTTAGTTGCCTTTATTGAGAGACTGTTGCAAAAACCTTGTGGGATCATCTAAGATTCTTTGCGGGGAGAGAATTTATACTGCATGGGGTGAAGCATTGGGCTGAAATGGGAAGAATTAGGAACCGGATAAGGACTGAGGCATCATGACTTTGGAAGGGAAGGTATGAGTAGAAACTGAGAAAAGAGGGGCGCCTGGGTGGCTTAGTTGGTTAAGCGTCCGACTTCCGCTTAGGTCATGATCTCACGGTTCATGGGTTCGAGCCCCGCGTCGGGCTCTGTGCTGACTGCCAGCTCAGAGCCTGGAGCCTGTTTCAGTCTGTGACTCCCTCTCTCTTTGACCCTCCCCTGCTCACGCTGTCTCTCTCTCTCTCTCTCCTAGAAATAAATAAAACATTAAAAAAAAAAGAAAGAAGCTGAGAAAAGAGATGCGGGCCAGGAGACACTTCCTGGAGGAGGATGCCTATGGAGAAATTTGGGAAATACAAGAGGGATGGGTGAGCTGGAAAAGAAATGGGACAGTAATTTTAGGCTACACGGACCTTTAATAGTCATGAAAGAATGTGTTTTTTTCACATTTGAAGGGAATTTGTGAACCAGGTTTATATTGTATATTATGCCATGGAATTAGATTTCTGAATCAGGAAGGGATGAGATATGATTCTCACTGCCATCTGGAGGATAGACAGAAGGATATAGATAGACAGATTCTTCCTGGGAGACAGTTGTAGAAACTACTATAGTCATCTAGATCCTTGCTGTTCAAAGTATGGTCCGTGGATCACCAGTGTGTCACCTGACAGCTTGTTAAAAATGCAGAATCTTAGGCTCCCACCCAGACCTCTTGAATCCGAGCCTGCATTTTTTTTTTTTTAATTTCTGAAAGAGAGAGAGAGAGACAGCGTGCTCAGGGGAGGGTCGGAGAGAGAGGGAGTTACAGAATCTGAAGCAGGCTCCAGGCTCTGAGCCAGTTTTTAGCACAGAGCCCGATGCGGGGCTCAAACCCATGAACCATGAGATCATGACCTGAGCCAAAGTCGGACGCTTAACTGACAGAGCCACCCAGGCGCTCTAGAATCTGCATTTTTAACAAGCTTACAGGTGATCTGTATGCTCCTTCTGGTTTGAGAAGCACTGGACTTAGATAGATGATCGATGAAAGGTGTCTGTCCTCACATGAGCACTGTAGAGGGCCTGAAAACTTTGGAACTGAGAGCTTAAGAGGAGGGGCCTAGGCTGGGGAAATTGAACTTGGGGAAGAGGGAGAAGTGTGGGCCCTGGCTCCCCTCCTGTCTCCAGGCCTCCCACGCCAGTCACTATGCCAGGGTTTGGCACTCTGCCCACTTTGGGAAAATGCCTTGCTGTGCCCACGCTGGAGTCTGCCTGGTCCTCAGGGTCTCCCCTGGGGCAAGCATTGCGTGGGTCATGACTGCTGCCAATTTTGTTTCCCCTACTTCATATGATGGCCTGAAAGAGACTGGGGAGGTCATATTAGTCATGCCGCGCCTCAGGGTTGTACTGTCCCTTAATCAAATGAGTGATAATTTGGTGGTACTAATTGCGGAGACTATGGGGGTTGGAGGGATTGAAATAGGAGTTCTTAACTGCCATGGCAGTTAGGATATTATCATGGTATTTTCATGTCTCAAAGATATTTTCATCTTTCAAAAGTTTAAGGAGAGACTAGATGACTGGATAAGGGGTTATACCCTGGTAGGGACCAAATTAATTATTTTAAAGGGATCTTTTGATGATTTTTAATGGGTTAATAGCAAAATACATGAGACCTATAATTCCAGAGATCTAGGGCAATAGGCAACAGAACAATTTTATCTTGTGGGCATTTGAGAATTTTCTTAAGCTTTTGAGGATTTGTGTACCTCATCCCCAACCAGAATGAGTGATAAGGAGAGGCCAATGCTCCAGGAAAATAGATTGAGATTGAACATAAGGAGAATTTTTCTGAGATTAGAGGGTGACCAGGAGAGATGGGAAGGGGTAGTCTCTCTGGCTGTGTCACTTGGGTTTGGAATGCCTCAGATGCGCTCTTGCCCAGAATCAGCGAAATGCACAGATCTTTTTTTATCCCAAGAATTCTCCAGTCACCTCCTTAAATGAGAAGCTGAGGTGGATGTGCGGGGTATGTAAGGCAGTGATGCATGGGAAGGATGAATGACAGAAGAAAAAAGCAATCTTATTAGAGCATTAAAATCTGCTAAATTTTTTAAAACAAGGCTTGGATTTAGGAGAATAAGTTGCATTTTAGGGCTCAAAGAAGAGTTTTAGGTTTCCATGCCCTTCCACTCTCCAGGCATTTTCCTTGTTTCATTGATGAGATTTAAAAAACTAGTAAGGGAAAAGAGCATTTCTTTTATGTTTAACTTGTTTTTTTTTTTTTAATATTTATTTAAATTCAAGTTAGGTAACATACAGTGTAGTATCAGTTTCAGGAGTAGAACCCAGTGATTCATCACTTACATCTAACACCCAGGGCTCATCCCAACAAGTGCACTCCTTAATGCCCATCTCCCATTTAGCCCATTCCCCCCCCACATCCCCCACTTCCCTTCCAGCAATCCTCAGTTTGTTCTCTATATTTAAGAGTCTCTTATGATTTGCCTCCCTCTCTGTTTTTATCTTATTTTTCCTTCCCTTCCCCTATGTTCATCTGTTGTGTTTCTTAAATTCCACATATGAGTGAAATCATATGATATTTGTTTTTCTCTGCCTGACTTATTTTGCTTAGCATAATACTTCTTTATATCTCCAGTGCCCACAGAATGATGATGAAAATAATAGCTATCATGTGCTGAGTACTATGCCTTATACTTTGTTTCAAATACTTTCTGTCATCACCTTTTTAGTACATAAGTTCAGTGAGGTGAGTCTTGTTCTCTTCATTTTACAAAAGTTGAATCTAAGGCTCAGAGAGGTTAAGGCATTTGTGCGAAGTGAGTCGTAATGCTAGGATTTGTACCAAGTTTGAGCAAAGCTCTTGCTGCTAACCCCTAACCTGTAGTCTGCACGGAGTAGCGGCTTAGTAAGGGATAGATGACCATTGAAACTTGATGGCCTAGAAGTAATTGAAAGACAGTAGATAATTCCAAATAGTGAATAATGAAAAAACAATTTCTATTTGTTTTGTGGCATGTAGTCAGAGACAAACTTAGTGACACATACAAGCTTCTACTCAGACATTCTCTCATTCACCTTCACTGTGCTCCACCCTTCAGTCAGGAGCTTGGGAAGGGGGAGAGGCTGCGTGTATTATGTTCATAAAGCAACTCATTGAAAGTCATGTGTGTGTGCCTACTATATGGACATAAGTGTTTGAATTTGAGTGGAAATATGCATCAAGGAGTGGGGTATGTTTATCTCAGTAGGTCTATAAACATGAACATATTTGTTAGACTTTTTGGGTACGGTGTGTGTGTGTGTGTGTGTGTGTGTGTGTGTGTGTGTGTGTACAAATCCTGAAGGAGTTAAACCAGCTATAAGGAACTGGCTGCCTTCCACCCCTGGCCCTGGTTGATGTGTTTGTACCAAACCCTGATATTTATTTTCATCACCTCTCAAGGGAACCTCAATGAGTTTTCTTTCTGGGAAGTTTATGGCTAAGATGCTGGGCTGCTTTGGGGCCCCTATAAATCTGCTATAATCAGAGGAGGTTTGTAGAGAAAGAGAAACAGCAGCTGCAAGGCAATCCCCTCCTGTCTTTTACTTTCTAGCCTAATACACAGCTGCCCTGTGTGTATACCACCCACATAACCACCCCCCCCTTCTCCTAGAACCCCCTCATGGAAGGTACTAAGAGGAGTCATTTCATTTACTACTTTGCTTCCAAGTGGGACTTTCTATTTGAGCCATCCCAGAAAAAGGAGAACTAAAAATTATACTAATTAAGGAATCGAGGGTTGAGATTGTGAGAAACTAGTCATTTGTGAAACTAATTTCATAGAAAGCAATGAGCTTTGACAGAAGCAGCAATGGTAAGAGGAATTGAATGTCTCTGTTTACTTCTTTAGAAAACTTGAAGAAAAGCTCCTGGAAGCAGGAGGTGGGATGAGCGGCACATGGTTCAAAGGCAAACAGAGCACAGGAACTCCCCTCCTCTAGCTTCCAATGCCAGTAGTTGGGAGATTTTTTTATGAGGGATTTTTATGACAAACTTTACTTTACATTTGACATTTAACAGCATCTCTTGTCCATAGAAGGAGGAAATATAGATATTTAGTGACAAAGAACATCAGAAGATCGAGGAAGATTGACTATGGAGATAGGAAGAGGAGGACGGGGTTTCTCCCTTTCTCCAGGTATGCAAATTATCTAACTTAATTTGTGCAGCATATGCTTTTCTGTGCTTTGTGCTCTTCTCAGTAATGAGATTAAGAAATCATTTCGTTGTTAATAAAGAACTCAGTGGGGGGAGAGAGGAGATGAGAGACATATAGATGGAGGCATAATGGGTACCTTATCCCATTTGAACCGTATACCCCTTAAATAAGATCAGATGCAAGACAAGTGGGGATAAATGGAACCCAAGCTGGGGCCTAGGTCATGGCTCCTGTCTTTTCTGTTCAAAGTCTCTAACTTCTTCAGTTTTATCTTAAATTTCATTGGTCCTTGCATTTCATTCTCTAATGATAAATAGAATTCAATATCAAATGATGCCCACAGTCAAGAAATCCTTCCCAGTAGCTATGTCTTTTTCTTGGAATTCCATCCCCCAACTTCTGACTACTGAATCCTACACAATCATCATGGTCCAGTTTAAACTTAAAAAAAAATGTTTTATTTATTTGTTTTCAGAGAGAGAGAGAGAGAGAGCATGAACGGAGGAGGGATAGAAAGAGACACACACAGAATCTGAAGGCTTCAGACTCAAAGCCATATCCTCACAGAGCCTGATGTGGGGCTTGAAGCCATGAACCATGAGATCATGACCTGAGCTGAAGTCAGATGCTTAATTGACTGAGCCACCCAGGCAGCCCCATCATGGTCCAGTTTAAATGTTACCTCCTGCTCAAGCCTTCCTGGATAATCTGCATCAGAAGCAATTTATTTCCCTGATGTCCTCCACTCTTTGTGTCGGTCTTTCTGCACACTGTCTTCAGTGCTAGTTACCAGGTGTCTTCCCTTTCTCCCCCACTCAACTGTAAGCTTCTGGAATGGGGTGACTGTGCCCTGTATATTTTTATATTCTCTCTGTAGTGCTTAACACAGAGCCAAAGAATTGTTAAATAAATTTTGTGCATGATATACAGTTGCAGGGGAAAAAGGCCATGGGTAGAGATGTAGAATAGGGGCATTAAGAGTATTGATTAAGGATATTATTGTTAATAAAAGGACATGATACTTTCAGGTATAGATCATATTATTAGGAAACTTTTATCCCACCCATAGATTTATTCCCGTTTTGTTGATGTATTCATGATTCATTCTTTCTCTCAATCAAACATAGAGTTTTCCTAGTGGGATATAGACAATAAACAAGAAAACAAATGTTCAAATAAGTACAGATTGCGATAAACACTCAAAGGAAATAAACAAGATCTTGTGATAAAGAATAACAAGGAATTTTCTTTAAGCAGGGTAGTTAGGAGAAAGACCTTTGTGGTCACTCTAGTATATTTGTCGTGCTATTATTTGAGTTCATTTAATTTACAACCCGGAGAGCAATAATAATAAAATCAGTAACAGAACGAGAATAGCAGCCTTCCCACCAGGGGGCGTTTTTGTCAACCCAACCTTAAGTTTGGTTTCTTTGGTCCAACTTCCCAACCTCCCCTCTGCCTTGGGAAGTGGGGAAGTCAAGGTCCTCCCCTTGCCTCAGGATGGACCCTGCCCCCTCTTCTCTAGCCTAAAAGTCGGCAAGCAAAACAGGTGTTAGGAGCTTTGATCTTATTAGAGACTTGGAGACAGATCAAGGTACAGGCCTCTGAAATAATGCCCCAGGATGTGAGAAGCTGGGGAAGAGATGGAGACAGAAGTACACAGAGGCAAATTGCTGTCACAGAGACTCCCTTTTACCTCTCATCTCAGTCTCAGTGGGTTCTGGGCTCTGTACTTCTTGAGGGAGCTGTTCAGGGCTTTTGGCTTTGGGGAAGGGGGAAGATATCCCCTGAGTGACTTTTGAGACCCGCCCTGGTTATTCTTAGATCCATGCTCCATGGCTGAAGACAACCAAGGCTGTGAGGAGCAGAGTCTGCCAATCTCCTGGCAGGCTCAGGTAGGTCTTGCATTACCAGGATCTCCTTTGATTACTTTTCTGCTCCCTTCATCATGGCACACATTGGTAGCATTAGTTTCTGCCTCTTATAGAGGAGTGGTTACATTAAGAAAGGCTTGGGAGTGGGTAAGAAGAATCTGAGACTTGTTCCTGGAGCTTTTACACCAACTAACCCTTTCCTGAGCCCTGCTTCCTGTTGGCATAACGCATTTTGGTAACGGTTCCCCTCATCACAAAGACCTTGACCTCCTTGGTCATGCTGAGGGACACCTTAGACTGTTGAGAAGGTCTTATTGAGATTACCATAAGTTTCTCTAATTGAAGTTGTAGCCCTTACCTCTCTTCACCTTCACCAACCCCATTGGGACCAGCTTCTCTGTAAGTGGTATCCTGCACAAGGGTAAAGGCTGTACTTCTCCTTCAAGAGGAACCCTGCCTTTCTACCTCTCTGATCCATAGTCCAGAATTGTGCCTAGAGGACTCACATTGCTCTGTTTTGAAGAGATGCTTGTTGGAGAAGGAAGAATTATACTTCATTTGATCTGCTCAGGGCATATACAAGACACACTTCTCAACATTGGAAACGGACAGGCACTTTGAAATTGTGGTACCTACATATCCTTTGAAGTCAAACAGCCAAGTCTTTGTCCAAGCTGGGCTTGCTGTGCCTGAAGCAGGAGGTATATCTTCTAACAGTTTGCATTAAGGCCAGCACCAGAGATGAGCTGAAGTGAGTTTTATATCTGGCAAGGGACTTCACGCTATGGGTACAGGGAAATGGGGTAAGATTGAATGAACACTGCTTGAAGAGGAAAAGGAAGAGTGGGGCCAGAACATACATGGAGGCAGGGGAATGGAGAAGCTGATTCCTGAATCTAGGGTGCCCAGACTTATATCTGGGGCAGAGTTCATAATCTGTAAGCTGTACTAATACTCTAGTTTCTAGCTGAAGGTCCTTTCTGGAGTCTTTCCCTCAGTGGGCAGCAGCATTATTGGCTCCTTTTTGAGGCAGACAGGATAGGGCATGTAGCTCAGGGCAGGCCGGGGCAGATTCTGGTGCCAGAGCCGACATTAATGCGGGTGAATACAGGCAGATTTTCCCAAGGAGCTTTGTTCAAAAGATAGAGGATAAGGAGATGGCAGGTAGAGGAAGGAAAGGGTCCAATTATCTTCTCTGGGTCCATTGGATTAGGTGATGAGAGAGAAAGGGAAGCTTCAGTCAGAATCAGGGTATCCATTAACCCTTTTCAGCCACAATCCAACTGATTGAAAATAGATTGCTAGTAACTTCCCTGATCCTCCACTCCACATCATGTGAGTTTACCTTGTCAAGTTTCCTTCCAGCAGATACTCCTATGACACACCTCTTCCAGGAAACAGCGTTAAGTCCCAAGTCCCCTCCAGAATAAGGCTCTGCAACACCAAAGCATTATGTATATTGGGAATTTCTTCCTTAGATGTAAACTCATGTTGTTTTCCTACAGAGAAGCTGTCTGCCTTCCTCTCCATTCCCCTCCCTTCTTCCTCTTTTCCCTCACCAGGCCTGTTTCTTTCTATAACCACCTAGTAGAGTTGGGGATAATGTTCTATACATGTCATTCCCACTACTCTTGCTTCTTCTGTCTTTTGATTCTCCCCCTACAATGTATCCCTCCTCACCTCCATTCTGGTAACTCCTCTCCATCCACTGTCTGGTCAGTTCTTTCTACCTTCTTTTTCTCTTCTTTCCACTTCTCTTTTCCTCTCAACCTTCTTCATCTATGATTCCAACTTTGAGAAAGTTGAGAAGATAAGTTTTAAGGTCTGCATCTGTGAGGGAGTGGGCTTTGGGCACAGTGCATCTGAGAGGCATAGTGATCAGACATCAAGAAGAACTTGATGTGTATATTGACTTGTGTGGGCTATGGAGGAGTTGCTGCCTCACCCATCTTTCCTAATAGGTGGGGCTGAGGTGCAAGTGATAGAGACTTAAATAAAGTTGATTAGATTAATGGGATCAAAGCAAAGTTTCCCTTTGGTCCTATAGAACATATTCCTTTATCCATTCTTTCTTCTCAGCTTCTTTTCTTTTTTTTTTTAATTTTTTGATATTTATTTATTTTTTTGAGAGACAGAGAGAGACAAAGCATGAACAGGAGAGGGGCAGAGAGAGGAGACACAGAAGCAGGCTCCAGGCTATGAGCAAGCTATCAGCACAGAGCCTGACGTGGGGCTTGAACCCATGAACCCATGAGATCATGACGTAAGCTGAAGTTGGATGCTCAACCAACTGAGCCACCCAGGTGCCCCTCTTCTCAGTTTCTTAATGCAGACTTTTGTTTTGTGGGCTTATAATGTAGTTGGGGGTCTTTAGTAAGATAGTACAGGCCAAGGTTATGGCCTCAATTGCAGCTTGATTCCCAGCTTCAATAGAAGATTTGGCCCATATGGTTCCTTAGATATGTATATTCAGGCTTCTGGCTTCACTTCATTGGTAATTAGTTCATGTTTGGAAGTTGAGTGGCCACATCAACTTGGTTTTTTTTTTTTTTTTCCGGTGAGTGGTTCCCTATTTTGATTTGTCCATTGCCTAATTTAGAGTAGACCAGAATCATCATCATAATGATGATGGTAATAATGGCAGCAACTATTTATTGAGCACTTATGTTAAGACACTGTATATGTCATTTCACAATATATACAAATATTATATGAATATATACACATATTAAAATATATTCTACCTTCCGTAATTCTACAAGAATTCCACAAAATAGGTGATATTATTTTCACTTTATAGATGAAAAATGGAAGCTTAGAGAAGTGAAGTTCTTTGATCAAGAAATTATGTCTATCTGACTTTAAAGCCTTGCTTTTACCTACCACAGTGCTATACTGTAAAACTATATTTTGGAAATCTTTAAAACTTTTTAAAGTTTATTTATTTATTTTGAGGGCGAGAAAGAGAAGGGGAGAGGCATACAGAGAGGGCATACAACCAGGCTGTGTGCTGTCAATACAGAGCCTGATGCAGGGTTTGAAGTCACAAACTATGAGATCATGACCTGAGCCAAAATCAAGAGTGGGGTACTTAACCAGCAGAGTCACCCATGCACCCCTGGAAATCTTTAGATAAAAAGAATTCTTATCCTTTGTGTTGCTGATTGGCCTAAAAGCAGCGTCAGGAAAATTTAAGATGTATTGACTTTTGGGAGTAAAAAACTGGCAGATTCGGAAGGAGACCATGGAATACATTTTCCTCAGTAATGACAGGAGGATGGCTGAGAGACCCTTTTGACCAAAGACAGGGATGCTTTTGGCCATCCTGAGAACAATATCTGGTGTATGATAGGAGCTATGGGTCTAGTGAAGAGAATGCCCTTAGTCAGTTTGGCCATGAGGATACTTATGAGAGCCCAGGATAATGCCCAAACTCCTCTGAACTAGCCTCAGAGAGATGGTGACTTTGAGGTTATCTGGGGTTATTGGCAGAAGAATGATTATCTGCCTTCTGGATTATTTGGGGCAGAATTTGAATTCTATACCGGCTTTCCTCAGTGATACTCTCCCTGTCCACCCCTTCAGTTTTTTTCTGCTGTATACAACCTCTACTCCCTCCGCAGGGATGTGAACTCCTAACATTTATTTGAGCCAAATGGAATTAATACGGTAAATTTGTTATAAAGTATTATGTAGTGTTATCTGGTGTTTCTGCCTCAACTGAGGGCAGAGTCATGGATAATCCTAATCAGCAGATCATCCGAATTTAAACAATCAAAATATCATTTTAGCTTGGAAATGATCCTGATGTAGGAATAGGACATATCTTCTGTTCTATAAATTCACTAAACAAATGATGGAGCTTCCCTAAGGGGATTCAGATCCTCTTAGGGAGCTAGACACAGTTTGGCTCTATACTTAGTTACCATATTCACCCTCTGAACTCAGACTATGACAAATAACCTGCTTAGGCAAATGGGGTTTTTCTTTTTGTTAATTAAATTAAAACATTTTAATAATTTGTTTTTAACTGCGTCATCTGAGAGACACATGCATGCCCATGATGACCAGCTCTGGGCTGGGAATGTGAGATTCTCAGTCACTAGAATCTGCAGCCCTCCACCTGAAGAGCTGAGGAAATAACTCTGCAGCTGGTGAAGGTGACAGAATCAAGCTGCTTTATAGACCTGAGAGAACTTAAGTGAGGGGAGGATGAGGAAGGGGGGAGGCTGGAATAAGCAGGCAACTTGGGATGCTCCTTGGTACTGGCTCCTTGGCAACGGTTACTTAGCAACCCTCATTCACCTCTCTTGGTTGCCTTCTCCCTCACCTCCCCAGCCCCCCCCCTCCCCTTAGCTGCTGCAAGGAGCTAGAGAGCTTGGAGTGAATGACAATTTGGAGAAACAGCCGCAGCCTGAAGATCTAAGAGGCTCTAAAGAAGATGGATAAGAAAATCGATGCATAATAAAAACTGCAGGCAAAGCCACCTTGACGGAGGGCGGGTGGTTCTCTCCTCCCACCCGCCCTCATTAGTCTCTCTGGGCTCAAGGCTTCCATCTTAGCCCAGTGTCCTCTCTTTCCATCTACCTTTTTTTTTTTTTTTTTTTACTGGTTTAGGGAGGGTTGTTTGCCTTTGGGGTAGAAATAGGGAGCAAGGAACTGAGAAGAGAAGAAAACAAAGTATATACAGGGTATATGTGGGGATGTAGGGATAAGAGAGGGAGAAGGGAAATGTAGGGATTATTAGAGAGAAACTTTGAATGGAAATGAGTTTAAATTGCACCATAAAGTACTGCCTTTAGTCAAAAGGAAAACCTTAATAATGGAAGTAGGAAGGCCCCATGTGAAATGTGTGAAGTTACCCTCTCTGCGA
Source organism: Proteles cristata cristata (assembly GCA_017311185.1). NCBI lineage: Eukaryota > Metazoa > Chordata > Mammalia > Carnivora > Hyaenidae > Proteles > Proteles cristata. Next base: position 264,162 of record JAESUZ010002047.1, read on the forward strand.
GATATTAAATGGAAAAGTATAAGCAATTTTCTGGCAGGGCTATGTTGGAATATGGCTTGAATAAATTAAATACTATATGTATAAGCACCCACTACTGGCACATAGTGGGGAGATACCAAGTGTCACCTTCCTACTTTCTTAGAAGTGAGGGATGAAGGAAAAGGCATGTTGACCTGATTATCTGTGGAACAATTCTGTGCCCATGAATGTTTTTGGCTATTACTATCTTCCCATCCCTACAGGAAGGAAGTCATTTCTGATATCAAACTTCACCCCATTCTGTTGAAATTAAAGCATCTGATCAGTTTATCATCTCTTTATTCCTTGGTGTTTATTGAGCACCAGCTATGTGTCCGGCATATGAAATAGGTACTAGGAGCACTGTTTCCATTTGTGATACAGGGTCTAACTATTATGCACAGAGGGTGGAATAGAAATTCAATAGGGAGTGGGGGTCTCAAATGAGAACAGACTTATGAGAGTGCTTTGAAAACTGTGAAGTATGCCACAGTTGTAAGGGCTATTGATGAACAGATTTGGTTCAGGATTTGAAGTCTTGCACTCTACAAGCAAAGAGAAGGGGTCCTGGGGGTGGAACTCATGCATAGCAGGTCGGTCCCATTGGGAACGGTACTCTGTTCCAGGGAGCTATGGATACCTGGGATTACAGCGCTGACTAGTGTAGGATTGAGATGGGAGCAGAACCCTGCCCCCATCTTGCCTCCTGCTCAGGTTTATATGCTATGATCCTCTTCTATTTGCTTGCTTTTCACCTTTTCTCAAACGGGCTGTGCTCTTTAGCAAACCATCCCTTTCCTATGTTTCAAAGCATTCCAAAAATTCCTTCTTTCAAGTGTGCCTTCTTGGATTAGAGGAGAGCTGGTGACTTTCTTGGGCTCACAACGCCTGGACTTGGGCCCCTGCCCCCAGCCTCTTGTTATATCCTTCCCCTGTTCCCTTTCTCAAACTCTGTCCTTCCCTCTCATTTTGCATACATCTTGGTCTTTATTCACAATTACACTTATTTCTAATTTCTGTAGGATGTTATTACTTAATATTTCAGCCTTCTGATTTTTCCTTTCTGATTTTTTGGGTTCATCTGTCCCTTATTATATCATTGTGACTGTATTATGAAACTTGAACATGCAGGAAGCCTATCTATATAATTTCTTTCTGTATAACTCAGCCCAGAAGTAAGTGTAGACAGATGACGAAGAAAAGCTTAATGATTGTGCTCCTATGTCGGGCTGCCTCTTACATCAATTCTACATCCCATATTCCCAGCTTCATGATCTTCCACCTGTCACTGCCTGCCTCCTCCCTCCCTGGGTTGCCCACTCTGTTTTTTATAACTCTAACTTTGGCTCTTTTTCATGCTTGATTCCAAACATAAAACTCAAAATTATTGAGGGGGAGGAAGAGCATCAGGCTATACAAGTTCAAGTCTGACAGATACACACACATGAAATTGCAAACTGGGTACCAGATGCTAACAGTACATAGTGTAAAAGAGAGCGTGGACTTGGACATTGGCTTACTTAGGGAAGCCTTCCTGGAGGAGGAGGACACTCACCAAGACTTGAAAGAAAGGAAGATCTATCTAGGTAAAAAAGAGAAAAAGATGTGCTAGGTAGGGGTCAGTGTGAAGGTTTGGAGACAGAAAGAATGGAAACAGGTTTGATTTGCTTAAAGCAAAAATGGCATTGTGGAATTGCAGCCTGAAGCTTAAGCTTTAAAGCTTAAGATGAGAAATAATAATTTAAAATGAGGGAGGGTTATGAGCTACTTCCAGCTCCTGAGAAGAGGAAAGATCAGCATGACGGTGAAAGTTATAGTTGATGAGTGTGGAATGGTTAGATGGAAGCCAGAGACTCTTAGGAAGTGTCTCCTGTTGTCCTGATTCTGACCAAAGACCTGGTCAATGACCTGTCTGGGGTGTGGGGAGAGGAGGTGGATGGGAGGGGGTGAAGATACAGGGAGTACATTGTTTCCCCAGAGCTTACATCACAGCCTTCTTCCTCTTGAACAAAACCCTCTGTTTCCAGCTCCCGCTGACTCATCCCTCCCTTTCCCTTCTCGCCATTAGAGGAGCTCTCCAGGCCTTGGTGGAGACCTGCTGGGGCTGCTCAAGGTAGCAGTGATGGGAGAGGATGCCTCTGACTCCTGGGTTTTATCCTTTTGTGCTTTTTGTTTGTTTGTTTGTTTATTTGTTGATCTTCACTTGAATCTAAAGAAAAATGGAAAGAATGCTTTAGTCACATCCCCTCCTTCTGGGATGGATGACCCTTGACTTATTTCAATTGCATGGGAAGGTGCTAGACTTTCCTGAGCCTTCTATGGCCACTTTATTACTCAGGTTAGTGTCTTAAGATTTTTAACAGTATCTGTGAGATTCTGGGAGAAACAGGGAATGAGGTTGATGAGGAGATTGGACTCCTTGAAGGGAAGTTAAGACCCTGTGACCTAATACCCTAGAAGGCCTAAGCATTTTTAGAAAAGATTAATGGGTGATGTCAGGCCTAGGAAATGAGAAGATGGAGAAAATACATTCTCCAGACTTGGAGTTCTGGGACTAATTTTCTAGCTTGAGGAATCCCGGTAAAAGTAGAGTGGGAAGCTTCCTAGAAAATAGGGGTTGGGATATAACAAATATAATTCTAAAACATAGGCTGAGCGTTGAGGATTTTAACAATAAAGGTGGAGAAAAAGCCAGCAGTGATTGAATTACGTAGTGCTTCTCTCTCTGTTATGTTCCTGAGACCTGCACAGGCGGAAACTGGAAGGTTGAGGGAGGTTATTCCATTCAACCTGTGTTCTTATCAGAACCCAACTGAAAAAAACAAAGGAAACAAATATTTTTTGAGCATTTATTTATAGGTGGTAGGCACTGATCTATTCTTTCCATATGTTTTTTCGTGAAGTTAAATCCTCATAAAACCTTGCACAGTAGGCTCAGAATTTAAGGTCTCTAATAACTGGTGGAGCTAGGGGGCAAGCTCACTTCTTTTGGCTTGAGAATCATTGCTTTTTCCATAACTTTACAATGTATTTCTATCCTGGAAGTCTGTTTCTTCTGTTGGCAGTATGGTGTCTCCAATCATATTACATGCACAATCATGTGCTTAAGGCATTGTACTAAATGCCTTGGGGTGACAATAAGAAAGGCAGAGTTTTGGGGTGCCTCAGTGTCTCAGTCGGTTAAGCGTCTGACTTTGGCCCAGGTCATGATCTCATGGTTCATGAGTTCAAGCCCCACAATGTGCTCTGTGCTGACAGCCCAGAGCCTGGAGCCTACTTTGGATCCTGTGTCCCCCTCTCTGTCTGCCTCTCCCCAGCTCACTCTCTGCCTCTCTCTCTCAAAAATAAAATAAACAGTAAAAAAAAAAGAAAGAAAGAAAGACAGAGTCCCTACCCTTCAGTGCTTGAAGTCATTTGGGGAGATTAAATGTACATCATATATAGTATATAAAGTAATATATAATATTTATAGTGTATATTTAAGTATAGCATGGGCAAAATATATATCAGAGTGGTAATACAATGCCTAGTGAGTGATACAATTAAGTGCTACTAGAATTTTGAGAAAGGAGGGGAAATCATGATGGGATGGCTAGAAAAGGCTGCATGGAAGTGCTAGGATATTAAGGAAAAATTTAAGACTAGACAGAACTTTCTACATGAATGGAATGGCACAAAGTCATGAAAGCAGGAAAATAAAATATATATTTTGGGGATACTAATAGAGCCTTCTCTGAGGTTCTTAAGCTCAAGGATGATATATATTCACATTTACTTTCTCAATACACCAAAGATATAGTGACTAGATGTTAAATGCATATTTGTGGAAGGAAGGAATGCCCCATTTATCTGGCACAGAATGTTCATGTGAGGATCTTTTAAGAGATACGAATTGAATGGTAGGCTGTAGTGGAGGGATGAAATGACATGCAAAGTGGTTTAAATGAGATCATTCTTGAGGCAGTGGGAAGATAGCTTGGAGAAGAGACAGAGGTAGGGAGACCAGTTAGTATGCTAATGAAGTCTAGATGAGAGGCACTACAAAACTAAACTAGGCCAATGGCGTGGGAATAGACATGAAAGGGTGCAGGTACCAGCATTGTGAAAGCATGATGGACAGACCTGGTCATTGAGGGACTTTGATGGGCTAGTGGTGGGGAGGGTACGTAAGATGGGAGAAGAGGGAAAAAGAAAGAGGGGTCAAAGATGAGGTTCTCAGCCTTGGTGATTAATAGAATAATGGTGACTCTAACAGAAGAAGAGGAAGTTGGAAGAAGAGGCTGGTTTTGGAAAGAATATGAATTCTATCTTAGATTAAATTGCTGGTGGAACCTCCCCTCTCCCCACCAGGAAAATTCATCATACATTGGAAGTGGAAAGCTAGAGAGAATGGGGTCAGGTCTGGAAGGACAGATTCAGAACTCACCCACATAGCAGTAATCATTGAAGCTGTGAAAATGGATGGATGAGATAATTAAAAAATAGGTGTCTAGAGGGAAAAGTAGAAAGTTGGAGATATCTTCGCAAAGGAGAGAGTACATTATAGGGCCACCTCTAATGTCTTCTGGTGTTGTCACCAGCTCTTTACTTGTCTTGTTCTTGAGAGGTGAGGTTTAAAAAACTCTGGAAACATAAAAGACCCTACGCTGAGCCCTCTGTAAGAGTTCTCTTCTCCACTGAATTCTCAGTCTTGACCAGAACAATAATACGCTAGATTTTCATGGAAAATTTTCAGCTCATCTGGCTGAAACAGACAGTCTATCCTGAATAAATGTGTCTGTCTTCTCAATTTTTAGCTCCCTAGAGAAGAAGTAAATACTTGGGCAGTTCTGTTCAGGCTAGCTTAAAGTGCTCATGCTTCGATGCAAACCTGTTTTGCATCCATTTATGAAAGACTAAAAACCTCAGTCTGGGAAGTGGGTGGGTGGGGTGGACAGTGATTTGCTCCTGAGCCCCAGACGCTTCAGCTTACTTTTTCACAATTCCCCACCCTTTTTACTTTTCATCCAGAGATCTCAAAGCTCTAAACAAGCCTTGATCCTCCCTGACCCCCTGAGTCATCTTCTGCTTCCATTTTCCCAGATGGGGGGAATAAGCAGTGAGATACTATGTTTGGGGATGAGTACTTGGTGGGTGGGTAGGAAGGTGGGGGGACAGGAATGGGGATCTAGGTGCCCCTTCCCAATCACAGGGTGGGGCTGAGGGCAGGCATCAAGGTGGTTCTATGCAGTTTGGTTTCAGCTTGTCCTTTTGAGGTTGTTTTATGACTGAAGAGACTCGGATAAAGAGTCCGAGCTGGAGAAATTGAAGAACAAACAAAGCCATAAAAGATGCCGATAAAATTCCTCCCAGCTCAGAATAGTCTTTGGATCCTCTCTCAAAAATCTCAGGGTAATCTGGGAAGGCTAATTAAGTCTCACAGCCCTAAGTGGAGACCAGGGCTGGACCAGGGCAGAACTAAGGTTAGAAGAGAGCATTGAGAGATTTCCCTTCTCTCCCTCTTCTCTCAAGGGACCCCAGTGTTCAAACATCCAGTTTGGAGGTTGAAATAGGACTGTGAAAGAAAAGGGGAATGGATAATGGGAAATATTGATATTTTGTAAGAACTCTTTATTACAGAGTGCTTGAGAATCTGGGGACAGGATACGTGATGAGGAATCTGAATTGGAGGATATTAAGAATGGAGGCTCTGGGACATGAAAATAGAAGGTAGTAAAAAGGAGTAGAAAAATGGGTCTAGATGGGGGTGAAGGCACATGGCCTCGGAGAATGGCAATCTGAGGGTGAGAGCAGGTCTACACTGGGGGCTTATGAAGCTAAAGGATCTGAATTTGGGGACCAATAGAACCGGAAGGAGTTCTGGATGGGAGCAACTGTGTGAGAATAGGGAGGAGGGCTCAGAAGGGAGGTAAGGTTGAATGGTAGGGGTTAGGAAAAGCTTCTGAGTGAGAAGAGGAATACGATCCAGGAGGGAACCCCAGCTCAGGTGAGAGGTTAGAAAACCAGAGGTCAGCCTTTCCCCCCCAAACCAGTGATTTTTCTGTTCTTTGTTTCAGATGAATTGGTGTATTGGCCACAAAGAAATCTTATGAGCTGATGTGACATAGAGGTGGGAGGGAAGGAGGTGCTGGAGGAGTGTGTGTGAGGAGGAGCCAGAGAGACTGCCGGTTTCCATGGTGATGGCCAAAATCTTCATTTCTATTCTCTTGATTTCTGCAGCAGGTCAGGAAAAGCTCTAAGGAAGAATGCTATCTTTATGCCTCCTCAAAAGAATCGAGATCTAGGGCTGAGGGGGTTGGTGAGAATAGGGGGTTTTTGGTGGAGGTAGTCTCTAGTTCCAAGATTAATTGAGTTATCTCCTTATATTTCTAGTTATATGTAAACAGTCTGTGGATAGAAAGAAGCAGCAGAATCCGGGGACCCTTCTTACCAGTTGAGTGGTCTGGGGTCTCAGGGAGTCCTTCAAGCAGTGCCATCCTGATCTGAGTGTAGCCAGCTGGGCCTCTCCTCTGAAACCAGAGACTAAGTTTGGGGACTCATAGTGATGATCAGTCCCTCCTGAAATTGACCTCACAGCAGTAGGAACCTATTTCTGAGTCTTTTCAAGGACCCTCAACATAGTCTGGCTGCTGTTAGGCACTGGGCATTGAATCATGGGAGAAGAGATTGATGATGGTCAATGGGTAAGAAAGGCCAGTGAAGAAGCTATAGCTTCTATAGCTCAAGTGTCACATGTGTAAGGCCTGGATATTGTAAAACTCCTGGCTGTACCATTCTGTTCACCCTCTCTGTGAGGGCCAGAGAACTTGAGTGACTTACCAAAAGATATATAACATACTAAGGATTCAAACTCACTTCCTGTCCCAGAGTACCCTGACTTTTGCTCCAGTTATACCCCTTTGTAATTAGCTCTGAGTTGAAGTGGGTGCCCAGGTCCCCAGCATAATGAGATCATGTCTTAGCACAGTAGCCTCTGTGTGCTCCCCAAATTCCTTCCACCTGCCTGACTTGTTTAGTGACTTCAGAGTAAGACAGCTGCCAAAGCTGGCTCTTCCATCCTCAGAGATGTGCTATGGGATGTTTGCTGAAAAAAATATCTGTCTCCTGCTTGTCTGTCCTGTGCTCAGTTCTTCTTAGTCATCATATCCTTGGCACCTAACTTACAGGGTCCCTGAGAAGGTACCTCCTCTAACAGTAGGCACCAACTGTGAGGCTATAAGGGAATGACTCTTGTGCAGAAAATTTCCCCCCATCTTCTTTTTTCCCTGTGACCCTGCCCCCATTTGGTTCCACCGGTATCATGGTGGCCCCTAGTTCTCTTGCTCCTGTGCCCCTCAGTGCCTATTTCTCCTCCACCAGTAACCCCTGCACCTTTTCCTGTGTCCCCTTAGCTTTTGTCCCCTAGTTTCCTCTCAACATCTGCTCATGTCCCTACAATGTCCTTAAGCCCTGTTTATGTTCCTTTCCCCTCTCTCCCTCCCTTTCCTTCAACAAACATTTACTGAGTACCTGTTATGTGCCAGGTCCTCAGGTTGGTTCTGAGGGCACACAGGCTCTGAGCAATTTGAGGAAACACAAAGAACTCAAGAAGTTTTGATATAATGTGACAAGTGAAGTCCCTTGGCCTTTTTCCAGAGACCTCTTTCAGCTGTGACAAATTGTGATATCCCTTAGTAGCACATTCCAATGTTTCACAATTCCTACAGATGGTAAGTTCTTCTCGATGCCTGGCCTTAGTTTGTCCTGCAGGTAAGATCATTCCCTGGGCTTACATTTACTCACCTATATATATTTTTCAAAGATTTATTTTAATTTAAGTGAGAGAGAGAGAGAGAGAGAGAGAGAGAGAGAGATCTTAAACAGGCCCATGTTCAGCACGGAGCCCAATGTGGGGCTCAATCCCATGACTCTGGGATCATGACATGAGCCCAAATCAAAAGTTGGACACTCAACCTACAGAGCCACCCAGGCACCCTACTCACCTATAATTTTTCATTAAAATGAGCATCAAAATACTGATGCCTACTTTCCCCATCCCCATATGGGATATTTGTGAAGATTGGTTGGAATAAGGAATGTAAAAGTTCTCTAAAAACTTTGTGAATGTTAGATCGTGATTCCCTCTTTTCAGTGGAAATAGAGAACAGCCTTTTCCTCCTACAAATAATACAACTCAAAAGATAATTTTAAATAATTATGAGTTGCATCAACCTTTAGTCTCTTTTCTACTTACTCATTATTTGCAGATGGCAGTTCTTTGACCTCTGATGCCAATAAGATCCGTGTCCCTTTAACATTTTTTTCTTGAAGAGAACAAATACTTTTCAGTGCAGTACTAGAGATTGAGGGCAGACTTCAGAAAGGAGCCCTTAACCACCTATATATGAGGACATAAATAACAGAAGAAATCCTCCCCATCACAGTGCAATTCCTTTGCGTTATCGTTGGAGACAGGGGATCGCTATGACGACTGGGGAGGAGCCCGAGGATTACATGGGAGAGTGGTGTGACGCTTGATCCCAGATGATGGAGATCCAAAAAGAAATTAAGGGTCTGACGAGGCTGCCCTGAGTCAGAAAATAACATCAAGCTCTGCTCCTATTAATGACTTAAGAGCAGCTGCTGGATTCACCCCATTACCTACAGAGGGTGGAGGCAGAGAGCAGGGGCTGAAGCTGCTCAGGGGCAGAGAACTTCCCTAAATCCCAGGGTGGGAAGCCAGCCTCTTCTGGCTCGGTGGAGCCCTTGCTGACTGGGCTCACCCTTATGGATAGGTTGCAGTGGGGGATCATTCTGGTGCTTCCACACTGGATGGATCAGCCTAACTGGCTTCAGTGCAACTCCCTGACCTCTCCAGGTTTCCTTTCTCCTCTGCCTACCTCCAGACTGACTCAAAGAAATGTGTTTGGTTTTCTAAACTCCCTTCTCTGTCCTTCTCCCCCCAATAATCCTGTCAGGAATTTCTTCCTATTCTCTGGCTTGAGGCTCATCCTTTATTCTCAGGCCAGCCTACTTCACAGCCTGCGCCTGGTACAAACATTTTCACATTGCTCTGGTGTTTTGTTGTGTGGCCCCTTCTCCAGCCCAAGTGGCACTTTTGGGTTTTTTCCACTCTTGTTGGTCTTGTCTGACTTGAAGGAGAGTGTTTTCCTTGCTTCTCTGTCCTCTCAGGGAAGCCACCACTATTTTCTTCTTGGCAATGTTTCCAACTTTGATGGTTGGTGGGTTCTTTTCAGTTTGTTTTCATTCTCCACCAGTTAGGCTCATCCCTTTTCTCCCCCAAGTCCCTTATGGAACCAGAAAACAGCTGTGTGTTCCCCAGGAGACTCTGAGCCTGGGCATTTGCAGAGCTTGCCTTTCCTCATTATTAGCCTGCTTCTTTCATCTGCTGGCTGCTGAGCAAGGAGATGCATGCATGGTGCCTGCAGAACAGCGCCCGGTGACTCAAGCCGAGCAGGTCCAGCTCAGAGGCACAACAGAAACCCATTTGTAACGTGGTTGTTTTTCTTTCAAATCCTCAAGAACATAAGTGACCTATCTTATGATATAAGAATGAAAAGGAGGTGGGAGTTTGGGGCTGAGAAGTGGTTCCAGATTTTATTTTGACTTCAGGAAGCCTATTTTTTAGCATCTTCTCAGCCTACAGTGGGCTTAGATCTTAATCATATTTAGATTATACCACCAAACTCTAATGGCTTCTTCCTCCACTATGATTTTTTTTAAAAGTTTATTTCTTTTTTGAGAGGAGGGGGGATGGCAGAAAGAGAGAGAAGGAGAGAATCCCAAGCAGGCTCTGCACTCTCAGCACAGAGCGCGATGCAGGGGTCGAACCCATCAACCATGAGGCCATGACTTGAGCTGAAATCAAGAGTCAGATGCTTAACTGACTGAGCCACCCAGGCACCCATCCAGTATGATTTTTTAAATTTTGGTATTACATACATAACATAAAGCTGACCATTTTAACCATTTTTAGGTGCCGTTCAGTGGCACTAAGTACATTCACATTGTTGTACAACCACCACCACCATCTAGCTGCAGATCGTCTTCATCTTCCCAAATTGGAACTCTGTGCCTATTAAACAGCAACTCCCCATTCCTCCATTGCCTCCAGCCCCTGGCATGCCTGCACTATGATTTTTACTCGTTTCTTAAAGCATCATTCTGACCACAGAGGCTCTATTTTATCTTCTATTAAATCTCAGCTCCTCTGACTGAATTTCAAGATCCTTCTCCACTGGCCCCCTATGGACTCACTCCAATGAGCACCTATCATTTCTTGGCCCAGAATCCTACTCTGAGAGACAAATTTAGGCTCCTGTGTGAGTGAGTATCCTCCTTTGCCTCCTGCTCCTTTGCACGTGTAGTTCCTGAGTCTTCACCTCAGTCCCATTGGCCTTTAGCTTCATATTCTGTTCATGATTCTCCTGTTTTAAGACATCCTCCCTAATGTCCTAAGATGTCCCAGCCTCTATTATATGACTCCCTTTCATTATTTGAATTTTAATGTTTATTTATTTTTGAGAGAGAAGGAGAGAGAGTGTGCGCACAAGATGCAGAGAGAGAGGAGACACAGAATCTGAATCAGGCTCCAGGCTCCACACTGTCAGCATGGAGCTTGGTGTGGGGCTCAAACCCATGAACTGTGAAATCATGACCTGAGCCAAAGTCGGACGCTTAACCAACTGAGTCACCCAGGCGGCCCATATGACTCCCCTTCTTAATCTCTGTAGTACTCTGCCTGGTGGCTCTTACCTTGTTCTTGCCTTTTTATCTCTGTGTCTCTGAGAGAGTTCCCTCTCAGACTGGAAGCTACTTCAAGGCAGGGGGTGAAATCAATTCTGGGTTCATGTACTCTGTTCTAGGTCCTTGACACTCACAGCATGGTCTGGGCTCTATGGGCATTAGCCTCACTCAGGAGCTTGTTAGAAATGCAGAATCTCAGTCTCCCCCCGCCCCCCCAGACCTACTGAGCTAGGATCTGCATTTTAACAGGATCCCCAGATTACTGACGTGCACGTTAACTGAGAGATGCACCTTTGTAGGAGGGGGGACGAATAATTTATATTGCAGGTGAGTGTGAGTAAAAGCTACCTAAGTAATGCTTCTAGGCTAGATTCAAACTGTGTGGCTATTTTCGAGAAGGAGGAAGGAGGATATTTCGTGCCTTTTGAATTTGAGTCCCTATCAGAATTGCCTAGAAAGCCAAAAGGAAACAGGAGTCAGTGTTCTCAAGGGGAAAGCACAGGAGATTCCCTAGGTGTCTGTCTTGTGGTTAGGCAGGCCAGGGACAAAGTTCCCCACGATTCACTTTGAGATTGGCTGGTGGTGTTCCTCTAGAATTAAGCACTTGTCCCCCAGCAGACATTTGTCACTGAGTGCTGAGGGAAGCAGATCTTTAGCCTTCAAGATAGTCTTCCTTGTTTCTGTCTCCACTGCTGATGCTGATTCATATTTTGTGGGAGGTTCGACTATAGCCCAGAATGGCTGAGGAGCTGGTGTAATTCTCTTCTTCTTCACCTCATGGAGAGGGGGTGAGGAGAGTCACGAAGAGCAGAGACAGGGTGTGGGAGTCAAACCTGTTCTTCACATAGCAAACGCCTCATCTCATTCTTTGCTCTCACTCCAAGAAGTGGAGTCCACAGCCGGGAAAACGAGGAGCCAGTCTCTGAGCCTGCTTGGCTCCTATCCAGCTTCCCTCTTTTTCTGTTCCCTTTCCCTGTGGGAATTAAAGGGAACAGGTAACATCTCCCCTACCTCCCCCACTTCCAGATGTAGGAGAGCTGTAATGCACAGAAGCATAGGCCAGAGGTGGGAGTTTGAAATTCTTTAGGTTAATGCCTTGCCCTCTTGCTCCTCTCCAGAAGAGGATGGTAGGATCCATTGGACTTGCTGCCTGCTCTTTAGGGCATGAAAGGATTAGAAAGAACTAGAGGCCAAAGCAGCTTAGGGGAAATTGGGAAGACATGGTATGTTGAGTGGGAAAATAATGTAATGAGAGGTTTTCCCTCCAGAATTCTAGAAAAGATTACTCTGAGTCTTTACCCCACTTTTCTAGGTCTCTGGATTTTGCTCTACTGGTGGAGACGTGTATTTCTTGGTCTTCTGCTAGAGACAATTTCTAGAACAGAGGCCTTCAGATCACATACAGCCTGAACAAAGAACTCATATGTGTCTCTTGTCATCTCTCCAAAAGCATTTACCCTCAGAAGCAGTGCCGTTTTACCACATGCTATAATCTAGTCCTTGAGTGTCATTGCATAACTGGGGGTGGCAGTGTGAGGCCCTGGGGCCTGGTGGTCAGGATCAGGAGACGAATGCAGCTCAGGCCTTTCAGAATACTGTTAGTTTCCAGCATTTCAGTAGATAAGAATACCCCTTCACTTCTCTCTTCTCAGGGTGGGCAGCACAGGGTCGTCATTCCATCTCTCACCAGGATATCTCAATCTTGTACGTTGTACCAGATATGGGAACTTAGAACCATGGCTCTCGCATTCAGTGCACTATTTCAGAGTTCTAAACTTGTTTTCTCCATCAGACTGAACGCTTCTTTTAGGGGAATCCCACCTTCCTACTTCAAAAAGTATCTAAGATGTTGACTTGTTTTACACATAGTTCCATTATGAGAGAGGTTACTGAAACTCTTAAAAAAAACCCTCAACTTCTGGGTCAGGTTGTGCTGGCTTGGATGAGCAGAACTGTGACAAGGCTATAGTTTTGCGTCTGTATTCTGTCCCCGGCTTCTTTCTGGAGCAGACTCCGTGTTTGAATACTCAGCGGTGGGGGGATATTGCTGATGACTGGGAAATGGAGAAATCATGAAATTTTAGCCAGAAGAAGCTATCTCAGGAATCTTTAATGAGTGTGTGTGTGTGTGTGTGTGTGTGTGTGTGTGTGTGTATGGTTATTTCTTTTCCAACAGGCTGCATAATTTTTATGACCAATTATTCCATTTGTAATGATGCTGAGATAACAGAGATCCCATCTCACGCTCCATGGGACATGCCAGGCACTCATGGGAGCTAGAAGACACCATCCCTTATACAATTGGATGGCTGGAGTGCTATGAGTAAGACTCAGTTCTAGCAGGAGAGAGAGACGGGGTGGGGGTTGTGCTAAGGGAAACTTTGTGACAGGAAGTGTGTGAAGTACTAGAAGGGGGGGCATGGGAAGGCCTGTGATTCTAAAACAAAAGAGATTTATTAGGGACGAATAAAAGACCTGTCTTTCAGCCTGAGAATTTTGTGATCTAACATAGCTTTGATGGTATTATTTCTGCATAACAAATGGACAAGTGTCTTTGGCTGTGGAGATAGTGTCATCTCAAGCCACAAGGAACCAGCTTTTTCCCCACAAAGGATTTGAAGGCTTAGATGGAAAGGACTGGTTTTAGGAGGTTTAGAAAAGGCTTGGCCCAGACAGTGGGGAAGATCCTCCTTTTTGGGCTAATGGTTCTCTTTTCCTTTCTACCCAACTTTTGAGTCAGGACAGGGCTGATAATCTCCCTGACAGATCTGGTAATTGGTCTATCAGGCCTTAAGACATGCAGGTCAAAGACTGACATCTAGTTGCTCCTACTGATTGGTAGGGAATACTTACCTGCTCCTGCTTCCATAGTGTTTTCCAGGATCTTTCCCATCTATTTGCCCTCTTACTATTTTTCTGTTTTTTTCTTCTTGCCCATTATTCATTAAGGATTGGATATTTGAAGCCAGCAAGCGCAAGTTTGAATCCTGGTTCTACCACCTTCTTAGAATCTTTGATCTTGTTTTCCCATCTGTAAAATTGGAACAGTAAGACCTACTTCTTAGACTAGTTGTAAGAAATAAGTAAGAGAATTTTTGTTAAATCAGAGCTTGAGTGCTCAGTAAAAGGCAGTGAACAATTTTCTTTAGAACTCCCTCTCTTTGCTCCCTGGCTACCTTTTGGTAGAGTGGAGATTCAGAGAAAGTGATGGCCAAGTTGGTGGACATAAGAGGATGACTGTAAACAAAGAAAACCAGGAGGATAACAAGAGGGACAGACGCCATGGAGACAGGGACTCAAGCACGGTTAGAGTTCGAGGGACAGGTAGTGAAAACCAGGTGGAAGCAGAGAGACCATGAAAGATATGCAGATGGACATGGAGAGAGGAGCAAGGAAAGGCAAGAGAGAGAAGAGGAGAGAGAAAGTCAGATGGAAAGGCAAGGACATGAATGGAAGCCAGATAAGAGCATCAGAGGACAGGGATGAACGATTCATTTGTGGAAGCTGGTGTAAGATCCCTGGCAAAAACAGTCTTCCTTTCTTCTTGCCCTGTGCTATTGTGGGATGCAAGTTCTAAGTCCCTGGCCCCCCTCCTATCCTTCCCTGCAATCCGGTTACCAGAGATCTGGTTCTACCCCAAGGCTTGAGCAGCCTTGCCCCCTGTTTGTCTAGGCGCCTTGGCTAGTTACCCAAGTAACCATCGTAGTTACCCAAGTCCATAGGGATTTTTCATTTTGAACACAACTGTTTGGAGTACAAAAGCATCATGGTGTCAGCCAGTCAGTGCAATAACCAGGTGTAGTTTTACAGTCACTCCCCCCCACCCCCAACTGTAACAGCGCTTTCATATATCTCTGGCTGCGACAGGCAATTTTCTTTCAAAGATTGTTTTTTCTGGAGCCTGTGATTTCTACTCTCGCCTCCAACCTCTGGGATATTAAAACGGGGTCAGTGGCTCTTGGCAGGCTGACCGATTTGTGGTCATTTCCAAGCTCCTCTGTTCACCCCCCTCCTTGTTGCCACGTCTCCAATCTTGGCATCCCTCTGCCTCCACACCCGGTCTGGTTGGGGTAGAAAAGGCTTCTGTGGCCCTCCATACTGAGAAGTTTTGTCATGTCGTCTCTCCTGAAGAGTGGAGGCTGAGTGGGATGAAGGTGAAGATCTGGGAGAGGATTCACCTTCTAAGCCTCACCCCTGTTCTCTGTAGTCCGCACTCTCACCATGCTGTTCTGGGATGGAGCTGTCAGTTTGTTTCCACAAAAATAACGTGGCTTGTTTTCCAGGGGGAACATTTTGAAGAAATTGGTGAATTGGGCTAAGATTTAATATTAAGGAATTTTTCTCTTCTAGAGAGTGAGGGTGGGGTGGAAAACCCAGTGTAATGTCTTTTTTTTTTTTTTTTTCTGGAAAATTCAGAGCCTAGGAGGAATTGCCATGGAGATTAAGGGCGGAGTGGGGGAGATCTGGCATACGGGGAAGAGATAGGGCAACCTTTGGATTCCTGCTGCCTTAAAGAGACTCTTCGTCTCTGCTCTTGCTACCCAAAGCAGTCTCTTCCTTTGTTTGCTGGTACGGCAGTTGCGAGCCAGCAAAATCACTTCCCTATTTCACCCAGGTAGGGATTCTTTTCTTGGAAGAAAGAACTAACCCTGCTTTTGGGGTTGTTCGTTTTAGGATTTCTCTATTCCCTTCCTTAGCCCATGGTCTGATGCAAAAATCCTTCCTGAAGTCTAATTCCTGCTCCTCTTGCTTTGCTGACCAATCAAATCCTCTTGAAAAACAACACGGACACCACACACTCCCCCCTCCTCACTCATACCATCCCTTGTTTTTATTAAATAAAAGTAAGTGGAGCTATAAGATGTGACTGGCCTGGATCCCGGCTTCATAAAACAAAACTAACACCCTCTTTATCAAGGGGCTGAGGCATCCAGAGAAGATTTCTTAGGCCATTTTGCTGTCACGTAAATGGGAATCAATATTCAATAAGCCCTTGATGCACTACACTAGCAGTTCACTTAATACCGGCTTCCAGTACAGTAAGTGGCGTTGATATAAGGCGGGCTTGTTTGTAAAATAACACTGCAGCCCTCACCTTCTGGATATTGGATCCGGCTTCCCCTAGGACAGAAGATTCAAGACTCTGAGCAAGCAGAAGAGTCATCTTGCCAGGCCTGCCGCCTCAGGACAGACTCTCCTACTACCTCGCTGGAAAAAGAAAAAAGATTCTGTGCTTTTAACGCAACCAGTCTAAGATCCTAGAGGTTAATAGCCTGCGTTCCTATTAGGAAATTTTCCACTGTGCCAGGTCTGATTGCCTCCCTGCTTCCAATAAATTAGTCAAATTGAAAACCAATTGAAGGATAGAATTGATTCCACCACTAACAGATGAGAGTGGACTCTTCACTGCTCGCAGAGACTGCCGTAGTTAGTGATAATAGCTCATTTCCCTCAGCCCCTGTGTTGGCTGTTGGGGAACATTGCGGGCCGCCTGGCCCCCTGGTGGATGCACGGTAGGTCTGGGTTTCTCTGTGTCGAGTGATGGAGAGTTTGGTAGGAAACTGACCATTTAAACATGGTCAATTATTTCGTTTCCATTCTAGGACATCTTTGCAGGGAATTTGTAACCTTAGACTGACTTCTCCCACACAGCTCCAAGCAAGCATGCATTAAGGAAAAGCAATCTCACGTCTGCCTAAAGAACACAGATAAATCCTGTACAAATATCTTGCATAATGCATTTCAGAGCCAAAATGATTTTAGAAAATTTATCAAACATTTTTGGATTGCCTATGTTCCTAGTGTTCATAGAGTATATAGGATTCACAGTCTGGGATGGAACGGGAAACTTACAGGGAGGTTTATTCTGCATTATGGTCTGGCTGTTTTTTAAAATGTTTTAACGTTTATTAATTTTGATAGAGACAGACAGACAGAGACAGAGAGAGAGGGAGACACAGAATCTGAAGCAGACTCCAGGCTCTGAGTTGGAGCTCAAGCCCACGAACTGTGAGATCATGACTTGAGCTGAAGTCAGACGCTTAACTGACTGAGCCACCCAGGCACCCTGGGTCTTTGCTATTTCTTATCCCTTTTAGGCGGTTTGACAGTTTGGAGGGAGCTGGGGTCAGGAGACTTTTCCATTCATTACTGTTTGGGGATATACAGGGAGAGATTAGACCTGCTTTCCTGCAGTGACCCTATAGCTGTCCCTACAGAGACATATTTTGGCTTAAGTCTCCTAGAGCCATTTTATTTTATTTATTTATTTATTTTAAAGTTTATTTCAGGGCGCCTGGGTGGCTCAGTCAGTTAAGCATCTGACTTTGGCTCAGGTCATGATCTCATGGTTCGTGGGTTTGAGCCCTGCGTCAGGCACTGTGCTGACAGCTCAGAGGCTGGAGCCTGTTTCAGATTCTTTGTCTCCCTCTCTTTCTGACCCTGCCCTGCTCACGCTGTCTCTCTCTCTCTCTCAGGAATAAAAAAAAACATTAAAAATTAAAAAAAAATTATTTCGTTATTTTGAGAGAGAAAGAGGGAGAGAGGGAGAGAAGGAGAATCCTAAGCAGGCTCCGCACTGCCAGCACAGATCACGAACTGTGAGACCATGACCTGAGCTGATACCAAGTCAGATACCTTTCCTAGAGCTGTTTTATGTATGTATGTATGTATGTATGTATATTTAATGATTTATTGTCACGTTAGCTAACATATGGTGTATACAGTGTAGTCTTGGCTTCAAGAGTAGATTCTTGTGATTCATCACTTACATACAATACCCTGTGCTCATCCCAACAAGTGCCCTCTTCAAGGCCCATCACCCATTTTCCCTGTCCCGCGACCTCCCACCTCCATTAATCCTCAGTTTGTTCTCTGTATTTAAGAGTCTCTCATGGTTTTGCCTCCCTCTCTGTTTGTAACTTATTTTTCCTTCCCTTCCCCTATGGTCTCCTAGAGCCATTTTAGACCAGACCTTTAGAAAGTTCCCAACCCATTCCAGATAGCTTTAGTGAATCCAGAGCAAGAGGCTGGCTTCTGGCCTCTGCGTGGGCACGAAGAGCAGGAGTGAGCTGTCCCACAGCATTTCCTTGCATAAAGTTGTTTTTATGGGGTGAGGCCACCAAAGAGTAAGGGTGCATATTTTGAAGGAGAGATGTAAATAAACTCTTGTGGGTTTCTTGTCTTCAGAGCTCCTCACTTGGTGTATTTAGCATTCTTGGGAAGAGCCCAGCAAAGAGTACCCGGGAGTGCTGAGTTTAGAACAAGCTCAGAGGTTTGATGACATGGCTTGGGGCTTTTACAACCAGTTTCTAGGGTACCTAAATGAAGGAGAAAGGTACTTTCCTTTCTCTTTTCCAAATAAGAGGAAAAGAGATCATCTGAAGCTGGCTTAGCAAAGGATTTCTGACAGTAAGCACAACATGACCAACTCATTTGGTTTAGAGGCCATTCTGGCCTTCCTCCCAGGCCTTCTTTTCTGCTACTGCTCTGCATCTGGTTTGAGGCCCAAGTGTCGTTATGACATCTCTCACTGCTTCAGTTTCCAGGGTTGACCAGATGGAAGTCCCTGCTTCCCTCTCCCTTTCATGTCCATCCTTCTTACAGCTGCATACTTAAAAAAAGGGGAGGAAGTGGGTGCTTGTCTTTGGTTAGAAGTGTTTTCTTTGGTTAGACGGAAGCAGTCTTCTCTGCTAAGCCTCCAAACTAGTTCTCTTGTTTTAGTGAGGTGCATGAGGAGGGTGAGGTCAGACCAAGAATGTGGACTGAGAGCAAAGATTCTAGGGGATAGACCTCCTAGGCAATAGTGAACCTCAGGTTACCTTCCTAGGGAAAGAGGTCATGGATGAGACTTAAACTTTCACCACTCTCTGAGATGGTTGGACTTCTCTCAGCAAAGGGATACATGGCTACCTGTTTTCTTGAAGAGTCCTACCATGCCATATACTAGCCCTTTCTTTTGCAGTCTGCTTTATGCTAGTAATGGAGCAGTTATCATGGAACAAGAGCATCTCAACATAGGGTGTTACTGATGACCAAGCCCCTCTTCCCCTCTGGTTAAACTAATCATCCAGTACCTCTGGCGGTTCGTTCTTGCCACAACTTGTGTTCTGGCATCAGTGTTCCCCCACGCAACAGCTGATGACATCTCTTGGCCTCCCCCATCCATTCAGCAACACCTCTCCCCCCAACCCGCCTCCTCTGCCTGCTGTTCCAGCCTGTAACCCTGATCTCATTTCCTCCTACTTCTCACACCATTCTAAGACCTCTTGCCTCAACCTGTGCCTGCTCTCCTTTCTTTGGAGCCCCTCTCATTCCTTTGGAGAGCCTACTTCTCTCTGATCTAGAGTCTTCCCTGCATTTGTACCTTCCCCAAGACTTTCAAGAGCCAAAGGACTCTCCAGAGAGGAAGATGGCTCCTATCCCTGAGGTTCCAGCTCCTCAGTGGGGTGGATTTTATGCTTGGGTTGTGTGTTGTTTGTCTGTCTCAGACTTTGCAGCCCCCGAGGCAATAGCTCTGTCTTTGCAGGCTCAGAGAAGCTTTGGCAGCCAACAAATAATAAATAATACCCTGGTAACACCACCTGCAACTTGCTAATGAGTGTCTTTCCCCTGCCTCCCTCACCTCTCAGAAGTTGGGGGTGGGGACCCCCAATTTCTGGGAAGATGGATGCCTTCTCCTTTTTACAGTCTGGGAGAACTGAGTTTGAAGAGTAGGGGCAGGTTCTTTTTTGGGCAGAGGAATATAGAAATGACCTTGAGGAGTATACTAAATATACAGAATATACTTCTACTATTTCTTCCAACTGCAGACATGGAAACCTTCAGGAGTGGGACAATAGGTCTGGGGCTCTTTGGATTTCTTGGGGCTCCTGGGGTTTGGTTCCAGAAGTAAGCTGGGGAGCTATCACCTGACCCCATCTCTTCCCTCAAGGCATGTTTTCCTAAGTAACTGGTTCTCTTTAGTTTGATACTCAAGGAGTCATCTTCCTCCAACTCCACAGGCCTCCAAGGTCACTAAGTGACTCTACTGTCTTCCTTCAGGTTTGGAGTATTAAAGTTAGCACACTGAAGGCAGTTTTGTTGAAGGCATCTATACCTGAAATTCCAGCAATTGCCACCAGGTGAATCAGTGGTGATTTGGCTTTGGGTCATCTAAAGAGAGCAAGACAGGTGCAATCTTGTCCATTTATGCATTTCTATATTGTTACCAAAAATGCCATTATTTTAAAGTATATTTTTGGATGTAGGTTTGACCCTATGCAAGCCACCACATATGCCATCAGGCCAAAGCCCATTCAATTTTTGTTGTGGCAGTTGTAGTAGCAAAAAGAAGTGAGTAGAGTATATGATTTTCTGAGATTGTCTAATGACCCAGCCAAATGGTCCGTGGAATTAGTTCGTGGTCCGTTTTTCTAAAGGCAAGCTTTGTGGTCTGTATGAGAAAGAGCCATTCAAAATAATTTTGACTTCACTCCAGTGTGGTGATCTCTGTGGAACTGGGCAGATATGTTAGGATGTTTTTATTTACTTGATCCATGTAGCTCTTGGCATGATGTTACAAAAGCTGTAAAGTGGGGCAAGAGAGCAGGATCACTGGTAAACAGAAATCACATTCTGATGTACACACTGTGGATTTACATTCAAGGTTTGTATAGAAGCTACTTCTGTAGAAAATTGATGTTGCCTCTTTTTATACCCAGGAAAATGAAGACCAGCCCTTCCCTGCTTCGCCATCCAGTGTCACTCTTAAGATTGAGTTTCCCAGACCCATTCTCCTCAGATCCCTCTTGATTTAGGGAGTGTTTCTTCAGCTATTTTCCATCTCCTTTAAGTGGAGATGTTTCCCTCATTTATCCTTTGCTCTTCCAAAATTGCCCTTGCCTACGCTCACTCCCCCATGCCTCCCACCAGTTCTTGGGGTGTAAACAGTTCTGTCTGGTATTTGGGGTAGACGAGCTCTGTGTTGGATTAATTCTACATGACCCTGCTTGTAGTCTGCTGGGGGAGGAGCTAGCCTCCTTTTCATTTCCCTGGAGTCGGTACTCAGACCTGGGCCAAGGAGGCTCATTTTCCCACGTGTAGGAAGCTGATGGGCCCCCCTCCTCTGCAACATTTGGCTCCCTAGGTTCTCTGAGTCACCCCCTGACCCTGACCGTCTGTAGCCAGGGCTCAGACCCATCGAGCCAACCTCATCCAAAAGGGCTTAATGAGCACCTGGCGGCTAAGTGCTTTGAGAACCTTCAGATGAAAAGGGCTGTCAGTGGTTCCGGGGTTATTATTGTCAGGGTGGTGGCGGCGGCAATTACTCTAGATGATCAGGGCATCCAGCTTCCTTTGTCCCTCACAGGAGTGCCAGGCTCTTGGAGGGATGGCAAATTGTCTTGCTCCATCTGCCTTGAATTCTGGTAGGGTATTAGCAAGGTTTCCTTAATGATCTGCCATTTTTCCTCTGTAGCCTGACAGGTAGCACCATAAACGCTCAGGAAACTCTGAAATGCTCATTCTCTAGAAGGTGAAGTGGTTCTGAGGAATGTAGAGTTACAGCAACCAGACTCTGTTCCAGCTCTTGCATCTCAAGAGGCACTGGAGGAGCATTTGGGACTTGGGGATGGAGGATGATCACCTCATTTGACTTTCTGTCTCTAGGGGGAATGGTTGGTACATGGGAGCTTCAGAAAGTCAATTGTATGAGTAGGCATGAGAAGAAAAAAAAAAGGATTCTGACTAAAGCTGCTCAGGAGTTATGTTAACTTTATAGGAAAGAGAGGAAACATGTCAAACCAGGGAAGTGGTGGAGACCTTCCACCTTCTCTGACCCATTCTTAAAAATAGATTATTTTTTAAAGTTTATTTATTTACTTTGATAGAAAGGAGAAGGGAGAGAGAAAAAGAGAGAGAGAGAGGGAGAATGGGAGGGATGAGAGAGAGAGAGAGGGATAGAGAGAACCCTAAGCAGCTTGGAGCCTGATGCAGGGCTAGAACTTATGAACCATGAAGCATGACCTGAGCCGAAATCAAGAGCCAGTTGCTTGAACAACTGAGCCACCCAGGAGTCCCTGAAGTCTTTTAAATAAAGAGAATTTTTATTTCTGACTTGGATGGTTGAAGGGGAGGAGCTTTCTAGAGACAGAGACATACTGGGGATAACCCTAAAAAGTATATGCTCCTAAGTGAATAAATCTACAGGCCACAATCACATCCCACTTTTCTGCCTGAGAGGAGGGGGTTTAGTCCCTAATAATAGTGAAAGATGGTAGAGTATTTTGAGGGGGTCACTCAAATGGGGGTGCTGCTCCATTGCTCTTGCAGCTACCTGGATGAGGCGGGCAGGTGGGAATGTCACCTGCACAAGGAACCAGGGCCCATCTTGCCCATGTCCTCTGCACTTTTACTCTGGGAGCGAACACAGTTCCTTTACCATTTCCACAAAGCCAATCATTTTCCTTGGGAAGGAAGAAGAGGCATAGATTTTCCTTGAGAAGCTAATTTGTTCTATCTTCCTGGGAAGTTAGTTTTATCTCCTAGGAAATCTTCTAACTCAAACATGAGAGATGCCCTTTTACGTTTGAAAGTCTGAAGTGAAGATGTCACACACTCTAGCATTTTAAAGTCACACTTAACCATAGATAGTCTTCTTTTACCTTGCTTTTAAAGCCACAAATTATGAATAGTGCCATCTTCTTCACTCACATCCCTCCCAGAATGACCCTCCCAGTAACAGGTCCTTGGGGTCTGGCTTACATCTCTGCACTGTTCGCTGCCGGAAGTGATGATTTGTTGAATCACATGTTTTACCCCCTTTGATTTAAGTGATATTCATTGCAATGATTAAGGATTCTAGAAAAGTATTTTTTTAATGTTTTATTTATTTTTGAAAGAGAGATAGAGACAGCGTGAGCAGGGGAGGGTCAGAGAGAGAGGGAGTCACAGAATCCGAAGACAGGCTCCAGGCTCTGAGCTAGCTGTCAACACAGAGCCCGACGCGGGGCTCAAACCCACGAACCGTGAGATCATGACCTGAGCCGAAGTCGGACACTTAACTGACTGAACCACCCAGGTGCCCCTAGAAAAGTATTTTTTAAAAAGTCACATGGCTTTGAAAAAAGATTGTAAATAAAAAGTTGTGATTCATATGGAGATGAGAAAGGTCAAGAATAGAAGGGAAGATAGTGGAAGAGGAGAGAGGATACTGACGGGGGATTTAAAGTGTTGAAGCTCAAGAAAAGGAGGGTGTTGGCCTTCCCTGAGGCCAGAACAGAGGTAGCTCGACTTTCAGCCTGAGAGATTAGGGGTAGACTTGGGTAAGCATTGCCTTGCAGGGACGTCGATGAGGCTCCTCCCTCTGAGAGACTGTGGAATCTACTGCTGCTAGGAGCCCTGTGCAAAGGAACAGTGAAAGGGGGCGGACAGTACAGAAAGAGGGCTCACTACGGTGAGCTGTTCGTTGCTCTCCCTTATCAGTCAGGACTGTCCAGTCCCGCTGCCTGAAACAGATTCGATGACTCAACAATGACCAATTAGGCGTTAACACATCTATCTCCGGGGCTATCTAGCCATCTTTATGGAGAACAGGATCTTAAATCTCTGCTCATCGGGACAGCCAGAGGCTTTGCCTAAATGGTGGAAAGAGCCATAGACATTTTTCATAATTATAATGACTTTTTACAGGGAAAGCCATAACTCCTGCTCCATAATTTTAGTATGAAGAGGAGCCCATTGCAGACTCTGTGATGCAGGGGAATGGAGCCATCTGATGGCTGTCTTCTTCAGGCAGTCTGTGCTTTCCTACCATGAACAACTTCTGGGAGCAAAATTCAAAAGGAGGATAAGGTGATTTCTATTCCAGGTGCCCTTCTACTGAGAGCAGTCAGACTGCAATCTCCAAAGGTGGACAGTGAGTGAAAGCAGGGCCGGAATTGAATGAGTAGTACATAGCTTTGCTAACCTCCAAATAGCTATGTGTGGGGAAAGGCGTGGGGGGTGGTCATTAGTTTTGGAAGTCTTCTTGGAGGAGGCAAGTATGTAAGGGAGGCCATTCTTAGAGGAAAATGGCCCTTGTGTAGAGGTGGGTAAGATGGAGATGTAGAGCAACTTTTGGGAGCATGGATCCCATTACGGATCATCAAGAGTCTTGTCATCTCAGTCTTCATTAATTAGCTCATATTCAGCCTTTCCCAGTGATTCCCTCTTCTTTTATAACAATTTCATGACACCCCATGAATCAGGCCTAAGAGCTTCCTGCCTCACCACCCCTCCCCTTGACCCACCTTGTTTATTGACAGTTTGGTCTCTTTACTCTTCCCCTGTAAGACATATGTAAGAATATGAACATTCATATTGCACTTCAGTAGTTTGATTTCCCCCAAACTACTAGACAGTCTTTTTCTCATCCTTCTAACAGCCTCTGCTTTCCTCACTACACCTCAGAAGGTTTTCTGGGCCAATGAGAGGACGGCTTGTCAAAATGTGAATGACCAGCCAGTCCTGTTCATTTCCCAAGCCAAGTACCCCAGAGCCTTACCCTGTCTGATGCCTTTCTTCAGGTAATTATACGGCATTAGTGGTTTCCAGCTTCCTTCTGTTCATCCTCACCGAGGTGTTTTAGTCAGGGCGTTCCTGACGGCAGAGCCTGTGTTTACACTTTTTGCTCCATCCCACACCCCTCATAGTGCAACTTAAGAGCCTGAATTCATAATAATCCAAGGTGCTGGGGCACCTGGGTGGCTCAGTCGGTTAAGCGTCCAACTTCGGCTCAGGCCATGACCTCACAATTCATGAGTTGGAGCTCTGCATTGTGCTCTCTGCTGCTAGAGCAGAGCCTGCTTCAGATCCTCTCTGTCTATGCCCATTCCCTGCTTGCACTCTCTATCTCTCAGATTAAAAAAAAAATCCAAGGTGCTAGGGATGAATAGTTATTTAGATAATTTAACCCATGTAGACTATGTTTGTTTTCCTTTCCTTTTTTTTTTTCTTTTTTAGACTGTTTTTCTGAAGGATGTTTAGAGAATTAGAGTATCCATGTGGTTGCTTCTGCAAGCCTCTTCTTTGGTCAAGTAGATATAATGTTATGGGTTTATCTTTTGTCATAGACATTGAACTGTGACATCCTCTCAAAGGATTCTTTCTTTGGTCATAACACTGGAAAGATAAGCTAGTATGCTTCGTGGATTCAGTAAACAAACCTCCTTCTTTGTAATTACTACTACTCTGGACAAGGGAGGCAAAAATGAGTAAGACAAGATTGCTACCGTTTAGGTGCTTTGAGGTTTGTGGGGAGATAGGCAAGTAAACCAGTATTTATAACATAGCATGGTCAGAGCTACGATGGAGGTGTGCATGGAGTATGGGGATGAAGGGTACACATCTAACTCAGGTGCAGGGGGTATCCTTTGCTGGCCCAGGAGACAGAAGGGAGTGAGTGGTTTGGTAGCATAAGACTAAGGCTAGACACTAGAAACTCTTTCTCAATTAGATTACCATGTCTTTATCTATGCATTCATGCACTGAACATTCATATACACAAGTACTAACCAGATGCTAGTCACTATGCTCGGTTGTATTTGAAGATGAATAAGCCAGCAGGGAGCTTACAGTCTAGGAGGGTAGACAGAAAAAATAACCACTTAAAATCCAATATGATAAGGCCTGAGGTAGAAGCTGACACCTTCTCAATCAAAGCCAATTGAAGTGTTACACTGTGTAGGAATGCTTAGACGGGGGAAAAAAAAGAGGGCACTTTCAATGACTTACCCTTTTGCTCCCTTCTAGTCTGTGAATTGGTTGATTCAAATTCCACTGTACAGTTTATTTATCATCTGGAATCCCAGCAGTTGAAGGATCCGGAATATATCAAGCTTCCTAGGTCTCTGCCTGGACACCCTTCCTAGTTGAGGAAGCAATTAGTCTGAGAGAGACAGAAGTGAGAGTGTAGGAGCAGAATATATATCCTTTTAAAATAATTTAGTAACAACCCTAGGTAAGTGACCAATAATTTATAGAGTCTATTCTTTTTATAGAGATATTTCCTTGCTGCTCAACCAGAGAGCTTGCCGGGTTTAAAGGATTAATCTTTGACGTAGTAAATATGCTCAAGTTGTAATTCAGTCACAGGGATAAAAGGAACTTAGACTTGTCTTGTATAAGGGAAAAATATTAAATGGATTTGCGGAGGAACCACCATGGCACTTACTGGCTCTTGTATCTTAGCATCGAGAGTTTTCAAACTGCAAGGGACCCTCTCTCTAGGTCCTCTGATCCAATGGCCTTGTTTTACAGATGGGAAGGCTGGGGCCTGTGGTACCTGAGATGATGGTAGACCCAAGACTAGAACCCACATCTTTTGAGTCACAGCTCAAGACTTTTAATACTGCAGCATGCTACTACCTGTCACATTTGGACTCTGGCTTTACTGACAAGACTCCTCTGTCAACTTCCTTCCACTCAGCTTTTTTCTGTCCCCCTCTCTTCCTGGCCTCCTGTCCATGAAACAACTTTTATGACCTCTGAAACATCCCTCAGACACTTCCCCTCCTCAAGCCAGGATGCCTTTACTTTTCTCTCCCTTCTGCCCCTTTCTTCTCCAGCCCAGCTTCCTACTCCCTCTTCTTTTATTTTTTTATTTTTTATTTTTATTTTTTTAATGTTTTTATTTATTTCTAGGAGAGAGAGAGAGAGAGAGAGACAGTGTGAGCAGGGGAGGGTCAGAGAGAGAGGGAGTCACAGACTGAAACAGGCTCCAGGCTCTGAGCTGGCTGTCAGCACAGAGCCCAACATGGGGCTCGAACCCACGAACTGCAAGATCATGACCTAAGCGAAAGTCGGACGCTTAACCGACTAAGCCACCCAGGCGCCCCACCTACTCCCTCTTCCAGGAAGCCTTCCCCAACCATCCTCCTGGCTCTCGTTTTCATCCCAGTTGTTGGTTTGTGCTTGCTGTTTGGTTGTTTAGTAAGCATTTTGAAAGGAGTTTATAGAAATTTGTGTTCTATCAATAAACTCAGATTAGGAACTTCCTAATGGCAAGGCCTAGAAGGCACAGGGGGGATCTTATAATGTTGCCTGGCAGTTGGGATTGGACCGTCTGAGAAAGTTAAATTCCTTCTGTATTTGGGAAGAGGAAAGAAGGGAATGAGACTATCTTCGAGGTGGGTGGGTATGCTAGAGACAGAGAGGTATTTTAAATGACTTCTTAAGGTTATTTTTAGTCCTGGGATTCTGTTACCTTGTGCACCAATGTGGATATGCCAGAGACTTAGCCTGATGCTGTACCCAATTCTGTGGCCTGTGTTAAAGAATAAGACATCCTGCAACTAGTAGGTGGCAGATTGGCGCGTCCATTGTGTGTTATGAAGGAAAGAAAAAAAAACAGCTTGGTGAAAGCGACGTCCCATGTGGAAGGCATTGTTAGGTGGAGCACCTGGCTGCCCAGTGGATGACCTCAGTTGCCGCCTGGAGGTCTCTACCTCAGGGAAGGGAGGCCCTGAGAGCCATTTTGACCCAAGTTCAAATTCTCTAGAACAAACAAGCTGATCTCTTGCTCCAAGGCCCAGTCAAAGAGGCTCCAGTGTGTTTATTGACTCTTGCATGTCCCTGCCCTGGAGAACAAACAAACAGCTCAACCTGACTCATTCCCTCCACAACTGCTCTCAGTTCTATTGCTCGGTTTTGCCAGGAAATGTCCCTCAGACCCTATAGTAATAAGAGAGTGTGTGCTTATGGGTCTCTGGTCATATATTCTTACTTCTCTTTCCCATTGAAAATTAATACTCTCTAGAAGTGCAGAAGACTATTAGTAACTTCAAATTTGCTAGGCTTGGGCTCTGTCTATTGCTTGAGGCAAATAGGCTTGCTTCATAGATTCATTCATTCAACAAATATTTGTTGAATACCTACTATGAAAAGAGAGGCTCTCTCTTCTCGTGATGGGGCCTTGCTGGCTCCTGCTTTGGAAAAATGCTGATGCATTTACCTTTATCTAAATGATTTGAAAGTCCCCTTTCCTAGAATCGTGTTGTAAAAATAGTAGTAGTAGTTAGTAATAGTGACATCTTTTATCTCCTTTTCCGCCGTTGGGGGAATTTGGTTTATGAACCGTAACCATCTTCTTTCATTAAGCCTTTGGTGGAATCATTTCTACCTCTTGGGATGTTCCCACTTTTCTTGTCATAGAAACCTTCCTCACATTTTCCTCCACAGAAAAGAAAACTGTCTTATGCTCACATCCCTGCTCAGCTCATTACCTCTTTTTTAGAAGAAACTCCACTCAGACCCTCCCCATTTTGTGTTTCCTAAACTGTGTAATCCTCAGAAGGTGCATGTTAATATGGGTTTCTTAAAAACCACCACAAGATCAGCTCAATTTGGGAAATATGGGACTAGACAAAACAAAATCTTAAACTGCAAGACTTCTCAGAACCTTTAACATATTAATATTCATTTTGAGTCTCCATGAGGGGACATAATATGCGGTATCATTAGACCACAGAACCCCTGTGAAAGAAAAGCGTCTTATCAGTTTTGGGGACATTTGCATTTCCTGCATTTCAGTTTGGGAAGTGCTGACATTGTGGAAGGAATATTGGACTAGGAGACAGGAACCTGGAATTGCTTCCCTCTCCGCCACTCATTTTTCTAGGTGACTCCAGGCAAGTCAGCTTCTCTGGACCTCCATTCCTTTACTTGGAAAATGAGGAGTCTGACTTAAATCATCTCCCAATCTTCTTCTAGCTCTGATATTATAGAACTTTTTTCCTTTATTATCCCATTTCTTTCTTAATGTTTGTCCCTATGGTCAGTCTGAGAACCCCTAAGATGGATGTTATATCTCTTTTTCCCTATATATCTTCCTGAAACACCTAAGACAGGGCCCATCAAAAGACAGAGTGGAAATAGAATGAAAATACCCAGCAGTGTCAGCACTGTGCAAAGGCATCCACAGACAGGCTCAATATTCTAAGAATCAGAGACTTAAAATCTAGATAGGTATCTTGACATACTCATAAAGGACACACAAATAATAGAATAATACATTAAACCAATACGTAACTAAGGACAGCTAGAATAAATGCATTTTAGACATTACAGGAAAGGAAAATTATTTGTGGAAAGAAAACATGATTTTCCATGTGCTGCTGAATGTCTTAAGGGAGATATTGGAGAAGCTCCTTGGAAGACAGCAGCACTGATATCAAAAGAGGCAACAGGATATTTTCCTCTCGTAGGGTGGGTGAGGAGAGGGGGAGTATCTCTGGTCGATGGGGCAAACTCCTTGGCTGAAAATTCAGAGAACGGAAGAAAGTTCATATGGGAAAGTTTGATGAAACAGACCAGGCACTGGATGTCAAGGAGGGGAAATAGGAGCTTTATCTGGAGCACCTGGGAAAGTAGGTCAACACATTTCCCTCTCAGCGATCTGTGGTGAAGTTGAAATCCCCGGGTGTTTGAACAAGACACACACATACCTGGATGACCCTGGAGACAGACAGATTCCCTAGTGGGTGGCCCAAACCTTTTTTGCCTTCTCTTGCTTTGGGTGTGATGGGCTAGAGCCCTAGATTAAGTTCGTGCCTCTGGGCACTGTCATTTAGAGAAGATAAGAGCGGTGAGCAGAGACACTTATCTTTATGGCTGTTCTTATTTGATTTATATTCTGTTTGTGTGCGTGCGTGCACGTGTTTTTAGTCCATATGTGCCTGTCTATGTGTGTGAATGTGTATTTATGTGAGTGTGTACTCCCATGTATCTGTAGAATATGACCATGTTTTATATGTATATACGGGTTTGCTTAGTGCTTATATGTCTAGGGCTGTGTCTATTGTAAGAGGGTGAGGCTTAATTTTATGTGTGTGTGTATAAAATGGTGGGTGCACTCCATGCATATATGGATATTGGCCAATTTTATATACGTAAGGACTATGTTAACATACCTATTGTGTCTATGTTTATATGTATTAACAGGTCTATATCTTAGGCTGTATCTATTTGAGTTACTTACTTTTATATTTCTTTGCCTTTAGGGGTGGGTTTTTTTCATTACTTCATTAACAGTAGACAGCATACTGTATATGGGGTGAGTGCTATGTATGTATGTGGTGGGTATCTACATTTTATACACGCAGGGAAAGAGTACATGCACTTATGTATTAGGTCAACACATTTATGAAATGTCTGTGTGTATCCTGATTTTCTCATCTGTCTAATTTTAAAATCTTGCTTTTCAATTTATAAAGTTTATTGTGTGTGTGTGTGAGTGTGAGAGAGAGAGAGAGAGAGTGTTGAAGGGACAGAGAGAGAGGGAGAGAGAGAGAATCACAAGCAGACCCCGCACCATCAGCGCAGAGCTTGAACTCATGAACAGTGAGATCATGACCTAAGCTGAAATCGAGAGTTGGATGTTTACCCAACTGAGCCACCCAGGTGCCCCTTGCTTTGCATTTTATCATAAACTTCCCATATCTTTTTGGAAAAAGCAAGAGATACTTGCTTTGGAAAAAGCAAGAGATACTAACTAGATTTAGTAGAAGTGTCTAATATGGGTATGTCCATGTGGAGTGAAATGCATGCCCTGATCTTTAACCATGTGTGATCTCTTTCTTTGTGGTATCTCACCCTAGGCACCCCTTGTGCCTATGGAACTTGGAAAACTACCTGAAACACCCCTTCATACTATGAATAAATAGCCTGTCTCCCTTCCTGGGCTTCCCAACCAGGAAGAAGAGGTGGGAGATAACCAACAACAGATCTTAAGGTCTAGCTGCTTGAGAAGATTTTTCTCTTCTTTTGCCTCTTCCTGGTTTCATCTTTTCTATCCTTCAACCTGTTCTAATCCCTCGAAAGAGAGGCACAAGGTTTTCTTTTCCCCAGAGAAATCAGAGAGAGAGAGAGAGAGAGCGAGCAAAGGAGATTTTGCTCCAAGGGAATCTGCTCCCATTTTATGGGGTTTGTCAATAATGTTCCTTCATTAAGATAGCATCTCAGCAGAATGAAAGAGGCCTCTACCCTTCATGAAAAGAGTTGTTTTCTCTTGGGGGTGTATGAGGGGGGCATTAAATAAACCTGTTTTTTAAAAAAGTACCTCTGCAGCAAGGAAATGTGTTATTATTGTAATTGTCTAATGCTAATTATACTTATTACTATAATAACCATTTTGTTGTAACAAATGATGTAATCCTCTGTATTTCTGTCGCTGCCAGAGGCGAGTGGTGTGTCTACAGCAAAAGGGTACCAGGGAGTATTCTTGGTGGGGAGGTGCAATCAATCCAGTGACAGTGAGGGAGCCTGTGCTGGTGAATGGCTTTGCTGCTCTAGGGGCGAGGGACGCAAGGCAGAAGATGTGCAAATTGCTTTCTCCCCACCCTTGCTTCTCTCTGAAATTCTTCATTTTAGGCCCTTTCCTGAAAAGTATTCAACTATTCAGTAAGATCTTCATTTATTCATTCAACAAACATTTATTTGGTACCTGCTATGTTCCATATGTTAGAGTCAGCCATAGTGATATAAAGTAAATAAGACGGGATCTTACTACTGAGAAGCCCATGGTCTAGTGATGGAGACTGATATGCAAACATGATTTTCTATGCACTAGGATAAGTGAGGCACAAGAACATCTATTTGTTAAAATTTTTTAAATG
Organism: Proteles cristata cristata; assembly: GCA_017311185.1. NCBI lineage: Eukaryota > Metazoa > Chordata > Mammalia > Carnivora > Hyaenidae > Proteles > Proteles cristata. The sequence continues at coordinate 295,556 of JAESUZ010002047.1, forward strand.
TTTTATTTATTTTTGAGGGAGAGAGAGACAGCATGGGCAGGGGAGGGTCAGAGAGAGAGGGAGATACAGAATCTGAAACAGCCTCCCGGCTCTGAGCTGGCTGTCGGCACAGAGTCCAACACGGGACTCGAAGCCACGAACCATGAGATCATGACCTGAGCTGAAGTCGGACGCTTAACTGACAAAGCCACCCAGGCACCCCCAAGAAAGTCTATTTAAAGTGCTGTGAGGACATGTGTGGAAGTCATGATTTAGTCTATATATCGAAGCTCGAAAAGCTGGTTTTTTTGGAAGGACACTAGGAATTTGTAGCACAGAGAAAGGGAGCTGGTCATACCACAGAGAGGGAACTATTAAAGGCATAAAGGCATGCTAAACTTGTTTGTTTTGTGATATTAATACCAATAACAATAATAGCTAATATATCTTCATGTCATGCATTGTTCCAGACACTTGGATATGTTGGCTCACTTGATCTTTGCAACACTATGAAGTAGTGCTGTTGTGAAGGTTAAGTTGAATTAGTAGATGGAAAGCACTTGGAACAGTGCTTGATATGGAATAGTATTGGCTATTTTTAAATTTTTTAAATTTTTATTTTTTGAGACAGGGAGAGAGAGCATACACACATGTGAGTGGAGGAGAGGCAGAAGGAGAAGGAAAGAATCTTAAGCAGGTTTCACGCTCAGCACGGAGCCTTGATGCGGGGCTCAGTCTCACGACCATGAGATCATGACCTGGGCCAAAATCAAAACTCAGACGCTTAACTGACTGAGCCACACAGGCACCCCAGTATTGGCTGTTTTTTATTGTTTCATCAATAGATGCAAAATCTGAGGCTTAGGTTGAATAGCTCATCCAGTTTCACACATACAGTGAGCAAGAAAGCTTGGATTTAAAGCCTGGTTCTGAATAGAGCCCCAATTTTTTAACCATGCTTGTAATTAACAGGTGCATACCAGGGACAGGTAATAATTTGTGATGAAGCTGCTAGATAGTTTGGGGCTAAAGTGTGAATGGCCTTGTGTACCATTAGAGGTTCCTAAACGGAGATCAGGTCTGTGTTTTAGAAAGATCATTCCAGAAACTGGGACTCTGTGGACAAGTGGCATCTAAGACAGCTGGTGCTCACTCTTGATGTGTTCAGCTCAGCAGCTGCTATAGCCAACATTAGCGATAGAACTGCCTGAACTGGCTGCCTGTGAGACACGGAAGAAAGAGGTTGGGGAGACGATCAGATTAACAAGATCTGGGGAGAGGGCCAAACCCAGTTCCCAAGGCCCCATAACTGGGTTGTTTAAATGGGCCACAGTAATGTAATGTCGACAGGCCTTCACTTCCCTTGGTGTTAGTAGACACTTCAGACCTTCTCTATTTCTGGGCTGGGGCCTTGTCTGTCTCGTTCACCACTCTATTTCCAGTACCCAGCAGAGGGCCTAGCCATAGGATATGTTCATAAATGTCCATCATATGAAGGACCATTCACTCTTTCTGGAGCCCCAGGTATCCCAAACGTGGCCTAATGCTCCTACAACTGACTTTTTCACTAACGATCAAAAAGGTTATGTCTCTTGTTTTCAGGGCCCTTCTCTCCATCCCACCATACACACCGACTAATAATCCCCTTCTTTTCCCCCACGTGTTACCTTAAGTTCAGCCAGTTCCCCTTAGCAGGATTTGAGGAGTGCAACAAAGTAAATAGTGATAATGGTTAACATTTATTGCATGCCTGCCAGGTGCCAGGTACAATCTTAAGTACTTTACATGTGTTACCTAAGATCTCACAACACTGGTATGAGGAGATAATATCATGATCCCAACCTTACAGATAAGGAAATTGAGCTATGAAGAAGTCAAATATTTGTCCAAGGTCACATGGCTTTTAAGTAACAGAGCCTTATCCAAAAATAAGCCAGTTTCTCTTAAACCTTAATAAGGGGTCTTGTTAAAATGCACATTCTCATTCGGTGAAACTGTGGTGGGGTCCAAAGTTCTGCACTTTTTTTAAAAAATTTTTTTTAATGTTTTATTTATTTCTAGGAGAGAGAGAGAGACAGTGTGAGCAGGGGAGGGTCAGAGAGAGAGGGAGTCACAGACTGAAACAGGCTCCAGGCTCTGAGCTGGCAGTCAGCACAGAGCCCGACGCGGGGCTGGAACCCACGAACCGTGAGATCATGACCTAAGCGAAAGTCAGACGCTTAACCGACTAAGCCACCCAGGCGCCCCTAGTTCTGCACTTTTTAATAAGCTCCCAAGTGATGAGCACGCTGTTGGCCCATGTCCCACATGATATGTACTGAAGCTCTGCACCTTGTTTACTACTTCTCCATATCAACCATCCTCTGAGTCCTGTTGTCACAAACTGTAAGAGTTATTTCCTGATTAGGCAGGACATTTGCTTAAAACGGTTCTATGAATCATAGGAGTTACCTTCCTTCCACAAGAAAAAAGGGGGGTTGGCAGGTGGATATCGTATTGACACATCTTTGTGCTCCTTGTGCAAAGAGGTGAGTGTGAGCAATGGGCAGACTTGGTGGGTGTGGGCCCTGCCTCCTGTAGCTCTAAGTGCACCTTGATTGATGGTCACCAGCGGAGGCACTTCTGCCCCCATTCCACTGAGGTCACTAGTTGAACTAGACCTAGGTATTTCTGGTGAAAGTGTCCCAGCCTCTGGGGCGCCTGGGTGGCTTAGTCGGTTAAGCGTCCGACTTTCGCTTAGGTCATGATCTCGCGGTTCGTGGGTTCGAGCCCCGCATCGGGCTTTGTGCTGACTGCCAGCTCAGAGCCTGGAGCCTGTTTCAGTCTGTGACTCCTCCTCTCTCTGACCCTCCTCTACTCACGCTGTCTCTCTCTCTCTCTCCTAGAAATAAATAAAAACATTTAAAAAAATTAAAAAAAAAAAAAAAAGAAAGTGTCCCAGCCTCGAGGCTTCTACTGTAGTCTATCAATTGTGCCTCTGGAAGTCCCCAAGCTCAGATATCTGGAATTCTTCTTTGTTAGCCCCTTCCAAATAAACAAACTAATAGAAAAAGGCAGGAAGTATAGGACAACAAAAATTCATGAAAAGAGTAGACCAATCAATTTGTTAACAAGTATTTATTGAAGCCCTGATATTAAAATACAGTGATTTTACCCTAAACCCCAGGCCTCAGATGAGCTGCAGGAATAGTGTCAACTCTCATCTAGTATCTTTTCCTAATCAAGGCTGCCTTCTCCTTTATTTCTCAGCCAGCCAGAATCCCTAAGACAATTCTAAAGGCAGAGATACATTTTTGGAAGATTAAAAAAATGCTGCTGCACTAAGAAGTCCCAAAAAATTATTTAATATTTCTACCAACTTAATGAGAGCTATGTCATGGCTCTGCTGCCTCAGCCAGATACCTGGGAGTTGACTGTAGCCAAAGGCCAGAAACTGAATCTTGAAGGTCCTTTCTGATTCTCTGATTTCATTCCAGTCAGGCCTGGAGGCCTCTTGGTACTCAAGTGAAGCATTTGAAGCCCTCATGGGCAATTATAGCTCCCAAACAGCTTGGGTTTACTCTTGGAAAATCTTGGGCAGTTCACCTCTTGGACAGATAGAACTCCCAGTGGGAGAAGCAGAGACCTGAATGTTGTGGGGTTTCTCCAATCCTTTCCATTTCTTCCAATCCCTACAGCCATCCTTGAAGTCCGGATCAGCACCAGCCACCTAAATAACGGTTTGCTTTCAGACCTTTCCTCACTTTTCCTATTTAAGTAAAAATTTCAGAGTAGGTCATTAATTCATTCTACAAGCACTTGAAAGTGCCTGCTATGAATAACACATTGGGCTAGTTGCCGAATGGAATATTTAAAAACGACTGAGACATAATCATTATCTTCAAAAATAGCCTAATAGAATAATAATTGTGAGCTAGAGTGTGCACCGGGAGAGAGGGGTCCAAAGAAGAGAGATCAAATACAGCAATGTGTGCAAAAGGCATTTTTTAAGCTGTAAATACCTCCTACATGTAAGCTTTTAAATTCCCAAAGCAAGGAAAACAGAACAAGATTGGGAATCAGGAGGCCTGACCCCAGATTACAGGTTGGCAAACTATGTTTTTGTACAACTCTCAAACTCAGAATGGGGTTTTTTTGTTTGTTTTTTTTTACATTTTATTTATTTATTTATTTAAAGTTTATTTATTTATTTTGAGAGAGAGAGAGAGAGAGCAAGCATGTGCATGCACTCACACATGAGCAAGGAAGGGGCAGAGACAGAGTAATAGAGAGAATCCCAAACAGGCTCAGGGCTGTGAGCACAGAGCCTGACTCAGGGCTAGAACTCATGAACCGTGAAATCTTGACCTGAGCCAAAACCAAGAGTCATGCACTCAACTGACTGACCCACTCAGGTGCCCCTGTGTTTTTTACATTTTTAAAAGGTTATATTAAAAAACACCAAAAAAAAAATATGCAACAGAAATCATATGCAGCTTGCAAAGACTCAACTATTTAGTATTTGGTCTTTTACAGAAAAAGCTTGCCAACCTCCTGATCTCAACCAAATTTTACCCTAACTGTATGAACTATGCATAAACCTGCTAAAGAGTTGAAGCTCATCATGTAAGTAATGGGGGAACTATTCTTTAATTGAATAAGATGGCTGGATTTGGTGCAGTAGGAGGATGACTTGGAAAAGGAGAGCATTTAAAATCCCAATCTTGGGGCACCTGGCTGGCTCAGTTGGTAGAAAGATGTGACTCTTGATCTGGGAGTTGTGAGTTTGAGCCCCACATTGGATGTAGAAATTACTTAAAAAATAAAAATCTAAAAATAAAATAAAATCCCAATCTAGGGTCTGAAACTAGTGGGGGATGTATATTTGGGAGTCATCAGCACATATCCAGTGATTGGAACTTGAGTGGATGAAATCACCCAAGCAGAAGACCAAGGATGGAAACTTGGGAGTATCTACTACTCAGTGGGTGCTGGGAGGATGAGAGTGGAGTGAAGGAGCCTGAGAAAGTGATCCAAGTGGTAGAAGGAGAGCAAGAGATGAAGAGTATCATAGATAAGAGTGGGTTATTGACAGTGTTGAATGCCAAACAGGGCAAAGTGGAGCAAAGACTGAAAATAAGCCATTGCATAGGTCACTGGCAACCCTGAGAAGACAGTTTTAGGAGAGAGGTAGAGTGAAGGTGGGTAGTGCCTTTCAGGATGTTGGTAGTGGAGGGAAGGATGGAGATCAGCTAGCAGGAAGAACATCCATTTTCTACACCATGCTGGAGTAGTGGGGATCAAATTAAATAATGCATGAAAAGCACTTTGAAAACTGGAAAATACTTACAAATAAATGGCATTGTGTTATTATAAACTGAATACTTTCCAGTTCTAAATTCTTTTTTTTTTTTTTTTTTGTTGAGAAAGAGAGAGAGACAGAAAGAGAGAGTTAGGGCACATGAGTGGGGGAGGGGCAGAAGAACAGAGAAAATCTTCAAAAAAAATTTTTTTAGTTTATTTATTTATTTTGAAAGAGACAGTATGAGCAAGGGAGGGACAGAAAGAGAGATAAGGAGAGAGAGAGAATCCCAAGCAAGCTCCGTGCTGACAGCACAGAGTCTCATGCAAGGCTCGAACTCGCTAACCATGAGATCATGACCTGAGCTGAAATCAAGGGTTGGACACCTAACGGACTGAGCCATCCAGGCACCCTTTAGTTTTCAATTCCATGGAACTACTTCTCAAAGTTTATGGCTTAGAACCAAAGACTTTCTATTCCCTGTTATCAAGTCTAAACTTTCCCTTCTTCAAGGCCTTTCTCAAAGCTCACTCTGATCACCATCTCCCCAGTGTCTGACTTCCCAGTATGGAACTACCTATACCAGTTAGCAAATCTATTGCTCATCTTCCCTGCAAACCTTATTTCCCTTCGCTTCCTAGCCTTCACCCAGGCCATTCGCTTTGCTTTAAGGTTTAAGAATTGCTTGCCTTAGGGGTTGACAGATTAACCAAATAAAAATGCAGGATGCTAATTAAATTTGAATTTCAGATAAACAAAAAATAATTTTTAGTATATGTCTCATGCAAAACCTCATGCAATACAGGCATATCCTCTATTTTATTTGGCAACACTGCGTCCTCTACCCTCTTAGTTTATCTATATGTGTCTCTTCCTCTAGAACTTAAAGCTCATGATGACTGGCATGATAACTTAAAAAGAATATAGCCTTGTTTAGACAAACAGATTTGGATTTAAATCCTGGCCCTCTACTCACATGTTGTGTGAACTTGATTAAATCTCTTCATTTCTCTGAATCTGTAAGTTATCTTTCAAGGTTTTTATAAGGATTAAAGTAAACAATGTTTGGTTTGTTTACTTAGGTCTTGTGTAGTTATTTAAACCTCCCCAATCCCACCGGTAAGTTCTTTGCTCTGCCTGCCCTCTCTGCTTAAATATTCTGCTTGAACTTCCTTCATTTGCATTGCTGCTTAGGTTTTCAACCTGGGTCAAAGTCCTGGAGAGGAAGTCTTGTTTCTCCCATCAATCAGGGGATGATCTATTTGGACCATTCTTATAGAACCCATGGCAGGGATCTACTCACAGGGAATTTCAAGAAAAGAATAGACTTCTGGGGGGCACCTGGGTGGTGTCCAGCTTCAGCTCAGGTCATCATCTCATGGTCCTGGGTTCAAGTCCTGAATCAGGCCCTGTGGTGTCAGCTCTGAGCCTGGAGCCCACTTCTGATTCTGTGTCTCCCTCTCTCTCTGCCCCTCCCCTGCTCACACTCTGTCTTTCTGCCTCTGTCTCTCTCAAAAATAAAATAAACATTAAAAAAGTTGAAAGGAAGGAAGGAAGGAAGGGAAGGAAGAAAGAAAGAAAGAAAGAAAGAAAGAAAGAAAGAAAGAAAGAAAGAAAGAAAGAAAGAAAGAAAGAAAGAAAGAAAGAAAAGATTTCTGGGCTTTCTGAATTGCTTGGAAGGAACTCAGGGTCAACTCCTTAGGGAGCTCAAGGGTGAGTCTGCCAGCCCACGTTCTGTTGCTACTGCTGTGCTAGCTCTGTACAGGTTTTCTGAGTGGGTTGATAGTGAAGAAGCGCATGGTGAGCCCTTTGGGGTGAGGGGTGGGGAGTGGGGGGTGCCAGAGTAATTATTGTTATTAATTCTCTTCTCTGTGACTCAGATCAATTATAAATACTGAGATTCATAAGAATCATAGTGATGGGATACAGGCAGAAAGGTGAAGGCCATGGATTTCCTCTTTTTTCTTTTTTTAATTTTTAATGTTTATTTATTTTTTGGAGAGAGAAAGACAGAGTGTGAGTGAGAGAGGGGCAGAGAGAGAGGGAGACACAGAATCCAAAGCAGACTCCAGGCTCTGAGCTGTCAGCACAGAGCCTGATGTGGGGCTTGAACTCACGAACCAAGAGATCATGACTTGAGCTGAAGTCAGTGCCCCATGGGTTTCTTCTTTAACTCTCAGACTCTCAGCCAGAGGACATAACTTATTTTGCTCAGTTGGACTTCCCTGTCTGCCCTCAATACCCCCAACTGGCTGGTGGGAGGTAGAGTCTGGTGCTCTCGCTTCCTCTTGCCTGAAGCTCACTTGCAACCATAGCGATTGTAATACTACTCACTCCCTCTCACCCTAGCTGCTGGGGGTATGGGTAAGCAGTCAGGTTAGCTAGATCTCCCAGCTCTGATTTTTATCTCAAGCCCAGAAAAATAAAAAACCTACACCTGACAAAACTCAGTAATAGAAGATGTTTTCTCCCCCTTCCCTTCTCTGGTCTCCTGGCGCTTATTTCACTGGAAGGGAACGCAGGTTGATGTATTTTTAAATGGCTTTGATTTTATCACCTTGCTTAATGATTTGGCACGTTATTTATTAGATGGGGAGCTTCCCAGAGGGGCCTGGCCCATTAACGTATAAATAATGTGGCAAATAGTTCAATAGAGCCATAAAAAAAGTGATTTAGAAATAAATTGACCTCTGTTTGTTACATGTAAACGAAGGCCCAGGGTCATAATGTATTTCGTGCCCTTAAGCTGGGTTGGTGGGATTGGGGTGGGAAGGGATGAATAGGGGCCTAGTGCAGACACTGGGGAGATTTTTTTGTCACAGCTCTTTTTTCCTCTGCCATGTTGAGGGTGTGGCGGATGTGATGCGGTCTGCATGTGGTGTGTCTGTGGCAGAATGAATAGATTTGATACCTATGGTCCCAGGCAGCAATGCAGTTGGTTGGTAGGGATGGGGATGGGTGATTTGAGGTGGGGGGTTTCCTTCTGGACAGAAATCCCTGTTTGTAATTTTATTACTGAGGAATTAACATTTAACCCAGGTATGTGAAAAGAGAAGTTGATGGTTTGAAAAGCAGGTGCTGTCTTGGTGCATCTGGGTCACCGCAGTAAGCACCTTAGATGGGGATGTGTGTGTTTATCTTTCCCTAGGACAGGGTGCAGCACATAGTAGGTAGTGAGTAAACATTTACTAAACACATATCCACATATCTCCAGTGATTGTGGTAGGAAAAGAACAGCACAGATTATTTCTGAACTAGAGATGGGAAAGAATGGGTACAATAGCTAACATTTATTAATCACTTCACATATGGAACCTAATTGAATCTTTTTATGTTTAAATCGTTAAATGACACATATTCATAAGAGTGCATAAAGAATGTTTGTGCATTTTAATGAATGATGTGGCACCTAGAAATGCCCATGCAACCACCAATTATTAAAAAAAAAAAAAGAACTTAGCCAGGACCCCAGAACCCCCTGCATATCCCCTGATTACTTTAGAGAGAAAGACAGAGAGAGAAGGCAAGGCAGAGAGAGGGAGAGAGAGAGAAAGTCCCAAGCAGGCTCTGTACTGTCAGTGCAGAGCTTGATGGAGGGCTCAAACTCATGAACATGAGATCATGACCAGAGCCGAAATCAAGAGTCAGACACTTAACTGACTGAGCCACCCAGGTGCCCACGTTATGTCCCTTTTTGATCACAATCCTGTCCCTTCGCCAAAGGTAACTATCCCATATTTTGTAATAATAATTTTCTGGTTCTTCATCATGGTTTTGGAACCAGTGTATGTGTCCTTAAACAATATCATTTTGCCTTTTTTTGAATCTTACATAAATATACTTGAACTGTGTGCATTCTTTTGTGTCTTACATTTCTTACTCAACATTTAATTTGTGAGATTCTATCTCTATCTATCCATGTTGTCGCTCATTACTATAATTTGTTCATTTTCATTGCTGTACACATTTTGTAGTATGAATATACCATAACTTATCCATTCTACTGTTGATAGACATCTGCATCCTTTCCAGTTTCTATCAACTGAAAACAGTGCTGCTCTGGACATTCCTAAACATGTATCCTATGCACCTGTAGCCATGTTTTATAGGATCTATACCTAGTAGTGGAATTTCTGGGTTATAGGGTATGTGAACATTCAAGTTTACTTGGTAATAACAAATTGTTTTCCAAGTAGTTATACCAATTTTCCCTCTCACCAGAGTATCTGAGAGTCCCTGCTCTTCTAGCATTCTTGCCAAACTCTTAGTAGCCCCAGAATTTTCCAATTTATTCTTTACAATATCATATCAAATTGGAATTATTATTATGCCCATTTTACAGATGATTAAACTGAACATCATGGTGTTTCAGCAGCTTGCTCAAAGTTGTATAATTGGTAAATGGCAGAGCCAGTATTTGAACTTGACTCCATAACCCAGCTTTTAATCTCTATGTTTACACTTTGTCTTGATAATGAATACTTGATAGATTTTAGATAAATTATATAGCAAAAGTTTTCTGCACATTTAATTTTCTTAAACAATTGAAAAATGTTTTGTTATGTGTTAAATGGACTATCCCTCTTTGTGCTTCCTACCAACTTGTGTAGTGGGAAAGGTAGCTTGTTTCAGATTTGGGGTGGGGTAACCATTTAAGATTAAATTTTTAATCTTGAATATTAAATATTTATCAGAGAGTATCTGACATGGAGTTGACCGTAGGATGTCCAGACGAAACTTCCAGAGATGATCCAGACCATTCCTCTCTAAAGGCAGGTGAAATATCTGTAAACAACTCTTGGGTGAAGGACTCCACCCAGGAGCCAGAAAGTCCTTTTTTCATGCTACTTCAATTCCTGCTGCTGTTTAAACTCATTCCCTCTAGTTCATTCTTCCAAAGAGAACCCTTAATACATGATCAAAGGCCCCCTTTCTGGTTTCAGGGTATCATGTTGGCTGGGCAGAGTTTCCAATAGAGTCAGGGCTTTAGGATGTCTTTCATCCCAAGAGCTCAAAGCCTCCCACGGACATTAACCCATTAATCACCACGCTGCTCTGTGAAGTTGAGACCTAGTCAGTGAGAGCCTCCCCCGCTTCCCAGGTAGAGAAACTGAGTCCATGACTTGTCCAGAACTGCCCAGGAGTCAGGGCGGAGCCAGAAAAGGAAGCTAGGTGTCCAGGGAGACCATCTCCTTCACTGTTAGTGAATCAGGGCTCCAGTTTTCTGCACATTCAGCAGAAAATAGGATTCACGATCGAATGGTGAAAGTTGAGGCCAATGTTACAGGGCATTAGAATTCTGGAATCACTGAGCCAGACAGCCTTGCTCAAGGAGACATGCATTTCTCAAGACCAGTGCCAGAGTCATTTACTTTTGTCTCATTGATGTGCCTGGTAGACTATGTCTAGTACTTAGAAGGCCGTTAATAACTATTAAGGCTGAGTCAGTATACGAACAAGAAGCAAGTAGCAGGATGCCTGAATTTGTCTTATTATCTGGGTCTCCCCTGACTCCCAGTTTTTCCCTCTAACAAGAACATCTTTGGGAAGGGACATGAAGAAGTGAACTTTCAGCCCAATGTCTCTGGGTGACATGAACCTGGGTAGAGCAGTGAGAAGAGAAGCCTTAGGTCCACAGGCCAGGATGGAAGAGAGAAGGGGTGGAAGGAGTTCTGAGACTCACTCTTACTTTGCCTAAGAAGATCTATAACTGAAACTAAAATTTAAGCTTATTGCAAGATTTCTGTGAGTCCCTGCCACTCACCTGCCAGTGTAGTTATCTGGGACAGACACCTTTGCCAATTACAGTCTTTATCCATTCCACAGCAAACAGCAGATCTCTGGGCCTCATGGCCAGATAAAGAGGTGAATTTTGTTTTCTCTATGTCCTCATCATTTTGTTGACATTCTAAGTGGATTTCTGTTTAGAGGAAACAGTGAGCATATTGTTACTTTAAAATATGTCGTTCTCGGGGCGCTTGGGTGTCTCAGTCGGTTAAGCCTCCGACTTCGGCTCAGATCATGATCTCACAGTTTGTGGGTTTGAGCTTCGCATCGGGCTTTGTGCTGATAGCTCAGAGCCTGGAGCCTCCTTCTGGTTCTGTGTCTTTTTCTTTCTCTCTGCCCCTCCTTGGCTTGTATTCTCTCTCTCTCTCTCTCTCTCAAAAATAAATAAACATTTAAAAAATAAAATAAAATATGTCGTTCTTAGTGTGCTCAGAGATCACAAAATCAAGGACTCTTCTAGGACTAGAGGACCTCCCCGGTCATGGTTTATGCCTCCCTGTGTTGCAGTAGAAGATATTTACCTCAGTTATGGGATGAACTGGAGGAGAGTTATCTGTTTAGAATGTTTGTGTATGTGAGACTCCTTATGTACATCTCTACACATTCCTACCTGTTATATGTAGGAATCTCTGAGTGAATGTGTCAAGAGCGGGGACATTTGTATAGGCAATTTTGCTCCCTTTGCTAGCACCTCCTGTAGCTTTTCTCTATCTTCAGACCCTTCTTCCCTTCACCCCCCAGTAGGTGCTAGTTGGCAGCTCCTGAAGAATCTTGAGGCTGAGGTTGAGGATATTTGCTCCCAATTCTTCTCCTGGCGTGTCTTTATTTCAGCCACCCATCCAATCCCATCTCCATCCCTAGAAGGGCTTCCTGCTGCCTGCATTTATCTCCGTGTTTTATGATGTCATTTAATTAGCTCACACACGGTGGTTTTATGGGACAAACACGGCCTTGTTTGCCTTATAACTGGATTTCACAGCTCTGTGGGGACAGGTCAGAAAATCTTGGGCCCGTGGTGTGTGGAATTCAGGGATACTGGATCTATAGGAACCTAGGAATTTGGAGAATGGTCTAATTTGGAGTTCTATCTTCCAAACACTAGGGAAAAAGTCCCCTGTCCCTTCTCTAGCTCCCCATCCCATAGCATGTGAATTAATCTTGCTAAGAAAGTGGGAAGGCTGTGCTAACCACAGCCAAGGGGATACCAATTCTCTTGCTGTCTTGAATCTCTGTTTCCTGTGTGACCGTCATACTACTTGTGGCCCATAGATAGAGTAACTGCTCATAAGGTAGTTATAAGCCTCCTGAACATCAACTCTTGGGGAATGAGATGCAGATACTACAGGGCATACACTAAAATAGGGCCTGTGAGCTAAACGTTCCCAAATGAGAAAAAAGGAGAGAATCTTATTCCTTTAACAGAGGGCCTAGTGGGACAATTAGGGTGTTGAGGAAGCAGGGCTCATCCACATACTAATTAGGGAATTGGGGCTACTCTTTATGCAAGTTTATATTGGGACTGCCATGTGCTGTCCCACATGGTTTGGTTTGTGATTGTTGTTTTGTTAGCTTGTTATGTCAGGAAGACCTGGGAAAATATAAGACTGAACTATCCAGAACCATTCTAGAAAGGGACGTTCCATCTGATTTTCCTTTATCTCCAGTGAAGGAGACAGTGCTCTCTGCTGCCATGTGTGACAATCTTTTGTGGGAAGCAGCTTTCCTTCTCCTCTTGCCCACCTCATCAAAGCACCTGTACACGTACCCTTAGAAACATCCATGAGCAATTTCTCGGTCAAAACACTATTCTTTTCTCAGCCTTAGTAGCACATTTCTCTGGCTTGGTGTTGGTGAGTAACCAGGTACATGCGTGTGAAATCTGCATGGGAGCCAGAGATGGGCTGGAGGAGTCCTGAGTAACCTCTGCTTCTTTCATCCCCCCTCTGCCCTCCTCCACCTGTCTGCCCCTCATGGATGAGATTCTCAACCTCAGGCCCTCACTCCTGCCCTCCATCTGTTCTTCACCCTCCCCTTACTGTGGCTCCCATCTTTCACGTCTCTGTCCTTGGCCTGTCCATGCATACAATATTCCTTTGGGCCCTTCCTTCTGAAACCCATCAATCTTGTTTTCTCCAAAACCACTGGCAGAAAGATGGATAAGAAAAGTAGCCTGGAAACAGGTAATCAGTGCTTCTAGGAAAAGAGAAACTGAGGCAAGTGTCAATCTGGGGTTGGGAAGAATGTTAAGGGAGAGTAGCAATTGGGGGAATAGCATGCTAAATTGTAACTATAACTAGAAATTTAAAAATCCTAATCTCAGATACAAAAAATTATTTGAACATAATATTTTATAAATGGGTTATTCTAAATATCACTCCCCTGCTGGAATCATCTGGATCTAGCTCTGCCTAGATGACAAAGGTTAGACCAGGTGATTCCCAAACTCTTAGAGAAGGGAAGGACTCAGTGTCTCTGGAGTCTCTGTTTCCAGAATCTTCCTTGTCAAGACATCTTCAGAAAATTTAGCCCAAATCCCTCCTGCTGCTGCTTGTAACATGTTAAGAGTCTGGTGATGAATACAGTTCATCTTGACTGTCCCCTCCTCCCTGGGAGCTTGTGACAGCACATCTCACCAAAAAACCATTAGGTTCTGAAAGTGTTGGGACTGGCCCTGGCACGTCTTTGCCCTTCTGTGCTGTCCTATCTCCGGATGACTTCAGAGAAGGTGAGGGTAGTGTTCAATGGATGCTCCCGCCTCCCTCTCCTTTTTCCTCTCAATTGCCAATATATTTTCTCTGACAGTTTGCACAGATAGTTAAGATACCGTGTAATTACTGTTGCATTTGAAAGCCAAACATGATTTATATCTGACAAGCTCAGTCATCTTTGGGATGACTTGGGGTGTGTGTGTATGTGTACTTGTGTGTGTGTGTGTGTGTGTGTGTGTGTACATATGTTGGTTATGTCTTTCTGTGGAAGCAGAGTAGGTATTGGGCCCTCCACCTCTCTCCTCCACTCAGTTACCTTCCTTTACTGAATCAAGAAACTGATCAAGTATACAGAGCACAGGAAGGAGAGGCAACATCCCTATTCTCAGGAGACCCTTGGCAGATGGGGCTGATATGATACCTGCAACAAGAGCACACACACAGACAGAAGGGGTGAGGGCAGTGATGGAGGACAGAGAGACACTATCGGAAGCAGTATGGATGACTTATCGACAGAGGACTTCTTTCAGGAGGGGCTGTGGCGGGGGGGAGGCGTTTGGAAGAGGTAGATTAGCACCCAAGAGAAATGAAAGGAGGGTGCCTTTGATAGGAGCAAACAACCGCCTTTAAGGTAGGAGAGAACTTTTCAGGGAAGGAGGCAGTTTTTTGCCTAGCTGGAAGGATGTGTCTGAATGGGGGGGGGGGGTCACAGGGAAGAGGAGGGCAGAGAGGAGGGGTGTACCAGTGGGCGGGGTGGGTGGTTAAAGCACTGGCGATGTTTTATTAAACTGCTTTCGGGAGGCATTTGGTCAGTGCCTTTGAAATCCCAGATCCAAGGTGGTGGGGTTCTGAGGTGGGGGGCTGGGCTTGAAGACGGCAGGAGTTACAGCAAGTGGGAAGGGCAGCTAACAGGAGTGGGGATAGAAAACTAGGGAAGCCACCACCAGGGCCTTCCTGAATATTGCTTCTGAGCTTTGTGACAGGGGAAGGGTAACTGCTTCAAATTTTAGTAGGAGAGCTTAAAGTTGGACAAGAGAAAGGATTGTATAATTTCCTAAAGCAAAATGCACCACTGCATCATTTCTGTGCTCTAACATAGGTTTGGGCCATGAGGGGGGTGCTTAGCTTTAAGGCAGAAAGATGCACAGAGATAGGGCTCATCTTCAGCCCCTGGGGTAGAGTGGGAGTGGGGGTGGTTGGTGTTCTTAAGTTTTGCTCTCGGCGTCTCTGGCTCAGGCTTCTGTCAGTACAGACCTGCATCCCGGCCCCGCCCCAGCTGCTGATTATACCCCTTGGGATGCATCATTGCTAGGAAAGCAGATGTGCCAGATGTGACATGTTTGAAAGAAGAAAAAAATCCCTTACCTCTGAGCCTTGGGGAGAGCTGCTAATCACCGTCTTGCTGCTGCTCATGGGGAGGGTGGGGCTGAGGTAGGTTTTGTGCCAGCTTCGAACTCTCCTAGCCCCTCTGCAGGAGGATCTCCAAGCACCTATGGAGCCAGATGTGGGAGAAGGAGACTTGGGAGTGGTGGAAGAGAAACTGAGGCCCATATTAAATGGAAAAGATTTTGGTTGCACAGTAGTGGGTGGGCTGCAGCTAGTTTATTGTTCTGAGTTGAGCAATTTATGTAAGGAGGTGCTGGTGTGTGTGTGCATGTACGTGTGTTTCTAGGAATTCAACCCAATGGCATCCCTTTAGCTTATGTAGCAACTTCTCCTGGAGGACCTCCGTGACTTGCTGAGAGGCCTTCTGCTCCATACCCTCCTATAGGGACTGCTCCACAGTTTCTCCGAGTTTTATTTTCTTCCTCTCCTCAGGAACTGAGCTCAGAACTTGCAGTGTGTCTTGTCCTTTGCCTGAGGGGAGCCTCCTGAGCCTTGCTGACAGATGTCTCAGTCTGGGAAGCTCCAGCATGCTTTGCTCATTGCCTCTCCGCCAAGACGGCGCCCGAGGTACCCAGATGTCAGGGCCCCAGTGCTATTCCCCTAGCCATTTCCTGATGCTGATGGGATAGAGGAACAGTTCCTTTGATAAGACTAGGAGGGGCTTAGGAGAAAAAATACAAGAAAGACTCTTGGGTGCACTAGAAACTTCTAAGTCTGAAGTCAAGGTAAAGTCAAACAGTACTGCACACTGCATAGAGAATGGACATAATTGTTCCACGGTATCTACAATCCTTAGGAATTCAGTTGACTCCAAAAAAACCTCTGCTCAGATTCCTAGGAGTTGATTCTAGATTACATCTTTCCTTAGGTGTTGACATTACCTGTTTTCTAAACCGGATTATAACTCTTCTAATCTGACCCCAAAGAAAGTGGACCCACCACCAAGACATCTAGGCTAACCCTAAGACCTTAATGCATGTAAGTAAAATAGAGTTCTGTTGTCTCTACCAACTAAAAGTCTACTGACTAAACCAAATCCCAAAGTAGCTCTATCCCTAGCCCAATACTTGATCCTGATCCTGAAATTAAGCCTAACTGAAACCCCAATTCTAATGCTGCCCCCTTCCCCCTGCTTTCGCTGCTTAGAACGATTTCAGGGGAGGAGGGGTTCGGGAGGAGAAGGCAAGATGAGGAATGCCTCTGGGGAGAAGGAGGAGGAGGAGATCCAGCCAGAGCGACCTGGAGGAGCCAGTGTGGTATCTGGGAGCCTGGGGCATGATCCCAGTACTTGCCAAGCCATGAGTCACGACATCATTCTCCATGGCATTTTGTTGGGGGTGTGTCTGGACTGGCACCTGGTAAACAGCCTTGCTTGGAATGAGGTGCTTCCCCTCTGCCCCTCTCCCTAATTTTGGGCCAAGAGAGAAGTCTTCTGTCCTGAGAGTCCTTCTTTTCTCTTTTCTTTGAGATTTCACGAGGCTCAAGCAAAGCAAGAGAAAAGACTTGGCACTTTGTCATTAGTTGCAAAGAGATCATGGAAAGACTAAATTACTGAGAATGCAGAGTCTAGAAGCTTCCAAATGTAAGGTGACCTCGTCCAGCTCCCTGAGCGTCATCCCCCTCAGGGACACCGAGTTGCTCCACTTTGCCCTTTGCCCTCTCATGACAGGGCCCATGCTCTACCGCACCTCCCTCCCACTATAGCTACTGCCCAAATCTAAATAGGCATCCACCGTGGCTGGATAGAGATCTTTATGGAGGTAAACCTGTGCCTGTGGATGAAATAACAGCCGGAAACACCTGGAGCTTTTTCCTGAACCTTGTACCTCTCCCCAGCTAACTTGAGTCATGATGTGTCACTTTTCTGTCTTCCTGACCCTTACTCTTGAGAAGAGAGAGAAGGAGCAGGACACTAATGACTGTTTCCTGATGTTAAGGCATGATTAGGACTATTATTGTTTAGTCCTTGGGGAAGCCAGACAACTATCAGCCTGACTCTAAACATATGTAGTTCAAGACAGTTGCTGTCCTCAGGGCTCATGGAAGTTCCACTCCTCCCCCCTCTACCCTTAGCCCACATCTGCCAATCCTGCTGTAACCACTGTAGACAGGACTTGGGGAAAGAGGGGTGCCTGGTTCTATGGTGTATTCCTTCTAAGCCTCATTTTCATGCCTGGAGCAGAATGTACTCCTCTCCCATTGCAGATTTACCTCCTGTCCCAGCCTCCTCCTCACGGTTTGGAGGGTAAAAGTCTTCTGAAACTAACTAGGAAGTGACAGTGGTAGAATTTAACATACAGTTCTTTTTTTTCCTTTTTTTTTTTTTTTTTTTTACTGTTTTATTTATTTCTGAGAGAGAGAGAAAGCAGGGGAGGATCAGAGAGAGAGGAAGATACAGAATCTGAAACAAGATCCAGGCTCTGAGCTAGCTGTCAGCACAGAACCCGATGCAGGGCTAGAACCCATGAACCGTGAGATCATGACCTGAGCTGAAGTCGGACGCTTAACCGGCTGAGCCACCCAGGCGCCCCAACATACAGTTATTTATGAAACACCTCGAAAGCTCCATTCTTTGAATGACACACAAAACTCACTTTAACCAAGCCTGACTCCCAGGTGTGACCCACTTGGAAAAGACCAGAATTCCAGTTTGTTGAGGATTTCAAAAATATAGTATGATTTAGAAAAGACTTAAAATGTGGGAGTCAAAAGGGGCTTGGGGTCAGAGTACCTGCCAGCTGCCTCCTTTTTCTTTCTTATAATGCTAAAATATTATAGTAATAATAATAACGAACATTTAAATGGTATTTTACAGGAGTACCTGGGGGGCTCAGTCAATTGAGAGACCAACTTCAGCTCAGGTCATGACCTCACAGTTTGTGACTTCAAGCCCTGCACAGGGCTCACTGCTGTCGGCCTGTCAGTGCAGAGCCTGCTTCAGATCCTCTGTCCCTCTCTCTCTCTGCCCCTCCCCCACTTGTGCTCTCCTCAAAGTAAATAAAATATATATTTAAAAATGGTATTTTACAGTTCCAAGGTATTTTCATTTATAATCATACAATAACCTTGTATGGTTGGAATTCTTACCCTCATCTTACAAAGAAACAGAGTACTTACATGATTTCCTTAAGGCTGTGGAACTAGTAAGCAATAGAGGTGGTATTTGATCAAAGTCTGGTGACTGTTGCAAGGGGGCTGAAGATCATATGTCCAACTATCATAGGACGAGTTAGGGAACCCTTTCGGAAAAACTTCCAGGGTGGGGAATACAGTTTCTAATGAAATCACAAATGCGCTCCTAATTCATAGGTTCAGGATAAGATGGTCTTGGTGTGGGATCCCCAAAAAATGTGGGACCCCCAAAAAATGAGGTATAAGAAACTAAATCTAACCCCACTGTCAAGACAATATTAAGAAAACTGGGGAAGATGTGCCATCATATGCAAGCTAATAATATTTTATTGATGAAAATTTGGATGTTCTAATGAGTGTGATTTAGAAGGAACCTCCAGAGGTTTCAGGTCGTCATCTCTAGTCCATACAGTCAACATGTGGTTGGATGCCCTGTTCTTAAACAATCAGAGGAACAGGGGCCCTCTGCAATTTTTGACCCACCTGCCAATTCTATCTTCGCCTAATCTAAATCTCTTGCTACTGTCCCACTAATTCTGTTAGTGGGAGTGGGGATAGGAGATATCTCTGTCTGTCTATCTCTCTCCATCAAGACTTGGAAAGCTGTCTAGAAGCTTCTGGTGTAATATCCATTTATGGGTTTATGAATAATTCATTATTTTCAGGCTTCTTTAGCTTAAATAACGTCAACTTGGCCTTTTCTTCTCACATCCAGCTTTTGAGTAATACTGGTTGTTCCAGGTCTTTCAGGGATGTCAAGTCTCCAACAATATGAACCATTATTATTCCCTTCCACTCCAATTCAGGCTGTTCTTGCCTTTGCATCTTTGTTGTAAACACTTCCTAACAGGACTTCCCTTCTTCGATTCTCTCCCTCATAACCATCCTAAACTCTGTTGTTGTCTCCCTAAAACATGCTTCTAATCATGCCACCTTTCTGCTCTGTTCCAAGGAACTCTGTTCCTTGTTGAGTGCTTACTATGTGGCAGGCACTATACTAGGTGCTCTATATGCATCATCTAATTTAATCACTACATCGACCCTATTTAGTATGTATTTTTATTTTCTCTGTTCAAAGATGAGGAGACAGAGGCACAGAGTAGTTATAGAACCTGCCCAGCATCTCATGATTGGAAAGAGCAGAGCTCAGATTTAAAGCAGACCTTTGCAACCCAGGGTGCATGCTCTCCCAATGCTGCCTGTATATTTTTAAGTGTATCTGTTATGTCTCCCGATGGCAGGACCTGTGATATCTGTCATATCAAGTGCTTGGACCCTATTTAGTAATGTTCAATAAATGCTTGTTGATGATTACAATGATGTAGGGGAAAAAAGCAGTTCTGGTGAACATGGTAGGGAGGAAGGAAGAATTTTAATTGTGATTATCCAATTTGCTAAGGACAACTTGAACTTCTTGTTTCTTTCTTTTTTTTTTTTTCTTTTTTTTTTCTTTTTAGTTTTTGAGAGTCAGAGAGAGACAGCATGAGCAGGGGAGGGTCAGAGAGAGAGGGAGACAGAATCTGAAGACAGGCTCCTGGCTCTGAGCTGTCAGCACAGAGCCTGACACAGGGCTCAAACCCACGAACCGTGAGATCATGACCTGAGCCAAAGCCGGATGCTTAACCGACTGAGCCACCCAGGTGTCCCATTGGACTTTTTGTTTCATGTGGACTTTGCTGACTCCATTTCAAGAGCCCCAACTGTGCGCAGAGCTCTCAATTCCATGGCGGGATCCTCTAGGGACGTCTTGATTTCTGTTCTTGGGGAGCTAATAGCCCCCAGACATAGGCATTTTTATGGAATTTGCATGACTATTGCAGGTTCAGACACCACCCAACAAGGATTTGGAGGCTCCGGTTTGCATGATGGCAGATGGAGATGGTAAAAGGGAGACTAGAGATACTTTCTGGTGTCTCCAGCTGTCCTTCAAGACCTGTAGCCTGGCCGCAGCACAGATAATCTGACTGGACCATGTGGGTTGCCTCCACTGTGAGGTCTCCAGTCTGTCACTTAGCAAGGTAAGGGGGGACAGTGATGATTTACCCTAGGACAAGGTTAAGAAGCTGAAGAGCCAGGGAGAAGTTCCTTACTGTCACAGGGCAGCAGAACCAAAACTACAACCAAGGTCCCAAATGAACCCATCTGGATGTCTTGGCATCGTGGGGGTAGTGGAGATAGAGAGGTGGCACCATTTCCATGTCAGAATGGCTCCAAACCCTCCTAGCTGTCGCCACATGCACTTTACTTAAGCACCTGCCCTGAAGCAAGAGCTGAGATCTCAGGTTTTGGGGAAAGTGAGGTGCAGCGTCGCCTGACAAATGGGTGGGTCCCCCCCACCCAGTTTACAAGCCCAGGGTGGCTCCCTCTTAACACCCTCCCTCTCTTTATGGCCCTGCCGTAATCTTTGATGTCTTCTTTTGGTGAAGTGGTTGGTGCTTAGGGAGAGAGAAGCCAACCTCAGCCAAAGACACCCTCCCCACAATAGTGCTCAGGCCATGGAAGGAAGGGGCTCCAGGGAGGAGGTCAGGGATTTCGCATAAGGAGCAGTCGATTGGACAGATTGACACTGGGTGTCCTTTTAAATCTGTGTCTTTTTGGGAAACATCAGTGTTATATTCAGTCTTTTTCATGGTGTTAGAAAGAACATGCTTGGGCTTTGGAGTGACCCAGACATGGTTCAAACCCTAGATCGTCCACATTTGAGCTTTTTGACCTTTGGCAAGTTACTTAACCCTTTGAGCTTCAGTTTACAAATCTGAACTGAGTAATAGACAATTCATTTCACAGGATGTCATGAGAATGGACTAAAACGTGTACAGAAAGTGCCCAGTAGTGTCTCATATCCAAACTTGCTCCCCTAATTAAAAGATAAGCTCCTCTGAGTACAGGGATCTCACTGGTTTGCTCTCCTTCATATGCCTCCCCCTTCTCCAGCACCACAGGCCTCTCTGCCCCTTCTCTGCTTGGGTGGAATGGCGTTTTCACTCAGGCATCCCCCCTTTCCTCACAGATGCACAAATCCCAGGATCTGCACCCATCTTCTCTGTCATCAGCAGGCCCCCATCTCGAAAGCCATTTACCTGGAGCATTCTGTAAACAACCTCTTCTTCATACTTGGCAGTTTTTCCTTTTCTCTGCCATGCTCCCTCTCTCCTCCATTAAAATGATTTTATTTGCTTTGCTCCTATTCTTATCCATCTATAATTTTTATTTTATAGCCACTCCATAATGGTCTGGGGCCATTCCTACTGAATCACCAACTGGTCTTACTTTAAGATTTAATTTGGTTTTATTAAAATTACCAAAATTCTCCCTGGGCAGGTGTAGACCTGGCCAGGGCAAAGCTCTCTAGGCTGTTGACTATGAGGCCCCTCCCCACTGGTAGATTTCCAGGCTCTTCAGTTTTTCATTCAGCCACAGCAGGTGACTGTTCCTGGTGCAGGCAGAGAGACAGAGACAGAGACAGAGAGACAGTGCCTTACTTTGCCTTATAAAGTCTCAGAAAATGGATTTCACACTCCCACTACTTTTATTTATCCACTTCTGCCCTTTTTTGAAGGAAGAAAATGTTCATCTACCTTCTTTTTGCCTTTATAAAATCATAAATGGGTGCTCCTAGATGTCTCAGGCAGTTGAGTGTCCGACTCTTGATTTTGGATAGGTCATAATCTCTAGATTCATGAGATCGATCCCCACGTCAGGCTCTGCGTTGACAGCACAGGGCCTGCTTGGCATTCTCTTTCTCTTTATCTCTCTGTCCCTGCCCTGCTTGTACTTTTTCTCTCTCCCTCAAAAATAAAATCAATATACTTTTAAAAATCATATAAATGCAGCTGAGATCAGTGAATGCACCTCAGGTGTCAGGATTATAGGGAGGAAGCATGTGCATGGATGTGTGTGTGTGTGTGTGTGTGTGTGTGTGTGTGTGTGTGTGTGTATGTGTGTGTAACTGCTTGGAGTGTAGATGTCTCCCATTAAACTGTGAGAACATAGATCTACACTGCCTAGGGAAAGAGCTATAATGTATTGTAAGTGGCTAAAGAAGCTGCCCACTAGTAGCCACTATGCCTGCCTTTGGGAGTATAAACATATTCCATGAGAACGTAATCTTTGGTGTGAAATCAGTTACAGTAATAGGTTTTAGCTTCTTTTTATCTTTACTTTTTCTTTTCAGGCATATGGGGTAGGAAAAGCTTGGGAAAACTAGGATTTCCATTTAGATCTTCCAATATATTACTTATTCTCTTTAATTAAGAGATCTTCATTAGACACAGAAATTTCATTGCTAAGGCTTTTGGACCCAGAAGCAGTAGAAGAGGAAATAGGATTCAAAGAAAATGAAAATAACAAAAAGAATCCTCCTGAATTAGACTCCTTCTATTTACCCTGGCGGGTGATCACGGACTGTCCCCTAAGGCTGCCAGCGCATGTAGATCCCATTGAGAGGTAGAACTTAGATGAAATCCCTCTCATACCAATTCCATGGAAACCTTTGTTTCGTTCCCATGTCTGAAGAGAGGCATTTTCAGTTAATCCCAGCATGTACCTCCATCTGCCTTCCCCTCTAGGTCCCCTCCATAGTCCTAGGATCCAGGTGAGTATTTGCTCAATTCTGTCTGTGTATCCACATCCCAAATACCTCCTAGGGAGCTGGGGAAGAACTCTACAAGGGGAAGCATGAACAGTGCACTTCTTTACTAGAGAATCTCATAAAAGTCGGTCAGAGGGCTGTTGGGCTCAGAGCTCCGTTTTGGCGTCTCAGCTTCGGCTCCCTGCCTTCAGTTTTGCTTGGCTGGTATCAGGCGACGTCAAAGCTGCCTGTTGCTTTTAAGGGAAGAGGTGCTAGAGCTGGGGTGAAGAAGAGTTAGCTTCCCACTGCGAATAGTGGAGGGAGTCCAGCTCTCCCTTAAGGATCTAATTTTGAACCTAGAAGGTTGAATGAGAAACAAGGCCATGTGAGGTAGCCTAACACCAGGCGTTTGAAAATCGACATTTTTCTCATCATCCGTCCTTTCCTTTCAAAAAATAATGTAACTTGGAAGAATGTGATTATCCTAAAACATTTTTATTTTTTAATTAAAGAGGGTTCATTATGCTACCCGTCTCATCTCGTCCCAGAGGAGGGAAACCCTGTGTTCAGCAAGTTTGCTAAGAAATAATTACAGGTTCAGATCTTCCCCAGGCCCCGAAATTCAATTAAAAATTTTTTTTTGTTTTAAGTTGCTTGCAGTCACATGGTGTGTATGTGTGCATGCGTGTGTTCGTGTGTGCGCACACACGCCCCAGTTTTCTTCTAACTGCTCTGGGAATGGGTTCCCAGATGTGAGGCTTGTAAATGACAAGCATCACCACCACCCCCACTCCCGACCCACTTCCAGCCCAGTTTCTTTAGCTGTATCTTGTGAGCGGATATTAATAGGTTGGAAAATGCTTCTGTGAAAGGAACCTTACTTTGTTTTGAGTTGGTGTGTTTTTGGCTAGAATTGCCCTGATTGTCTACCAGCCCCTAATCCCTGGGATACCCCTCTGGCTTATACTGAATTAGGTCAGTGTAAGTAAATGGCTCTCAAAGCTCACTGTGGATCAGAATCACCTAGGGGAAGTTTTAAACAGTGGAGAATGCTTATTTCAGGATGTATAGGTTCAGTCCATGTGGAGTGGGGCCTAGGCATCAGTATTTTTGTTGCTGTTTATTTCTTTATTTTTGAGAGAGAGAGAGAGAGAGACAGAGGATCTGAAGTGGACTCTGCACCCTACTCAGGCGCCCCTAGGCATCTGTATTTTTTAAAAGCTCGTGTGCTAATGTGCAGCCAGGGATAGGAACCCACTGGAGAGATGGCGGCTGTGTCTGGGTGCCATAGATGGCGTGGGGATTTGGTGATTAGTAAAGACACCCAAACAGGGTCATGAAGCCCAACTATGACTGCCTACACTTTTTGTCTCATTGTATAGATATTGTAAATAATGTAAGTGTAGGGGCAGAGCACTTATCTGCCACTTCTATCCAAACTCTGAGTTACAGCTAAACTTGGGTGGGAATGGAAATCCATAGCTGCTCCCCTCTTCATGTCATCCCATGAGAGGGGGCTGTTTTATTGTAGGACTGTCACAGTTAATATAAAGAAAAAGATCATTTAGGGAGGATAGTAGTGTATGGAGGACAGGCCCTGCATGAACATTCCAGGGGCTCGGGTAGCATTTATGGGTTCATTTAAGCCATGATTAACCTTCTCCCCAGTTTAAAGAAAGTAGTTAAAAACCCCAGGCTTCAGTGTGCAAACCCTCCTGGTGGCCAAGAATATGAGAAGAGAGAGGGCAGGGCTGTGTGAGGCCAGACTCACACTAGATAATAAATCAAAACAGACACGTCTAATAGAAATCCAATAAATGAATTAATAAAATAAATAACATAAATGTGCCTATGAATCCCCATATAGCTCAGCATATAAACACATATAGGTTATATATATTAGTGGCTTACCAATGTTTATGTGCATGTGTGTAGATTTAAATAGAGTGGTATATAAATATATTTATATAACCACACTAGTTCTGTGGGGCATGGAGGTAATTATGCAGATTTCTCAGACATAGTTTTTGAAAATTGTAGCTATTTTCATATTTTGACTGAAAATTTCACTGTTATCCCAGTGCTTTCAAGTACTTAGTTGTATCAATTATGTACATATTTTCAATTTTTTTTTTATATTTTTATTTATTTCTAGGAGAGACAGACAGCATGAGCAGGGGAGGGTCAGAGAGAGAGGGAGTCACAGACTGAAACAGGCTCCAGGCTCCGAGCTGGCAGTCAGCACAGAGCCCGACGCGGGGCTCGAACCCACGAACCGCGAGATCATGACCTAAGCGAAAGTCGGACGCTTAACCGACTAAGCCACCCAGGCGCCCCCATATTTTCTATTTTATAGATAGATGTTTGTTGTCTATGTAAGCTTTTTTTCAGAGAGAGGGTACGAGTCTTTGTGGATAGCCACAGTGAGCAATTCAGACTCAAATAATTTACTTTGGGTCTTAGCTAATCTGTGCTTACAAGTTATGTAAATCCAGTTCTAAAATCGTTACTTATTTAGTGCTACATGGAGGTGCTCCCTAAAAACTTGAACCAGTTGAATGCACTTCATTTTGCCTTTGAGGGTGCAGGTAGGTGTGTGGCCAGTAGCTAGTAGGACCTGTTGGGTCCACTTTCAATTATCTGCACTCTTGAAAGGAAGGATAGAGGACAAGTATCCAAAAAATAGCTAAGAGAAAAAAATTCAATATGGCTTTGTGATGAAGTCAGAATTGAATCTCTCATTCTTTATCCTACTCTCTCACACACATAAGCACAAGTGCACATGCACGCAGGTGCTTGCACACGTGCATACACACGTACACTCACCCTTTTGTCAGACTGTCCCTAATTTCTCTTTTTTTAATTTTTTAACGTTATATTTATTTCTGAGAGAGAGGGAGAGACAGAGAGAGACAGAGAGAGAGAGGCAGCGTGAGCAGGGAAGGGTCAGAGAGAGAGGGAGATACAGAATCTAAAGCAGACTCCGGGCTCTGAGCTAGCTGTCAGCACAGAGCCCGATGCGGGGCTTGAACCCACGAACCGTGAGATCATGACCTGAGCCGAAGTCGGACGCTTAACCCACTGAGCCAACAAGGCGCCCTAAGACTGTCCCTAATTTCTTTCCAGACTGGACTAGCATCAGCCCAATGGTCACCAGAGAGGAGGAGGCAAACCTAAGCAGTCTCCGGAGACAAGAGCAGACTACCACACATTATCCACATAGGAGATACATGCTAACATATGTAGAGGTGTGCTTTTGTCCCAAAAGGGTTTGCCTAAGAAATTGTTTACAAACAACTACAAAATAATTATCTAATTTCTATGACACCTCTGCGTACCTCCCAGCTTGATTCTATATCTGAAGCTGGGACAGGTATTGGAACTGTGTCTCTCCAAACTGCCTCCAAGAGCTGGGGCTCAGAGTCATATGGTGGACAGCAGGAGGGAAGCCATCCATTATTACCTTCCTGTCTCCTGTGGATAGACTGGGCTGAGCTGACTACAGAGTCTCCCAAGATACTGCTTTTTATTTTTTTTTAATTATTTAAAAAAAAATTTTTTTTTAACGTTTTATTTATTTCGAGGAGAGAGAGAGAGACAGCGTGAGCAGGGGAGGGTCAGAGAGAGAGGGAATCACAGGCTGAAACAGGCTCCAGGCTCTGAGCTGGCAGTCAGCACAGAGCCCGACGCGGGGCTCGAACCCACGAACCGCGAGATCATGACCTAAGCGAAAGTCGGACGCTTAACCGACTAAGCCACCCAGGCGCCCCATCCCAAGATACTGCTTTAAAGGTCCATTTATGATGATTTTTTTTAATGAAAAATAACATAGATGACTTTTAATAAGATTCCTCTCTCTCTGGGTTGGCTCAGCAACAACTAAGCTTTAAATATGCATCTCATTCCCCTAACTGCTTCTTTTAACTTGTTGGCAAAGCCAAAATGAGGCATGGAAGGAGAAGAAGATCACTTGGCACTGAAAAATGACAGTCCTGTTTAAACCCAAGATTGGCTATTCACAGATAGGATAATGTAGAAGAGAGATTTATGAATTGTTTGGTCTCAAATACCCCACTTTATTAAGTATATCCAACATGGAACAAACTTTTGTTGTCTTATTTGAATCCGCTTTGGTGTGGGTATGTATGTAGGAAGAGAGAGTAGAATTGCTCTGTTAGTTTCATGGGTGTTGTTCTATTTCAACCACACTACTGGTGATGTCATTCATCAGAGTATGGATGCATCAGCTTTCCAGTTTTTATCTGGGATATATGTGGTCACATACCACATAGGTTTATATCAGCAGAATGAAGTGGGGCAAGGAGTCCTGGACCAGCTACTCACTTACTCATTCAGCAAAGACTTCTTGAGCTCCCATTATGGGCCAAGTGCTGTGCACAGTGCTGGGGTAGCAGAGAGCAAGGTCCTGTCTACAGGTACTCACAGTATTCTTGGAAGAAATGGACATGTTGACAGATAAGGATAATAGAATGTGTAAGGCATAGTGAAAGAACCAATGCATGAGGTATTATGAAAGCACAGGGGCGCCTGGGTGGCTTAGTCTGTTAAGTGTCCGACTTTCGCTTAGGTCATGATCTCGCGGTTCATGGGTTCGGGCCTCGCATCGGGCTCTGTGCTGACTGCCAGCTCAGAGCCTGGAGCCTGTTTCAGTCTGTGACTCCCTCTCTCTGACCCTCCCCTGCTCACGCTGTCTCTCTCTCTCTGTCCTAGAAATAAATAAAACATTAAAAAAAAAAAAAAAGAAAGAAAAGAAAGCACAAAGGAGCAATGGGGGTTGGGGGCGAGGTGAGGGTGGATTCTCAAGGAGGAACAATTGATGAGAGTTAGAACTTTATCTTATTCATCCTTGTATCACCTAGTGCATAGTATGATACTATGCTTGTTGAATGAATTGATCAAGGATTGATTAAGTCTCTTTATTGTTTTTTAATGTTTATTTTTGAGAAAGTGTGAGAGAGAGTGCTCATGGGGGAAGGTGGAGAGAGAAGGAAATGGAGGGTCCAAAGCAGGGTCCCTGATGACAGCAGAAAGTCCTATACAGGGCTCAAACTCACGAGGTGTGAGATCATGACCTGAGCCAAAGTAGGATGCTTAACTGATGGAGCCCCCCAGGGACCCTGGTTAAGTCTCTTTCTGCAGTGGCAAAAGCAATGTAATAGGAGTCAGTAGGTCTAGGTTCTGTTTCAGGCTCTGCAACTGTAGTTTGTGACTTGACCCTATCACTGCTTGTCAAGAGGAAATTAGGGGAAGATCCTGGATGAATTCCATATCTCCAGTTCCCTGGTTAAATAAAATATACCGTCCCTCCATCCAGTGTGTGTATAATACATAAGAAATAAAGCCAAAATTTTCATTCTATGATCCATTCATGAAATGTTATCTCCCTATAACCTTGATCCTTTCCCAATTTTCTGTGAATCTTTTTAAAGGGATTTTAAAATTATTTGGAAGACTATTTATAACTCCAGACTGTTTTTTGCAAAAGTTAGGGCAAGTTGACTAGTACAGAGAAGGCTGGAACCTGGAGAAAGTGAAATAGTATAGAACCCATTGGACTTGGTTCACCCTGTGCTGAAAAACAGTTTAAAACCACCCAGTGCTTAGAGCAGAGAAGCAACAGGCAGGGTCCAGGGACCACATGGTGTCCCACATCATAGAACACTATTTGTTTCTCTCTGCTTGAGTCTAGCACAGAAGGAGATGGGTGGCTGACGTGACCTGGTTGCAACATGAGGATTCACATCCGTGCTGACCATGTTGACTTCCTTTTCCTTACCATAGGCCAAGGGGAGGAGGCAGAAACTAAATGTTTTAGGTCTAATCAAACAACTCAGTGCTAAAGCTTAAGGGCCTAATCCTTCTCATAGAATTCTTACTCTTTCCCTCTAGAATACTTAGACTCTTGTTTACCTCAGTTTTCTCTTCTCCAAAATAGGTAGAGTAATTCCTACTCTACTTACTCTTCTGTGTACTTTTAATTTTATGATACTTATCACAGTGTGTAATTTATATTTGATTAATATCTGTCTTTCTAATTTGACAGTAATATTCATGAAGACGAGGACTGTGTTTGTTTTTTCCTCTCCATTTAATTGCCAGCATCTGGTAAAGTGCTCCCACAGATTAGTCATTCAGTAAATACCTTTGAATAAGTGAATTAAGGGTATTTGGGGGATCAAGTAAGATGAAGTATTTGAAATACAACAATTTGAAATTGTTCAGGTAAAATCTGTGTAAAGCATCATTTCTAGTTAGGTAGGTTGTATATTCCTTGAGTTTAAGAACTAAGTCTTACACTTTTTATTTCCAACTCAACCTAGCAGAGTACTTTTCACATGATAGGCCCTCTGTAAGTAATTATGCTTATCACTATGTTATATATTATTTAAAATAAAATTATAATACTTGCAATAAACAATCATTTGAAAGTGAATTTAAGAAATAATTCCATTTACAATAGCAGCAGATATAATAAGACATTTAGGAATAAATTTAACAAAGGAAGTATAAAAATTATACTCTGAGGGAGGCCTGGGTGGCTCAGTCAGTTGAATGTCTGACTTTGACTTAGGTCATGATCTCACTGTCTGTGAGTTCAAGCCCCACTTCTGCTCTGTACTGACAACTCAGAGCCTGGAGCCTGCTTCAGATTCTGTGTGTGTGTGTCTCTCTGCCCCACCCCACACATACTCTGTCTCTTTCAGAAAATAATTTTTTTTTAATTTTAAAAATTATACTCTGAAAATTACAAAACACTGTTGGAACAAATTAAAGAGGACCCAAATGAACATAAAAACATCCTATGTTCATCGCAGTACTTCCCAGATTGAGCTGCAGATTCAACACAATACCTATCAGAATCCCATCTGGCTTCTTTGCAAAAATTGTCAAACATTCCAGGATTCATACTGAAATTCAAGTTGTCAAAATAACCAAAGCAATCTTGAAAAAGAACAAATCTGGAGGACTCACATTTCCTGATTTTACTACAAAGCTATAGTAATTGAGAGAGTATGGTCCTGACATAAAGATAGACCTACAGGTCAATGGAATAGAATGAGAGTCCAAGAATAAATCCTTACATTCACAACCAATTGATTTTTGACATGAGTGCTCAGACAATTCAATGGAGGAAGAATAGTCTTTTTAAGTGGTGCTGTGACAACCGGAGAGCCACATGCAAAAAAAAAAAATGAATTTTGACTCCTACCTCACACCATATGCAACAATTAGCTCAAAGTGACAAAAGACCTAAATGTAAGAGCTGAAACTATAAGACTTTTAGAAGAAAACATACATGGAAATCTTCATTACCTTGGGTGAGGTAATAGTTTCTCAGATAAAGACACAGTAAGATAAGAAAAATAGTTAGATTGGACTTCATTAACATTTTAACTTTTTTTCTTCAAGGGACACTATCAAGTGAAAAGACAACCCACAGAGTAGGAGAAAATATCTGCATGTCATATATCTGATAAGATACTTGTATGTACAATATACCAAGAATTCTTACAACTCAATAATAAAAAGACAAATAGCCCAATTAAAAATGAGCAAAGTATCTGAATAGGCATTTTCCCAAATGCCAATAAGCATATAAAAATATGCCCAACATCATTAACTGTCAAGGAAATGTAAATCAAAACCACTAGGATGGCTATAATAATAATAAAAACAAGATACTAATAACTGTTGGTGAAAACTGGACAAATTGTAACCCTCACACATTGCTGGTGGGATTATAAAATAATACATCAGTTTCACCAAACAATCCTACAGTTTCTCAAAATGTTAAACCTAGAGTTACCGTAAGACTCCAGCAGCTCCACTCCTCAGTATATACCCAAGAGAAATGGAAACATATATTCCTGTAAAAACTTGTACATGAATGCTCATAGCAGCGTTATTCATAATAGCTGAAAAGTGGAAACAACCCAAATGTCTGAAAAGTGGAAACAACCCAAATGTCATTCAACTGAAAAAATAAAAAGAGGAGTATTCATATAATGGAATACTATTTGGCAGTAAAAAAAGGAATGAACTACTGATACATGCCACAGCATGGATGAATCTTGAAAACATTATGCTAACAGAAAGGAGCCAGTCACAAAAGACTACCTATCACATGATTCCATTTATGTGAAATATTCCAAGTAGGTAAATCTATAAAGCGAGACAATATATTAGTGGTTGCCTAGAGCTAGGAGTGTTGGGGGGAGTCGGGAGCTAACAGATATAGGATCCCTGTTTGGGGTGATGAACATATTC
Organism: Proteles cristata cristata; assembly: GCA_017311185.1. Classification (NCBI taxonomy): domain Eukaryota; kingdom Metazoa; phylum Chordata; class Mammalia; order Carnivora; family Hyaenidae; genus Proteles; species Proteles cristata. The sequence continues at coordinate 326,688 of JAESUZ010002047.1, forward strand.
TCAAATTGATTGTGATGTGGTTACACAGCACAGTGACCATGTTACAAATCACTGAATTGTACACTTTAAATAGGTGAATCATATAGTATGTGAATAATATCTCAATAAAGCTTTTTATTAAAAAAGAAAATTATATATAGTGCCTGCCCTCAGGGAAACTACAAGATAATTGGGGGGAAAAAAGGTTTGTTTGTTTGTTTGTTTGTTTTGCTGATTCTCCATCTTAAAAGTCCTGGCTGCTCCAATTTGAAAGTTTATGTATTTACTTTCTATGGACAACTGTAACTTAGTACTTTGGAGTTTTGGGTGAAGTTGCAGGAAGACATTAGAGGAGAAAAAAAGGCAGAGAATAAGGGCATAAAGAAACTCAAAAAGGTAAGTCTTTTGGGAAAATGCCTGGGGAACCTGTTCACTTTCCTAGTCAATCTAATAGTAATGAACAGCATCGTCAAGACTCCCAAACTTGAATATTTTTTATTGAGACTTCTAGTTTTGGTTGTGATGTTTGGTCCAGACACCTTCTTTTTGGACAAAAACCAGTAAAAATATGAAACATTGACCTCCTGTCCTGCTCTAGTTTCCTACATCTGTCTGAAGATCTGGATAATTGGTGGGTGTGGAAAGAAAGCCATGGAGAACTTGTATCCATCTGGAGAGTGGAAAGGTGAGAAGGAGCTGGGGAATGACTCAAGAAGATTGGAGTCTAGAACAAAACGCTCCGAAAACCTCCCTAAGTATATAATGGGAAGGTACTCAGATGTCTTGATGACTGAACTGACTCCTATTATGCCGTAGTTTTGATTCTTGTCTTTGTTTCCTTCCTTTCTCCAGAATCCAAATTTCAGTAGCTGTCACACCCATATTCGGAACAGCCCCTTTGAACAGAGCCTGTCCTGAGATGAGTATAGGTAGGTGTCTGAGGCAGAAAGATCTAAAAAAACAAAAACAAAATCTCTAGTCTTCAGGAAACTCCCAGTCTGCTAAGGAAAATAATATCCTTCTCTTGGATTTAAAAATAAAGAATCAACAAATAGAAAGACTTTCCTTATTTGAAAAAAAAAAAAAAAGCTTCCTGGATGAGAAAATGTTGAGCTAGATTTTAAAGGAAGTTCAGAATTGGGGAATTGGGGAAGCATTCCCACCCTCGATGTTAGGATCCGACCACAGGATAGCTCTGCCCCAAGCTGGTTAATTGTGGCCCTTTGCCTTCATATCCTGAGTGATTTGATGTAAGTAGCTGAAGTCTAGTTAAGGGATGGCTGAGTGGGCATGGTAGGGTATATTTATGAAGTTGAGTTTTGGTTTAGGGCTTGACTGGAGAATTCAGTGCATCTGGAGTTGCCTTTAAGGGGAGTAAAGAGCTAGGAGCCCTTGTGGACATGTGGGTTACTTACACCAAAACAAACTGTTCTCCTCTCTGGCCAGCCCTATTCTCTGCTCTTCTTATCCCAACTTGCCTAATTGATACCTTGGCCGATGGTGTCATTAACAATGCTTGAATAATACCCTGACCGGCTGATTTCAAAATGGGAGAGGTGATTAATATGTTGGAAATCTGGCTGGGGGATACAGGGAAGGGGATGTCCCCTGAAACTAAAAAAACTGGAGAGGGGTCTGTTTGTGCCCCCATGGCACATCTGTGGACTTCGACCAAAGGGAAGAACTTGGAGATAGGAATCTGATTTCCAGCTTCTTTTTGGTTTGATGATCCCTCTCCATTTCCACTCCCTTACCTCCCCCAACAGCACACGTTCTGACACCTACAAGCTCGTTACATGATGATGACCTATATTTTTATCTTTTTTATGAGCATCAAACACACATCGTCTTGCAAGCACATGTGTTTTTTTCCCCTATTGACGTGTGAGTGCCTTTGATGGTAATTTATTGTAGGGTTCAGCAGCCAGGTCTTAATTGTACCCTAAAATTGCTTACCATTTTGATGCCTCCAAACCATCCCAAAATGTACCTTTTTTCTACAGAAGGGTGTGGGGCAATCACCTTTTTACTGTCTTCTGTGGTAGAATGTGGAGCTTAGAAAGAACACGAGGGAGAGATTCCCCAGCTGGGTTTCAGGGACGCCTTCGTCCTCAGCTTCTAATTGCAGTTGGGCTGTACGATAGTTTTGCTCTACTCAGCAAAACTGAACTTGGTTTTTCCTTCATTGCTTAGGGTCAGCATGGCTTCACTGATTGTTCAGAATGAATGGTCAATGAGCAGTTTCTTCTCCAATATTCAGACTTTTCAAGAAATTTCCATGGTGGCCACTTGCATCTGTGAATCCAGATGGGATTAGAAGTGAGAATGTCATGCTTTAATTTAGGGAGTCTGGGCTATGGCAGACAGCTAATCCAAAGCATAGAAGTCCTTCTGAAGTCATTCTGTAATAACCTCTGCTTCGACATCTAACCACTCCTTTACCTGGCTTAAGTAGAATTCAGCATCCCCTGAAGGGATGTTCAGGGGGAACAGAGGAAAAGGAGGGTGAGGAGTAAGCTCCTAAGAATGTAAATTTAGCCCAAGCAGAACTTATTTTTTAAATATAATTGAAGTTGGTCCCAATAGTCTTCTTTTCCCTGGCCTCACTTTATGCCTCAGTACAATAGAGAGCATCATACCCTAGGACACTTAGATTCATTACAGGTGGATGAATCAATGTCCAGTACAACCAGGAATGTAACCCACATCTCATGAAAGTGTAAGGAGAAAATGGAGACTAAAATCCCTACCTCTCTTTCTAGAAAAGCCAAGAGTAGCATTCAGTGTTGACCCATGCTGTTGTGCTGGAAACTGGTCTAACAATAGACTGAATCCTTATTAGCTCTTGTTACAGACTGTCCATTCCAGTTGGGTTCATTTGTTCTGTGTCTCCCACACATGACACTCACCACATGTGCTTGCTGGGACTTGCCTCCAAACATTTATACAGGCAGTTCCCTCCTCTTTCAAACTTAGGTACTGTTTCTCTGTCCTCTCTGTTCAACCCGTCCTTTTCCTCTTCATATGACTGGTCCTAAAGTCTCTTCCACCAGAGAGCTGCCTTATTGGCCTTAGGTGGCTCCTAGGACTTCATTATTCTATAGTTCCTCAGCATTGTATTATTTGCAGTTAGTATTTGTCCTATTGTCTGCCTATGTCCATGAAAGGATTTTTTGTGGCGATCTGAATGAGCCTCCTGACTGAAAACAAAACTATTACCATCATCTTTGAGGTGAATAAAAATTTCTCTTCTATTAAAAGCCTTTCAAAGTGGGAGACTTTACAGTCTTCCTTGACCTCCAATTTCTATGTCCAGTGAAATTATATGGATGCAGATGAATTTAGTAAAGACTGTAGCTTCCATGGTGAGTACACGTGAAATGTCATTTTCCGTATGATAACTTGAAGTTTATTTGTTCTCAAACTTTAGAAATTGAGTCAGTTATCTGGGAATTTCAAAGAAATATTCTCATTGATTCTCTATTATACACCAAATAAAATCCAAACTCTGTTGTGACACTACTTATTTACATCTACATCCTTTCATATTACCTGGACTATGCCTCATGGGTCTATTTGAGGTTCTTGACCTTGTAATGTGCTTTTCTGCTCTCAGACCTTTGCACATGCTGTCCTCTCTCTCTGGAATGCTATTCCTTTCCTTATCAACCTATAAGGTCCTATCCTTCATTTAAAGCCCAGCTTAAAATCTTATTTTCCAAGAATACTTCTAGATCTTTCTAGTGACAATTATTTCTGTCTCTCTCCCAACTATGGTGTCACATTATTTGAACCTCTATGGTAGGACTGTTTTGTACTGGAGTAATGTATATATGTATTTGTCTCTTTTACTAGATGGTAAACTTTTGAAAGGTGGAGATTATATATACTTTAACTTTATATTCCTTTCTGTGTTTAGCATAATGCTTTGCACAGTGTGTCCTCAAGAAATATTATTTCATTGGATGAAAAGGCTGTGTTTTTATGTTCGTTTTACTCTTATAGTTTTTCCCTAAACATGTCACCATCTTGCTCTGTCCAAATCAATCTTTGGGTTTTCTTAACCTCTGTCTATGATAAGAGCAGAGCATCTAAAGTAATCTAAGTTAAATGGCAGGTAGAGCTTACAAGTTTGAGAAGGCCCTGAAAACAAATTCATCCTTGGGAGGTTTCTGGACAGGGCTGAGATTAGCTTTCTTGCTTGGCAAAGGCCTTTTGAAAGGATATCGTACGGAGCCCCTCAGGAAGAAACAAGGATCAAGGGAGAGGCAGCTGATTATTGGAAGAAACTGATTTCCGGGAATGGGATCAGTTTAAAGATTTTGTATGTCAGCAAAAAGGGCCCTCTCCTTGCTTAAAAGTATTCACTTTGCTCTTGGCACCAAGCTTGTTTCTTTATGCTGTGATAATGTCACTGACAGCACTTTTCCTCTTGGGTGTCTGAGGAAGGACTCACAGCTCGGCTCCCATTTGCTTGTTGGTAGGAGGTGAAGAAAGGGCTACTTTTTGACTGCTTATGTTTCTATACTTAAGAGAAGACAAAATTAAACCTCCTAGGCCTCTTACCCATTCCTCCCATCAACTCTTCACTCCCCCACCACATTAGTTCCCCTGACTTCCAACAAGGCCTTTCTGGTTTTTGTTTTTCTTTCTTAATTTTATTTATTTTGAGAGAGAGCAAGAGAGCGAGTTGGGAAGGGGCAGAGAGATTCCCAAGCAGGCTCCACACTGTCAGCACAGCACTGGATGTGGGGATCAAACCCACAAACCGTGAGATCATGATCTGAGTCAAAATTGTGAGATCATGATGCTTAAGCAACTGAGCCACCTAGGTGCCCCAAGACCTTTCTGTTCCAAGATAAGCTGTTACCTTCTCTCATTGCCAATGACCCAAATGGGTCACCTCTTCAGTACCACTCCTCTGTGCTCAATTCTTTAGCTTCCTTCTTGCCAAACTCTGGCTTACTGTCTCCTCTTTCTCCTCCAGAAAGTATCCTCTGACTCCCTTCCAGGAATGCCCTTAGCCTTTCCTCATCTTCTGTAGAATAGATTACTAGACCCCAGCCCTGTTTTTTAGTGATGTTTCTGTTTGTCCTCTGTGTTTATCTGTATCTTATTGCCTCTCATACAGCAAACTTTCCCACATTGATATTACTTTCTTTTTTTTAACTTTGCACCACCCCATAGCCTCCAGTTTCTCCAGTCAGAGAAGTCATTGACCAGTTTTCTTTTATTTGGAAAGTCAACCAATTAACAGGTGACAATAAAGAGAAATTTAGAACCTGCTGACTTTCTTGATCCCTCCCTTTCACAAATACCAGTGGAGTGTCTACTATGTATTAGATGCTGGCCACATTACCATGCTTCTCTCCTATATATAGCTTATACTCCATGTTGTTTCTGAGTAGGAGTTTGGATATTGGCCTGATTTCGGAAATTACTTAGTCAAATCTTCCCAAACAATATTGTAAGTTTGGAAGTCTCTGATAGAGCACAGAATTAGGATTTCTATTCTTTGTTAGCCATTCTCTCCATTCTTGATATTGCTTTCATTATTGGTCCATCTCTCAGAACTTGATACAGAAAAGTTATTCTGTGTCTCACTCTGTGATAAACAGTCCATCTCAACCATAATTTTAGCATTTACTGAAGAACTCTAAGGATTAGAGTGGAGAGACTAGATATTTTTTAAAAAAAGATGGGGCTCCTGGGTGGTTCGTTGGTTAAGTGTCCGACTTCAGCTCAGGTCATGATCTCACAGTTTGTGAATTTGAGCCCCACATCAGGCTCTCTGCTTCAGTGCAGAACCAGCTTCAGGTCCTCTGTCCTCTCTCTCTGCTCCTCCCCCTTTCGTTATCTCCTTCTCTCTCCCAAAATAAATAAATAAACTTAGGAAGCTTGGGTGGCTCAGTTGATTAAGTATCTGACTTTGGCTCAGTTCATGATCTCATGGTTCATGAAACACAAGCCCTGCTTCTCTCTCTTCTCTCTTTCTCTCCTTCTCTCTCTACCCCTCACCCACTTGCCCCCCCCAAATAAATAAACAAACAGGCTTAAAAAAAAAGAAAGGAAAAGGAACCATAGTCTTTACCCTCAAGGAACTTACAGTGTAACAATTTCTCCATCTGTCCTATAAAACCACACAGATGTGCTTGCTGGTTTGTGCAATTAAATATTTTGAAACTAAATAGTGAGATGAAACTGGGGCAAAGAGATCATTTCAATTAGTTGGAATTAATAAAGAAGACTCTTTGGAGGAAAGAGTTTTGAGCTGGGTTTTGATGGGGGACTGTGGGAAGTGGAGGCCATGAAGACAGCATTCTTGGAGACAGGAAACAATGTTCAATCACAGGTTTGAATGTGGGAGTGAGTCAAGGTGTGGGGCTTGGTGAATGGGTTATCTTGTCTGAAGCATAAGGCCTAAGTAGAAAAACATTGAAAGACATATGTCCAGTGAGAGATTAAGGTAGAATTGGTAGAGAAACTAGATGACTAATACAGCTGGAGGCAGGGGAATAAATAAGATAACTTTAGGACACTAACATTTTTTAAAATTTATTTATTTGGGGGGAGAGAGAGAGAGAGAGAGAGAGAGAGAGAGAGAGAGAGAGAATCCTGGGCTGAAAATCACAGATCTCACTAGCTGTGAGAACTTGGCCTGAGCCAAAATCAAGAGTGAGACACAATCAAATGAGCCACCCAGGCTCAATTTGGGAACACTAAACTTTTTATTTTTCTCCCTAGCTTTTCAGAAAAAGGGATGGAGGATTTGGGGACTCTGATTACTATCTGACTAAGGTGCTTTAAATGTGGTAAAGATTAAAGGCCAGGGGATGAGGGAGAGGGGAAAATGGATGATGGGCATGGAGGAGGGCACTTGTTGGGATGAGCACTGACTGTTATATGGAAATCAACTTGACAATAAACTATAATAAAAAAAAGAAAGAAAGAAAAAGAAAAAAAAAGAATAAAGGCGAGTTAACTTTATAATAATAAGGGCCAAAAGCTCACTCTACCCTTTCCCCACTATCTCTCTCTCTCAAAATAAATGAACATTAAAAAAAGACAAAATACCAAGAAAGGAATTACATTTTGTAGAGAAAGAAAAAATTCTATTTTTTTCCTATTACTAAGGGAAGAACTTCCCAGTAGAGTGGATTATTGAGATGACTGAAGGAAATTGTAGTTTCTTTATCTGGGGAGCTACAAGAATTAGGTCAAATACCAACCACCTGTATGATTTTGGAGGCAGTGGAATGGATGGAACTATCTCCAAAGTTCTGTCTTCAGGCCTACACCTCAGTGAATTTTGAAAAGGACATGGGGAGAGGAAGCTAGAGTGATTTGCACTGATATTTTCAGGCCTCTCTCCCCTATGACTGCATGACCCTCTGGTTCCTCAAAGATATTTTTTCCCATCTGCTCCAGAGATGCTCCAGGCTTTGAGGAACTGAGGATGAAACGTATTCAACCTAGATGTGCAAATAGAATGTTGTGACCACTTTTGATATGATTTTCGTATCTAGATAAATAGCCAAGGTGCATTTTCATACTAGCATTGGATCAACTCTTCATTCCTGATTTGCAGACTCCATACTTCCACTGCCTTGGGTTTGGCAGAAACACTGTGTCAGAACTGGGGATAGACATAGATGGCACGTTTGCACATGTATGTGTATGATGACTCTGTGTAGCTAATGTAATGTGAATTTACTTCACTTTTTAAAACACCAATTACATTTTGAGCTTATATATTTATTTATGAATCTGTTTAATTGTGGTTTATACCACCAGACAGTAAGCGACACAAGAGGCTTACATCCATTTTGTGCATCATTGTATACTCACCACTTAGCATAGGACTTGGCATACGGTAGGCAATCAACAAGTGAAAAAATTATGTGTGCCTCTGCTCTCATCCACTGACTTGGATAATGAGAAGTGCCTACATCTTAGGGACTGGGTGTATTCTATACTATGGCAAGTGGAGGAATCAGAGGTGAACCACAGAGACTGATCAGATCTCTGCAGATGAGGCCAGCAGCCCTAGGGTAGACCTCTTGTTGACTGTCCTCTGCCCATCTCTGGCTGCATCTTATCATAATACCTGGGGCACAGACCACAGAGTGATCCAAGGCTGGGGATGGGAGGGGGTGTGTCCCGGCTATCAGAATAGGCATCTTATCCCAGCTGCAATTGTTCCAGATGTGGCAGGGTTCCCAGCCCACTGACCTGCAGGGCATGGTGGGGGGTTGGTGGCATGAGTCAGAGAGGAATGTGGGGCTGGTTGTTTGGGAGTTTCACTTTGTAAGGAGAAGCCGGTTCCCCGTGCCTGCCAGTTCTCTGATGGCATCTTCAGCAGCAGAGCCTAGTAACAATTAGTTGAAGAAGACAGACTGAGCACCCATATTTTTTTGAATCCCCCAGGATGTTGGCAGCAGAAGACTTTAAATGGATTTGAATGGGCCAAGGACAATTCATAGACTAGCAACGTATCATAGAGGGTTTCATTTGATGTTTGAGAGACAATCTTAGCCATGCTTCTGCTTTCATTCCAGATAAACAAAAATCTCTCCCCTTGAAGATTTTCTGCCCTATAACATGGAAGTCACACCAGGGCCTGGAGGCTCAGCATAAGTTCTCCAAGATCCCATTTCCTCATTCCCTTGGTGGGAATGAATGGACACAGTGGAGAGACCCTCACTTCTACCTCCCTCAGTTATGTGCGTCTTCATTGAGCACACAGCAGTGGACATGTCAGCAGGTGCAGAAAGGCCCTCATTCTTGTGTCTTACTGGAAAGGGGACCTATGAATCTTGTAAATGTGATGACATCGCCAATGACAGACTCTTGAGCCGCCTAGTAGTCTGTAATTGAAGCCAGGAATTCAGCACACGCTCTGACACACCCAGCCTTCACTGTGGGTTCCCAGAAGCAGGTTCTTACATAGCCACTAGGCTGGGAGGACCCTCAACTTAACCAACCCCCTTTGACAATTACCAAGGCCTCAGAGTCCAATCCTAAATTCCCAAACCAAGTGATAATTTTATCCCTCTCTGTGTTTTCATTCTCAGCTGTGCCTAAACTGTCCTTGCAAGTTACTCCCAATTGTTAAACTTCCTTCTAAGAGAGATCCAAGTCTCACTGCAGTACCATCGGAGTTCTTTCATTTTGGCTTAACTGAAATCTTTTTTTGTGAGAATCAGAGCCTAAAATTGATGAAGCCAGAGAGCTTCTACACTGCTTTGAAGCCCCAGGCAAATAGGTTGGGGATTTTTCCTGCTGTTCTCCACCTCTCTCCATAATGAGACGCTTTGTTTCCATGAATCGGCCCTGATCCAGACTTCTAGACTCTGTGACAGGACACTTCATCCCTCCCTCTGCCTCCAGGCAGGACTGAATTTAACCCATCCCAGACTGAAGGGTGTCTCCTCCCGACCTTGTTTCAAGATTTCCTGGTCTTCAGGGTCTTTTGGTTAATGTGCACATCTGTTTGCCCTGTTGTCCTGTTAATTTCCTATGGCAATTCTAGCCCATTCCTTCCCTTTGTGGAAAGGAGATATATGTCCCTCATATCTTTCCAACTAAAAGTGTCTTAGTTCTTTCATAATGTTTCTTGAATGTTAGTTTGTTCTCATATCTTTCCTATGCCAGAAAAGGAAAGTATTATTTGAAATTTGCCTCATTAGCTGAGCATTGTTGACCTGAATTAGAATCCCGTATTTTTGTCACTATTGTTATTGTGCCCCACCCCCAACATATCTCATCCTGGCTTTGGACTGAGACTTCAAATATCAGTTTATTCCACCTGGAATGCCTTTCCCACTCTCATCAGTCTTGACTTCCCATTACTTCCTAACCCTGCTCCATTCTCATTTCTAGGCTGCTTTTTCTAACTCTGCAGACCTTCTATATTCCTAATGTTTCTGATTCCCCTAGCAGCAATGTAAAGAACTTCATTCAGCTGGCCATAAGATCTGCCCTCACCTTACTATCTCCAAATATGAATTCCAGATGAGAAAAGCCCTGACGCGCATATGGGGAAGTGGCAGCACAGTGTAGGCGGGTATGTAATGAACGGCATGGAAGTCAAGGAGCCCAGGAGTCTCCTTGGACCTTTAACCTTAGCAAATTCATAACTTTTCTAGCCTTTCAGTTTATTTATTTGGACAAGGAAGTATTTAATTAGGTCATCTCTAAGGATTTTTCAAACTTGAATTATGTTATGAATCTGTTTTCTTCTCTTTCTTGGTCTTCTCCAATATCATGGAAAGAACTGTGCAAGCAGGGAAATCACAGAACAGGAGAAGAAGGAAGAATTAAAAGACATCATTGGAACTTAAGAAGGGCCATGTGAATACACAAAGAGAAGATGACCATCTACAAACCAAGGAGAGAGGCCTCTGAAGAAACCAAACCTGCCAATGACTTGATCTTGGAGGTCCAGCCTCCAGAAACTTGATAAATACATTTTTGTTTAATCCAGAAATAAAAAGACATAATTGATTTTTAAAAAATCTGTTTTAATGTGTAGGTGTCCTGGTGGTAACAATTATGAATTTTTAGTGAGGATGGGGGAAGGCTCCTATGCCTCCTTATCCTCTTGCAATCTTACAAAAATTGATGTAATGTGTTTTAGATGATGGTGAAGTGGCCATGGCCTAAGCCTTACATCCTCTGCCCAGTGGCCTGGTATCTAGATATATGCCTATTCTACTGTGGAAAGTCTGGCCACCCTCACTAGAATCACTGAAGAAAGACACTACATTAAGTTCTTATTCATTTCTTTCTTAAAATTTCCCAAGTCCTGTGTAAGTGAAAAAAGAAGACAATTTCTATTTGGAACTGAAAGTTTTATTTTCTAAATGGAACTTACGTTTTTTTCTATAATATATTAGTTGTTATGCTTCCTAACAATTCTTGTAAAACAAAAGGCCATAAAACTCAGTAATTTATAAGGTTATATAGCCACATATGTATACTTATGTGTATGTGTGAACAATTAATGTGATTACCAATGTGGACTAAAAGAGACTTAGAGAAATGTCATACTGACTATGTTACTTAGAAGAGACCATGTTCCAAAGAAGGAACAGTCTCACATTATTTTAAACAACTTGACCACTTAGATTTTTTTATAAAGGGGAGTTCCTGAAGAGCTGAGGGAGAGAGAGGTGGGAAAGACTAATATTTATTCAATACTTGCTCTATGCTAGGTATTGTGAAAGAGCCTTTATATATCATATTTCCTCAAAAAATGTGAGGTGAAGTTTAATCTCCAAATAATTTCTCAGAAAAGAGGAGTTGCTTTGTATTTGAATTCTTACAATCTTATATTATAAAATACATTCTCAATTACTTGATTTTGAAAAATTACATTCTTTTTTAGGAGGACACATTAGTTGGCAAGAAGAACAACCAAACAAACAAAAAACTCCAGAACAAAAAAGTGAATCAATGCTAGTTTGGATTACTTAGAGAGGCAATTTGATGGAATCTGTTTTAAAAAAAAACCCAAGCCACTTTAGTTTCTGGGAAGATGACAAGGTAGGTTATATGAATCAACTTTCCTGCTGGAAACAACTAAAATGCTGGATAAAATATTTAAAACACCTTAAAAGCATCAAAAAGCTGACAAGATAGTAAGGAAATGCCAGACCAAATTTAATGGAAATTGAAAACTCAAAGTGGTAGATGGAACAAATAGGCCACTTTCCACCAGGAAATATTTGCTGATCAAGGCAAACTTGAACTCTGGTGTTTATGGATGGTCTCAGGAGTTAAAACTCAGTGTGGTCTCAAAGTGGGGAGTCTAATAGAAAACCCCCTCCACATTTAACTGAAGAATCAAAGGGTTATACCTTTAGAGTAGGGGTGAGACAGAAGTAAACCTAACCCCTCTGCTACCTCCCTAAGGACTGCAAGAAGGTTTCCTTGGTGCTGGGCAGAGCAAGGGGAAATTTTCCAAGTCAAATTGATTTGTACCTTGAATTTGCATTACCTAAGTAATTGGGGGAAAACCCCAGTTCTTGAATTTGGTTTAAAATGATTCCAGGGGCGCCTGGGTGGCTTAGTCGGTTAAGCGTCCGACTCTCGCTTGGGTCATGATCTCGCGGTTCGTGGGTTCGAGCCCCGCGTCGGGCTCTGTGCTGACTGCCAGCTCAGAGCCTGGAGCCTGTTTCAGTCTGTCACTCCCTCTCTCTCTGACCCTCTCCTGCTCATGCTGTCTCTCTCTCTCTCTCCTAGAAATAAATAAAACATTAAAAAATAAAAATAAAATAAAATAAAATGATTCCAGTCAAGCATTCCCTCTCAGCACCCGGTGAAGGCATATATGCGAATCTTCTCTCAGTGAAGCCACCTTCATCCTAAACTTTAATTCCCCACAAATAATATCCAAAGGCAATGAATAATCAAACATACAGAGAGAAAAGGCAAATGAATCAAAATCAGCAAAAACAATAGACATCAGAAACAGGTTCACAGAGGCTTTGGATATCAAAATTGTCAGGCATGTATTATAAAACAAGCTTGAAAATAATTGCAAGGAACAAGAAAATATGAAAAGCGACCTAGTGGATGTGAAACAGAACCAAATAAGTTAAGTCTGACGGCATACTGGATTCAGTTGAAAAGAGAATTAGTAAACTAGAAGAAAGCCAGAATGCAGCACAGAGAGACAAAAATATGACAATATGGAACAGAGTTAAAGATATGGAGAACAGAGTGAAAAGACCTACCACATGTTAATTAAAGTTCCAAAACAAAAGGAGAGAAAGAATAGAAAAGAGGCAATATTTGAGGAGATAATGACAGGATTTTCTAAAACTGATTAAAGTTACTAGGAAGCCCAATGGACCTTAAATAAGAAAAAGAAAAAGAAATCCACACCTAACATGTAAAGCTGCAGAACATGACAAATGAAGGTGAGTGTGTGGAAGGGGCTGGTAAAAGAGCCAGGTAAGAGACATCTGCTTCTGGCCACAAAGAGGTAACTGATATGGAACTTGTCTTCCTGCTATAAAAAAAAAAACAACAACTAGAAAATCTATATGAAAAGTTGTTTTCAGACATTGGAATAAGAAGCGGTACAGGACTGTGATCCTTGAGAGAGAAAATCTATATGAAAAGTTGTTTTCAGACATTGGAATAAGAAGCGGTACAGGACTGTGATCCTTGAGAGAGAGAAAATAAACAAGGTGAACTCTATAATTACTCTGGATTCTAACCTGGAGGTAATTTTCAAACAGCAATAGCAGAGACGAGGCATCAAGCAGAGAAGAGTGGTCATTCTAAGTTGAGGAGATAGAAACTAAAGTTCAGGAAGGCAAAGGAAGCTAGAACTGGTGAGTCAGAATATTTGAGATGAGGCAGCTATGCAGAGAAGGAGCTTCAAAAGTCTTAATACAGTCTCCTAGAGTCTTTGGCTGAATACTAATCTGTGCATGGGTAGGATGAAACTCCTCGATGCTGAGCAAAAAACAACAACAGGTAAGGGTAAGTTGAACAATTCCTAGAGTTTACATGGGGCTGGGAAACATTCCAACTTCATCCATTCAGAGTAGAGACATCATTAAACATCTGGAGTAATCAGTAGAGGCTCCAGAAAGGTGATACCTTAGTATTAAGGCTAAACTAGCCCAGAACCATCCTAACAAAGCTTAAAAACAAGCTTCAAAAAGGTAAAGCTTGTCTGCAAGTAATTTAATGTTTATCAAAACAAACTTCAACATTTTTTAAAGGAAGAAGCAAAATCCAAATACTCAGCAATGTAACATTCACAATGTCAGAATTCAATGCAAATTACTAGACACACACAAAAGGAGGCAAATTTTGTTCTATAAAGAGAAGGAAAATCAGTCAACAGAAACAGACCTAAGAATAAAAAAGATGATAGAATTAATAGACAATGACCTTGAAACTGTGATTGTAAATATACACAAGGATTTAAAAGAAGACATGAACATAAAGAAGACAGAAGTAGAAGATTTCTTTAATAAATAGAATTTTTCTGACTGAAAATGTAGTACCTGAAATGGAAAATTTACTTAATGGGCAGAAAATTTACTTAATTTTATCTTTTTAAAAAATTTTTAACATTTATTTATGTTAGAGAGACAGAGCACAAGCATGAGAGGGGAAGAGAGAGAGGGAGACAAAGAATCTGAAGCAGGCTACATGTTCTAAGCTGTCAGCACAGAACCCGATGTGGGACTTGAACCCATGAACTGTGAGATCATGACCTGAGCCGAAGTTGGATGCCTAACCAACTGAGCCACCCAGGCACCCCTACTTAATTTTATCTTAATGCAGAAGATAAAATCAGTAACTTAAAAACATGGAAACCATACAAACCAAAGCACAGAGGGAAAAAAATGCTGACAAACAAAAAGAAAGAGCCTTAATGACCCATGGAACTATATAAAATAGTTTAGCATCCATGTAATGGGACCAAAAAAATATATTAGAAGATATAATGGCCAGTTTTCCCCAATTTGATAAAAACTGTAAACCTACAAATTCAAGAACCTGAACTTCAAGCTGGCCTCACACAAAGACAATTAGGGAGGTCTGGGCGGCTCTATCAGCTAAGTGTCCAACTCTTGATCTCAGCTCAGGTCTTGATCTCAGGGTCCTGAGTTCAAGCCCTGCACTGGACTCTGCACTGGTTGTGAAGACTACTTTAAAAAAAAATAGAGGCGGCTGGGTGGCTTAGTCGGTTAAGCGTACGACTTTCGCTTAGGTCATGATCTCGCGGTTCGTGGGTTCGAGCCCCGCATCGGGCTCTGTGCTGACTGCCAGCTCGGAGCCTGGAGCCTGTTTCAGTCTGTGACTCCTTCTCTGACCCTCCCCTGTTCACACTGTCTTCCTCTATCCTAGAAATAAATAAAACATTTAAAAAAAATAAAAATAAAAATAAAAAAGACAACTACACCATGGCACATCATAATCAAATTACTTGAAATTTAAAAGTAGCCAGAAAAAAGGCATATTAAATATAAAGGAACAGGGGTAAGAATCATTACAGATGTTTTCCCAGAAACAGTGAAAGCCAGGAGACATTAGAAGAACATTTTGAAAATGTTGAACGTATGTGTCAACACAGAATTCTATGTCTAGTGAAAACGTTTCTCAAAATGAAGGTGTAATAAAAAAATGTTTCTTTTTCCAAACAGAAGCTGAATGAATTTTGAGTGTTAAAGGAACTTTTTCAGATTGAAGAAAAATGATACTGGATGGAAACTGGGACTTATAAGAGTTCTAGAAATGGTAAATTTGTGGGTAAATATTCAAAGACTTCTTTCTTCTTAAAAAATTGCTTTAAGGGGCACCTGGGTGGCTCAGTTGGTTGAGCGTCCAACTTCAACTCAGGTCATGATCTCGTGTTCATGAGTTCGAGCCCTGCGTCAGATTGTGCTGACAGCTCAGAACCTGGAGCCTGCTTTGGATTCTGTATCTCCCCCTCTCTCTGCCCCTCCTCAGTTCATACTCTGCCCCTCTTTTTCTCTCAAAAAAATGATAATTGTTTTTAAAAAATTAAGAGATTTTATTTATTTATTTATTTATTATATTAAGTAATCTCTACACCCACTGTGGGGCTCAAACTGACAACCCCAAGATCAAGAGTTACACACTCATGGGGCGCCTGGGTGGCTTAGTCGGTTAAGCGTCCGACTTTCGCTTAGGTCATGATCTCGCGGTTCGTGGGTTCGAGCCCCGCGTCGGGCTCTGTGCTGACTGCCAGCTCAGAGCCTGGAGTCTGTTTCAGTCTGTGACTCCCTCTCTCTCTGACCCTCCCCTGCTCACGCTGTCTCTCTCTCCTAGAAATAAATAAAACATTAAAAAAAAAAAAAAGAGTTACACACTCCACAGACTGCGTCAGCTGGGTACTCCTGAATATAGACTTTGATAGTTAAAGATGCATACTGTAAAACCCTTAAGCAACCAATAAAATAATAACATATAAAGTATAGCTTTTAAGCCAATATGAAGATAAAAATGGAATCTTAAATGAAATTAACTCAAAAGAAGAAATAGGAAACAAAAAACAGTTGGGAACAAGACTTAATCTCAATTATATTAATAATTACATTAAATATATATGCCTAAATATTCCAATTAGAAGATAGGAATTGTCAGAAAAAAATTAAAAAGTATGACCAAACAATATGTTGTCTACAGAAAATACATTTTATGTATTTATTTTT
The DNA here is from genome assembly GCA_017311185.1 of Proteles cristata cristata. Classification (NCBI taxonomy): domain Eukaryota; kingdom Metazoa; phylum Chordata; class Mammalia; order Carnivora; family Hyaenidae; genus Proteles; species Proteles cristata. The sequence continues at coordinate 342,875 of JAESUZ010002047.1, forward strand.
ATTTATTTTGGGAGAGAAAAAGCAGAGGGGAAGCGGAGAGAGAGGAAGAGAGAAAATCCCAAGTAGGCTCTGCACTGGGGCTCGATCCCACAAGCTGTGAGATCATGACTTGAGTTGAAACCAAGAGTCAGACGCTCAACCAACTGAGCCACCCAGGTGTCCCCAGAAAATGCATTTTAAATATAGTGACACAGATAGGTTAAAAGTTAAAGGGTGGGAAATGATGTGACATGCCAATGCAAATTATAAGAATGCTGGAGGTACTATGTTAATCTCAGACAAAATGGACATAGAATAGTATCAGAAATAAAGAAATATTTCATAAATAAAGGATTTAGGTCATCGAAAGCACGTAATAATAATAATAGGTAGTAGTAGTAGTCAGCAAATTACAGAACATCAGAATACATAAAGCAAAAACTATCATAACTATAAGGAGAAATAGACAAATCCACAATTCTAATTGAAGACATTATTTATTTATTTTTTAAATGTTTTTATTTATTTTTGAGAGACAGAGAGAGACAGCATGAGCAGGGGAGGGTCCGAGAGAGAGAGACAGAGACACAGAATCTGAAGCAGGGTCCAGGCTCTGAGCTAGCTGTCAGCACAGAGCCTGATGCAGTGCTTGAAGCCATGAGCTGTGAGATCATGACCTGAGCTGATGTCAGACGCTTAACCAACTGAGCCACCTAGGTGCCCCTATAATAGAAGATTATAACTCTTATGTCTCAGGAATCAATAGAACAAATGGTCGGAATATTAGTAAGGACATAGAAGGCTTGAACAATACTACTAATCAATTTGACCTAGTTCTTTATAGGATATTATCCCAGTGACTGCAGAATATATATTAGTTCCAAGTCCTGAAACATTCACAAAGATAAACCATTTACTGGGCCATAAAACAAGCCTTACTAAATTTAAAAGGATTGAAATCTTACAGAGTATTCTGACTACAACAAAATTAGATTAAAACCCCAACAAAAAGTACATCTGGAAAATCCCCATATTTTATTTTATTTTATTTATTTATTTTTTAAGCGTATTTATTTATTTATTTTGAGAGAGACAGAGAGAGCAAGAGCAGGGGAGGAGCAGAGAGAGAGGGAGAGAGAAAATCCCACACAGGCTCCACACTGGCAGCACAGAGCCTGACGAAATTCTCAAACCCACGAACTGTGAGACCATGACCTGAACTGAAACCAAGAGTTCTCTGCTCAACAGACTGAACCACCCAGGAGCCCTGAAAATCCCCACATTTTAGAAACCAAAGTAATATTTCTAAATAGTCTGTGAAACAAAGAGACATCACAAGATAAAACAGAAAATTATTTGTAAGAAAAGGAAAACACTATATTAAAATTCATGGGATCTAGCTAAAGCAGAACCTAAAGGGAAATGTATAACTAAATATTTATATTAGAAAAGAAGAAAAGTGGGGCGCCTGGGTGGCTTAGTCGGTTAAGCTCCGACTTTCGCTTAGGTCATGATCTCGCAGTTCGTGGGTTCGAGCTCCGCGTCGGGCTCTGTGCTGACTGCCAGCTCAGAGCCTGGAGCCTGTTTCAGCCTGTGACTCCCTCTCTGTCTGACCCTCCCCTGCTCACGCTGTCTCTCTCTCCCTCTCCTAAAAATAAATAAAAACATTAAAAAATTAAAAAAAAAAGAAAAGAAAAGAAAAGAAGAAAAGTCTTGGGGTGCCTGGGTGGCTTAGTCGGTTAAGCATGTGACTTTCGCTAGGTCATGATCTCGCGGTTCGTGTTCGAGCCGCGTCGGCTCTGTGCTGACTGCCAGCTCAGAGCCTGAGCCTCTTTCAGAGTCTGTGTCTCCCTCTCTCTGACCCTCCCTGCTCACGCTCTCTCTCTCTCTCTCTCTCCTAGAAATAAATAAAAATATTAAAAAAAAGAAAAGAAGAAAAGTCTCAAATCAATGTTCTAAGATTCCATTTTAAAGAGTTATAAAAGAAGAGCAAAATAAACCTAAAGTAAGTGGAAGTATAAAATAATAGAGTAGGGATCAATGAAATAGAAAATAAACAATAGAGAAAATCAATGATACTAGAAGTAGATCCTTTGAATAAATTAATAAAATTGATACACTCCTAGGTAGATTAATTAAGAAAAACAGAGGGAAGGGACACCTGGCTGGCTCATTGGTAGGGCATGCGGGTCATGAGTTTGAGTCCCACATTATTTGTAGAGATTACTTTAAAAAAAAAAAAAAAAAGAAGAAGGCAAGAGAAACAGAGGGAAGACACAGATTATAAATATCAGGAATAAAACAGGAGCATAATTATATAGAGTCAAGAGAATTTCGGGACACCTGGGTGGCTCAGTCGGTTAAGCGTCCGACATCAGCTCAGGTCATGATCTCATGGTTCGTGGCTTCGAGCCCCGCGTCACCGCGTCAGGCTCTGTGCTGACAGCTAGCTCAGAGCCTGGAGCCTGTCTTTGGATTCTGTGTCTCCTTTTCTCTCTGACCCTCCCCTGCTCATGCTGTGTCTATCTCTCTCTCAAAAATAAGTAAAACATTTAAAAAAGAGAGATAATTTAGAAGGCTAATAAGAAATACTACAAACAGCTTTTATATTAATAAATTTGACAACTTAGATAAAACGGACAAATTCCTGAAAAACACAAGTTACCAAAACTGACCCATGAGCACATAATGTGAATAACCCCAGCTCTATTAAAGAAACAGAGTGTTGAGGCGCCTGGGTGGCTTAGTCGGTTAAGCGTCCGACTTTCGTTTAGGTCATGATCTCGCGCGGTTCGTGGGTTCGAGCTCCGCGTCGGGCTCTGTGCTGACTGCCAGCTCGGAGCCTGGAGCCTGTTTCAGTCTGTGACTCCCTCTCTCTCTGACCCTCCCCTGCTCACGCTGTCTCTCTCTCTCTCTCTCTTAGAAATAAATAAAAAAATATTTATAAAAAAAAAAGAAAAGAAACAGAGTGTTGCTGGAGGGCAGGTGGGGGAGGATGGACTGAATGGGTAATGGGCATTAAAGAGGGCACTTTTTGGAATGAGCACTGGATGTCTTATGTAGGAGATGAATTGCTAAATTCTATTCCTGAAGCCAAGACTGCACTGTATGTTAACTAACTTGAATTTAAATTTAAAAAAAAAGAAAAAAGAAACAATTTATAATTAAAAGCTTTCCCCTGAAGAAAATACTACGCCTAGACGGTTTCATTGGTGAATTCTATCAAACACTGAATGAAGAAGTTATACCAATCCTAAAACTTTCAGAAAATAGAGGAGGAAACACTTTCTAACTCATTGTATGGGGATAGGATTACCCTGATATGCCATACAAAGACATAACAAGAAAAGAAACCTACAGGGGCGCCTGGGTGGCTGAGTCAATTAAGCATCCGATTCTTGATTTTGGCTCAGGTCATGGTCTCATGGTTGTGAGATCAAGCCCTGCATCGGGATCTCTTGGTGCCAAGTCTGCTTGGGATTCTCGCTCTCCTTCTCTCTTTGCCCCTCCCCCACTCGTGCTATCTCTGTCTTCCTTGTTTTTTAATTTAAAATTTAAAAAAAATTTTTTTTTTAAATTTATTTTGAGAGACACAGCGTGAGCAGGGGAGGGTCAGAGAGAGAGGGAGATACAGAATCTGAAGACAGGCTCCAGGCTCTGAGCGAGCTGTCCGCACCTGATTCGAACCCATGAACCGTGAGATCATGACGAAGTCAGGTGTTAACTGACTGAACCACCCAGGCACCCCTCTGTCTTTCCTAAAATAAATAAATAAACAAACGTAAAAAAGAAATAAAGAAAGCCATTAGAGGGAGGGATGGGAGTGGGAGGAAGGCGGAAGCAGCACAAGAGGTGAGTTAAAGCTAAACCAAGGAGCTTTAATGTGATATGACGAACATTATTCTATTGTATAATGAATGGACCCCATTAAAACAGCTTTGATGGACTGCTGAGTTTTTACCAGTGATTGGTTAACTTAAAGAAGGGAAAGACTGGATGCATGAATGGTGGTTAGGAGCCTGTCAAGATAATCCAGACATAACCAATTTGTCTCTAGACCAGATTTAGGACTCATACAAACACCAGATTCAGTTGATGGGCCAGGCCAGGCCAGATCTATGTCTTGCTCTGCCTTATGGCTGGGGTGTCTGCTGTTGCTGGAGGGTCAGGCAGCTCGGTTACAGTTGAACGAGGCCCTCAGGTAGTTTGTGGGCATGCACAGACTGGCCTCACTTCACACCTATGCTATGCATCTTTTGTCCCCCACCCTGGGGTTTCCCTGTGCCACTGATGCTTAAGAAGCTTGTGCACAGTACATATGTGTACAACACACAGAAGCGTAGGGTAGTTAACACCTCAAGGAACACAAATTGAATAATAAGAGCTAGAAGTTAAATCTTTCTCCTATCTTTCCCTAAATAAACTGTCTGAGGCCTGTAAGAAGACACACCCTTCCATGTGAAGCAACCCACTTTTCAAGAAGCTTTGGCCAGCTATGTAACACATTCCTTTTGATTTGCTCTTCTTTTTTCCTGCATTGTTTTCCTTTCCCTACACTCTTGCTGCCCTGGGGTTGCATTTCTCAGTAAAGTATTGTCACATAAACTTCTGCTCCAGGCTCTGATTTCTAGAGCCAAGAAATCAGAAGAGAGACGAGTAGAAATCCAACAGAGAATACGATGGAGGAATGAGAAGGATTTAGTAATGGCTTGACCATATATTGCAAATATTAAAGTAAATTTAAAAATTAGCTCCAAGTTTGTGGACCTGGAGGCCTGGGGATGGAGATGGGTAAAGGTATTCTTTATAGCAGTGAGGAGATAAAGAAATAAGAGTCAACCCTAGAGCTCCTTAATGTGTGGTGACTTAAGGTGTCTATATCACAAAAAAGGTGGTTCAAAGTCTCCAGTCTCCTGGATCAGAGTCCTTCCATGTACCCTTGTATTACTATTTGATATATGTACATTTGCAATGGGGTTTGAACAAGCTGGGGTTAGCTCTCCGTCCATTTTATGGCATAAAGTTGAATAAAAAGAAATGCAGTCAGGATGACAGACTTATGAAATCACCTTCCCTATCTTCAGCTTAATATCTAGTTTAACAGCTTAAAAACCCAATGACTATATATACACCGGTACCATTTCAAAGAAGAAAATGAGCAGACCAAAGCAGTAAAGCTGTTGTCTAAACTGGTCTACACTGGGTCCAAAGAAACACTCCCCTGAGACAAACAAGCAAGCAAACAGACAAACAAAGGGTTGGAGCTGTGAGGGACGAGGCTTCTCTTTAAGGTCACTCAAATATTGGGGTGCCTGGGTGGCTTAGTCGGTTAAGCGTCCGACTTTCTCTCAGGTCATGATATCACGGTTCGTGGGTTCGAACCCCACGTCAGGCTCTGTGCTGACTGCCAGCTCGGAGCCTGGAGCCTGTTTCAGTCTGTGACTCCCTCTCTCTCTGACCCTCCCCTGCTCACGCTGTCTCTCTCTCTCTCCTACAAATAAATAAATTAAAAAAAAAAAAAGGTCACTCAAATATTTTTTCCCCAGCTTACTAATCAACAACAAGTATTATCTCTAATTGCAAGTTCTGAAGCTGAATACTAAAGAAACATTAGTCCTCTGACTTATCCTCTGAGGATGTGAAATATGGTAGGAAGGCCAGATCATGTGAATGAAAAGAACCCAAATATGTACACAGAGCAAGCAAGCTGAAGTATCCAGCTGCTGTCCATCTTCAAGTAGCTCAGATTTAACAGTGCTCAAAAGCACAAAGTCTCTGCTTCTTCTAAACCTGCTCTTCCTTTTTTTTTTTTTTTTTTTTAATTTATTTCTAGGAGAGAGAGAGAGAGAGAGCGCGTGAGCAGGGGAGGGTCAGAGAGAGAGGGAGATATAGACTCTGAAATAGGCTCCAGGCTCTGAGCTGGCAGTCAGCACAGAGCCCAACGCGGGGCTTGAACCCACGAACCACGAGATCATGACCTAAGCGAAAGTCGGACGCTCAACTGACTAAGCCACCCAGGCGCCCCATAAACCTGCTCTTCCTTTTGATGTCCGTACTTCAGTTGGGGGCATTCAGTTGCCTGTGCCAGAAACCTGGTCATCATTCTTGACTCCTTCCCCTCCTTTCTCTCCCTTTCCACCATTATTTAAATGATGAAACCCTCTCAGTTTTAACGCTTCAGTGTTTCTCAAATCTGCCTCTAGGGGAGGAAGCCTGTATTGACCAGAGTCTGTGCTAGGAATCTTCCAGTTTAGAGATCCCCACAGTGAGGATTCATGTTCCTCAGCTAGGTGAGAAACATACATTGATTTTCAAACGTAGCAGATAAAACCAGGAGCTTGTCTACACCCTTCCATCAATGGGAAATTGAGAAAGGCTCTTGAAGGTTGCTGTGCATGTCAAAACAAATGACAGAGAGGAAAGGTGGTTGAGGGACCTGAGAGACCCCACATGACATCCACACAGCCATGTTTTATCGCACGTTGTTAGGTTCTCCAAGAGCTTGTGCTTTGTGTGCTGGTTTCAGGGTAGTTAGCCGCCAGGGTTCTGGGAAACAGAAAATTGGATGGAGGAGCTTGATTATTCAAATAAAGTAGTTTGACACCTAAATTACCTGGATAATTGCCTCGTTGTGGTCTAGAGCAACCTAAGCCCTAGAACCACTGGAGCCACAGGAAGTCTGAGAGCCATAATTGTCTGTGAGAAACTGAATGGGGCATCTGAGGAGGTGTCTGCAGCATAAGAAATGAAAACAGACTGTTAAAAGTGGCCAATGAGTAACATGTTCATTGTGGTAGGCAAAACATCAACCCAGGTTGGGAGTGAGTCAGGGGGGCAAATTCTGGCTGGTCTCTGACAATTTTCTCACTCTATTGAGTTGATTCATTCCCAGGTAACTTTATGTGGTGTATACATACCCCAGCATTTCCAATAATTAAATTTCCATCCTCCAGGAAGCAGCCCCTAGTTCTTCCTATCCAATTTTGGCTTCTTGTTTATTCCATGTTCACCAGGGGACTCAGTCTGTACTGTATTTATTTACACTTACTTATATGTTGTTTTGCAAGTGTTTTCAAGCCATTTTTCTATCCTGTCTCATGTACCCTTAAGTGGATTTATGTTCTTTCAGATAATCTCTACAGTAGCCATTTCCCCTGTTCCTTTCATTTGCATTTTATAACTCTGTTCATTTGATATTGTCTCATAAAAGTCACCATATAACTTCTTAAAATCTTTCTCCACACATTGCTTCTTACTGCTATTGACTCCAAGTATGAAAACAATGTTATGTGCAGCTAGGATAGAACACATGTGCTGTTAGGCGTTTTCTTTATAGATAATCTGCTTTTAGACACCTCTAAGAAATCTTTGCATCTAAAAACCTAGGTTCCTTGGACATTCTCTGTGTCATTGCCTCCAGCACAATAAGCTGAGCCCCCTCCTGCTGGACTTGGCCTTACTCTGCTTGGAAAACCCTTTCCCCTTCTGTACTTGCCAAGTGAGGGAGAACTCATGCTTCAAAACCTAGCTCCAGGGGCGCCTGGGTGGCTTAGTCGGTTGAGCGTCTGACTTTCGCTTGGGTCATGATCTTGCGGTTCGTGGGTTCAAGCTCCGCATCGGGCTCTGTGCTGACTGCCAGCTCAGAGCCTGGAGCCTGTTTCAGTCTGTGACTCCCTCTCTCTCTGACCCTCCCCTGCTCACGCTGTCTCTCTCTCTCTCTCCTAGAAATAAAAAAAAAAAAAATTAAAAAATTATTTAAAAAAAAACAAACCTAGCTGCAATAGTTTAAAGCCTGGCTCCTCTCCCAACCTACCTGCTCCCATGACACTTTTTACACCTATGCTAAGGCCTATGTCCATTTTTTTTTTTAATGTTTTATTTATTTTTAGGAGAGAGAGAGACAGCGTGAGCAGGGGAGGGTCAGAGAGAGGGGGAGTCACAGACTGAAACAGGCTCTAGGCTCTGAGCTGGCAGTCAGCACAGAGCCCGACACGGGGCTCGAACCCACGAACCGTGAGATCATGACCCGAGCGAAAGTCGGACGCTTAACCGACTAAGCCACCCAGGCGCCCCAACCTATGTCCATTTTTTAATGGTTGTCTCTTTTCACATTGGTCTGTGCCAAAATGATACCTCAAGACCACAGCTTTTTCAGGGCACCTAGGTGGCTCAGCGGGTTAAGTGTCTGGCTTTGGCTCAGGTCATGATCTCATGGTTCATGAGTTTGAACCTTGCATCAGGCTTTGTGCTGACAGCTCAGAGCCTGGAGCCTGCTTCAGATTCTGTGTCTCCCTTTCTCTCTGCCCCTCCACCGCTTGTACTCTGCCTCTCAAAAATAAATTAAAAAACAAACAAAATTTTTAAAAACCCACAGCCTTTTCATCTTTATAACCATACCACCAAATACTGAGTCCTCCACACAGCAGATACTCATAAATGTTAGAGAATAAAAACATTCAGTGGATAACTTCTTGCATAGAATGTTGACACTTCTCTGTTCTATATACCCAATCTCCAAGGTGCCTGCCTGGATTGAATCTTCCAGCTTCATTCCTCATATGCCTCCTCTTCCTCAAGGATCAATGTTCATCTGATCCTCCTTGCCATCATCCCAACTCCCCATTAATTGGTAGGGCCAGAACGGGCCCATGGGTGGTTTAAGTAAATAATGTGTTCATTTATAAAAGATATTTATTCTAATATTTATCTCAATATTTATCTCACATGAACTATGTGCCAGGTACTCCTGGTTCTAGTTGCCAAGGATACATCAGTTAACAAGACAGTCAAAATCTTTGCCTTCATGATGCTTTTATTTTAGTGATTTACTCTGAAGATTATATTGAGAGACAGATTGAGAATGGAAAAGTGAGGTTTTTGACTATTCTCTGATAAATTTAATTCCAGATCTATCTATCATCTATCTGTCTCTACAGATCTTTGTTTTTCCTCTTTGATTTGTTAATTGAGTTCTATCTCTATGTGACTTTCTGTCATCATATTTCCCGGTAATGAACACCAACACATACACCCAGGCCATGCTAGATAGACACTGGCATCTATATACACACACTACACTTCAATAGTTATCTAATGTACACATCACTAAGCATCCATTCACCCAAATATCAAACCTCCCAAGATACAAACCACAAGATATGACATACAAATTATGCCACCTCCCCTATCTGTTCAGATGCATTTTCTAATGTGTGTGCATGTGTGTACACCCAGAACACACCTGCAGACTTTGGCTTTCCTTCCACTTCACCTTCCTTCTTTCTCTGGCAAGGAATGGGATGTGCAAACATGCTCCATTTCATCTGGGGCAGAATCTCTGAAAAGTATCATGTAGTCACATTGGAACAACTTTTAAAATGAGCTGGCCAAGGTGAAGGAGAAAGGGAACAAATACTTACAGACCATCCCCAATAGGCCAGGGCTTTTATATATTTTATTTTATTGAAGCTTTAAAACTATGCAAATAGTAGATATCACTTATCTCCATTTTGTAAATGCAGAAACCAAGCTTAAAAAATATTAAGTAATAGCAGTGTTGTTGGGGGTGTTTGGGTGGCTCAATAAGTTAAACATCTGACTCTTGATTTTGTCTCAGGTTCATCTCACAGTTTGTGAGTGTGAGCCCTACATCAGCTCTGCACTGGCAGCATGGAGCCTGCTTGGGGATTCTCTCTCTCCCCTCTCTCTTTCTCCAAAAAATAAGTAAACTTTAAAAAATAGTGGTATTGGGATTTGAACTCAGACCTGACTGACTCTTAGCTTAGGATTTTTCTTCTCCCATGCTAGGACTGAACTAACAGCAGGGAAGTGTGAGTTTTGGGCTTGGTTTTTCCTCAGCAGTGCAGGGATGTTGATCTGAGCCAGTGGCAAGTGTTATGGATATAGTCCACATTCATGAAACAAAGACTCTGACCTGTAACAAAAGGGGTCTGCATATGTCGGCAGCTGGTAAAACACTATCACAGAGATCTAAGGACAACATATGCCTTTGTGTGTGGCAGCTTACAATTTCTAAATGCTTCCCATCCATTGAACCCCTTTGATCTTCACACCAAGCCCTCTGAAGGATGTAGTACATGCCCATTTTATTTAAGAAAACTGAGGGAAAGCAAAAGAAAAGGATCAATATTTATCAAGGAAATGATTTCCGTGTCTGTCACAGACACACACACACACACACACACACACACACACACACACACACACACACCTTACTGGGGCCTCTCATGGGGCTATGCATTTTCTCACACATGATCTCTGTGAAATGTTATTATTTTACCCATTTTACAGATGAGGAAATATTTGGATCATATGATGAAACATTGAATTTAACACTATTTTCTAGCAAACTCTGCTAATTGGTGTCTAAGTCATCCTGATGGGTGGGTATGACGCAGTCTGCCCTATAAGCTACCAAAGGGGGGGAGGTTTGTTTCACTCAGGGAATGTTTCCTCTAACTCAATCCCTGCTTCTGCAGCTTTATTCTATTTCCTTGTGAAATAGAAATATTTCCTCAGAAAGAATGAAGAATAGCTTCTGGTGGTCCTGTGAGTAATAATTCTTCAGAGCTCTGAAGCCCATTGTGCTGTTGAGGACCATTATCCCCCAGGCCCCATGATTTCACATTACAGTGGACTTAACTCCAAGTGTTGCTCAGTAGAGGCTAAGAGGCATAATGTAAGTGGGTCCACTCTTTTTCATTCTCTGGACCCAGAAGACATACTTCACATGGGTCAAATAACCTTGCAAAAAGCTACTGGCCTGGCCACCAGTGGTGAGTGTGGACTTGAATAGACAGTCAAGGAAGACAGAATGCTGGTGGCCTGGTTTTCCCCATCCTTTTCCACTTGCCCTCCTGTCTCTCACCTCCTAGCTTTTCCCCCTGGACATAGGACACTCTCCATGCTTCTCTCTACAGATCTAAGTTCACTCCTGTTCACTGCCTTTTCCTGCCACTCCTTGCAGAACACACATGTAGATACACACATGAAATCTTGTGCATATACCTCCATTTTAATCCTTTGTTCCCTGACTTGGTTTCTCTCAATTTAGTTTCTCCACAGCTTTCCAGCACTTACATCTGGAATTCAGTAAGGTGCCTCGTGGGCTGTCTTTGTCTCGCTTTATTGTGGTCCCTATGCGTGCATCCCATCACCACCATAGGACTGAACTCTCCCTGTGGGAAGGGACTATATCTTCTCCTACCACTGGATTTCCCTCTACTCCGTGAACACAAGGTGGTCATGTCAGAAGTGACTGGCCTACACATCATCAGATGATTCTCCAAGTCAGTGAATTATTTCTGAAATTCCTATTTAAGTTCTGGCTCTAATTTTGAATGTGAATCTAGCATTTGTCAAGAACAATTTTTCTTGCTTATGATATTAACTCAGGGTGACTGGGAAAGTGTGTGAGAGAGAAAAATATGATTCTAGCATTGAACACAATTGCTTGGACCAATTAACTGAGGCAGTTCACATGTTTATTATGTTTAAACTATTGGGTGATTAATTTAGGGAGTTTTATAGACAGTTTAATACTCTACCAGTATAAGGAATAAGCCAGTTTATATAAAAGAAGACAGAAAGAACACTGAGATATATCTGCATCTGATGATGGATATGACAAGTGAAAGATGGGGACATTAGAAAAATTTCCATCAATTATATAGTTCAGAATGTGGGTACAAATAGTCAACTCATAAATATTGGCATGTAAATTATCTTTAGAAAATTTAAAATCCTAACCTGACTGTTCCTTGCCTGTCAACATGCATCTCGGCTACCCTTCTCCAGTCATTCCCAAATTGGCATTGCAAATCCTTTCCAATGATGTTTATGTAAAAATCATAATTGCTCTGGTAAACTCCTTGGGCAAGCCCAAATTTAAAAATTAGTCCTATAGTTTCTAATATTTCATTGTCCACTTCATTTTTTTGAATGATCAAGAGTTGCCTGAGATTGGCACACCCGGATGACTCAGTCTGTTGGGCGTCTGACTTCAGCTCAGGTCATGATCTCACAGCTCATGAAACTGGGCCCCTCTGCACTGACAGTGTGGAGCCTCCTTGGGATATTCTCTCTCTCTCTCTCTCTCTCCTCTCTCTGCTCCTTCCCCACTCACAATCATTCTCTCTCTTTCTCAAAATAAAGAAATGTGAAAAAAATTAATCCTCCTAAAAAAATAAAAATGCCTTCTAGTGGTGTCAACTCTGTCATGCAACTAGTAATTTTAGTAGGAGGAAAGTGTTTTTGTGAGAGAGCCATTTGATTCAAGTGGCCCAACATAGATCCACCGTCAGTTTGCTTTTTGTATGGCTTTGCCTCTTGTATTTTATTTCTCTGTAATCTGTCATTTATTCAGCAAATATCTAGTAGGTACTTACTATGAACCAAGAACTATACTGTACTTGTGGTTCGATAGCAACACAATATTACTGTTTCTCCTAATTAGCAGATATTTTAAAAGCCTAATAAAGGGATGTCTGGGTCGGTGAAGCATCCAACTTCAGTTCATGTCATGATCTCACATTTCATGAGTTTGAGCCTTGCATTGGGCTCTGTGCTGACAGTTCAGAGTCTGGACTCTGCTTTGGATTCTGTGTCTCCCTCTCTCTCTGCCCCACCTCTGCTAACACTCTGTCTCTCTCTCAAAAATAAACATTAAAAATTAAAAAAAAAAAAGGCGGCGCCTGGGTGGCTCAGTTGGTTAAGCGTCCGACTTCGGCTCAGGTCATGATCTCACGGTTTGTGGGTTCAAGCCCCGCGTCGGGCTCTGTGCTGACAGCTAGCTCAGAGCCTGGAGCCTGCTTCGGATTCTGTGTCTCCCTCTCTCTCTGACCCTCCTCTGCTCATGCTGTCTCTATCTCTCTCTCAAAAAGAAATAAAACATTAAAAATTTTTTAAAAAGGAAGACTAAAAAATAATTAAAAAAAAAAAAAGCCTAATGAAGAAGGCTATATTAGGAAAACAGCTATTAAGAAGAAGTTGATTAATTTTCCCTATCCCTGGAGGTTTTGCTATTTGGGGGGCAGGCAGTGGTGAGAGGGTCAATATTGCCGGACAGATACGTCTTCCTCACCTTAGCTCCTGGCCTGGATAGGAGGAGTAGGGGGTTGCCTGTACTCATAGTCCCCTCCCCCATACCTTCTCACCCTTATTTTCTTGCTCCAGCTCTTCCCCCTCAACCAAGAGGGAAGCTGTCACTGTAATTAAGCAGTCTGTAATCAACAAGGTCCCATTAAGAAATAATGAGGCCAGTAATGCAGTACGTGCTATTGATGGTGGATTAGTGAAACTCATGTGGTTTCCTCTAACTCCCCTACTTTCTGAGGAAGTGGGAGTGGAGAAACTGTTGACTCAGCACTCTTAGCATTAATCTCTGTGTTCCCCATACACTCCCAAATTAACTTCCTTGCTGAAGGTGAACGTATCGGATGGGACACAGCTCCCCACTGTACGTGGGAGTGCCTTGCTGGTAGGGTCACATCACAGTCAGATCTGTATTCCCTGCATTTGCACATCATAAATGCCCAATAAATGCTCCATGAATGCTGGGAGAGGGTGAGCCAAAAGCACAGGACCCAAGGGTCCTGCTTTCTTACTTAAAACTTTCTCAAATAGATTGTGGCTCCATTAGCATCTAGGTAAATATCATTGACTGAAGGGGTTCATGGTATTAAGGACCAAGGGCTCTTTTCTCACCATTCCCATATTGAATCCTGCCTCTATTGTAATTATCTGTGTATAGGGGCATACGTTCTTGGGCAACAGGGACTATTTTACATAGTTTTATATTCCGCAGAGTGTATATTGAGTGCTTCTGAGCCCCAGTAAAGCTCTTGTTCTTGTCTTGCAACAGCAAGGATTGGGACGAGACATAAAGAAAAACTGCCATGCTAGAAAGTCAATGGACAAATCCCCAGAATATCCTTCTCTGTTGATTTTCCTGAGTCCAGTGGAACAATGAAAGCTACAGTGACTACTAATCAATCTAGCGGTTCATGAAATGCTCCATGTGATCTTCTCTGTCAAGGGAACTTGCTCTGTATTAGGATGTTGTTCATCCACTTTCCTAAAGTGAATACCATAGAGTCTAAAGAGGCTTTTACGTGAAAGCAGGAGAATGGTTTCTCAGAGCGTCTTTCAACCCAAAGCTTCTGAAAACTCATGCAATCTTAACACCTCTTGAGCTTATAGTTTTTTGGTTTTGCCTCAGCTCAGGGATCGAAGCTGGGTGGGCCCATCAGGCAACTAGAAGATAGAAGTTCACACAAAACATTTCTCTACTTTTACACTACTGTCTCAAAGTTGTACCTCTCAAGTTGTTCTTCTCAAGGAAAGAAAGAGTTTATAACTTCTTTTAAGGTAGAAAGCTTTCCTGAAGGACGCAATGTGGTGTGGTGGTTAAAGGCATAAATTTCAAGTCACATAGGTCTGGATTTCAATCCAGGAGAGCTCCAATTCACTCTCCTGGGCAAGTTACTTAACCTTATCTCTGAAACGGTGGTAATAATACCTACCACAAAAGTATGTGAGGATTAATAGAAAAGAAGGACGTAAGGTTCTTCCTAGCATGGTGCTTGGCTGATGGTGAATGCTTGAAAATGATAGCTAAGAAGAAAAAAGCCAAACTAACTTAACTCCCTCCTTTTCTAATAAATGCTATGTAATTTTGTCTAGATTTGTATGAACTTTGTGATTGTTCTCATGTGACTTTGTGTTTTGTTTCCCCACTTAGACTGTAAGTTCCTCTGGGAGTTGGTATGCTTTGATATTATTTTTTGATATATTTGAATTTCACAAAAGATTTTAGGGCATGGCCCCTGCCCAGGTACCAAATAATTATTATTGGCCCACCTGCCAGTTTGAAGTCATGAAATGTGTTATTTGATCTATATCAGAGGAGCTTGCTCTGTATTAAGATATAGTTGATCCATTTTCCTAAGTGCATCGAAGGGAGTCCAAAAAACATATGTGGTTTGAAGAAAACAGAAGTTAGGAACATACATGTACACTGCAGTGATAGGGAAGAAGAGAAGACCTGTGCAGTAAATAGGGCTGCATGAGAAAATTTGGCCCATTAGACTTGGCTGAGCCCACACACTGAATAAAACCTTCTCTTTCAGGGCTGGAGGCACGAGATTTGCCAGTCTGGAAACATGAACTCCTGGACTGAAACCACAGCTGCAGGGTAATCTTGGTACTGGGGGTCATCTCCATAATCCTCTTTGCTCCCCCAAACTAGACTTCTCTTTTCCCTTGTTTCTTCTCCTGATGAGTTTCCTTTTCTCCTCGTCTGTTTATTTTTTTTCCATATCTGTGTGTGTTCTCCATTTTTGGAATCATTTATAACAAAGGTTTTGTCTTGGTCCAGCTTGTTCCTATTACCCTGCATCTTTGAGCTTGGCTGTCTGCTTACTCTATCATGTTTTGAGCCTAGAATAAAACAAATGCCTCCTGATATCCATTCCTCCTAGAGAAACCCTGCTTGCTAGATCAGACCCTTTCCACACTGCATCAGAGATCTCCTGTCTTGGCTATCAATGTCATAGATTGCTACCAGAAGTGTGGACAATTGAGACAACAGAGAACCCTTCTTAAAATAGTGAAAGGACTTGGAGGCCTTTGGCTTAAAGAATGTGGAACTTAATCCCTGAGAATTTAGGAGGTATAGACGCCTCTGCCAGCCTTCATCCTTCCTGCCCCATGATGTCAGCATTTGTACATTTGAGACATGTAATAAAGAGTATTAAATGACATTGCTCACCTGGCAACATACTGATGAGTTCCATGACATGTCCCACAAAGGGGTAGGTTGATTTGAACAGTAGAAGGCTTTTGCTATTTGGGATATGGGAATGGGGGAAGTGGAGCCAGAAAATGTTTTATAGGACAATGAGAGAAGAAACGGCAGAAACACCCAAAGTACAGTTGACCTACCTAAAAGTTGGATATAAGGCCTTCCAAACTGAGGCTTTTGTAACACAAAATATGTTAAAGCCAAAAGTCTCGTGCCCATAATATTTCTCTAGATATGTCTCCTGAAGCAAGGGAAACAAAAGAAAAAATAAACTATTGGGGGACACCTAGCTGGCTCGGTTGGTAGAGTATGCATCTCTTGATTTCAGGATTGTGAGTTCAAGCCCCATGTTGGGCATAGAGATTACTTAAAATCTAAAAACTCCTTAAAAATAAACCATTGGGACTACATCAAAATAAGAGTCTTCTGCACAGCAAAGGAAACAATCAACAAAACTAAAAAAAAAAAAAACCTTACTGAATGGGAGAAGATATTTGCAAATGATATCTGATAAAGGGCTAGTATCCAAAATATATAAAGAATTCCTACAACTCAACAGCAAAAAACAAATAATCCAATTCAAAATGGGCAGAAGATATGAACAGACGTTTCTCCAAAGAAGACATCCAGATGGCCAACAAATATATGAAAAGATGCTCAACACCACTGATCATCAGGGAAATACAAATGAAACCACAATGAAATACCATCTTATACCTGTCAGATGGCTAAAATTAAAAACTCAAGAAACAAACGTTAGTGAGGGTGTGGAGAAAAAAAGAATCCTCATTCACTGTTGTTGGAAATACAAACTAGAGCAGCCATCTGTAAAACAGTATGGGGTTTCCTCAAAAAGTTAAAAATAGAACTACTCTACATCCCAGCAATCACACAATCACATGACTGGGTAGTTACTCAAAGATTATGAAAACACTAATTCAAAAAGATGTATACACCCCTATGTCTATTGCAGCATTATTTATAATAAACAAGTTTTGGAAGCAGCCCAGCGTCCATTGATAGATGAATAGATTTTAAAAATATGTGATATATATAATGGAATATTACTCAGCAATGAAAAATAATGAACTCTTGCCATTTGCAATAACATGAATGGAGCCAGAGAGTATTATGTTAAGTGAAATAAGTTAGTCAGAGAAAGACAAAGACCATATGATTTCACTCATATGTGAAATTTAAGAAACAAAACAAATCAACATGGGGGATGGGGGAAAGAGACAAACCAAGAGACAGACTCTTAACTATAGAGAACAAACTGATGGTTACCAGAGGGGAAACGGGTGGGAGGATGGGTGAAATAGGTAATGGAGATTAAGAGTACACTTATCTTGATGAGCACTGAATGATACACAGAATTATTGAATCACTCTATTATACACTTGAAACTGATACAACAATATATGTTAACTACACTGGAATTAAAATAAAAATTTTAATTTTAATTTTTAAAAAACCAGAAGGCTCCTGCTTTCAGATAGGGATATTCCTAAACCTACCAAAGAATCTATAACACCTGTCGTGGGTAGGAAGCTCTTCTGGAGCCTAACCGTAATCATTCCAGTGTTTTTTCATTTGCCTGTAGTAATGTGTTGCTTTGTAATTGTTCTTGGGTTGATTTTATTGTGGGTGTTTTGCCTTCACAGGTAACCTCCTGGGTAGGGCCTGACTCTTCAGAGGAATTTTTTAATCTCCCCCCAGAGGTGCCCACGTCAAGGCGGTGCTAGAGCAGAAGCTCAAGAGCAGTGATTAACCAACCACAGTTGAAAGCCCAGAAAATAAAACAATCAACATCCTGCATCTGAGGACTTTGCTCCAGACTGAGACATAATCCAACCATTTCCTTTTCCTAAAATAAGTGTTGACTGAAGGGGTCTATGTGTGATTTTGAGAGGAAAGAGCAAATGGAACTGCAGAACTCAGGTACCGCTTTGCCTTGTGTCTGAGGCTGTGAAAGGGGAAAAGAAGTGAACTCTTCTTTGAGATGGATGAACAAACAGGAGGGAAAGAGCCTTAAGATTCAGTGGAGAAAGGCTTACTGGAGCCTTCTGTAGTGCAAGTCAACTACCCTAGTTTCAGCGTGTTTGCGTTCCTTGCCATTCCCACATGTAATTCTGTCTTGGCAAGAACCCCACACTGAATGTTCTCAAAGTACTTTGTAGACTTTAATTAGTTCTGTGGGAAGTAAGGCAAAACTTAGCCTTCATTCTGCCACAGAGATGATGGCAGTGGGGGTAGAAGGAAGGTAACAAGAAGATGGACACGCAGAGCAGCTGAGCAATAACTGAAGCCCATGTGGTACAGGAGGGGCTAGGGCTAAAACCCCTGAGTCCTGTGTCCCGAAAAATATTTCTTAGCCTTCCAGATTCCTAAACAGGTAGTGGGTTCATCCTACTAACCTACTTTGTTAGGGTGTTGTTGATGAATCTATCCTAGATGATAGGTTTGGAAGATTGTTAAGGAAAGCATGTCATTAAGTCCCTACTCACCCCCTCCTCGACAAATAGCCCTGGAGGGAAGTGGGTGTTAGCCAGAGCTGGAAGGCCTCCACTTCAATGGAGGACTGAGATTCTGCAACAGGAATTTTACAAGAGTGAGGGAAATCAATATTGGGGGTGATGGGTGAGGGTAGGGAAGGCCTAGAATAGGTAACACATGGTCAGATAGTCCAGAAAAGATCATCAAGAAGTGACTGAACTCCACTAAAGTCATTATGGATGGCTGCTTTCCTAAAATTCAGGACAGTTTTGGTAGTAGTTTCCTTTTCTAAAAATAGATAACCTCTCCGAGCCTATCAGAAGAGAATTGAGTGTTTTGCAAATTATATACAAGGTTTAGGCCTGGGATTGTTCTGTGTTTCTCTGGAAGTCATTTAAGTGTTTGAGCTCTGAAATCAGAGACCTGGGTTTGAATCCTTCTTTGCCAATTCCATCTATCTATTTGAACTTGAGTAAGTTATTTCTCTAAACCTTAATTTTCTCATCTATAAAATGGGCCCAGTAATAGTAATTAACTCAGAGGTTTGTTGTGAAAGTTAAATGCAGCAGTTTAGGTACAGCCTCAGCACAGAGCCTGGCATGTACCATCACCTCACTCTCCTTTCTGTGTGGGTTATCCACTTTGGAGGTTATCCATGGTCATTTCTTTAGTCAAGTCCCAATCTTTTTCCTGGTTTCTTGGCTTTCTTCTCCCACACTTCATCAGTGAGAAGTCAGGGAACACTAATACCAAATTCTTTCTCATGTCATTAGGACAGAGCAGAATTAGGAAGGTCAACCTGCTGCTGTAAAAAATATTATGTAGATTAATAAAGCTCTGCACCCTAGATATGTTCTCATAAAGCCTGTTAAGTGGCTATTTTTATGTTGGGTAATTTTTAGATGACTTTCTTTACGATTCTGAAGTAATAGTCTCATAGAAACAAGAATCACAGTTAAGGGAAGAGGAACTAATATTTGAATGTGAGACATTTTCCATATCCACAACTAATTGAATCCTCCCGGTCACCCAATAAAGAGGTCATTATTATTCCCATTTTATGGATTAAACAACTGAAACTCAGAGCGGCTAAGTAATTCGCCCGAAGTCATTCTTATAGAGATAGGGAAAGCTAAATGTGAATGTAGTTCTGCCTCCCAAATCTGTCCACTTTCTACTCATAGACAATCCTTCAAAACCTACACAAAACTCACACTTCAAGTAATTCACTTTTGCCAATGGTTCATTTACATGCATTTAAGTTTCCCACAAAAATTCCAGAAGAACTTGATTAATCAGTTCACAGGATCTTGAGTATTAATTTATTTATAAAATATTTTTCCTTATGGTTTAAAACAATAGATATCTACTTTAAGAAATGATTCATATTTCCTTCAATAGTATGGTATGTCAAAGCTGAGTGTTGCCAAATAATAAAGAGAACATACTGTTTGGTCCCTTTTATATAAAACTCTAGAACATGCAAGTTATTCCACAGTGACAGAAATCAGATTTGTGGCTGCCTGGGCAGGGGTTGAGGGCAAAAGGGGAAGATGGCAAAGGGGCAAGAAGGAAAAACTTCTGGGGATGAGGGATATGTTTTATTACCTTGACTGTGATGCTGGTTTTGCAAATGTATACTTATGCTAAAATCTATGAAAATTTAAAAATATATATATTAATAACCTATACACAGATGTAATGCTGCGTTAAAAGTAAAAACAGAGTATCGATTTCACTGGATCTCAGTGTATGTAAAAATATGTTGCTTTCTACACATCACAGCAAAGCTGTTCCATGAGGCTGTGAGCTGATGGGGGACAAAGGCTGCCTCTTACTGGTTCTTAATCTCTAGCATCTAGTGCTGTGCCTAGGACAGACATTCTCAGTAAATGGTGAGCAGAGGTTGTTGTTTCTTTGGAATTCCCACTGATTCCATAGAATTCAAGTGTTTAAGCAGTTTGCTAAACACTCATCAGATTGCCTGAACTGAAAGAGCCATGTCAAGATGCTTTTGCAAGTGTCTCAGTTCTCCATGGTTCCAATTTACACTTAACGATAAACCTGGGAAGAAATGACAGTGATACGTTAACTAAACTTGTTCTGGTGTCAACTAACTTTGTGAGTATCTGTGTCTACTTTGAAGAAAGGGTCGTAAGAGAACTGAAGACTGATAAGAGGAACATGTATGAGAACAGAGTGTGTTTAAACTGTAGGTTGTAACTACAGGCTTACTATTCCAATCTTGTTAATATATTCAGATGGTGAAGTCCATGTAATAGCGTTTCTCACACCTCCTATGCACCCTCAACACATGAGCTCCCGTCCTACTCCACCATTAAAACCATCTAATGCTAACTCCTACAACCTCCCTCCCCTTGGCCTCTAAACTCTTATAATCATGTGGCTTTGCTTCCAAGTCTCATGTTAATTAGAGAAGTATATGGTCTTACTACCTTTAGAACAACCTCTCCACTCTTCTTCCCACGCCAACTTCCTTTTTACCCATTCTTGACATATGTTCTCATTTTTCTCACCCTAAAATAACCTTTCTTTGAATCTCTTTCTCCTGAAACTTCAATTCCCTCTCAGCCTTTACTCCATCAGCTTTCCAAAGTCCCCTTCTCCTTCATTCCTGATCTTGGCTTATGGAATCACCATCCACAGTCTTTCAAGCTAAAAGCTTTTCAGTTATCCTCATTATATCAAGTTGATCATCCAGGCTTATGATCAATGGAATTGTATTTCAGAATCATCTCTTGAAGACATTTCTCTTCTCTGCCCTGCTTTGGTTCAGACTCTGATCGCTAGTACCCTGAACTATTGCAACAGCCACCATTTACTTCTTTCTACTAGGTGTCTTCCATCTCCAGCCCAACTTCCACATCACTACCACCACCAGAATTAATCTTTCTAGAATATGAATCTGATTTGGTCACTCCCCTGCTTAAACTTTGGCTCTGTATCTCTATGAGATACAGGTAAGCCCCTTGGTGTGCCTCTAACTGCCCATAAATCCAGCTTCCATGGGCTGACTCTAGGCTGCTGCCACATTGAGCTTCCACATTGTCTCATGCTCTGTGAGGCCACATGCTTATTTCATAAGGAAACTTCTTACCTGTCTTTCAGTACTGCCTAACTATTACCACTTCCAAGAACACTACACAGATACAATTCCTTCCAAGGAGATGCTTTCTCCCCTGTATGCCCATAGCAATTTGTTTATATATTCATTTTAACATTTATTGTGTTGTTTTAAAGTTTTTGAAAAAAATCTCTTTTTCTCTACCACCTCTCAATAAACTAATCTCATTCAGGACAAGAATAAAATTTTCTTTGTCATTGTATCTGCCCAGAGCAATAATTGACGTGTTACTAGAGGCCAATAAGCATTTTGTTGAGTGAGTGACTGAACCAGCAGCAATTTTCTACTGGGCAGTCCCAGGCAGCTGATGTGAAATTATCACTGTTTTTTCCAGTATACAAAAGGAAGTGCAGTAAGAAAGTATGCTACTGCAGTTGCAGGGCAATATACCCCGAAGACAAATGCAAAAGACAGTTGCTCTTTTTCTATTGCTTAGATTAACTGATATTTTCTTTTTTAAAGGGCATTTATTTATTTTTGAGAGACAGAGTGAGCACAAGTGGGGGAGGGGAAGAGAGAGAGAAGGAGTCACAGAATCTGAAGCAGGCTCCAGGCTCTGAGCTGTCAGCACAGAATCCTACATGAGGCTCAAACTCACAAACTGCAAGATCATGACCTGAGCTGAAGTCAGACGCTTAACCAATTGAGCCACCCAGGCACCCCTATATTTTTTTTAACATTTAAAAATGTTTATTTACCTTTTGAGGAGAGAGTGCAAGAGGAGGGAGGCAGAGAGGGAGAACAGAAGATCTGAAGTGGGCTCTGTGCTGACAGCAGACAGCTCCATGTGGGGCTTGAACTCACAAACCATGAGATAGTGACCTGAGCTGAAGTTGAATGCTTAACCACCTGAGCCACCTAGGGGGTCCCTATTTTATTTTTTTTAATTCAGGGGCGCCTGGGTGGCTCAGTTGGGGACGCATCGGACTTCACCTCAGATCATGATCTCACAGTTCATGGGTTCAAGCCCTACATCTGGCTCTGTGCTGACAACTTGGAGCTTGGAGCCTGCTTCGGATTCTCTGTCTCCCTCTCTCTCTGCCCCTTCTCCATGCTCTCTCTCTCCCTCTGAAAAATAAATAAACACTAAAAAATATTTTTTAATTCAAATTTTAGTTAATGTAACAGTGCAATATTGGTTTCAGGAGCAGACTTCAGTGATTTATCACTTACATACAACACCCAATGCCCATCATAACAAGTGCCCTCTTTAATACCCATCACCCATCTAGCCCATCATCCACCCACTTCCCTCCATCAGCCCTCAGTTTGTTCTCTATCATAAAGAATCTTTTGTGGTTTGTTTCCCTCTCTCCTCTTCCCCGCTCCATCCCCCCATATGTTCATCTGTTGTTGTTTTTTCTAAAATTGCACTTATAAGTGAAATCATATGGTATTGGTATTTCTCTGATTGGCTTATTTCGCTTAGAATAACACATTCGAGCTCTGTCCATGTCATTGCAAATGGCAAGATTTCATTCTTTACAATGACTAATATTCCATTGTATATATACCACATCTTCTTTATCCATTTATTAATCAACAGACATTTGAGTTTTCTCCATAGTTTGACTATTGTTGATAATGCTGCTATGAACACTGAGGTTCATGTACCCCTTTGAATCTGTATTTTTGTATTCTTTGGGTAAACACCTACTAATGCAATTGCTAGATCTTAGGGTAGTTCTGTTCTCCAGGGTAGCTGCACCAGTTTGCATTCCTACCAACAATGCTAGAGTGTTCCCCTTTCTCTGAATCCTCACCAACACCTTTTGTTTCTTGTGTTGTCAATTTTAGCCATTCTGACAGGTGTGAGATAGTATCTTATCATGGTTTTGATTTGTTGATTTATTTTAAATGTGTGTTGTTTTCATCTTCTAACTCCAAAATCCTTTTTTTTTTTCCTTCCTGTTTTATTTATTCCTATATCTCAAGCACTTGGAACAGTGACTGGGACATAATAGGAATTTGATAAATATTCTTTCAATGAGTGAATATATTTTTATTATTCTCAGATATTTCATATATTTGAATATGTGAATATATATTTCATATATAAAAGAACATATATAACATAAATATAAATATTAAATAAGTAAAACAAATAACTATGTGCCTCCCACCCAGCTAAGAAATAAACTATTATTAATATTAGTGAAGCCTCTTTTGTGTATCTATCTGATTACATCCGTTTTCTCCTCTTCTGGAGAAAACCTCTATTCCAAATTTTGTGCTTACCATTCCTTTCATTTCATTATGTTTCACTACACATAGATCCTTTGATGATAAAGTACTTAAACTTCAATGCGTTTGAGCTTTTCTAAATATTCTGTCATGATGTATGAATTCTTTAGTGACTTGCTTTTTTCTCTCAACATCATGTTTATGAGATTCATCCCCGTTGCAACATATAACTTTAGAAAATCATCTTAACTGCTGTATTAAATAGTTAAATGAGTGAATATGCCTGAATTTATTTAGCCATTCTCCCGTCAATAACCGAGTTGTTTTCAGACCTTTGTTTTTACAAACAATATTGTTATAAACATTGCTGTATAGATCTTTAGGAACGTATATGCAGAATTTTCTCTAGGATATATATTTACAATTAGGACTGCTCGTCACAGATAATATCATACTCAATGGTGAAAAACTGAAAGCTTTCTCTCTAAGATCTGGAAGAAGACAAGGATGCTCACTCTCACCACCTCTGTTCACAAAAGTACTGGAAGTCCTAGCCAGAGCAATTTGACAATAAAACGAAATAAAAGGCATCAGAATGGGAAATCAAGAAGGAAAATTATCTCTGTTCATAGATAATATGATCTTGTATGTAAAAAAACCTGAACATTCCACCAAAAAACCGTTAGAACCAATAATCAAATTCATTTAAGTTGCAGGATACAAAAGCAACACACAAAGATCAGTTGTGTTTCTACATATTAACGATCAACAATTGGGGCGCCTGGGTGGCTTAGTCGGTTAAGCGTCCGACTTTCGCTTAGGTCATGATCTCGCGGTTCGTGGGTTCGAGCCCGCGTCGGGCTCTGTGCTGACTGCCAGCTCGGAGCCTGGAGCCTGTTTCAGTCTGTGACTCCCTCTCTCTCTGACCCTCCCCTGCTCACGCTGTCTCTCTCTCTCTCTCTTCTAGAAATAAATAAAAATAAAAAATAAAAAAACAATCAACAATTAAAAGGAAAATTAAGAAAATAATCCCATTTACAATAGCACCAAAAGACAGGGGTGCCTGACTGGTTCAGTTGGTAGAGCATGTAACTCTTGAGCTCCGGGTCAAGAGTTCAAGCCACATGTTGGGCACAGAGCTTACTGTAAAAACAAAAACAGGGGCGACTGGGTGGCTAGTCGGTTAAACGTCCAACTTTGGCTCAGGTCTTTACCTCACAGTTTGTGAGCTTAAGCCCCACATCCGGCTGTCTGCTCTCAGTGCAGAGCCCACTTTGGATCCTCTGTCCCCTCTCCTGCCTCTCCCCAGCTCACATTCTCTTTCTCTCTCTCTCAAAAATATATAAAAAATTTTTAAAAACTATAACATCAGAAAGAATAAAGCAACTGTATTTAAATTTTTTTCTTTATATTATGGTGTCTTAATTTTTCTTTTTTGCTGGCTGGGGAGAGGCCACCCTTCCAGAGGCTAGCCAATTCTTCGAAACAGCAAAGAGCTCAGCTAGGACCATGACTTTGATATGCAAATTAACCAATTCAGTCATGCCTCCTCTATCTAGCCAATGCATACAGGAAGCAATATTCCCCTGCTTTATTCATCCCAAGGCCAGCTACCAGGAAACTAGAGATGTACAGCTCAAAACCCACCAAAATTATTCAAACTAGCCAATCCTAAATTGTCCACTATGCCCTGCCTTGCTTTTTGCATGGAAACTCCAAAAAGATTAGGTCGTGATCTCTTGGGTCCCTGAGATGGAGCCCCACATCAGGCTCTGCACTGACAGTGTGAACCCTGCTTGGGATTCTTTCTTCCCACTTCTCTCTCTCTCTGCCCCTCCTCCTCTGGCACACATGCTCCCTCTCAAAATAATTAAATAAAGAAATAAATAACAAATAAAATTTCACCTCTGACAGAGTGTTTGAATTCACATTTTATGGATTGCTAGAGAGTTTGAGCATCTTTTCAGATGTTCATTGGCTATTTGGATTTCCACTTAAATGAATGACCTATTCATGTCTTTTGTCCATTTTTCTATTGTTCTGTTTGTCTTTTCAATTGATTTTTATCACTTCTTTGTATATTCTGTGTGTAAAGCCTTTACAAGCTAATCAAGTAGCAAATATCCCCCAGTGGTGGCTTGTCTTGTCATTTTTAAAATGGAAACAGTTGAAAAAAATAATCTTTTTTATGTGGTCAAATTTCTCCATCTCTTCCATTATGAGGTACTCTATTTATATCTTGGTTTAAGATTTTTTTTAACCCTGAGATCACAAAGATATTCTATGTTTTCTCCTAAAAAAATAAAGTTGTGGCATAATTGAATTTTGAAGAAGTGTGAGAACCTGGAATGGTAAATCGAGAGAGGCTTTCCTTCTTTCATAGGAGGCAGATGCCCCAAAATGGTCTACCTACATGAAGTTAGAGCCAAAGCTGCTGTAGAGAGAATTGGTCTAACCTCAAGAAGGGTTTCCTGTGGATGAGGGTTTGCAAAGTTTCATTGGCTTATTGAAGCAATGGAGTCTATTTCATTTTGTTTGGTAGCAGGGGGTGGTTGCTTGAGGGTCGTTGAACACTAGAAAGATTATAATTCAACTGGATGGGAAGAGGTGAAGAGGCAAGGGACAGATAAAATGATTACTAGTTCTCTGTGAACCTATATATATATCACTAACAGGCTGCAAGGCACAAAGTAAAAATAAGTGTGTACAGCTCTGTCTCTGTTTTCATACTTACCCCCTTATCTTTCACTTAGAACTTTCTATATAGCAGAAATAAAACAATCTCAAGAGAATATGGTGAAAACCACAGTGGAAAAGATAAAAAGTACAGCACTGAGAGTTAGAAAACCTCTACTTAAGGACCAGTAGAAGTGTGGACTTCTGTCAAAGACTCATCTTCTCTGGAGTCTTTGAAAGTCAAACTAAAGTGACTTTCAGTGGAGGAAAGAGACCTTTGGAGCTATTTGGATTTGGCAGAGGATTTTTTCTCAGTCTCATGATTGGGTCATCTGAAAAATCCTTTTCGTTCTTTTTTTTTTTTAATGTTTTATTTATTTCTAGGAGAGAGAGAGAGACAGCATGAGCAGGGGAGGGTCAGAGAGAGAGGGAGTCACAGACTGAAACAGGCTCCAGGCTCTGAGCTGGCAGTCAGCACAGAGCCCGACGCGGGGCTCGAACCCACGAACCGTGAGGTCATGACCTAAGCGAAAGTCGGACGCTTAACTGACTAAGCCACCCAGGCGCCCCAAAATCCTTTTCGTTCTGCTTAACCCAGGGTGGCCTCCCCAACAAGGAGAACATTTCAGAAGGAGCCAGTAGAGAAGGTTTGGGAAAGACAAGGAGACAAAAAGCCTGGCCTCTATAGGAAAGCAGGAGTGAAGTGAGAAGCACCAGAGGAATAGACTGACAGAGTGGGGATGAATGACACTCCTGGCTCCTCCAAAGGGACATCACCATCAATCTTTAGTTTTTCATCTAAGCTAGTGAAGGGGAGCAAGAGAGGAAGGACAATGCAGTGTAAATTATTACACAGCCCTTGGCTTTCAGAGAACTGCCAGTAAAAGAGATTTATGGAGTGAAAACCTCAAGCATAGGGTTCTAGGAAATGCTCACACCACCTTCAGGCACACTTATCAACTATATCTGTGCACTCATGCATGTGCCCCTCCCCATGTGCATCCACATACATTCACCCCCATAGAAAGAGCGTGTATGTAATAGTGTGCAACATAATTTCATTACACTGCAGAAATAACCCTGACTGTTCTTCTGCTTCTACCAGGCTCCAGGGTAGATCCAACCACTGATGTGAGTTTTGTTCAGGTTGACATAATATAGAGCGGCACCTTAAAAGAGATGAGTTGCAGAAGTTGCACTAAGGATTTCAAACTGAATATAGGGAATGATTTTTCTTGACGAAGGATATGAGGTAAGCAGTGTTGCATGCAGGTTATTCCTTTAACTATGTATAAAAGGGAGTTAAGTTTTCGTCACTAGAAACAGGAAGACTAATAAGAAGGAGACTCTGCCATTGAACAGATAAAAAAAAAGTGCCTTTTGGAAACCTAAGATAAAAATAAGGACTGGGGACACCTGGGTGGCTCAGTCGGTTAAGTGCCCAACTCTTGATTTCACCTCGGGTTATGATCTCACAGTTCGTGAGTTCACGTCCCGCATTGGGCTCTACCAGCATAGAGCCTGCTTGGGATTCTCTCTCTTCCTCTTTCTCTCTCCCCCTCCCCTGCATGCATGCTTTCTTGTTCCCTTTCTCTCAAAATAAGTAAATAAATACTTTAAAAAAAAAAAAAAAGGACTGTAACTGCCAAGATGAGACAGGTTGATCTTAGGGTAATGTGTATCTGTCTCCTGTTTCTTCTGTTTCCAATATTCTGGGAGTTGGGGTACAGCCAGGAACTGGGGAAGAGGGATCTTTGCTCTCATGCCCTTGGTTGTTTATTGCCCCGTCTGGGTTTCTCAGGAGTTCACTCAGAGGCTTGCAGACAAGGACTTCTGAGCCAAGCCCATGGCTAAGTCCTGGCTGGCGTGAATCAGCCTCTTAAACAGAGAGGCAAAGGGAAGGGAGACTTGGGTTGTTGAGAGGGCAGCTCAGCTATCCTCCTGCTGTGTTGGCTTTTACACACCCTATATTGATTGTGACCACTCTTCCTTTCTTCCCTTGTTTCAAATGTTAATGATTGGGCATTACTTTGGGCATTTAACTTTATTCTCTCATGCTTTAATGGTAACAACATCTAAGACTTGCCTGCATAAGACTTTAATATGTTTAAGAGCAATTGCAGAATCATCATAGAGCCTTATGATATAATAATTTCAGTTGTATTTGTTTTTATTTGCAGTTTATTAGGTTGAACCATATGTGACTGCTGACATGTTTGAACTTTTTGACCTACCAAATAGCAACCTTGTAAATTTCACCTATTAAGAACCTACTGTATGTGGGGCACCTGGGTGGCTCAGCCAGGTGAGTATTCAACTCTTGATTTCAGTTCAGGTCATGATCCTAGGGTAATGGGAATGAGCCCCACATCCAGCTCTATGCTGAGTATGAAGCCTGCTTGGGATTCTCTCTTTCCCTCTGCCCCTCCCTCCCCTCTCTCTTCCTAAAATAAAAAAATTTTTTAAAAGAACCTACGGTGTGTTTAATAAGAATATAGGCCACTGTGGTAGAATAGCAAAAACCAGAGCCAAACTGCCTTTTTTCTTTTTTTTTAGGTCAGCTTCACTAGTCTTACACACTTTTTCTGTGTCTCCCCTTCCTCGTCCTTAAGATGGAGATAAAAATAGTACTCACCTCACAAGTTCATTGTGAGAATTTCAATTAGCTGTCATATATAAAGCACTTAGAATAATGCCTAACTCAAGGGCACCTGGGTGGTTCAGTCAGTTAAGCATCCGACTTCAGCTCAGGTCATGATCTCATGATTCATGGGTTCGAGCCCCATGTCGGGCTCTGTGCTGACAGCCAGCTCAGAGCCTGGAGCCTGTTTCAGATTCTGTGTCTCCCTCTCTCTCTGACCCTCCTCTGCTCACGCTTTCTCTCTCTCTCTCTCCCAGAAATAAATAAAACATTTTAAAAATTAAAAAAAAAGAATAATGACTAACTCAAAACAAGTTCAATATAAATATTGACTATTATTACATGCTAGTCACTGCTACCTGTTTAATTTTATTATTAAATATTTCAGGCACACAAAAAGGTATAGATAATAAGAAAATTAACACTTACGTGCTCACCTTCCTGCTTAGAAATAAAACATGACAGATATAATGGAAACCTCATAGAAACCCTTCCCTTATCACATTGCTGTCCCTCTGTTCTCAGAGGTAACTTCTGTCCTGGATTTGATGCTTATCATTATTATCAAGGTTTTTATGCTTTTACTACATATTTGTGTAACTTAAGCTATATACAGAATTGTTTTATATGTTTCTTAATTTTTATAAGTGGTGTCATACCGTACTTATCCTTCAACTTGCTTTTGTCATTCAATATTATAATTTTGATATTTATCTTTGTGGATTCACGAAACTCTAATTTATTCATTTTACCTACTCTGTAGTATTCCACTAAAAAGAATGTGCCAACAGTTTATTTAGTCAGTCTCCTTTGGGGCAACATTGAAGTTGCTTCCAAATCTTCACTATTACAAACTCATTTTTTAATTTCATCAGCCAATTTATATTGAGAAAATGGCACGTGTAGCTAAGTGGCCTGATCAAGGGGAAGAGTGATAAGCAGTTACTTCAGATAAGTAGCCAAAGATTTTCTTCAGGAGGATATTGAGTAGGGGAGTGATTTATTTTTTAAAAGATTATGGTGGCTACTATCATAATACTCAGGAGGTAAAAATGGAAACAGAAAGACTGGCTAGGAGTTTATTGTTATCATTTGAATGAGAGGTGATGGTGACTTAGATCAGGGTAGTAGCAGAGAAAAATCACAGAAATGAACAGATTCACATATGTTTAGAGGTTAGACCTAATAAGATTATCCAATAGATTTGATAAAGATTATATAAAAGAGAAGTCAAGGATAACTCTCAAGTTTTTGTTTTTTGTTTTTTGTTTTGCCTAAGAAAATGGATGAATGATGGTGTTATTGTCTTAAATGGAGAACTTTTCATTTGGAGATTTGCAAGGGGGAAATGAATACTGTCCTTTGTTTTGAACATGTAAATTTTGGGATGCCTATTTTAAGTTTATCTATTTATTTTTGAGAGAGAGAGAGAGAGAGAGAGAGCAAGCCTGAGCAGGGAAGGTCAGAGAGAGAGGGTGAGAGAGGTGCCCCTTGAGATGCCTATTAGACATCCAAGTGGAAACTTTGAATTGGAAGTTAAATATATGAGAGTGTGGTGTTTAGGGGAAAGGGATGAACTGAACATGTTAATTCAAAAGTCATTAGCATAATAATGTTTCTTGCCTTGAAATCTCATGTATTTTCCTCTAAAGGTGTTGTACTTTTGCTTTTCACATTTAGACTTTTAGTCCTGTTGTAACTAATTATTTTTCTATTGTGAGAGAAAAGAATTTAATTCCCCCGTAACGGGGGCCCATTTTCCCCAGTAGCATTTAATACATACGTAGTCCTGCCTTTTTTCCATTGGTCTGAAATGTCAAATATCAAATTTAAATAGCACATGTCTGTTTCTGGGTTCTCAATTCTTTTAAATTGGTCAGTTTGTCTCTCCTTATGCAAATACCACACCATCTTAATCATTATGTGATTTAGTCAAGGCTTAGTGCAAGAACAGAAACAACTATAGATATTCCAAGCAGAAAGGAATTTACTACATCAAATTAAAGGAATTCAATGCTTACAAAATTGTTGGAAGGGCTCAGTCAGAAGGTACCACTAAACTCATTAATTGAAGAACATACCTCTGTGGTTGATCAACAGGCCAGGAAGAGGCTGCTCCCACCATCATGGCTGCCAAACTACTTATATATGCCCCAAAGCTTCTGAGAAAAGGCTGTAGTTGCTATTTATAACTTTCTTGGTGAACTATCCATTCTTTTTTTTTCTTCCCCCTTAGTCAGCTCCTGGCTAGTTCTAGTTCCTTGTGGAGAAACCCGAATCTTTATTTCTGAAGGAGATGCCTGCACTGGGTCCTGCCTGCATTGGGGTGCTCTCATCTTCCTTAATCATGGAGGTACTGTGAGGCCCCAACCCTAGGTTTTAAGCACACTCCTCTTTGCTCTTATTGTGAGGCAACTCTCTTTCACCCCAGCTGGCTCAGGAACCCCTTTGCCTGTTAGTTCAGTGGCATGAAGAATACAAAATGACCAGGAAGCTGCAAACCTCTCCTGGAAATTTATACCTCTAAACCAGCAGAATCCAAAGTTAAAGGAATGGGAGGTAAGAAAAATGTTCAAGGAGGTCATCAATTCGGAGCACCTGGGTGGCTTAGTCGGTTAAGCGTCTGACTTTCGCTTAGGTCATGATCTCGCGGTTCGTGGGTTTGAGCCCCGCGTCAGGCTCTGTGCTGACTGCCAGCTCAGAGCCTGGAGCCTGTTTCCCAGTCTGTGACTCTCTCTCTGACTCTCCCTGCTCACGCTGTCTCTCTCTCTCTCTCTCTCTCTCTCTCTCTCTCTCTCTCTCTCCTAGAAATAAATAAGAATATTTGAAAAAAAAAAAGGAGGTCATCATGTCTTAACAGTGAGAGAAGTCAGCTTTATATACACTTCTTAGTGTCTAGATCCATATATTTTAGCCAAGGAGAAAATGTCTCCAAATATGGCTCACCCAATCAGTCTTGAAAGATAGCACCCTAACCTCCAAAGGTGGTGCCTCCCAGCTGGCTCTGTAATTGAGTCTTCATTAGGCCATTCTATTGTTCCATAAAATCAGCCACATATGGATGACAGTGTATGATAAGACTATTGAATCCTGTGAGCACGAACCCGCTGCCCCACTTCTTTTGCTGTGAACTTTGAATGCAAAAAATATAGTGTGGGACATCATGGTGGTGAATAAGGCATTTAGTAGATAATGATGCTGACCAAAGCATTGTTGGCAGAGAAGGCAAATCTACATCTAGAAAAAGTAGGACAACACACCACCTCTTTCATGGTGCAAGATCCACTATTATCAACCTGTCTTAGCTGATTCCCTCAGGTACAGTACCGTTGGGCCCATTATTGGTCTGGGCTGTTGGCAGATTATCTTTAGGAGGTATATAGTAGCCAGATCTGCCTTGGTGAGAGAAAATCTGTTCTGTCATATAATTTCCAATATTGCTGTCATAGCTACGGTATTAATGAGCCCTTTTAGTAAGCCCTGGGTGGCTTGATAAAGAGGCTGACTGACATTTACAGACCAGGTCATCTTGTCCACCTGAGTTTTGAGACCTGCCCTTTGGTGAGTGAGCATTTACTAATTTGTAGTTTTGTTGAGTATTCCTATTGTATCTTTGCTATCTAATTTTTACTTTTTTGTTATTTAATTATTTTGGGAGAGAGGGAGAGTGCACACAAGCAGGGGAGAGGCAGACACAGGGAGAGAATCCCAAGCAGGCTCCACACTGTTAGTGTGAAGCCTGATACAGGCTTGAATTCATGAACCGTGAGATCATGACCTAAGCCAAAGTTATTGCCTAACCAACTGAGACACCCAGGTGCCCCTCTAATTTTTACTTTTACAATTATTATTTCTTTCCATCTGCTTTGGTGGGGGGAGTTTGCTGTGAATTTTTTTTTTTTTTTTTGAGAGAAAGATCACGAATGGGAGAAAGGCAGAGAGAGAGAGAGAGAGAGAGAATTGGAAGGTGGCTCCAGGCTCTGAGCTGTCAGCACAGAGCCCGATGCAGGGCTCGAACTCACAAGCTATGAGATCATGACCTGAGCTGCAGTTGGACGCTCAACCGACTGAGCCACCCAGGCACCCCTGTGACATTCCTTTTGTAACTTCTTCAGCTGGGAAGTTAGCTCTTTGCATTTCTTTCTTCTTTTCTATTGTATTATGGCTCTAAACCCCTCCCTGATGCAATTTTAGCTGTATCCCACATATTTTGTGAATTTTTTCTATTGTTCAGTCTAAATATTATTTAATTTCTATTGTTAGTTATGCTTTGAAATTTGTTCTTAAATTGCTAAATATGGGATTTTATTTTTTCATAGTCTTTACTATTGCTTTTATTTCAGATTTCTTTTTTTATTTTTTATTTATTTATTTTTTTTTTTTTACAAATAGTTTATTGTCAAGTTGGTTTCCATATAACACCTGGTGCTCATCCCCACAAGTGCCCTCCTCCATACCCATCTCCCCCATTTCCCCCAACACCCATGAGTCCTCAGTTTGTTCTCAGCATTCAAGAGTCTCTCATGGTTTGCCTCCCTCCCTCTCCCCACTATTTTTCCCCTTCTTCTCCCCCATGGTCCTCCATTAAGTTCCTCATAATCCACCTATATGTGCAAACATATGGTATCTGTCCTTCTCTGCCTGACTTATTTCACTCAGCATAACACCCTCAAGGTCCATCCATGTTGCTACACATGGCCAGATTTCATTGTTTCTCATTGCCATGTAGTATTCCATTGTCTAGATAAACCACATCTTCTCGATCCATTCGTCAGTTGGCGGACACTTAGGCTCTTTCCATGTTTTGGCTATTGTTAAGAGTTTCTTTATTCACCATAACTATTCTCATAATTCTTATTTTTAATTTACTTCTTCCTTCTGGATTGACATATTTTTCAAGAAATTCTCTGAGAAAAAAAAATGCCATTAATGGGAAGTCCACTTGTGGTAAGGAACTTGTTTTTAAATGTTTGTCTGGAAATGTATTTATTTCATTCCTGCCTTTGAATGCATAAAAATATCTGGATAAATTTTCGTTAAAAATGTTTATTTATTTTTGAGAGCAAAAAAATAAAAATGTGGAAGGGGCAGAAAGAGAGGAAGACAGACGATCTGAAGCAGGCTCTGCATTGATAGCAGAGAGCTTGATGCAGGGCTTGAACCCACAAATCATGAGATCATGACCTGAGCCAAAGTCGACCCTTAACCAACTGAGACAGGTACCCCTTGATGAATTTTCTCTTAGCTCAGCACTTTGAATACATTATTGTCATCTGTCGTTACTTCAAGAAAGTTTGCTGTGACTATCATTGTTACTTTGAAGGTAATGTGATTTTCTCTCTGTTTGCTGTTGTGCTTTTCTCATTGATCTTGGAATTGTTCAG
Organism: Proteles cristata cristata; assembly: GCA_017311185.1. Taxonomy (NCBI): domain Eukaryota; kingdom Metazoa; phylum Chordata; class Mammalia; order Carnivora; family Hyaenidae; genus Proteles; species Proteles cristata. Next base: position 377,203 of record JAESUZ010002047.1, read on the forward strand.
TTCATGGCAATGTATGGATATGAATTTAGTTTAATTGATCGTGCTGAGGGCTCATGAAATCTGAATATGAAGATTCATATCTTCTATTAATTCTGATAAATTCTCAGTAAATTCTGGTAAATTTTCTTTGAATATTGCCTCCTCCAATTCTCTTTATCCTCCCCTTGTGAACCAGTAGTGTGTGTATATTAAATCTTCTCATTCTCCCACACACAGTTTAGTCTCTAATGTTTTCTAATTCTTTATCTCCTTATATTATCTTCTGGACAATTTCCTCATATCTCTCTTTTGGCTCTATAATTCTCCCTTTACTTATGCTTAGGTTTCTTTTGATTTATCCATTTTGTTTTTTTAATGCTTATTTATTTTTGAGAGAGAGCAGGGAAGGGGCAGAGAGAAGGAGACAGAGAATCCCAAACAGGCTCCTGGCTGTCAGTGCAGAGCCCCCCATGGGGCTTGAACCCATAAACTGTGAGATCATGACCTGAGCCAAAGTCAGAACTCAACCAACTGAGCCACCCAGGCGCCCACATTTAGGTTTTTTTTTTTTTTTAACTTTAAAAATCTTGAAGTAGCATGGAAACCAATTTGACAATAAATTATATTTTAAAAATTTGAAGTATATAGGGTGCTGGGGTGGCTCCGTTGGTTGAGTGGCTGACTCTTGATTTTGGCTGAGGTCTTGACACCAGGGTCAGGAGATCAAGCCCCATGTTGGGCTCTGTGCTTAGCATAGAGCCTGCTTAAGATTTTTCTCTCTCCCTTTGCCGTGCTCCCCTACTCACTCTCTCTCTCTTTTAAATGAAAATATAAAAATAAATAAAATAAAAAGTTTGAAGTATAACGCACATACGTAGAAGTGCATAAAATTTTAATGTATGGTTATATTAATCACTGAAGTTACAGAAATAGAATGTTGCCAGACCCCAGATGCCCTCCCTATGCCCCTTCCTGATTACAACCGTTTTCTTCTCTGCTAGAGGTAACCACATTCCTCATCATTATGGTAATCACTTCTTTGCTTTTTTTAAAAAAATAGTTTTGCCACTTAAGTATGCATTCCATTTTTTTTAATTTAAGGGGGAGAGAGAGAGAGAATGAGAGAGAGAGAGGAAGTACAAGCAGGGAAGAGGGGCAGAGGGAAAGAGAATCTTAAGCAGGCCCCACACTCAGTGGGGATCCTCATGTAGGGCTGGATCCCACAACCTTGGGATCATGACCTGAGCCAAAATTAAGAGCCAAATGCTCAGCCAACTGAACGACCCAGGCACCCCTTAAGTATGCATTCCTAGTAGGTTAGTTTCATCTGTTTAGGAACTTTATAAAATAAATATTGCATATAAATGCTTATGTCTTGATCTTTGTACCAATATTATATATTTAAAATTCACCTTTTTATTGTGTTTACCTGCAGCTCCTTTACTTTATACTCGTGTTTATATAATATTCCACTGTTTAATATACCCAATATTTAGTCATTCTACTGCTATGCACATTTTGTAGTTTCAAATTTAGTGCTGTTATGAACACTGCTGCTATGAATATTATGGTACATTTATACTGGTTAATACAGAAGCACATTTTTGTAGGTTATATAGTATCAAAAAGAATTGCCAAGTCCAAAGGTATGCATACCTTCAATCTTATCAAATAATGCCATATTCTTCAATTTTATCAAAAACTGCCATATTTTTAAAAATCTACTGTTACACTTAATATCAGTAGTGGATCAGTATCCTCATTGCTTAACCTCGCCAATACTTGATATTATAAGAACACTTTTTATTTGAGCCAATACAATGCATATATCATAGTATTTCATTATGGCTTTAATTTGTAACTAGTAATTTCACTAGTTACTAATTAAATTATACATTTCTATCTATTTGGTTTTCATATTTAGTGATCCTCCTAGATATGACTTCTTGCACTGAACATCCATTCCTATTCCCTTCTACTTACCTTTTCATAGGAGAGACTCTAGAAAGCAAAACAAATAAACACCTACCTACATTTCCCAGGTTCTGGATACAAATTAGGTTCTACCAAAAAGATGTATCCATGAAAGATTTAGAAAGCAGAAACAAAGTAGGAGCCACCTTTCTGATACTTTTAGTGCTGCACTTACTTTTGTCAATGTGAAAGGCAGGTATGATAAAGATAGTGAGGTGACTCTGATTTCCTCTCCTCGAGCCCATTCAGTGATTTGTAAATGCCTACTTCCTTGATTCCTTCTTGTTTAAAATACCTAGAGAGATTTCTTTTCAATCCTTAACACTGTCTGGTACAATGACTATTGCACTTCATGTAATCTAAGATGATATCAAAGGTAAGAAGCACCATTATTTTGACACTAAGAAAGCCACTGCCACAATTAAACTAAGACAAATGCTTTTCTGACACTTAGCAATTTTCCCTACCTATTTAAAGAGCCATTTTAGACTTTAGACATGGATTTTATAATTTATTACTCTTGTGTATTTATAAGAAGAAAATATAAAGGAAATAAATGAGTTAGGGCACTTCTAACACTTCTGCACATTCAGAATCCGTCTCTTCCTAATGTCTTTTAAATCCCATGCTTTTCCACACAATGGCATCTTCTGTGACATCAAGAGCATTAGTAATGTAGCATTTCACAAGAGTGCTCTGTATTGTCTCCAGGATTTGTCCAAAGTCACTGTCATCTATTCTGCAAATTTTGATGTATATGAACTGGCAATGACAACTACATCAAAAAGGCTGCCTAGCCAGCAGTTATTGTAAGCAATATCCTAATTTCAGAGATGCTAAAATGTGAACAAAGCACATCTTAGAGTTGATGAAATATGGTATATTTTTCTTTCTTTTAAAGTTTATTTTTGAGAGAGAGACAGAGCACAAGTCGGGGAGGGGCAGAGAGAGAGACACAGACTCTGAAGCAGGCTCCAGGCTCTAAACTGTCAATGCACAGCCTGACTTGGGGCTCGAGCCCATGACTGCTGAGATCATGACCTGAGCTGAAGTTGGTCCCTTAACACACTGACCCACCCAGGCACCTGGTACATTTTTCATATTTAAAAAATCTCCTAACTCACCAAACTCCACATCCAAAAAACAAATAATCCAGTGAAGAAATGGGCAGAAGATATGAACAGACACTTCTCCAAAGAGGACATCCAGATGGCCAACAGACATATGAAACGATGCTCAGCATCCCTCCTCATCAGGAAAATACAAATCAAAACCATACTGAGATACCACCTCATGCCAGTCAGGGTGGATAAAATGAACAAATCAGGAGACTAGGTGCTGGCGAGGATGTGGAGAAACGGGCACCCTCCTACACTGCTGGTGGGAATGTAAACTGGTACAGCCCCTCTGGAAAACAATGTGGAGATTCCTCAAAAAATTAACAATAGAACTCCTCTATGACCCAGCAATAGCACTGCTAGGAATTTACCCAAGGGATACAGAAATGCTGATGCATAGGAGCACATGTACCCCAGTGTTCATAGCAGCACTCTCCACAATAGCTAAAACATGGAAAGAGACTAAGTGTCCATCAACAGATGAATGGATCAAGAAGATGTGGTTTATCTATACCATGGAATACTACATGGCAATGAGAAACAATGAAATCTGGCCATGTGTAGCAACATGGATGGACCTTGAGGGTGTTATGATGAGCGAAATAAGTCAGGCAGAGAAGGACAAATATCATATGTGTGCACGTATAGGAGGATTAGGAGCAACTTAACAGAGGACCAAGGGGGAGAAGAAGGGCGGAAATGGTGGGGGAAAGGGAGAGAGGCAAACCATGAGAGACTCTTGAATGCTGACAAAAACTGAGGACTGATGTGTGTGTGGTGGGGGGGGAGGAGATGGGCATGGAGGAGGGTACTTGTGGGGATGAGCACTGGGTGTTATATGGAAACCAACTTGACAATAAACTATTTAACAAAATAAAAAATAAAAAATCTCCTAGGTTCTTTTTCAAATTTGTTTTTTTCTTTTTTTAAAACAATATTTTGTTTTTTCTTATTTTGAAAAATTCTTACTTTGTATCTTTAATCACATAAGTGTACTTTATTATCTGGATCTGATAATGTATTGTCTTAAGTTCTGGGGAATCCAAATCTGTTATATGATGTATCTGCTGATACTTGTTCTTTTGGATAGTTTCTTTTGCACCTCTGTTATTTTGACTTATGAGCTTATCTTAAGCAAGACTTTATCTGTGGGAATTCTGTGTGGCCTAATAAGGTTGTCTCCTTTCAAAGAAGTTTTATATGTTTGCTCATGCCAGGCAATAAAGCCTAGGATGACTTTCTTTTAATGTTTATTTATTTTGAGAGAGAGACAGACAGACAGACAGAGACAGAGAGAGCACACAGGATGAGGGGCAGAGAGAGGAACAGGAGGAATCTGAAGCAGGGTCTGTGCCGTCAGCACAGACCTGACTTGGGACTTGATCTCACAAACATGAGATCATGATCTAAGCCAAGATGAAGAGTCAGATGCTTATCTGACTGAGCCTCTTAGATTCCCTGCCTGAGATCACTTTTAATATTAATTTCTCAACTAAAGAATCCCTACACTATGCATATAAATTTGAACCTCAAGCTGGCATAAAGAGAGGCAAAAACATCTTATTAGATAATGGGTTTTGATATGTTGGAATTCGTTTCCAGAACCTGACGAAGACAAACTTCTTTATCCTTTCCCTTTTACCAGTGGGCAGATATTTTTCCTACTCTTTCTTTTTATTTGGGCCAAATTTTGAAGCCTATTTCTGTATGACCGTTAAAACCTAATCTCTAGGTGCACCCGGGAGGCTCAGTAGGTTGAGCATTAGACTCTTGGTTTCCCCTCGGGTTATGATCTCACAGTCTGTGGGTTCAAGCCCTGCTTGGGATTCTCTCTCTGAAAACTAAATAAACTATAAAACAAACAAAGCCACCCAATCCCTAAAAAAAAGCAAGGAGTTGTATTGACTAGAGAAATGGAATGGAATACAAATGACCTGCTCCAGTTAAATATATCAAATTGGAAAGAATGATAAACCAATCTAAAGTTTCTACTCATGGGGCATCTGGCTGGCTCACCTGGTGGAGCATGTGACTCTTAATTCTGGGGTTGTGGATTACAGCCTCACGTTGGGTGTAGTGATTATTTAAAAATAAAATCTTGGAAAAAAATAAATAAAGTTTGTATTCATGTAATTATAACATATAAAAATAAAGATTCTGATTAGTCTTTAACCATAAAACAAAATAAAACAAAACTCAATCCGTTTGATTAACAAGATCAACAACTACTCCCAAACACACTGTAGGGAATATTCAGGATAGCTTTCACATTTACCATTTAGGTTTTTCAGCTCTCTTATTTTTGATCCCTTAGGAGATTTTTCTGTTTCTATCAAGCTCAATTATACATTTATATATTTTTTATGTTTATTTTTTATTTTTGAGAGAGAGAAAGAGTGTGAATAAGGGAGAGGCAGAAAGAGAGGGAGACACAGAATCTGAAGCAGGCTCCAAGCTCTGAGCTGTCAGCACAGAGCCCAATGCAGTGCTCGAACCCATGATCCATGAGATCGTGACCTGAGGTGAAGTTGGATGCCGAACTGACTGAGCCACCCAGGCGCCCTCAGTTATACATTTAACAGAATATTTTAGGGGCACCTGGCTGGCTCAGTTGGTAGAGCATGACTCTTAATCTTGGGTTGTAAGTTTGAGCCCCACTTTGGGTGTGGAGATTACTTAAAAATAAAATATTTCAAATAAAAAATATTTTATATTTTCTCTAGTATTTCCAGGTACTTTATAGTAGATCATTCTTTTTTTTTTTTTTTTTGAAAGAGAGAGAGAGACAGGGCGCTTGTGCTGCACCAGTGGGGGAGAGGGGCAGAGGGAGACAGATAATCTTAAGCAGGCTCCACATTCAGTACGGAGCCCGACATGGGGCTTGATCTTACCACCCTGAAATCATGACCTGAACTGATACCAGGAGTCTGACACTCAACTGAACCACTCAAAAGTCCACCTCATTAATATGTACTACAAAATTTCTGTTTAACAAATGAGAAAATTAAGGCTCAGAGAGGTTAATCATTTCCCCAAGTTCACATAGATAACAAGTGGTGGAACCAAATTCCAAACTGAGGTGTTTTGTTGTTGTTGTTTTGTTTTTTGTTTTTTGTTTTGTCTCCAAACCCATGCTATTCTCATTGAATCACAGTTAGGCAGCCCTGATGTTTTCAATCTCCTAATACTACAGTGACATTCCCATATTTGCAGTGAATTAAATGATTACATTCTTATCTATTACAGCAGAAGGTTTTAGTTATTTGTACTTCATAAAAATGCCGCAGTGAAACTTTGACGAATTTTTGAATATTCTATTTTTTACAAAATAGACTTCTGGGCTTGGAATCAACTTTAAAAGCACAATCTTGTCCATCCCTTTGCCTCCATATAGAGCCACTCTCCAACCATTACTCCCAATCTTTGCTAGATGATAATTTCCCTGGGATTTAAGATGCTATAGAAGACAAACTATGAAGTCTTTAAGTCAAACTCCTAGGCTTAAGCAAGTCTCCTGGCAGGGTTTTTCTTCCTGAAGTCTGAATTCATTCTCTCCTTTTGCACCTCAGTCATTCCTGTTCACAGGGGAGAGACAAAAGAGCTTTCCTCATCCACTATAAATAGTATTTTTGCCTGTCTCCATTCCTGAGCAACCACAAGCCCCTACGGAATCACTGATACTTTAAGCTTTCTCTTCTTTCTTCCTTTTTGGTCATGAATTTTTCTCTCAGCTGTAACTTCTGGTGAGTTATCTCCCCTTAATGATGCTGACATACAGGACCCAGATAAACTGCTATATAAATGCTAAGTAATCACAGCCTGGCTTGGCTTTCTGATACAGGTTATCTCAGGCTGCTGTGTTATGGGATCAGCTCCCTGTTGACATTCAGGATGAAGTTTACCAGCTGTAGGCCGTTTTTTTTTTTTCCTTCATGCAACAGAACAGTTTTGTAAGTACTGGTGCTCTACTAGGAGCCTTCAAAAGAGAGCATGCTATTATTTGCCGGATTGTGTGTGCACACATATGTGACACAGCACACATATGTGACACATTAAGGTCTAGTGGCATACTAATAGACTTTCAGAACATGGCTGCTCTGGGAGATGGGAGCAGACCCTCTATGTTGGGTTTTGGGGATGAAAGTGGGGAGAAATCCAGAAAGAAGAGGGATTATGGTAGAGATGGGTATGCAGTCATAACACAAAGACTGGATCTGCTTAAAATACTAAAAAAAATTATGATTATGATTTTAGAGAGAGAGAGCATATGAGTGAGAGAGAGAAAGAGGGCACAGGGGGAAAGAGAGAAGGAGAGAGAAAGAATCCTAATCCTAAGCAGACTCCATGCTCAGTGCCGAGCCCAATGTGGGGCTTGATTCCACAACACTGGGATCATGACCTGAGCCCAAATCAAGAGTCAGTTACTCAGCCGACTGAGCCACCCAGGTGCACCACAACGTGACTGATTTTTTTTCATTGATTTGACTAAATCATCCCATTGTTTTGGCACTGTATAACATTGTAATCAAATCAAAGAACCCATTTCCCATATTTGTGTAGAAAAAGTGACTATAGACCTGTTCGTGTTCAGATGTATTGTCTGTATGACACCAACCACTTCTGGAAAGATGAAAATGTAAGTCATTAACCCCTTGGTCTTCCCAATATCAGAAAACATATTTGGAATTTTGTCATTAGAGAACAGAACTGAAAATTGTTTAGGCATATTGTAGTCATCTATGGTTATCTTCTAATTCTCTTCCCCATCCAAAACTTCCAGACACTTGGATAACAGTGTGTGTGTGTAATATCATATAAAATATTCTAAGATTATAGGTAGAAGGAATATTAGATTTTATAAACAACTTTCACATTTAATAGATGAAGAAACAAAGTCAGAGAGAAAATGACTTACCAAAGGATATTCTGCTATTAAAGGACAGATGCAAACTAATCATTATACTTTTGACTCCTGCAGAATCCAGTGCACTTTTCTCTACGTACTGTGCTAGTGGGAGTTAGAGATTGGGCTAATTTCCTGCAGTTCTTTCAGAAAAAGGACATTATATTTTTTGAAGGAATTGGTTAGCTGTTCTTGTTTCATTCTTTAAAAAAATTTTTTTGAGAGAGATAGAGAGAACAAGCAGGGGTGGGGCAGAGAGAGAGGGGGACAGAGAATCCAAAGCAGGCTCTGTTTGGACAGCAGAGAGCCCAATGTGGGGCTTGAACTCACAAACCGTGAGATCATGACCTGAGCCAAAGTCGGATGCTTAACTGACTAAGCCACCCAGGCGCCTCTGTTCCTGTTTCTTATAGACAAAAATAAGATGATTTAAATGCTGTTTGAAGTCTACTATTCTCTTATTCTTTTTTTAATATACCCGTGAAATGAGTATCAGTAACTCCATAGCACTCGTGTCTTTATCCAAATCTGAAATGGTATATCTTTTTATATATGTCCATTTCTAATATATACATGAACATTATTCAACATCTCTGTGTGTGTATGTATATGTGTGTGTGGGGCAGAGGGGTTAGCATTATGCTTTCCTCCATGGATGTGTATTACTCAGAGCCTGTCAGTCAGGCTACCTACTAACTTGATGTCTAATGTCTACTGTTGGTGGCTGTTTTGCATGCTCTTCTAAAGCATTCAAGAAGAAACACAGTCAGAACATATAAAGACATGTACATGCAGTGTTAAACACACACATATATGCACAGACCACGGAAACATATGGGCAGACGTGTGCCACAGCACAGTCCCTGGCTCCTCCCTGGAACCTCATGTCATAGCTGGCAGATACCATCACCACTTCAGACTGGTACCAGTGAGGCAGCCTGCTTTTTCAGTGTTTGACCAGAGGTGAGTGCATCACTCTCATTTGCTTAGATTTTACCTCTTTTCTAAAAGGTAGGCAGAGCAAAGCCATCTTCCCTTGTCAGCATGTTTTTCACAAATACTTTGCCCAGAAATTCATGTTTGCTTCATCTTCTCCTGCCAACTTTATAATGCATCTACTTCCCAGTCTTTCTCCCCATGATTCCCTGATGCACAATTTCTGCTCAACCAGACTCCTGTGCTCTCTCCACCATCACACCTCTTGTCTTCTCCAGGCTCTAAACTGCATAAGCCATTGTTCAACTGTGAGACGGAAGTCTCCCCCCACTTCTGCCCTCAACTCCATGTCAGGTTCCTCCCCAGCTCTGAACCATCCCCCCTCCTTGGGGGTCACTCCCTTGTCCGGTTCCTCCCACCTCTCTGCAGCACCCCCCCCCCACTCCCCCTGCAGGGATGTCCCTCTGCTCTCTTGTCTCTCAGTCTTCTCATCTTTCTTTCTGGGCCCTAAGTCTCTGTCCCATCTCTGCACACAGATAGGGGGAGGCTCCCCAGGGGAGGGATTGGCCTGATCTCTTGTTCTGTACTGGTTCCCTCCCCCCTGAAGGCAGTGCCTTCTTCCTGATAGGGTATTTATTGACAGACTGGCTGGAGTAGAAGCTCGGCCTTGATACTGCTCCTATCTCTTTTCTTAATTAATTTGATGTGTTTGGCTTCAGCCCTGCTGCTAGAAGGGTATTTTCTAGGAGGCAGAGGAGTGTCGGAGGCCTTGCTCCTGTTCTTTCCCTTCCCAAATAGACTAGTATTTCAACCTGACAGCTCCCAGCCGGTCCTCTGGCTATGGAGCATTGAGTGTTTATTTTCCTGATGTTTTTATTCCAAAGTCTTTGCCAGGGTCATGTTGTTGAAGTCTGCCAAATGACAGGAGCCCCTGACCCTGCTACTGAATCTGACACATTTTACAGGTACAGCTGTTGTCAGAAAATTATAGAAGCCAAAGGCAAAAAAAAAAAAAAAAAAAAAAGCCTTGAGAGGTCATTTTGGACATGCCCCAGTCTCTGGCCTGGTACCCATACATTTCTGCTCAGGTAAATTAGAAGGGTCTGGTTTTCAAAGTGTTACACAAGGGTAATAGACGTCATACTCTTCAATTCTCATTCCATTATCTAACAGCCCTTACTGTCAGAATAATGTTTCATTATACGGACCCACAGCCTTTCCTTCCCAGTGTCAGGCCTTTTCCACAACTGTTCCCAGAAAGTAGATGATGATGAGCATAACCTGCTGTACATTTGAAAAACTGAGAAGACTGGACATAATCCAGAGAAAGTAGCCAAGTAGTCACCCATGACAAGTAACTCAATCTTTAATGCAACCTACATTCTTTGCAAAGACCAGAGTAATTTCCAGATGGACTTAGCTGTTAACTAAATGTAGACATCCAAAATTCTTCTCGGATCACAATGGTAAGCAGATTTCCAAGTTCAGGTTAGTCTCACCCCCAGTTTTCAATGCTTTTTGTCTACACACATCCCAGTCTACAGCTCTTTCCCCAGCTCAGGCTCAGAGAATGCTGGTGCCAGTCAGTTGCACACACACTTACCAAGAGCCTATGTAATGCCAGGCAACTGGTTGGAAGCAGGAGGAAAATGTCATCTGGTTAACCTGTCTACTCGTCCTCATATATCTAGAGATTTGAAACTGACCAAATGAAGGAATAACCCACTGAAGTTCTCCTTTGTCAGCACGTAGATAGCCCTAAAGTGTTATAGTCAAGCAGTATTCCATGGGCAATGGATAGCTGCATCATTAACACTTCTTTTCTCCACTTGGCATGCTGTGGCTGGACGGGGTTATTCCCCACCTGGTGACCCCAAGGCTGGCCTGAGTGGCTTGGCACTGGTAATAAAGAGAGATGCCAAAATTTCCAAAGTGCCAGGGAGTCTGGCAGGCATCCTGACTATGAGACAGCTGCTGTGATTTCCATAAAAGAAGCAGAATGCAAAATAGAACTGCAGGAAGGAGACTGCCCAGTCACTGGTGTTGGAAGGGGCCAAAAAATGGAAATTTATTTCCTAAGAGTGAATCTAGTCTATATATCTAGGAAGATGATGGGAGAGGGGATGGGGTGGAGCTATGGGTAAACCAATTCAAAGTAACATATCCTCATCACCTTTGAAGAAAATGCTTTCATACCAGCTACCTTTGCAAGGGATCAATTGGGGCCATTTCTACACAGTCTAGTGAAGCAAGCAGTGATTCTGTATTTAGATATGGAAATATACCAAACCAAATAATTCATAAAATCTACTTAAAATCTTAAATTATCTAGATCCACACTCTGTTGTCTATATATCAAATTAGCTAATTGTCAGGGTGCTGCTTCATTCGGTGACATGTAGTCTCCACTACAGTAGCCCTGATTTAATTGGTTTATCTCCACAACTCCAAATCACAAAAAACATTGCTTGAGCCCATCCCCCACTCTCTCCACCTCTCAAACTGCTACTGGGTCTGAAAGAGCAGCTGAGGATAGAGGAAGAAAAACATAAGGTTAAGAAATAGAGAAGGCAAAGGGCACCTGTCTGGCTCAGTCAGTGGACCGTGAGACTCTTGGCCTCAGGGTTGTGAGTTTGAGCCCCACGTTAGGGTGTACAGATTACTTAAAAATAAAAATCTTTGGGGGCGCCTGGGTGGCTCAATCAGTTAAGCGTCCAAATTTAGCTCAGGTCATGATTTCACGGTTTGTGGGTTCGAGATCCGCGTTGGGCTTCAGATTCTGTATCTCTCTCTGTCTCTCTGACCCTCCCCTGCTCATGCTGTTCCTCTCTCTCTCTCTCAGAAAAAAATAAACATTTTAAAAAATAAAAAATAAATTAAAAAATAAAAATATTTGAGGTAAAAAAGAAATAGAGGAGCCAAAATCATCCCGTTTCTCCCTCCACAGGCATGTGGGCTACAGCCACCCAAGTTAGGGAAGGGAGAAGATTTCAAATTAAATCAAACTCAGAATCCTGAAAACACATTGGACCGGATATTCTAACTACAGATTTGAAACTGTTTATATAACTTGAAGTTGTTATAGGACTATTTGTTACTCAAGAATGAACAGAAGAGTCTTGGGGCCTCCTAGCATTTTAATCCAAGAGTCAAAAAGGATTGCCTAACATCCAATGACATGGATGTGATGGAAGATAAAAATCAAGTTGCATTTTTGTCTGTTAAAGGGTGTGTTAGTTAAGATGGACGAGGTGGCCATAACTCACTCCAAAAGGCACAGTGTCTCAAACACAATAGAAAGGTGCTTCTCCCTTAGGTAAAGTCCTAGGCAAATGCCTCTTGTCAGTGGAAAGCTCTCCTCTACATGTGATTCAGGAGTCCAGCCTCTTCCAGTATGAATGTCCACTGTTCCCTAGGACCTCAAGCCTAGGGAGGTCCTGAAGGACCTCCTGAATCCATACTGAAGAAGGAGACAGAAAGCATGAGAGAGGGGCTTGGGGACACATCCACTTGTTAAAAAGTTTGTCCAGGAAATGGCATATACATTCCATTGACTAGAACTCAGTCACATGGCCACTTCACACTGCAAGGGATGCCGGGGGACATAGTCCAGCTGTGGGCCCAGGAGAAGAACTCCCAGATTTGGAGTAGTTGCTATAGAGACCATCCAGGAAGATGCTCATGGAGAACCAATGGTTCAAGCACAATAGAGAGCATAACTGTGAGAGTGCTCTTTCCTTCAAAAGGAAGATTATCACTCCTCAAAGAGACTTTCCTCCAGATAGTGTATGTTGATGAAAGGGGAAGAGTAAAGGTGGAACAGGATAGAAATGGAAAGAACTCCGGGGAAAGAACAGAAGTAGCCACAACCACAATCAGGTACCATGAAGATGGACAAGGCTGGTGTAGCCTCACTAGTGAAACCTTCCACTTGCAAGAGACTGGTTGCTTCCCCCCATGGAACCTCTGGCTTCTTATGTAATGAATCTGTGCCCCAAGCCCCCAGGTTTTCAGGAGCCTGGAAGTGGACAGCACTCTTAAAACAAAACAGGGGCGCCTGGGTAGCTCAGTGGATTAAATGGCAGACTTCGGCTGGGGTTATGATCTCGCAGTCCCTGGGTTCAAGCCCCGCGTGGGGCTCTGTGCTGACAGCTAGCTCAGAGCAGGGAGCCTGCTTCAGATTCTGTATCTCCCTCTCTCTCTGCCCCTCCCCTGCTCTGCTGTCTCTCTCTCTTAGAAACAAAACAAAACCCACCCCTTTTGCCACCGAAAAGAATCTCCAGTAAAATTTGCCAGTGGACACAGAAGCCAGTAAAAACCCGTGAAGTCAGAAGAATTGTCTGGCTCTTCATCCCTAAACAAAATCATATTTTATGTTAGATTAATTTCAAAACTGAATTTAATTTTTTTAAATGCCTCGTTTTGATAGGATCAGAAGACACATCTGGCAGGGATGAGGACATCACAAGAAGAGTTTGAGTATTTTCAATTAAAAAAAAGAAAGAAAACAGTGCCTTTTTTTGAGTCTCAATTGAGGTGGAGCAAACAGCTTGGCAGGACCCATCACCGAAGGCAACGTTTCCTGCAACTCAATCTTCTCTGATACCTATATTCCGGGCCTCTAGCTCGCTATTAAAAATAAAAGGGCGTCTCCATTCTCTCCCAGATGCACCATTCTGCAGCGACACCCACAACCTTTTTCATGCACGTGTGAAGTTTCACTGGAGATTTACAGTAAGCACCCTCCCCTGCCCAGCTTCTTGAGATGAGCTGGAACACAACGCAGGAAAAACAAAACGGGAAAGGGGTGGTGGTCTGTCAAATCCTAAAGCAAAAACCAGCCAAGGCTTGCCAACTGTATGAAAAAGACTTGGGGGAGAAATAATCCGTTAGTGTAGATACGGCGGGGTTGAAATGAGTCCCCATCCCTCCAGTGCCGATCTGCACCTTCAGGCGTGAGCGGCTCTGGGGGTTACAAAGCTGCAAAGAGCGGTCTCTGGAGCCTTTGGGTGTCAGCAGTCCCTCAGTGTACCACGCACCCCCTCCTCCTAGCCAGTCCACGCGTAATCCGGGTCCGGAGGCTTCCAAGGTTCGGAGACCCGCGCCTCGGGCTCGGCTCCGCGCGCCGCCGCTCGCCAGCCGCTCACAGCCCGCAGCGGCCGCAGTCACACTCTGCCTGCAGAGGGGCCCGCCCCTCTCCAAAAGCGGCTTTGGGGAGCTATCCGTCCCGGGAGGGCCAATGCGGGGAAAGTGACTGGGTCCCCCACGGTGGAGACGTTGCAGCGAGACCCAGGTCCTGGAAAGTGCGAGGAGACGCTGGGCTCATGCCCGGCCCTAGTGCGGCGCCAACGCGTACAAGTTCCGCTAGGAACGTCTGAAAATCAAGCTTCTCCCCATTCGGTTCCCCAACCCCCTTTAAGTCTATTCCCTTCCAAAAACCAAACACTTGGACGGGCGGGCGCCACCAGGTCTGGGAACTGAGGTTCTGGTTGGGACAGATTTCGTTTGGTTCAGGTTAAGAAAATTAGGGTCGACCTGTCCCGGGGTGGGAACGTGGGGACCTCTGTCTCTGAACTGTGCAAACCTCCGGGGCTCCCTCGAAGAGGAGTGCGCTCTCCCAGGTGCCCCAAGCCTCGGAAGGTTCGGTGGAGACCGTGAGTGCCACCGGACCCCGGATCACAGTGGGGGCAGGACAGGGAGAAGGCGCTGAGAGCCACTGCCCGCACCCCTCAAAGTCGCCAGCCGGGAAGCCCGGCGGAACGCGCGCCGCTGCGGGGCGAGGAGAAAGCTCATCCTCAGCCTGTGATCCTCCTTCAGCTTCTGCTATTCCCTCCGCCTGATTTCGGCTGGAGGAGGTCGTCGGTGTTCGAGGGCAGAGGACGAAGCTGCTGGGGAATTAGATAGGAAGGCAATACTCCTGATTTCCTTGAAAGGCTCTGGGAGAGAAGAAAAGTAAAGAACCGACTGATATCAGAAATAAAGATCTGGAGCGAGACTACGATGGTACTGGCTTTTCGGTGCATGTCCGAGCTGCCTCTGTTCGGAGGGCACGAAAAGATGACTTGTGGGCATTGAAAGAGAGACCCACCCCAGCTTCGGATACTTAAAATTGAAGTGCCAAATGACGGCTGAAGAAATGGTGGAGAGGGAGGTGTTGAGGGGGTTTCTAACAAAGCAGATTTTGAAGTGATTACAAATACTTTGCCCGTTCACGCACTGTGAACTCACTCTTCAGGTCCACAGCGGGGGCGGGGGCGGGTCACAGCCGCAAGATTCTCCATGGAAGTGGGCGGACAATATTCCAGCATTCTAGAAAACATCATCAGAGCCACATCGTGGAAAAAATTCAGGCAGCTCTTCCTCTCACTTACCTTTTGGTTATTTGCGTAATTCAGGAAAAGGAGAATTTTGGCTGCTTTTAGAAGGTCCTCACCGCTGGAGAAGAGGAGAAAAAAAAAAAGGAAAATCTAATAGAGAATGGTGAAGCGTGCTCTGAGATGGTGAAATGAGTCCCTCTGTGCATTTTTTTTTTTCTGGTGTAAAAGGGCCCAGTCTGCCTTTCTGGGGAGTCAGTTTCTCAAAGGATATCGCTCCCACTGTGGTAAGAGGCAGAGTGCTAGATAAAGTTACCAAAATGTGTGGGGGAGGGGGCGGAGAGCAAACATTTCCTACTTACATTGATGGAAAACATATTTCTTGGTGGAAATAATGCTGGGCTGTAGGGTTTTTTTTTTTTTACAGGGGGGGATCGAAGGTGGGTAGGACCAGCCCCCTCCACACAATCTTTATTCTGAATATGCACTTACACAGTGAATCTGGAGCATTGCTCCCCCTGACTTGAACCTGCAGATTCAGATCCATATTCTAAGCTGGGCAGAGCCCCTGAGAAATCACTGCTGAGTTCAGAGCCTGAAGAGTGAGCCCTGACAGGCCAGCGTGGAGACCAAAGGGGTGTCTCTGGACCCACCCACGAGCTAGGCTGCACCCAGAGGGCCTGAGACCAAGGGAGCGGTTACCTTGGGGAAAGGGGACTGGTTAGGATTGGGTTTTCTTCTTCCCAGGATAAATCACTTTGGGGAGACTTTTTTCAAGGATGGGACCAAACTTTGATGGTAGTGAGCCCACTTTTCTTACTGGCTATATTCGAAGAGAGAAACTCACCGTTATTTACGATCCTGTCCCTACTATTTAAAGTACAAGAGTATTCCAAAGAAAAGATTTAATATAGGAAATTCGTAGATTCAGAGGACGCCAAGTGTAGAAGTACATTTGCAATTATATGCCACTGGATGGGGATTTGTGATCCTGGGTTTCTACACAAAACATGACCATGCCACGTCCTATGCATGTAATACAAGAGTGAATGCAACAGATACATAGCCACCCCAGAATTAATACTGAGATTTCCATCCTGTGAATAATATGCTTTTCTCCTTTATCCTTATGCAAGCTAAAATGTACACTACTTTGAGGTGCATGATTTTTTTTTTTTTAAGAGGTGCATGATTTTTTTTAAAGACCACTTCCTTATCCTAAGACTGGGCATCAGAAACAGAAAATAGGCTTCTTTCTTTCTTTCTTTCTTTCTTTCTTTCTTTCTTTCTTTCTTTCTTTCTTTCTTTCTTTCTTTCTTTTCTTTTCTTTTCTTTTCTTTCCCATTTGGGAGGTGCCCTTTCTACAGGAACAAGCGGCCAGAGGCTGAGAAGGAAGGGAAAGCTGGCTGATTCTTGGTCCCGGCTGTGGTGGTTTCAGCAGAAATCTGCAATTAGGATGTGACCCTGTAGATAAGCACAGGAACCCCTGGAAGTACAGGGATCTGACTCCCAACTCTTCCCTCCTCCCCACCACCCCCACACGAAGCTCACTCAAGCACACCCGTGAACGGCCAGGCTCTGTGTAAGCGCACGCCTCCCCCCTGGCCCAGAGTTCTCAGGGACCTGAGAGTCTGCGGTAGCCACGAATGAAAGTACCCACCTGTGTGCTCAGCCTCCGGTGCCCACCGAGGGCACGCAAGCACATCCATCGGGATTGCGGGGGGCGATTATCGCGGGCTTGTCGGATCAGCGGGGCGGCCGCGGGGAGGGGCGCGGGCCCTTCCCGATGCGGGCGCTCATCCCGCTGTCCTCACATGTCGGCCATTTATTGTCCTGTGTGCAGGCGGCGTTCGCCAAGCTCAAGCTTGGCCAGAGTTAGTGAAATCAAACACTCAGTAATTACTACATGCAAAACAACAACACCACCCCCCACCCCCCAAATCAGCCTGTTAAAATAAACCAAGGAACTCGCCAGGTCTTGGGAGCAATCCAGAGAGAAAAGGGAAAAAAGTGAGAGGCTTGGCGCCGGGCTCCCGGCAAAGGCAGGCGGCGATGAAGGCTCGGGCCGAGGGGACTTACCATCCAGGCTCCGGAAGTGACCCGAATCTCCTAAAATCCGACAGAAAAATTGCGCTGAAGGAACAGTTGTCAATGCCAAAATTCTGCCAAGTTTGGCGAGAGGGTGACTTGGTTTCCCGAAGGCGCGGAATTCCGCTAAGTGATAGCTGGGGAGGGGTGGGGGACGGATCTGAGACTTATACTCTGCAAGTTACTCCTGGATAGCCTCACACCTGGTGTCTTTATTCTCTCTTAAAAATAAAATTGTGAAAAGGCATTTATGCCTTACATATGCTTGAATACCATTTCCCCTTCACTAGCTGCATCAGAGAACACACTGGTGGAGGTGAATTAATACACATGTCTGTGCCAACGTATATCTTCATCCACAAAACTGTAGGTCATTCCCAGACACACATATCAGCATGGGTGTAAAGGCAATGAAAGGCTTCATATTTTAAAAATTAAACATGACTATGTTTCATATTCAAGGAAAATATTTTCAAAGTTTTTACAAAGATTACCTAATTATCTGGATATGGGTATCTGAGGGCACATATCTTGAATTAGTATTTAGCTAAAGTTCCCTTAACACCTAACAAGGCATATATTATGTACTTATTTGTCTAAAGATGATAGGTCTATAAGAGATGAGAGCGAAATAAATCTGTATTACTTCTTTGAAGGGAAATTCATTAATAAGCCAAGCACTGAAAGAGAGTTGCAAGTATTTTAAATCACAATGCAAATGCTGGCAGAAAAAAAATTTCCTAAGGCTTCAGAGTCGATGAGGAATTGCACAAGGTCTCCCCTCCCCATGCCTTAAGAGTAGCATCTCTGCAAAACTTGAGGATGGCCGTTTCTCACATCCATTTGCTTATAGTGGCTTAGAGGAAGGAGGGAAGGCCACCTCTGAAGACAGCTGTAGTTGGTGGGTTCACAGAGTCTCCCCAAGCTCACATCCTTTCCTTTAACCCCTACCCACTCCATCAGCCTGCTACAACCAGCACCCCCTTCACAACTAACCCATAAATGTCTCCATGCTATACAAGCACAATGCACACCCATCACAACACATGTTCCCCAGAATGGGCACTAACTCTCTGGTAGTGTCTAAAAGCCAGGACTCAGCTATCAGGTTCCCTGGAAATACTGAAGTTCACCAAGTGTGAGGAGCGTGGGGTGGTCTCTTTGCCTTTAAGGATATTTCTTCTTATCGGAGGTAAGTTTTCCCTGACTATGCAAGTGAGTGTGGTAATCTTTAGGAAGAGAGAAAATGGATGGTCCCGTCCTTTCTCGCTCTTTAGATTTCATCAGCTTTGCTGAATGTACAAGGCAACACCACAACTAAGAGAGAGGGGAAAAAGTGCCCCTAAAATGCTCCCAAGAGAAGGGAAATGTGGGTGAGAGGGAAGAGGCAGTGAGGGAAGGAAAGTCTAACAGACGCTCCCCAAGGATATCATAGGGATAGTTTCCCACCAGTCACCAAAACTGCACCACATTGCATCTTTTCAGGAAGATTGGATTAATTGCCACCAGTTGGAGTCTTGCTCCAAGGACCCAGGAAGTTTCTTCCCTTCTTCTGAACCTTCTGAACTCAAGGTTCTTGAGTTACTTGTATCCTGCTTGATTATTTTCAAATTAGAATGATGAGACTGTGTGTTCTTCTGTGGCTGGTCATGTGGAGAATGAGGCTCTAATCCATTTAGGGTGGAATTTCCCCCCTTCCTCCTGATGAAGTGTGCATATATCCTCCACCATCTGCTATTAAGGGTTCCACCATATTCCACTTGCCAGCATCATGGTGGCATTAAGGAGGTCTGTCACCTAGTTAGAGATGAAATGTCTAACCTTTCAGTTCTTTTATATTTAGTCATTATTTGGGACAGGTTTAACAGTCCACTTTGACACTGAAGAATGATGTATTGGGGTCCACAACCTCTCCTTGTCCTGAGGGAAAGAAACATTATTATGCATATCTTCTTTTAAAGTAACTGGAAGAGAGAGAGAGAGAGATTGGTCAGCCTCCTTTCTAGGAGCCCCAAGTCTAAACCTTAAAAGATGGAGGAAATGATTGAAAGTGATAAATGCCTTTTCCAAGCATTCGGTGTGATGGCTTTCTGACCAAAAGGGGCCTTTGTTAGATCTCTGCAAGAAAGCCAAACCCAGTTCCCAGCAAACACTCCTCCACCTCTTCCCCACCCCCCTCACTCCCTTGTCTAACTTGAAAATGAACTTGGCCTTCCCTCTCAGACAGGCCCTAAAACCAGGAGAGATTTTATTTGTCTGTTTCTGAAGGGCTTCCTAAAAGGGGGAGGTGTTGGGGGAGGAGGGGAGGGGAACAGAGGGCTCTCTCCCACAACGGAGGATGGGTAGGGGTAGGGGCTCTGGGGAGGCAAGAAGGGGAAGGAGATACTTTGTGAGCTTCTGAACTCCATGTTAATTTTCTCTGAATTTCTTTTGTTAGTGGAAGTTGAGGAGAGGGCGAGTGAAGGGCTGAGATGCTGCTGAAAGAGACAAGGAAGTAGTAGGGGTGAAGATTAGAAAAGAGATGATGCCAGGGAAGGAGAAGCTGAGGAGGGCTGGGAAGGGGTTCTAAGATGAGTTTGGCCAGGCTGGTAGGGCAGGGCCTGGGAGCAGTGAAGAAAGAGGGCTGGGGTAGGGACCCCAGAGGCCACTGGGGGAGGCTTTCAACAGTTCTCCATGGACAGGGCTGATCTCCTCACCCACCCCAGTGCAGCACCAGGCAGGGTCTACGATTGTGGGCAGGCTGGAGGAGAATCCAGGAAAAGACTGGTGAGAACAGCTTGAACCCAAACCCCTGTGTGGATCCCCGAAGAACCAGACAGGAGGATTTGATGTGGCTCCCCAAACTCGGGGCCAGTACCACACGTCCTAAGTTGGCGGCATAAGGGAGTGGATTTCCCTGATGTCTAAAAGGGAGGGAGAATACAGGTGGAAGACACCAGGATGGCAGCCGCTGTCCAGGAGGTGAGTTCCCAAGCTGGGAGGAGAGGTCTGGGTGGCCCTTCTCTGAGGCCAGGCAGCAGGGGTGGAGAAAATAAAGTAGAGGAGGTTCCAGAAGGATCCCGGTGCCTGGGAGGTGGCATCTGTGTCTCCATACTCCTTGGGTCATCCCAAACCTTCCAGAGCCCAGAGAGGTGGAGGGAAAGAGGAGAGGAGAAGACTGGGCTGGAGGGAGCCCCCAGGATCAGTCACTTTTCTTTCCTTCTTCACCTACCTCACCTTTGCAACCCACCAGGGATTTTCTCGGCATGTGTCACTCAGACACACTCTCAGGGGTGCCTTCCACAAGCCCTCCTCTGACTCCCCAAACCCTCCTGTATGTGGCCTCTCCATCCCTTTCTTTCCTGGACAGCTCACGCCCTATGTCCTCTGTCATTCACACCTCTCCTTTTCCATTCTGCCGGGCCTTGTTCTGGACAGCAAAGGGCCCCCCCAAACTATGCCCGCCCACCATGGTCTCAAGTCTGGGCCAGAATCCAGACCCCATGGTGGTGAGGCTCTTTGTTCTCCAGCAGCCTCAACCCACCCCCTCCTTTTTTTAAATTCGAATTTCTCCCATAAAAAAAAAAAAGTGGGGAAGGGGGGCAGGAGCTTAAGAGCTTCAAGCTTTTTTTTTTTTTTAATACTGGGGAATATGAAGGAAACAGAGGAAATTATGGGGGAAAGAAAGGGAAATGCATGATGCGTAATTTCCAGAAAGAAGAGTCTGGGAACAGGGTCCATGCCAATTTCATTCCTCTCCCCCTTCTCCCTCGCCTGGCCTTTAAGCTACACCCAGCCCTCAAATGTGACCTTGAAGCTTGCACCCTCCTGTTCCAGGCGCTGCCTCCACCTTACATCTCTGACTTTGTCTTTAATACATGGGCCAGGAATTCCAGCTCTCAACTTCAGAAAGGCACAAACATCTGCCTCTTCATTTTCCTAGTGTTTTCCTGGGGGAGGTGTAGGTAGATAGGATGGACATATAAATGAAATGTGTATACAGAGAGAGAAACACACCAGTAGGGAGCTTTATTTGCACATAGAGGGTTTTGGCAGAGAGCTAGGTGTCTTCACGAACACACTGGGCTGTGTCCACAAGGGCATGAGATGGAACAGTGCATGCAGCCTGCACACGGTCCCAAATCCACAGGCCTGGAGCAAACACATACACACACACACACACACACACACACACACACACACACACACACACACACACACACTTTGAGAAGGCACAATGAATATCTCCTTTGTATATTAGAGACTTCGAAAAGAAGAATTTCAGAGTTGAACTGAGCCTGGAACTCAGTCCCTAGAGGAAGCAGAGGACAGAGTGGCTCCGCCGCCAAGCCCTTGCAAAAATATCCCTTTGAGAAAGGAGCCCAGAGCGGGGCCGGTCTTGCCAACGGGGCTCAGGGGCTGTTTTCCATTTTCCTTTGATTTAATGAAATGCTCCGTCTTTACTCCCACACCCGCAGCTCCGCTAGAGACCGAGGAGTCCCATTCCTTTTCCTTTCTCGCGATTTCCTCTAAACTTCCTTCGCAGTCAGGCTCCACCGCCCCATCCGCGCTGCCAGGCGGGCGAGGTGTGGTGGTGCGGTGGGGGGCTAGCGCCGGCCGAGGGTTCCAGTGCCCGGCTTTCTAGGGCGGGATCGCCTCGGAGATGTAATTACTACGTTTCCAGTGGTGCATCTTCTCCTGGAGTGTTTAATTTGGTTTTATTTGTGTCTCAGCGAGATCCACATTTTTTTCGGGGGAGGAGGGGGAAGCGACCCCCCAGGCTTAAAGTTAATTAACCAACCAGGCTTTACTTTCCGCCGCCCGCCCGAAGGCTCCTGCACGCCGCCTCGCTCCGCGCTCCCGGCGCGCCCCAGTCGTGGAGTCAGTTTCAGGCGCGGAACCTCTTGGGGAACCCAGCGGAAGAGCCGGGAATGGTTCAGAGTATGCGGACGCTTCTCTGGACGCTTTTAACCCCTTAGCCCTGGACTTTCCCCTCCTCCAGCCTTCCCAACCCCCAGATCTTTGGAGGAGGGGGCTACATCTTCTTTGGCTGGTCTTCTTGATGAAGGAGACTTTGGTTCCCTCTCCTCTCGTTGCTAAATTTTGGCCGCATCGTGCCCCTAATAAATGGAATTGTAAAATTGCCGGGTTAATTAAATCTATATCTCATTGCAATAGGAACAGTTAATGTCCTTACATAAACCTGGAAAAGAACATACTATTAATTTTATTTATTGCTGGGCCGTCCTGCACCCAGATCCTTCCCGCCGTTTTGTCCCCCTACTCCCAAAGGCTGGGGGAAGCGTGTCTTTGGGTCCGGGTCCGTGGAAGAGGCGGCTGGCATTAAGCTAGAGCATTCTTGGACTGGGGAGGGAGGCCCAGGGATGGGATGGACCCTTTAGGCTCTTTGTTTCTCCTGGCGGCCCCACAGCGCCCAGTCCACGAAGCCCCGGGTGCTCCACACGGACCCAGCACTCCACAGCAGGAGAAGCCAGGGCCTCCGCACTACCTCTACACCTGCGGCTGCGAGCCTGCAGGCCTCCACACCACCCACCCACAGCAGCAAGGCAGCAGGCTGACGGGGGGGCCAAGATCACACGGCCCAGTCTAGACTGGCCAGCCCTGTTTGCTCTCCTTGTTTTACCTTGACCTTGGACCCTGAGGCCAGGGAGCCAGTTTCCTAGCCAAAAGCCGGCTCTCCACAAGACCCCACCTTCCCCTGGCTCATCTCCTCTCCCTCCACCATCATTGCCTTCAACACACTTTCAAGCTAAGCCTGCTAATATTTGAAGTCTTTCTCTTGGTTTTTCCTCTTCCTGCCAGCCGGCTCAAAGCCTGTTGTTCAGACGCTGAGGTGACCCTTCCGGAGGAAGATCACACTGATAAAAGATTACACGTTTCTTATCCTAACTCACCGACACCAGGGCGCTCTCCATTGTCAAATACCACCTTCCCCTTTCAGGGAGAAAGGAGCGGCCCGTGGGCCAGATCTCAGTACAAACCTGGCATCTGCTCTCGGGTTTGAGGGATCCAGTGGGTCCGGACTAGCCCGGGGTGGGGGGCTGCTGTGCAGCTACCTTCTGCGTGCTGTCTGGACAGGAGCACCCAGCATGTAAAATCTGTGGCAGTGGCAGGAAAGAGGGAGATGCTGCAGCCCCTCTCCCCTCTTTTTCTCTCTCTCTTTATTACTTCTTCTCCTCAGGGAGGCCCTGAGCTGAAAGGGAACTTGGCTCAATTCCATGGAGATGCGCGCTGGAAAGGGGTGACTCTATTAATGAGCTAAATTGGGCATAGGAAACCCAAGTCTGGAGATTGGGAAGGAGGGGGGGGCTTTTGGGAAAGGCAGTAAATTGATATTAATTTTTTCTTTGAAATATGGAGCAATTTTTAAACATGAGAACCCTCCATACTAAAAAGGAATGACCCCAAGTAAGCGGTGAGGGTTAAACTCAGCACTGCCCAGCTGAGAACTGTGCTGGTTCTGGCTCTGCCCCTGGCCTTAGGCCGACTCGGCCCAGGCCACGGAGGGCGGAGGCGGGCCCCGGGGCTTAGGTCGGTCCTTCTGGGGTCTTACTGAGTTGCGTCTGGGAAGGATCCCTCCAAAGGGGCAGCTCCGCCGACTGTCTCGCTTCCCACGTTTCCTTTTGTACACCGATCTGAGAGCGCTTGCTCTTCTTCTCCATCATGGGCTTTTTAGCTTTTCTAAACCGGATCCTTCCCCCACCCCCTACCCCTCCCCGCCTTTCCTTTGAAAATCTCACTCTGAGGCTTTTTATTTCCATTGTACATTGAAATATCAGTCTATTCTATTGCCCTCATTTTCCCCCCTTTCATTCTTTCTCCATTTTTTACTGAGAACATCCCTCTACTCTCTCCGTGTAGTGGTGTGTGTGTGTGTGTGTGTGTGTGTGTGTGTGTGTGTGTGTGTGTGGGGCTATTACATCCTCCCAGCCCTCTCTGTTCTGCGGTCGAGGAGCCGAAAGGGTCCCTCTCAGACAACCCGGGCTTTGGGGAAAGTGGCCGAAAGTCGGAAATGGAAATACAGTCCTGACACCAAAGTCTCTCTCGATGAGCGGCGTCGAGTTCCTTCCATCCGAGAGCTCCAAAGGATTATGCCAGGGCCAGAACCAGGGCTCTCCACACCTTGCCCGCGCGCTTCCGCCTGCTGTCTACTTTATTTTCTAAGAGAAAAAAAATTCAGTTTCTCCCCCACCCTTAGCCCCAACCCCAATCCAGTCTCAGCGATCTTTTTTTTGGGGGGGGGGAATCGGTCTTCCCCACAGACGATCTAAACCTAAACCTAGAGGGAGACGCCCAGGAACAGTCCCAGTCTCTCCAGACCCCTTTTCGTCGGCCAAATTCAGACTTCCCCCCCTCCTCCCTCTCCCTCCCTGGGGCCTGCCAGGGGGCGTTGCCCTGTCCCTTTAAATCTCCCAGCTCCCTCCTCTATGCCGCTCCTGAGAGCCAATCAGCAGAGACCAGGTTCCTTTTGCCCCGCCCCACCGCCAGGGGTGGGAACCCCAGGAGACCAGGCTCCCACGTCACGTGCACGGGTCGCGTCACTTGGGCGCGGGAGGGGTGCAGAGGGGAGTCGGGCGGGAGACGGCGGATTTCTTAATGAAGTGTCCCCGCATGCGTAGAGGGAATGTAGGGAGGGAGGTGGAAGCATCGGGAGGAGGAGGAGGGGAGGGGAAGAGAGGGAAGGGAGGAGGGATGGGGGAGGGGAAAAGAGAGCGAGGTGTCTCCCTAGCTCCCAGCCTCTGGCAAGTGGAGTTTTTAAAAAGCTCGAGCAGATCATGTCATGACGACTTCGCTGCTCCTGCATCCGCGCTGGCCGGAGAGCCTTATGTACGTCTATGAGGACAGCGCGGCGGAGAGCGGCAGCGGAGGCGGCGGCGGGGGAGGCGGCAGCGCGGGCGGCGCGGGGGGCGGCTGCAGCGGAGCGAGCCCCGGCAAAGCCCCCAGCATGGACGGGCTGGGCAGCAGCTGCCCGGCCAGCCACTGCCGAGACCTGCTTCCGCACCCCGTGCTGGGCCGCCCGCCGGCTCCCCTGGGCGCCCCACAGGGCGCCGTCTACACGGACATCCCGGCCCCGGAGGCTGCGCGCCAGTGCGCCCCGCCGCCGGCGCCCCCCACCTCGTCCAGCGCCACCCTGGGCTACGGCTACCCGTTCGGTGGCAGCTACTACGGCTGCCGCCTGTCGCACAACGTGAACCTGCAGCAAAAGCCTTGCGCCTACCACCCGGGTGATAAATACCCGGAGCCGTCGGGCGCCCTGCCGGGTGACGACCTGTCCTCCAGGGCCAAGGAGTTCGCCTTCTACCCCAGCTTCGCCAGCTCCTACCAGGCGATGCCCGGCTACCTGGACGTGTCGGTGGTGCCTGGGATCAGCGGGCACCCAGAGCCGCGTCACGACGCGCTCATCCCCGTCGAAGGCTACCAGCATTGGGCTCTCTCCAACGGCTGGGACAGTCAGGTGTATTGCTCCAAGGAGCAGTCGCAGTCCGCCCACCTCTGGAAGTCTCCCTTTCCAGGTAAGGAAGGGGCCCGAGCGCCGCCGCCAGGGACCCCTCCCCGCCCCGCCTGCCCCGGGGCTCCGCGCCTCAGCCACCCCCGCCGTCTGGCTCCGGCGCGCCGGCTCTGCTGGGCTGCCGATGGAGCCGGCCGGGCGAGCTGTGCTGAGGAATGCGCCGGGGAAGAAATCTGCTCCGACACGTTCCCCGGAGCTGCCCGGCCGAGAGTGAAGCAATCAGAGGCGCCCGAGCGCCGGGCCGCCGGCTCGGCTCTAGTTGGGAGCTCGCCTCCTCCTCCCCCAGCTTGCTCCAGTCTCACGCGCTGCTCTTGGCCCCCCGATGCCCGCTTCCAGCCGGGAATGGGGGTGGGGCGGGCCTTGGGTGCTTTGGAAGCTGAAACCACCAGGACAAAATCCTCAACTCACCGAAAAATTGGGGAAGAAATAAGAACTACCTTGCCTGAATTTTCAAGATCGTTCAGGCACTAGACAGGTTTTTTTGCTTTTGTTTTTTGGACAGGGGTCTAATTTGCCGGTTCTATAGAAACGCAGAATATTTTCTTTTATTGATTTATTTTAAGAATTTGCCCACGAATGTCCCGACGGTCATTAAATGATCATAACTAAAATCTCTGGAGAGGGTATACAGAGAAGGGAGTTTGCATCTCTCTCCAGGGATATAAAATGTTCTTGGCCTCTCCGGTATACTGAGCTTGAATCCTGTGGGTGTTCCACCACCAACTCCCCCAAATGTCAGGGAGAAAGAGTTTTCTATACTTCAAACACAGAAAGGGGGGAATGAAGATGAGAAGTAGGGGACGGAAGACCTGTTCTGGATAGATCTGGGATTCAGGCCCAGGCTAGGGACCCCTAAGTCTTTGTGTATGCCGAGGATTTACCAATGTCCTGTTCCTTTTTCAACGGAGGCTATTTCTGAACCAGAGGGGATCCCACAATCCTCACCGCTCCCCAGGCGAGAAATATCAGTTCCAGGTTTGTCAAAATCACATCAGGAGCTTCGGATTCAGCACCGCGCTGACACATTACATATCCAGAGCCTAAGTCTGCTCTAGCTATACGCAGAGCGGTGGGAGAGGGCTGACCGGCTCCATTCTGTTGCCTCCAAGGAGTCCTGGTGGGCCCAGAGAAGCCACATATGTCTCCCCAGACTATCTAAAGGGGCCCCCAGCTCTACATGTAAGCCCAGGGACATTTTCACTGGGAATTATAGATCTGAAAACCTCCTAATGGTGGGCCTGAAATTCCTCTGCATCCGGGATTGGGGCACGGGCAGATGGTGAAAAAAAATCACTGGCTGATGTTAGAAAGTGTAGAAAATAACATTCTTGTGAATATTATAAGATTGCTTAGTGTAACACAACTGAGTATCAGGGTGGGACCCACACTAGACATCCCATTTCTGAGGTGCCAGAAGATTCCAGGATGATAGAATTTTAGTATCTGGTATCATGTGTTACCCTCTCTGTATTGGCTATAATATTTTTATAGAATAATTTCTGTTATTAACTACCTACTATGAAACACATGATAATACATTTCTAAATGGTAGGAATTCCCATGTAAGTATACAATCATGTATTATGGAGACGTGGCCCTTTAATTCTCCATCTTACCCAAATGAAAACTCCTTAGGAGACAAGGGTCCAGCAGGAGGAATTCCTGGAGCAGGGGGAGCCGGTAGGCCATGCGAAGGGACCAAGGGACCGAGGGGCAGGGAGCAGATGTCCACCTGGCCCACTGTGGGCCGAGGCACAGATGTAGAGCAATGGGCAATGGGGCTGAGCTTAGAGAGGTGGAGAGAAGGATGCTCCTTGTGTATGCATGTGGAGTGAGGTGGGGCGAAGGATTGGAGAGAAGCTCAGAAATATCTTTGAGCAAAATAAACATCTTAAAGATTCCCGGGGGTGGGGGGAACCTGCTAAAAAATAAACACTTTTTGATCATCGCCTCCTAGAGAAAAATATCTTTGAAATTAAAAAAAATACAGCCCAATTGAGATTTAATACACTTGCAAATTACGGCATGGAAATGGATATAAAACCCACTGGGTCTCAGGAGCTATGTGCTCACACACTCGCACTGTAGAAATACAATCAGGCTGGTATATCTCTGTGAGTGCAGATGTCCAGGCAAAAAGCAGATGAAAAAGAAATTATCTTCAGACACCCTCCACCTTTCTACCCACACAGAGATCTTTTAGAAGTAGTGAGATTTCCAGATAACTCTGTCTACGCAATTGTGGTTTTTTCCGGCAGCATCTAGGCATAAACACTACTGTCTCTCTTTAGCGCCTCTGGCTCTGAGAAACCTCATCCATGGCAGTCTGGGCTGGTGTGGGATATGGAGGCAATTGTTCAGAAAGATCTAGATAATTAGGGCCAAGATGTGTTGTGGCTTTTTCCTTCCCCCAATTATACAGACCTTTGTTTCATTGCTCTTTTTTTTTTTTTTTCCCTTCCTATGGTGAGATAGACACTTTTTTTTAAACAGAGAGTAGCAAAAATTCCAAGAGAGAATCAGCAGAAATTCTAAGAGAGAATCAGAATGGGGGGTGGGTGACGGGGAGAGGGCAGAGAGAGACAGAGTCAGATAGGATTAGGGGAGAGCAATAGAATGAAACAGTGGGTTCTTTGGGCCATATTGGAAGTCCCTACTGTTAGGCCTTTGGATTATGGTTGAGAAGAGGAGCTAGGATTTCTAGCTGGACAAAGTCCTCTGTAGGGCACAGGGCTCTGTTGTAGGAGTG
This sequence comes from Proteles cristata cristata, assembly GCA_017311185.1. NCBI lineage: Eukaryota > Metazoa > Chordata > Mammalia > Carnivora > Hyaenidae > Proteles > Proteles cristata. The sequence continues at coordinate 405,773 of JAESUZ010002047.1, forward strand.
GGTGGTCAAGAGCAAGGGGGCAGTAGGAACCATACACAGGACCCCAAGAGAAAACTAGAGCTGAGCATTGATCTGATTTTTATTCACTCAGGTATGAAATGGTGTGTGTGTGTGTGTGTGTGTGTGTGTGTACGCTTGCACATGCTCTGGAAGGAAGGGGTGATTGTAAAATTAATAACCAAGTCCCCTACTTACTTTAGGCAGCATAGACACAACTCGAGGTCTAAGCTTCCAGATGTTTCTACATCCGTGGATCCTAATTCCTTTCCAGACAAGACAGCACACAATTAAAGGGGGCTTCTTTGAGAAGGCAAGACTGGAAGCATTTTTCCAGGAGGCCAAAACAGGCAACATTTTGGTCAGATCCATTAAGAACGTGGGCAAATGAAGCCTTGGCATCCTATAGGAAAAAATAACCAGTTTAGACCAGTTATCTGTTTTTCAAACCTGATTTTTAAGGATTGTGTTGATTGAACCTCATCAGAAGTTTAGAGTTTGGTTTAGAGGATCCAAAACTGGGTAGATAACTGTGAGCATTTCGAGACAATTAGATAAAAACAAAAATCAGGGACAATTGGCTGGTTAATTCAGGAACCCAAACCCACTTTATCTCACTTTGCTCTCCAGTGAAAGGAGGCATTTTGGAGCTGGATTGTACCAGATATAACCTTATTGCTGTTCCAGAACTTACTATGTCATGATGTCAAGTCAGAAAATTTCAGTTTAAAATCTGGCTCTGCTTCTTAAGTTATTTTACCCACTCTGAGCATCACATTCCTCATCTTGTAAGTTGGGTTTAATAAAATAAACCTGAAAAAAATGTTCTAAGGATTTAAATTAAAACAGAAAAAGGCCAAGTACCTCGTGGTATCGCTACTTTCCGTCTTCGTCTTACTCTTGTTCCAGAATAACCAATCCCCTGGATCATGGCTACATCTGTAAGCGTAAAACAGATCTCAAAACTAAGAGATTGTTAAAAATTATCTTGTACAAAAAATCCTTTTGAACCAAAAGGATCTCTGTTAAAGTGAAGTTGTTTTGTTTTTCAGATTTTTTTTTAAACCCTTGGCCCATTCCTATATAGGCAGAGAAAAGCGACAAGTCCAACAATTTTCCTGAGAAACTGGCCTCATGAAGACAGCCAGACCAGGCCATTGGAACCCCCTTTTTCACGTATTGTTCCCGAGCACTTTATTTCCCACTGCATTTGATTGTCACTTCTCTTTCTAGCCTGTGTAGACAAGTATTCCTGGGTGAGAGCAGCTCCATTGGGAATGGGTGTAGGGAAGGTGTTTTATGAGGGTGGGGTGAAAACAAGCATTTCAGGAAGAGCATTTCAGGAAGTGTCTACATTCTGGACTGCTCCTCTACTTCCAAAGGGCACTGAGAATGAAGGCGAGGATCCTCAGATATTCAGACCTCATCACTGGTTTTTACCTGAAGAAGTCTAGCAATTACATTTTTCAAAATTGAGGGGTAAATCATTCAGATGATCTCCCTAATCCCTCCACTTCCCCTCGAAAGTGCTGCCATGACCTTTTTATTAACAGAGATGACGGTGTAGTGGAAAGGGGATATAAGTGACATTCTTAGTTCCTGGGAAATTCACAGAGCATAAAGAAATTGAACTCATAGTGGTGGGGAGAACAAGGTATTTGGGGTTTAAGGTTAGTGTTCCTGCCTGCGGTGGCCACAGTTTCCCTCAACTCTGGAGGAATGGAGAGGAGAGGGGGTTGGAGCAGAATTTGCTGTTTGGGTGAGTGGACACTTGTTAAGGGCAAGAGGAGGGGCACTGAGCTCTTTTTGTAGAAGACTTATGTGAACAGTTTGCTTTACTCCAAGGTGTCTCCTGGTACCTCCTTTGGTGGGCAGACCCTGGGGTGTGGACTTTTTACCTCCAGGGGCCTTTTCCCCTATATCTCAAGTCCAGGACCTCCTACCGTGGATGTTGTGAAGTGGCTAACAACATTGGACTCCTAGAGCCATGGGCTCCCAAGCAGGCTGGCTTCATCTGGACACCCTTCTTCTCTACCTGTTCGTCCAGGTCTCTGATTCCTAGAGCAGAGGCAGTGACCAAAGGCCTCGTGAGGCCTTACTTGGGCCCACTGAAGCTCTCTCCCAGCCATGCTCTCCCTCAAACATACAACAGAACATTTCCCCCCTGATAATGGGGCACAGTCTATGCTAATGGATGCCCAAATAATCTAACTGCAGGAAGGAGGAATTTTCCTGAACACTTGCAATCCTCTAGGTCCTCGGAGGACCAGGGTGAAATTCGTAGGGACCCTTATACAGGTACAGGATTCTAAGAATGGGTGCTGTGCCAAGCCATATTGGAGCACCCGAGGCAAAAGGAAAAATCAGTACTACTGGTCTCACGTTTATTTTAAAATTTGCTATTTTGTTTATCAAGGATTTTTTTGCATTTATATTTTAAACGTTGCCTTAAAATATTATTTATCTCGATCCTCACATTATTGGCACCCCCTCTTTTCAAGTTTGCCCCAGGGGCAGCACACCAGTGGCCTTCGCGGTGGCCTTGCTCATAACAGAGGCACAAAGGATTGGGGGGCAGTCCCTCTATCCGGAACCCTGCGCCTACACAGTGGTGTGACCTGGGGCGCACAGCCTGCTCGGCGGCCCTGGGTCCAGGCACACGACTGACCTCCCGCCGCCCGCCTTCTTTCTCTCCCCCCAGACGTGGTCCCCCTGCAGCCCGAGGTGAGCAGCTACCGGCGAGGGCGCAAGAAACGCGTGCCCTACACCAAGGTGCAGCTGAAGGAGCTAGAGAAGGAGTACGCGGCCAGCAAGTTCATCACCAAAGAGAAGCGCCGGCGCATCTCTGCCACCACGAACCTCTCGGAGCGCCAGGTCACCATCTGGTTTCAGAACCGGCGGGTCAAAGAGAAGAAGGTGGTCAGCAAATCGAAAGCGCCTCACCTCCACTCCACCTGACCGCCCATCTGGCCACCCGCCCCGTCTATTTATGTCGTCGCTTTGTACCATAACCGAACCCACCGAAGGACCTTGGCCGGTGCAGACGAATATTTAATGTTAACGAGAAAGAGAAAGAGTAACCGCGTCACTGTCACCGGAGACAGAAAGGATCGGAGGGCGAGCTCCGCAGCCTCCTGCTACCCACCCCATCCTCAACCCCCACCCCCGTGCAGATGGGACCTACTGGCCTCTACAGCTTTGGATGTGGGTGTGGGTGGGCTGTGGGAGGAAGGCTGACAGCCTCCACTTCCCTTGGCCCTCAACCTTGGCTTGGGAGAAAGCAGAATGACAGCAGAGAGCCTGATCATTCCAACCAAAGCAGGGTTGGGGGCCCCCCCGAATGACCCCATTCTTGCCTCATCCTTTGCCCAGGCAGGTTGATGACCCTCCTGAGGGTGGGGCCTCGGTGAAAGACCTGGAGAGCTCATACTATCCCTCCAGTTCCTCTTCCCATTCCCAGTCCCTCCCACGCTCCCTAATTAGGCAAGATTTCCCAGTTAAGATTTTCTGTGCATATTTTAAAAGTCTTGTTAATATTAATGATAATTGTTAGGGATCTGGCACCATGATTGGAGTACAGACAACACATAGGTTTTCTTTCTTTCCCGTTTCAACAAAAGCTGGCATTGGTGGGGGGACTGCCTGCCCCCACCTCAACCAAGAAACTGAATTTCTCCAGAGCCCCCACTTCCTCTTCTGTTCTGCTCTTAGTCAATGTGCAGAGATCCCAGGAGGATGGAGACTCCAACCACGCTGCTAAATTTCTCTCTCTCTCTCTTTCCCTTTTTCTCCCCTCCCCCCCCCCCACTCTACTAGGGATCAGGCCAGGCACTGAAGCAGGTTTTCTAAGGAAAAGACAAACTTCTCTTCCAAGGGGATGGAGAGTGGGTTTCCCAGCAGAGCCCCTCTCCAACTGCTCCTCCGTGGACGCAATCGCTGAGGAGACAGCCTCCCACTTCCACTTTTACTGGTTTTCCAGAGGAAAGCAGTTTTCTTCCAGGAGGCCAAAATAACCAGCCCCCAATTAACCAGCTAATGTAGACGCCCACCTAACATTTCCCTCCTCCAAGGCCAACTCACTGCTGAGGGGGGAGGGTCCCTCACCTTCTCCCTTCCCACTGGTGCATTACAAAACAGTGTTCTTTTGAAATGTTCATCAGAAATAGGCTTTTTAAAAAATGTTGTGTACCTGTATATAGTATTGTGACGTCTGAATGACAACGTACTGAATGCAAAAAGAAAAAAAAACCCACAAACCTGTTTTTAAAATAAAATCTTTTTTTTTTTTTTGCCTTGATCTTATTGCTCAGATTTCTGCTGAAGACCTTTCTGTCTGCTTGCTCCTCAGGGCCATCTCTCTGATGCCCTGACTCAGCCCGCACGGGCAAGGGGAAATGTGTAAACATCACCCCCCACCCCCAGCAGGGTAAATTCCAGACTCCTATTTTGTTCCACTTACATTTCTAAAGTGAGTTATTTGGGCTGTGGATGTGATCTAGACAGGAGAGAAACTCCTTCAGCACAGATGAGTGTATGTTGGGAAGAAAAGGATGTCATCAGCAACTGGGAAAGGCCTGGAAGCAGGTGAGTGAGAGAAGGACGTTGCCGTGGGCTTCGCTTAATAGTTGGGGGTCAGATCTGGATTTAGGAGGTGAGAAGGCAGCACCCAGTTGGAGCTGGATGTTGTGGTGGGAGCCGGCGGTGGTGGTAGAGGTGGTGGCAGCGGTGGGGAGGTAACCTCTGGCCCCCCAGGGCCTGTCCTGGTCCCAGAGGGGGCAGCCAGTTCAAGGCTGAGGCTAGGAAGGGCCTGCAGTCTGTCTTGCCGGTGTACAACCCGCAAGCTCAGCATTCTGAGGCTGTTCTCTTTTGTTTCCCATCAATCTGTGCAGAGACAGCAGGCTGCTAGGACCCTTTGGTCCTCCAGTTCACTAAGCCAACCCCACTTTCCTTCTCCAGCATTCCTGGGAACCGCGGTCTTTGAGGCAGTCAGGAGCCGTGTAGACTCTGCCACTAATTTGTTTTCCCTGTCGCGTCCGACCGTGCCTATCTCCCTATCTGGCGGAGTTAATGAGATCGTTAAGTTGTCAGGTTAAGAGACTTTTAAAAAGCAGTATAGCCTAAAACAATGTTATCTCAGATTAAATCTTTACTGCAGCAATTTTTATTTATATATAATATTTTCCTCTCCTGAGACACAGAAAGACCAGAGGCATTGGGTTGGAAATCAGAGTTCTCCGACCTCCCTTTGCCCAATGGCTGAAATTCTTACAATTTAATTTAAATAAATGTTTCTGGAGGGGTCTCTCTCTCTCTCTCTCTCTCTCTCTCTCTCTCTCTCTCTCTCTCTCTCTCACACACACACACACACACACACGCCACAGAGTCTGACAAAGAGCCTCAAGAATTCACTAAGAGCCTCTGCTACTGGTGCGGCTGGCAGTCTTGCTCTAGTCCATTTCAATTCTGGGTTAACTATCAAAGAATCACAGGCTGGGAAGTGGGGGGCTTGAGGGGGGAGAATAAGTGAATCTCCCAGGAAGAAGGCTTGTTCTTTATTCCACCTTCCCTTCTCTCACCACCCATCGCCTTAACCTCTTCCCAAAACCCCGAGTCTCTCCTGAGATGGAAAGAGTCGAAGACTGTGTGTCAGAGAAAGGGACTGAGTAGACAAGAATCCTGGGGTTCTCTTGATATGGGCCCCATCCCTCTTGAGTTAAGGGTACACTGGCTAGTCCCATAACAGCCATAGATACAGTGGAAGCGGAAGACTGTGGGAAAAGAGAAGTCTAGAGTTCTCCAAGGGATCTCTCCACTTCTGCTACCCCACACCTATGAGCGAGTCTTCCCACACAGAGGGACCCTCTTTAAGGCCCCAGAAGGGGGCGATGGAAAAAAGGAGAAAGCTCGCACAGACTCATGGGGACACTGGAAAGCCAGGCAAAGACTGCGGTCCCTCTGAGTCCCTGGGAGCCCCAATGTGCCGTGTGCCAGGGTGTTTAGGACCCTCTCCTGCACTGGATTAAATATCCCTGCATGGGTTTTGGAGGATTCTTGTGCCCGGATCTGTTTTGGAGATGCCTCTCCCATAAGAGCAAGCAAGCGTGAGAATGGCCACTCCTGTGTGAGCCGGGGATCCTGTGAGTGTGTGTGTTGGGAAGATGTGTTATTCTTTTCCTGATTGTGTTGGTCCTTTACCTTTTCTTCCTCCAGGAGCTGGCATTGTCTTTGGGGACTCTGTGAGACATTCCTGTGAAGGTATATATGTGCATCTGCAGGCGTGTGTGTGTGTGTGTGTGTGTGTGTGTGTGTGTGTGTAGAGCTTGTGACCAGTAGAGAATTTCCTCAGCCCTTCACTGCCCCTTGCATGTATGCAAGCATGTAAGTAGGAATGTTGGCATCTCAGAGCGTATTGTGTGTTTTCTTTTCTTTATTCAAATCTATAAGTAGCCTTTCTTTCCAAGGCCAATCTCCCAGTGTTGGTGTGAGAAGCTGCAATACACACGAGGTTGCAAGGGGATACACAAAGTGTGAAGGGCTGTTTCCCCTGGAAATAGACAGCCTTTCTCCTCTGGGACTGAGGCTCCTGTGATCTCTCTCATAATCCAGTGTCCACCCCTCCACACACACTCCCGATGCCTCCCCCGATTCCCCAGGCCAGGACTAAGGAACCCGGCTGGCTGGGAACCTCACAGGATTCTCCATCTGGAGGTCACTTTACCAGGCTGCCAGGGAAGGCTCAGTTAGGCTTGGGGGGAAACCCTTCCCCACCCGCATCTTAGTCCCCAGACCCAGGGCCAGCAGAATGAGCCTTTCGGCCTGTAGTCCCACAGCCAAGAACCCACCTGAGGGAGCAAGGCCGGCAGTTCTCAGGGAGATCCCTCCACGACTGTTTCCAGACCATCTGCTCCTGGGGCTGATCCACAGGCGGCTGGGTGAGCAGGCCAGTGTGGGGGTGATGCAGGGGTGGTCCCTGGGACACTCCATCTTTCAGGGATTGGAACTGGGAACCCTGAGGCAGGTCCCCCTATTCAAAGGCGAGCTCCCCACCCTAGGATCCACCTGTATCCGACTTGGATAGTGTTGGGAGCCCACCCCTCAAAAAACTCCAAGTGCTGTTTCAGGCAGATGTGTATCATCCGGACCTGTGCTGGTGGAGGATTGAGGGGCCCTGGGGAGCAAGGGGCTTCTGGGAGGAGGAGGGGGCCAGAGCCTTTTCGCAACCAACCAGGCTCTTCCTCTTTTAGCCTTGACCGTGACTAGGTCTTTCTGACCTTGACATCACAGGGAGCACAGGGAAGGGGGGCAGGGTGGAAAAGGCCTTGATCTTCCGGTGGCCAGAGAAGGGGAGGGCCGCTCGCCCCCTTGACGCGCCATCCCCCTTTCCGCCAGCGCCCGCCGCCTCTGTTTACACACAGAGGAGGTGTCGTCTCCAGTCTAGACAGGGGCGCTAATAACGCCCATAAAAGGCGGCCTCTCCAGAGATGTTCTGCAACTCAGCTCCCGCGCGCCTACCGCTGGCCGCTCCCTCCGCCTCCTCCGCCCCGCCCTCCTCAGATACCAGGCTGGGCCTGCGGCGGCCTTGGGGAGGGGGCACCCAGAAGGTTTCTAGAGGCTGAGAATCCCCGCCCCGCACCCTTCTGAACCTCTTCTGCCTTCAAAGGGTAAGTAGACTCCCGCTATTCCAGCCCAGCCTCGAGATTAGCAGCACAGCCTCCCAGCCCCACCCGCCCCCTGGACCGGTTGCCCCCACCCCAGTCCGCCAGCGCACCACCCTCCCTTCCCCTCGCCCAGCCCCGGACTTCGGGCTTGGATTTGGGAAGCAGTGGATGGCTGGGCAGAGTAGACCCCAATCATGTCTCAGCCTCTCCCCAGTGCTAGGCCTGGCCAGAGGCCATGGTCACTGCGAGCCGCTGGCTTTGGGGCAGAGGGCACTCGGGTAGTCCTCACCCCATACGGAGCTTCGAGGTCGCGGAGACCAGGCCCTGGGCTCCCGGATACGGTGCAGGCGGCTGTGGGTGTGGCATGTGATGAGAGTGGTTTTTGTTGTTGTTGTTGTTTTTTAATTTTTTTTTTAACTTGGTCCCCACACCTTTTCTGACACTCAGTAATTCACTAGGCGGAGGAGATCCTCTGCTGGCGGAGGGGGAAAATGTCAGAGCCGCGAAACTATTTAACTATTAGTGCGCCGAAACAACAGAGAAAATGAGGGAAGAGGGCTCATTTAGGGATGCTCAGGTGAGAAATGGAGAAATGGTCTTCCAGAGGGTCCTGCCTGGGACACCCTCCCTCCATTTCCTGAGTGACAATCAGGCTGGGGGCTTGTGGTGGGAGGGGGCCCAGAGATGCCGCACAAAGCCTGGAGCAGGTGAGGACATTCCTGCTGACCCCAGGCCTGTTGTGTGAGCCTGAAAGCCTGACTGGGCCCCTCACCCAAGGTTCCTTTAACGGCCCCCACCTCCCGCCAGGCTGCAGATCCCTAGAAAGCAGCACCGGGAGAAGGGGTCTCCCAATTTTTTTCAGTCCTGGACACCCCGACGGGTGGCTGGGAGCCAGGTGGGCTCCGACCCATGGAGAAGTTCGCGAAGGGAAGAAAGAGGAGACTGAGTCCCCCTACCTCCATCCCTCACCCTTGTCTGAACCTGACAAAGATGCTGGATCAAGGCTGACCTGCCCCAAAGGAACAAACCAGAGAGGTCTGAAGGGTCGGATGGGGGCCCAGACCTTCCTCATCTGCCGCTTTTCATATCCCCCTATCCTCGCCTCGCATTCAGTGCCTACACACCCCCCATTGGGGGCCCGGGCCCTGACTCATTTGCATATGCGGCAGAACCGCTTTCTGCAAACTAGGCAGTGACTTTGAACTGGGCCACCGAGGCCTCTCCACTGGCGGTGGAGAAGGCAGCACCGCGCGGCATAATTCTGACCTGGGGTCGGTGGGAGAGCCAGAGCACAGCAGCCAGCAACCGCCCCGCGGTGGCCTACGCCTCCCGCAGCCCCTTGGCCCTTGCCATCAGAGCCCGCGTGGATGTTATAATTAACTCCTGACGCCTGGCTTGGCCACGGCCAGGGACTCAAGGCCCCCCGCGCTGAGACCGCGAAGATGCTGGAGAGATGCAGGCACAGACAGGAGGTGCGGGAGCCAGCTGGTGGGTCCGGGAGAGCATGAGGGCTGCCCTGGGTCTTCAAGGAGAGCCTTGGGCCGCGTCCTAGCCTTCAGTTTTAATTAACCCCTGAGTTAATGAGCGGGGCATGGTTGAGCCAGGCCAGCTGCAGCAGGAGCCGGTGGCTCAGGGGCCAGCAGGCAGGCCGCCGCCTCTTCTAACCTTGTGCTTTGATGAATGTGCGTGAGAGTGGACACACAGATCGTTCCTCGGTTCCAGAGCCTGGGTCTGGCCAATTATAGTTTTGCGTGTGGGCTGCGAAATGCGGTGGATAAAACGCAGCCAGAGGCGGCTGCCCCGCGCGCTTCAGGCTGCGAGACCCTCCCGGCCCCCTCCCCCGGCCCCCAGTCGGTTCCCGGCAGGCAGCTCCTGGCCGAGGCTGGTTTTTAAATTTGAAGCTTCGCACCCGAGCCTCCCGCCGGCCCCGGGGACCCAGGCTGGGCGCGGCGCTCCAGGGCCTGTTTGGGGGAGCTCTGGTTAAGAAAGGGGCTGAGCTGCGTGTGCGGCGGGGTGCCCCGAAGGTGGGCAGATCAGCGGTGGTGCCCTGAGCTTGCCTGGGCCCTCGCCGGGATCCTGAAAACCCTTAGGTTCACAATGGGCCTCGAGAAGCAGTGCACTGGAGATGCGAACATGGCTGATGGTTCTCGGCGGCTCTTCCTGCGAGGAATCAGGGTCAGCCGCACGGAACGAGGAGGGATTTGTGCGTGTGCGTGTGCCCAGAGTCCGAACCCTGGGGAAAGGGGCCTTTTCAGTTGGAGCCAGATCCGACTGGGAGAAGCTGCGCGTCTGGAAGAAGGAAGCCCTCAGTCCGTTCTCCTTTCCCCCAGCGTGTCTCTGCCGCCCTGTGGCCGCCGCTCTGTGTACTCAGCGGCCTGGCCGGAGGGCAGCGTGCAGGGCTCTGGGCCTCAGATTTTCGAGCTAGGGAGGGATAGGGGAAGGCTGAGACCTTCCACCTTGGGTCCCCTCTTTAGAAGACTGGTGTCATCTGGAAGAGTAAAAAAGAACGGGAAGACGCCTCTACCCCACACGGACCAGTGATTACGCGGCGCAGGCACCCGTCACGCCAACAATAGCGGCTGAGCCCGGAGGCCTGGAGGCCTGGAGACCTCGCTGCCGGCGCAGTGTTCTGGTCGAAAACAGCCGCAGTATTCAAGTCACACCCTTTTTATCTCTATGCCCCAAATAACCCCCAAATAAATTTTTTTTTTAAATTAAATTTTCGGTGGTGCTCGTTAATGCATCTCGAAAAGAGGGCATAAATAGGATGTTGGAGAGGCTATGACGTGGGGTTTGCAGCTCAGGGATGCTCCCCTCTGCAGCCGCGCAGCCCCTTAATCAATTAGGCACCGAAAGGCCAATCCACGCGGTCTCCTGCCCGCTGCCCCGCGCCCCGGCTCGCGCCGTTCTCACTGGAGGTGACTGTACGGGGCTAGCATCTCACCACTCGGCCTCGGTTCCGGCAAGTGGGCCCCGCAGACGTGGGGCGGGCTCCGGGGGGCGGGAGGGACCCGGCCCGGCAGCCGAAGGGGAAGCGGGGCGAGGGGCGGGCGCCGCGATGTGAGCTCTGAGCTGCGCCCGGGCAGGGCGACGCTTGTGCGGACAAATTTCTGTCCGAGGGAGCAGTTCGGGTTTGGGATGAAATCGCCCTGCGAGCTGTGGAATTCGAAGAATCTGAGTTTCTGTCTGCCGCGTCCTGCAGAGGAGAGACAGAAAAAGGGGAGATGAGAATCTTCGGCTTCGATCTGCTTTTGTAGGTTCAGCTCATTCTCAGATACTTAGCTTTCACCTATATGGGCTGCTTTCTGCCGTATTCTCGCGGAGACTCTCGGTCTCTCGTCTAGCTCTTCCGATGTTTCCCCGTATTTAGACATTTGCGGAACTATTTTACCTTATATTACTTAAAGCCGTGCATATTGTAGAGGAGGCTGAAACAATCAAATAGAAATCCAAGCGTTTGTCTACTAGACACCAATAGTATACACCTAGTTTTGAAGGCTTTGTTTTGCTTTTTCATTTTAATCCACTTATCTGTATTCAGTGGACCTAGTTGAGACCCCCCAACAAGATCATTCCCCAGAGTCCTCGCCCTCACCGCCAGCACACCTACTGGCATTGGCACTGCTATCTGATGGTCCCGGTGGCAAGCGGAGTGTGGGGGTCTCCTCCGGAGTGGGAATCGAGAGCCTCTCGGGCCAGCCAAGTCCCTGCAAGAGTCCCGGAGCCTCTTGCTGCAAGGACTCTGGAAGACCCCCAGAAGCCCGTGTGACCCCCAGGAGTCACAGGGAAGAGTGGCTCAGGCCCCCAGGTTTTCAAGAGCAGGTAGTCAGGTCCACATGGAGCTGCACACCTCCTTTCCCTGCTTCTTCTGCCTCCTTTCTACATCCATCCTAGAGTGATGAGTGGCAGTGTGAGGCTAGGGTGGCTCCCTGCTCCGGGGAGCGGGGGTTGGGAATACCCAGCATTACAATTCTCCCATAGTCCTTCCTAGAGGAGAGGACCCCAAGTGTTCCCCCAAACTCCTGTGCAGAAAGAGCTGAGGAAGAGGAGCGCAGCAGCAGCAGCAGCAGCAGCGCTGGGACAGTGGCAGGGAAACCTGTCCTTACTCCCACTTCCCACCTCGACTGTAAATAAACCCCGAGCCAAAGGGCTCATCCGTCTCCTTAAACAGCCAGTAAACTTTATATGACACAATATCTAATAGTAATTTATTGGGGAGATATTGTAAATTCCAACGGTTTTAGTTAATAAAGGAGCTAATTAAAGAGGGACAGGCTGTGCTTGGCCAGCTGTTGGCGAGAAGATAATACATCTGGGGGGGGGGTTTTGCATGGTGCAGAAGTGTGTATGTGCCGGTATTTTTGGTGTGGCTTTTTCCCTCTTGCCCCGTGTCGGGCGATTGACTCACTCTCTGCTTTAGGTTTTATGATATTTTTAAAAACCAGAAACCAGCGAATAAATCTGCCCCCGAGTTTTGTCTCTCCCCCCCCACCCCCAGAGTGGGGAAGGGGGAAGTTGGAGTTGGTGCAGGGTGGGGGGATTCGCTGTCCCCACCCATCCCCCTGGCGGCGGCGCCCACGTGAGCTGGATGGCCAATGGGTGGCCGGCGCAGGTTTAACTATGTTTAATGTCAGATAGCAATAAAGTAGAAGCTGCCGGTCGGGCCCCGCGGAAATGGGCGAGCATAATCTCCTGAATCCTGGGTTTGTGGGGCCGCTGGTGAACATCCACACGGGAGACACGTTCTACTTCCCCAACTTCCGCACGTCCGGGGCGCAGCTGCCGGGGCTGCCTTCGCTGTCCTACCCGCGCCGTGACAACGTGTGCTCGCTGCCCTGGCCGTCGGCGGAGCCCTGCAATGGCTACCCGCAGCCCTATCTCGGCAGCCCAGTGTCGCTCAACCCGCCCTTTGGCCGCACGTGCGAGCTGGCGCGCGTGGAGGACAGCAAGGGTTACTACCGCGAGCCGTGCGCCGAGGGCGGCGGGGGCCTGAAGCGTGAGGAGCGCGGGCGCGACCCGGGCCCCGGAGTCGGGCCGGGGGCGGCGCTGCTGCCGCTGGAGCCGTCGGGGCCGCCCGCGCTCGGTTTCAAGTACGACTACGCGGCGGGCGGCGGCGGTGGCGACGGTGGTGCGGGACCCCCGCACGACCCGCCCTCGTGCCAGTCGCTGGAATCCGACTCCAGTTCGTCCCTGCTCAACGAGGGCAACAAGGGCGCCGGCGCGGGCGACCCGGGCAGCTTGGTATCGCCTTTAAACCCCGGCGGCGGGCTCGCGGCCAGCGGTAAGGATCCCGGCCCACTCTTGAGGTGTACTCAGCACCGGACAGCTCACCGGGGCGGGCAGTGTAGGACTGAGCTAGGGCCGCCTGGGGTGACAGAACCTGTGGTGAGGAAGCGCTTCTTTTAAAAAGAAGTACGGGGTGGGGTGGGGGAGGGAGCGCCTATAAACATGTAAATATCCCCATAAAAGAACTGGAGAGATTCTCCTTTTCGTGGACCTGAGGCTGGAGGCGGCAGGGCGCTCCGGGGAAGGGGATTCTGACCTAGACTTCCCCAGGCCTAGGGGTGGGGGGTGGGAACCGAGAGCTTGGTCTCTGCTCTCAGGGCCTCTCCCTCGGCCTTCGCACAGGCTCCGTTACCTACACTTATTTTCCTCTGAAGAAATGCCAGTGGACCTGGTTTACTCTGGCCACTGGCTCATGTCTGTTCTAGTAGATCAGGTACCCCATCCTGGAGAAGGTGAAAGAAAGGGGCCAGGATATCCGGGAGCAGAAGAGCTTTGGGGAGAAGTGAGGCACAGAAGGTGGGAAGTAGGGTGGAGGAGGCCAGGAGAAGGAGTGAAGGGGGGGGTGGGGAGGATGATGAAGGTGGGAGAGTTGATGGGGATGAGGGTCTGCGTACAAGAGAGGAGATGGGAGAGCAAGGGCCTGGGGTTGGGGGTTAGGCCAAGGTGAAAAGGGCTGGGGAAAGACCGAGGGCACTGGGCTTGTCACCTCATGGTCCCCTGGCCAACACTGCCGGTTCGTCTCCACCCAGGCGCGCCCTGGTACCCGATTCACAGCCGCTCCCGGAAGAAGCGCAAGCCCTATTCGAAGTTGCAGCTGGCGGAGCTGGAGGGGGAGTTTCTGGTGAACGAGTTCATCACACGGCAGCGCCGGAGGGAACTCTCAGACCGCTTGAATCTTAGTGACCAGCAGGTCAAGATCTGGTTTCAGAACCGGAGAATGAAAAAGAAAAGACTTCTGTTGAGGGAGCAAGCTCTCTCCTTCTTTTAGGGGGCAAAACACGGGCACCGGCCCCGGACTGAGCCTGTCTCTGGCAGAGAGCAAGAGGGGGCGCTGCCTGGGACACCGTCCCCGCTTAGAACGCCAGGCATCTCTGGCAGGCCCTCCCTGGACATCCTCTTGTCTGTTTTATTTGTGGTTCCTTCCCACACACCCCCAGCAGGCCCTGCCAGGCCCCAGAGAGAAGGGAAGAAGCCAGCCGAGGAGAGAGGAAGCCCACAGCTGCAGGCAGGGGATAGGGACCGGGAAGGCGGACGTGCTGGGGAAGGACCGGTTTGCAGTGGGACTGGGGCACTGGGCCTGGGGCTGAGGATCTGGAGGAAAGGTAATCCAGGCGCCCCCCTCCCACCGCTTTCCTTCCGTGGTCTTAAGTGAGCCTGCAGTAGGCAAAAGTGGGGACAGCGGGACCAAGACTCCCCAAACTCCCTGCGGTTGGGGCTAGGAGAGGTGGAGAGGAGGAAGCAGGGGTGGAGGATCAGTGGAGAGACTGGAAGGGGTCGGGGTAGCTATGGAAGGGCAGGAGGAAGTGGGGGAGCCTAGGAGGAAGTGCGGTTTGGGACAACAGAGTGATCAGTAATACGCGGTAAAGTCCCACTGGGGTCTGGTCCTCTAGGCCTGGAGGCTGAAGGGGCAGAGGCACAGGCGTTTGACAGACCTGGCTGCGGACAAGGCGACCGTCAGCCTTAAGTCCCCTCTAGGGCGGGCTGCCTGAAAAGTCTCCTGGTCCCCAGCCCTCTGCCCGCGCCTCTGCCCGCCCTTTTGCTCACAGGTGTGCTGCCAGGCACCCTTCCTGCCGCCCAGGCGGCTGCGGACCGGAAGCCGCGAGCGCGGAACTGCGAGCTGAGCGGGCGCGCAGCCTCAGGCTTAGCAGCCACCCCAGGGACCCCCACCTGGCCCTCCAGGAAGCCCAAGAGGCTGTGAAAGTGGCTGCGAAGCGCGGCATTGATTGGCCGGTGGAGAGTTTCTGGCAGCCCCGAGGCTACCGCCGCTGATTCTCCCTTCCCCGCTGGCGTTCACGGTCACGGCCGGCCAGAGGCTGGACCGGCATAATTTACGAGGCAGGAGGAGAATCTGCCCCTAAAGGGGCTACCGGCCGCAGAGGCCCCTGCTCAGCCCGGGTTTCCCAGGCTGGTGACAATGAAGGAGGGGGGTGCTGCAGCCCCCCACACAACTCCTTTCTCTCTTTTACCCACCCCCACTCCACACGCCCCCCAACGTCGCCTTTTGTCTCAGGCTCCTCTGCCTCTGCCTCCCCCTGGCCGGCGAGGCGCCGAGTACAAGGACCAGAGCAGAAGGAGGGACACATCCTCAGAACTGGTCAGAAGCCAAAGAGTGGCTTCTTCTGCAGAGGGCCTTTTATTGAAACTCCCCTTCAGGCCCCAGCACCAGCCCGTTAGAGCTAGGCTGGCTTAAGAGAGAGGCGGTGGAGAAGCTTGGCACCCTCCTGCACTCTGTTTTTACCCCTCTTGGTGAGAGTTCCCCCACCTCCCCTCTGCCCACCCACCCTTGCCAGGACCAAGAAGGTGAGAAACAGGGAGCTGATGAGAGTTAAGCCCAGCCTGGACACTGTGAACTGGTTCGCCAGCTTGGAGTTCTTCCTGCCTGGGAAGAGTCTCCCCTAACACCCCTTTCGAGTGGCAATCCACAGAGCCTCCGTTATCCCACCAGCACACAGCATCGAGTCCCTGGACAAGACCGTGCAGAGGCATGGGTAAACACAGGCACAGCTGAGCCCAGCACCCCCATTGGACCCACCCCGCTCTCCTTGCGGCACTTGTAAGCAGGCAGCCTCATGTCCCCAAATACAGCCCTGCAGAGTGGCCGTACAATCACATGCCCGCGTCGCCCACTAGGCACCTGACACACTTCCTCACTGACATAAACTTGTTCTGCCCATATACAAGTTCGCAGAAATCAGCGCCATCCCTGCTGTCTGCACGGCCCTGTGGGCTGGCCTTGTGTGTGAGGCCTTTGCCTGGTCACCCGTGTACCCCTTCATGAAGCTCCTCCTGTGACCTTGTGGGCTCTGGGGTGCTGGATTCAAGCTTCACCACTCCAGCCTGACTCCCACAGCCTACTAGAGAAGAGAGATCAGAACACTCCCAAAGGGGCGGGGGGGGGGGTGTACAAAGATATGCAATATTCTCTTCCTGTCGCTTTAAACTTGACTTCCGTGAGCTTCTCTGTCAATCTGTGTCCTGTTCTCTGTGTCTGTTGCTAGTACCTAGTCTAGTCTCTGTGGGTAGATGCCCTCCCCAGCTCTCTGTAGTGTGCCCTCCTATTCAAACGTCTGTCTTTAGCACGTTTTCCCTTTATATAGTCCTTGTACAGAGTTGCTTCATCATATTAATATTAATAATAATAATAATTAAAACATGACTGAATGATGATGTGATTTTTATTTTGAGAAAAAAAATGTTGAACTGGGTCCCCCTACATGGTTTTCTCTGCTTAGAAAGAATGGGATTCCCAGGCTCCTAACTGTCCCGCCACTTTATTTCCTCCCAGCTCAGGTGAATAATAAAAATAATAAATGCATAATAATAAAGGAAGACTGATGCAGGGGCAACAAAAAATATACGAGCAACCAAGTTCTGTTGATGAGCTGCCGTCTCTAGTCCCAAGCAATTACTAGCAGAGACAAAATTGGGGGATAGTAGATTGGGGAGGAGGAGAGGGTATCTTAGGAGTCATGTGGCCATAAAAATAATGTAGACAGCCCAGAGGAGGCTGAAACCACGTTCAGGGCCAGAAAGAGGAAGTCTGAGCTGCAGGATCCCCAGAAGTGAAGCCAGAGTAGGGGCTCCAGCAGACTGGAGCAGGGATGGAAGGAATGCGCTGGGGTAGGGGGCAGGGATTGGTAGAAGGACACGTCAACTCCACAGGTCTAACCCCATGGCTTCACTCTGAGAGCACATTTTGAGCACTGCAAAATGAGTAGGCAGGGGACTAAAGACCCCTTGGAGCTGGTGAGAGAGGCTCCATCTCTCCCAGCCAGCAAACCCCTCTGGGTCATGCCAGAAGCCAGGTCAGAGCCAGAGACTGCGTTCCAGCAGAGCCCATGGGCTCTCGGCACCTCCGCCTCACCCCTTCCTTCTAGGTGGAACATCCTCCCTCTGCCTCCTCCCTTGTGCCTCTGGTCGCTGAGTTTCCCTTTCTCACAGCCTGGCTCCAATCATGGAGTCTCCTCCCAATTCCCTCTCCACCCTTCTGGGCCTACTTTGGATAGCAGGAGCCCCCACGGAGCCCAACATCCAAGCCACACCTTCTGCCTTGAACTCTTTCTCTCTCCCTCCCTTCTTTTCCTTACTCCTGCAACTAGAAAAACTAACAGCTTTAGAGTGAACCTCACTTTCCTTTTGCCCCCAACCCACAGCTTGTCTTGTGCGGCTGAAGGGTTTGGGCAGGAAGGAGATCCCAAGCTTTGGGGGTTGCTCATACAAAGGCCCCCACAGAGTACAGACAAAGCTGGGGACTGGATAGCTTCTGGCAGCCTTGAGCTGGGAGAGGGACTTGGTGGCTGTGCCTGGGTCTGAATTAAGTTGGGGGTGAGGGTGTTGAAACCCAGTGAATGCAGGCCAGAGACCAAGCTGTTCCTAGGACACATCCTTACAGGGGAGGGTTAACAGTGAAGACATTTCTGGCTAAAAAGAAAGGAGTGAATTTAGGAAGTTAGGAGTAACTGGCCTTTAATTTATCCCCTTGATTTAGTCCCATTGACACTGCAGATCTGAGAGAGGAGGTACTTTGTTGGGTGGTGTCTACACAGGTCCCAAGACTCAAAAACCAGGAGACTGTCAGAGAAGGAAAGACACTGTAACCTCTCCATGGTTGCAAAACAAATCCTTGGGTCTCTCTGCCAAAGAGAATGTAATGGTAGGAGCAGCAACCCAAATACTCGGGGCAAGGCTGAACTCTGCATCTAGACAGGGATTGCATCTATTTTGCAACCATTTGTCTGATTTAAGCTCAAACTACAATTTACTTCCAGGAACTTTAAGACAAAGAACCCCGTGTCACTAACTGGGTCTTGAGGAGCAAGACATGGAGAGAATTGTCTGGATAATTCGGGTGGAAATAATTCTCCTGCTGTGTATTTGTACGCTTACACCATCCAAATGAGCTGTGTATTTGGCCTTGGCTATCTACCCAGTTCGACTCCACTCTGACCTGCACAGACAACAGCCAGGGTATTTAAGGCAGCTAAGAGAGAGCGAGCGGGAGATGGACCCGGCCAGTCCCGGTCCCGTGGATGCTAATGCAGCCGGAAAGCCGGAGCGCGATCGATGGCTCAGACCCAGAGCAGAGCAGGGACCGCCAGCTCGATCTACGAACAAAGCAAACCCCTGGGACCTTGGGCTCCGGACTGGCCAGAGCCCCCGCCCATCCTCCCCGCCATTACCAGGAAAGCAGGAGCTGTTCTTGGGCCCCGGGCCCGCGCGGGAAACGCACCCCGAAGCCCCCAACCCTCTCTGCGCGGCGGGCACATGGAGGCGCCCAAGGGTCCGGTGTAATTGGGGGCGGGGTGGGCTGCAGGCGGCGGATCCTGCGCCGCGCGGACGGCCGAGCCTTAGAGCCCCGCGGCCGCCTTCCGGCGTCTGCCTGGGTCGGGATACAGCTGCGGGTTTCCCGCGGAGAGAAGCGTGCGGCTGGCGCCCGCCGACCCGAACGCCGCGCACCGCTGCAGCCCGGCGCCGAGCTCGCGGTCGCGGCTCCCGGGGACGCTCCGAGACAAAGGCGCGGCGGCCGCTGGTGGATGACGCGGGCGCCTGGAGCTCCCAGTGGCCCGGCCCGCTGGCGAGGGCTCTGGGAAGTCGGTCCACTTCGCCGGCCGGTCGGGCCCCGACTCCGGCCCGCTGCAGGGTCCCGGGGAGAGGGGATCCGGCGCGCCTCTCAGCCCCTGCTGCTCCGCGCGGCTCCCCGCCCGGCAGCGCCAGCAGCTCTCTGGTCGGCGCCCGAGGGCCGCCGGGCCCCCGCAAAGGACGGGATGACCCCTGCTGGCGAGAGCAGTGGAGGCTGCCGAGCCCCGCCCCGCCCGGCCGCCCAGCCCCGAGCACCCTAGGCCCGGGGGCGCCCCGCGAGTTTGCGGGAGACCTGGAAGAACAGCCCGAGTTGGGGCGCTGCCGGGCGGTGGGAACCAGGCCTCTCTGCTAAGTGCCCTCCTTCTGCTGGGCACGCGGCGTCCCCACAGCGGCGGGCCGCCCTCCCGCTGGGCTTCTCACCGCCAGCGGCGGGGATTCCTGAAGCCTGTGCCTCCTAAAGGAGCCGGGAAACTGGGCTTGGACGAGCCCAAACGCGGCGGACCTTTAGCCCGTGTGATCTAGCCGGCCGCCGGTGGGTGATCCGTCCTCTCTGAGCCAGAGCCACTTCCTGGAGACTAGGAGACAAGCCTTCACTTTGTCAGTTTCCACGTCCCGGAGTGGAGAACTTCCTTCGAGGACAGGTCTGCGGTTCCTGCTGGGAGAGCTCCCTGTGAAAGATGCAGGGTCCGTATGCGGGGCGTGAGAAAGAGGTTTCAGACAATGCATTCTCGGCGGTACTGCCAACGTAACCAACGTATTGGGATAGTCTAAAATGCACACATATCTCTATTATATGTACATACTCGGCATGGAAAATATATTTCTCTAGAAAATATACATACAGAGGCACTTTTATTTGGACGGGAAAGCAACCTTCTGGGAAAAGGTTACACATAGCATGGATGAACACCACGTGTAAAGATTCATTTACATAAACAGTACACTCGCATATCTATCCTACACAGGGACTACACAGCCCCTGCATCTATTTAGCCACATAGATGTACACACTCCATAGGGCGTATAAAATCATGCGTGGAAAATGCATCCAGATATTAATGCAGCCACATAAAAAGTACATGGAAAATGCATCATTGTTATATATACAAATTGAATGTCTACCCGATGCATGAAAAATATGTCCTGTAAATTAATTTGTTTACATGGTGTGCATGTACCAAACACAGGGAAGTAAATTCTTTGAGCTCATCTGTTATTGTATTTACAATACACGTTTATTTGGCTATCTTACAAACAGTGGCTAGAGGAAGCTCACGCTTTGGCAATGACAATCTCCATCAACTGAGCCTCTTTTCTGTCTTTCTGTTCTTTTGTTACTTCCATCTTCCAAAAACCCCTTCTATGTCTACATGGATTATTTGTGTAAGTGGCCTCCGATCTCTATTTCCCTGTTATACCTCTTAAAGTCAGAGTCTATATTTAGAATCCTAAGTCCTGTTTGCAGCAGGGTCTGACTGAATAATCACAGCCTGTATGGAATTAACATTATATAATTAGGTAAACCCTCCCCCCATCCCCCCGCCGTGTGTCTCAGGATTTGTTCTTTTAGATCTAAGGTAAATATATTACAGAGTTACTCTAGGCTGCCAGTTGAGAAGGTGGGGGGTGGGGGGGAGGCGCAGTGACCTGATAAGGTGTATAACAGCCAGGTTGGGGTAACAGGCAAGTTTCAGGTGGACAGTGGGCACACAGCGTTCCTGAAAGCCAAAGTCTGTTTAAATTTTTTAAAATTTATTTTTAAAATCTGGAGTCTGGAGAGACAGTCTAAAGCAATGGCTGGACCTAGTCTTTCCTTCCTCTCAAACCCCAGAGCAGCTCCACTCCCTCTCAGCCAACCAGGGAGAAGATTCTGGCCCACCTAGCCCCTCAGCCCCGCTTCCCATCCCTAAAGCTGGCCAGGTCTACACAAGCAGCAGGGAAAAGTTACTGCATAGCCCAAGTTTTCTGCAACAAAATCCACTCCTAACACTTTCGAAGAGGCAGTAACCGCTTAAAACGTTTTCTGACACTGAGCTAACTCTGTTTCCTCCCCGGAAAAATTAGTCCCACTTGGGTCTTTCCTTAGTAGCGAAAAATCCGCTACTTGACACACGCCTGTGGAAAAATTCTTTGAGAGACAATGCACTCACACCCCGCAGAGATATTGTTTATGGGTTCCGTGTAGACGCTACCATATTTTACTGTCCGAAGAAATCAATTAATTAGTGCCTTGCTAGTCCCCGTGCCGGCCGATGCTTGGCTGAGCGTAAGCGCTGAGATAGATGTGCGTGGCCAGCTCGCTGGTCTTGTTAACAAGCCTCGTCATAAAGATGGAGATGATAAGGAGAGTGAGGAAGCCCTGGCGGCCGCGAGGGGGGGCTTGGAGGCCCCAGCCCACGGTGTGTAGGGCAGCGGTGGCCCGGAATCGGAGCCAGGGCCGGAGCCCGGTGCTGCTCTGGCATCCGCACGCCTTCATCCAGTCTTCTCCCCTTCTGGGGCGTTCCTGCTTTGACCTGGATAACTCCCTCTCCTCTCCGCTCCCCCGAATTTTCCCTTTTCTTCATTGAGCCCCAAATTTAAAATAATAATAATAACAATAATAGTAATAATAATACGGAAACCTCTGTCTGTGAGTGCCTGTCTCACTCTCTGCCACGTCTATTCTGGGACCTGCTGCCTCCTCCTTTCCCTGCCTTACTCCGCGTGGTTCCTTTTCATCGCTGCCTGGAGCTCTCTCTTCCCTCTCTGGCTTCGTGGTTGCTTTTTCTACCAGGTTGGTGCTGGCACAGGCCCCAGTGAGCTTGTAAAAAAAAAATAATACAAATAACCCCTGGTTATTTGCGGCAGAATGAACACCCCCAGATAAGCCAGACCCCATAGGAAAAAAAAAAAAACCAAAAAAAACCTTGGATGTAATTGCTGGTTTGGGTTGCAACACTTAATTCTGTTTATTCTCACCGATGTGCATACTTAACGAAGAGATATTGATATTAAAGGGCAGGGGGGAATTAATTTTACTTTTATAGTCATCTATTAAGAGCACAAGATGATCTGAGTCTCCTTTAAAGGGACCAAAAGAGGGGGGGAGGGAGAGAGAAAGAAAGGGAGGGGGAAGGGAGAAATATGACTGAAGGAGAACAAAGATCTTTGCCTGAAGAAACAATGTAACACTAGACAGAACTATAAAGTCTGGGAATGTAACAACGCAGGACCCTCTCAACTTCCCCCCTTTGGAATCCTGTCCCCTGTGCTTCCTGCTGAAATCCCAATCCTGACGACACAGCAGTATTCAGGGAAGAATTCATGCAATTATCCGGATAACTGTAGGGAGGGAGAGAAAGCATTTCCCTTTTATTGTCTGATCCTCTTTAGTGTCAGCGCGGGGGAGAGCTAGGTAGGATATAGAGGAAAAGGAGGTAGTTGGGTCTCCCAGTGTCACCTTTTCACCCACGCCATGGCTACACCTAGACCAAGGAGGTCCTAGGCAGAAGCTTATAGATTTTTAGAGATTTCGAAGGCCTCAATGATCCAGTTTCATTTTTCCAAACTACTTGTCTGGCTTTACTTTGTCTGTATAGACCTGCCTCATCTAGTATTGTAATTATCACAAGTAAGCGAATAATAGATAATTATAGGGGTGTTGATAATATCATTTATTTTATAGCCACACAAGATATGATTAGAGTTAATGTCGGAGGCTACGCTGGAACTTGGTAGGCAGCAAGAGGCAAGGTAGAGAGGCCTGATAGTCGTTCTCTTTCCTATTTTTACATGAGTGTGAATCTCCAGAAATCCCTAATTCTCTCAATTCCCTGTCCAGATAGATGTCTTAAGGGAAATCTCTAAGATTTTAGGGGTTGGGAGCTCAGAGAAGGGCAAACAGCTATTTGGGACTTAAATCTCCCCTTTAGTCTCAGAAGCAATGGTCTCTGCTCTCCCCGTATTTCCCCACAATGAAGGGCTTCACCCTCAGTTCAAGACTACTAGGGTCACAGAGACTTGGCAGCTTAGGCCAGTGAGGGGAAGACAGGGTCTTACCAAAACCAAGTTCACTGTCATCCTCAAGTGGGCACTGGATCCAGAGCAAATCCCCTTTTGATCCCAAATTGGCCTTCTTTTCTAGACCTCTTCCCCAGGGACACCTGGGGGGGGGGCGGGCAGAAGCCAAGCTAGGGCTGTGGAGGTTGGCTGGGATGGGGATGGAGAAAAAACTGAAAACATGCTTTATTGTGTCTGGTATGCAGAAGACCAGAAGGCTGGCGGGGGGCGGGGCGGGGGAGATTGTGACAGAGAGCCAGGCAAGAGGGAGTCAAGGGAAACCATGAAACTGGAAGGCAAGAATAAAAGGAATGAGTGAAGGAAAAGAGCAGGAGAAACCTGGGGGGGGGGAGGGGAGAAGGAAGGAAATGAAAAGGAAAAGGTAGAAAAAAGAAATAAAAGGGAGGAAAAAGAAGGGACATTTGAAAAGGAAAGAGAAATCTGGAAGAGAAAGAGAGGAAACAGGGAGGCAGAGGGCAGGGTCGGCCGGCCGGGCACTCGCTGCACCAGGCTGCCTGCAGCAGTCTGGGTGGGCGGGGGGCGCCATGACAAAGTGAAGGTCAAGTTAGCATCGTACCTTATAAGGAAGGCGTCGGTCCTCCATTTCAGCCTTTCTTTCTGCCAGGTCGTGGCTGTAGCATTTCTAGTCTTGTAAACACCGGACTCTTTGGGGCCTTAGAAAAAAATAAAGACCCCCTTCCTTCCTTTATTGGGAGTGAGCCTTGCCGGCTGGGAGAAGCAGCAGACAGAGAAGTCAACTAATGAAGACTCCGGGAAACTTTTCTCTCCTTTTCTCTCTCTCTCTGGCTCTGCTCCCGCCAGCTGGGGCTCCCTCCCTCCCACCTTCCCTCCCTCCCTCCCTCCCTTTCTCCCTCCTCTCCCCAACCAAACGCCTCTTTTGCTCTCTGTATCTCTCCGTCTCCGGTCTCCTGTATCTCTCTCGCCACTGTGGGTAACTCTGGGCTCCATCTCCCCACACCCCCTCCCCTACTGCAGACTTCTAAATCCTTTCCACTCCACCACGACAAACAGCAGGACGTACGAACTGGAAAGAAAATTAGCCATCTCAAAGAAAAGTTCATTTACAGCCTGTGTCTATTAAGATTTCCTTCTGAAAACAAGGCGGTTCGCTCGGTAAGGAGGAGAAGTGAGGCAGCGCCAGTGGGGAGGGCTGATGAGGTAGGAGACTCGGATTTATTTATTTTTCAGACCCAGAAGCGTAAAGAAATGGGGAGATGCAGGAAAGCGAGGGAGAAACGTTTGAACCCGGCAACTGGCAGGGAAGGAGGCTGCAGCCCTAGGGGTTGGGAGCAAAGCGCGCGGCCAAGGAGCTGGTCCTCCCGCAGCGATCCTCCAGCCGGAGCCGGCTCAGCCGAGGCCTGGGGCGCGGAGAAACGAGTATAGCAGATATTTGTTAGCCTGGGAAGTGGGGGAGACGCAAGGACGGAGGGAGGCAGGGAGAGACAGAGGCAGGCGGCGCCTCAGCCGGCCCGGAGGGAAAGTGAGTTTCCGACCTGCAGCGGCAGTGGCGACCCCGGCTGGCTGCCGGCGGGGGTCAGCGGGCTGCTCAGCCTAAGGCCAGGGCGCTGGAGAAAGGAACCTGAAGTGGACTCCTCGAGCTTCTCCCTGCAGGGTAGCACTGAGAGAGAGAGAGAGAGAGAGAGAGAGAGAGAGAGAATATAGCATAGGGGTGTCTGTGAAGGGCTCACCTCTTTTTTCCTGGACCTGACAGTTTGTTTTCTCCTGCTCTGCACCCACAGAGCCCCTTTTAGGGCTAATCATTGCTTTTTAAATGGGAATGCTAATGGCAAGGGAAAGGAGGGATGCCCAGAAAGCAAGGCTGGAGGCTTCTGTTTCAATCTGGTGCTCCACAAAGTCCTAATTTTGTCACCTCTGCCCTTCTCAACTGGAAGCCAGCCTCTAGGATCAGTCCCCTTCCACTTTACCTACCTGGCTAAGGTGCTTAAGGGCCACTGGGACCTGAAAGAGGGCCTGGGACCCTGGTAGGGGCAGCCAGGAGCCCTGAGGATGGTCAGTGGAGCTCCAGGCCAGGCCTAGTGACTAGAGCCCTCCCACCCTGCATTCTGATAATGAAAGACAAAGGGGGGGTGTGATTTGATTATTTCTGATGGTGTTAAAGGATCCAGGCTTTCAAAAACAGACCCTGACCCTGAGATCTAAGGTGATAGGCATCTCTCCTGCAGACATTTAGTCTGGGCAAATGTCCTGAGCTCAAGAGGCTGAAGAAGGTGGCCAGGCTGAGGACATTTGCTGCCAGAAAGCCCCAGAGAGGGAGAAGCAGGCCCACTTTGGTAGTATCTAGAATTGTGTCGAGAGTATTTAAAAAGGTCAGAATGAAATGGGGAGGCCCTTTCCGATGTCCCTCTCAGCCCTGGGAAGGGGAGCCCCAGGAAGTAAGAGTTTATGAGCTGGGACAGTTCCCCCTAGTTTGGGAAAGACAGAGATAGCCAGACCTCATCTTGCAAAAATGTGTTTCATCCCCGTGACAGAAAATTGGTAGCCACTTCTGGACTTTCAGGGAGTAGAGCGAAGCCAGACGCTCTGGTAAAGGCAGGGGCTGAGGTGTGGTTTAGGGTAGGTGGAGGAATCAGGGAGCAAGACTAGAAAGGTACCATCTAAATCCGTTCCCTTAAGAGAAGCCAAGCACGTACACAATGGGCCCCAATATTGAAAAACGCCAGATGATCTGCTTCGAAGGGACATAAACAGGCCAAGCGGATGCAGGTTAATAAAACCTGCAAAAACCCAGACAGGAACACTTAAAATGCCCCAGAAACAAAGCACACCGTGACAAATTCTCACCCAACACAAAAGTACATGCACCAGAATGTTCCCAGGCACAGAGAGACCCTCCCCACCCTGGACCTCCCCCACTTGGACACCCAGGTGTACCTGCCCAGCCCCAGGAGCACACACAAATTTGTGCACTTTCGAAAACCGACCCCCCCAAAACCCTCGGGGGCAAGGGGCAAGCACTCAGCCACACACACACACACACACACACACCCCACACAGAGCCAGAGCCATGTCTCCTGAGCCTCAATAATGCACGATCCATACCCGGAGATAAAAGTCTAGACAATAGATGGCTGTTTATGACAACGGGGCTCTCCAAGTTTGGAGCCAGGCGATAAATCTCTGGTGAATCTTCCTGTAACTCAACTTCTAGCTGCAGTGACCACGAAGAACCACGAAGACCGCAGAGAGAAAAGCAGCAAAATGGGAGAGACTTTTAAAGCGTGAGCCGAAGGCGACTTCCCCGCTGGGGCAGGAGAGTGCAGGCGGCCACACTCGCCCCACATGGTGCGTCCACACTGTGGAAGCTTTCGGATCAAGCTTCAGATCACAGGCGAGTCAGGTTTCCTGGCCCCCCGGATATCGGAGTGAAGTGTGCAGGCAGATGGCGGGGCCTGGAGGCTGGGACAGACCCACACACCACTCCTGCTGCGGGCAAAGGGTCTTTTTTTGTTGGTGACCAGAATCACCTGAATTTTCCCCTCACTCCCCTCTTCTCCCTATTTCTCTCTCTCTCCTCTCTTCTCTCTCTCCTCTCTCTCTTTCTCTCCCTCTCTCTCTCCCTTTTCCTTTTTGGATTGATGGGCTGTTCCCTTTTGCATTTTCGACCCAGGCGTCTGATTACAAGTAAAGAGCCGCTGAAGTTCATCTCATAAAAATGCCGCGAGCTCACTTTGATCTGCGCGGACTGGGTCGGAGCCTAAGTAGGCGCTAAAGCCAGGGAATGGCGGCTCTGGCCAAGCCAGCCTCCGCTCAGGGGCAGCCCGGCCAAGAGCCGGGTCGCCCAACGGGGCTCTCCCACCCAGAAAAGGCATTTCTGTGCTGCTGCGACTGGGTTTGGATACCAAGATCCAACGGCGGTGGCTCCATTTCAGACGGCTTTTAAGAGATTTCGCTCATTTTAGAGCATTTGGTGAGGGGCCCAGTGAAACTGGCTCATAAAATGGGACTTTTATGGGGAGAAATGGGGTCGCGTTGCTAGCCTCCTGGGACAATCCCTCAGTGGAGGAAGGTGGGTGGGGCTGCAGGGGCGGAGGAGCTGCCCTTCTCCCTTCCCCTATCCTTTCTGGGAGCCCGAGGAACCTCGGAGCAGCGTCCGCCGGCTTGGGTGACCTGACTCGGGCCCCTGGCCTTGGGGCGATGGCCAAGGTTGAGAAGAGGTGGGCGCCTAGAATCGGCAGTCCCACCGCTTTCAAATTCTCTGGCTGGGGGTGGGAGGTGTCCCGGGTGCAAGGTAAACTGCTCGCCTGAAAATCTGCGAGCACACTAAAGGGATAATTAAACGCCTCAGTATTGCTCTAAGGGAGAAAAATTCACACAGAAGGTCCAAGCCGATTTCTAATGGAGGCTGCCTCATCCTGGCCAGTCAAGCCTCCAACCACTGAGGTTGTTCACGCGCCCATTGCTTATCTCCATTGCTTATCTTTTACTGACTCCACATGGGACTGAAGTCACGATCAAAGCTCACCGGGAGGTGGGCAAGCCGAAGGCCAGCCAGCACTGTCTGCGGGGTGTCCCAGGTGGGAATTGGGAATTCAGGAGATACTGCCCCCTTCCGAAGGCGCCTCTGGTGTCCGTGCGTGGACTGGAACATCACTGGAGTCTGTCGCGGCCCTGGTCCGGGTATCGCATCAGCTGCCCAGACGGAAGCTGCCTGCTAGGCACCGAGCAGGCAGGCAGGCTGGAGGTGCTGACCGAGGCCCCCAAGAACCGGTGAGGTAGGCAGAATGGTCCTGCCCTGGAGGATTTCGGGTGAAAGATGGAACTCCAGGATTGTGGACAGACCACAGGCACCCACGAGGTGGGGGAGGGGAAGCCACTTCCGCGCCAGGGAGCGAGGCTTGCCAAGGCTCTTAGGAAGTGATTTGAGGCCACAATTGAGTCTCAAGTTGGGAGACGCACCCCTGGGGTGCAACGTGGGGCAAGCAACTCAGTCTACGCTTCGGAGTGGGCCTGGACCTAGGGCTGGGCAAAGAAGGGGTCAGCCCACACCATGGGCATTCTTGCCAATCAATGCCTTGCTGACCTCAGTAACTAGAGCCTTCTTTCCTTGACCCCAGCAGCAACCTCCAGTTGCTGGGATCTTTAAAAAGTTGCTGAGAACTTACAAGTCAGACCAAGACCAGAAAAAAAAAAAATTGGAACTTCGTGCCTTACTTTTAGGGGGAAGAATATTAATTAATTCTCAGAAGCCTCTGTTGGGAGACCCTGGAGTTTCCTGGACATCAACTTCTTGAACATTCTTTCTTGCCTCCGTTTTTTGTTTCAAGGAAATAAAGCTGCCTGTGGCTCTTTGCAGCCGCCTTGCTCACTTTTATGGTGGCCCTGGAATAAACTTTGGTGGTCAAATTCAAGTGCTCAGGCCCACAGCTGGCTCCTCGCAGGAGGCATACCCCCTCCCTACAGTCGGCCCAGGCAGAACAGAATTTGCCTTGGGGGCTTAGGCCCCACAATGCCCTGGAGACCAGGATGGAGAGGGAAGCATGGCCCTGGGGGAACTGGGGAAAGCCGAAGCTGAGACTCGGATCCCTTATCCATGCCTCTGCAAAGGATAGGGGTACCTCTCACTTCCCTCTTGCTGGTTCCTATCACTGTTTGGGGAACATTTTGCCTCCAGTAAACTTGAGTTTAATGAGGTCAGCACAAACCCCATAAAAGCCATAGTCCATAGTTCCCCATCATTATAATTAAAAATGCTAGCCCCAGGTCACCCTATAAAAAGGGGTAGAGGAAGGAGGAAAAGCAACCGAATTTTCTTCTTGCAGTCCCTCACTGACCAGAGAAGTCCTCCACTTTAGCCAAACCCCAATCTAGTTCCTCTTTGCCCTCATTTAAGATCTGGCTGGGACTAAAGAAGAGCTCCGGAAGAATGGGCCAACAATTAATGGGTAGAGGGGTGCTGGGGGCCTATCCTTGGGTGTTCCAGAGCTACCCCAACAATGGGACTCATGGTCAAGGTAACTCCACCCTAGGTGATGTTCTAAAGGCTGAGCAAATCTGGGGAGGCGAGAGAGTTAAGAAGGAATGGATTTGGGGGATTATATTTGGGGACAGGATGCAATTTTTTGTGTCTTCTCCATCTGGTTTTGGGGTCACAGTACCTCACCAAGATCAGCAAGGAAAATAAAATCCAAATAATATTTTTAAAATAGAAATCAATTTTAACCAAGAGTCAGGGGGAAGAAGAAGAAGAAGGAGAAGGAGAAGGAGAAGGAGAAGGAGAAGGAGAGAAGGAGAAGGAAGGAGAAGGAGAAGGAGAAGGAGAAGGAGGAAGGAGAAGGAGAAGGAAGAAGGAGAAGGAGGAGAAGGAGAAGGAGAAGAAGAAGAAGGAAGAAGAAGAAGAAGAAGAAGAAGAAGAAGAAGAAGAAGAAGAAGAAGAAGAAGAAGAAGAAGAAAAGAGAGCTTGGGCCATTTCTGGCTTTCCCTGAGTCCTTGGGGACTTTAATCCTCCCCTCTTACCTGAACAAATCATGCCCTGGCAGTCCTTCCTTGGATCCAAGGGTGCTTTCTGCTTGTGGCGATTGCTCTGGCCCCCCTGGATCCAGTCCAGAACCTTTCAACAAAGTGATTCACAGCTGCCTAACTGTCCCATGTTGCCCAGAGGGATGACAGGCAAAGGGAGAAAGAACCATTGAGCCTACCTCTTGGGGCCACAGCTATCTAGGAGGCTGGCAAATGTGGATGAGGACAGGGAAGGGCTGAGAAATGGGAAAGAAGCACCAAGGCCTGCCTACAGCCCCCCTGGGAGCAGGGCTGGGGGCCTCTACTAGGGAGAGGCCCCCAGCCCTGCCCTGCCCACCCAGGTTCCTCAGCTCCTTTCCACTGCCCTGCTGGTCTGTCCAGTAGACCCACATCTGGCCCCAATGGCCACCTCCCAGCCCCCAAGTCACTCAAGGATAGGAGCCGCAAGCCCAGCTCCCCATCCTGTCCTTCCTGATCCTGACTCCGGGCTTCTTTTCAGCCCCCATGCTGAGGCTGAGCCCCAGACCCAAAGGACCTGGGACAGAGAAAATACATAGATCTCATTTCAATCTTTATCTTTGGGGTTTGAGATAAAAAAAAAAAAAAAAAGATCCACAGTGGATGTAGCTTTCTGCACATTGATTGACAATAAAGGCAGGCATGAAATATTCACCCAGGGCCACTCTCTCATACTAAATATTTAACACAACATTAGAGAAGGTTTTTCCCAGACTTCGCCAGGCACCGGCTGGGCGGCTGGCGCACTGCTTACCACTCATTTATGACTAATCTGAGTCCCTAGCCGCCGGCAGCACAGTGAGCCAGACAAAGTTGGGACACTGGCTTGCTGCTGGGCTGCCTCACCTTTGGAAAACTTCACATACTCTTCTGGGGAGTCTCTCCAAAGGGGAAAAGTAGTCTTGACATACAGCTCTGGCCAAGAAAAGAATGGACTTCTTCAAACTCTTGTAAACAGGCACTGGCCCTCTGCGGGTTGGAGGGGTAAGAGTCTCCGAGAGTTGGGGGGAAGGATTCACATCCCTTGTGTGGGACCAGACAGTGGGGCAAGAGGTCTTCATCCCCACCTCAATCTTGGACTCATCACCGGGAGGAAGCAAGGACCCCCCCATCACACGTGGGAGCCCTCCTCCTTCCCCCAATCCTGGGGGGGGGAAGAGCAGTGGCTAGAAAAAAAAATTACAATTACCCCCTCCCAGCCACCACCCCAGCCCATCCCACCGCCCACCCCACCCCAACCCTCTCTCTCCTCCTTTGCTCGCTCTGAGGAATGGAGAGGAGGGGAGTGACGGGAGAAAAACGAATACAAATCTGCAATTGATTTTCATAATGTTTCTGCGGTGTTTGCAAACCAATCGCCTGAACGTCCCGATCTTACCTAAGAGAGAACCCCTCCTACGTCTGCGAAGTGCTCCGAACTGATATATGACAATATCTACTTTGGATCACGTGCTCGGGGAGAGAGACTAAGACGGATAACGCGTCATCTCGCCTTCCCAAATTTTCCCCCCTCGCTAGATCGGGTCCAAAACCTCCATCTGGAGCCGGCAGGAGAAGAGAACGATGTTTAACTCGGTCAACCTGGGCAACTTCTGCTCGCCGTCGCGCAAGGAGAGGGGCGCTGATTTCGGCGAGCGAGGGAGCTGCGCCTCCAACCTCTATCTGCCCAGTTGCACTTACTACGTGCCCGAGTTCTCCACGGTCTCCTCCTTCCTGCCCCAGGCCCCCTCTCGTCAGATCTCCTATCCCTACTCAGCCCAAGTGCCCCCGGTCCGGGAGGTCTCCTACGGCCTGGAGCCATCCGGCAAGTGGCACCACCGGAACAGCTACTCCTCCTGCTATGCGGCGGCCGACGAGCTCATGCACCGGGAGTGCCTGCCTCCTTCCACGGTCACCGAGATCCTCATGAAAAACGAAGGCTCCTACGGCGGCCACCACCACCCCAGCGCCCCGCACGCAGCCCCCGCCGGCTTCTACTCCTCAGTCAACAAGAACAGCGTCCTGCCTCAAGCTTTCGACCGTTTCTTCGACAACGCCTACTGCGGTGGCGGCGACGCGCCTGCCGAGCCCCCCTGCCCAGGCAAGGGCGAGGCCAAGGGGGAGCCTGAGGCGCCCCCGGCCTCGGGACTGGCGTCCCGGGCTGAGGCGGGGGCCGAGGCCGAGGCCGAGGAGGAAAACACGAATCCCAGCTCGTCCGGTTCAGCCCACTCGGCGGCGGCCAAGGAGCCGGCCAAGGGAGCCGCCCCCAGTAGGTAGCAGCGGCCGGGATACAGGCGGGCAGCGAGGGAGGGAGCGGGAGAGGGAGGGCGAGAGCAGGGGGGAGGCGAGGGGAGCGGGGACGGCCTCGTGTTTTGGGTCAGTCCGATTTTATGTGGAGTTTTATAAGCATTCAAAGGATTTTATTATAACCTACAAAGCCCTCTCTCCCAACGACTCGACTTTTTACGATGGAGAAGGGGTGGGGAGGGAGGGAAAGGGGCTCTTTGGAAAAGCCGGGTGAACCCCCCTCCCCGTTATCTCCCTCGGTCTGTGAAATTTTTAAAAGCGCCACCATCGCGAGCGATATTAACTTTGATCGTGAACTTAGAAGAGCATTTAAGGAAGGATGGGGAGCCGGGCTGCCGGGGGGTGGGACGGAGGGGAGGGGTGGAGGGGGAGAAAGGGGAGGGCGAGGGAAAGACCGGGAGAAACTCAGAGAGGGGGAGTGGTGGGGGAGAGGCAATGGAGCAGAACCTGAGACCGGAGAGGCCGGCCAGGACTGCTCTGCTTCTTTTAAAAACTATTTTTGAAATGTTCAAACTATGTGTTCACGGGTCCTTGAGCTGAACCCCAGCGAGCCAGGGGTCCTGGCAGCAGGGGGTGGGGAGAGGCGGCTCGGGGCTCCCCTAGGCTCCTGGCCTGGGTCGCGGTGTTTCACCGCGGTCCGCGGCCTCAGCGCCGGCCTAGCCCGGTAGCTGGGCAGGCGCGGCCCCGCCGGGCGTCCCGGGGCGCCAGGGCCCCCGGAAACGGCTCTCGGGTGTCTTTGGTGCCTGCTCGCTCGCTTCCTCTCCGCCTCCCGACTGCTCCCGCCCGACCTCACTTCTTCGCGCCTGTTCTCCGCGGTCCCCCCACATTTCTGGGGGAGGGGTGGTGGGTTCTCGGAGCCACTAGGAGGGCAGCGCAGGAAGGGGCAGAGGACCGCGGTTGGGCAGGCGCACCCCCCACCCCCCCGTCCCGGGACGCACTTGGCCGGGCTGGCTTCCTTCTCCCCCAGACTCCGTCAGCCCAGGCGCTCGCCCGAGGGGAGGGGCGCCGACCCCGCGGAGGCCGAGATCCGCCGAGCCGGACCTGGCGGGGGGTCCGGGGCTTGCCCCCGCGCTGCGGCCCCGGGCGAGGAGAGCCGGCCGGCCCGGCGGGAGGGCTGCCCGGCGGTGGGGCTGGGAGAAGGGCCGCTGAGCGCTCAGCGGGCTGGGGTCGCCCGGGTCTCACGTGTCTTTCTCCCCTCTCCTCGCACTTGCCCCCTCCCCTCCCCTCCAGACGCCCCCCGCACCCGCAAGAAGCGCTGCCCTTATTCGAAATTCCAGATCCGGGAACTCGAGCGAGAGTTTTTCTTCAACGTGTATATCAACAAAGAGAAGCGGCTGCAGCTGTCCCGGATGCTGAACCTGACGGACCGACAAGTGAAAATTTGGTTTCAGAACAGAAGGATGAAAGAAAAAAAACTAAGCAGAGACCGGCTGCAGTATTTCTCGGGAAACCCTCTGCTGTAACCGCAGACCGAGCCCTTTGGGGGGTGGGGTGGGGGGAAAGGGGGAAATTATTTTATTTTATTTTTATTTTTTATTTTCTGACTCGCCTTCTTTCCGCGGGTGGAAAACTGGACTGTGGCCAGGGCTGGCCCCCACTGCCGTCGCCCGCGCTTCTTTCTGGAACCTCCTTCACCTTCCGTCTGACTCTCCATGTGGGACAGGGACCGAGCCTGGAAAGAGGGTGAAGGGAAGTGTCCGACCCACGGCGAGTGGACATAGTTGGCGCCGAGGCCAAGACTCTTTATTTAAAAGAAAACACACCTCCTCGCGACAATGTCTTGCTGCTCGGATTGGGGGGGGGAGGGGCGAGAGTCGTGGGCGCCTGTGCGAACAATCCTTGAACCAAAAGCCTCCCCTTGCCCAAGTGAAAAGATCTGCTAAGACACCGTGTCTGCGAGGGGAGACATTGGGCTCCCCGCTCCTATCCCACCTCGCCCCACTGCTAGGGGGCAGCTAAATGTGATCCCGCCTTGCTGTGAAATTTCTGTACCTTCGACCTGGTGTTAGGTGTGCAAAGCCCTTGTCCTACCTCCGTCTGCGCCCAGGCCCCGCCTGAGCCTAGCTGTTCTCCCTGTGAACGTGTAGAGTCCTTTTTTGAAATTTCTTAACCGGTGCATTGAGGTTTCCTAACCTATTTCCAAGCGCGCCCCACTCTATGGATTTATAGCTATAGTCTATGCAGTTGTTAATTCCCCTCCTTTTTTTTTTAAGAAAAAAAAAAAAAAGATTGGGGTGGAGGAAGCAGTAGGGAGGTGGGATTGGGCGCCTCCCCCATGCTGGGGCCTGAATTTTTGTAAATAAATTTCACAAGCAGTTGCTTTCTACCCAGAGGGGATGGGGTGGGGGGAGGACTCGCCTGGAATGAGATTCCAATCACCCATCTCTCTCCATGTGCTGAGTGCGCGTGTACGTGTGCAATCCCCACCCTACTCCTGTCCCAGAGGGATTGCTGTGAATTTTTTTTTTGGTGGCAAATAAAGATATTTCATTCTGTTCAATATTATGATTTTATTTGACCCTTTTATTAGCCCCTCTCCTCTTAAAATCCTCAGTGCTCCCAAGGCGGAGGAGGAGGAAGGCGGGGAGAGCCCAGCTGGTGAGGACAGGCCAGCGAAGGTGAGGCAGGCCGGAGCTGGTGGGTCTGAACCCTCTCTCCGCTGGCTGGGGCAGAGCCTGACCGTAGCTTCCTCCTGCTCTCAAGCTGAGGACATTCCACTGCTACTCTTAAAGCTCTCCTTTCTCTCCTGTGGCCCGAGCTGCGTCCAACCGCCCAGCAACGCTTTCCGTTTAAGTACACGTTTGTTGTGGAGTTAATTGTAACCATCATCGAATTTAAATTTATAGGAATTTTCTTGGCTCCACCGCCCTCCCGCCAGATGTCTCCGTCTGTCGCAGTTAAATGTGCAGGGTTGAGGGTAGGGCTTTCTTTTTTTTTTTTTTTTTTCCTCCATGAGAAGACTGTATTGGAATTTTTATATACAGTTTTGAAGGAGGAAGGGGAGAGGAGGAGAAACCAGCCCCCTCCCTTTCTTCGCCAAGACTGGCCCCCGAGGGTGGGAATGTAGGGCTGGGCCCCCCTCCTCTCAAGCGCAAATGGCCAGGCTCCTCCAGACACAACAAGATGCTAGACTGGGGCCACCCTGATGTTGATACATTGGGTCTCCCAGAGTAGGAAGCCCCAGAGATCTGTTGCTTCATGTGGGGCACTGGGTAAGGAGGTGATGTGGAGGACATTCACCACACCCCTCTATATTTGCTGTCTTTTTTTTTTTTTTTTTTTGTATGAAGATAACCACAGTCCTTTCACGTGCTTTCAGTGAGGGTACTCTGGCAATCTCTGTTCCAGATTCATTATTTAGGGGCAAAGATTTCGAGCTCATTCTCTCATCATTTCCCTCTCTTCGGAACTGTTCTTGTGGAAGTCAAAGAAAATGTTTTTGGCAATATAACTCTGTGGAATGAAAGACAAAAGCACCTTGATCACCGACAATCACATCCAGGCTCCGTCGTTGTTTTTGATGACTAGGATCCATGCAGCTGAAGTATCTGAATCTGTCATGTGTACGTGTGAGTCTTCAGATGGAATTTGAAAGCTAGGGTATATAGGCAGCCCCACAATTCCCTTATGTGCCCCCACACAAGTATTTTAAGTCAGTGTACCTATGGGTGCACAGGAGAAGGACAATTGTATGTATCCTTTCTGCTGTAGGATGGAGTAAACCTGACCACTGGCACATTAAGGGCTTGTGTCCTCTGTGCTGTGTGGCCATTGGCGGTGTTTATGAGTGCCAGCAAGAATGCAACTGAGGTCCTCTGCGTGTGTGTATGTGTATGCACAAGCCCCCTCTAGCCATGCTGTTTATGCCCCAGTCGTATGAAGGAGTACTGTTGGCCTGCTGGTCATGTTTCCTACAAAATAAGATGGAGATAACTCTTCAAACGGATAGTGATTTTGGAGAAAAATATTGAAAACCTACAACTACCACTTTCCCTGCAATATGCATCCCAGGAAAGACCCCTGGCCCCAGAAGGGATTTCAGAAGGCTGTGTGTGTGTGTGTGTGTGTGTGTGTGGTGGGGTGTGGTTTGGTGGGGGTGGGGGTCATAGTGAAAGAAAAACAAAGGCTTCTGGGACCCGGTCCCAGGAAACTGCCAGTCCTTGGCAACCCTCTAAAAAGAGAAAAAAGGGGTCTCTGTCCCCCAAACAAACCCACCTTCTTGCCCCTAGGACGTCCAACCCCCCTTGCCGGTCAGGGGCACTATGGGCTCAGCCTCTCCGGGTAATCCCCCTCCAGCCGAGGCGCTGC
Source organism: Proteles cristata cristata (assembly GCA_017311185.1). Lineage (NCBI taxonomy): Eukaryota > Metazoa > Chordata > Mammalia > Carnivora > Hyaenidae > Proteles > Proteles cristata. The sequence goes on from JAESUZ010002047.1 coordinate 441,661, forward strand.
CCAGGAACAAAAGATCTTCGTCTAGACGCCGCCATAAAGCAACCCCCCTACCCCCCGCGCCTCTAAACCCGGTTTCATTTCGCCCTTAACGACCCAGTCTGGCCTGTGTTAGAAAATGCTTCCGCTCTAAATAGTAAACAAACCCACAGCGGATGGTCTTGGCTCCCCCAACACACCCCAGACCCCCACGCCATTACCCTCTTGCCCCGCATTTTCCCCCTCTTCTCTTCCAGCTTTTCTCAGCTCCCAGCTCCCCAGCACCCCCACCCCCAGTAAATAAACCCGAGGCCGAGTTCAAAGTTTCTCAGAGCTAAGGAGGAATGTTGGTTGTAAAAATCCAAGTTTATAGCGCACGTGGGAGTTTACAAGGGTATTAAGTGGTGTGGGCTGAGAGAAAGCACTCTGGGCCCCTCCCCCTCTCACTCTGGGCGTTAGGGGTGCAGGGGGGACTTTGGGGATTTGCAAGGAGAAATAGGTTGGGGTCGGCCTTGCGCTGGGGTTTCTTTGTCCCTCAGACCCCTGAGTTGCTGAGGAATTGGGATGCAAGGGCCTCTTGGAAGATAGCTCGCTCAAGCCCCACTAAGCACCTCTGAGAGAAAGCCCACAGGTTCTAGGTGTCCCGGATGGAGAGGACGGGCAGTTCTGGCTTTGGGGAAGCGAGAAAGTTGCAGACCAGGTGTCTGGAAGGGAAAAGGACATGGGCCTACCTACAGCCAGTTCTCAACCAGTGGGAGAAAAACCACCTGGGGCTCATTTCTCGAGTGGGCTGAAGCCAGAGAGGGATTTTCTCACCGGAGCAAAGAAGAACTTTGAACTTCAAGGAAGTCAAGGGCACCACCCCTTCCCTCTCCCCGCCCCTCTCAGGAATCTGTAGGGCAATTCGTTTCTGGGCCAATATTCCCTCAAGGGGGCAGTCCCAGGGGTTTCCTGGTGCCCCGGGGCTGGAGAATACGGTTTACTGAAGCTTCTCTACTCGGAGCGCCAGAACCGTGTGCACGCGACTACACTCTTTATTATTCATATAAACCTTTGGAAAAGGCAACGCCCGGGAAGTTTTTATAACTTTGTTTGGCGTAAAAGTTTTACACGATTCCTCCTTCCTTAAAAAAAAAAAAAAAAAAAAATTAAAGTTTTGGTCATGCCGTGGAATGAAATCTCAGGATATTTGGGAGGTTGTGGGGAGAGAGGTTTTGGGGCCCCGGTGTGAGAAGTGTTGGTATCTGAAGTTGCAAACCTAAGGCAAAACAAGCCTTAAATTGGAGTCAATCTCCCCCTCTCCCAGACCCACCTTGAACCCAGCTTTGGGGGCTACCGGCTGACAGAGCCTGTGGGGCTGCAAGAGAGTCCCGGCCACTCTGCTCTTGAGACAGACCCTCAAAGACCCTTAAAGTTTGGGCAATGTCAGCAGGACCAGACCTTCCCCATCATACCCTCTTGTTCTCTTGCAGGCAGTATGCTCTCCCTCTCTCTCTCCCTCTCTCAATCTCTCTCTCTCTCTCTCTCTCTCTCTCTCTCTCACACACACACACACACACACACACACACACACACACACACACACACACACAAACAGTCCCTCAACCCACTGCACAAAGTAGAGACCCATAACCTTGACTCAGACCGCCGATTTGGGAGACTCTACACACATAGTCTTGCATCCCTATTTCTTGCAAAGTCCACGGTGGGTTTGAAGAAAGAATTCAAAATGCCAAGAAATTCCTGCCCTCAGGTTCCAGGGGTTGCAGTGGCTGCAAGATTGAAGGAGAAGGAAGGCCAGCAGGCTGCAGTCCGGAAGCTCAGAGAACAAAGGTGCTCATGTGGGAACAGGCTTTGGGCTGCTAAGCCCACCGGTGACCCCTTGGATCTGCCCCCCCCAGCCCAATCTGGGACTGACAGAGCCCCACTCTTTCATTTCCCCGGACTCCAGCCTTGGGGATGCCAGTTGGGCTCAAATCAAGGCTATTTTACTGTTCAGCTCTGGAGGTCAGGACAAAGAGGGAGCTATTTCTCCAAAGACAGACCTGGTGGACGAGAGCCTCCTTTGCGGTGATGGGATTGAAGATACCTGAGCCCTGGAACCGAGGGCTTCAGGGAGCGATGGGAGTCAGTAGGAACGCGCCCCAGCGCCCGCTTTTCTTTCCCTCTAATGGCGACTCCTGAGGCCTGGCCGCTGACCGCCGGCAGCTGGCAGCTGTACACTTCGCCTTGTGAGGAGCCGAGTTATTAAGGCTGAAGGCAGGAGAAGGTCAACTCCAAGCCTGAGCAGTGAGGCTGGGGAGAGATGAGACCGAGCCTGGTGCTTTCCCCTCCCTGAACCCTGCACAACAGAGAAAAACAAGGAAGGCTGGGGTGGGGGACAGAAAGTCGAGGGGGAAGGAAAGGCCTTGAGGAAGGAAGAAAAGAGCAAATAACAAATCGTGCAGTAAAGGAAGAAAAAGGGAAGAAGGAAATGAAGAAAACAATGAATTAAGAAAGAGAAAAGATCGGGGAAAAAATGAAGGAAAAAATAAATTGCAGGGGGGAAGGAAGGAAAGAAAAATAAAGAAGCAAATAAAGAGAAAGAAGGATGAAGAAAAAGGAAGGAAGGAAGGAAGGAAGGGAGGAAGGGACAAAGAGGAAAAAAGGATGGAAAGCAGAAAGCAGATCTTCGAAAAGGAATTTAGCCGGTAAGAGAGGAGCGGGGTTTTTCTCCGAAGCAAGGCGGCCCAACCACAACCCTGACTTCCCGCTGGAAACCCAATCTACTGGGGCAACTTGGGAGCAAATCACTAAAGTGGGGGGCAAGGCATCCCCGGACTAAAACATACTCCCCTCTGTCTCCTTGTCTCAAAGCTTCTTTCCAAAGTGTTTTTTTGTCTGGTTTCGATTCAGGAGGCAAAGTGAAATAACTGGCCGGCGTCGTCGGCAAAGCAAAGACTGCAGTTGTGCTGGCTCAGGTTATGAGACTTCAGGATGTGGGGATTGCAGGGAGCATGTGTTTTAGGTAAAGGTGACTATTTGTGGCTGTGTGCACACGATTAAACGCAGTGTAGACAAGTATGGGAACGGTAAATTCCATAGCATCTGGGTACAAATGTGTACAATGTCCAGTTGTGAGAAGTACTCTGGCGGCCGGGCTGCCAGGGTGGCTGTGAGATCCGGAGTAGCCTAGAGGCCCCTCCAAGTGTCCTGGGTCTCCCACATCTCTCGCCAACCTGTTTGAAAATCTCTTTCCTGGGCCTCTGAGCATTCTTCAGTTTCCTCAGGATGTCCCCCGCTCCTGGGTCAGCCCGGGCCGAGCTTTGTGTTAGTGAAGTTAAAAGCAAAATTTTCCTTCAAGTTTTGGGATGGGAATGACTTAGCTGCGCCTCCAAAACAAGAGGAAAATCTGCCTGCAACTTTCACCACTGGGTGATTTTGTTTTCCATTTCACTTGAGGAGATCTCTGTACACGAACTTTATTTTTATTTTATTTTATTATTTTACCCCAAAAGGAGAGCCGCTCTTCCGTTGTTCGTTTCACCCCTGGAATTCCCCAGATGAGTTCCTGAACCTCTTTGGGAACCTCTCCTAATTTTCCTTGGAAAAATCGGGGTGTTTCTGGGGGCATTTGGAGGGCTGGAGCCTGGAAGACAGCCGCGGTCCCTTTCTGTTTGTTGAGCACTACGTTTTCCTTCTTCTGTTTTCACATGGGGACCCCTAGTGCCCCAGCCCTCAGCCTGCCCTCTGGAACCGCCGATCTTTCTGGAATATGCAAGGAGCAAGCAAGGAACACCCTTCTCTGCTCCCTTGCGCCCAGTCCCACAGGCCCAGCCCCCCATCCCTGCTGCCCTTCCAGGTTCTGGGTACCGCGTACACAATGCCAGGGTTCTCGGGGTGAGTGGGATTGGTCGACAAATAGGCACAGCCTGAGCCCTGGTCTGGCCTGCAGCCCTTGGATTTTCACATCCCCAAATTGAGGCAAGAAGGGGAGCCCCGGCGTCAGATATAGGCACAGGTCTCTCCGCACTCCCAGAAAGTTTGGAAAATGGTCTAGTAGGGTGAATACAGCCACACAGGCTTCTCTTGACCCCGATCCAGTTCCCGGGGGCGCAGGCCTGAGGGTCTTGGCTCTGTGGGGTAGGGCCGGTGGGTGCCGGGCCGTGGCAGCCCGAGTGCCTTTGAACGCCAGGCTCGGACAATAGGACGGAACCGGCCTTTGCTCGTGGCCTCGGGAAAGACTGAGCCCAAGGGGGCAGGGCTGGCACCCACATCCGACTGTGCTTTCTTGGACCCGCTCAAATGCTCCCCTCACCCCATCCTCACCCTCACTCCTTCCTTTCTTTCGCCTCCACGGGGGCAGAATCCCAAAGTCCGCAAAAACCCAACAAGTTATTCAAGTCTGCGTCCGCTCAGGGTCTCCTTTAACAGCTCTGGGTTTGCGTTTATCCTGCGTAATTAGAGGCAAACGTTTGTCCCACCGGGGGTCCCACTTAGGCTGATGAATTTGATTTCTTTTTTCATTAATGGGCCGTGTTTATCATACTTTTAATTATTTCAACTTTAAACACTATTCGTTCTTGTGAGGAGGTGCGAGCTGAGGCGGGAGGCTCCTTCTCTGGGGGGGAGGAGTTTATTTCCATTAATAATGGCAAGAATTCTGAAGCGACTTCTACCCCTAACATGGCTGAGGTAGGGAGTGAGTTTTGGGTGGGTGCCGGGCTGGCAGGGAGAGCCGGTCCAGAGGCAGAGTGACTCCTCTCCCGTTAGTTCTCCAGATTACATCTTGGGGCTGGCTGTTTTTGAGAGGTAATCTGGAGTTTGTCTTCTTCACCCTCCGCCCCCTCCCTCGCCCCCTCCCAGGCTGGGCTCCGATCCTTCCCCTGAAAGGCTCTTGGCAATCTCCCCCCACCCCAGCTAGATCCCAGGCTGGCCGGGGCAGAGGCTCCGGGCGCCCTGTCCTGGCCCCCAGCTACGGACACCAAGACAAAACCCAGGAAAAGCTAAGGTTGGCCAAGCGGTACCTGGGTGTGACAGAGAGAGCCCAGTAGACCCCAGAACAGGGGACAAGGGCAGGGGACTGGGACGCCAAACTCCAGGGACAGGCACACCAGGCGGGAAAATAAAGGAGATGTGAAAGAGGGGGGAGGGAACCCCCCAAAGCCATATAATTCTCAATTGCTTTGGTCTTTAATTTCATCGCCCCATAAATGAGGAAATATCAGTTCCCATACTAAATTTTTATCCCTGGCTGATAAATATGACGGGGAATTTTCGTTGGGTCCTCGTAAAAGCGAACAGTTTCGATCAAACTGGTGGGGAAAGACTTATGCAGATAATACAAACAGAGTGGCCATAAAGTCTCTGCCGTTTCCCGCGGGGTGGGCGGTGGGACAAATGGCTCCTTGGATTGAGTGCCGCCCGGGCTGTCCCAAGTCTCGTCTGGGGCCTAACCAGCCTAACCTTGCCCCGGCCAACCCCTGCGCCGAGCCCATGGCGACCCCTGCAAATGAAAACACAAAACCATTTTTAATCTCCCCTGGCTGGCCCTGCCACCAAGTCACACATTACACATTTTCTTCCAGGATTCCCGGGGTCCAGGCACCCCTCTGCCTCTTCTCTTGCCCCTGGATGAGAGAGTTCCGCCGATTTCTTTCCGAAGTCCTTTCCTAGCGGCCGCTGGCTTGGGCCTCTCCAGAAGCGATCCAGCCTCCACACTCCACGCCAGGGCGCCCTGAGCACCGGTCCTTGCCCGGCCGGGGCTCCGGCCCTTTGGAAAATCGAAACAGGAGGCTTCGTCCGGGGGGTGGGAAATGCGGGGCGACCGGAAAGACAAGTTATTCTCCAGATTCCGTTTCCTGAGGAAGGGGTGGAGAGTTTAGTTCGCTTTGGGAGAAAGGCGATGGAGAAACGGAAAGAGCTCCTTAAAACATAACCTCGTTCCTTATTTCGCGTTTCCCTTTCTTAAAAAATAAAAACCCCAAAAACAAGCTGGTTCCTCTTCCCCATTGAAAAATGCCCCCCCCCATCTCATTCGCTCTGTAAAGGACACGTCTCTGGGTAGGATTTTGTCGCATCTGGTGTCCTAGTTTCCCGTGTGAGACGTGACTCCCCACAACCCCGCGGAGGCCCCGCAGGCTCCCTCTTTCTCTCTGGGAATATTCCCTGTTTTAGTGGGGGGCAAGGTCAATTGGAAAGCGAGGGCCGCCGCGGCCTGCAGCAAAGCAGCCGAACTGACTCCAAGGCCAAAGCCTTCCAGCCCCTGAAGATGGTGACCCAGGAGCCACCCACCCTGCAAAGGCCAGGCTGCGCTCCCGGGGTCTGGGATCGGGAGCCGGTGCCTCTGGTCTCCGGCTTCCTCCTCCCCGGGATCCCTAGATCCGCTGCAAACCTCCTTTAGCCTCCTGAAGCAGTCCTGAAGTGATGGGGACCCTCTCTTTGGTCCCCTCCAGACACTGGAGGCTCCCCCCTCCCCCCGTCAAACCCCACAGGGCACTTCAACTCAACCAGCTTTCATGAGCTGAGGTCCCGGAACTGAGCTCCCGGGCCAAGCCCGGCGAACCGGGCCGCAGGAGAGCAGAAAGTTTAGTTCTCTTTGAGATTCCTTAACTTTTTCTCCCTTATCTCCGCCCACTGGAGCCCTCCCCACAAACTTCACCCCACACGCATCCCAAGGGAAGAAGCGGGGCCGAGGGGCCAGGAGAGGAAAAGGAGAGGTGAAGAGAAGGAAGAGGTACCTGAATCGTGTCTTGACCTTTTAATTCGAATTTGACTGTTTTGAGCCCCGAGTTGCCTTGCTCTCTCGCTCTCTCTCTCTTGCTTTTCCCCCCTCCCCGCCCCACTTTCCCCAAGAGTTACAGGCTGGTTCCCGGGTAAACAAACCCCATTCTGCCTAGAATCTGCCCCCCCCCTCCACCGTCCTCCACCCCTCTCTTGCCCCTGCCGCCCCGGGGGCGCTTCCTTTGTTCGCGGGGAAGGGCTCCGGCGCCCCTACCCCAAGGCGGCTGCTAGGTGGCGCTGTTACTCCACGCTGCGCGCTCCGCCTGCCGACAACTTGACCCCACTGACGTCACGGCCGTCTGAATCATCAAGGCCATTTTCAAATCCCATTGGTCTAGCCGTCACATGGTGAGGACCGAATGCGCGGATAATTATGGAGCTGATATTTCCCCCCCCTCCCCTTCTTTTCCCTCCCGCCCCTCCAACCGCCCCCCCCTCCCGGATGGGGAAAAAAAAAAAGATGTCAGCTCCTCCGCTGTAGTATTGCTCCTTAAAAACCCCTCTCTCTGAAAATGACATGCCCTCGCAATGTAACTCCGAACTCGTACGCTGAGCCCTTGGCTGCGCCCGGCGGAGGAGAGCGCTATAGCCGGAGCGCAGGCATGTATATGCAATCTGGGAGTGACTTCAACTGCGGGGTGATGAGGGGCTGCGGGCTCGCTCCCTCGCTCTCCAAGAGGGACGAGGGCAGCAGCCCCAACCTCGCCCTCAACACCTACCCGTCCTACCTCTCGCAGCTGGACTCCTGGGGCGACCCCAAAGCCACCTACCGCCTGGAACAACCTGTTGGCAGGCCGCTGTCCTCCTGTTCCTACCCACCTAGTGTCAAGGAGGAGAATGTCTGCTGCATGTACAGCGCAGAGAAGCGGGCGAAAAGTGGCCCCGAGGCAGCTCTCTACTCCCACCCCCTGCAGGAGTCCTGCCTCGGGGATCACGAGGTGCCCGTGCCCAGCTACTACCGCGCCAGCCCGAGCTACTCCGCGCTGGACAAGCCGCCCCACTGTGCCGGGGCCAACGACTTCGAAGCCCCTTTTGAGCAGCGGGCCGGTCTCAACCCGCGCGCCGAACATCTGGAGTCGCCCCAGCTCGGGGGCAAAGTGAGTTTCCCCGAGACCCCCAAGTCCGACAGCCAGACCCCTAGCCCCAATGAGATCAAGACCGAGCAGAGCCTGGCGGGCCCCAAAGGCAGCCCCTTGGAGAGCGAAAAGGAGCGGGCCAAAACCGCGGACTCCAGCCCGGACACCTCGGATAACGAAGCGAAAGGTAAGGCCGCCTGGGCCGCGGCCCGGCTGGGACGCTCGGGCACTTGGTCTTCGTGGCTGGGGCGGGGGCAAGGGGAGGGTTGGGCCGAGGAGGCCCTGGACGGTCCCGGGAATGCGATCCCGGCTTGCGACTCGTGTTTGCTGAGCGCCAGGCTGGTGGCGCGTCATTTGGCTAAGGAAGGTAAGCGGCGGAGTGGAGGGGCCGGGCCGGCAGCGGCCGTGGGCGCCGAGACCCGGGAGTCGTGCGCACCGCGGGCAGCCTGCAGGCGCCTTGTGCTGCCCAGGGCTGATGACGGCTCCCGGGCGCGTGCTGGCTGTGGTTTGCTTGCTCTACGGTGGTGACTGGGGGGCTGATGTCCCCCCATTCAGGTCAGAAGCTTGCAAAAAGCTTAAAATGGCGATCTTGGGCCAGGGACTAGGGAAGGCTTGAGAGAAGCGGGATTTCGCTTTAGTGCGTTTTCCCAGTTGAAAATTGTTCCCTTCGAAGCGCGATTTGTTGTTTGTGAGTCTGATCTGTGCCTGCGGTTTGGGCTCCTGCAGTTTGGGCTCAGCCAGCCGGGGGGAGGGGGGTGCTCAGGCCGCGGGGCTGGGGCGGAAAGAGGTGGAGGTGAAGGGCTGACCGCCACATCCCTCCCTCCCCCAAACGCCTGGCTTGGGGATAGCGTTGGGACAGGGCATTTGGGATGTTGCAAGTTCCTTTTTTGTCTCCCCTGTTATTTTTTTTTCCTTTTCCTTTTTCTAGTTAAATTTAAAAAAAAATTTTTTTTTTCGTTGTTTTCCTAAAGCAGCTTACAAATGAGTGGTTGGGAAATTTCTGTGTGCGTGGCAAGCGGTTTTCTCCTGAAAGGGAATGTTGCTTTAGTTGGATTTCATTGTGATTTTGGTTGGAGAGAGAAAGCCTATCCAGAGTTCAAGCTCAGGGTTCAAGATTCATTTCTGCTGCAGGAACAGGGGGCCTCTAGGACCTTTCTCTGACACCTGGAGAAAGAATGTGGAGGAAATGGGAGCCGTGGAGGGAGCCTGAGGGGGCCGACTTGCCCTGAAAAGTTAAAGCAAAAACATCAGAAAAGGCCCAACTGGGAGGAGAGGAATAAACCTGTTTCCCATGGCACTGGCTCCTGGAGGCTGTATATAAGTGGGGCTCCTTGGGTGTAGACCAAGATGAAATACTGAGAGCTGAGCAGATTGGGGGCGGCCTGGATCTTATGGTGCTTTGTATATGGATGCGGCGCACACGCATGCCTGGCGGCGACCTGTGTCACACTCACACACACACACACACGCCTCTCGCATGCTTCGCATACACTCACGCATGCCCGCTCTCTCTCTCTCTCAAACACACACACACACACACACACACACACACACACACTGTTTTGGCGGGCAAGGGTAGAGTTTTACCCTCTTGGGTCTCCTCTGCAAAGGTGGCCTTGGCAAATCAGCCTATGGAGACCCCAGCTGGAGGAGGAGCGCGGGCGTGTTCATGAGGCTGAAGGAGAGAAGGAGGTACACACATGCACGAAGCCTTCCCTGTGGCACACGTGCAGCAGGAAAGTTTAATTTTGTGCTCTCTCCCCAAACCCTGAGCTTTGTTGGGACACAATTTTAGGAACGGAAAAGCTGCGTCCTAACCCCCACCAAAAGCAAAGTCAAGGTTAACAAGTCTACCTCCTAACGCGACTGCCCCCATTTGGGTAGGCACCCCTTTCTCTCTTGCCTTCTCTACAGCAAACCTAAGCCCCTCCACCCCAAGTAATCCCTCTAAGTCTTCACTTTCCTGTGCCCCTCTTGCCTCCACCCCCCATATGGTGCCTTGACCAGGCCACAGCCAAGAGGGCTTTTGGCCAGACTTCCTCATTTGTAATTTCTCCCATCCCCCAAAACCTAACAACCCCAATAAGAAAATAAATAGGACAGGGTTAGATGTGGAGAGCCTCTAAACAGTTTGGCAAGAGGCTGCAGGTGCAGAGGCCAGAGCAGAATTAAGGACATTCAAATGTCTTAAACTACAGCCTCAAGTTTGCTTTTTTTTTTTTTTTTTGGTGCCTCTTGATTCCCGTAGGGCCCATGTCCCACTCCCCATCGAGATAAGAGCGAGGAATCTGGCAGTTTCATTTGGCAAAGCGGGGGAGATACAGCACAGAGCCAGCAGCAGAGTCCTTTGCTGGGTGCCCTTCTTGAGTGTCTGGACTCTGGGTTTTTCCCTAGAAAAGATGGCCAAGGTCTCTTCTGCTGCTTGAGGAGCAAGGCTGGTCCATTCCAGCAAGAATGTGTGCCAAGGAGAGAAGCTGTCAAGAAGATCATGAGAAAGACACCCTATGTCTGTAGCATCTCCTTATGTAAATAGACACATGTGTCCATGTCTATGTGTGTGTGCATATGTGCAGCCATGTGTATCTCTACAGGAATTCACATGGACATAGAGCCATACATATCTCTAGAGACTAGGTGGAGATTTCCAGGAGGCTGCATTTCCTCAGGATATCTCTCTCCCTTGACCTTAGGTCTCATGGCTAGGGCAGTTGTCTGAGGACCCCTCAGCACGCCCCAGAGCCGTTGCCCCTGACCTCTGCCGCCTGCGCCAACAACCCTGCTTCGGCTACTCACACCTGGGGGCAATGGCCAGGAGAGGAAGAGCTGGCAACGGGAGATTGAAAGGGGCAGAGTTGCTCTGTGGCACTCCAGGTGGGAACAAGGGCTGGGGGTCTGGTGCAGGGACAGCTGCAGTGGCCTCTGGCCACAGAGACTAAGGCGACATCCCTCCACCGAGTTGAAAGGGGTCAAAGCTCTCTGGGAATTGCTCTAGGCAGCAGGGGGGACTCTGCAGCCCAGTATGGGGCCTGGGAGGTGCTTTGCCTTCCAGTTAGATTTTTCCAGAACCGCAATGAAATGGGAGGGAGTGGGGGGTGCTGGTGACGTTGAGATTGCGTGCCAGGGTCAGGAAGCTGAGGGAGAGTGGGAGTACTCAGAATCTGTTAAGTCAAGGTGGATTGGGGTAATTTAATTAATAAATGCTCTGGAGGCAAGAAGTGTCTGTCTTTCCCCCCACATAAGTCAGGACCCCCAGAGAAATTCTAAGAGCCCTGAGCCCAAGAGGACCCCACCAGCCAGGCCTGTGGGGGTGAAAACAGCCCCCCTGTGCTCCCTCAGCCGCCCCCACAGCAGGCTGGCAAGAGGCCGCAGCTTGCTGCGAGGGTTTGCCTCTTCAAGGGATACTTATGTAAATAATGTTATTTTTAACAGAGGAGATAAAGGCAGAAAACACCACAGGAAATTGGCTGACAGCAAAGAGCGGAAGGAAGAAGAGGTGCCCCTATACTAAACACCAGACGCTGGAATTGGAGAAAGAATTTCTGTTCAATATGTATTTGACGCGAGAGCGCCGCCTGGAGATTAGCAAGACCATTAACCTTACAGACAGACAAGTCAAAATCTGGTTTCAAAATCGCAGAATGAAACTCAAGAAAATGAACCGAGAGAATCGGATCCGGGAACTGACCTCCAATTTTAATTTCACCTGAGCGCTCGGCCTCCCCTCCCCCTCCCCCCTCTCCCCTCTCCTTCCTTTCCCCGCCCCTCCTCCCTTTGTGCCTGGTGGTATATTTTTTTTCCTCCCTGAGTATAAATGCAACGCGCCTGCAAAAAAGGCAAAGACCTCAGACTCTCCTTCCAAGGGACCTATGGTTCGTGCTGCGAAGATGCATCCACCTAAAGCATGAGAAATGGGGTGCCGGGGCGTGGGGTGTGGTGCGCCCGCATAGACGAGGGTGGGAGTGTGGCTGGTGTGTGTGTCAACCCCTCACTCACCCAGACACTCACACACACCATCCTGTCCTCCATGCAAAGTTAAGGTCGAATCCACCCGATCATAGAGGGGGAAAGAGGGGGAAAAAATCAACCAGAGAAGGTCTGTAATCTCGCAGAGCACAGTCAGAATCGCTCCTTCCTCGCTGCATTTCCTCCTTAGGATAATAGACGTTTTGGAAAGTTCGGCTAGTGTTTGTGTGTTTGTCGTAGCGCCCAGCGCCTCCACCGAACCCTCTCCGTGTCTTTACCTCCCAGTTGCTCTGAGAATCTGCTTGAAGTCTCGTATTTGTACCGCTTTCTGCTTTTCTCCCTTCCTCCCAGCGCCCCCGCATCCCCCCGCCACTGACACCTCAGAAATTCCATCCAGAGGAATACAAAAACATTTAAAAATTTAAAATAGAACATAGTGAAGCAAAGACAGAATGCCCCCCCCCCAAATATCGCCCTGTCCCTGTCTGGGAGTTGTGTTATTTAAAGATATTCTGTATGTTGTATCTTTTGCATGTAGCTTCCTTAATGGAGAAGAAAATCCTAATAAATTTCCAGAATCGTAATCCTCAAATGGGTGGTTTTTTGTTTTTAAATGTTTTTTAGCAGCACCCCCACCCCCAAAGAGGCTGAGTGTGTGGATGTGTGTGTTTTGTGTTTGACTCATCTCCTAGAGCCTTTCTAGAATGTCTCTTGGCGGGTTTAATGTAAGTGAGAGACCATAACGTTGATTTAAATATTATCCAGGTGACCACAATAAGTCAAGGTCATAAAACAGTAATGTCAGGATGGTCTTGGTGCGCGCGAGAGGTGGATTTTATGATCTGCAAATATAATGTGGTGCTGCAGTAAAAGATGCATTTAAAGGTGACTGGAGGAGGGAAAGAGGCAGAGAGCAAACTGCAATCTTAAGGAGCAGACGGATCTGATTGCCTGGGGTGCTGGGCCAGGCACACCCCACCGCTGCTGGGGGAACCCCAAGAGCCCCCCACCTATCCAAGGAGAGGAATAAACTTAACCGCCGGAGGGGGACGAGGAGCTCAGCCACCACCACCACACACACACACCCCCCCCCACAGCAGCAGCAGAAGCTCGGGCAGAGGCAGGAGGAGGAGGAGGCGGCGACAAGGTAAGAGAAGCGGTTTCTTGTTCTTCTCTTGGCGGCGGAGTGGGGACTAGTGGCGTCCCCAGGTGCCCGGCGTGCTGCGGGCACAACAGGGAGGAAGGTGTTTCGGGCGTCTGAGCGTGCTGAGAACCCAGGCTTGCCTTGTGGCCGCTCGCAGTGGAGGGCAGTGGCCGGGAGCTCCTTCTCCTCCCCTCCCCGACCCGCTGCCTTGGGGTTCGGCGGTTAGAGGGGTAAATTGGTGGTTTTTGGCTTCTTTCGCTACACGGGCACTTAGGGTCGCCTTGAGGTCGACACATGGGTCTAGATGTCGCTCGGTCTGGTCTTCGGCTGGGGGAAGCAGGGGGAGGGTGGGCTAGAGAGGGCTGGAGCTTGAAGCTTAGGTTTCCTGCTTTCTGCTGGTTTGGATGTAAGCCTTACTCAGGCTCTCGATCCCCACGCTCCCGGCCGTGGGGCTTTGCCAGGCAAGTGGCCTGATTGGAGGAGGCTCTGGAGCACAGGCGCCTTGGTTCGGCCACCCATAGATGCAGGGGAGCGAAGCAGAGCAGGGAGAGGGAGAGGATCAGAGGGAATCCAGGAGGAGAGCACAGGAGAGCCAGATGGACAAGACAGGGGACCCAGCTCAAGAGCAGAAGGACCCTCCAGCCTCCCCCAGGGCCAGGGCCAGAGGCAGGGGAATAGCTCCACTGCGGTGCTGGGGGCGGGGCGGGGGTTTGGCGGCTGGAGGTCCCATTTCACCACAGTTTCCCTGAGCAATTTGCTTAGACCAGAAGCTGATGAGGCAGTCAGACCCCCTACCCACCCAGCCACCCAAAGTCTACTCTCTAGTCCTTAGGGAGGTTTGGGGGCGGAAAGGGGGACGGGGCTGAATTTCTTCCTTCCCCAACCCCCTTCCCTTCTCCTCCCGAATCTCCCGCCCTGCTCGCTCAGCTGATCTGTGGCTTAGGTAGTTTCATGTTGTTGGGATTGAGTTTTGAACTCGGCAACAAGAAACTGCCTGAGTTACATCAGTCGGTTTTCGTCGAGGGCCCCAACCCACCTACCCCGCTCCTTCCCTCCCCAGTGGGACTGCCCTACAGCCCTCTCCCAGATAGGGCAAAATGGGTACAGACTGATGGGGGCAAGCTGTGAGTGGGGCCACAGGACAAGTCTGGAGAGCCCCGTTTTATACTGTCCACCCCTCAGCCTGTCCCAATCCCTGCGAGTGGGGGAGAGGAGTTTTTTCCTGCAGCTATTGTTTCCTGGGCCCAGCTGACGGAGACAGACAAAGAAAGTCTAGCCAATTCCAAGGAAATTCAGGAATTTGAGTAAGAGGTGGCCTGGAGGGCCAGCTCAGTTGGGTAGCTGGGTGGGGCAGGGTCAGTAGGAGAGAGGAGAGCACAGAAAGAGAAGGGATTCTCTGGAAGGGCTAGTTTCTCTCACCTGCCACCTCCAAGGACAAAAATCTGGCTGTGGTCGGCTAGGGCTTGAGCTTCCCCTTAGAAAAGTGGGGTGACTGATGGGGGGTGTCCCAAGAGTTGAGGAACTCTGAGCGCCAGCTCCACCACCTCCTCTTCCCTTTCTACAGTTCCATCCCCAGTGAGAAAGGGCATATATTTAGGGTGTTAGTAGGTTAGAGGAAAGCCATCAAGTCCAAGTAGAAACCGCCCCCCCCCACACACACACACCCTACTGGGAAACATCAGGGCAGGAACCTGGCTCTAGTGTCCGTTTAGCTGTCCCATAGGCCTGGGTCTGTTGTGTCTGTGGCTGTCAGGCAGCTGCCTGTCTTTGCACTGTGTGGAAATGCCTGGGTGAATGAGGATGCCAGCGCCCACCATTGCCATATTGTTGGGAAGGTTGTTGGCTGATGCCAGGGGGAGGAGGGGAGGATAACGGAGTAAGGGAGAATCTGGGCAATGTGAAACTTTGCAACGCTTCTTTCCCTCCTTTCTCCACCTGGTTCCTCCATCCTGGCCCTGATTGCTAGAGAGAAAGCCCTCAAAAAAAAAAAAAAAAAAAAAAAAAAAAAAAAAAAAAGCCTGCTCTGCCCACAGAGAAAAATGGGGCGGGGGGGATCGGGGAGAATGGGGAGATACACCCCCGCTCTCAGACTGGGAAAGAGAATGCCAAAAGGAAAAGCACAGGCTGTTGGTTCTCTTACTTTGGAATTAGTATGGTTATTAACACATTCTCAACTTGGAGACAGGAATAAAATTGTGTCCTGTCACAAAATATCTACTTGGAGTTCTATATTCTTACAGTGGTCCGCTGGGGGGAATGTATCTACCCTTGTATGGGTGGGAGTCTGTTTCTGTATCTCTGGCTCCTCCAGGCACTCTCAAATCCCAAGTATATTTTTATGTGAATACTTCATGTATTTTTCTCTCTCTCTCTCATACAAAGAGATTTCCTTTGACCCCAGGGGGGCTAGAGGAGAAAATGGGATAGAGCCTTTCTTCTCCCTAGCCCTCCCCCCCCAAATCCTCCCTAGAATTTGTTAGTCTGTCTTTCTGTCTGTCCCCCAGCCCTTTGTGGGGGAAAATAATTTCTCCCCTTGAAGGAAAATGCTCAAATCTCTCTATGGCTCCCGGGGAAATAGGGAGGTTTTCAGAGAGGAAGGCCAGCTGGTGCGAAGCAGGCAGGGGCTCCCCTGGTTTGGGAGACCTTAGCAGCCTCTGAGTTTTCAAGCTGTCAGAATCACAGGGCCAGTTGGAGTGAAGGGAGTCCCAGGCAGGGGCGGGGTGCTCAGGAGTGCCTGGCTTGGGGAGACCGTCCCTCATGGGCCGAAATTCACCAATGAACGACTTTTGCGCTTTGGGTCTCTCTCTGCCCCCATTTCCGTTTCGAAGCTGGTGGGCTTATAGGGGGGTAGCCACAGAGCCATGAGTCTGGGGTGTCCCCCTCCCCAGATCTTGGGGAATGGGGCGAGTTCTCACCCGGCCAAGGTGAGGGCCAGCCTGGTGGCCAGAGTCCACCCCGGGGCCCTGGGACTGTAGATTATGGCTAAGGCGATGGTGGTTATTTATTCGCTTCGCTGGAAGGGAGTCTTCAGAAGAAACAGCGTGAAGAGGAGGGAAAAAATTATCTCTCTCGTCTGCGGATATTAAGATGGATTTTTATTTCTTAAAGGACCCTCCCCGCCGAGAGCGCATAAGCGTAAACTTAATATATGCTCCGCAGCCCAACTCCAGAAATCGCAATAAAAGTTAAAACCTCCCCTACTGGTTTTTTTTAATTATGATATGGGAAAGAGGAGCAGGATTTATAGAGCTGAACTCTCGGCGTGTGAGTGTTTAAGACTTGCGGGAGACGGAGGAAAACGCAAGAGCTCGCCAAGGAGAGAGCCTTGGTCTCTGAGATAATCTCGCGGGCTGCGGGGGCTCGGGCTTCGCCCGGCGGATCTTCTGTAGCCTCCCTGGGACCTCGGCTCCCGGTTCCCCCGGCACCCTCCGCCCAGGCCCACGGCCTTGCCTCGGCTCGGAGATGCAGCCTTTCTCGGGCACAGGTGAAGGGCAGCAGCGGCTGGGGACTGGGGGCTGCGGCTGAGAGCGTCAGGGCACTGGGCTTTTGTGTGGGTCCCGTGCAGGGGAGGAGGTCTGCAGTCCCGGGCAGGGCCGTGGGCCGCGTGTGGCCCGGCGGGCGCCTTGGCTAGGAGGGGGTGTCCGGGCCCGGCGCGAGAGCACGGACAAGGTGGATGGTGTGTGGACTTTGGCCGCAGACGGAGCAGAGCGGGCTCCCGGGCGGAGGCCAGCCTCGAGGCGGGCAACCGGATGTTGAGTCTGTAGGAAGGACCTTGAGGTCTGTTTGGTGTTTGGGCTGCCGGGGGGCGGCGGCCCAGAGTGTGGAGCGCGCTGCGCGAGGGGCGCGGCGGGCCGCGTGGGCGAGGCAGCAGGCCGCTCACACCTCTGCAGCTGCACGGCCGCGTCCAGGGCGTCTGCTCAGAGGCCGGCCGGTGGTCAGAGCTTGGAAAATAAAAGCGGTTGAGGGTCTTTCTTTCTTTCTTTTCCACATAAGAGATCCTTTTCTCTCTCTCTCTCTCTTTCGGAGATACCTGGATTTGGTCCAGAACAGGTTGCCCGCGGGAGGGCCCCGCGAGCGGCAGCGCGCGAGGGAGGGAGAGAGGGAGGGAGGGCGAGGAAGAGGGAGGGAGGGAAAGGAGGGCGGGCAGCGGCGGCTGCGGTGGCCGGGGCTTCCCTCCCCCGGCGGGAGGCGGCTGCCCTGCGTCTGTGGCCGTGGGGAGCCGAGGAGCAGGTAACGAAGGCGCTTCCCGAGGCGGGATTGGACCAAGCCAGCGGGACCGAGTCTTCCGGGTCTCTGCCCAACGCCCTGGAGGGGAGAGAAGGTAGGGAGATCGGCGCCCGCCCGGCCTGGCAGAGAGGCCTCGGGAATGTTGAACCTGTATTTGATTTTAGGCTCACACTCATGTTGTGAGTCTGTCTGCCTCCGGAGTCGCGGTTTGCCTGCCTGTCTGTCTGTCTGTCTGTCTGAGATGTCCCAAACCCTAGGCTCTCCTTCCAAGAGCTGGGGGGTGGGGAAAAAACCGGGGAAATTTCGTCGGAATGTGCACTTTCATTCATTGGATTCTCTGCAACTCAGCGGGGCGGGTTGCTGCGCCCCCAAGTTGGAAGGGAGCTTTCCTCCTGCGTTCTGGATGCCGGATCCTCTGGTTCCCTCCGCCATGGGCTGAGTTTCCGGCTCCAGGTTCGCGGGTTGCCCTGAGGTTTGAGGCCAGACAGCTCCCAGTCTGGCAGGGAGGGCGGGGGAGAGACTAGCGGCTCTGGCCCCTTAATTGTACTTCGGACCCGTATTGTCTCTCCTTTCGCCACCTCCGCTTGCTCAGTCTGGGCTCCAAAGTCACTGCAAATTTCCTTGCGACACACACATCACACAAAGATCAGGTAACAAGGCGCCCAGAGCCCCCGGGGGCTTCGGACAGAGGGCACCCCTAGTTCTGGGGCCGCTCCTCCTTCGGCCACTCCCCAGGCTGGGAAACCCGGCCGGGCAGGGGGAGCCGGAAACAGCCCCGTTTGCTGCGGGGCGGCAGGGCGGGGGGCCGGCGGGAACGCAGGCCGTGGCGTTGAGAGGGCCACGTTCACAGGCCCTAGGGGTTTCGCTCCTGCTGGGCTTAGGGGCCTGACTCCTGGCATGTAGGGGTCCCGGATACCCACCTGGGGTGGGGGCAGGACGCGGTCTCCTCGCGGCGGGCCAGGAGAATTCAGTTTCTGCTTCCAGCGCAGGCCTTAGCCAGGAGGAGTTGTGTGTGGGTGTGTTTTTCCCAACAAAGAGGGACCCGGAGCGAGAAGGGGGGAAAGAAGAGGGGAACCGGGGAGGGGAGGGGAGGGGGAGAGGGCAGCGGAGAGGTGAACCGAGCCTATTTCAGGGGGAGAAGGAAAATGAAAGCAAATGGAGCACGGCCTCCTCCGCGCGGGCGGGTGCCGACGAGCCGGGGAGCGGGCTCCCTGCCTGCGGCGGCGGCTGCGGACCGGGAGAAGCCTGTTTTAAATTTAATCCGAACTTGACGGTGTGGATTGAACCGGAGGGAATTGAAATCCCCGAGAGGGAGGTGCAGAGCAAGGGGAGGGGATGACGCTAACCTGTCTGTCTGTCTGTCCTTCCCACGGTGGCGCTAGCTTGGTTGTGGTCGCAGCTGTGCAGGTCTGAGGTGATGGAGTAAAAGTGCCCCTCCCCCTTAGGGGGCTCTCCGGTGCCCAGTGTAATCTTTGGGGGTCGGAGGCAAGCTCTAAGCACCAGAGCGCAGGCAGAGCTGCCAGCTAAAGCTGGGGTTTCCCCCCCTCCCCAGCAGGGACTCCCAGTGTCCTCCAGTCCCCCGGGTTTGCCCCATCGGTGCTGAGGAAAATTGAAGGCAGTGGTGGGGGTGAGAGGGAGTCTGGGAATCTGGCAAGAGATTCAGCAGGAGTAGGGGAACCTGGAAAGAGGAGCGCGTCCTTTCTGGTGCCCCCCACGTCCTTTGTGCCCCCACATCTACAGGCCTGGATTTGGGGGTGGGGGGGGAGCCTGAGGTTCTGCTTCAGAACCCTGACCTGCCATCCCACCTCCAAATGCAGAGACTAGGGGTGCAGCCCACATGCAGCTGTGGAACCCGAGGGACCTCGGCCTGGTGAACTCAGGGGCTCCCAGGCTCTTTCAGCCCCCTCCTCAAGGCCGCTGCTCTCCGCAAGGCCTAGGCAAGCCGGGGCGTTGGTAGGGAGGGGGCTGTGGGCGAGGCCTGCTTCCTGATCCACAGCTGTGCCTGTGCCTGAGTGGGGAGGGTCTGAGTTCATGCTCTCAACCAAAGGCGACAATCTCCCCTCAGTTTCACGGGGAATTTGACGGCAGGAGGGCGCCTGGGCTGGGGGATCCCGGCTGGCCCGCTGCTGTCGCCTCTGCCGGGTGGGCAAGCAGGGTGGGCAGGCAGCTCAAGAGTTGAAAAGAAGGCAGTGGCCAAAGGGGGTAGGAGAGAAAGGGGCATCTGTTTACAGCCACTGTCTGAAGGGCTCTCCCAAGTAGAGGCCCCGTGGAAGACGGTCTTTAGGGGCGCCTTTCTTTCTAGGAAGAACTGAGGTTGGGGCAGATGGGCCCTGTCGACTGGCGACGACGAAAAAGGAGGAACGGGGCGTGAGACCTTCTTCGCCATGTCTTGTTTGCTCTTTGACTCTAGCGTGGCTCAGCCCCACAGACGCCTAGGTGGCTGCCTGGGCGGAGATGGGGTTCCACATCCCCCCGGAGGCCTAGTGGGCCCACCCCAGCAGGTCACCCGGGAGGGGCCAGAGAGGAGGCCTCTTCCTCCTTTGTGTCCGGACAGAAGTGGCCGCCGCGCCCGGAGCTGGTCCCGCGGCAAAGGCCTGGCGAGCCAGCGGACTGCACAATGCCACGGCTGCTCCCAGCTCGCGCCCTGGCCCGTCCTGCCTGCCTCTCGCCGCCCTTCCTCCCTCACACTCTCTGCATGCCTTCCTCTCCCTGCTCTCCCATCTCTTTTCATCTCGGGCCCCCCCTTTCCTTTAATGCTCCCCTCTCCTTTTTATCTCAACCCTCCGTTTTCTTCTCTCTTCCCCTCCTTCCTTCCCCCTCCGTGGGCCTGGCGCCGCATGTCAGTTGTTGTGTCTCAGGCTCAGTCTCTCTCAGGCTCTGTCCCCTGATGTCCTCTAGGTCTCTGTCTGGCCCCGGGCCCGCTGAAGGCTACGTGTCCTGCTCATTGCTGCCAGCAGCCGCCCAAGAGCCAGGCAGGGTCCCCAGCCTCCAGGGCTGGGGGAGGTGCTGACGGTGCTGGGGATTTGGAGAAAGCCTCGGCAGGGGGACGGGAGGGCACCTCCAGTCTTTTCCTTGAACTAGTGAGGGAGAAATTTTGATTGACAGCCAACCCGACTCCATCAAGGCCAAAGAGATATTCTGTTTCTTGCAGTAATTTGGATTTCCCACACCAGTCCAGTCCGAGGGAGGGGAAGACAATCCGAGCTGAGGGCGAGGAGACTGAGGCCCCGGGTTGTCTGTCCCCAGCCAGGCACTCCTCACACACACCCCCCGTGCGTCGAAATCGCAGCCCCGCTAGACCGAAAAGGGAAAGAACCCAAGAGGGGGAGGAGCAGGGACTGGGGAGGGGGTCTGGAAAGCTGGGGTCAGGGCTGTGGGCTGTAGATCTCCCCTTCCCCCCTCAACTTTCCTCAGCCCCCCAACACACACGCTGCGCTCTCTGGGACACGTCTCTCTAGCCCTTCTCCACCCTAGAGGAGACAGGTCGACAGAGATGCAGGAGAAAACCATCCTCCACCCCCACCCCTGGCGTTTGGTCCCCTCCTGGGGACAGGAGTGGGAAAGAAGGGCAGGCGTCTCATGTCTGGGAATCCTTGTCCTTCCCTGCTGCCTCAGAACCTGCATCTCAGCCTCAGCTCCTGCCTATTTCCCATAGCACAAACTGGGACCCTTCTTTTCTGACCCTGAAATTGCACCCCTCCTTCAGACTCACTCTGCCATGCCTAGGGTGCATTGTGTCCCTGGGGACGTCACCTGCCCTTCTCCCTTACCCCCAGCCAACCTCCCTGCCCCCTCTCTTGCACCCACACTGAGAATTTCCTGCCTGCTTAAAGCCCACCTTTACTAAGCCACCATGGGGCAGTCTGATGGAAAGCAGAGGGCTGGGCAACAAACCCCAAATTCAAGGAGGAAGGTAGCAACCAACTTATTGGGGGGAGGAACCCAAGTTGTCTGATCTTCCCTACAATCACACTGCCCCCTCCGGAATTCCTGCGTCCGACCCCAAAGAAATTGCTCTCTCCCATCCCTCCGTTGCTTTTTTCCCGTTCCAAAAACAGCCTACAATTTTATTTAATGAAAGACACATTTATGAACAATCAAATGATCCTCATAAAAATTTTATTGAAGGACGTAAAAACAAGCTACTTGCCCACGACCGAGGTCGCTCTCTCTCGCCTTGCCCGCACTCACCCTGGCTCTCTGCAGACAGAGCCCTGGAGTGACTTCTTTTGGGGGGGCAGGGTGTCGCAGAGATGGAGTTGGGGGCAAAGGAGGGTGAGCAGGAAGACGGGATGGGGACGCCCCACTTAACTTGTGCTGATCTCTCTCCTCCACTTCTTCAAGCTGGCAAAGAAAGATAAATAAGATATAGACAATAAATTTAAAATAAAGGAGCTTGCATATCTGTGCCAAAGCAAAGAGAGGGCTTCTGAGGATAAAGGTGTAAGAGGTCCCGAGGTCCTACCCCTCCCACAGGCGGACCACCTTCCCCAGGCTGCCCTACCCCAGATTTGGGGGGCTGAGTTGGCCAGTGGCAGAAGGACGCTCCCCTTTCCCTCCTTTCCTCCCTCCCCCCAGCCTCCCCAGTCCCCTCCCACCCTCCCTCCCTCGCTGCTGCTGCTCCTGAAAGAAATACATACATACACACTATTTAAAAACGCATTTTTAAAAGCCACGTTCCGAACTGACAATCGCTGATCTCGGCTCGCGCAGAGACTGCGGGAGCGTCGGGGCGACAGAGACGGATTACGTCAAGAAATAGTTCCTCCACCTACCTCAGCCGGCCTCTCCGCCCCTGCGGGGCTCCCGCGCCCAGCTCGGCCCTGGGGGTCCGGGAGCCCTGGCTTCGGGGACTGGCATTTTCACCCCATTAAGAAATCCTCCAGGGTGTGTGGGGGGGGGGATGCGGGAGGCCATCTGCTTATGGGTGGACATGGGCAAGGGGGTGCTCTGATGAGATACGAGTTGTCCTGAGGGGGTGGCCGATGCCTTGGGTCCAGAGTTCCGGACCCCCAGGAAAACGCAGGTCGCGGGGATCAGCAGAGAGAAGGGGGTGGGAGAAGGGAAGGGAAAAAAAAAAAAAAAGCAAGGAAAAAAAAGCCCCTGCGCATTGATCCGCGCCGTATTTTTGGGTAAATACGATCACGTGGGGGCCCGGGAACCAATGAGCTGCGGGGAAAAGGCTGGAAAAATAATTACCTGCCTTGATTGTTCTGTGAGCAGATAAAAAGTACATATACAGTTCATACAATAATCTTATGTATGTAAAACCCTGTTACGATGTCGGCGACGGGGCCCATCAGTAACTATTACGTGGACTCGCTCATCTCTCACGACAATGAAGACCTCCTAGCGTCCAGGTTTCCGGCCACGGGGGCTCACCCCGCCGCCGCCAGACCCAGCGGTTTGGTGCCGGACTGTAGCGATTTTCCGTCCTGTAGCTTCGCGCCCAAGCCGGCAGTGTTCAGCACGTCGTGGGCGCCCGTGCCCTCGCAGTCGTCCGTGGTATACCACCCGTACGGCCCCCAGCCCCACCTCGGCGCCGACACGCGCTACATGCGGACTTGGCTCGAGCCGCTGTCCGGCGCCGTCTCCTTCCCCAGCTTCCCGGCCGGGGGCCGTCACTACGCCCTCAAGCCGGACGCCTACCCCGGGCGCCGCGCCGACTGCGGCCCGGGCGACGGCCGCAGCTACCCGGACTACATGTACGGCTCGCCCGGGGAGCTGCGCGACCGCGCCCCGCAGACACTGCCCTCGCCCGAGGCGGACGCACTCGCCGGCAGCAAGCACAAAGAGGAGAAGGCCGACCTGGACCCCAGTAAGTTGGGAGCAATTTTCCTTTACAACCGGCGCGGGAGGGGAGGAGAGGCCGGGCGGGGGGGAGCCGGATTACAGCCCCTCGGAGCAGCGCAGGGAGCGCGGGAGAGGGGCGAGGGCGAGGGGGCGAGGACTCAATAAAAGCGAATTACCTTGGGGAGCTTTCAGGGACAGGAAGGTCTGAGAAGGGAGCCCAGGGAGCCAGGTTGGGAGAGGGCTGAGGGGGGCTCCTCTCCCTGGAGCTGGCTTTGATGAGGGACCCCCGCCCCCCACCCCCAGCCCAGGCTTTTTGGCTCAGTCGCTACTTTCTAAGAAATGCAGACAGGGCCAGGGGATGGGGTAGGGTTGAGGTTCATTTTATGGTTTGAGGTGGGACTGGGAGGGGGGGAGAGATGAGGAGGACACTGGGGACAGAGAGGAAATACCCCAGGGAGAAAAATCACCCCTACCTCACCCCTACCTCCCAGCCAGCATGGGGAGTCTCACCCCACGAGGGATTCATTAAACAGAAGGTGCATGGACTTCTTCTATCCCCAGGAGCAGTAGGTGAGGGGTCTAGGGGATTTCACAGCCTGGGAACTTGGAGAAATCAGGACTTACAGAGTTGGGGAAGAGAAGTGGGGTCCCAGTCTCCTTAAACTTGAGAGCCCTCTTCTGAGGGTCTGCAGGAAAGAGGGTTGAAAACCCGGCTCAGGGATGAGGAATGGGGGGGGGGAGTGGAGGCATCTGCCCAGATTAGAGAATTATACACACACATACACACACACACACACACACACACACACTCACACAAACACACACTCCCCATCAAGGAGACTGGAGCCTTCTGATATTGCAGAGAAGGGCAGGGGTAGGTGTGTGGGGGCTGGGGGGGGGCAGGTGGGAGCTGCTGGGCCAGAGAAAGGGGAAAGAAGGGGCAACAGCAGCGTAGGGGGTGCAGCCCCTGGGTGTGAGGAAGTGTCTGGGGGAGTCCCAGGAGGGGGCTGCAGGAAATCCTTTCCTCCAGCCCCATAAGGGGCCAGGGCCTAATTATACCCCTCTGAAGGCTTCCCTCCTTGCCCTCAGCTACTCCCATAAACGTGAAATTGGAGGCTTAGCTCCTGCAGAGCCTGTCCTGGGGCTGGCAGGAGGGGGGCACTGGAAGCCAAACAGGGGAGCTAAGATATGGGGGAGCCTGTCCCAAGGCCAGCAGCTCTCTGGGGAGAGGAGAAAGGCTCTCCCCATTCCAGCATCACTCTGAGAATTCGCCTCAGCAGGGTTGAACTCCGAGAGCAGAGACGGGCGCTGAGGAGGGTGGTGAGGGGCTCAGGGACCTTCAGGGTCAGGAAACAGAACTGCTGAAATTTCAGGACTTGGTCGTGGGCTGGGAGGATGGGAGGGGGCAGAGGAGGAGGGAAGTGGGGAGGAGAGAGACCTTGCTATAAAAATAAAAAACAAGAGAGAGAAGCGTTTATGGGCCTATGAAACAGTTGGGAATTTGGACTTTTTATGAGCATATTCTCGAATTACTGCTCTTGAAGCTGAGGACCAGACTGTAGGGGCTTTGGTAGCTTTGATTTCCTATAGTTTTAGGTGCTAGAAACTGAAGAGGGGGAAGATGGGGAGAGGGCAGAACGCAAAAGGAGTCAGGGAGAAAATTCCAAAAACAAAACGTGTCCAAATTCAGGTTCAATCATTGCATTTGGGGAGCCTGGCTCAGCCTAGGGGTAGGGTGGCAGGGGTCCTGGGCTAGAAAGGGGCTCCGCTGACCCCTGCCTGTGTTTGGCCCTCCAGGCAACCCCGTGGCCAACTGGATCCACGCCCGCTCTACAAGGAAGAAGCGTTGCCCCTACACCAAGTACCAGACGCTGGAACTGGAGAAGGAGTTTCTCTTCAATATGTATTTAACCAGGGACCGTCGGTACGAGGTGGCCCGGGTTCTCAACCTCACCGAGCGGCAGGTCAAAATCTGGTTTCAGAACCGGAGGATGAAGATGAAAAAGATGAATAAAGAGAAAACCGACAAGGAGCAATCCTAAACCCTGCCCCAGCCTGCTGCCTCGGCACAGCCAAGGGAAAAACAAAACAAAACAAAACAAAAAAAGCCCACAAAAATACCCCAACCCAGGCGGGAGAGAGCACGGAAAGAAAAGGAAAGAGCAAGATAGAGAAAAGCCCATCAGCTTAAAAAAAGAGGAAAAAAAAAAAAAAAAAGGAAGGGGAAAAGGAAAACTCTTGCGATTTGGGAGGGTTCAGTGTTGAGAAATTGGTGTTTTAGAGTTAGTTCTACCCAGCAAGAAGGAGGAGGTGGGGAGAGAAACCGCGTTCTCTTCTCCCAGCGCAACTGAAATAAATGACACACACAAATGTGATTTTTTTCCCCTCCTTTCTTCAGAGAAGCCAGTACTTGAATCGCTATATTTCTATTTTTTGTTTCTGTATCCTATTTGGTCCGGGCCATCCCTCCCCAGGCCTGGGGTGCTCTGCGTGCAGATTTTTGTACAAAAAAAAAAAAAAAAAAGACACACACACACAATAACAATCCCCAGCCCAGGAGCTGAGGGGCGAGGGAGGGCCCGGACCGTGCCGCAGGCTGGGTCCGGCGGCGCAGGCCAGCGCCTCGGGTGTGTACATAGCAGTGTTTCTTCTCATCCCCTGCGTCCGTCCTGTAATGTGCTTCTGTTTGTTATGGTAGAACAGCTCTGTGTTAATATATCGAAGTCACTTAAAAAACCAGAAACCCAACTGCATCCAGTTCTCGTTATTTCTCCTCCCTGTGGCTCCCAGGCTGGTGTCGTGGAGGAGGAAGCAAGTGCTCAGGTCCTTTGGGGGGAAGCTGGAGCCAGGGAAGGGGCTCCCTCTACCTCGGAAGGGCAAGTGCCTGCCATTGCTCTCCAGGCAGGGTGGGGTGGGCGTGAGGACTCCAGGGGTGGGGTGGGGGCTGCTGAGGCCCAGGCCCAGCTCGTGCCTGCCCCGGCTGGCTGCCTGTGAGTTTTCCTGGGAGCTCCGACAGAGTCCAGAGGGGTGGGGGCATGGCATGAATGGCTTTCCCTGGCTGTAATTAATTGTAATAATTTATGAGTACATGAGATTGGAGGGAAGAGATAGGTGAAGATGAAAGTTGGGTGCTGGGTGAGGGCCCGGGCTGGATTCTTGCCTGCCTGCATTGGTGCTTCGAGGGATGGCTGGGAGGGAGGGAGGGTGTGCGGTGAGCGGTGAGGAAGAAGGCTGAGCAGGCCTCAGGGAGCAGAACAGGCACTGGGGAATGTGTTGCGAGTGAAAAAAAGGAAAAGAGAGAGAGAAACGGAGAAGAGGGAAGGCGAGAGGGAGAGAAGGAGGGAGGGAGGAAGTAGGGAGGGGAAAAAGGAAGGAAGGAAGAAGGGAGAGAGGAGAAAGATGGCAAAACCAATACAATCAGAACTAGATCCAGTTTCAACTTCTCATTGCGTTCTCAGCTTCTCTCTCCCTCTCCTAGTTCTCTTTTCTTCTCAGTCTCTCTCTGGTGTTTAGTTTGAATGTTGGTTTGGGGGTAACGGGGTTATGATGAGTGGCTGCAACGTTTCTGGGAGATGACGTGGCCAAGGCCCAAGGAAGCTGGTTGGGGATTAGCCAGGGGCTGGGGTGTTCCCTGATGGTGGGGGGGGGGACCCCAGGCACAAGGGTTAGGGGGCCATGTGTGTGTGCAGCAGCCCGAAGGGGCTGCTCAGTTGCACCGCACCCCAGAGCGCCTTCCCCAGAACCGGCAGTTTTCATCTGCTAATCAGAAGCAGACACAAGTTGCTGGGTATGCTTCGGGCCGGCGCCCCCTTTCTCGGAAATCCCCCAATCTGGAAACTATTAAACTCGGACTGCTTGAAATATAGCCCTTTAATATCTCAGGCTGCCCATTCTGGCGAGGGTGCAGGGTGTTGTTCTGAATACTTGGGGAATACCACCGTAAAAGAAAATAATTGGGGATCCCAGTCCTTCTGCAGCTTCCTCCATCGCATCGCCTTACAGGATTGGTGAGGCACTTGGAGGGACCAGCCCCTTCCCGATCATTTGAATCTGCTACCCCCTCCTTCCATCCAACAGGCCAGTTTGGGGGGCCGCAGGAAGGTGGGAGGGCACGAACATTTTGTTTGGGTGATATTTTGAGGGGGGCCATCAGAAGTCGCAAATGCTGGTTTTCCCAGGGGCTGATGCACCCTCTCCTCTTCCCCACTTAAGGGGACCTCCTCCCCAATTCCAGAAGCAGTTGTTCTCTTGGTCCTTTTGAATGGTGCTTTGCCTGTAGCTTTCTCTCTTTTCTCAAATCCTCACTCTCCCCTTTGGCCACTGCGCTGTTCTGGGACCCTGGCGTCAGTTCCGCGCGGGGCGGAGGCCAGGGCGTCCGTGTCCCTGGGTCCTGACTGCCGGTCCTGCGGGGATTCGGGCTTTTCTCCCAGCCCGGTCTCCGCGGCGTTTCCGGGCTTCCACCCCGCCCCTGCTCCAAGGCCCTGTCGCCTCCCCTCCTCCGTCAGCGCGGCCTGCTTCCTGCAGCCCGCCCGAGCCGCCTCACTCCGGGCAGGAAGGAGGGCCGCAGGGCTCCGAGTGCCCTGGCGAGAGCGTGGGATCCAGAGCCGGCCCACCCGGCCCAGCCCACTGTTCAGTTCCAGCTCAGCCTCCAGTCTGCAGGTCAGGATTGGATTCGATTTTTATTTATTACAATGCGTGAATTTAAACCACGACGCAACACAACCCACATCTAGGGAAAGAAACGAAAGCTGGGGGAACGAGGGGCTAGCAAAGGCCCTCCTGCCCTAATCTTCCCCTCCCACCTCTCCTCTGCTCCTTTGTCAGAATCACAAAACCCTAAAGGTTGTTCCACTTGGGAAGGCAGCGGATAGGTACATTTCCGCAGCCCCGAAATGCCACTTTTATGGCGCTGTTTGTCTCCCTGCGCAGGATTCTGAATGGGGCCGAACAAAACAGCAGCGCGGAGCTGGCTAGACGTCTGGGCTTAATTGTTTTATGGTTTAAATAAGGTGGACACTCTTTCCTTTGAAATCGGATTATAGGAATGTTTTGTCTATGGCCCACGGAGAACGGGACCTCACTGGCTGGGAGGGAGAGGTGGAGAAAGAGCGCGCGTGAGAGAGAGAGGGATGGGCTACAAACCAGGGGGCAAACAGTCGGGAGAAGTCAGAGTCCCACCCAAGTCCTGCAGGCGGCGGCGGAATAGGCAGTGCGGACCCAGCGGCAGGGTAAGAGGAGCGAGGAGTTTAGGGTGCGCGCCGCGGGCAGGAGGTCGCAGGAGCCTCGGAGCGTGCATCTGCGTGAGCGGAGGTGTTCCGAGCCCAGAAATGCGCCTGAATAGGGGGGGCGGGGGGAGACGGCAGCAGTTCCTTTGCATCGTGTCTCTTAATGCGGGAAGGGAGGGTGACAAAAAGAGAAATTTGTGTGAAACCTCAGGCAAGGTTTATTTGGAAAACAAAAGGACAGAGGTCCCGGGGAGACTCCCTTCTGGGGACCCATCCCCTTTCTCTCTCTCTCTCTCTGTCCCTCTCGCACCCATTTGGAAACTCCTGCATCTCACTTCCCACCTTTGGGCCAAGGCTGGGACCTGCTTGCTCTTATCTGTTGGCTTTTTCCTGGCCGGACTGCATTGGAGCAAGTGGACGCGAGGTGGCGCTGTTGCTCAATGTTAGAGGCGGTGGCAGTGCCCCTGGCCGGCCTGGCCGCACTGACATTTGAGGCCCAGCCCCGAGGAGCGGCGGGGAAAAGGCCCCGCGCCCCGGCCCAGCCCGGCCCCACTGGCTCTGAGCAAACCAATCCTCTCACCTGCGAGGTGTAAATAAATCGCGAGTGGCGGCGGGAGATGGGCCCTAGCTCTGGCAGCCGGCTCGAGAGGCTCAGGAGGGCGGGCGTCGAAAATAATCGCTTTGCGAAGGAGATAAGCACCAAGCAGGCAACGCGCGTAATTAACACAAAAAGGCAGAATGACCCGGACGAACGAACATAAATCCGTGGTACCTAGGAGGGCGGAGGAGGCCTCGGGGCGAGGGGCAGAGACGCCCCAGCGAGGATGGCTGCTTGCGATTCCCTTATATCCAAGCTCCGGGAGCGAAATCAAGCAGATACGTGTAAAAGAGAAAAGGGGGGGGGGCGGAGGGGGGAAAAAGGGAAAAAAAAGACAATCAAATGAAAAAAAGAAAAGGCAAAGAACCCTCCCCCCCTCCAAAGTGGAAATCGAGTCCAGCCAGGGGTTTCAGTACTGGTGGGCTCTCAGAGCAGACGGTGGTGGCGGCACACTCGGGGCAGTCGCATTCCAAGACACAAAGGCCTGGAAGAATAGCTCTGTGGCAGGGTTTTCGCTGGACCATAAAATGTCGAGATATCCCCCCACCCTCTAAAAGATAAGGCGCAGGCCCCAGAGCGGATCTGGCCTGCCGAGCCTCCTCTTTCCAGGCGAGGAAGGGAAAATATTTATGACAGTCCCCAATGACCCAGATGCTGGGAACCCAGAGCCCATCTCCTTCAGCTTGGTACTCTGAGGCTCAGAGACCGCAGGGCTGGGACCAAGGCTGGAGCTGGCTCTGGTCGTGAAGGAGACCCCTGTCATACCCCACAGTGTCCTGGACCCTAGGGAGGCCTGCAGCCCTAGTGCAACCCTCCTCTAACCCTCCCCTCCTGCTGCTCCAGGGCCAGAGTTCCGGATGGTGCAGAGTTTGGGCAGCCCCTAATTCAGGTGCAGGTGGGTTCCTCCAAATTCAAGGGATCCTGGAAGTGTCCTTTGCTGGGGCACCAGGGGATGTCCTTTGGGAATTTGGCTGAGAGTGGCCATTTCCCCAGCAATTATTTAGATAATAGAGGGACTGGAGGGGGGGGAGTGTTTCTACACCATCCTTTCCTGCACTGCCATTTCTTCATCCATCCCCAGAGCTGGGCTCCAGGTGGGAAGGCAAAGATCCGGATTTTTAACAACCTCCTTCCTCATCCACCCGGGGAACCCCAGGATGTGGAAAGAAAATAGGTAGCGATTTTCTTCATGATGCGAAAAGCAAAAGATGCATGTGCGTCTATCAGGTCTTATTTTCCTATGTGCCTGAGTGCAGAGTGTTTGAGAGGTTTAGGGATGACAGTTTAGGGAGCTTCTGGGCAGGCATGACAGTTTAGGGAGCATGCACTCGGTGTGTTGCAGGGTGGAAGGTAGCACGTACAGTATGTGTGTATCCTGAGTGTGCCCCAGTACCGCCCTGTGTGTAACAACCCCGCACAACCGTGGAGGGGGAAGACCGGAAAAATCCTTCTTGTTCCTCTTCCTCATTCGTATGCACACGGCACACATATCCGCAGTTCTCTCTCTTCTCCCTTTTCTCCCTTTTCTCCGTCTGTGTTAAGCCCCACGTAACTGTACACACTTACAGCCAGAAAAGGGTGCTGATGGACTAAGGTTCTTTTATCCGTTAGAATTACCTTGAATTTACCCAGTCTGGGGGTTGGAGGGAGGAACCCCCTAGAGAAACTGTGGGTAAATATTTAAAGAGTGTCTGTTGACAGTTCCCATCCGCGTCTTGGCCTGGGCAGCCTGCCTGGGGAAGTAGGGGGTGCAGTGAAGCCAGGGGGCCCCTCCAGGCTGAGCTGGCATTTCCTATAGGGCTAGAGTATGAGAGGACAAGTCAGAGGCCTGCTCCAGTCCCCTCCAACCCAGACACAAATAGGCTCCTGAGAAGAAACATCCTGGATCAGCCCAGCCAGGGAGCCAGGCACCCTCCAGCTGCCCTCTCCCCTGTCCCCATAAACTGCTTTGCTGTCAAAGCCCCCAGCCAAGCCTCGGGCAGGAGCTGGTGTCTGAAGGGGCAGTGCCGCACTGACTTGGGTATGTGGAATGAGCCCCACCTCCGGCCCTCTCCCCTACCCACAGCAGACAGGCAAGAGAATCCTCGGGATGGTGGGAGACAGGGCGGCCTCCCAGCCCGAGGAGGGGCAGGAGACTGGGAGGGGGGAGGGTCGGATGCCAGAAGTATTGGGGGATCCGATGTGTTGATGTGCTAGCCCCTTCTGAGTGCCAGACTTAAGGACCCCCTGGAGAGCCCATCCTCTGGGTTAGGGGACCTGCTCTCTCTTACTGGCATCCAGCCTCCTGGGGGGAGAGTCTTGTACCTGTTGAGGTAACCTGAGTTGACCTGCTGGCTCAGGTATCTCTAAGAGGAAGGAAAAGGGAAGGGGGAGAGGCACCTTCAAATCTGAATGCGCACCTTGGAGAAGCTGGCCCCAGCCATTAGCTGGGGCTAGCTCACCAACACCCCCCCACACACACACACCACACCCCCTCCCTCCCCCTTCCTCTCCTCCCCTTCCTCCAGGTCCCCCCAGCCCTGAACCCCTCAACTCCCTGCCACAATTATCCCTCCTTCTCCCTCTCTCTCCCTCTCCCTTTCTCTCTCTCTCTCTCTCTCTCTCTCTCTCGCCTGTCTTCATGTCGTGGATTGATGAACGCGAATCGCGTGTAAGCGCCGCCACCGCCGGGAGTCTGAGGAATTCGCCTGGGCTGTTAAAGGAAAGAGCTAAGTGCGAGAGCGCGAGCTCTACCTACCGACAGTGAAGAGAGCCGCCGCCGCCGCCGCCCGCCGCCCGCCGCCCGCCGCCCGCGCCCGCGCCCGCCGCCGCCGCCCGCGCCCAGCCCCGGGAGCCGCGCCGCCGGCCGGGCCCGGCACCCAGGCGCCCCCCACCTGCCCAGCCCAGCCCCGGGGAGCCGGCCGGCCCGGGGTTCGCTCCCGGGGGGGAGGGGACTTTCGGGGGTACCGGGCGGGGGAGTCGCGAGCCAGAGGGGAGGGGGCGGCGGGTTTTCATGTGCCCAGCATGAGCTCCTACTTCGTCAACCCCCTGTTCTCCAAATACAAAGGCGGCGAGTCCCTGGAACCGGCCTATTACGACTGCCGGTTCCCTCAGAGCGTGGGCAGGAGCCATGCGCTGGTGTACGGGCCCGGCGGCTCGGCGCCCGGCTTCCAGCACGCCTCGCACCACGTCCAAGACTTCTTCCACCACGGCACCTCGGGCATCTCCAACTCGGGCTACCAGCAGAACCCGTGCTCGCTGAGCTGCCACGGAGACGCCTCCAAATTCTATGGCTACGAGGCGCTCCCCAGACAGTCCCTTTATGGGGCTCAGCAAGAGGCGAGCGTGGTGCAATATCCCGACTGTAAATCCTCCGCCAACACTAACAGTAGCGAAGGACAAGGCCACTTAAATCAAAACTCGTCTCCCAGCCTCATGTTTCCATGGATGAGACCCCACGGTGAGAAGCCTTTTCTCTTTCCCCCTTGGTCTCCCGCGCTCCGGGGTCTTCCCCCCCTCCCTCGCCTCCTTTTTGTCTGCCCTCGCCTTCCCTCCTGGCTTTGGGGTCTCTGCGGCCCCACCCCCCGGGGCCTGAGTGGGTCTCTCGAGGCTGGGAGGTTCGGCTGGGGGGTGGGGCGCGGGGCTCGCCTGGGATATTTGGGGGACTGGGGTGAAGGTGGTGTCCGGGTGCAAAGGGTTAAAAATCGTTTTCTCCTCCACTGTCTGTCTGTCTGCCTGTCTCCCCCCTCTGTCTCGCTCCCTTGCCATCTCTAAAGTCAAAGTTGGGGAGGTGGCTGGGCAGGGGCCCCGAGGACCCTGAGCTTATCATCAGCCTCTGGAGCAAACCAGTCTCTCCATAAGGCAGCGAGGAGCCTCAGTCCAGAGCAGTGGCCAGGCTTTCTGGGGGCAAGGGGGAGACCCCTGCTTCCCTCCCCTAGCCGGCTCAGAGGGTGGCAAGACCCCAAGGGCAGGTGCCCTGGCTCTCTGGGGTACCCATTGCCTCCTCTCAGAGAACTAGCCTTAGGGCCACCACCCCAACTTTGCTTTACTTCCCTCAGTTGGAGAGAAGAGAGGGAGCCAGAGAGGAGAGAAAAAGAGTGCAGGGAAGGAGAGGGGGCCATGCAGATTAGAGGGCTCTGGGCTCCAGGGGACCCAAGCCCAGCTGCCCCCAGTCAAAGGTTTGTGGGCTTTCCTCGAGACCTTCAGAGTGGCTCAGGCCATGAGCCCCTCCAAGGGTGGCCCCTCATGGCCCAATTTCGAAGTAAAAGGGGAAGCGAGAAAGCGACAAGTTCCAGCGGGGATGGCCCGTGATTTATTTGCTGGTCTCCAGTTAGCAATCAGGCCAAGCAGTGATACATTCCAGGAGATCAATTATTTTCCTTCCTGGCAAGGCATTAGGCAGAGAGATTCGAGGAGGGGACAGTGACCAGAGCCCCTCTTCTTCACCCCCAGACCTCTTGCCTTTCTTTTGGAAACAGACTTGTCCCCAGCTCTGCTCACCAAATGCCACTCTGCACTTGTAAACAAAGCTGCAGGGGCCAGCCTCCGGAGCCTGCAAGCCTGGGGGGACTCTGCAGTGCTCCCCTGGCCCCTGCCGTCCCCCAGTTTCCTGCCAGACCCCAGTCCCTGCCCCCACCCCCACCCCACCTCCCAAGGTGAAACCAAAGCAAACAAGCCCCCAAACTTTCCTGCCCTTGCCTGCTCCCTGCTCCCTCGCCTTGTCTTCAGGAGGGAGAGGAACTGGGGAGATCAGAGGGGGGACTTTTGGGGAGGAAGAGTGGCAGGGCGAGCCCCCACCCAAACATAACCAGACTGGGGTTCTATTCTGTCCAGCTCCGGGGCGGCGCAGCGGAAGGCAAACTTACAGCCGGTATCAGACCTTGGAACTAGAAAAGGAGTTTCTCTTTAATCCTTATTTGACACGAAAGCGCCGGATTGAAGTCTCTCACGCCCTGGGACTGACTGAGAGACAAGTGAAGATCTGGTTCCAGAACCGAAGGATGAAGTGGAAAAAGGAGAACAACAAGGATAAACTGCCCGGAGCCCGAGATGAAGAGAAGGTGGAGGAAGAAGGAAACGAGGAAGAAGAGAAAGAAGAGGAGGAAAAGGAAGAAAACAAGGACTAAGCAAAAAAGAGAGGAACCCCCCCCCCCTTAGCAACTCCCTTGAAGTTTCGTTTTATGGTAGCGGATAAATTGAGAAGTTTACGACTGTCATTTGCTTTTATAGAGAATAGAATGACACTCACAACTCTAACTACCTGTCAGATACTTGCAGCTCTGGTTTTATTACCTTTGGACTTCCCCCGATCTTTATTTGTTTGGGGGCTGGAGGGGGGGAGACCGAGACACAGCGAAAAGTTCGGACTCTGTCTCAGTCGTTGCCCCAACACACACACTCGCCCCTACCCCCACCCTTCGGAGTACTGCCTGGATTTTGAGGTCTGAGACCTGGCCTCTTTGGCCCTCTCACCCCTTCTTGCCTCTCTCCCACCTCCCTGCTTCTCTGGTATTTATTTTAGAGGGGAGCCCTCTCAAAATGCAGAAGAAGACCTGAGGCTTTGTTTTTATGCTAGGGTTAGTGTCTTCGATTTACTTTTTATTTTTTCCAAAGGAGAAGAAAGAAAAGTGAAGGAAGGAAGGGAAGGAAAGGGAAATGTTTAAAGAAACGGTAAAAAAAAAAAAAAAAAGATGGCAAGGAACATCCCTTCTCCCTCCCTGGGGCTCCCCCACTTAGAAAGACCCCCTTGACTTTCTCTAGAAACCTGACGGAAACCTGAAGGAGTTGCGGTCTCTCCCTTCCCCCCTCCCCTCGGGGTAGATAGGAGCCTGCAGCCGCCGTTAAAATCCTACCTAGCCATCCCATGGTCACTCGGGCCCATGCCTTCCTCCCCTTCGCTGTCTGATTTCTGTCGTTGGGCCCAGCTTCCTCTGAGCTGTACTAGTATTAGCGCTCAGAAATCACCATACTCATGAAAATAATAAGAATGATAATAATAATAATAATAATAATAATACTGATAATAAATCTTTAACATACTACCTAAAGGGAACCTGCAATAATCTTGAAAAAATAAAGACATTTTTGAAAGTCCTAATATGCAAGAAAAAAAGAGAAAAAAATTAAAATTAAAAAAAAAAAGAAGGAAACCTCCGACGTATTTTATCACTACCTATAGAGAGAAATCCTGCTTTGAGAGTATTCGTAATGCGGTTTTGTTGTCGTTTGTTGCTGCTTATTTCACTAAGAAAAACCCCAACAACTAAGACTGCCTAGCCCGCCGGTCCCGTGCGCTTTTATTGTGCTTCTAACCCCAGTAGAGTAGAGCTAAATTGCACTGAATGTATAGTTAACTCTGTCTTGAATTCTCTGTTTATGCAATGTGCTCGAAAGAAAAAAAAAACGTTAAAATATATCTATAATAATAATTTTTGGTCATTTGTCTTTATGTCCAGCTATGAATGTAGATTTTGTGTCCCGGCAGCCCTGTTCCTGGTCCAAGTACTTTGTATTGTATACGTGAGTCATAATAAAAAAAAAAAAAAAGGAGAAAAACATATCTGAAGCTGGAATGACTTGCTCTTTTCCCAACACCCCCTCCCCCCCAATTCTGTTCTCCTCCTTCCCTCCTTATCCTCCTCTGCCAAGCCTGTGGAAAAGGTCTCTGCCACTGATCTGTGGGGTGGGGGAGCTCACGTGGAGAGGCGCCTAGGAGTGGAGAGGGTAGTCTGGGCTGAGAGGGCAGGTGAAAGGTGGGGGAGGTGTCGAGGAGGAGGAAGAAGAGCAGTTTGCTCCAAGTGTGCTCTTGGGAGAAACTTGGCTGCAAACACAGTGGGTTTCTGGGTCCCAATGGGAAGAAAGCGGCTCCCCACTTACTCACCTTCCTCCTCCTCAGCCTCTGGGCTGGGCCCAGACAAAGAATCTGTCCCCATGCCCCTCCCACAGCTAGGCCCTTTCCTTCCAGGGGCTAAGGATGAGGCAGGGGGGCCCTTTCTGATCTCCACGTGCCCCTCGTGGCCAACCCTGGGCACCCAGCACCCAGCACTAGAACAGTGAACAGGGTGGGAAGAATATGAGGCTCAAGGCAGCCTGGAGGACTTGGCTGGAGGAAGATGGCTAGAGGTGGGGAGGAGGAAGCTGAAGCCTTGGGGTGAGGGAGAGGAAAGAAGAAGGGGGAGGTGAGTGAGTTGGTACACCCAGCAGCCTGGGTCCATAGTCTGATATTCAAATTCTGCCAGCACAGAGCTATTACTGTCACCCAGGCTGCTAGCATCTACTCCAGCCTCTTCTGACTGTTTCAAACTGGCCCCTGGCTTCACCTTGGCAATTGGGCGGTCTGACCTGACCTTATAGTGTGGGCCATTGGCCTGGGGGGTGGGGAGGATGGACCTGCTGAGTGGACAGTCCTCCAGCCCGGCCACAACAGGGTAAGGAGAGTCTTCACTGGACTCCTCATTCCCCCAAATAAGGAGTTGAAGGCTAAGGGACTCAGGGGGCAAAGGGGTCTCTCACTCCTCCGTAGAGCGTCCTAGACAGAGAAATCTGTTTATGCCAGTAAGATTCTGGTGAGGTAACACCAAATTCCAGAGATACAAGTCTTCTGACTCAGTCAGGAGAAGGGGGAAAGAGAAGGAGATGGGATCTTCTGGTCCTTAAAACCAGATCCCCCCAAAGACTGAAATATTTTTGAGACCACATCTCTCTCTCTCTCTCTGTCCTAGTCAATTATTTCCCCATACTTAGGCCCAGGCTGACTGCTGGTTTTGTATAATTCCACCCGCATCTGGGTCCCTGGCCCCCACGCAAAGTGGTCTTAAATACAGGATTGGGTCAGGCATCCTTGATAGGGACTCCTGCGGCTGGAGAGAGGCTGCCGATTAGAAGCACAGGCTGCAGGCAGCGGGGAACAGCTCTGGGGGAAATCTTTCGAAACTTGGGGTCCCTGCTGCGAGCCGCTGCGCCAGCCAGGTAACCCTGTTTGCTGTGGGAGGCACCGGCTGCCCACCGGGGAGGCGCGATAAAGCAGCGTTTCGCTCCGACCTCAGGCCTTCCCACGGGCGCCCCTTCCAGACTCCGAGGGCCGGCAGCGGGCTGTTTTCATTTTTTGATGTGTAATTATGATTGCTTGTAATTAACATCGCCGGCCCCGTAGCCAAGTTGCTTGAACCCTCCACTAAGTGGCTCCGAAGAACATTGCCGAATTTCCTGCACACCCAATGCCCCATTCACCCCCTGGACTGCTCAGCAATGCCCGTGGCCCCAAGCCGGGCGTCGGAGGGCGGGGTGCGTCTGGCGCCCGGCATCGCTCGAGACGCAAAGCCTCGGGTGGGCCAGACCCGGAGAGCTCCAGCCGCCCCTCCGTGCGGCACCCGCTCCCCCACCCCTCTGCCCACCGCCTCTTTTTTCTCGTTTGGAGAGAAAAGGAGGTAAAACCCGTTTTATGGGGGAACTTAATTGTGAGCGGGATGCGCTCTCTTTAGAAACGCGTCCTCCCAAATGCTCCCGCCGTCCCATTACCGGAATGGGGACCATTCGGCTGCAGCAGATAGGACTTTCTCCCATTCTTTACTTTTTTATTAGCCAATCAAAGTGGCTTCCGAAAGCTATTTGTGATTTGTGAAAAATAGTATCTTTCGAAATGCTGAGTTGAAGCGTCTCGCTCATTTCGCCTTGAATTTATTATTCTAATCTCAGCCTTAGAGACGGGATAATGCAGCTATTAAGTTGGGGGGTAAATTCGTTTCTCTGGATTTTTTTTTTTAATTCCCGGCATTTTATCTCCCCTCCCATTTCATTGCAGAGGCCAAGGGAGGTGTGGGCCTGCAGGGGACCTGGGGGGGGGGTGAGGGGGGCAGTGAGTGCTCTAAAGGGCTTTGGGGGGGGGACCCTAGGATGAGAGAGTTGACTGGCCTTCCCTAGCCTCATCTTCCTCAAATGAGCTTCCCCACTGGCTGCTTGGCGGCTGCAGAAAGTTACCTCGCCCCAATTAGAGTGAACTCGGGACAGGTTGGGCCACAGACTAGAAGTAAAATTTCCGGTGAGCGGCCGGCAGCGCTGTCCCATTCTCCCAGTGGCCCATTGTGAAAAGCTGGCCCAGGGCTTCCTCGTCGTAATTTTTAACTACCTGTTATAAAATTTATGGGTGGGTTTGTAAAAGAAACTAGGTCTCTGCATCCGGCTGAGGGAACTGCTTCCCTTACTGAGGGAGGAAGTTTGGGGAGGGGACGAGGGACCTCCCATGGGTTGGGGTGGGGCACCCAGCCCTGGAAGTCCCCGTGCCAGCTCCAAGCGCCATGGAGGGGAGAGCTCTGGGCCTTCAGATCTCCAGCTGGTGCAGAGTGTATGGGCTGTGGCTGGGCTGCTGCGACTGGTCGGCAAATGATCTCTATGGGGGAATTTATCCTGGGCTCCCCCACCCTGGACTCATCGCCAAAATTAGGGGTCTGGAGAAAGGTGGGGGACACCTTGGGTGCTTGGAACTTAGCACAGAAGGTGGGATTTGGGGGAAGGATAAGTTTCTTGTTTCCTGGCCTCCAAGGTGTATTCCAGCTGTTGGGGCACCAGAATTTTTCTGAAAAAGGCAGGTGGGTGTGGGTCACCTGACAAGACAGAAAAGGCTTCAAACTGCCTTACACTCAAAGGAGAAAAAGATAAACAAACGTGGGAACCAAGATCTTGGACCTTCATTTT
The DNA here is from genome assembly GCA_017311185.1 of Proteles cristata cristata. NCBI lineage: Eukaryota > Metazoa > Chordata > Mammalia > Carnivora > Hyaenidae > Proteles > Proteles cristata. The sequence continues at coordinate 480,094 of JAESUZ010002047.1, forward strand.
ATTTTTAATTCTAAAATGATTGGGAATAAGCTGCCATCTGAACCTGGGAATTGAGGACAGTCTAGGGATAGTCTTGCAGAAGGAAAAATGTCATTTTCTCTGAGAAAGGAGCCTGAGGACGACAGGCTCTTTGGGGGTTCTGGAGGCGGCCCCCAGCTCTCACCCCTCCTGCTGCCTCCGCAGGGCTGCCCAGTATGGGTCTAAACCCTCGCTCTTCAGACCACGGCCAAGTCAGGCTTGGTTGGGAGGCTTCAGCGGGCGTGTCCCTCCTGTTTCCGTCTAGGGTGGAGTGGGGGGCTGCCGGGGCTCCCCACTGGGAAGGATGTACTTCTCTTGATAGAAAAAAAAACGGTAAGAGTAGGAAGCGCATCCCTGCTCAATCGCGTCACCCGTCACTGCTCCACCAATGCCACAACCCTTTGCAAAGCTTCGCTTCCCCCAGATCCAACCTTAATACCCCATTTATTAAGAAAAATATTTAAAATTTGGTATGGCAAAGGGAGGCGGCCGACTCAGCGCCAGAATCCTTCCTCGCCTCCTCTCGCGTCCCTCCTTTGCCCTTTCTGCGCTAGCCTGGAGCTGCCGGGCCCGTGGGGAGTGGGCGGTGGGTGGGGGTGGGGTGGGGGTCGGGGGATGCTCCCTCTCCGGGAGAATTGGGTAAACATGGCGACCGCGGCGCCCATTTGCACACGCTACACAAATGCATCGCATTCCCGGTTGTTTGCAGAAAATTTACAGCTGAGTAATAAAAGTTTACGATCGACTCACAAGTTGGATTGGCCACAAGAAGTCATGTGGATTCCATCCATGAACGTGAACTTTTTATTGTGGTTTGTCCGTTCGGAGCGCTCCGCAGAACAGTCCTCCCTGTAAGAGCCTAACCATTGCCAGGGAAACCTGCGCTGGGCGCTCCTTTCATTACCAGTATATTTTTTTTTATTAATCTGATTAATAATTCTTTTCTCCCCCCATTTAATTTTTTTTCTCCCAGGTGGAGTTGCCGGAAACTGGGGGCACCTGGGGAGGGAAGATGGGGGGGAAGGGCAGGAGTTGAGGGCACCTCTCTCTGCCTTCCCGATCCTCTAGCCCCCCAAGGGGCAGGAGGCCTGCGGGGGCAGGAGTTGAGATAGGGAGCTGCAGACGCCTCCGCCCCTCCCCTCCCCACCTTTCCCTCCTGCCCCCTTCTTGCAACTCTCCTTAATTTTATTTGGCTTTTTCATCATTGGGACTATTCTTTTTTATTTTTACATTTATCTAAAGTGTACATGTGTGTGTGGAGCTGAGACAGGCTCGGCAGCGGCACAGAATAAGGGAAGACGAGAAAGAAAGAGTGGGAGAGAGAGAGAGGCAGAGAGAGAGAGGGAGAGGGAGAGTGACAGCAGCGCCCGGTAAGTGTTTCCTTATTGGTTCAAATATGTAACTAATGGTCCGTAGCTGGGTGGCGGTTTCAAGATAAGGACAGCAGCGGCTTGTCTTGGTTAGAGAGGAGAGGGGGGCTGGCGAGAGGGTGGGCGTGCGGGCAATTAAGGGGAGGAAAAGTGGGAGGGGGGGTTGGGTTAAGCCGTAATATGGTAGTGTGGGAAGTGTGTTGTCCTGATGTCACTGTGCGCCGAAGTTGGGGGTCGGGGGGCAAGAGGACTGCGCCCGTGGGGCTCAAGGCCGGGGTCTAGTGCGCTGACCGCTGCCTTATGCCCATCCTGCCCTTACCTATTATAGATCTGCGGCCTCTTGGCTAATGGGACTGGGATGGAGGGGGCCGGGAAGCTCAAACTCCAGGGCAAGAGAGGGAACCTGTAGTCTGTGACCATGGCCCCCGGAGCGAAGTCAGCCCCCCAACCCCCAAACAAACTTTCCGGCGCCCCCTCCTTGCTCGCAGCCCCCTCCCTCCCGGAGAGCGCCGCCGCTAGAGCTCACACATGCGCAGTGCGGGCCCAGGGCCGGGCTGCGGAGCAGGAAGAGAGCGCTGCTAAGCTCACGGCGGGGCCTGTTAATTGGCAATTAAGGGGGAGGCTGTTGGCTGGTGCGCGTCAGCGGAGGGGAGTGCGTCTGCCCACCCCCAGGTCCCGCCCCCACTCGAGCGGACGGAAAGATGGGAGGTGCCCTGCACTGCGGGTGGATGGGTGGGGGTGGGGGACGCGGTACTCAAAAGCCATCTTGTGCTTGGAGAAAAGGGGCCAATCTGCCTTCTCTCACCCGGCCCTGCGTCCCTCACCCCCTCCCGCGGCCACCGCACCAGGAATACCCACTGGGCTGCTTCATCCCCCTCGCCTGGCTGCTCTGAGCTAGGATCTGCCTAGTCTGGGGCGGAGGTGGGAGTTGGGAAAGCCCCACGCTGGGTGGGGACAGGCCTAGGTCTCGCTGGCGGGGCTTCTTGGGTGCCTGGAGGCAGTGAGGACTCCAGGCGCGGCTGGCTCCTGGGGTAGGGACGTCAGAATTGGGCGGCCCGGAGGGTCCTGGGCGCTCGGGCTCTTTCTAATAATTGGTGCTAATGGCGTGTTGTATGGTCTTAACCCGACACATATGGTTTCATAACACAGTGGCTTAATTTCTTCCAAATGTACGTGGCCCTGAATGTGTTGCAGTTTGATATATGACCCCGCCCTGCTGCCTGGCCAGGGTCCGAGGCGGCCTCTATATGTGTGAGCTTCTGTTTATAAAGGGCGATGCACACACAAACGCTTACACACCCCGGCGGCGGACACACCCCGGCGCTGGGGGAGGGGAAGCGCATATTCCTGGAGAGGTTTGAGAGTCTGGGGGCCAGACTCACCTTCGATCCGAGCCAAGAGCTGCCCCCCACCTCCAGTTCTCTCTCGAGGCGCGACTGGGCTTCTCCGCCAAGCCGAGTGGGGGAGGGGAACGCTCCTCGATTTCCTGTTTAAACCCTGACCCGTCGCCTGGGGGTCGGGGGTGGGAGGAAGAACCTGTTTTTATCAAATTCTTAAAAACATAATTCGACTGCATTCAAATCAACCCCCTTGGGTCCGAGTTGATGGTGAATCTTCTCTCCCCTCCCCCCACAATCCCCTTCCCTTCCTCTCCTGCCCCCCCAAAATTCCCGTTTCATATCCGACATAAAGGCCTCTGAGGTATTCTCCCGGGGGAAGAAATGGCATTTTCTCTCCCCCTTTCACTCCCCCCACAATAGGACTTGTGTGTCGGCAGAGGCGTCTGCCGAGGGGCTAATTTCGCGTTCCTTGTTTACGATCGAGAAAAGCGCTTGGCTCTCCCCAAATGGGCCCAGCCCGCCGCCGGCTCAGGCTGCCGCGCGCTCTCCCGCCGCTCCAGCGCGGCCCTGGGGCTCACGCCCCGGGTAACCAGGCCGCGGCAGCGCGGCCCCGTGTCGGTGGGACCTGAGAAGGGCAAGGGGAGTGCAGTGGGCCCATGGAGGGGCCCTGGAGGCCTGAAAATGGGAGCGTTTCTCCTGGCGTAATGTGGGAACCGCCGACCGGTGAGGCCTCTATTTCTCTCTTTCGCGTGTATTTTGTCTGCCCCCGCTGTCTGCCCCCCACTCCGTCCCCGCCGATGGGCGCAGGGACTGTGGGGGGGGGCACAAGTCTCCTTTGTTCGCCCCCGACGAAAACAGTTTCCGGAGAAGGCCACTCAGGACAGTGGGGATTCACCTGGGATATCAGAGGGGCCCCCTCCCTCCGGAGGGTTGGGCCTGGGTAAGGCTGGGGTATTTATCTCGGCCCACAGGGATCTAAACAGATGTGCTGCTGGCGAAATTTCAGGGTGTTGGGCTCATGGGTGACGGGTTAACGGCCGCATCCTGAGGTGTCCTTATATGATAGTTTTATCAATTGATATTTAATCAGTTTTTTTCTGTCCCTTCCTGGCTAGGGTCCTGCAGGGCCCCCAGTCCTTCACCCCCTAGATCCTCCTCGTGAGACAGAGGGATGCAGAGAAAGCTTAGCAGCAGTGACTGATCCTGGTTTTCCAGTTTTCTAGTCTGGCCAGGGGATAAATCCAACCCCAGACGCCAGCCCCTTCCTTCCCTCCTTACTTTCGATTTTCTTTCCCTTGTTTCTCTCCCTCCTGGTGCTCAAACAGAAGCACCAGAAGGGCCACCAGTGGCAGCCCTCAGCCTCCTCACAGGCCAGATTCCCTGTAAACGTGGTCCTTAGTGCAGGAAAGTGCTGGTGTGATTCTCTAATAATAGCCAGGGCGGCTGAGAATAGAATCTGGCTCAGGGACTCTGCACACGCCCAGGGCGAAGGCTGGGCAGAGGCACTGAATCTGTGGGTCAGGTTCTGACAACGCTCCCTGGAGCCCAGGGCCCCTCTTTGGGCACCTCAGGCCTGCCCATTCCAGGCTTTGTCAGCCCTGCCATGGACTGTATTTCATGCACCAGTTCCTGGCTAAGGAGAAATGGGCAGAGCAAACCCTTTCTCTCCCTGGGTCTGACACTTGTGATCCCCACGAAGAATGCACCCTTGTTTGGAGAAGGCGGCCTTGTTGGGTTGGCTGGTGTGTTCCAAAACCGGGCTTGGTAGCTTTATACACTTATTATATATACAGGCTCAAATGTACAGGCTCTGACTTATCCATGAATATATACAGACTCATGTTTCCTCAGTGGTTAATTGTGTATTACCATGCTTATACTCGCTCAAACACCATTTTATGTGCATGCAAAATTTTGTTAGATGGGATTGGGATCAAGGAGGCACTGGGTGCACCAAGAAGGACCTCTGGGCGTGCTCTCCTGGAAATGTGGGCGTGCTGGAATCGGAGTATGCGGGTTCCAGTAACCGACGGATGCCACAAAGGCTTTCTCAGACCTTATTGCCTTCATGGTCCAAGCGGCTGGGCCAGGGAAATATTGAATCCCTTCGGCTTTCTCTCCACACCTCCCCCCAAACTTCCCCAACTCAGAGGCTGTTTACCAGGGGAACGCTGTTGTGCTGAAAGTGAGAGTTTTGTGGGAAATTCTTTCCGTGTTTTCGTGGCTAAAGTGGACGTTTGAGCAGTTCTGAGTGGTTGGCTAGGCCCTGGTGCTTAAAGCCTTGCTGGGACAGCGAAGGGGCTCCGAGGGCTTCATAAAGTGGCTTCTGGGAAGTCGTCTGGGGCAGCTGTTGGAAAGGCTGGTGGAGAATGCGAGACAGAACGGGTTAGGGGTGTGATGGACATTTATCCCCGCTCTGCCCCTGCTCACCGGACCCCAGATTTGCCTGCGTTGTCTGGGGGGCAGATTAGGGGCTCTCCACACTTCCCAAATACCCAGATCTGGTTACTGGTGAGATTTCGTTTTCATTCTCTCGGCTCCCGGAGCCCAGGGGAGAAGGCTAACCGGGCAGTGCCAGAGAAGAAGCGGGGTCCAGCTGCCTGTGGGCCTGGAGCACTCAGTGTGGCCCGGGGCTGGCGAGGAACAGCCTCCTTTCTTAGCCTTTCTCCCTTCTGAGGCCGCGAAAAGACAGAGCAGGGGAGAAATATAAATGTCCATGAAAAGCTCCGGAAAGAAGGTAAAAACAGGAGAGGGTCTAGTGGGGCTTTTTCCTCCACTCCCTGGGCAATCAGGTTCTTCCGAAGACTTTCCTGTCCAGACACGCTGCGGGTGCTGCGGGTGCCGAGGCTTGCAGCCCTCTTCCACCTTCTCCTGCCGGCGCTGGGGGCAGCCTTGGGCCTTTGGGCCTCCGCCGCCCGTGGGTGCTGGGGTGACATTACCCCCAAACTGTGCCCCTCCCGCGGGCCACCGGCCTCTGCCGCTGTGGCTGCAGCCGCTCCTGTTTATTGTGTCTGTGAGTTGTTTACTTGTTTTGTCTGCTGCCACCCTGCGTCAGAAACCCGCCAAACCAGCAAACTCACCCAGGAGAACAAAGTGCGGCGCTACCCGCGGCTCCCTCCCCTTTCCGGCACCCTGCTCCAGCCATCACCTCCTCCCTCCCTCTCTCTCTCTTTCCCAGGGGACGAAGCAGAAATCGTCCTAAAATAGGGCAGCTGTTTATAGGGTTGGGGGAATTGTGGGGACACCATAAACCTCCGGGTGTCCTGGTGGTGGAGGGACTTAGAGCTGCCCTCCCCTCGCCTCCGGCTTTTCTTCCCCCCCCCCCCCCCGCAACTGCTTGGTTAAGGGGGCCACAGTCATTGAGGAAGCTGAGCCCCCCCTGCCCCACTCCTCCACTCCTTTCTGCAAGGGTTTTCCTTGAGACACAGGTTGTTGGGTTTTAAATCAGGGTAATGTTGGCGGATTCATAAAACTAGATAAAGCATGTCACTCTCCCCTCGCCCTCCCTTCTCCTCAGCCCCCCAAAATAGCAGTGAATTTAAGCAAATCCTACAAAATTAAATTGCCCCTTTGCTAAAGATCCTATAAATCTCCAATCCCGCCAGGTGTAGAGTCGGAGAGGCCGCTGTTCGCCTCTAATTTTGCTCCTGGCTATCAAATCTAAAAGAGTAGCATCCAAGTAAGTAATATTCTCGATTCTGAAATTAATTCCCCCCCTCCCCGTCTCCCTCTCTCTTTTCACCAGTGCAGATTAAATGGTTCTCAGATCTGCAAACAATAAAGGATAAAATTATTTATAGGGAGATGAGGACGATGCTTTATTGTTGGCTTATTGTTCCAGAACATAATAACATTTTATTTTCAAGTGGGAGAACTTAACGCCAGGGGAAAAGGGAAAAGGAAAAAAAAAAAAGTGAGGAGAGGCAGGGCACCCCCTCCCGAAAACTCCTACGGTATATAACTTGTATGACATTTACAATTTCCTCATGACAACTCACTGTGACGTCATAAATGCCATGCTCCTGAATTTTATAATGCTCATAAACCTCCAAAGTGGGTCTGAGCAGTGCTTGGTGGGGAGGGGTACACCAGAAGCCGGGAAGTTGGGGATCCTTTGGGATCCATTCTGGGGGGCAAACATATTCTTAATATTTCAGATTTTCACTCTTCCTCCTGGGCCAAACTGGGCCACTTGCTTTTCCTCTCTGAAATGTCACTCAGCATCTGGGTTCCCTCCCCATGCCCAGTGGGGATGAAATACTGTATCCAAAGGCCCTCTCCTCAGCTGGTATTCGGCTGCTTGGGGGCAGAGGTGGGACGTGGCGTGGGGAGGTCAGGCCCCCCAAAGCCAGAAATGATTTTTTCCAAAGGGAGCTCACAGGGGCTCAGGGCTGAGTGGGATGGGACAGAGATGCTTGGGATCTGTTTTCCTTTTTAACCTTCAGTTAGTGAAGTGAATTGAGAAGCTAAACAAATGGCATTGTGGGAGCCTGTGTCTGCCGAGTGGAGTGGTGGTAAAGAAAGGTCAGTAAGAAATCTGGAAAGAGAGAGGAAGGAGAGAAAATAGGATGTGAGTTAGCAGTGGCTCTCCATGTGCCTTTCTCCTCTGCTTAATTGCAAATAAAGCAAAAGCAGCCTGCACGGCCTCTCAACCCCTTAGCTCAAAAGAGGAATTGCCAGGCCAGGCCTCAGAGGTGTTTGGGGGCAGTTCTCAGGCACTTGGCATGTCCCATCTGGCCCCTTCCTCTTTCCCTCCTCCCTGCTGACCCCCAACGCCATTCAGCTGGCCAGCCGGGGCCCTGTCCCCAGAATATCAGCACCCCCAAATGGGATCCATTTCTGGGTTGGATGTGTCACATTTCGCCTTTCTCCAAATGTCTCCACGCCTGAACTTTGAAAGCAGGAGGAACATTCTGTTTTGGAATGCAGTGTGCGTATGTGTGCATGGGGAGGTATGCGCCCAGATAGCTTCCCTCAGCATATCTGCGAGAAACTGGAGGCTTCTTGGGTGAGCTCTGCTTTGGTGTCCCCAAGCGGACCCAGGTCGCCCGCATTCAGGTTCTCAGGCGGACTTGGAGACCCTCTTTGCAATCCTTTGGCTCTGGATTCAGTGGGAGATCAAAGGAACTTAGACGCAAAACACTAGACATTTGGGGCAGGATTTATTTTTTAATGTTTAAGTGTAGAGAAATCTGATCAGAAGCCAGTCGGGCCAACCGAGCAATCGCTCTAGAACAGCAAAGCCTTAACCAAACAGTGCGATTGTAAGGTGAGCTGAACAATTATTGAAGCTGGGCTTTCTCTGCAAGAGGGATTTCAGCCCTTGCTCAGTGGCACAGAAGGGGCTGGTGGGGCAACTGCTCCTCCCCCTGGTCTCAAAATTGAGAACTGGCCAGGGTGGGTCCGGCAGCTGCAGAAGTTTCGGGGCAGCCGTGCGCCCAGGCCGAGCGCTGAATCCTGCGGCCCCGGTGTCCAGGTCCTTGAGCAGCCTCCGGAGGCGCGAGCTATAGTTGTGGCGCACGGGCAGCCAGCAAGGGAGTGTGTGCGTCTGTGTGCAAGGCTGGGTGAGTCACAGACATCCGAGCAGAAGTGGGGGGATCTAGGCAGAGAGAGATGACTGGCAGAACACAAACTAACCCAGGACCTCTGGAAAAGGCTGCCCCCCATTAAAAATTCCAGACCTCATCCCTCTCCCTTCAGATACCCTTCCCCAAGAAATTAATAGATTTCCTAGAGCGGAGTGGAATGCAAAGGCGGACAAGAGGAGGCCTGCCCACGAACCCCTTCCCAGCCAGAGTCCCGTCACACCCATCCTCTCCCCAGTTCAGAGCTGCATCGGCCCCCAGCCCCTGGCCTGGAGCAGGTTAAGGCTGGGGTAGGAGCGCTTGACTCCTTCTGAGAAACCTTCAAGTGCCCAGCCTCCAAAGCACCCCTTAGCCTCTGGGACTCCAGGCCCCTGACTGCCCCCCATGCAGGCCCGTGGCGCCTGCAGTAAGTCTCTCTCCTATAATTAGTGCTCATGAAAAGCATGTGTTTTGGACTGGGGAGATGGGGAGACTGGAGCAGCGAGCGGCAGCGTTCCCCCTTTATTCCTGTGCTGTGTATTTTGAATTCTGTTTTGGAATCCACTAATTACAGCTCCGAAAGCGAAAATCTGTTCTCGCCGCCGCCAAACCCCCTCGGAATGCCTGATTCCGGAGGCCCAAGGGGCAGAGCAACTCGGAGACCTGCGGGCCTGATGGGGGTGTTCTCTGATTGCTCTAGGCTTGTTTTATAGAAACAAAGAACAAGTCCTCCCCCCCCACCCCTCCCAGGACTTGTGCATATTTACAGAGCTCAACTGCAGTTTTAATAAAACATCTGTTCTTGCTTCTGCTGATGAGTTTCCATAATTGTTTTCAGACAAATTTAACAGGAAAATATAAATATATTTAGAAAAACCCAAGTTCCAGCTCTCCCCCCATAGACAGTCACTGTTTCGCCAAAAAAAGAAAATTAACGTAAGATGAGAAAAGGAAAATATAATCCAGTGGAGGGAAGATCGGGCTCATCTGACCTGCTCTCCCCCCTTGGAGCGAATCCTTCCAGCAAATTTCAGCTGCATAATTAAAGATCTAACTGAAAGAAGAAGGCTGCTTTTCTCAGGAATGGAAGGTAATGGGGGAGAGTATGTTGGAAATTAATTTTGCTGAAAAATCTCTAAGCAGTGGGGGAATTTATTTGTATTTCTGCTTCCCCTCCTCTCCCCCTTCTAGCATTTCTGCCTTTTTTCCCCCAGCAGCTGGTTTCTGTTCATTATAAATCGGCGAGACCTTTCAGTCTCTGCCCTCTGTTTAGGGACGTAATAAAACACTTAACTTTCCGGGGTTGAGACTTACATTCTGCTCCTCAGGTCGCCCACCCCCGCGCCCACTGCTTTTAGGCCCCAAATGAGACTATCCCCAACTTTGGGGCCCCTCTCCCCTCCAGACTTTGTTTAGGAGGGGCTCAAGGAAACCCAGGCATCCTTGCTGGGGAGCTGTATAGCACATGCTTCCCCAGGAGACCCTTCTTTCTTCCAAGGTCCTTTCTTCCCCCCACCCCCCCCACCCATAAAAGAGATTTAAAAATATATAGAAAATCAACACTCATTGAAAACGAAAGCTCATTAAGACATCCTATCTTCCATCATTCAATTTGTTGTACATTGCAACAATTTAATATCTTGAAGGAAATATCACTGACATGATTTATCCCTCTAGCAATCTCTCTCTGAAATGGGGGGAGAGGAGGAGGGAATTTACTCTCTCTTCCGGTCTGTTCTATGTGTTACACTGCTACCCTTAGGGCAGAAAGGAGGCTGGGAACTCTGGGAGCCGCCACTTGTGTCCAGGGGTGCACTGACTTGTTTCTTAGCTCAGCCCCTTGGGTCTCCCCCCCCCCAGTTCTTTCTCACTCTACCTCTTTGCCCTCCAGGGGGCCTGGAGCCCCAGCCAGCTGTTGGAAAACCTCTGTCCAGGCATGCCATGAATTTGAGGACAGCTGGATTCTAGAGCAAAAAGCAAGACACCCTGGTGTGTTTATGTACCTAGCATGTCACCCCCAAATTGTGAGACAACCCCCTCCCACAATCTCTCCCTTACTTTGGAACCCTCCTCTACCTTTTCACTTTTATCTCCTTGGGTAGAAGAAAAGTATGGTCGACAAGGGGGAACCTTGATAATATAGGGACCTTTCCCTTCACCCTTTTAAATACCAACAAATGTCCCTCCTTTCTGAAGGGTTGGGGCTGTATTTTTAAGAGCCAGCACAAATTGTCAGACAGGAAGACTCTTCAATCCCCTAACGAGGCTCATGTATTAACTAACATGCTGTCTCCACCAGCTCCTACACACTGTCTGCTTTTGGGTTCGAAACTTTATTTTTCCCCCCTAGCGACACTCCAGGGAAACCTTAACGTTACAGGAGATGAATAAACGGGTTTTTTCCCAGCATAGTCCCGTTTATGGCTTTATTGCTACCCATTGATTACTCCGCTTTGTTACACAGAAGGAAAAGATCATAAAATCCGGCGACATCCGGGTTCTTGTTATAGTCACCCCCCCCCCAAAATGGTGAAGAGAAAATATGAGCTTACACTGCTGCCTTCGCCAGCCCCACCGCCCCCTCTTTGTCAACTCAAAGCATTTTCAGCCTATGTCACGATATCAAATGAAGTTTGGATTAATCAGGAGAAAATCCACATCTGCACACCTTCCGCTGTTTCAGTTCGCCCACTGCGGCTCGTGCTCAGCTGCCTTTTCCTAACCTTCTCTTCCTTTTTCTCGGCCCCAAGGTGGAAAGAAAATGGGGGTGGGGGCTGCTCAGAGGCCCAGCTCCACCAGGTGTGGCTGGCCCTTGAGTGAGAACTCCCCAGGAGCCCTTTTCTGGAATCTCCCAAGCCCCAGAGCTCAGGTCCAGGGGTGCCTCCCTTGGCAGGGGCAGGGGGCTTCTGACCTGTGTAGGGGCTTGAGCCTGCAAGACGCTGACTGTCCTTCAGACCCCCACCAGCCTTCTCTGTCTGCCTGGATCTTATGTGAATTACCCCACCGGCCCTCGCTGGCTCCAAATCATAAATTCTCACCAACATAAACAGGAGTTGATGTGTCTAGAAAGATTCTCAGAGTTCTTTCTTCTTCCTTTTTTCCTTTCTGTCTCTCTCTCTCTCTCTCCCACCTTTTACTCCTTTCTCTCTCTTTCTATTGTATTCTCACACATTTTCCCTTTTAGGCCAAAATGCTGCAAGAGTTGCCCCCAGAAGGGGGGTTCTGAGAGGCAGAAGGGGGCTAAGAGGAAGAGGAAAGCAGATGCATGGCCCCTTTGCCCACTTCAGCTCCGCCACTGTATCCTGAAGTCTCATCCTTTCCCCTTTAGACTGACTTACTCCCTACATCCCCCTTATACCTAAGACTATCAGCCACATTCTCCTTCCTCTGAGCACCACGTTTTATGGAGTTGCTTTCTACTTCTGATTTTTTAATTATGGGGGGGGAGTGGAATACTGGTTTAGTGATGAGGACTCACTCCATGGAGGGTCAAACCAGGATTTCCTGCAGGATTTCTGGGGATTCCCCCCTGAGCTGGGAAGGGGCTCCTCCCATGGAGAAATCAGAGTGTACTTTTAGAAGGGGGAAGAGATAGAAGATGAAATCAGATCGAAAAATAGAGGGACCTCTCCAACCCTGGCTGTAGCCACAGCGCAGTAAAGTTAGCTGGGGCTGAGAGATTTCCTAGCAGTGTAGCTCCTCTTTCCTGGGCCCCAAGGCCCTGCTAACGCCTGTTCACCCTTCCCTCACCTCCAAATCAGTTCCCCAACATATATATTTTTAAAAGAAATCCAAGTCTTACTTTCAAAGCACACACTTAGTCTCAACTAGGGAATCAACAGAAGCAGAAGCGATTTTTTTCCCCCTTCTTGACATCTGGCTTGCGATTGGCTGGAAGAGGGTCAGCTGACTTTGTCATTTTGTCTGTCCTGGATTGGAGCCGTCCCTATAACCATCTAGTTCCGAGTACAAACTGGAGACAGAAATAAATATTAAAGAAATCATAGCCCGACCAGGTAAAGGCAAAGGGATGAATTCCTACTTCACGAACCCTTCCTTATCCTGCCACCTCGCCGGGGGCCAGGACGTCCTCCCCAACGTCGCCCTCAATTCCACCGCCTATGATCCAGTGAGGCATTTCTCGACCTATGGAGCAGCCGTTGCCCAGAACCGGATCTACTCGACTCCCTTTTATTCGCCACAGGAGAATGTCGTGTTCAGTTCCAGCCGGGGGCCGTATGACTATGGATCTAATTCCTTTTACCAGGAGAAAGACATGCTCTCAAACTGCAGACAAAACACCTTAGGACATAACACACAGACCTCAATCGCTCAGGATTTTAGTTCTGAGCAGGGCAGGACTGCGCCCCAGGACCAGAAAGCCAGTATCCAGATTTACCCCTGGATGCAGCGAATGAATTCGCACAGTGGTGAGTTTTACAGCTCCGAGATATAAATTAAATAAACTGAACTGGCTTTATGACCGGCTTCCCTAGAAGAACGGGCGGAGAGAGTTTTTTATGGCCCCATAAAAACAATCACGCTCGTCTCCTCGCCGACGCCGAGACAGGGCCCCCTCTTCTGCCCCCTCTGCTCGCCTCCCGCCTGCTCGCAGGGGCCTGGCCCCCTCGGCCCCTGACGCACTGGAGGGCTCCAAGGCAAGCTGAGGGGGCAGGAACAGGGCAGGGTATGAGGGGAGGGGGCACAGGGTGGGGGAGCCCCCCAAAGTCGAGTCAGGCTGAGGAGAAAGGAGGGGGAGAGTAAGAGGCAGAGAAGTGGGGAGAAGTTTCCAAAGAGCTAGGGTGCTGGGGGAAGTGGGGGAGCCCAGCCCTTGAGAAACGGGGCCCTCATCCCCAGTGTTTGGGATTTTTCAAAACCCAGTTTGTAGACTTACAGCTTTCTGCCTGGTTCTGTGTCCCCCCCCTCCTCTTTTCTTTGGGACACTCACCCACCCACATGTGGTGGGGGAAGTGAATGAAGTTGGGAACCTGGCTGTACCCCCAGTGGGGGTGGGGCAGGGTGAAAGGGAGAAGGGCTGGAGTCTGAGGGGGCCCGTTAGCTGCTGGCCCAGTTGGGAGGGTCAGGACTTTGCTAGGCTAAACGGTCTGCGGAGGATGCCTTGCTGATCGTTTTTAGTGTGTTTTGTGCCCGGATCTCTAGGGGTCGGCTATGGAGCGGACCGGAGGCGCGGTCGCCAGATCTACTCGCGGTACCAGACCCTGGAACTGGAGAAGGAATTTCACTTCAATCGCTACCTAACGCGGCGCCGGCGCATCGAGATCGCCAACGCGCTCTGCCTGACCGAGCGACAGATCAAAATCTGGTTCCAGAACCGCCGGATGAAGTGGAAAAAAGAATCTAATCTCACGTCCACGCTCTCAGGGGGCGGCGGAGGGGCCGCGGCCGACAGCCTGGGCGGAAAAGAGGAAAAGCGGGAAGAGACAGAAGAGGAGAAGCAGAAAGAGTGACCAGAACTGTCCCTGCCACCCCACTCTCTCCTTCTCCCTTGCCCCCCCCTCCAATTCCCTCCTAATCACACCCTCTGTATTTATCACTGGCACAACTGATGTGTTTTGACTCCCTAACACAAAATTAGGGAGTCAAATATGGACCTGAAAGTCAACTCTGGACCCCCCTCCCTCACCGCACAAACTCTCTTTCACCACGCGCCTCCTCCTCTTTGCTCCCTCGCTAGCTCGTTTCTCGGCTCCTCTGCAGGCCCCTTCCCGCCCCCCCCCAGGCCTTGGGGGCTCCGTCCCTGAACCTCGCTTCAGCTCCACAGACCTCCCTTCAAATGAGGACTTGGCCTCCCACCCCCTCGGCGCCCCCACCCCCGCCCCTGCGCGGAGAGCTGGCTCCCGAGCCGGGGCCTCCGCTCCGGGGCCTCAGGGCCCGGCCTGGCAGCCAGGGAGGGCGGGAGGCCCAAGGAGAGCACGTCGTGGCCCCACAGCAACCCCCAGGGCCTCCCCGCAGCCCCTGCCCGGCCCCTCTGCCCCAGGAAATGCCCAGCCCAGGCAAATTGTATTTAAAGAATCCTGGGGGTCATTATGGCATATTACAAACTGTGACCGTTTCTGTGTGAATATTTTTAGCTGTATTTGTGGTCTCTGTATTTATATTTATGTTTAGCACCGTCCGTGTTTCAATCCCATCTTAAAAGGGGAAAAAAAGAGGGAAAATTACAAAAAGAGAGAAAAAAAAAGTGAATGACGTTTGTTTAGCCAGTAGGAGAAAAAAAATAAGTTAAAAAAAATCCCCTCGTGTTACCCTCCTGTACAAATCCGACCTCTGGATCCGTTCTCGAATATTTAATAAAACTGATATTATTTTTAAAAGTTTATATTGGGATTTCTGTGGATTCGCTCGCCCGCCGGCCTGGGGTGAAAGTTGCAGCCGGCTCCGAGCGCTCCCGCGTCCGCCCGCCGCCTGCAAGCCCCCAGACCCTTGCGCTCGCCTTCCCCGGGAGCTGGGCGCGCAGAGCCGGGGCCTCCCCGTTCTCCCGGTGAACGTGCTGGGGGGGCGCGGAGGCCTCTCTGGGCCTCCCCGCGGAACAACACACTGATCCCGCAAAAAAAAAAAAAAAAAAAAAGGCCGCATAGGATCTCGGTGGGGGTGGGGGGAGAAGCCCCGGTTGCTCGGATTGGTCTCCAGCCGCACACAGGCCTTTCTTCCGGCCTGTGGTCGTCTGGGGTCCTCGGCTTCTGAACCCCGAGCCCCCAGGGGCCAGAAAAGCAGCGTCCTCCAGGCCCCAAGGCCTCTCCCGTCCGCCCCCGGGAGTGAGGAGGGGGGCGCCGCGCGAGCAGCCCCCCCGGGCCCGCGCCAGGCCGACTGTTGCGAAACGTGGCGGAGGCGGAGAGCCGAGGGGAAAGAGAAGACCGCGGGATTTGAGCCCTTCCGCAGGGACTGAGCGATTCAAGGACATCTCCAAAAAGAAAGCCTGGAAACTGAGCCTGCTCTGGGACTCCTGACAGGGCTGGGACAAAATTCCTGCTTCCTCACAGCCCCAGTCCCCGTCTGCTTCTTTCCTTCTTCTTCTGCCCCCAAACTCGGCGGGTGAGGAGCGCAGCCAGACCCTACCCTAACCCTTCCCCAGCTCAGGCCTTCTCTCCTTAAGCCCAGACAGAGAAACCTGAGTGGACCTAGGGGGCGAGGTAGTGAGGGGGTCTCCCGGAGGGGAAAAATCCGCCAGAGTTTTCCAGACCTTCCAGATCCCCGCCAGCGCCCCCTCCAGCGCCTCCGCCAGCGGGGGGGCAGGCGGGGAGGGGGGGCTTCTTCTGCCAGGGGCGGGGATTTCCTGGGGAGAGGCAGGCAGGAAAGAATAAGACTTGGGGCTAGGGGAGGGGGTTCGGAAAGGGGCCGAAGGGCTGCGGAGCCCCTGGCCGCAGGCTGTGAAGGTTGCCTAGGCGCCTGACCTGCCCGCCTCCCCCATCCCCACCCCCAGCCAGGTCCTTTACAAGCCTCCAGACAGCTCAGAAATTGCTCTCCTGTGGACCTTCTGCATCTAGGTCCCTGGAAAACCTGTTCCAGAGGCCTTTTCCTCTGCCGTGCTCATACATTTGCGGAAGCTTGAATCTTGCTTCTCCATGCCCTCAATTAACATCTATTTTCTATCTCAAATATCTGGCAAAGGTACCACGTGAGGATCATACACATGGATACAGAGCAGTCCTCCAAGCCCATTGTGTCTGGTAAAATACACACACACACACACACATACACATACACACATGCACACACGAGAGAGAGAGAGAGAGAGAGAGAGAGAGAGAGAGAGAGAGAGAGAGAATTGTTGCCACTCTGGGGTCCCAACATGGTGAGGTCTACTCAACTGCCCCAGGATCCTCACCTTCCAGGCTCATCCCAGAATTCCCACGACTCTCAGCTTCGTGACCCTCCCCCCATCTAGTTCTGCCCACCCAGGACCCCTCCTTCTCTGGACACCCTGTCCACCTCTCCAAGGACTGGGTTCACTTCCACATGCTGACAGTCACCTCCTCAGCAGTAGAAGGATCTTGGGGCCTCCAAAGAGAGGGACTTCGACACTTAGTTTAGAGAAACTGAGATAAATCCCCTGAGGTCTCCAGCCAGGGCAGCAACTCCCCCCCTCCCCCGGTCTCCTTCCTTCAGCCATTTTTGAAGCTTGAAAGGCTCTGGGGGAGGGGAGGACAGGGATATCCCTTAGTTTTTGCATCCTAAACGAGGCCTCATCTTTTCTTAAAATTAAATACAATTTAAAAGGCCATTTCAAGGGTTTGTTGCAGCAACAACCAGCTTCTCCTCTACAGGGTAGAAAATCCAGCGGTCTGAAGGCGAGCCGACAAGCCAGGATGCAATTCCTCCAAGTCGGCACCAGGTGTCGCTGTGGGCTCGTTGTCCCAGCTACCCCCCAATTCCAAGAACCATTTTTTTCTCCCCCTTCTCTCGCTCTTTCTCTCTCACTCCCTCTCCCCCTTGGTTGGGCTTTGCCAACATATCAAGATGCGTTTCGCCGGCTTCCATCACTAACCTCCCGGAGGTCATCAAGCCAAATTTATGAGTGGCCGCTCCAGTCACGTGACTCTATTTAAGGCTCCCTTATTTGGGAAGAGCGCATAGGATAAAGAAAGAGATATCTCCACCTATAAATTGTGCACTTTGGAGAACAAAAAACCCCTCAACTTCAAAGAGTCACAAATCACCCTTAATCAAAAAGGGTGCAGAAATTTTTTTTGGGCCCTCCCCGCCATGAGCTCCTACGTAGCCAATTCATTCTATAAGCAGAGCCCCAATATCCCTGCCTATAACATGCAAACTTGTGGGAACTATGGATCGGCCTCAGAGGTGCAGGCATCCAGGTACTGCTACGGTGGATTGGACTTAAGCATCACTTTCCCACCGCCTGCGCCTTCCAACTCTCTCCACGGGGTAGACATGGCTGCCAACCCCCGGGCTCACCCCGACCGCCCCGCCTGCAGCGCCGCGGCCGCTCCGGGACACGCTCTGGGCAGAGATGAAGCGGCTCCTCTGAACCCCGGGATGTACAGTCAGAAGGCGGCTCGCCCAGCGCTGGAGGAGCGAGCTAAGAGCAGTGGGGAGATCAAAGAGGAGCAGGCGCAGACAGGGCAGCCCGCCGGACTGAGCCAGCCACCGGCCCCGCCACAGATTTACCCGTGGATGACCAAACTGCACATGAGCCACGGTAAACTTTAGGACTTCATTTTGCGCGCTCGGGTCCGCCTGGGTTTTATAGGCCATGCGGGGCAAATAAAGAAAAAAAACCTGCGGCCATAAATTTTACGATCCAGGCATCAATGGCTCGTAAAACTGTCCACTAAAAGGCTTAGAGGCTGTGTGCGCCCAAATTTACGACGACATAATTGGATCATAGGAACAAAACGTGTATAAAAGGCAATATTCAATTTTTGGGGGAGAGGGAGGGAGTTAAAAAAATAGAGGGATCTGAAGGGTGAGGAGCGCGGGGCTTCAGAGCGGGGATCCCCCCGCGGCTCCCTCCCTCCCACCCCTGTGGAGCCGGCTCGGCCGGCGCTGGCCGCTCCGGAGGATTCCAGCGACTCCGGGAGGGGTGGGAGGGGGGTCCCCGGTGCTCGGATCTCGAGGGTGCTTATTGTTCGGTCCGAGCCTGGGTCTCCCTCTCCCCCCAGCCCCCTCGGCCCCTCCGGCTGCTGAGTGAAGGCTGCGGCGGAAAGTTTCCTGCCAGGGCGGAGGCGCCTCTCCCGGGGCTAGGCTGGGCCGGGCCGGGCCCGCCTGCGGCCCTCTGGGCCTCTCCTGCCCTGCTCGCCTCCTTCCCTCCGGCCGCGGGTGGGGACCTGGGCTGGGGTCGGGACGCTGGGGCGCTGCACGCTATTCACCCCTTCCTGGCTTGGGGCGGGGGGGATTTATATTCCAGAGACGGACGGCAAGCGGTCCCGAACCAGCTACACGCGCTACCAGACTCTGGAACTGGAAAAAGAATTCCACTTTAACCGCTACCTCACTCGCCGCAGGCGCATAGAGATCGCCAACAACTTGTGTCTCAACGAGAGACAGATCAAGATCTGGTTCCAGAACCGCAGGATGAAGTGGAAGAAAGATTCCAAAATGAAAAGCAAAGAGGCCCTTTAGAGGCAGCGGGGAGGCCCGCAGCTAGCGCCCTGAGCCCGCTTTGCTCCCTGCGCCTTTCCTTTTCGGTTTTCCGCTCTCTATATTTTTTGGGGCGAGGGCGGGGGCTGCACCTCCGGCTCCGGGGCCTCACAGACAAAAGCGCTTTTCCTCGGCATTCCGCATCCCCACCGACCCCAGGTTCCCTCAGCTCTGCTTAGCACCGGGGGGCCCAGGGCAAGCTCCGCAGGGGCTCCCCAGAGGGCGGTGGAACCCTGGCCTGGGCCGCCTTTCGGGCTTCCAGCCCCAGAGCGGCCTGCAGGCGTTAAGGTCGGCCTTGCGGGCTCCCCAGGCCCCGCGCCCCGACCCTCCAGCCTCCCCTCTCCTTTGTTCCCGGCTTCGGCTGGCCAGGCGGCTGCGGGCTGGCGAGAGTGGTTGTGCCCGGCGGAGCCCCGGCGCCAGGCTCGGGGTGCTCCGTCGTAGCGACTAAACGCCTAGTTCGGTTTTTAAATGATTTGCATATGAAAGGGGGAATGACTACAGGTCCGCCTGGGGTCCCCTCGGTTGCCCTCGGCTCTCCAGACCTTCTCCCCCATCCCTAAGCCGGGGAACCTCTCCAGCCTGCGCCCTCTGCATGTCCTCTCAGGTCCTCCCCCACCGCGCAGACCATTAGCTAGCTCAACTTTTGGGGTTCCTTGCCACTGGACCCCAGCAAGCAGTCCCAGAGGCTCCTGGCTACCCACTAGTCCCTGCCATGACTTTCTGTGCCCTCCTGCCCCATCGCTGATGTCCAACTATTTATTGACTCCAGGTCTTTCCTGAAACTATATTTTGTCATATCAAATAAAGACAAAGAGAGAAGACGACCAAAGGTGCAGCAGTGCCTCTCTGTGTGGGGCATGTTTTGGGTAGAAGTGTCTAAACAGGCATTGGGGTGTAGGGGAGGCCCACAGCCTCTCAGCCTCCTTTTGAAAAGAATTTTTAGGAGCTTCTAGGGGTGTTGAGAAGAGGAAGGTGAAAGTGAGCTCCTCTCCAGATCGCAGGTTTCCCAGAAGGGCCTCTGGAGAAAGGGGAGGGCACCTGGGCACTCTGCACTGGCTTTTCCCATGCTGTGACCCGCCATGGCTTGTAGGCCTCCGCACCCCATTCCCACCTTGGCTGGATAGAGCTGAGGCCTCTAGACCGGCAGCAGGCCCCACTGCATGCCAGAGCTAATTGGCAGGGACCGGTGGCTCCGTGGTACCTCTGAAGATCTCTCCCACGGCTAGGTGGTCCCTGAGGGGCCTCCCCGGACATGGAGGGAGGGAGGGCTGAGCCCTCGGCCCAGGGGCTTACTTGGTCCCAGGAAGATTCTCAGAAAGAGTTGGTACTGCTTGGTAAAGGGGTGTGGGGGAGTTGGAGGAAACATGTCTTAGCTTTTTAGGATACTGAGGGAGACAGGAGCAGGGAGGGCAATCTACTGTGTACCTGTCAGGCAGGAAACCTATAGACCGCCTCCCCACTTCTAGGGCCTAAGGCTCCCCAGGACAATTAGCTGGGAAAGGAGCTGCATAGACTGGTGCCTGAGTCCTGTCTGTTTGCCATCATTTGTCTCAGTCTCTGGGATTTTGTGTGGAGGGGGAGGGTGGGGTAAAGGGACCGAGGGTGGGGGGGGAAGCCAGATAATTCAGGTGGTGCCCGAGGCTGGCTGAGGCCCAGGCTCTGCTCTGCCCCAGGCTCCAGGGATGGGATGGGGGAGGAAGTACTTTATAGGAGAAACAAATGTGGGAAGGGTCCATAAAACTTTACTGCATTTCCTCTCCCGCCTCCCACAACGGGGTGATTTCCTGGAGCCAAGCCTAGGCCCCCCACACTGGGGGAGGGTGTGGTTCAGGAGCTGGGCTAGAAGGCCTCAGGAGCAGCCAAGAGGGAAAGGGAGCAGAGACTCTGGGGAGGGGCAAGGGGAATATTTATGATTATTAATGGTGATGCTCCTTGGATTTATTGTAAGGACTGACTTCTTTGCATCCCACTGCCTGAGCTATCCGTCTTTTTTTTTTTTTTTTCTTAACCCAGGAGCCTTTCCTCACCCCATGCCCAGCACGTAGGAGGTCTGGACAAATGATTATCGAACTGCCCCTATCTCTATACCCTTCCCTTTGCACTGCGCTCTGGCCAGACTCGCACACAGCAGCAGTCGGCCCAGCCTAGCACCAACTCGGCTCCTCTTCTCTCAATCTCTCTCTCTCTTTCTCTCTCACTCTCTGTCTCTCTCAAATAAAATGTGTAATTTTCTTCAGGGAGTTATTTTAATTTTTTCTCCATGCTGAGGAAAGCTATTGGGCGAGCGGTGAAGCATGGAGAAGCACTGGCGTCTCCAGTGGGTAACAGTTAACTAAGAAAGGGGCCGTGGCACCCGCCACCACGCGCCCCAGCATCCCCGGCTGCCTGCCGAGGCCCTGAGCTTCCTCCCCAGGGGACGCACTGCCTCAAGGGTAGAACCAGGGCCTTGGCCAAGGCCAGGGCCCGCATTCCTCAGACCCGCAAGGTAGGGCTCACCGGCCCCACCTTGCTCTGAATGCCTTCTTCCGGCAGGGCTGGGTGCAGGCCTCTCTTTCCCTGGAGGGGCTGGAGGACTAGCCGAGGTTGGCCGGGCGGGGTGGACGCAGCGGCTGCGCCTGCCCGCCCCCCGCCGCTCATGTCAGTCTGCAGGCCTGCGCCCAGGCCCCAGCCACTGCTTCAGCGGCGTCTGCGGCCACCACCTAGCCAGAGGCCTCCGACACACTCCCCTAACGCTGGGAGTAGGTTCGGCCCAGGCCCTCGCTTTCTCTCGGAGCGGAGCCTTCTGCTTTGAAGGCTGAGGCGGTTCTCCCACCAGCCAGCCTCCTGGAACCATCTGCACATACCGGGGTTTGGCATTGCTCTGGGAAAGTTAGTGGAGGGGCTTCTGGGTCCCCAGCGGAGACCATGGAGCCTGCTTCTCCACTTTGCCCTGAAGCCCACCCCCTCTGGCAGCGAGAAAAAAGGGCAAGAAGCGTGACTTACCTTCCCGGGGGAGTGGGAAGAGGGGGACACGGCCCACTCTGAGCAATTAGAGGAGAGAGGAGGAAAAAAAAATAGGAGGAAAAAAATATCAACACGACCTCGAAGGCGACAGGTCCTTATGGAAATAAGTAAGTAAATAAATAAATAAATAAGGATCCACCCTCTCCCCCCTCCCCACCCTGCAAGGGGGGTGTGGGGGTGGGGCAAAGGAGCAGCACAAGGGCTTTTTAGTGTAACTGAGCATTAGAGAAATACGCACGGCTTCTATGTGAATTTAGGAGTTTGAAACTTTTGGAGGTTATTTATGTGAATGGCCCGAAGGCAAGCCCGTGAGTGGCTCTTGGGGGACCACGTGATGTCATTAAACCAAGTTTTATGGTGTAGGGAGAGCTGACAAACCCACAATATATTTACATCATATATAATCTTAACTGTCCAGCCACGCAGCTGCTGGTGAGGTTTAATGCTAGGACAGAGGGCCTGGCAGTTAGAGGGGATTACGGCGCTGGGGATGGTGGTGAGAGTTACATCTTCGCAAATGAATCCCAGGCGAACGCTGTAAGTTCATTTTCTCTCTCTCTGACCCTTTCTCCCGTTTACCTAATCCTCCTCCCCAAGACGGGAGGCAGTTCGAGCTCTTTAAGGGGAGGGGAGGAAGGCCTCCCCAGGCGTTCCCAGGCTAGGGTGGAAGAAGAAGAGAAGGAGCCGCTGGGAGGTAGCAGGATGGGGGAGCTCGTCTCCTCTGACCAGCCCTCCCCTCCCTGCCCTTTATTCCCTCCAGCTGCAAGTCAACTGCGGTAAAGAGAGGCCTGGGCTCTTTAGAGCTTGACCAGGTCTTCCTGGCCCCCTCTCCCTCCTCAGTTGGGAAGAAAGGCGACGGCTCGCACAGGGGTGTTGGGTGCTTGTGGGAGTGCGTAAACTCTAGGCGCAAGCGCAAAGTGCCCCTGGGGGCCCTGGGCCAGGGAAGGGCCGGTGGCTTAGGGTCCAGGCAGGTCAGGCAGCTGGAGAGGGAGGCCGGGAAGGCAGGCTTTGGGACTTCTGAGCCCACAGGCTGCGGCCTGAAATGGCAGAAGCATCTTAAAGGTGGCTGGTTTGAACCCAGGGAGTCCCAAAGCATTTTCTCCTTTCTCACCACCAGGCCTGGGGAGGGGGGGGAGAGCAGGGTTGGGGGGCAGCTGTCCCAGTGCCTGTAGTCTGGGGTCTTAGTCGGCCTGGGGCCAGTGTGGTTTCATGCCTCCTCCCTCCACCCCTTGTTTGAGGGGTAAAAGGCCGGAGGCCTTAAGGTTCTGCTGTGAGTGGAGTGTAAATGAGTCAGAGAGTGGAGGCAATGTCTTTACTGGGCTGACCAGGGGAGATCCCAGCGCAGAGAGAGTGGCCTCGGGGGGATGGAGCCATCAGGGCGCAATACGGTCAGTGATTCCCTGGGGCTACCCTCAGGCTGGGGCGCCCTAAAGGTTTCTAGGAAGGAGCAGTGAAGGCGTCGGGCATGGGAGACACGTGTCCTCCGCACCTGCGAGTGCGTACCCCTCCCCATGCGTCACCCAGAGCTAAGCCAGGATGGCGAAGACATGGAAACTCAGGCCCACCATTTCTCTCATATCTCGAGGGATTCCGAGGCAGGGCGGAAGGCGCCTGGCCTAGGCCAAGGGAAAGGGGAGGAGAGGGGATAGAGTGAGCCAGGTCAGAGCCCACCCAGAGGGGAGGACTGCCTCAGGGCTCGAGGGGGCCTGGACACCGCTTTGTGGAGAAGTGTGGTGGGGGGACAGGGAGAGGACGCTGTCAGTGTGCCCCTGCCAGCCAAAGGACCGAGGGAGAAGCAGAGACGGAGAACCCAGGCAGACTCTGGGCGGGGGAAGGGGAACAGCGACCCAAAGACGCCAGTACTTGAGCCGATCCTGTCCCTGGCTCTAGCGAGCTCTCGCCTGCCTGCGTAAGGAGTGCTGGTGCGGGACAGGGGGACCTCCCCCATGCCCTCCCTCTGGGCCCTCTGTCCCCTGCCAGGATCGGGCCTCCCCACCATCCCCCCGCCTTCTTTATTTCCCAGGGAAGCATGAGGATCCCAGAGGATCTCCCCAGTAGCCCATTCAAAAAGTTAACTCTCAGGTTCTCCCTTTCTCATAATCTGCCCTCTCCATTCTCTCTTCCCTACCAGTCTGTGATTTTGAGGGTTTCTGGAAACCTTCTATTCAAACCTCAGGGAGACCAGAGTTTTCCTCAGTCTCTAACTTGACTCTGCCCTTCCTGCCGGCCTCTATAGATAGGGCTTTAGGGAGAGGAGCGAGTTTAATGGCCAGAGTCCCACATGCAGGCAAACTGGCCTTCCCAGACTCCTGGCCAAATTGCAGCCCATTCCTTTCCAGTCCGTGGAGAGGGGGGTGTGTTTCTGTTTCACAGATTTACACAATGTCTGTTGGCAGTTCCAGGACTTCCTGATCCCCTTTTCTGTGTCTTGGGCTCAACAGTTCCATTTAAGTATCACCCCCTCTTCCTGCCCCAGTGGTAATAGATCGTCCTTCCTCTCAAATCCCTCGGCCAGTTTATTTTACTGTTTTGTAAGACAAATACACAATACGCGAATGAAAGAAAGACAAATAACGATTGGGCCTGAGACCCTTGGTTTTCCACCCCGCCCCCCACACCTGATTTTGGGGTCTTCCTGGAGCGGAGAATGGGCAATCAATCAGGTGCCAAGGTGCCCCAGTCAACCTGGGAAGCTTTTAATTTTGTTCCTAGGTCTTTAACCCAAGAAAAGGTCAAAGAACCAATCAGAAACGTGCTAAGCAGGGTCACATGGGCCCCACAAACCAATCAGCCAAAAAGCATTTGGGTCTCAGTATAGCTTTTCCCCTCAACTCTTCTTCCTCTTTCTCTCCCTCACCACCCCTGGTTAGCTCCTGGGTCCGCCCTTTCTCAGCTACAAATGGAACAAGCGTTGCTGAGACTATTCTAGCCCCTCCCTTTGTCCCTGAACTAGTTCTTTGGCTTGTGTTCTCTAGTTCTAACAATATGCCTCGAGATCAATATCAGTTGTACAGGGATCTGAAGTCGGAGGCGTCCTCTGGATCATTCCCATTTTCCCCGAGGGAGATCCTACCGGATTCACTGGGCTTTATAGATGTGGACTCGAGATTAGGGTGTACAGTAGGTGTGAATATGAACTCTAGCCCTGAATTCAAATTCTGACCGTGATGCTTATTTCCTAAACACTTACGTTGTAAGAGTTTTCATTCTCTTCTGATCCTTCTGGGGGCAGGTGGGGGTGATTAGAAGAGACCTCTTTTGATTTATCATTCTGGAAGTGTCAGGAGCCATTAGCTTTATCAAAGGACCTCTGAGGTGGTTGGGGAAGGGAGCAGAAGTGGAGATTTTTGCAAATTGTGTTTGGTATCTTTAGTTGGTTGAATAACTTTCGAGCTGGTTGAAAGAGGGATTTGGTAAAGGGAGTGAGCACAGGAAATCAGGACCCTCCCCTGCTATATTAAACAGTTGATGAAGTTAAGTCCCTTTCCTTTCCATTCTTTTAGTAAGACATAATAATATCAATATACAATTATTATACAGTAATAATAACAATGATAATAAACTAAGTGATGATCCCGTGTCCTCGCCAATAACTATCAAAGGACACAGCCACTGAAAGTGTGGATTTCTGTGTTTGTGGTTAGATGGATCAAGTCAGAACAAGCAGTGGGTGAGAAACTATTTTGGAGTGAGAGCATCAGATGGCACAGAAACTGGCTTGTGTTTCTGGGCTGGGCCCTGAGTCAATCCAGTTGTGAATCCAGTACCCTCCAGGCTCTAGGGCTTTGTTTCATGGTTAATTTTGTGGTTGAGTTCACCTTCTTCTCTCAACCTTCTGCCCTCCTTGAGCTGAATGAGGGGCAGGAGCTCTGATGGCCTGTGCCACTCAGACTTCTAACCCCTCTTTAGGGGCACCCCGAGTACAGGAATGGAAGCAACAACCCAGTGTGAGCTGGGCTCTGACAGCACTACTCTGCTTTTTGGTCTTCTGGGTGGGCCTGATTTGGGGACAGTGCCACAGAACCAGAGGGGAGGGATTAGAATAAGAAGTCAGAGGGAGGGCAGCTCTTCTCAAAAAAACCACAGGACTCCCACTTCTCAAGTCTCCTTCAACCGCACTGCTCCACTGACCTCTTTCATGAGTTTGAATTAAAGCACGCGCATTTATTTTTCCCTGGTAGATGGTGTGGTAGTTGGGACCAGCTTTCACCTCCAGTGTGGATTTCTCACGTCGGAGTTTCCAGATCTCAGGAAGGGCGGAAAAAGAAAGTTGGGAGCTTGCTTCTGTCCAAACAGGGACTGGGAAGAGATTTTATTGCTTCAATCCCTTCTAATACCCATGTGAAATTTTTCTGTCTCTTTGACTCTCCTTTTCTGTGTATAATTGCTTTGGGCTGACTTTTTGAGCTGAAACATCATTGTCCTAGGCTTCCATTCTGTGTTTTCTTTTGCTGGGGAAAAAGAATTGCCCAGAGCCTCCTGCCGGTGAGACTGGAGACCCTGGAGCCCTTTCAGAAGGAGAAGGGAGACAATCCAGATTTGAGACCCGAAGCTAAGGCTTTCTGGGTTAGAGATTCCATTTAAGGAAGGAACTAGATTGCTGGAGGGTCCAGAAAAATCACATTCCCTTTTATTGGATCTTTGTCACCCAGAATAGTATGTCTGTATATCTCCCTTGGCTGCTTTGAGGGAACCCCAGAAGCCCAAGGAGCCTGGACTGAGGAACTGGGGTGAAAGAGGTCTCTTTGTCCTTGAATCCTATAGAACCCTGGGATTCATCTTCCTCTGCCATTACTAAGGCTCACTGTGGGGGCAAAAGGAGAACAGATTACCTGGGAGGATCTGCTGAGTGTGTGTGTGTATGTGTGTGTGTGTGTGTGTGAGAGAGAGAGAGAGAGAGAGAGAGATGGGTGTGTGTGATGCAGTTTGGGACTTGGGACTTGGGAAAGTTGGACTAGATAATCAGCCTCTGATGACCAGGCCTTAGGCCCTACAATGAGAGGTTGAGTAGGTTTATGCAGGAAGGCAGCTACTTCTCTACACCTGACACACATACAGAGAAAGTTCTACCATGATCTGCAGCCCCACAAGGTCAGGATGGAGTGTGTGGGCTCAGCTACCTGGTGTTCCTTCAGTACTGCAGGTGTCTCAGCTCTCAGAGAGGTAGAGCAGGTTGGGTCCCACCCTTGAAAAATCCCCAGCCCCAGGCCCCAAACAGCACACCAGATCCTATAGCAGGGTATGCATGTGTCCAGAGAAGCCCAGGCAGGAGCACAGTAAACCAACCGACCTGAGCCATCTTTGCACTCATTGTCCAGCCCCATTTTCCCCATCGGTTCAGCCTGAAGATCATTTGTCCTCCCCTGCTTGCCCCTGCCCCTTAAGCCCTGAGCAACTGTCAAGTTTCCCCTCTTCTGCCTCCCTGGAAAACCGAAACCCTGGTGCAGCCCCCACAAATGGTGGCAGCCAGACTCGGGGTGACCTTTAATGTCTTGTTAGCCTGGTGGGTTGTGAGGTGTTGAAAGGCATTGTGGGGACGATGAGACCAGACCCTTGTCTGATCAGATCCTCCTTTCACTTGCCATCCTAGGCTCAAACTCCAAGACTCCCAATTTCTCAGGGCTGCTGCTTTGGTCCGTGGGGGAACATTTTTGCCTAGTAAATACTTCTTTAAAAAAAGTCAACTTTCTGGAAAACTCAGTGGGGTGTGTGAGTGTGTGTGTGTGTGTGTGTGTGTGTGTGTGTGTGTGTGTGGTGTGAATGAAGGGAATAGGGGTCAGGTCCCTCATTTTAGATTGTGTCTCTCCCCCCTTCTCTGGGTGGAGGATGGGGGCGTGGGCTGAGGTTTTATTGAGGGTGCTTTTCCTGTTGGGAGTAGAGATGGGGTCATAAAAGCCTAGAGGAGGCTGTTTTGATCTGGTGACTTCTCAGGAAGTAGCATCTGAGGTTTTGCTTTGTAAATCACTCCCCAACCCCCCCAGCTGGCCAGCTAGATTGGATTGCACTTCCAGAAGCCCACCTGGGGCCCCTCCTTGCCTCCCTTTCCCCAGTAAACCAAAGTAGAAAAAATAAAAGGAAGTCCAGGGCTTTCCAAATCCTATGCCTCCAATAAGAAAAGGGCTCATTGGTGAATTTCCACCCCCTCTCAAAGTTCCATGCAACCCTCTCATTTTTTGCTTTTGCCCACACAGACCTTGGTGTCTCCAACCCTCCAATTAAAAAGGAACTGACATGGAAAGCAATCAGCTTTTGAGCCTGGTGGTTGATTCCACGACTCCGGGGGCTCTACCATGACTTCTGGGTCTGCTCTCTCCCTGTGACCCCTTTCCTGAGGCCAAACCCCTTCTTGACAAGAGGGGACTTCAGAGGTAGAAAGAGAGAGTTCTTGAGAAGAGGCATTGGGAGTGAGGCATCTAGAAGAACTAGCACCGAATGAATGGAGAAAAACATCCACAGTATGTGACTGGGGTTTATGTAATTAAGATGGGTGCAGGTGTGTGTGTGAAAGCCCACAGCCTTCTGACATCTCACCGTAACTGAGCTGTCTCCAAACAAAATCATATTTTACCTGAATAGCTCCATTTTGTAATGTTAATGAGCCTTCCCCTCCTAAAGACACCCCACCCTCCCATGGGTTCCCTCCCCTCCCCAGCCCTGGGCTTAGGGAGCTGAAGGGAAAGGAAGAAAAGAGCTCTCTACCTCCATCTCAGTTAGGGCTATATCAAGTCAGGATGCTTTCAGGCCCGGGGATCAAGGCTCCTCTCCACTCCAGAGAAATGCCCCCATACGCTGGAAATGAGGCCATAGATTATGAGTTCCTGGGCCTCTTAACACTTGCACTGGCTCTAGCTTACCCTCATTTGTTTCCCAGAGAGGTCTGGGCGAGGACATCCCAGACGCACAAGCACTAGGACTCAGTGCAAATACACATATCGTTATAGAGAGCTGAGCAGTCCAAAAGCTATACGTGTGAAAATGTACTTACAGATCGATCTATGTCTATATAACAGGATGTATGTTTTCTATCACTTTCTACTCCACATTTAAATGCAGGTATATAGATCTTTAGATTTATAGATCCACAGTGAACATACCAGTCCTCTGTCGAATTCCTGTGTGCGCATTACCAATCTTTCTGGAGTGTTTGGATGTATATGCCGGGATGTATTGATACAGTCTCTCTAAACATCTAGATGAATATTTGTTTTTTTCCCTTCGATCAGAAAGAACTATGTGTGCATTGCTCAATCTCTACTTTGAAAAATTTATCTAGATTTATGCAAGGGCCCCAACCCGTAAAATAGCTACATGTTGAGGCTACGCATTTGGAGATCTTTATGGTCTTTGTAGTTTTGCTACAAACTTAAACATTTGAACATATGTTTAAAGGGGTTCCATAATGCATATATCTATATGTAGGGGCATAGCTCTCCCTCTGGAAGGATTGAAACTTACTGCATCTCTCTGTCTATCTCTGTGATCAATGAGATATCAGGCAAGTGGAGATGGGGAACAAAGATCTTTTGGATGTTTTGCTTCTTAAAGTGAGCGACTCTGCTGCTGTCTCTAAGGCTGTCTCCAAATCTAGTCCAGCTGAGTCATCTGCCCCTTGAAAACCCACTCTAGGGACCATAGCCTCTCTCTCCAGGCTGTCCCTGGGCCAGCCAGGCTCCCCGTCCTCAGTACCTCTCAAGGCAGCCACTAAGGAAAATGGGAGAGAAGGGGAAAGCCCTTCAGTCCGGGCCCCTCTTGGTTCTCAGAGCGGAGAGGCTGACACAGGCAGGGAAGTCTTCTCCGACCCTACCTGGGCCTTTGCAATTTGGGAAAAGGGAGTTCAAGTCCCCGGCTATTTTGGTAGAGTACTCAGATGATGCCAGGGTCACTGCCCCGACGCCTAGGTGCCCCCCCCTCCCCAACTGTTCCTGGTGCCCGGGGCCCAATTAAGCCGCCGCCTCGCTCCCGGCAGCCGGGCTCTTATCGGCCGGGATTGATGCCTCCGCGGCTCCTGTATATCATTTCCAAGATTTTTTCTGTCCAACTCCTCGGCTCCTTTGGCTTCCGCGGCTTTGACTAATGATTGCTACAGATGCCAACGTCTCCAGAATCCTAATAGCCAGGCAGGCGGACTCTTATTTACCCGGCAACATTGCTGCGGGGTGGGGGACTGGGGGAGGGGGTTGGGGGATCCAGGGTTGGGGTGCTGTAGGTCGGGGGACAGGGAGAAGGTTGTGACCAACTCAAGTTTCCCTGAACTTCTTCCCCAGTGGGAAACGCATTCCCGAGTCCCTCCTCTCCCTGAGGGGGGAAATATATATAATCATAAAATACTGCTAATAGCAAACTCATTGCTTGCCTCGTTGGAAGGGATCAAAGAATCAAAGAATGAACAGGCCGTGGGAGACTAATCAGAGAAGTGTTTATTAGTTGTAAATGGATGAGAGGGTAAGCGGAAAAGCAGCGGTTTGGGGAGGAAAGAGAGTTCTTTTTCTTCCGGAGACGGGGAAAGGGGGCAGCCACGGTGGGCGAAGGGGCCCTTGTCTTTATTTCACGGCTTCCCTCTCCTCTCCCCAGCCCAGACCCACACTTCTCATACATGAAAATTCCTCCCCTCTTGCCCCGTCCGTCGCCTCACCTTCAGTCCCGCCGGTGAAGGGGCTGGCGCCCGGCGTGGTCCTGGACGCAGGTGCCCGCGGCCGGCCCGGCTGGGGCTGCCAGGGCGACGGGCCTCCGTCCGGGGCCCGGGAGGCAAGCGCAGACTCCACGACCGACTGCGGGCTGGGGGCCGCGGCCCTGCGGTCCCGCCCGCGCTCGGTGGCGGAAAGTTGCGCCTGAAATTGCCCGTCCCGGCGCTTCTCGCCCTCCCCGCGCGTGGCTGCTCTTTGCGAGGGAAGCGGCCCGAGCTCCCCGCGGAGCCTGGAGCCAGGCGTGGTGCCGCCTCGGGTCTCCATCCAGACCTTCTAATAACACACCCCATTCGGGGGAAGAGAAAACACAAAAACGCGGAGCAGCGCAGCTCCGGGCCCAGGCACGGAGTGATAACTCAAACATGGAACATTTTTCTATCAGAGGATAATGGAGCACAAAATAATTCAGGAAGGCGAATGGGCAGGACCCGAGTATCAGAGCCTGGCGGCGTGGGGCTGCTGCAGCCAGGGCCGCGCCGAGCACCACCGTGGGAGGACCATTTCGTTGGCGTGTAGGGTGAGGCAGCAGCCCGGACCCACCGGACCCAGGCCCCCGAGGGGCAGTCTCTAAATTACAGCCCGTCAGGAGGACTCGGAAACACAGAAAGGGAGCCGAAAGATTTAAACAGTCGGAGGCAGAGGCGTCCCGACGCGACCAAAGCGAAAATCAATCACGTAATTAAACCGGGGAGAGGGCGAGGCCCGAGGCTGGGGGTCCCGGGTTCGGAGGAGGCGGCCAAGGTGCGGGCCGAGGCGGGCGAGCGGCCTGGGGATGGGGCTCGCCCGCCGCGGCCAGAGCGCGGAGGGGCTGCGGGCAAGTTTAGATCAGATCGCAGTTGATTCCGCTTGGCCGGGAAGAACAGGCTGCGTGTCCTCTCCCAGGCTGGCTCTTGAAGCCGCCGATGGCCCCTTGTGGAGCTCCCCCATTTTTCTGGAGCTGCGGTGCAGCGTTAAAGGCTGCTCCCCATATCCCACTGGTGCCAGGGATGTGTCTAGGCAAGGGAATACGGGAGCCCAGGTGGCACCAAGATGCTGCCTCTGGGTTTGAGGGGATAGAGGGAGGTGGCACCCTAGTTTCTGCCCTTACGTATTGTCCTGGGCCTTCACTCCCCCCACCCAGGAATGGAGGCAAGTCTTTGGAATGACTCCCATCTATGTATGGGCCAAGGCTTGGAAGCGGAGCAGAAAGCGGGTAGCCTTATTCAAGGAGAAACTTGGGGCTGAGCAAACTGGGCCCCTTTGGGCAGGGAAGGAGAAGGGACAATTCCTGCAAGAAGAAAATCAGGCACACTGGGAGCTCTGGTTCGTGAGGGAATGATGCTCTTGTTATTATAGAGGTTAATAATGGTAATGATCTTGAATGTCTGGGTCAGTCCAGAGAGACTTAGCGCTCCACAGTCCTTTCTCACGGAAGCTTTGCTGGAGAAGTCAAGGGGTCCCCAACTTGGTTGTGGTTGAGGAGAATAAAAGAAAGACCTTCCCTCTCTTTCCCTGCCCTTTCCTCTCTGACTCCTTGAGGACTCCAGAAAAAAAGGAACCTTATAAAATCCCCATCACCGTCCCCACCCCCAGTAGTTTTCCTCTGCCCTTTCCAGTTCACAAAATTGCACTGTCTTTGGGGGGTGGCTTTCCTGGGGTGCCCTTATCATGAAGCAAGCCCTTACCAGTCCATGTCCCCAGGAATTCTGTCTCTGACCCTGGAGGGGAGAGACCCAGGATTCTCTTGCCTGCTTCATGGAATTCTCCCTCTATCCTTAGCCTTTCCCAGTCTCTGCCTTCCTTGGTCCTGGGTGCCTGATCCCATGGGTCTCCGGCAACCCAGAAGCCAAGAACAGCCTGGGGCATTTTGAGATGCCCTCATCAAGCCCCTATCATTTCCTTAATGCTGGGTTCCCAGACTCCTATAATTTCTTTAATTCTGGAAGCACCAGGCCAGGGAGCCCTCCATAAGCTATCCTAAAGCCAGCCTAATTCCTAGAACTTTCAAAACTGCATTTCAGCTCCTTTAAAAGTAAAAGTCCTTTCCCCCTCTAACAGGAAAGTTTAGGTTACAAATCTCCAGCAGCGCAAGCTTCCTGAAGCCTAAGTCAGAATTTTCAAAAGCAACAACAATATTAATAAGAAGAATTAAAGCTTGCATCAAAGGGAGAAAGGGACACCCCAGCTCAAATTTTAAAGGGGATATAATCCAGCAGCCTTAGAGGAGAGTGGGGGGGGGTCAGTGAGCCCAGGATGAGCAAGGAAGGGGGTGGGGAACCCAACCTCTAACTAACAATTTCTCCAGCATAAAAATGAAACATCAAATTCGTTAGCCCAGGGCCTTCATTTTTCCCCTTCCACATTATAACTAGTTATTGAACTCGCTGGAAGATCTAAAGGCCATTTGCGAAGAGACAAATTTCAATGGAGTTTCCCCATCAATAACCCCATGGCAGTGACCTATTGGAACAAGTCAAACACCCGAGGTGAAATGCAGGTCACTCTGTCTAACCAATATTAAAATGCGGCCACTTTTTAAAAAGCCACTTTAAACGAGATTTGAGGAAAATTGAATTCCAAGGAAGGCCAGGCAAGGAGGGGGAAATCCACGAGAGGACCTTGCCTATGGTCTCTCAACAAACAAGAGAAATTCATCTTTAATATTTTAAAGGGGGGCAAATTAACATTCCATGATTGCTTTTCTTTCTTTCTTTTTTTTTTTACTATAGGCAATTTCAGGAGGGAAAAAAAATAAGGTTTAGTATTTTCTGGTGACATGTCCGGGTTATTAAAATCATTTTAGACCAATTCATTACTTTTACTGACAAGAGATTTAAGAAAAAATCAATTAAGCATTTGCATATTCTTTTGCATACATTACCTCTGCCTGCTGGCATTAGAAAGGGACAAAAACACCCATCTATACGTACACGCACCGCAAAAAATGAGATAGAAGCCTTGCTTTAGTTTGGGGTTTTCAAGTTGCTTGGAGAAAAAATAAAAATGAAATGAATTACTTGATTGCATACCATCTGAAAGTCCAAAGGAAGAGGAAAGAGATGTGTTGTGATTTTTAATCTCTAAAACAACAACAAAACCACACACACACACACACACACACACACATACACACACCCCCCACCACAGTCCTGTACTTCTGAGAGTAGGAGAGGGAATGACCCTCATTTTCCTTCTCTTTGCCCTCCAAATCCTGAGTGGGCTCTCCCATTTATTTTTCTCCCTAGGAAAATCTAGGGAGTGTGAGAGGTGAGATTTTAATGCAGCACAGAATGTGTGGAGCCGCCGAGGTCCCTCAGCCGGCTGCTGGTTACTGGGGAGGGGAGGAATATGGGTTATCCAACGGTCAGTATGGTAATCCGGGCACAATAAGGCCTCGCACACAATGGACACATATTTTTCTTCAGTGGTGTCAGAAGGGAAGCGCTTTGTACTGAAACATGTTTCCAAAAGAGAAACCAGATCGAGATTTAGAAAGGAGATGGGGAGGGGGGCATTCAGAGAGTGTTTGGAAGCTGGCAAAAGGTGGTCAGAGAAAATAAAAAAGAAATAAAATTGGGGCAGAGAGAGGTGGACGGCAGAGCAGGGGTGGGGGGGGTGGAGACCCTCGGGCTGGCAAGGCAGGGACAGGAGGAGGGCAAAGCACAAAAGGAGACAGGACCAGATACAAGGGCTCAGATACACAGGCAGGAGCGGCTTCAGTACCCCCCCCCACCCCGCATAAAGCCAATGCTGAGTGCACGAGCTCTCCAGAGGGGTTTCATTTCTGTGGTTGTAATAATATCCAGGTGAAGATGTTTGCATGTATGTGTATGGTGGAGTCTCGGCTGGCTTGCTGTTTTCCCTTGTGATAGGCGACTTTCTTGCTATTAAGCTATAGGCACCCAGAAAGAGTTTCATGGCAAATGCTGTAGATGAGTGTGGGCAAATTTGGGGGAGTCTCCCAGATTTCACTTTCTGGAGGTGCATGTTGAATTAGCCGTGCAAATGTGGAATGAGAACCCCACATATTTCTGGCTGCATAAGGAGGCATCTAATGTATGAATAAGTGTCAGTAGTATGTATGCATATATGTGTTTTAGCAATAATAACCAAGACAGACTTGACATTCAGCTGGAGGCAGCTGAACTCTCTGTATCTACTTGTACATACTGGCCCAAGGTGGGTTTTCTGCTCGCGCTCCTTTGACCCACCTGCAGACGCTCAGAATCCTGGGGAGTAGGGGTGTGGGACGGGCAATGCCTCGGGAAGAACTCCCTAAGAATCTTGAGAAGGTGAAGAGATGGAAGAAAAGAGGCTTGTGGCGGGGGCAGGGCTGGTAGAAGGTGAATCTAGAGGAGCCAGGCCAAGACCTCACCTTTCCAAGGTGGGGAAGAGAATATTCCGGGCCAGGACTGGGTGGGGCAATGCTATCCGGGTGCGGGCCTGAAAGGGAGGTTGGGGGTGGGGCTGGAAGGCTTCCTCCTCCTTCAGCGACCCTCCCCCACCCTACCTGAGCTCCCTGGAGCTTTGACTCTCCCCGTGGGGCAGTCTGGGGCTGCGGTTCAGACTCTATGTAGGCAGCATTCAGCACTGGTTTCCCTTTGCCCTCTTCCAGCAACTTATAATTAACCCGCCCTACCCCCAATAATGACGACAAACAAAACCTTCCCGGACTCCGCACCACTG
Source organism: Proteles cristata cristata (assembly GCA_017311185.1). Taxonomy (NCBI): domain Eukaryota; kingdom Metazoa; phylum Chordata; class Mammalia; order Carnivora; family Hyaenidae; genus Proteles; species Proteles cristata. The sequence goes on from JAESUZ010002047.1 coordinate 514,857, forward strand.
TCCCCCAAGCAGCAGCCTTCTCCCCCTCACAGTCTCGCGGTCCCCTTCCAGCCAAACTGGCCAGTCCTCTCCTGCAGACGGTCCCAGACAGGACTGGGCAGAGGTTCTCAACCCACTTGGGAAATGTGGGAACTCCCCGAAGAGATGGTGGACCTTCAGGGAATTCCTGTTTCCTCACCCACCTGGTGGGAGGGGGGCAGAGCACTGTCCTCTCGGGGAGAGGGGATCCAGGGGCCCCCAAGCACTGGTGAGCCTGGGGTGAGGGGGGACTTGGCATGCCATTGGAGGATGGAAGGTGGCCAGCGAGCCCAGGCGGTTCTCATTCCTGCCCTTAGGGTGAGCCCTAATTTGGAAGTGGGGACCCCCCTCTCCGGCATCCCTAAGGCAGTGAGAGATAGGTGGGGAATCTCCTGCCTTTGGTCTCCCTCTCACGAGAGAGCTTTATTTTTTTTTTCTCCCTTTCCCCTCCTCATTCCCTTAATTGCAGATGTTCTAATTAAACCCTCAAATAGTTGTTATGCCGTTTTAAAAGGTACTTATTCAAGTGTCAACCAGGCTGGGCTGGGAGGAGGCAGCGTAGGGCGGCGAATTAAAGGTAGATTGACTAATCACGGCGGCGATCATAATAATAAAATCAGAGGGAAAAAAATCACATTACGACTTTTCGTGGAAAGGAGGGAGCAGGCAGCCAGCGGCCGCCAGCCCTGCGCCGCCGCCGACACAAAGAGTGCGGGCGATTCCGCGAGACTGATTTATGACGTTTTACAGCCCTATAAAAGCTGGAGCGACGAGGCAAGCGCTCCTACCACCGCTGGCAGATTTAGTCTAATAAATAAAACATAAACAGTTAACTTTATGTGTCACTTTTATTGTTATCAAGTAAAATATAGCCGAGCCCCGGCAAGCTATGATTTTAAACTATAATTGTTATCAAGTACAACAAGGGGACCCAGCTCCCTCCCTGGGCTCTCCCTTCTGCCACCCCCCAACTCTGAGTTATGGGATCAGCTAATTGGAATTGGTGGCACGGCGTGGCCACCCCTGGCTGAGGGGGGGGCGTCGGAAAAAAGCTGCTGTTGCTTACTTACCCCCTCCCTCCTCCATGGCGCTGCCACCCCCGCCGCCATCGGGGTGTTCCTGTGGGTGGGCAGCAGAGCTGGGGGAGCGTGGAGGAATGGACTGGAGGCCCCCAAGGCCTGCCCGGCCTCCCCAGCTTGGTGAGCTCACCCCTCAGCTTTTGGAAGGCAGCCTGGAGCTGGCCCTTGGGAGTGTGTGTTTACATGTAAACACATGTGTTACATGGATACGATCCCTGGCCGGAAGCAGGCTCTACCCACACAGGCCTCCCTCTCAGTTAGGTCGGCCCACTGTGGGGACGAAGAAAGAAGAGCTCCCAGGGCCTTGGCTGGGCACTTTCACGGGCACGGACTCCTGGCAGATCCCTCTCCTCCTCGACCCAGGTCCTTAGGAACCAGTCCTGGAGGCAGTTGGAAGAAAGCAGCAGGCCAGACGGAAAGAGCGGAAAGAGAGTGGAAAGAGCCGCCAGCCAGCGGTGGAAGAAATCCTCTGCTCTGGGGCTGGGGCAGGGAGGGTCAGTGGGTACTAGGGGAGGAGGGCAAGGCTTCTGAACTCTGCTTTTGCCAACCACTTCCTGTCTCTCTTCAGCGGGGGCTCAACCCCCCAGACCTCCAGAAATGACGTCAGAATCATTTGCATCCCGCTGCCTCTACCTGCCCGGTCCAGCTGGGACCCTGCCTCGCCGGCCCCATGGCCAGAGGGTTGGGTGAGTGTGTATGGGGAAGGGGGGCTGGACTCTGGTATCCTTGGATGGGGGGCACCCCAGGCTCTCCAGCCTCCTGGGCCCAGCCTGGGCCCCTCCCCATCCAACCTCCACTCCAGTCCTCCTCATTCAACTTCCTCTTCCTGCAAAAGAGGGGCGCTGCCCGGTGACCTACACAGACTGAGACAGGATCGCCATGAATGGAGGAGACCTCTGGAAAAGCTCAGGAGCCGAGGCCCAGGGGGCCCACCGGAGGCCCAAAGGGAGACCCCGGGAGGGGGCTGAATCACAGCCTCCCGACGGCCCCCCAGTGCCGGGGCTTTGGAAGGGAGCTGGGGGCTTCCCATCTCCTTTTGCAGGGGAGGGTTGTCAGTCGGCGGAGTGCGCACTGGGGGCACCTCAGCCCCCGCCAGCTAACCCCACATCACCACCCCCCCCCCAGCACCACCACCACCACCACCACACACAAAAAAAATTGGATACATTTTGAATAAAGCGATTCGGTTCCTTATCCGGGGACTGGGTTGCTCCGTGTGATTGGCCGGCGGAGTCACATGGTGAAAGTAACTTTACAGGGTCGCTAGCTAGTAGGAGGGCTTTATGGAGCAGAAAAACGACAAAGCGAGAAAAATTATTTTCCACTCCAGAAATTAATGATCATGAGCTCGTATTTGATGGACTCTAACTACATCGATCCGAAATTTCCTCCATGCGAAGAATATTCGCAAAATAGCTACATCCCTGAACACAGTCCGGAATATTACGGCCGGACCAGGGAATCGGGATTCCAGCATCACCACCAGGAGCTGTACCCACCACCGCCTCCGCGCCCTAGCTACCCCGAGCGCCAGTATAGCTGCACCAGCCTCCAGGGGCCGGGCAATTCGCGAGGCCACGGGCCGGCCCAGGCGGGCCACCACCACCCCGAGAAATCACAGCCGCTCTGCGAGCCGGCGCCTCTCTCAGGCGCCTCCGCCTCCCCGTCCCCAGCCCCGCCAGCCTGCAGCCAGCCAGCCCCTGACCATCCCTCCAGCGCCGCCAGCAAGCAACCCATAGTCTACCCCTGGATGAAAAAAATCCACGTTAGCACGGGTAGGCAACTTCGCTTTTTGCTCTCCCCCTCCCTCCCCTCTTCCCCAGCGCTCCCCACCCTCCCCGGCCCCCTCCGGCCCCCGTCCTCCTTTCTCTCCTTCCCCCTCTCTCTCCAGGAGCGACTCTGGGTTAGCACAATTGAACTGGATTTACGAGCGAGAATGGGTAATTACATCCCCCATAAATTTTATGGCTTAGCTACTCTGGGCAGTCCGAGCCATGTGCTACGATCTGTTATGTATGTGTGAAAACTATGCTCGCTTTCTAAGGGCGCATAAATAATTCAGTGTCGTTACAATGAGGATTCCCCTCTTATTACACTACAAAGTCTCCCGCTTCCTTCAACTTCTTTATAACCCATTTAGCTTGATGACTTTATTTCCACCACCCCCTCCTCCTGTTCCACGGAGCTGAGGATGGGGTGAGGGTGGGGGGCGGGAGCCTGCTGCCTCTGAACCCCACTATTTGCTTTCCCCCTCCTCCTCCCCCCCAGTGAACCCCAATTATAACGGAGGGGAACCCAAGCGCTCGAGGACAGCCTACACCCGGCAGCAAGTCCTGGAATTAGAGAAAGAGTTTCATTACAATCGCTACCTGACCCGAAGGAGAAGGATCGAGATCGCCCACTCGCTGTGCCTCTCTGAGAGGCAGATCAAAATCTGGTTCCAAAACCGACGCATGAAATGGAAGAAGGACCACCGACTCCCCAACACCAAAGTCAGGTCAGCGCCCCCGGCCGGTGCTGCGCCCAGCACCCTCTCGGCGGCCACCCCAGGCACTTCTGAAGACCACTCCCAGAGCGCCACGCCGCCGGAGCAGCAACGGGCAGAGGACATTACCAGGTTATAAAACATAACTCACACCCTGCCCCCACCCCCATGCCCCCATCCTCCCCTCACACACAAATTGACTCTTATTTATAGAATTTAATATATATATATTTTTGGTTCTTTTCTCTCTTCCTCCCACCTTCTCCCTTGTCAATTCCAAACTGAGGAAACAGATAAACAAGCCCTCTGTCCTTCTCTCCCTTCCACTGTTAAGGACCCTTGTAAGCATGTGATATTATCTTAGCATGGTACCTGCTGGGTTTTTTTTTTTTTTTTAAGGCCAATTTGGGGGGTTATTTATTTTTTAAGGAAGAAAGCTGCAAAAATTATATATTGCAAGGTGCGATGGTCTGGTTTGGGTGAATTTCAGGGGAAATGAGGAAAAGAAAAAAGGCAAGAGAGATTTTTAAGCCAATTCGCCTCCTTCTCCTCCTCCTCCTTCCCCCCTCTTTCCTTAGGCCTTTTGCATTGAAAATGCACCAGGGGAGGTTAGTGAGGGGGAAGTCATTTTAAGGAGAACAAAGCTATGAAGTTCTTTTGTATTATTGTTGGGGGGGGGCTGGGAGGAGAGGGGTAAGACAGCAGACAAAGCTAAATGCATCTGAAGAGCCTCTCAGAGCTGTTCAGTTTGAGGAGCCAAAAGAAAATAAAAATGAACTTTCAGTTCAGAGAGGCAGTCTATAGGTAGGAACCCCCCCTCCCACCATCGTGGTTATTGTGTTTTTGGACTGAATTTACTTGATTATTGTAAAACTTGCAATAAAGAATTTTAGTGTCGATGTGAAATGCCCCGTGATCAATAATAAACCAGTGGATGTGAATTAGTTTTACGTCAATGTCTGATGGTTTCTTTTTATCCCCCTCCTCCTTCTGGCCTGGTAACGTCCCACCTTCCCTATAGTTGCCTAAGTTTACTCTAAGCAAACACACACACATCTTAACTCACAACTCGGTTTCCAATGTCCTTAGAAGCACCAGCAAGGGGGCTGGGGCAGGGGATCCTCAGAAGAGGGGATATGGAGGGCTGATCTCTCCTGTCCCTTCCCTGAGTCTGCAGAGGCCAGACTCTTCTGGGGGTACTTAAGAGTGGAGCTGCGGGGGGGTCTCACTTCTCTATAGTTAGGCATGGTGTCTTCTTTTTTTGTGGCTCTCCCTCTCCTCTTTTCTCTCTGCTGAGTAGGCCTGCCTGATTTGCAGACAAGAAGGCAGGTTTAGGGAGTAGGGACGGAGAAGAGTTTTCATCTTTTAGGACTCTTTGGGGATGAGGGGTTAAGGAGGATGCCCCTTCAGCATGCGTGTGCTTTTCAAAAGAAGGAAGATTTTGAGCTGGTGCTTCTGTAGCAGCCAAATGAACTGTCAGGGTGGCTTCTCTGTTTGTTTAGACTTGGAAAGCAGGGTGAAGTGGAGGCCAGAGGCCTAGGAGGCCCCCTTGCATGGGTAGGCCTCAAAGCCTGATGCCTGTAGATAATGAAGAACTTTTATTTTTCTCCATAACTTTTATCACGGACCTCCAGGTATTGAGAAAAGACACAGGGAGAGGCAGGGACCACCCCTTTTTCTGTAACCTCCCAGGTCCTGGCAGGGCTTGAAGTTAGCTGCAGCAAGACTCTCCGGCTGTTAAAAAAAAATTTTTCCCCAATGGTTTCCCTGAGGTTAAAAAAGAGAAACAAAAAACCAAATAACAACAACAACAAAAACTGGTCCAGATTACCTGAATAATTAATTTAAACCAAAGGCTCCCAAATAATCCTAATCTTGAAGACCAGGCCCTAAGCAAGGCCTGCTCCAATTTTTGCTGGTTTGTTGGGAGAACGGGGGGGTGGTTGTTGGTGAGCTTCTCAGATAATGTATCCAAATTTCCGAAGAGAGGGCTCCCAGAAGTAGAAGAGAGAGGGAAAGGAGATCTGGGATTTGTAGAGACGCCAGGGGACACCCCTATCTTCTCTCCCCAAATGTTGGGGTGAAAGGTGACAATGGGACCAGTTGTGAAAATCTGTTGTTCGGTGTGCTGTGGATTTATTTCCTCTTGAACCACTTGCTGGCTGGTACTTGGAGTGGAGTGCGTGTGCGTTGCGTGTGTGTGTGTGTGTGTGTGTGTGTGTGTGTGTGCGTGTATGTGTGTTGGGGGGAATCACTTGGTCCGGGAGGTCTAGTTTCTTCTCCCTCAATGGTGCCCTGGAGACAGCAAAACATGCTGCCTACAGTGTGAGGAAACGAGGCCAACAATTATCTGGAGTTATTTTATGTGATCAAGTGAATTAGGAGCCAAATCCGACTGTAGCTCCTATCATCTTGAGGCAACTGACTTTGGGGCAGGAAAAGGGGGTCTCACTGTGCTTGGGAAAAGGGAAAGAAGGTCTGTGCGGGGGCGGGGGGGGTACTTGGGTGTCTTTTCAACCCTGTAAGGAAGTTTAAGTGGAAGGGGGAGGCGGGGAGAAAGAAAAGGAACTTAAGATCCACAGTCTTTCCTAACTTTGCTTCTTTGGTTTTAGAGGAATTTAATCCCCTCTCTTCCCAAAAGTGGAAGAGATGAAAGCAAGGAAGAGAAAAACTCCTACCTTTTATTTCTTAAGCTTCTCCCTGAACTTGCGGAAGGGACACTGCCTTGCTCGGGAAGGCATCCCGGAAAGCATCCGGAAAGGATTGGGAGTGTTCTTTTATTTCCCCTTCTTTAGGGGCTTCTCCCTCCTCTCACACATGCTGTACACATAGTTGTTCTCTGTCCCTCTTGGTCTGAAAAGGGGAAACATTAGAAATCCGTAATTCTTGACCAGTGAAACAAACCAAAACCCCCTTACATCTCTGAGTTTTTGAAGATTTTGGCCTCTGGCCTTCCCTCCAGTGGGCTCCATTCTCTCTTCTTTCCCCAAAGCTCTCCTTTCCTTGGACCTGAACGCCCAGAATGGGATCAGGGTGCTGAAGAGGGATGGGGAGGGGGGCGGTGAGGGCCATGGAGGGCTGACCCCTGGGCCGGCGCCCCTAGCTCCAGCGGTCTGGGTCCCTGTTGCTGCTCCACTCAGAGCTGCTCCAGCCTCACTGGGAAGCCGAGGGCTGGAGCTTTTATTGAAGTTGGGTTGAGCAGAGGGGAAAGGCTGCCGGTTGGGGGGGTGGGCGGGGGTGCGGGGAGGACGCAGCCCAGGTTCACGGGGAGGACACAGCATTTTCTCTCCCATCGCCTTTATATTCGGCAGCGCCTCTGACCTCTCCCCCACCCCCATCTCCGACCCTCCCAAACCAGCCCTCGCTCAGCCCCTGATCTCCAGATTAGGATGCCACTGCTTTTGTAGGGCTGGAGATTTCTTGCCCAGAGTAATGGGAGAGGCAAGGCGCATGAATGGCTGCCAGCGCATTGTAGCTCTCTCTCCAATGGCTAAGTTAAAAGAAGACGGGGTGGAAGCGGCAGCGCCAACCTTCCAAGGTCCTTCTCTCCAAGCACCAGGAGATCCCCACAGGTCCAAAATCCCCTTGACATGTAAGTAGTTAGCACTCGATCTGCTCAGGGCAAAGAGTACAGCACTTTCCACTCTCTCTGTTTGCCATTCAGTTTTTAGCTCAACTCCCGATCTTGGGGAGTGAAGGCGGGAAGTCCAAGCCTGAACGGAGCGCTTCCGCTTGGGGAAAGTGGAGTTTCCTTGCCGAGTCGCGTACCTAGGGAGTGAAGAAACTTCGTTCCAAAAGGAGAAGGTGGGAGGGAAAGTGAGCCTGGGGTGGGGGAAGGACTGGGGAACTTTACTGCTCCGAGGGCCTCTCTGCTGCTGCTTGCATGAAGTTTCCTACAAAGTTTTCTCTGCAATCTGTGCATCAGCTTCTTTTTTTTTCTTCCATGCGTGGAGTTAGCGGATTGCAGTGCAGAGCCGCCTTCTGCTGTGAGATGGATGTGTATGTGTGTGTGTTTGGAGGAGTGGTAGGGAAGATAAAACAAGGGGTTCTCAGAGCTTGGGGACCAGGGTACTCTCTTCTAGGCACCATTTGTCTGCTTGTCCAAATGATTAGGGGAGACGGACTCCGAAGGGAGCCCTTGAGATGGAGGGTGCTCTCATGGGAGGAGCAGCGTGCGGGTGCAATTCCACCATCTTTTCCTCTGCTTTTTGCCCAGTCCTGGGGGAGTACGGTATTGCCCTCACAAAGCTACTTCTGGTGGTTTTCCACAGCTTCTATCTGGTACCCCAGCTTCAAAGAGCTTATTCTAAGAGACCCTTTCCAGGCTTGGAAAAAGAGACAGAGGATTCCCCCAACATCAGTGGCCACCAGAGCAGAGGAGATATTTATTACCTCTCTGGGTATCATTATCTAAGAATACAATTTTATGAACTTCCTAATCTGTTAGCTTGATTTATCTGATGGGCAGAAGCCCAAAATAAACATTTGGGGGATCTGGTAGGAAAAAAAAAAGAGTCTTTGCCTCTGACCAATCTTTCTGATAGAACTGATCACTCCCTACCAACTTGGCCTGCTTCTGCTGCACCCCACATAGCTAGCCCCATTTTAATTTTTCTCTGCAGAGCCTGGCTGTTTGGGATATCGGAGTTTTAGCTGCCTCTTGGGCATTAAAAATGGTAGGGCATGCTGTGTGAACCAGAGACCTGAAGGGGTCCCCTAAGCCACCTTAAAATCTGTGTAGCTCCAGGAGCTCAGATCCCTTTTGGATTTGATAGCAGGGAGAAACCAAGGTCTGCTCATCTGCCCTCTAGGTCAAGGAGCCCCTTCTCAGACCTGGCTCAGTCTCCACTCCTCAAGATTTGTCTTCTCTTCTGTCTGGCATCAGCTCTGTAGCTTTTTTTTTTTTTTTTTTTTAAGGGTCCATCCAGAAACGGAGCCTAGATCCATGCAAACAGGGTCAAGGGCCTCTGCAGGTCCATCTTCCTGCCTCCCGGTTCCTGCAGACCCAGCTAGCTGATAAATTGGGAAGCAGGGAAGACAAGGATGGGTAGGGAAGGTCTCCCATGTCAGGGTGAATAGGGTTACAGAGTCTAATAAATGGAAAGAACTATTTAAAATTTCCAGTCCCCATCAGCAATTGCCAGATTTCCTAAAATGTAGGGTTCTCGAGGGTCTGTTCTGCCAGCCGTGATGGGTATGGGTCAAACCCAAAGAAGTGTCACCTCTGCTCACTCCTCCTTTCTGACCCTCTCTTCCCACTTCCAGAATCAGAGAGGGCAGTATATTTGAACTTCCGGGGGAGAAGCCTTAACACGGAGGAGCTTGCGGGAGGCACTGCCAAACAGTCCGACCCTCGATCCCCGCTGCCTGCCTCTGGCCTCCCAGGCAGCCTGTGCGAGAGTGGGGCACAGAGAGCGGCTGCCGCCACCGGGGGTCCCAGCTCCCTTCTGCAGGGACCGGGGTCCTGAGGATGGCGAAACGGGGCCGGCCGGGCAAACGTGAGGTGCGAGTGGCCCGCAGCGGCCCGGCGCCCCCTCCGGGTTCCACTCCACGGCCGCCCCGGGCGCCGGGCGCCGTGTCGCCTTAGGCTGGGTCATGACCCCGGGGGCTCGGACTGTGGACAATAGGGCTCTGGGCAGGGGCCTCGGGCTGCCTGGCCGGTGGAGCGGGTTCACTGCGCGGTGAACTCCGCTCCACCTCCAGGGTCTCGCCCTTTAAGAGCCCAGGCTCCCCCTTTTCTCCCCTCATTTGGTCTTCTTTTTTTTTTTTTTTTTGGTGGAAAATTGAGCACACTCTCAGTTGCTCCTCGACCCACCGACCAATACCCCACAGTTACCACCACCGAATAAGCTTTCATTTTCTCTAGAAATGAATGCATACTTTTCTCCCAGTGACAAGGGTGGGGAAGTGGGACCCTCTCAAGATTTTTGGTGGATGCGTAGAGAGAAGGATCCCAGGTCGTCAAACCAGCAAATGGTCTCCTCCATCACAGCAATTCCAGGCCATGAATGGGTCCTCCCCGCACCTCCACCCCAACCCACAGGAAGAATTGCTTCCTTCTTCCCCTGGCCTTTGTCTCTGGGCACCAGATTAGGATTAGGGCTCTTATAAAAGGGGGAATTCGCTCTTAAATCTGACGGGGAAGGGACAGAGCTGGGTGATCCACGGAGGGGGTGTGTGTGGGTGCAGAGGGAGTAACTTGGGAGATATCCCCCAACCGGCTTTATCCCCCCTCCCTGACCTCTCCCCATCTCTTTGATTGTCTGGCTCTTGTTTGTGTCTCTGTCCCTTTGGTCAGTTGCACGGTGTTTGTAACTTGGCACGTGTGGAGTCCTTCCTCTCAGCTAGAATAGACCTTGAAAAATATGGTTGCAGAATAGCGGTTGGGTCTAGCTGGAGGCGAAAAAGGAAGGCAGTTTGGTGAGAGGAAAAAATGGGGGAGGTATGGAATATTCCCCATGTGCATTCGCTCCTGTCTTTCCCCAGCTTCCCACCTCAAGCCCTGTCTTGCCTGAGCAAGCTCAAAGGTCAGATGGAGAGATGCCCTCCCTCCCACTCGGAAACCTTTCTTCCTGGACTCTGTCTCTCTGCCGATTTCGACCCATTTTGCAATGTGACTGCCTGCAGCCCTGCTTGTTGTTGCTCCGCTGTTTCAAGGGCTCTGCCTGGCATCTCTACTGCTTTCTGTGCTCCGGGTGTCCTCACAGCCCTGCTCCTCTGCCCCTCGCATCGTGCAGCAGTCAGCCCCAGGGCTCCCCGTAGAACTCCCTTCCAACTGAGAAAGCAGAGAAGAGGAACCAAAAGGTGGGTGGGGGAGGGGGAGGGCCGCAATCTGAAGGGACAGCTGAGGTTCAAAGGTTCCTGGCCGAGCCTCCAGTCCACGCCACCTCAGGGGCCGATCTGACCGCTCCAGAGCCAGCAGCAAATAGAGCGAGGTTTTACAGCCTGGGCAGATGTCAGCCTAGCCAGCTCACTCGGATTCCCCTTTATCTCCTTCACCAAAGAGGCTCCAATCCCCACTATATCTTTGTTCTCTTTCCTTTCCCCCCACCTCCCCCTCCTCTTCCTCCGTTTGATCCTGCCTTTCCCCCTCAAATTATTTCTTTAGATCTGGAAGCATCTGTTCCTGCCTGCCCTTCCCCCCAACACCCTCCTGTCCTCCTTTTCCTCCTCCCTCCACTTTTGGGAGTCAAAGAAGCCCCCAAATGGAGGGCCTCTGGCTTCTAGCTGGCTCTGCTACCCCAGGGCCCAGAGACCCGTGAGGCCAAACCTTGAGAAGCTTCCCCCACCCCCAGTCACTTGCATCTCACCCTCCCAGCTGGAGAGGGCCCTGGAATGGCGTAGTCTGAGTCCTTCCCCCAGGGACCAGGCCCCTCTCTCGCTGGGACAGCTACCCATTAAATGCAGGTAAAAGCAAGGTGTCTGAAATCGAAGAGTTTGGTGCAGGTTTTTAAAATAATTGCCCCAGTTCCCCGGGGGCTGTTTTGGGCTCCAGAGTTTGAACGTATCTTGATATCCTGACCACAGAGGGGAGGTGGCCTTTTCTAACCTCTCTGCCTGGTCATTCTTTGTCATCCTCTTCTGTCCCTTCTTTTGATGGCAGACTCATTTTCCGAGCCGTTAGAATGCCCCTCAAGAGCTCCCAGAATTCCATAACCCAAACTGAGGAGACCAAGATGGGGTCCACCCTGTGCACCTCTTTTCTCTGTCTTCCAAAAAAGAAAAATAGAAGAGAAACAATGACTCCCTTACATCCTCCACCACTCATATGCAGGACTATTTGGTCTCTTATGGAGAGCATGGTAAACCCAGTCAGGGTAAACAATAGACTGTCTTTTCCTCTCTTTGTCAATCCAGTTGGGTCTCAGTCCAGATAATTCAGGCCAAGACTCTTGAACTCTGCCTGGGAGACCTGTCTTTAGCAAGAAGCCACTTTGTATCCCAGAGCGCCCGACTGGAATAATCCCAAGGTCCTTGCCCTAGCGCACACGGTCGAAAGCCGGTAGAAGAGCATAAGTCCCCTCCTCCCTTCCTTCCCTCCAGCTCCATCCTGAGATGTAGCCCTGCCTGGCATCCTGCTTCCTCCTCTGTCCTTGAAGACCAGTGGTTGGCCAAGAGCCCCAGATTCATGCTCCCCATGGCTTGCCACTCAGTTTCCATGGCAATGAGAGGCAACTGAACTATTTCCCCCTGTCCCTCAACTGGTTGGATAGACCTATACCAGCCAGGGTGTTCTCTGGGGGAACTTGACCCAAGCAAGATACAGGAGGTGGGAGTGTGTATTTTGTTATGGAATTTTTGCTAATTAGGATGAAAGAGGAAAGCCTGGGAAGTGAGTCCCTCCCTCCAGCCTGTCATTTCACACAGTCCTTTCTCTCAGCACACGTGAGACACACCCTCAAAACACGCCTGACAGATTCATGCTAGGACCTCAACACATTCGTTTCTTCTGTTCCTGCACGCGTGGGTAGGTGACTTTGTGGAAGGTGCGTGTGTGTGTGTGCGCGCGTGTGTGTAAAGGTGATTCGTGACAGACAATGACATCCCATCTAGAGCGCCTGTGAAGGAGATTCTTTGACTTATCCCTGGTAACAGAGGCTTTTGCTGTCCCCTCTTCCCCACACACTGCTCAGATAGGCTTACTCCTTTACTGAAGACCGTGTGGCCTGAGGTCTCACCCTTGATCCTGCAACATGGCTCCTTAGGTCTCGGGTGGAGTCAGAGGTCTTAGGACATCTGGTTTCTCACTAAATACCTTCCCTTCTTCAAAGTTAAATCAAAACCACAAACATTTATCTCACCCTCCAGGCTGCACTACTCTGCCCATAGGCAGGACCTGGGAGACCACCGCCACACAGACAGCTGCAACTGCAGAATAGCTCTCTCCTGGGGTTGCTAACTGCCTCACGGCAGCGTCGGGGTAGTAAGTGGGTTAATGTATGAAAAGCACTTCGATGAATGCCTGGCGTATAGTGAGCTTTCAATAAGTGCTATTCTCCTCTTCCTCCTCCTTCCTATGATTATGATTATTATTATTAACAGTGATAACAAACATTTTCTTAAGTGCTTACTATAGAGCAGGCACTGTGCTAAATGTGTTACCTCACTCGAGCCTCACAACACCGTAAGGAGGCTGTTGTATTCCCGGTCTACACAGGAGGAAGCCGAGGGAGGCCTGGGAGGCTATCTGGGTCAGACTTGCTGGACTTCTGGAGTGGGTGCTCTGAACTCGTCCAGTTCCTTGCTCGTGATGGGCAGGGGCACCGGCCGTCAGGGTGGCATGAGTTTGGCAGGGAGCACTGGTGAAGGGCAACGCCAGCCCGAGCACAGCCAGGGCCTATGGAACCTGGCTTTTGCCACTTGGCTTGTTTTGGCAGGTTCTTGTCATTAACGACAGGCCCTAACCCAGTGGTTCTCAGCGTTTTGGGCCCTTACACTCTTGCACTCTTTATACTCTTAAAAATTATTAAAATCTCAAGGAGATTTTATTTTATTTTAATTTTTTTAATGTTTATCCAGCTTTGAGAGACAGAGCATGAGCGGGGGAGGGGCAGAGAGAAAGGAGACATAGCATCCGAAGAAGGCTCCAGGCTCTGAGCTGCCAGCACAGAGCCTGATGTGGGGCTTGAACCCACGAACCGCGAGATCATGCATGACCTGAGGCGAAGTCAGGCGCTTAATTGACTGGGCCACCCAGGCACCCCTAGGCAAATCTCTTTAATGTCTGCCTGAATAGACAAATGGATTCTCACGCCTGTGTCCGCATTCAATTTGCTGCAATACATTGTTTTGGCTGAAGTATATGAAGTACATAGGCTCACACAGATAGGTAGTTGAAAGAGGAAGGACCTCTCTCAGAGCTCCTGAAAGGAGCTTCAAGAGCCCCCAGGGATCCTTGGACCACATTTTAAGAAACACTGATCTAACTGACTGACCTAACCAGCGGAAGCCACTTCGTAACACTTGTACTGGACACCATTTCAGCTTAGTCGTGGCGCTTCTGACTCTAAAACCTATCATCATTTCACTATCCCATGTTATCTCAGGAATGTGTTATCTTAGGCAATTGATTCCATTTTTCTATCCCATAGATTAGATGAACAGATATACATGCGTACACACATACATGCTATGTATGTCATAGATACATATTCATCGTTTTTAGTATGAAAATGTCAGGCAAAATATGAACTTATAGACAAACAATTGCCTTCTTGTGTTTGGCATTGTTTGAGACGGACAGCTTAGCTACAAATATCAGTCTTGTGTTTCAAGAGGAGAAACTAAGCCTTAGAGAATGAGGTGACTTGCTGAAGACCTGTGCTCTGCAAGAGGTGGAGAGTAGACTAGAACTCCTAGACCTGCACTTACCTACTCAGAACTCCCCTCTCTAGAGAAAGGGCTGTATAACGGGTGTACGAAAGGCGGATGTGAGCCATGCACAAACTCTTTGTGCAAGCATATGTGACGGTTGTATTTATCTGAACATACCTGCGTACGAGAGGAGAGAACTATCTCGTGCCTGCGTGCAGAGTTGCAGTTTTGTCAAGAGGTGGAAGACACCAGTCTGACAATGTTTTTTCTTCCTCACCGAACTTTCCATGTGTCTCTGGTCCTGGGCTGGATCCGTCCGTTGTTGGGAACATTTTGTTCTTCCAGGTCCCCCGTTGGATCATTCTCACTGCAGGTATATGAATTGCTCAGATCTTCACAGGAGCACATAGAACAGATGTAACAGTCTGATCCCTTTCTTCCCCTCCCCCCACCCCGAACACCAGTTCTAACGCATCTTTTCAAAATAAGTGATCTACAAGCGTACAGCCATGGAAAGCATAGCCATGTGAACAGTGGTGTGTATATGTCTCTGAAGATGCAGATGCGGAGCCCTTGGGCGTCCGTATGCTTGCCTGGGTCAGCCTCTTGCAAATGTGTAAGCAAGTGGAGTTTTAGTTCTTTCAATAACATGCTAGGTATTTTATTCGCAAATTCTGTATTTCATGGCGGCATGAGGGTCACGTTTATGCAGGATCTAATGAGAAGAACTTTGGGTAGGAAGTCAGGCTGCCTGAATTCTAGTCCGACCTTGCTGCTCCCGGTCACCTTAGGCAAATCCCTTCCCCATCGAGAGCCTTTGCTTCCTCATCCGCATGATTGGGGGGAACCAAGTATAGTCTCAGCTACATCTCTGGATGGGGAATGTAGTGGGAAAACAGTAGATGCCTGAGTGAACATGATTGTTTTTCTGTTATTGAGAAGTCCAAATACAATAGTACAGAAAGCAATATAAGCAGACACTCATTTACCCATCACCTTACTTTAACAATGATCAGCCCATGGCCAGTCTAATTTTATCTAGATCGAAACCCACAACACTACCTCATGTATTTTGAACAAATCTCAGACATCATGTCATTTCTTCTGTGAACAATTCAATGAATATCTCTAAAAGATAAAGCCTTTTTTAAACAACATAACCACAATATCATTCTCATAACCACCTAGACAATTTTTAGTAAAATTAGTTAGCTTTTAAACAGTGGAGAAAGGGCTTTAACAGCTGGCTCCCCTGTACCTCATGCTCAGAGTTGACGAAGATCAAAGGAAAAGGCAGAATGGCCAGGAAAGGATAAAGTCTCCTCGTTTATTCCCATCTTAGAGTCCCAGTTCACCTTTGGACACTACCCTCCACTCATTAGGTCCAGTAAAAAATGGGCTGAGAGGGGACCGTGGAGGTCTAGAACTGGTGGAGGCTGCCAGAAGGGGCCCTGGAAGACATGGCAGACCTCATTTTTGAAGAACATAGTTGTTGAGTCAGAAGGAATCTGAGCAGAGGGCCTGCCTGCCCATCCTCCAGCATCAGATTTCATCCTTGGCTTGCCAAGCACAGACTTCACAATGTCTGAAGTCCCGTGGAGCTACTGATCTCCAGAGATGTGCAGATCTATACATGTAACAGCATCCTCGTACAGAATCCCAAAAGGAGCTAAGGACAGAGGCACAGGCAAATCCATGCACAGGCCATGTCCAAACACATACCGACGCTCAGAGACAGATGCAAATGTCCAAGTACATATCAGTGGACTTAGCCATGTGGGAAAACGCAGAGACACAAGTCCAAACTCTCAGACATATGTGACTATGCAGGGATACAAAGTCCCGATACAAAAATACAGAAAGTCAAATACAAGAGCCGGGATGCATGCAAATACATGCTGGGTTGCTTTTACTCAGGACCAGTCAACATGGCCAAGGTCCATTCTAGTGGGCTCCTTCCCTCTCATCCCATCAAACAGGTCATGTATCAGCCAAAGCTACAATCTGTGTCATGTTCATGCAGACACGCCCCTGAGATAGGTCATCTCAAAGTCTTCCCACTGCCCCTGACAGCACAAGTTCTCTATCCCCCAGTCCTCTCTCCTCAAAAGACAAGATGGAGAGTACTGTGTGTCCATATGAATGTATATCTCTTGTCCTAAGAAGCCAGCTCAGTAAGAAGGGGGAAGGACAGTGGCCCTGTGCAGATTTTAAGTCAGCTCAGACTGACAAAGGAACATCGCTTTGCCTGCACCGTGCTACAGGTATTGGTTGGACTGATTTTTCACTGAATTGGTTAACCCAGGTGGGTGTGTTGGCATCTTTTAGACATTACTTGAGAGTGCTTTCTCAGGGCCTGAGTGAGGCTGTGTCCATTGTCATTGTCCGGGTTTGACTCTTTTGAGTGAATTTACCAATCCCTTCAAAGAAAAAATCCATTCAAAATTCATTGACCTGCTCAATGGATCAGATGGTGGTTGACTAGGCTTTGCATGGCCACAGAGTGATTCTGAATCAAAAAGGATGGCCATGAGGCATCTGGGTGGCTCAGTTTGTTAAAGTGTCCGACTTCAACTTGCGTCATAATCTCACAGTTTGTGGGTTTGAGCCCCACATCTGGCTCTGTGCTAATAGTGCAGAGCCTGGAGCCTGCTTTGGATTCTCTCTCTCTCTCTCTCTCTCTCCCCCTCTTCTACTTGTGCTCTCTCTCTCTCAAAGAATAAATGAATAAACTTAAGGGGGAAACATGGATAGCCAGAATCCCACAATTTAAAAATAAAATCCATCAGTTAAGCAGAGATAAACCAGTGGGGCTATGTGGCACTAGGTTCACCAAAACCAGTCAACTGACTAAAATATCCTCATTTCAACCAATTTTTTTGTGAGATGCAGCAGCAGCCACAGCATCTGAGTCAGGGGACCCAAATACATTTGCATCAAAAGCTGAATCTATTCTGGCATTTTGGCTGGGGAACGGGTTGTGTACGTAGTGACTGTACAATCTTGGAAATATAATGTGGTGATGCCTTATTTATAAGGGCTGTGGGTGTGACTGGATGACGACATGTATCTGGAACTGCGCCCACTTACAACCAACATCAGCGATGGGAATGCAAACATAGTGTAAGTGGGGCTTTCCCTTTATGTGGAATCACAAGATGTTAGGTATCAAGGGGACCTTTGGGCTCATGTGGAAACTGAGGCTTGGAAAGTTTTAAATGTCTGAGATCACCCAGCAAATCAATGGCTGAGACATACTTAGACACTGATTAGTTTGCTAGCATTGCCAGAATAGTAGCACGCGCCAGGTGGCTTAAACAATAGCATTTTATTTGTTTGGTTGGTTTTTTGGAGTTCTTGAGGTTAAGGAGTCCAAGATCACGGTGTTGGCAGGGTTGATTTCTTTTGGGGTCTCTCTCCTTGGCTTGCAGACGGTCTTTTTTACGTGGTCTTGGCTTCCCATGATCTTTCCTCTATGTCTGTGTCCTAATTTCTTCTTAGAAGTGCACCTGAAATACTAGATTGGGATCCACCCATATGACCTCATTTTACCTTAATTACCTCTTTAAAGGCCCTGCCTCCAAACATAGTCACACTCCGTGGTACTGGGGGTTAGAATGCCAACCTATGAATTTGGAGAGGAACATAATTGAGCCTGTAACAGACACCAAGATTCTGGACTCCCTGGCCAGTGCTGCTGTGCCCACATGAGACTGATAAGGGATCTGGTGGATTTTGTTCCTGAATTGGTTCAATTTTGTGTGGTTTCTCAAGGATGCGGAAGTTGTGTAGGAGCAATGTGAGATTTACAAATGTTTCACAGGGCCAAGGCCCAATGGGAAACTGAGGGAGCACTGCCTGAGGAATCTAAGATTAGACAGACCACCAAATACTGGGAAAAGTAAGCAGAATCTTTAGACGAGAAGGGACCCTGTGAGGTTCCCTGGACTATATGGGGGAGAGGGGATGAGAATTTACCTGGGGAAGTCAGAGATCGAAGTTGTCAGAAGACTCTCCTGACTGGCAAGTTCTTTCTTCTGTAGAATCAGCACTCTTCCTGCTCTTTAAACTCAACGCCCTTCCCTTGCCGTCTGTCCTTGGGATTGGACAATGAGACAGTTTCTTTCCTTTGGAGCTTTAAGACGGCTCCGACAGCATATTAAGGAAACTTCTCTATTCAGAGCAGCCTCTTTCCTCACATGAGGCTGGTGGGAGGTGGGGGGAGGATCGGAGGCCAAAACGTTGTGTTTACCCATTTGCTCTCTGCCTGAGCCCTTCAGCCCCTCTGCAGGCCCTGGCAAGCTCTGGGGAGTGGGGCAGAAACAAGGGGAGCAGAGAGACCCTCTAACCTCACAGAAATCACAGGTGGGCTCTAGTGGGATCATGGGGTATGGTGTGGGTATGCTGAAGCCTGTGCCCCAAAGCGGCGGCCCTCGGGCAGGAGGGCTCCATCATTATGGTGGTTGTTGGTGCCTCTGCTCTCCGCCATGGGAAGGAAGCTTGGATCCTGGGGTTTAGGGGGAGCGATGAGAAAAGTATTCAGCTGAAGTGCAAAGAAAGCCTGATGCAGCATGGCTTAGAGATCCAATTACCTGGGTTCTGGTGTCTGCCTGAGCCTCAGTTTCTCTTCCTTCACAGTGAAGTGGTTCAGTTAGGACATCACTAAGATCCTTCCAGCTCTGAGCAAAAACTAGAGGATGCTGGGGGGCAGGGAAGGAATACTCTTTGTAGAAAATCAAATGATGGACTATGTGTCTCCGTGAACCAAACCAGGCACAGAAAACTCTCCATCTTCATTCCAGAGTTGGTGGGGGGTAGGGGAGAGGGGGTGTGAGCTGTGGTGTCTCCTCATTTGACAACTCAACCTTTTCCACAGGGCCCCTGCAGGCACACCATGGGGAGCTGGGTCCCTTAGGGACCCTGCCCCCCACCCCCCACCCAGGGGAGTGAGGCAAAGGCAGGATGGGGCAAGACAATGGCAGGGTATCTGCCTGGTGCTAGCCATCAGGTAAAAGCAGAGAAATCAGCCTCCCGTCTGCTTAGTTTCAAATATCAGAATAAGGGATCCAATTTTATAGCTTTCATCTGAAGTTAATGGATAATGAGATGCAGGATCAGCCTTATGCACTGATGCAGTTTAAAGCCCCTGGGAAGTCTCTGTTTCCCCCTCCCCAATTATCTTGCCACTGAAATGCCGTGAGCTCCACCATTAGAGCGCGCGGTGTTAAGTGTAGTCCTCTGCAGATCACATCCTTTCAAATACAAAAGCACCGCTGGGATAGTTTATCAAACAAGGATAGAACCAGAAAAGCAGTGCTTGGGGCTGGGGGCGGGGGTGGGGGATGCTCAGGGAGTGAGGGGTTCTGAAGATTAATCTCTAGATACTTCTCCATTTCACATTGGCTGACCCTGATGAAAAAGTGAAAAAGTGGCTGCCTGGGGAAGTGGAAAGTCAAGGGGTCCCCTAGAACCCAGAGGCCTCAACTATGGGAAAAGGGTGGACTCCAAGTGGCTAGGGTAGTCATTATGCCGAGAAATCACAGGGGCTGCCAGTAAAACTGAATTCAGAGAGATAAAGATGCTAATAGTGTACATGCATTTGGATTGGCCACTGTAGAAGCCAGTGTACGAGCGGGCCCCCTCTGTATGTCCATAGGACGTAAAACTATTTTTTAAAATCCGTTTCATTTTCATGATTATCTACTGTTTATCTAACCCAGGAGGCTTGACTTGGAAGTGTTAAGACACAGCAGATGGGGAAATCTGGTTCAAACCTGGCTACGTGACCTTGGGCAGGTGACTTAACCTTTCTGAGATTACATTTCCTCATCAAATGTAGTATAAAGCACCTGGCCTATAGTCATCTTCTCTAAATGGAAGCGATTATAATTATGAGTATTGAGGGGGCTTCAAGACACTATCCACAAATTGGAACTACGTCATGGAATGAATGACCACCATGTTCAGAACAAATCAGAAGCTCACATCCTGACAATTTGTGCTGAATGTTCTTTTCAGCTGGATGAATCCAGTTTCTTCCCAACTGAACTTTCTCTCTCAAGATCTGTAATCAGTAATATTACTTTATCAGTAATAAAGATGCAGAGAGAGTTCTGGATTCCTCTAAGCAGCCTGGAAACCTTGGATTTGGGGCAAGGCTAGTCTTATCCACAGAGAGGATGGACGGCTGCCTCCATGATAGGGACTTAAAACAAGCAGAAGCTACCCTCACACAAATGTCTATCATGCCACCTGCCATGGGTCTGAAATCCCATCATTATGGCTATTTCCTTCCATCTGGGCAGCGGCTCCTGGAGGTGCTCCAAAAAGCACGCCGTTTCCCAAGAGAATGTACATGTCAACACTGGTGGGGCCTCCTAATCTGGTCATCTGATTGTGACCCAGTAGAGAGTAGACTGGGACTCGGACAAGAGCGTTTTGATAGAACTGGGGATACGAAAGGGCTGACAGCGGAAATTACAGGCAGCAGAAAGGCATGAAGGCTATATAAAGAGGAAAAGACACCAAATGGGCTAGGGGACCCGTCAAAAAGGTCAACTCTGCCGCCTATGGCTTAGACAGCTAAGAAGTAGATTCAATCCTAACTCTTCCAGTTCATCTTTATACTGAGTCTACCGGTTTTTTGCATCCTCTAGTCTAGGCTTGCTTCTTCCCGGGTGCAACTGTGTACTTGGGCAGAGAGGTGGAGGCTGACCTCAGTGTCTGGGTAGTCTGGGCAGCGACACCCGGCATCTCAGGGACGGGCCAAGCAGCTCCATCTGTGACCAAGACTCTCATGACATTGGCTCTAGTTCTCCAGTCTGGGCTGGGGCTGGGGAAACGAGCAACAAGAAGTGTGCCCTGCGGATCCCTGGGACTCCAGGCTTTTGATGTGGTCCAAGAGACTACTCAGAGTCTGCCATCCAAAAACATGTGTCTGGCTTGTGTTTTCGGTATAATCTCTGAGCAGATATGAATTTGTATTTGAAGCAGAAACAAATGAGTATTTTCTTACTTTTTTTTTTAACGTTTTATTTATTTCTAGGAGAGAGAGAGAGAGAGACAGCGTGAGCAGGGGAGGGTCAGAGAGAGAGAGGGAGTCACAGACTGAAACAGGCTCCAGGCTCTGAGCTGGCAGTCAGCACAGAGCCCGACGCGGGGCTCGAACCCACGAACCGCGAGATCATGACCTAAGCGAAAGTCGGACGCTTAACCGACTAAGCCACCTAGGCGCCCCAACGAATGAGTATTTTAAAAAGTATAGCCATCATCATGATTATTCGCTCAGGAGAAAATGTGCATGTGAATATGTATGCATATACAAGCATATATATGCACATATTCATACATATGAACATATCCCCTTCCCTCCCCTCCCCTGCCTTCCCCTCTGCCTTCCTTCCCTCCTCTCCCCTTCCCTTCCCTTCCCTTTATTCTTTTCTCAATGCCAAAAGAGACCAGTGGGATAGGTGGGCCCGGCATCTCTGAGGTCTGGCCTGAACAGTCTGAAAGCCCCCGGTACGGTTGTTACATTTGCAGGACCAGCCATTCTCCTACACTTGACTCAGATGATCTGGTATCATGCAGGCACCCATCCCCTCTCTACCCCAGTCTGCCTCTAAACCCAAAGGAGCAATCAGAGAAGTAAGAATCCGGGTCCCCTCACATCATCCTAAACATTGCTGTGAGTCTCGGGGAACAATATTAAGACCTAGAACTCTCTGGGGCTCAGCCACTCTCCTCCCCAACCTTTCCTCCCTCAAATTATGGGGAAAATTCCCTTAACAAGGATGGGAAGAACTGGGAATGGGAGAGGCGAATTGGAAAGGGGAGACTGTGTTAAATGGGTGTAGACAGGGGAGGGGTTGTGTAAGTGCTCCATCTCGGAGAGGGGCACTCTGTGGATGGGAGGAGGAGGAGGAGGAGGAGGAGGAGGAGGAGCCAGAGGGTGGTAATTAGCTTATTATTGTTTCCCCTGGGTGTTGTGAGAATTCCTTAGGAGACACTTGTAAAAAAGCAGAGGGAAGACAGTAAATACACATCTAATGATATGCTAAATAAATTATTATTGTTATTATTATGACTATTATCATAGCAATTGCAACTTGGCTCCTTGCATCCAAGTTTCCACTAGAGATGGGAATTAGTCCCCTTACAGCCAGGCCTCCATGCTGTCAATATGCCCTCAGGATCCCTCCCCCCCCCCCCGCCCCACCCCCCACTCCCAGAGATGAGTGGAGTAGTAGGGCGGTGTAGACCAGGCTTCAGTTAATAGCCACTCTCCTGGTTTCTGCAGCAGAGCCGATTGGGAGCTCGGCACACACAAGGCCTGGTGCCCACTCTAGTAAGGGAAAGACGGAAGAGAGCTAAGAACTGCCTGCTCCTACACGGAGGCACTCAGGGAGGGCCAAAGCAGAGGGAGGCAACTGGAGACGGGTCACAAAAAGCAAGGGAGACTCAGTCCCTGAGATCACGGCCACCGTCAACAACACTGTGGGGGTGCACATTTTGGTGGGGAGAGGGCGGATTGTTTTTATCTGCTTCTCAAAGGAGGCTGGGACCCAGAAACAGCCAGGAGCCATTCCAGCCCAGGTAAAGGGACCCAGGACTCTCTAGGATTAATGATGTATGGCCAGGATTTCTCATCTCCTGTCTTTTGGCCACGGACAATCATTGTCTGAAGCCGCAGGTTCTGAGGTTTACAGCAATTGCCAACCCCCCTCCCCCAATCCCCAGCCCGATTCTGACCACAGTCCAGGCACCTGCCCAGAGTCCTGCTTAGGCAAATATATGTAAATGGTGGCCCCTCCGTTCTCCCTCTCAGCATTTCTTTTGGGAAAGCACCCACCAGCTCTGTGGGCATTAGATGTTCTGGGGAGGGAAGGGCTGGGTGTCTAGGAGGAAACTGTCAGAGTCTGGGGCTAGAACTGAGGGTCAGGTTTAACTTAGACCCTTCCCTGGACCTTGAACCCTCACCCAGACACAGGGCAGATTGCCCCCAAAGGACTCAGGGAAAAAAGGAATCAACTTTGGGAGAGTCTTCCCTGCTCCAGGCCCTGATGGAAGAGGGAAGGCTGACCTTTCCCTGAAGGCCAAGAGCCTCACTAGACAGAGAAACTGCCGATCTCACCCCATACACTGACGGCGACCTGCCTTCTCCAGACTCTGGCACCTATTCTGCATAGACCAAATCTATAGGGAGTGATGACAACTTTAAAAAGAAGGGTGCCCAGGTGGCTCAGTCAGTTAAGTGTCTGACTCCTGCTTTCAGCTTAGGTCATAAGCCCGCGGTTCATGGGTTCAAGTCCCGCATGGGTTTGTGCTGGTGGCTCTTTGGTGGTGGCACGAAGCTTGCTTGGGGTTCTCTCCCTCTCTGCCCTCCCCCCCAAAATAAATAGATAAACTTTAAAAAAAAAAAGAACTATATGAAACAACCTAATTATGGGATATTACTGAATCAGAAAATTTATGAGTTTTGTAAGTGAAAAAACTTTTTAAAATATTTATTCTGATGCATTTAGTAGTATCCCTGGAGGCTGGCTGAGGCCTTTCCTTCCACCAGGGTGGCTGTCTCGTGCTGATTTATTTTTTGTTTTATTTATGTATTTCTTTTTTTATAAATGTTTATTTATTTTTGAGAGAGAGAGAGGGAGACACAGAATCCGAAGCTGGCTCTGGGCTCTGAACTGTCAGCACAGAGCCAGACGCGGGGCTCAAACCCACGAATTGCAAGATTATGACCTGAGCCGAAGTCGTCAGATGCTCAGTCGACTGAGCCACTCGAGCGCTCCTATTTATGTATTTCTTAATGGACCAAATGGTGGCTTCTCTCTGGGTCCCTCAGGCTGACAGGCAGCTCCTTCCCAGCCCAAGCCTCAGTTCTGGCTTAGTTTTCATATACTTGGGGGCCTGGAGAGCCGGGAGGCTGGAGAGGGGAGCAGAGTCACAGAAGGTGAGACTCTTTCCACCAAAAGCTCTTTCCTTCCAACCATCAGGTTGCCCTGATCACCATTCAGTTCATCTTCACAAGCATGTATCAGGCCACCCCTCTGTGTCAGGCAGCAGATTAGAGTCCTTGTCCTGGAGAAGCTCCAATCCCGTGGGCAGGGGTGTGTGGAGGGTGGCACTTGGCATTTAACCCCATCCCGGGGGGGGGGTCTTCAGTTGCTTGCCAGAATCCTAGAGATCTTGGAAGCCTGACCAGCCACTGATCACAGGGAAACTCCCAGCAAAGAGGTCTGTGACTCCCTGGTTGAAATAAAAAAGAAAGATAGAAAGAACTGTGGCCAGGGGTGGGGGGTAATGTCTTTTCTCCTGGGGTGCTTGGTGGCAGGGGAAGCATTGTGGAGTCTGGGCCCGGCTGGCGCCTGGAAGGAGGCTGGAGGGAGAGCCAGGTAGATGTGAGCAGGAGAAAGGAGGTCTAGAGGTGCCGATCCCTGTTGATCCCTCTTCGATCCCTGTTGATCCCTCTTCGCACACATTAGAGTCAAATTCTCCCCATGAGGCCCAGGGCAGTGCTGGAGGGTATAGCCTTCCGGGTGCCCAGAGGGGAGGGAACCGCAAACTGCGGAGCAACAGAGAAGGAGTGACCCGGTGAGCAGGATTAAGCTTCTGAGGCCTGGGCCTCCAAGAAAGGGGGTTGAGCAAGGCCTCCTGAAACTCCCATCAGAATAAGACCAACATTTGAAAATTCACCCCTCAATCTACCAGACCCCTACCCCACAGCCCCCCAGGGGTACAGGAGGCTCCCCCCCCGCTCCCCCCTGTGAAAGCAAGCTTTATTTGGCCACATTCCCTGGCTTTCCCCACCTCTCCCCAGAGGCAGTGAAAGAGCACCCCTCCTTGTCCTGTCTCTGAATCTCTTCACCTCTGAAGCCTACTTTCTGAGACACTGAAGCTAGGGTTCAAGAGAAATGTGCCAGGAATGCAGAAGCGGCTAGGTGGTAGTTGACCTTCAGTGCATAAAAGCCGACTGACGGCTCCCACCCAGTCTTCCCTTCCACTAGACCCACGCCCATGACCGTCCGCACCCGCCCCTCACAAAACCAGCTACCCATCTTCAGGTGGGTGCCTGGTGTTCACCCCTGTCCTCCCTGAATGTTCCCACCACACCCCGATCACCCTCCGTTTGCCCCCTCTCCTTGGGGCTTCCTGTGTTCTGTTTACCTTTGGTAACTCCATCCCCCCCCCATAAGCAAAAAACTCCGCTAGCTGATTTCCTAGATGGCCAGACCGTGCCTTTCGGTTGGCTCTCTGGAAATATTTCTGTGAACAAGTCTCTCTCGGCCCCGACATATAAATATGTCTGTACAGAGATAGACTGGCCTAAGCCCCAATACACACACATCACGAGGTAATTACACCCTTATATACATACAGATATCTCTACAGAGTTATATTCACACGTGTCTATAACTCTGCAGAGAGATAGCAGCATGTACATATAGGACTATAATTACTTATGTCTATTTTTATAACTATGTAGTTATAAATAGATATGCCTATATATAGTGCTAATAATATAGAAATATCTCCATCGCCATATACGGCTCTAAGTGAATGTTCTAACTACTCTATATCACAATCAATAAGTATATATCTCCTGATACATAATTCTAACGATATACATTTATCTATATAGCTGCTCAGAGATATAAATCTGTCAGGATATCAAATGTCCATAAAACTGGATGGCTGTAAGAGAGTCGTATATTTTCTCATATATAAATCTGCTTCTATAACTATTGTATATGCACAAATACAATAGAAATAATTATATTTTCCTCAAGCATAAATCTGTAAATACAAGCACAGCACATTTAGGTATGGTTAGAGATAGAGCAATATTTTCTAGACATCAGTCTGTCAATAGAGCCACCAGTGCCTCCATACAGGGAGAGTTATGGTGGGGGTTATAAATAAACTCTCCAGATGGGAGCCGATCAGTACAACTAGATGTAAACACGGCTCTAAGCCACCCTTTCTTCTTTTTCCTCTTCTTCGTCAAGATATTCCTGAAGTGAGCAGGTCACCCATGACAGGGTGCAGAGGAGTCTAGCCACTGATATTTGCCGCCCCCCATCCAGGGTTGGAGGGCGCTAGACTTTGGGGGAAGCAAACAGGAGTGGGTGGGGGGTCAGTCCCCGGGGTGGCTGGGCAAGTGGAGAGGCCTAGGGGAGAAAGATGGAGAGTCTGGCTTGAGTCACTTTGCCCCTTCTTAGGTCCCAAATCCTCGCGCCAGGGAGGCCCGGCCAGGCATCCGGGCAGAGAGCGCAGGCTGCCTCCAGCGGAGGCTGGAGAGAAGAGGGCGGCGGACCGGGCTGGGGAGGCCGAGACCGAGAGCGGGTCGCCAGCAGGAGCCCAGGCCCGCTCGGCGCCCCCATCGCCCCGAGCAGCTGCCTGGCCCCGCGGCCGCCTGGAACCGAGATCTGGCCTCTCTCGCTCGCCCCGCGCTCAGCGCTTCGCCCGGTTTCATTTTATTTTGTTAGTATTTTTGTCCGACTGGTTATCGGTATCCTCCGCCTCGTGTGGTGTTCAAATGCAAGGACGCCCCGGGTTCTCTTGCGAATCTTTGTGTGTGCACCGATCTTAAAGAAGTGACTCGGTGGCAAGTGTAGTTCTCCGTCCCTTTCAGACCAGATGGGTCACCCGGCTGTTGAAAAAGAATCAAAACCTCTGAAAAGGTTTGTGACTTAAATCTTTTAAAAGTTCTCACGCGTGTTTGCTATGGTCATCCCCCTCCCCCTTCTTTCCTTTCTCTTTTAAAAAGTTGGCTAATACGTGCTTTTTTTTTTTTTATATTTCCTCTTCGATTTTTTTTCTTTCCCTTTTTGGGGATACAATTGTTTTTTAAAGGGAGGGGTGGTTGGTGGTGGTGGATTTCGTTAGACCCGAAACTGCGGGGCAGCTTTCTCTGCGGCGAGCGCCGTACCCCGGCACATCTGACTCCCCACCACGCGCAATAAATACATTGATAAGATGATCAGAAAATTGTACCTGGAGAAATGAGGCAGATGTGGAAAGATCCGGGATCGCGGTCTTCTCTTCCTTTATGGAAATCCGCTTGCTCCAAGACCGCGATGGAAGGAAAATTCGGCGCGCCTCAACCCCTCCCTTCTCCTTTTTTGTTGTCGTTGCTGTGGTGGTGGTTGTGTTTGTTTGTTTGTTTGTTTGATTGTTTGAAAAGCCCCTGGAAGGGGAACTTTCCCTGGGCCTACCGGAAACCGGCCTTGCTCTCCCCTCTCTCGGGCGAGCGGCCATCAGTGTTTTTCTGCTTCTGTCCATACCCGGCGGCGGGTCCTCCCGGGCACCTCTGTCGCCCGACTGGCCTGGACTCCGGCTCTGGCTATCGCCTCATCCATCTCTGGCCCCTTGCCTGACCCCGTCCACTTGCTCTCCTCCTTAAAACAAGGGCTCCAGAGACCCCAAAGCCACTAATCACCCCCATATGTGGGGTCCCTCCCCTGATCGCACAAAGCAAAAGCCAGAGTAAAAGAGGCAGGAAAGAGTGACCTCCTGGCTCCCCGTCTCCTTCTCTGGCCTGAAGACCTTGTCTGCAGGGGGGGGTGTGTGTGTCCCCAAACCCAGCCCCCCAAGAGCATAGGAAGAAGCTAACATCCTTCCTTCCTTCCTTCCTTCCTTCCTTCCTTCCTTCCTTCCTTCCTTCCCTCCTTCCTTGTCTTCCCCTCAGATGCTGTGATCATGACTCCTTCCTCTGGCCCCTCCTCAAAATATCTCCTCTTGCATTTTATTGTTACCCTGCTAGGGAGGGACTGTTAACTACTGTTTTATTGTTATTTATTATTTAGTGTTATCATGGCTGTTGTTAGAGATTTGTTCACCGGGGTTCAGGGGACAGCAGCCAGGCCCAGAGGGAGGCCTGCTTGTCACACAGGCACTTGTATGCACACACACACACCTAGCCCACTGTGCACACTCACGGGTGTGTGCCCGCAGATGCCTGCTAGACGCAGGCCCCTGCACAGCGATTCACAGGAGGCAGGCGCGCTCCTAGCCCAGCCGCGAACAACACGCTGCCCACGCACACCAGCCGCGTTCAGGGGCACCCCCCCCCAGTCCCAGCCCTAGC
Organism: Proteles cristata cristata; assembly: GCA_017311185.1. NCBI lineage: Eukaryota > Metazoa > Chordata > Mammalia > Carnivora > Hyaenidae > Proteles > Proteles cristata. Next base: position 542,842 of record JAESUZ010002047.1, read on the forward strand.
CCAGTGCCGAAACCCACACACCCCGAGCTTGTAAGGAAAACAAAACACATAAGAACCCACTTGCAGAGATCCCTTCTCTCCCACAACCTGGAGGGGTGAGTCAGGCCTCTGTCTCTTTCCCCCAGTCTCTCTCTCTCTTTCTCTTTTTTTTCTCCTTGTTTACAGCTTCAGAGAGCTCAAGGCCCATAAATCTTGAGGGGCCTAGAGAGCGCAGAGCACATTTGTATGCATCGTTAGGACTCGCTAATACCTAAGCCCATTAACGAGCGTGTATGCGCGTGGTTTCCGGTGTGTATTAACTTATAGTTAAATTCTGGAGGAAAGGGCATTGTGAATCAACATATACCAAATCCATCACCAGCTTTTGTCATATCTTATTAGTCAGCCGTGGGTTTGGGGGAGCTGATTGCCTCGGTTGGGGTGTACCCACCCTCCAAACTTTCTGGAGCAAGTCTGGGGGAAGGCAAAACACCCCTACCCCAGCCCCGGTCATTCAGATGCCACACAGGCTGGTGGCTGCACACCTGAGGGATGGTGGAGGGGCTGGGGACCAGTTAGGGAGGTCATCTCAGCGGCGGCGGCGGCGGCGGACGGTGGCGGGGGCTGGGGGAGGAGGCCCTGTCGGTGGCAGGCCCGGATTTTGCTGGGGCTGCTTGGCCCATGGCCGCGGGTCTGTCTGGTTTCCGCTTTCGGAGAGAGGAGAGAAAAGGCAAGTGGAGTCGCTCAACTTTAATTAAACCGGAGAGAAGACGCGGAGGGAGGAAAAAAACGATCGGAGGAGGAGGAGGAGGAGGAGGAGGAGGAGGGAGGAGGAGGAGGAGGAGGAGGAGGAGGAGGAGGCCGAAGGCCAAGGAAAGGAAGCGAGGCCGGCGGGGTTGGGAAGCCTGGAGATCTCTTGCACGGGGCTGAAAGCTGGGCTTCCCCCCCTACAACCCCCACCACGCCTACCCCGCCCGCACCGAGGTTGATTCTAGCCCTCTTAAAAATAGACAAATACATAACATTTAAAACAAAAGAATTTTTAAGGGAAGGAGGGAAAGGAAAAGAAAGACAAGGTAACGAAAAAGAAAATTCTTTCTAATTATGGCATGTTTCAGCCAGGTGTTCTTGGACCCAATGATTCAGATCCTATTGGAACCCCAAGGATCTGTATAATTGGGCCCGTATAGACAGAGATGAAAGATGCCAGTTCTAGAGAGAAAAGGGGGAGTGGAAGGTCTATCTCTTGGGGTCCCGCAGAAAATGCCAAAGACAAGCTAAATTATTGTGTCCGTGTGGATCCAGTTGCCTACTTGAACACAGCGAGCGGGGCGGGGTGGGGGCGCCGGGCCCTGCGGCCGAGCGGCGAGCGGGCGTCGGGAGAGAGAATGCTTCCCCCCCCGCCCCCCGCCCCCCGCCCGCCTCCCCTGCGCGCGCGCGCGCGAACAGCTCCGGGCCTCCGGGCGGGCGAGGCTCGCGCGGGCCGGGGCTGGGGCCGGGCGGGCCGGGGGCCGCGGCCGGGGCCGGGGGCCGGGGGAGGGGGAGGCGGGGGCGGGCCCTCCCCGGGCGCTGTGAACTTTAGCTGGGCCGCCGCCTGTCAGCCCCAGAAAGCGTTAAAGGTGCAGCAGCCCGCGCCAGCCTCCGCAGCCGCCTTTGTACGCGTGATTTATGACTTCAATCTTGGTTCACCGAGAGTTCACACGGCTTTCGCTGCTGTTGAAGGTTAAAAGATGGTCTTCGCTTGACAAGTGGGACTATTGAAAATTCCTTCTTCTTCGTTTTTTTTTCCTTTTTTTTTTTAAAGAAGCGAGAGCGGAGGCTCAGAAGAGAGAAAATTTGGGGGGAGGGGACAGGAATCGCAGGTGGGGGAAGATGGTAGAGCAGGAAAGTTTGTTCCCCTACTTCAGGATTTTTTTGTTGGCTAGGATTTGGGAATACGTTGGGGAGGCGGGCGGAGAATAGGAGGAGCTAGGGAAGGGGTTTAATGATCTCTGGAGGCCAGAGGAGTGGCGTTTTAAGAGAACGCAAGCCGTGCTTCCACAATTAATTATCTGGGTAATTTGGATCACGCCTAACTGATCCCCCTCTTGAGACCAAAAGTGGGGCCAGGGAAGGAGCTTGGAGTGGAGGGTGGACGTGTGGTCCCCATGGCAGGGTGTCCAGCGGGTGCCCTTTGCTGACCATCCACCTTGGCCGGGAGCAGGTTTTCAAGCACATCCTTGTACCCACGGGTTTGGAAAAGGTCCTTTAGGTCAGCTTGTGCCCACTCCCTTCATCCTGAAATGGAGCCTCACATGCGGATATGATGCAACCGCTGAGGCTGATGGGAACATCATAGATTTGGGATGGGAAACCCTTTCTAATGCCAGATCCTCTTGGCCAGCGGCCACCTGCTCCTTCTTCCTTATAGAATTTTGAAAAAGGTGGTTTCCACAGCAGAGATGGTGGTTAAGGATCTCCGAATGGCCAGAAGATAAGGCCCCTTTGTGGTCTAAGGCAAGGCATTTTTGGAGGAACAAGAATCCTCCTTCTTAGATTCCCCTAGAGAGAGGAGATCTGGAGCTGCAAGGGTCTGAGTGGCCCTCTGAGGTTCCTTTAAGAGATTTAAAAAGTGGGAATTTGGGATTATGGGTGTTGGAAAGGAGAGCGGCAGAGAGCTGGGTCTGGTGGGGGACATGCCTCCTAGGTCCTGGTCAGGCCCCACCACCAAGACTGATGCCATGTAGATGTCTTCTCAGGAGGTCAGAGTCAGCCCCTCAAACCCAGACCCTGGAGCCAACAGTATCCACACTAGATGAGGTGCTCCCTGTTTCTCTTCCCACCTAGAACTGGAAGGCCTCATGAGGGCTCCTAGGCAATCCCCACGAGAAGGAAGGAGAGAGAGGGAGAAGAGCCAGAAAGATGGGACACCCATCTTTATATCAAAAGCACAACAGGCAGCAGGGGACAGAGGGGCCCCAGAAATCCTGAGTCCAGGTTCTAAGGTCGCTTTGGCTGGGATGACCCTCTGGCCTCAGGAAGAACAGGGAGGAAGTGTGGCCCTATGTTTAGAAGCTTGAGGGTGGAGGGGTGGTTAGCTGTGAGGGGGAATCTGCCGAGGAAACTCCTAAATCTCTTCCGTGTTCTGGGTGGAAAGCAGAGGAGTGAACTTAAGGGCCTCTAGAAGTAATGGCTGCAATGAAGTCTCCGTCCCCCCTCTCCAACTGAATTCCTCCCTGGGAAATAATTTCAGCGGGCTTGTGCTTATCTGCAAGTCTGGAATAATTATGAATTATTAATTCATAATTAAGACTGTTGATTGTGGCCATTGCTCTCCAGTGGGCTCATTTATTTCCTTCTCATCTGTGAAGCACAGGGCAGCCCTCTGTTAGCAGCTGCCCTCAGAGCCAGCAAACTGAGGCCTGGTCCTCTGGAAGGAGGCCCTTGAACTCGGCCCCTCTGTGGAATGGTTGCCTCATTACCAGTCGGCTCAGGTGGCACCTCACAGAGGCTTTGCACTCTGTGCACCACCACCTACCCAATGACTTCAGATTTCAAAGTGCTTTGTAGGCTTGCCTCCTAGAAAGGTAGCGTGGAGGCTGTGAATGAGACTCCAATGGGAGAAGCAGGTTGGCCAAGCTCCGTGTGGAGATGGTGGGGGGGGGGGGGAACAGGAGGGGAGGGTGAGGCCTGGTTACGGACACCCAAGTGCAATAACCCAAGTGATACTGGGCTCCCTCAGCCCCCTGGAGACCCCTGCATACACACCCGGCTCCTCTTCCTGGCCTCCCTCTCCTCCTGCCCCGCTCCCTTGAGGCGGCAAAGGCTTCAAGATACTTCATGCTCTTGGACATTTGGGGTGGGGGAGTGGGATCTCCCAGCTGTTTCACATCTGTAAGGGCCCAGAGAGGGAGAAAATTGTATCCTGTGAGATAATTTCCATCCAAACCCCTGCCTGCAGCTCACCTCTCCCTGCACTATTCCCTTCACCCCCTCTCCTCTCCTTCCCTGCCCTCTGAGAATGCTGACTTGGGGGGGGGCGGGTATAGGGGGTGGCAGAGGCAGCTCCCAGAGTCGCATCTAGAGAAAGGCAGAAGGTAGAAAATGAAGGAGGAGGGGTTCACACCTCCAATTTCCCCAGACTTTTACCTCTAGGCCTCAAACCCAGGTCAACACCCCAAGCCCGGGGTCCTCCCTCCGCCTTCCCCCAACTCAGCCTCATGGAGGCAGCGCTTCCCTCAGGCTGTGACTGCTCTAAGAACTTTGCCCTGAGAACACCGCCACCTTTCCGAGGACATGGGGGGATCCATACCCCACGACTCTCTCAGTGCCTGGTCCAGAGGGATCCTGTGGCCCAGCCGGCCTATGGCCATTCCATGCCCCAGTGGAGCAGGCCTTGGGGGCATCCCAACTGCCATCCCAGACCTCAGCTGCTCAGTCCCCCAGCCACTCCGGCATCCTCGGTCTCCCAAGCCAGGAGGCAGGTAGGGAGCCCATCTAGAAACTCCCTGGGAGTTGGCGATCATATTTTAATTTACTGTTTGATGGCGAATAAAGAGACCTTGGGAAAAAGGGAAGGAGCGACTGCGCCTGGCGTCTTCCCCACCAGCCCCTCCTCTGGACATTGGCTTTCTCGATGAAACAGTGTGCTGTTGTTCTTGGACCACCATTCCCCACCATCTCCGTTCGAAGGGTTTGAGTTTCACCCTCCGTTCACCCCCATTAATCACCCCAGCCGCTAAACATCACCCAGCCCCCTCTGGCCCTTTCTCTTCTTCTTGCCCTTAGTATTCATGGCGGGCATTCCTCATCGCTGCCTCACAAAGACCCCTCCTCTGACACGAGGTCCCTCCCCCTCTCTGGCTACCAAGTCCTCGGTGGGCACTACTCACCTTTCCCCACATTCAGACTGCCAGCTCCCCGCTCCTGACCCCCTTGTTCCCATTTTCTGTTTTCTCCGCTGCCACTGCCCCCTTCCCTCGCCACACCTTCCTCCTGGTCCCTCCTGTCATCCCCACACACTCCGGCCCCTCCCCCCACAGCCTTCCGAGCTCCAACCACACGCCCCCTTCTTGCCTTTCCCTTCCCCAAGATGGTCCCCAGGGCCCTGCCCATACTAGCTTCGAAGCCCTTCTGGCACTGAGAATATGGGAGGCTGTGCGGCCCGGTGGTTAAAGCACAGGCTCTGAATTCAAATCCCAGAGCGGTCACTTGCCGGTTTGTAAAACCCGAGGCAGATGCCTGGACCTCTCTGAGCCATCCATAAAATGGACATACCCACTGACCTCACAGAACTGTTGTGTAGATCAGATTAAATTTTATTTGCATAGATCCGAGCATTCAGCAGGGGCTTGATAAATGGTAGTTATTAATATTAGAAGCTGCTTGTAAGGAGAATAAAGGATGCTCCTCCGACTCCAATAAAAGCCAAAGGGTGTCCCCTCCACCACCTGAAAGGGAGGGGTAAAAATGTACATAGTCCTGTGGGCTGAGCAGGCCCCCCTCACCAGGGAGCATACTCTCCTGTTAGCCCTCAAGGGCTAACCCTTGGAGTCCTGCCCATTGGAGTCCACAGGGGAGCTTTAAAAAATACTGGTGCCTGGGTCCCCCCTTCAGAGATTCTAATTTGTCTGGTCTGGAGTTGTGCCCAAGCATCTGGTTGGAAAAACTCTTCCGGTGATGCTAATGTGCAGCCTGGGGTTGAGGTGTGTGCCCTAGGAGATAGTGTGGGAGGTGAGAGGCTGCCAGCTGAGAGCTCTTCTGAGTGTGGGCATTCTCTCAGCCTCAGCCCGCGTTACCTCAGTGGGGGAAGGTGCCACCTAGGATTGGCTTCTCTGAACACCTCAGAATTTTATTTTATCTATTTATTTTTAATTTTTTAAAGTTTATTTATTTTTGAGAGAGAGTGAGCCAGGGAGGGTCAGAGAGAAAGGGAGACACAGAACCCAAAGCTGGCTCCAGGCTCTGAGCCATCAGCACAGAGCCTGATGCGGGGCTCGAACCCACGAACTGTCAGATTGTGACCCGAGCCGAAGTTGGACACCTAACCAATTGAGCCACCCAGGCGCCCCTAGATACCTCAGAATTTTAGAGACTCTCATCTTTTTCATTTCCTACCATCTCTAGGATTTTGAAAAGGGCCACCTCAAGAGGACACAGGGGGATGGGCAGATTGACCTCGTAAAGGCCCCTCTCTCCTCAGAGAAGCATCCGGTCCCAGACCACCAGTGACAGAGGTGGAGGCAGCGAGTAGGAGAATTTGTAGTTCCGTAGTAAATGGAATTTCTACCTGGTTGCTACAATAATAGGCCAAGCAATTAGGATACAAGTTTCCAGGATCTTTTCCTATATTTCCAAAAAGATAAATCACCCCCAGGAACAGAATCTGCATATTGTAATTAACTGATAAATATTTCATGCCTGGCTCAAACTTTCTCCTCTTCTATTTAATGGCCATAAACTTGAGCACAGAGGGATCAAGGGAGTGAGGAGAGGGAGGGAAGGGAGGTTCCCCATTGGCTTTGGGGGAGGGAGAACATGTCTCCACTCCTTCTCTATTTACTTTCTTCCTATTCCTTTAAGGAAACATTGCTCACCTGGAGAAAATGGGGTGGCAGGTGGGAGAGGGTGTGGCCGGTGTGGTTGGCCGCTTCCCCGACCGCCCCCAAGGGAGGCCAGTTTCTGGTGACCCCTGGGGTCAGCGGGGGCAGCAGGCTTGGGAGTCCAAGGGCCCACTCTTTGAATGTAAGCTCCCCTTTGCCATTTATTAACCGGTTGGCTTTAGGCCATTTACTTCACTTATCTGAAACTCAGTTTCTTCATCTGTGAAACAGGCGGAGCAATCTTTTCCTGGTAGGGTTTCCTGTGCCCAGCACGTTTTCAAGTTCTGGCTATTATTATCAGCATGAACAATTTACAATAAACAGTCACCTCCCCCCCCGCAGCATCGCACCCCTTCCTTTGCCCTGCTCCATCCACCCCAGTGTTGAGGGCACTTAAGCAATTAAATACTTACCCTGAAGGCAGTGAATGCCTATCTCATTTAATCACCAGAACCACCCTATGAAAGGAGTATATTATTATCTCTATTTATTGTTTGTGTTATGCAAATGAGGGAGCTGGGGCTTGTAGAATGTGCTGTCTTCCCAGGGTGACCCAGCTGAGTGGCGAGGAGCACAGACTGTCTGGTTTTCCACTGGGGCTCGGCTGTTCAATGAATAGCTGTAGATGCAGCGTAAGCTACTTAAATGGACCAAAGTCTCAGTTTCTACATCTGTAAATTGGAAACGTTCATGGTACCTACTCAGAAGGTCATTGGGAGAGATGCATGTACAGGGACCAGCTCAGTACTGGCACACAGTAGGCGCCCAATAAATAGTAGCCAGCATCTCCATCATCACCATGGTCATCACCAGCACCATTATACCACCAGTGGCACTCATGGTGTTTGGGGTTGTCGGGAGGTCGAGTGTGTGTGAGGGTTCTCCACAGGCCACGGAGCAACTCTCTCATTAACTCCCCCACCCCCCACACACACTTCAGTACCCAGGACTTGGGAAAAAGGACACTAAACCGATTATGACTCCATTTCGGGAATTAAATCAAAACTCAAGACTAACTCAATTTGGTTTCTGACGAGAGAGAAAGGTTAAAGGGAGTGAGGAGGCGTCTGGGTGTGCTCTCAGAATTGTAATTGGTTCTGGATCCTTGCCCCTGGGCCCTCTGCAGGGCCAGCCCCCACCCCCCTTGGGGGACCCCTTGGGGTGGAGGAGCGGAAAGGACTTAGAACTGTGTCACTCGGAAGTGGGTGAGGGGGCTGGGAAATTGTCCGGAGACATTTCCCAAGAAGGATCCTCTCTCCTCGCAGCCCTGAGTCAGCCTAGCCCTGGATGGAAGGGGGAACCCTAGACAGGGTGGGGAATGGGGCTTAGGTAAGTGGGTGGGCCTCAGTAGAGTGGAAGAAGGGTCACCTCCCTGGAGAAATATCCGTGCTGCTCGGCCGCTCTTTAAACACATCTAAGCAACGCTGACTGCCATCTCTTACTTTCAGATCTATTTATTAGACACCCCCAGAACATTATGACACGTGTACGTGCATAAACATATGTTCTGTGTGTGGATATCCACCCAGCTCTCATTCAGGGTGGTACATGAGCCCACATTATTCTAAGCACTGGGAACTAAAAGTGAAAATCAATTTCAACTTAAGGGAGAGGGTAATTTTCCTCCATTATCTTCTCCTTGGCTGTTAACATTCTCCATCCAGGCGCAGAAAGACCCTAATTTCCCATTATGCAGAAGGAGAAACTGAGGCTGGAGACAAGTGAGTAGCTTGGTCGAATCACAGTTGCAGCGGAGGACCCCAGGACGATTTCATAACGGAAACCGAGGTCTCCGAGGGAGAGAGGGCAGGAAAAGACCCCACCTCAGCCCTGACCCGGAGGCCTCAGGCATCCCCAAAGCCGAGTGGGTTGGGGGCCGCGCCGTGGAGGAGGGACTCCCGGACTCGCCAAACAGCCGGGCCTCGGGGCGAGAGCGTCGCCAGGGCGTCCTCATTCCGCGATTACTGTCAGGGGACCATCCATCAGCGCCGCCCGGGACGCTCAGCCCAGACTGCCCGCCGCCCGCCGGGTCTCTCCAGATCGCATTAGCGAGGGGCGAGGGCGCGCTTCGGCACCACTGCGGGCGGGGGGACCTGGGCAGGCCCCAGGCTGCTCTGGGACCCTCCCCTCCTCCCAGCTCCCACAATGGAGTCTAAGGGCGCTGAAGGGGGCGCTAGAACCAGCGATTGGTGGGGCGGAGAACCCCAACACGGGGCTCCAGGGAGGGGGCCGGGGGCCTGCTGGGAGGCATGGCCAGAAGCAGAAAGAGAAACACCTGTAAAGGGGGAGACCGGAGCAAGTTGGCTGGCGCCAGTGAGGAGAGGCACTGAGCAGGGGTGCAGAGAATGGGGATATGTGGGAGAGAAGGGTTTGGCAGGGGAAGGAGAGGATATGCACAGGGAGAGAATTTGGAAAAAAGAAGAGAGCAATCAAACAGGTTGTCGGGAACCTTAGAGATAAGCTAGTGCAGCCCCCTCACATTACACATGGAGAAACTGAGGCCCAAACAGGGGGGAGCCCGGATCCAAGGCTGACTCCAGCTGCTGGCTGGACTAGCTTTTGGCCCCTCCGCTCATTTATTCAGTCAACACATGGATTTTGAATATCTGCACTACGCTGGGCCCCGGGGCTGCCTAAATGATGCAGGACTGTCTCCTGCCTTCCAGACGCTGCAGTCTGTCCTGGGCCGGGGGAAGGGGCCTGACCATCCGGAGCAGCCCCCTCACCCACAGCCAGGAGGGGTTCCAGGAGCCCCTCCTCTTCTGGCCACTCCACCCTCCTTGCCCTCTGCCCTTCTTCGTGCATCCTCAAGGCATGTGCAGCTCCAGGGAATAACCTCTCCACGTGCCACGGGGCTCCCCAGGGGCTGAGACAGGTGCCCAAAAGTTTGGCCAACTTCTTTTGCCTCCCGTGGCCCACAGACTAGACCTGAAAGCAAGGCCCTCATTCCTTGCTCAGCTAGTCTTCTGGGGGTGGGCAGCGCTCCACACTGCAGTGAGATCAAAGCAGGCTGTGGTAGGCAGAACTGACCTTGTACATGAAAGAGTACTTCTGGGTTCCACAGCCTGGAATCATTTTTTGCCGGGACTCTAAACGCCGCTGTCCTTTCCCGAGTGCAGGGCTGGCACCGTCTTCCGGGGAAGGACTTGTTCTCTTCAGTCAGATCTTCCAGTGCCCAGCATGAGGCTTCCTGCAGTTTCGAGAGAACCTTGTCCCTGTCCTGGGGGTTGTGTTCTAGACACAGAGGAGCTGACCTGTCCCTGGTTTCTCCACAGTCCCTGCAACGTTATGGGATCCCCAAATCCTTTGCAACCTTAGATCATCTGCTTCCTCCTGCCTCCGGGAGAGCTGAGTGGTTCCACTCAGCCTCAAGCCTGTTCCCCAACAAACAGGTTGTGTCTCCCTCCTTCCCCACTGTCCCTCGTCATCGCTTTGACTTGACTTGGGATTCTGTCATGACCAAGGTCGAAGCTCTGCATCCTTTCTTTTCAAATTTTTTAAAAATGTTTTATTTATTTCCAGGAGAGAGAGAGAGAGACAGCATGAGCAGGGGAGGGTCAGAGAGAGAGGGAGTCACAGACTGAAGCAGGCTCCAGGCTCTGAGCTGGCAGTCAGCACAGAGCCCGACGTGGGGCTCGAACCCACGAACCGCGAGATCATGACCTAAGCGAAAGTTGGACCCTTAACCGACTAAGCCACCCAGGTGCCCCTCTTTTCAATTTTTAAATGTTTATTTTTGAGATAGAGAGAGACAGAGCATGAGCAGGGAAGGGGCAGAGAGAGGGAAACACAGAATCCCAAGCAGGTTCCAGGCTCTGAGCTGTCAGCACAGAGCCCGATGTGGGGCTAGAACCCACGAACCACGAGATCATGACCTGAGCTGAAGTCGGAAGCTTAACCAACTAAACCACCCAAGCGCCCCTTGGCGCATCTTTTCTACAAACATCCCTCCCTCCCCGTCATACTCGATTGATCTTCAATGGCCAGGCTGGGAGTGGGGACAGCCTCCCTCCAAGAGCTCTGGAAACCTCTTTCCTCTATCTGAAACAAGCTCTCTATTATGCTCTGAGGTTTTGGTGGTTGTTTTAAAGAAGGGACCAGCTTTCATCCACAGTTCAGGTTAGATTTAGAGGGAGGCATATGTGAGGGTTTCCAGTTCCCGAGTCTCAGCCTCTGTGCCAGTCCCCAAGGTGGGGTGAGGCTCCGGAAGGGAGGGAAATGAGCAGACCAGGACATGAGCAGGGATGGGGCCCTGCGAGGTCAAGAGAGGTGGACACTCCTCAAGTTCTAGACTAAAGACCCCTGTTCCAGACAGGCGAATTTCAGCAGTTTTCCTTCCTTCGGGCAAAGTGATCTAGTCCAGTGGAAACGCCTGGGAAAGAGGCTATTTCTGAAGCCCCTGATACTTTCTCCAGAGAAGGATGTCAGGAGCGGTGTTAGAAGCAGGGAGATTGGGAATAGACTGAAGAAAGTCTTCCAAGGGCTGTAGATGAGGAGGTAGAGGGTCCAGCCCAGCAAAACATCCAAGGAAGGAGGCCTTGGCAATGACTCCCTGTGTGTCTGTACTAATTCCGCACACATTGCCTCGTGTGATCCTCAGGGCTGGGTTCAGCACCTGGCACAAAATACATGCTTGTTGTACAAATGGATGAAACGAAGCGCCGTGGGACGAAGGTCACGATCCATGATTATAGATGAAGGAATAGAGGCACAGAAAGGTTAAATGACTTGCTCAAGGTCACATGTCTTGTCAGGGGCAGGGCCAGATGGCAGTGGAGAGCCACTTTGGTGGTCGAGAGAGGTGGAGAGGAGGGAGGCACGAAGGGAGGGAATAAACAATTAGATACACATGGAGGGGAGCAGGAAACAGGAGAGCTCCGTAAAGACACGACCCTCTGAGAAAGATGGCATTTAAGACCATACAGACCATGCACCTTTTAAGATGCCTCTTTGCGGGGCATCTGGATGGCTCAGTTGGTTAAGCATTTGACTTTGGCTCAGGTCATGATCTTGCAGTTTGTGAGTTCGAGCCCTGGGTCATGCTCTGTGCTGACACCTCAGAGCCTGGAGCCTGCTTTGGATTCTGTGTCTCCCTCTCTCTCTGCCCCTCCCCCACTTGTGTTCTGTCTGTCTCTTTCTCTCTCAGAGATCAATAAGCTTTAAAAAAAACACGTAAAGGGGTGCCTGGGTGGCTTAGTCGGTTGGGCGTCTGACTTTCGCTTGGGTCATGATCTCGCGGTTCGTGGGTTCGAGCCCCGCGTCGGGCTCTGTGCTAACTGCCGGCTCGGAGCCTGGAGCCTGTTTCAGTCTGTGGTTCCCTCTCTCTCGGACCCTCCCCTGCTCACTCTGTCTCTCTCTCTCCCAGAAATAAAAAAAAAAAAAAAAAAAAAAAAAAAGGATGTCTCTTTGAAGGGTGATTTGTAGCATATACACAGCCCTGCAAACAACATGGACAGGTCATGGGGGAGAACTGACCATTGAAGACCAGGAGAGAAAGCTGACCCTGCCAACTTTCCAGATTCTGAACACCTGGCTGCAGCCCCTTGCTAGCGTCTAAATGCTGTGTGACATCGGACGAGGCACACCCCTCTCTGGACCTCTAGAGAATGGAGATCCCCGATGAGGAGGAGGGTGCACAGGGGCCAGGAGGGCCGGGTCAGGGTCCTCAGGGTAGCAGTCGCAGGCATTAGGCTCCCACTTTTCTGGATCTATGCTTCGCCATTACTGTGGCTCTTTTGTCCGATTGTAATTTTTTATGTTTTTTGAATAGGAAATACATGCACAGGGTTGAAAACTCAAAAGGCACCAAAAGTGATACGGTGACAACTAAGTCTCCCTCCCATCCTCGGGATTCCCAGGCCACCTGGGTCGTCTCTCCCTTTATCACCACACCAACCACTCTCTCGTATGGGTCTCTGAAGATATTTTCTACCCCTGAAGTTACCACAGAGCTGAGCATGTTGACTGGTGGCGCCCGGGTTACCAAATACTGTCAGTCTCTCCTCGCACGCCAGGGAGCTGGCTGCACTCCCTAGGAGCTGAGAAGCCTTGCAAGTGGCAGGGCAGGCTGGGGACAGGCAGAGGCAGGGCACTGCTCAAGGCTCTGGCCTTCCCCACTGCCATCCCGTGGCCTCGATGGCCCAGAGGGTCCTCGGCATCAGCCCGGCCCGCTCAGGGTTCCCAGCGCACAAGGCTCCACACCTTCCCTCTCCCACCTGTCACACAGTCGGCAAGTCTTTCTTGATGCCTCGCTCCACTTCCTTCTACTTTAGGTGCAGCCCAGGACCTTTCCTTTTGCCCTCAGTGGATGTAGATCATCCGGACAAGATGACTTGGCTCCCTCGCCCGCCCCCCACACCCAGTCTGCCACCCTCTCCCCACCTTGAAGGCCTCTGAATTCCTGGTCTAGCCCTCAATTCCAACCAGGCCATGCTTGCTTGGCACATCCCTTTGGTGTTATTCACCCAAATTACACTTTGGCCGTGGAGTTGAGGAAATCCCAACCTAAAGCCAAGACTTCCGCAGGGGGGAAGCCAGGCCGGTCCCTTCGGCAACTGAATCTCCCTGTTTTTGGTGATGCACTGGCCCAACCTTGCACTTGTGCCGTCGCCTTGATTTCCAGATCCTCACACATGGCCTGTAGTGAGATAAGGCACAAGTTAACCCCACACCTAGGATGGCGTCCCCCTGTCTTCCTCTTCAAACCCTCCCCTGGTTAACCCCATCCTTCATATTTACTCACTAAGCAATTATTATTGAGCACTATTGCAGGTCCTTGGTATGCATCAGTGAACAAAACAGAGAAAGAACCCTGCCTCGGGGCGCCTGGGTAGCTCAGTTGGTTAAGTGTCCAACTTTGGCTCAGGTCATGATCTCATGGTTTGTGGGTTTGAGCCCCGTGTCGGGCTCTGTGCTGACAGCCAGCCCAGAGACTGGAGCCTGCTTCAGATTCTGTATCTCCCTCTCTCTCTGACCCTCCCCTGCTCACGCTGTCTCTCTCTCAGAAATAAATAAAGCATTAAAAAATTAAAAAGAAAGAAAGAAAGACCCCTGCCTCTGTGGAGTTTATATTTTAGTAGGAAAAGAGACAGATAAGATAATAAACAATATATTTATTAAATAGGTAAACTATATTGTATATTAGAAAGTGGTAAGGGGTGGAGCGCCCGGGTGGCTTAGTCGGTTGAGCGTCCGACTTTCGCTTGGGTCATGATGTTGCGGTTCGTGGGTTCGAGCCCTGCGTCGCGCTCTGTGCTGACTGCCAGCTCAGAGCCTGGAGCCTGTTTCAGTCTGTGACTCCCTCTCTCTCTGACCCTCCCCTGCTCACGCTGTCTCTCTCTCTCTCGCCTAGAAATAAATAAAAAATATTAAAAAAAAAAAAAAGAAAGTGGTAAGGGGTATAGGAAAAAACAGATCAAGGGAAGAGGGGTCAGGATGGTGGAGAAGTCCAGGGGCCAGGGGTACCTGGGTGGCTCAGTGGGTTAGGTGTCCGACTTTGGCTCAGGTCACGATCTTGCAGTTTTAGAGTTCGAGCCCCACATTGGGCTCTCTGCTATCACCACCAATCCCACTTCAGATCCTCTGTTCCCCTCTTCTCCTGCCCCTCACCCGCTCGCCCTCTTCCCCTCCTCGCCAGCTCTCACTCTCTGACACATGCTTGCTCTCAAAAATAAATAAACATGAAGGGCACCTGGGTGGCTCAGTTGGTTAAGCATAGGACTTCAGCCCAGGTCATGATCTCGCAGTTCATGGGTTTGAGCTGACAGCTCAGAGCCTGGAGCCTGCTTCGGATTCTGTATCTCCATCTCTTTCTACCCCTCCCCCTGCTCGCACTCTATGTCCCTCTGTCTCAAAAATAAATAAACATTAAAAAAATGTTTAAATAAATAAACATCTAAAAAACCAGGATGGTAGAGAGGTCTGCAATTTCAAACATGGTAGGCAGCAGGCTCTCATTGAGAACATAGATTTGAACAAGGACTTAGAGGTGAAGGGGTAAATAAGCCCCGCAGATATTATAAATAAGGGTATTCCAAGCATAGGGAGCAGCTGTGGCAAAGGTCCTGGGGCAGGTGCATGCTGAGCAAGCGGGTGGAACCTGGAGGCCAGGGTACCTGGAGGGGCGTGCGCAAGGACAGTGGGGGAGGATGACAGCGGCACTGAGGGATGAGATAATGATGCAGGAGCTTAAACGCTGTCTTAAGGACTTTGATCTTCATTCAGTCTTAAGGAAGCCGGGAGGAAAGACATGCTGGGACAAGTTATGGCCTTCTGCATTTTGTACTGGGAATGGTTTGCACAGGGCAGGAGAAGATACAGGGGGCTTGTGGAAAGGTTCCGGCACCAGTCCACGCGAGAGGCAAGTGGCTCGGACCAGGTGGCAGCAGTGGACACGGCAACAAAGGTTCTGGATTTGGTGAGCATTGTCTCTGCCTCGGCTTCCGTCCTTTCGCTCTATTCACTTTGTCTCTTTTTTTCTAGGTTGTGTGTTTTCTCTTTCCTGGACGACTGAGAGCTCTCTGAGAGCGGGGCTTGATTCCTGCCCCCAGGATCTGCCCCGGCACAGCCCCCCCCACCCAGGGGCAGCACCCATTCAAGGGCAGATGGCCCAGGGCTGACAGGCCGGGCAGCCTGGCAGCCCGCCCCGGTCCCAGGCTCCCTGAGCCGAGGGGAGGAGGCTGCTGTCTTTAAAGAGGATGTGATGGACAGTTATTGAAGGCACTCAGCTGGGGGCTCTACTCTAGTCTTAATCTGAGCCGCCCTCAAGGAAATCATAACCAGCTCTTAAAAACATGTTAAGACCAAAGCTGGTGTGTGTGTTTGAGCAGAGCTTCAGACAGCTACTTAACACTGGGGGCCTCCAGGCCTTTGATTCTTCTAGCCCTCGCCTTGCCCTCTCCCCCCAGCTGCCTGGTGTTTATCGGCCAAGACATTGTTTAAATCACACTCGCTTCCTATAAACATTTCACTTGAAATGCCATCCGCTGCGCCAGAAATTCATCCATCACCAGCTCGGGGGTGTACTCGCGGAGCCTCGGGGCGACGGCTCCCCATCTCTCTCTCCTGTCCCCCATCATCCCCTCCTCCCCTGACCCACAGGCTCAGGTTTCACACTGTAAGAACAACTTCCACTCGGTGTAACAGGGCACTTAGTGCCAGGATTATTTATAACAGCCGAGATGGCAACAGGCTGTGGGGAGCGGCCAAGCCCGTGGATGCCTCCTCTTGCAAAGCTCAATAAATGGACCTGGAACGCTGTTTACCACCTGATGTCTCGGCCTCTTGTGTGTTTCCTTCCGGCTCCAGGGGGACATGGAGTTGGGGGAACAGGGTCTGGATCAGGTCGAGGCTGCCCTTGGAGCTTAAGGGCTTTATAAAGCTGGGCACCCCTATTCCGTCTCTCATTTCTGGCCAGGTGCTTCGTCGTGGAAATCAAGAGCAGTTTGGGGGGCTTGCTCTCCAGCAGGGAGCCCGCAACCTCCCCAGGAGAGCTGCCTCAGTCTCCTGACACGGTGGCAGTGCTGGGAGTCAAGCTGAGGAAAGCATGTGAACTGGAATGGGGTTCCAGGTGGCTCCGGGCGCTCTTTTGAGGAAAGGTGTGATTTGGCTCAACTCCGGCTGGAGTAAAGGTAGGAGCTGGATGAATTCATTTCCGGACAGAAAGCTCTCTGACCATCCTCTTCCTCCTCGGTCCTAGCAATTCTCTGGTTGTCCTGATTGGAAGGCTCTGCTGGCTTGGGCCTGGAGGATGGTAACCTGTGTAACAGCTCCCACCCCATCTGACTTAGCGGCCAAGGTCACATTAACAAAACGCACCGTCTGACCTCCTAGTCCTCCCCAAAGGTCTGATCCAACCCTCCCCAGACACGGGGGCACCTCCACCTCCTTCCTGAGTCCACTCACTGCCTGCCAGGCACTTCCTAGGTGAGATCAGGAAGAGCCTTGGTGAGAAACTTCTAGAAGGTAGAGAGGGACCAGGGAGAATCTAAGGCGGGTCAGGCAGGGGAGACTTCTTCATCTTTGGGGGTCAAGTAGTGCTCCCTATACAAGCCAAATGAAGAAAAAAAGTTCTAAGGGGAACATATGACTCCATAAAATAAAGGGACATAATTGGGAGCGATATCTAATTTATCTATTGAATGCCTCCTACGTACTCTTTTATCACTTAGATGGACAGAATATAATTGGTGTGCTGAATGCCATCAATCTCAGGGCCTGGGCTTCCTGTGCTGGCTACACCTATTACTGTCAGATTATGACACTGTAATACCAAGATCAATGACATTTTAAATGTGCTCCAGTTATGGGCAATTGCTGACAATAAAAACAGTGACAAATTGATGAAACTTGGGCAGCGATGATCTGGTGTCAAAAATAAACCATAAATAATCTGCTTTCCAAACTGGGAGAGGTGCCTGGGATGCCGGGGAGGAGAGAGCCTATCCCCCCCATGGCATCTTGGTCACTCGGGAAAGCCTCACTGGCTTGGGGGAGCTCCCTCCAGGCTGGGCTGCAAGGGCCCAGCAGGGAAACGGAGAGGCAGTCTTTGGTCACGACCCGGCGTCCCTTCAGAGAAAGTTCCTCTTGCTGAGACTTGGGGGAGCGCCTGCGTGTGGTTGCCAAGGCAGGGGCCGCACAAATTCACCAAGACGCCGGTGGGTGGCCTTCCGGGATGCTGCCTGAACTGAGGAATTAGGGCTCACCGACAGAGCCACAGAGTCACACTTAGCTAACATTAAAGCCAGGAGAGACCACGAAAGTCTCCCTTAGAGGAGTGACTGGTCCTGTCCGCGAAACTGGCCGCCCCCCTCTCTGCCTGCCCCAAGCGTCCTTTCCGGGCCACCTGCCCATCCGTTTCTGGGAGATGCCTGGTATCTTTCCTCCAGGAAGGACTTACCACACATGAAGTGTTCTGGGTGCTAGGCACCAGTGCAGGCAGGAATGGGTTGGAGGAGTGTTCATTTGGGGATCACGGAGAAGAGATAGAAAAAAAAAAACGGTGAAAAATGAAAAAGAACACGAGCTGTGGCTCCTTCTCTGGTTTTGACTCCTGGTAGAGGCTTCTCAATGAAAGAGAGCTCCAGGCCTTCCACCGGCTGCACTGTTTTGGGGATGCCTCAAGGCAGACCCTTGCCCAGTTTGGTTTTTTTTTTTTTTTAAATATTTTTATTTATTTCTAGGAGAGAGCGAGAGACAGCGTGAGCAGGGGAGGGTCAGAGAGAGAGGGAGTCACAGACTGAAACAGGCTCCAGGCTCTGAGCTGGCAGTCAGCACAGAGCCCGACGCGGGGCTCGAACCCACGAACCGCGAGATCATGACCTAAGCGAAAGTCGGACGCGTAACCGACTAAGCCACCCAGGCGCCCCATCCCACTTTGGTATTTTTAAGCTCTGGCCTTACTTTACAGTTTTGCGCTCACACGTTGCCCTCATTTTGATAACCACGGTATGGGTACTACTGCTACTAGTACCATTACAAGGGTTACTACCAGCGGGAAGCATTTCTTGAGTAGCTACTACGTGCCGAACTCTGTTCCAGGTATTTTATACGTATTATTTTGAATCTCGATAGCAGCCCTGTGAGGTGACGGCTCTTTTCCACATTCTAGGAGGGAGGAAACAGCGGCTTAGAGATTTGGCGAGCCGCCTGGGGTGACACAGCCAGGAAGCAGAGCAGGAGAGGGATGGAAGATGTTGGCTCTTAGGCTCATCTTTAGTCCAGTCCCTTTCACACACCTTTTCACCCTCTTTAATAGATGAGAACGCAGGGGCCAAGGAGCTCCCTCGAGAACCTCTAGCTAGCCAGGGACAGAGCTATACCTAAACCTGACGCTTCTTATATTCCATGCTCTTTCTGCATCTGTACCACAATGATCTCCTTCCCGCGGAGGCTGCTACTCACTTAGCCAGGGGCTCTGGCCTCACTGAGGCAGCAGGAGTCAGCATGGAGTCGGACAGACTACTGTCAGAATACTCAAGTGGACTCTTGACGCCTGTGTGACCTTAGACCAGCTGCTTCACCTCTCTGAGTTTCATGTGGCTGTGACAATTTAAACAACCATGCGTATAACGCATTTGGCATGGAGCTGGGTGCTCCCTAAATGGTCGTCATCAGAGACGTAACTTTGGACAGTGGCAGAGAAATTTGACAAATCAAAAAACCAGAGAAGGAACCTGGGGGTGGGGGTCACACACAGAAGCACTGCTCACCCAGGGTGCCGGTGCCCCAGGGCCACACTGCAGTGGCCACATGGTAGAGGTGTCACAGGATACATAAGAAGTCTCTCTGAGGGGCGCCTGGGTGGCTCAGTCGGTTAAGCGTCCGACTTCGGCTCAGGTGATGATCTTGCGGTTTGTGAGTTTGAGCCCTGCATCAGACTCTGTGCTGACAACTCGGAGCCTGGAGCATGTTTCAGATTCTGTGTTTCCCTCTCTCTGCTCCTCCCCTGCTCATGCTCTGTCTCTCTCTGTCTCTCAAAATTAGATAAATGTTCTAAAACAAAATTATTTTTATATTAACACACAAAATATGCTATGTAATAAAATGCCAAGTTTGCATAGTTTTAAAGCTAAAACCTAAGGCCTGGGGCACGTGGGTGGCTCAGTCGGTTAAGCGTCTGGTTTCGGCTCAGGTCATGATCTCACAGTCTGGATTGTGAGCTGTGCTGACAGCTCAGAGCCTGGAGCCTACTTCCGATTCAGTGTCTCTGTCTCTCTCTGCCCTTCCCCCATGCATACTCTCTCTCTCCCAAAAATTTAAAAAAAATTTAAAAACAACTTTTTGACGGCTCCCTGGGTGGCTCAGTTGGTTAGGTGTCCGACTTCAGCTCAGGTCATGATCTCACTACTCATGAGTTCAAGCCCCACATCGAACTCTGTACTGACAGCTTGGAGACTGGAGCCTGCTTTAGATTCTGTCTCCCGTCTCTCTGCCCCTTCCCTGCTTGTACTCTGTCTGTCTCTCTCAAATATAAAATAAAAAAAAAATTAAAAATTTTTAACTAACTAAATAAAATTTTTTAATAAAAAACAAAATAAAACCTAAGGCCTCAAAAGAGGCCCGGTCCTTGATCAGAGCCCTTCAAGCAGAGCCCCCAGACTGCTGGGGTCCATTCACTCTCCTCTCTCTAATACCAAAGGGACTTGGGCAGAAAAGTTTGAGAATCTTTACTTTAGGGACAGAGCCTGGACAAGAGCCAGGGTTTCTAACTTTGTTACTCTTTAAAAGAGCAAAACAAACAAACCACTCTACTGTTCCTACCTGCCCCATGTTTAACCTTCAAGTTTAGCATTCAGAACATGAAGCATGCGGTTTAAATTTACAACAACTTATTCCTGATTCCTTCCTGTTTAATAATTACTAGCTGAACCACTAATCATCAACCAGGTACACAGTAGACTGTATAGAAGACTGCAAAGCATAACACTTAAAATCGCCTGGATTCTTATGGAAAAACCTCAACGCTTCCTGTCACTTAGATCTTTGAAGTTTTATGGCCGTGGAAGGAATTTGACCATCCAGGTCTTGTTGACCCTTCCTCTCTTTAGCTGCGTTCTCACCTCCCCCAGCAGGTGCCCCTGCCGGCGGAGTCTGGAGCTGCCCATGGCTCAAGGCTGCCCTGAAGTGGCCCTTTGCTCATTAGCACGTCCACAGGACACACACCTAACTGGGGCTGTGTTACCAACAGCAGAAGCTACCTCCATGGTCCTCTGTGGCTATGCGTCCTAACTCCTGGTCTTTCTAAAGTTTTACTTTCTTCTTAATGGCACAAGTAATGTATGTTGATTGCAGAGGCATTTAATGGTCCAGAGAGTGAAAAGTAGGAAAAAAGTGTCCATGTAGCTTCCCTGCCAAGGAAGAACCTTGGTTAGCTGGGCAGGTCATGTGACTTGGGGTAGCCATGTGGAGGGTCTCTCTGTTTAAGTCACACAGTGTGACGCTCTGACGATTTAGAGCTCGGGTCCGTGTAGGGGTTCAGGGAGGTGGTGTTTTGCAGGGCATATTGCTCCGATGAAATGCAGAAGCCTGCCTGAGTTCAAGGTGGGAAGGGACTGGTCACTGCACGGTTTGAGGATCATTAGGTTGGTCCTTCAGTGACTCTAAGGGTTGGATCCAGAGGACAAAGGCCTTCCCAGTGGATCCCAGCACCCCTTCAAATGGCAGGCTTCTGGAGATGTGGGCTGTTGGGGCCCTGGCTAGCTCTTCCAAGATTTTCCCCTCCACCTACTCCATTTCTTGGTGATGTCTACAATTCCTTGAATAAAGAACACATCTAAATTACAAGTACGCCTAGGAAAGGGCGTTGAATGACTTAGATCTACAATGGCTCTTATTCTGAGAGCAGGAAATACGTTACTCTGTCGGACAAACCAAACTTAAGTGATGCTCTGGTCCCCCCCAAAAGAGTAGCGCCAGGGATGGTAAAGGCATTCCTGCCCCAGAACCCAGGGCTGACATAGGGAAATGCCATTAATCATACCCAAGACCCAAAGAACTCTGAGGCCAAGCCATGGAAGCCTCAGGTGAGGGCTGGAAAGAGGGACAAAGATGGATGAGGTTGGAGCTGCGAGCTGCAGGGTTCAGTTCAGGAAATCATTGCTAGGGTGCAGGGGAGGGCGGGGTGGGGAAGGCTTCCAGGGGAGGGGAGCGTGTCAGAGAAAGAGAAGGAGAAGACAAACGACAGACTGTTTAAAGGTGAATTGGCAGTGGAGGGTGGGAGGTGGCTGAGCCTGGGCAGGGGTGGGTGGGGTAAGGGAAGGAGGAGGGGCAGTGACTTTGAGGGAGCTCTGGGCAGAGGGCGGCCTTTCGAGGTGATGACCAGAACTCTGGGTTTTAAGAGCAGGAAAGCAGGTTATATTTCACATCCTTCCCTGAATAGAGAGATTGGATTTGGTCAGGAATAAGTCCCTAGGAAGCAATTGTGAGCACCCTGCCCGTCTATCTTGTTGATGAATATAGAGTGGGAGCAAAGTTGGGAGTGTGGGCATCTGACAAGGTCTTTATGATTCAAGAATCACTTACTACACCTTCTTCCTCCTCCTCTGCCTTGGCTAATGGGCTGCTGCGAGTACTCACCACACAGAGGGCAATAAGGCAGTCGTTGTGGGTAATGCAGAAGCGGGGCCCTGCCCTCCTGGCCTTCTGAGGAAACTGGTGTTTGAATTTGGTTTGGTTTTGAACTGTCCCCTTGGTCCCAGCAGGACTGAAACGTTTCCCCCCTCCAGTCTCTGGGTCGCTTCAGATCCTTCATTGCCCTCAATCCTGAGAACTGGGAGTCTGGTCTGCTCCCTACCATCAACCCCTACTGCGCAATGCAGCCCTGTTTCCTCTGGCCCCTAAGACAGTTTCTGGATTCATCTTTTCCTGCAACCCAGCTTCTCTCCCCAGGACCCTCATCTTGGACACTAGCACCATCATGGCATCAGTCGCACAGGGATGAGAATCTGGGAGTCAGTCTGGATTCCTCCACCCTATCAACCTCTCTGAGTCAACAAGTCTTATGTTCAGTATCTTCAAAAAACCAGGCCCTGTTCATGGTGCTGAAGAGCAGAGCGCACAATACAAACTCCTGCCTCGGGGGCTTGCCATCAGTGACCTCTGGTGTCATTGCCTTTTGAAGATCTGTTACCTCCTTTTCCGCTCTCACCATCTCCAGTCTTCCCTGTCACCTGGAATCCTCCACTTGGTAGCCAGAGTGATCTTACAAACCCAGATCCAGTCAGTGCTTTGCCAAAAACCTCAAATGGAGACTTTTCTTTTAAATAAAAAATGTGGAATGAAAAAAACCAAGTTGCAAATTATATTGCAATAGTTGAACAGCTTTTTAGAAAGCACTGAAGCAGGCAGGGGTGCCTGGGTGGCTCAGTTAGCTGAGCGTCCTACTCTCTTTTTTATGTTTATTTACTTTTGAGAGACAGAGAGAGAGAGAATGTGAGGAGGGGAAGGGCAGAGAAAGAAAGAGATACAGAATCCAAAGCAGGCTCCAAGCTCTGAGCTGTCAGCACAGAGAGGCTCAAACTCATGAACCATGAGATCCTGACCTGAGTCAAAGTTGGACACTTAACCAACTTAGCCACCCAGGCCCCCCCAAGTGTCCAACTCTTGATTTTGGGGTCATGGGATTGAGCCCTTCATCAGACTCCATGCTGAACGTGGAGTCTGCTTAAGATTCTTTTTTTTCTCTCTCTCTCCCTCTGTCCTTCTTTCTCTCTAAAAAAAAAAAAAAAAGCACTGAACAATGGACATATATGTGTGGTAAAATATGAAAACATAGACTGGATGAACACCCCCAAATTCATCTGGTGGTGCCTCTGGGAGGGAGGAGAATGTTACTGGAGAGGGGGAAAGGGAGTTTCAGTTTCATCTGTAATGACTTGTTTGTTTTATTTTTGAAACTTCAGAGCTAAGATGGGGTGCCTGGGTGGCTCAGTAGATTAAGCATCTGACTTCGGCTCAGGTCATGATCTCACGGTTCATGGGTTCGGGCCCCATGTTGGGCTCTGTGCTGACAGCTAGCTCGGAGCCTGGAGCCTGTCTTCGGATTCTGAGTCTCCCTCTCTCTCTGACCTCCCCTGCTCACACTCTCTCTCTCTCTCTCTTAGAAATAAATAAAAAACATAAATAAATAAATAAATAAAACTTCAGAGCAAAGTTGACAAAAGTTTAATAATAGTTTAATAAAACCTTAAGTCTTGATAGCGGGAACAAAAGTGTGACATTATTCTATTTTCTGGATTATGGGAAAACTTGTCAGCATTTAAACCATAAATACCACAGGGTTACCTCACTGTCCCCACCCCCTCAGCCTGACAAAGTGGCTCTCCACCAGCCTGTGCCGACCTCTCCTCTCTACGCTGGAGCACGTGCGGTTCCCCAAAGACACACACAGATGCTCTTGCCTCTGGGCCTTTGCCAAGGCCCTTTTCCCGAATACCCTTTCCTGCTTTGCTGCTTCACCCCTTCCCTTTCCGACTCAGCTCCAGTGGGGCGGTGAGGATGGCTTGTGTAGGGAGCTGGTTAGGACATTCTAGAGAGGCCAGTTCTTTCTCGTCCTGGTTTGTATTCAGCTGCAGCCAGAGAGACGGATCACTTGTTTCTTGTTATTTACAATCTGGTTTGTTTCAAAACTGTTATCAGTAAGGGGGTTGTGGGAAGAGTAAGACCCTCCACAGAGCCCTCCTGCCCTCCAGCCTTCCTGAACAGACTAGCCCTGAGGCAGAAGCTTCCCAGGAGAATAAGGAAAACTGATAACCTCATTCCCTGGTCAGGCTTTGCTGGGATTATCGCGTGGCCCTCCCGGCAGCTGTTGGAAGAGCTGGGGTAGTGCAGGCCAGTGCCACCCTGTGCCTAGAGGAAGGAACCATGGCTGGGCCTCCAGCTGGGATGCTCAACAGGCCCATGGACTCTGGGCCCTCAACCTCCTCTGCCTGCCATTCTGCCCTTGATTGCTTCTTTTTAAAAACTTTTTAAAGCTTATATATTTTGAGGGGGGAGGATCAGAGAGAGAGGGAGAGAGAGAATCCTAAACAGGCTCCTCACCGTCACAGCAGAGCCTCACAGCAGAGCCGGACACAGGGCTCAATCCCACGAACCGTGAGATCATGACCTGAGCCAAGATCAAGGGCTGGACGCTTAACCGACTGAGCCACCCAGGCACCCCATTCTGCCCTTGATTTCTGTGCATCCTTTGAGGTAGACATCATCCTCACTTCCCCTTTCACAGACTAGGGTGGCTGTCTGTCACATGCACCCCACCATCACCGGAGCATGGCAACGACCCGATCCCCTGCAAAGCACACATCACATCACCCTGAACTCTAACTGCCGGTTCTGTCCTATCTTCTGCAGCAGACAGTGATCTCTGAGAAGCAGAGACAGAGTCTGTCTGGTTTGCGCTTCTATCTCTAGTGCCTGCGGCGCTGCCTGATAAGAGCTCAGCACTTTCTCTGAATGAGTGGATTGTCCTCCCCACCAAACTGTGAGCACCTTGTTGACAAGGACTGGGCCCTCGTCACCTCTGGGTCCTCAGTGCCTTGTAATAGTGCTTGGCACACATATCCGGTGCTCAATAAATTCTTGTCGATTTGAGCGACCACACCTCTGTTTCTCCATTGACACTCTGATGGAGGGAAAGGATCTTTGCTTCTCTCCCCCTCCTCCCCTGACTGTGTCAGAGCTGGTGGTTGAAACCATGGAGCCCTGCCTCCAATGACCACATACCTGAACCTTCTAAAGGTAGAGCAAGAGGGGATAGCCGAGTTCCCGGGGTCAGGCATCTCGCCCCTAGCCGATCCTAAGTCTAGGAGGACTCTTTGGGAGAAGGGGTGCTCCAGGGCCCCTCCCCACTCACTTCAGTCTCCAACATTCTCGAGATCCCATTGTCTTCCCCGAATTCTTCCCGCTACCACACAAGTCTTGTTTCATCTTAACCTATTTTCAGAGAAAATGTGTTTTGGCCACGTGTGCCTGTTCCTCAACCCAAAATAAAATACAGGATCTGTCCTGCTCTAGGACCAGTGTTTCCCCATCTGGGACTTTCTTTTTAAATTCATATCACCATTCTGCTTCCAAATCAGGTCTCCTCCAGCAAGTCTCCCTTAAACTAAGCGCATGTTTTAATTTTAATTTTCACCCCCTTCTCCCATTACTCTATAAGCCAACAGCATTTGTAGCTTACGTTTGTTCCCTATAATGTTCAAATGTGAATTCTGTCTTCCTAACCAGACTGCACAAGCATGCGCTATCTTATTTTTTTAAAGTAAACTCTAGGGGTGCCTGGGTGGCTCAGTGGGTTGAGCGTCTGACTTTGTCTCAGGTCATGATCTCATTGCTCATGGGTTTGAGCGCTGCGTGGGGCTCTGTGCTGATGGCTCAGAGCTTGGAGCCTGCTTGGGATTCTGTGTCTCTCTCTGCCCCTCCCCCACTCGCATTCTCTCTCAAAAATGAATAAATGTTAAAAAAAATTTTTTTTAAGTAAACTCTACCTCCAACGGGAGGGCCAGTACTTACCACCATGAGATCAAGAGTTGCCTACTCTACCCACTGCCTCAGCCAGGTACCCCAAGCATGCACTATTTTAAAAGCAGGATAGATGGGGCGCCTGGCTGGCTTAGTCGGTTAAGCGTCCGACTTTTGCTTAGGTCATGATCTCGCAGTTCGTGGGTTCGAGCCCCGCGTCGGGCTCTGTGCTGACTGCCAGCTCAGAGCCTGGAGCCTGTTTCAGCCTGTGACTCCCTCTCTCTCTGACTCTCCCCTGCTTACGCTGTCTCTCTATCTCTCCTAAAAATAAATAAAACATTAAAAAAAATAAATAAAAAATAAAAGCAGGATAGATGATTATCACACATTGACAAGAAGGAAAAAAATACATACCAAAAAGGGAGTAGAGGAGGATTTTTCTTTTGTTGCTTTAATGTAGAATTGGTCATCTTGGTTCTTGCAAACTCCTTAGCACAATGAGAAGAGAATTTGACGTCTGCAAAAATACTTCAGGACACATTAAGTATCTGTAAGTACACGGGAAGAAAGGCCATGTTATTACAGGCATTATTTTTCTATTCCCCCACTTCTTCTTGGGGTTTGCCCGAAGTCCTTGGCTTAAACCATGAGTGTTAATTGGTTGACCTAGCTTTGGATTGTAGTCCACTAAGATCGCCAGACCCTTTGAAGTTAAAGAGTTTATGCCCTGCCATGTGAATGTAGGTAGGGGTAAGTGTAACCCATGAGAGAGCAGGAGGTTCTCCCAGGAGGCAGGCTCCAGGCTGTGTGTGTAGGGAGGTGGGGGGAGTGGGAAGAGGGAGACTGGAGACAGACATACATACTGAGCTGGCAGTTGGGGCAGGGCTGGGGAGCAAAAGGGGAGGGGGGAAGAGAGGAGTCTGGGCCAAGGCCAGAGGTGGCTCCCAGGGGAGTCCTCAGAGCGGGCAGCCGGACGTCGCTCCATCCTTCCCGCCTGACGGATGGGTCTGCTGCTCAGGCACAAGCTGTCAGGCCAGGCTGCTGCCAAGGCAGAACAGTGGCGCTTCTGTGCGCGCTGCTCCGCGCCTGGAGAGTGGAGCCGCCCCGAAGGCCGCGGGAGTGATGGAGAAAGCAGACGTCCCGGAGCAGAAGCCGTGAGGGGCGGGGACCCGCAGCCACTGGGTCACGGGAAGCGAGGGCCACGGGACGCCAGCAGAGGGGGGTTGGTGGAGAGCCGCGGAGTGCGGGGAGAGGGGAGGGTGGGGATGGAACCAGCTCTGGGGGTGGGGGCGGGGAGCCGTGGGCCGGAAGAAGGGGCTGAGGGAAGGACGCCCAACGAGGGTCGGGGTGAGGAGCTCAGTCCTCCGGCCCAACGCCCCCTCCCCTTCGAGAACAAGAGCCATTTGCCTCCAGTTAAGCGATGTTCGTTTCCCGGGCAGACGCTCGGAACCCGTCCAAGCGCTCCCCTCCCCTCCGGCTCCGCCACCTCTGCGGGCGCGTTCCGCAGCCGCCCCGGCCGTCCGCTCTCCGCGTCCGCAGGCCGCCGGCGACAGCCCCGCGGCTCGCGCCCGGGACCGGGCTCCACCCGGCTCCGCCATCCGCCCCAGGCCCGGCTCCGACCCCGCCCGGCAGCCGCCTCCCCCTCAGCGTTAATTAAAACTTGCGAGATGGAGAGGCTGGCGCGGGCGGCTCCGTTTTATTTGCAGCATCTTTCATGCTGCTGACGATCGTAAAGGGCTTTAATATTGAAATATGGGCCATTTTCCCAGCTCCAGCCCTCGCCGCGCGCTCCCCACACCCCCACACCCAGCCACCCCGCGCTTGATGAAAGAGCCCCTGCAAATCCATTAAGAAGAGATAATTGAAAACTCCGGGGTAATATTTAAGGCCGCGCGCCGACGCGGGGCGGAAGGCCCGGCTGCGCCCGCCGGGCCCGTCAGTGCGGTGCGCGCCTTTCCCCCCACCGCGCCCTTCGCGGGCCTCCTGGCTGTCCCCGCCTCGCTCCCAGCCTTCGCGTCCTGGGCACTGCGGAAGGCTTGCCTCGAGAGCCTTCTAGTTGCATAAAGAGGGACAAATCACATGGGCGAAATGGGGCCCGGGAGCCAGCGTGCGCGGTGGACACAGCACCTTGCCCCGCTGGCCCTGCTCGAACCTGACGCAGCAGCACGAAGCCCTGCTTGGCGCCTGTGGCCGCTGCGTCCCCCTCTGCCTGCAGGGCCCCTCCGGTGCTTGCTCACAAGCTGCCCCTCCACCCAAACCATCCGAAGGAACGCTCCCTGGAGGCGGGAGGGTGTCACACCGCTTCTGACCACAAGGTGATCATTGTCGTGGCTGGTGATGAGGACAGGAGGATTTATTATATGTATATATTCTCAGTTTTCCACAAACAATGTTTAGAAAGGGCTCGAATAGCTTCCTTTTATGCCTCCCTCTCCCATAAAGATGAACTACCTGTCGCCCTGTACGTTGCTGTCCTTTGGGGCATTGTGTGTCATGCAATGGTTTCAAGTCTGCCCCCCTACAAGGCTATGGCCTCTTGAGAACAGGAAGCAGGTCTTTTTTTTTAATGTTTTTTTTTTCTAGAGAGAGAGAGACAGTGTGAGCAGGGGAGGGTCAGAGAGAGAGGGAGTCACAGACTGAAACAGGCTCCAGGCTCTGAGCTGGCAGTCAGCACAGAGCCCGACGCGGGCTCGAACCCACGAACCGCGAGATCATGACCTAAGCGAAAGTCGGACGCTTAACCGACTAAGCCACCCAGGCGCCCCAAGAACAGGAAGCAGGTCTAATTTCCCTACATAGCCCTTGCTCTTGGCTCAGTGCCAGGCACATAACATGTGCTCAGTAAACGTCATTGACTTGGATGCTCTCTGCGTCCCTAGAGGTCTCCGGGGTTTCCATGCAAGCACATGGGAGGAGGGTGGGACAGAGCATTGAAGGGCGGCCAGATCTGTGAGGCTGGGTTGGGGGGGTCACATCAGTTTCCCACAGTGACCGGCTCCAGGATGTTCCCAGAATGCGGCAAGGGGGAATTGCTGACAGCCCTGATCTGCACTGTGATGTAGGAATCCTTAGGTCTCTACCTGGGCTCTCAGGGTGGGGGTGGGACTCTCTATTCCATTTGGCTCACATCCCCAATCAGGTCAGCCTCAAAACTCCTGCTGCGTGAGCGTGTGTGTGTGTGTACACACCGACACGTGTGTGCATAATGTGTTTTGGGTGGGGGGAGGGGAGCAGAGGGAAGGGGAACATGTTATCTGAAGATCTACCCATGCAAAAAGCAAGAGAGATTCTGGCATTTCCATCGATAGCCAGCTGGCCCCCTACCCCTCGGGCAGGGCCCTTCTTGATCTCCTCTCTTGCCCCAGACTTCCCAAACACAGTGCCCAGCACCCTGCCAGGGGCAGAACTCACAAGAAGGCACCATTGAGGGAGGGGCTGTTCTGGCTCAGCTTCCAACTCCACCCCCATTGGTCACTGAGGCCACAGCTGCAGGGACCCCCCTGTGTGGCCAGGATGAGGCCCATGCCCTTCCAACTCTCCATGTCTAACTAAAGGACCCCTCGTCCGAATCACAAAACATGAGGACTGGAAGGGGCCAACAGAACATCAGGTCTAGCCCCCTCTTAACATCTATGGGGCAACTGAGACCCCGAACTTGTTTGTATGTGAGGCTGTTGGGCACAGAGCCAATGTGAGAATCCCAACGAGTTAGTGGCCGCGTTGGAATTAGAGTCCCAATCTCCTGCCCTACTTTAATACACACAGTTAGTATCAGAAGTGCCTTCTGCAGACATTGCCGGTGGGGTCGTGTTACAGTTCCCATCTACAGATGAGGAAAATGAGGCTCGGGAAGAGGAGTGATTTGTCCAGACTCACAAACCGGTAAACAACAGATCCAGGATTTGAACTCCAATTTGATTGGGTCCGATTTCAGGGCTCTCTTCAATATCCACTCCTCTGCCTCCAACACACACACACACACACACACACACACACACACACACACGCACACACACACACGCACACACACACACAGCCAAGCCGGGCCAGCTTCCCAGACATTCACTCTTCATCCCTGGGACATCTGCAGTCAGAGGTCTTTTCTCTCCTCGGCCCACCTTCCTACCCAGGGCAGTACTCTTTGTCCCAAATGAAGGCAGGAGGGGTGTCCCCGGTATGGTTCTGGGCGCAGACCGTCATGGACTGAAGCCACACAGAGCCTGATCTCCTGCACACAGCCCAGCTCCTGTCCGTGGCTGCTGAGGCCTCAGCCATAAATCCCCAGGTCTCAGCTCATAACCATTAGCAAGCGATTGGGCTCATCAGGACGCATTTATGAGACTCAGGTCAGATAAATGGATTGCCGGAGGTCAGGAACAAGGGATGTCCTCGACTCGCCCTGCTTCAGAGGTGTCCCCCACCACCCAGAGGCTGGCAGATTCCATTCGACTTCCTGCTGTATGTAGAAGAGGGGGTGTTACCACAGTGAGGTAGAGATATGTCCCCAGGAGATGCGAAGCCTCAGATAGCTCGTAGTTCCCAGGGCTGGACACACACACACACACACACACACACACACCCAGAGGCACATACGTGAGCCCACGCACACTATCACACCCCATCTGGGGTCAGGTCTAAAGTATCCAGCAACCACCACCACCTCCCACGACCCTCACCTCAGGGATGTCCCCACCCTGCTCCACCTTTGAGGTGTTCTCCAGTTCGGTGCCACTCCAACATCACTGTGCATCCAGACGACTGGGGGTTTTGTTAAAATGCAGATTCTGACACAGTCGACCTGGAGCGGAACCTGGGGTTGTTTTTCTGATCCGCTTCCAGGTCAAGCCCATGTTGTATCTCCAAGGATTTTAAACAATGTGCCTGCATAATGAAGGGGTGGAAGTTTCAGAATTTGGAAGAGATGGCGGAGTAGATATAGTTTGGAACAACCCCTCCTCTGCCCCCCGCCCCCCGCCATGGAGGGACTCCCCTGCTCATGCCCAGGCGCCTGAGCCACTTCTGGAATGCTGTTCCCCTTTCCTTCACACAATTCCTTCTTTTTTTTTTTTTTTTTGACTTTTTTTTTTTTTAATGTTTTATTTATTTCTAGGGAGAGAGAGAGAGAGAGAGAGACAGTGTGAGCAGGGGAGGGTCAGAGAGAGGGAGTCACAGACTGAAACAGCCTCCAGGCTCTGAGCTGGCAGTCAGCACAGAGCCCGACGCAGGGCTCGAACCCACGAACCGCAAGATCATGACCTAAGTGAAAGTCGGACGCTTAACCGACTAAGCCACCCAGGCACCCCTTCACACAATTCCTTCTTGTCCTTCAAATCGGAGCCAAATGTCACTTCCTCAGAGAAACCTTCTCCAGCCACCCAATTTAAGGGGTCCCCCCTGCGCCCAGTGCGCGATCACCTCAGCCCTGCTCATAGTAGGTGCCACAGCTTGCACATACACATTTGGTTCTTTTTTTTGGGTCTGCCTGAAATATAGGCCCTGGGGTCAGGGGTCATGTCTGCCTTATTCATTCATGAATTCTCAGCACCCAGTGCCTAGTGTGCAGCATATACTCAGTGAATATCGCTGAATGAATGAATGAATGAATGAATGAATGAATGAGGCAATTTCCATGCTGAGAAGTAATGGGAAGAATATCTGAATGGCGAGCGGAGGCCAAAGGCACTTAGCGAAACATCCTTGGCTGAAGGAAAAGGGGAGGAAGTGCACATTGTGTGACGGACTTCAGAGAGGTGACCCAAGGGAAGGAGGGAGGCAAGGGCATCTGGGTAACGGATTGGCCTCACCGGTCCCAGGTGACGTGACAGGGGTGAGGAATGGGCTTGGGGGGAGAGGTCCTGTGGGCAGGGGCAGGTGCCGCGGGATCTTGAAAGCCATGGCAGGCAGCAGGAAGGCAAGTGGTCTTCCCCAGACCTCAATGGCAAAGCTCTTTACTTATTTATTCTTTCCTATGCTTGACAGATGCTAACTGAGCCTCTGTTTCGGGCTGTGCTGGGTGTTCCATTAGCAGGGCCGAACACAATGGCTCGGATTCCTGCCCTCATGGAGTATGCAGTCTATCTGGAGGGACTGATAGTAAACCAATTGAATGGAATTGTCCCGATTGGGCTAAGCCTACGAAGGAGAAGTGTGTGATGGATAGTGGAGACGCTCCCCTAAGACAGAACAGTCACCCAGAGTCCTGAGGGGTGGGGCTTTTCCTTGCCAGCCCCCTGAACCCTCGGCTTACATCCTGGACTTCCTTGCACTCCTCTGTCCTGCCCCTTTAAGAGGCGCGTCTCTTTCCTGAGCAAAGGAGGTTCCGGGCACACAGCCGAGCCTGCCAAGGTTGTGGGCTATAAATCAATGCTGGCACTCCCTTGGCAGTGGGCTCTCCTCTGAGTTGCCCAGATGGCGGGCAGGCCTGTGGCTCCAGGGGCAGCCAGGCTCACAAGAGGGGGGAAGCAGGCAAAGTGGAGACACAGCTGGGCCCTGGGCCCCGATGACAGCTGTCCACCTCTGTCTAAGGGCCTCAGGGCAGAAACAATGCCAAGGTCCTGACATGCCAGTCACAGGGACCTTCTGACTCCTGAGTCACAAGCTGGCATTGGCCTTCGGGGTCACAGCCCTCACCCCTTGCTGGATCCAGGCCTCACAGACATGCTCTGAGGCCAAAGGCAATGGGTATCTCCTTTTGGATGACCCCTTGGAGTCATAGTCTGCTCTTGCATCCAGCCTCAAAGTTCTGCCTGCGATTTGACCCTTTTCCCTCTTGCTGTGGCCAAGGTGTGCTCCCTAACCCTCTGAAGGACAGCAGCTTCCTGTTCGGTGGGGGGCTGGGACATGTCCCCTCTGCCCTCCCTTTCAGCTTCCCAGAAAGACAGGGATAAGTTTTCTCAAGGTCAGCCACAGAGGGCGGAACTCTGCCCTCCTGGGGGTTGGCATCCCTCAGCCACCCTCACAGGTGCTGTGACAGAGGGAACATATGTTGCCCCTACCCCAGAGGACAGTAACATCTCAGCAGCCACAGCCGCACAGAGCTGAGCTCAGCAGGCCTCGACAGAGCTGGAAAGGCAGCCTCTAGCCCTGGCCTGGGCCTGGGTTGTGTGCAGAGGGGTGGAGGAAAGCCTGGAGACCCTTCCCACAAAGGAATAGACAGGCTTGGCTGCTTTCTCCTCTCTCCCAGCCCCCAAATAACCAACAATGTCTCTAGAACAGTGGAAAACTCCTGGGTTGTAGAACATTCGAGATTTCCTGGGATGTTCTTGCCCTCCAGTTCTCCGGGGAAAAGCCAGAGCTCCCAGGACCTTAGAAGTCTTCTCTCACACATTCATTGTACAGATGAGGAAACTGAGACCCAGAGGAGGAAACCCGGGGCTCCCAGGATGCAGGTGGTTTCCACTCTACCACGTTTGCTTCCTGAATAGAAACTCCCTGAGCCACCACTGTGCTCATGCTTTAGCTGTGATAGAGAAGATGGAGGTTAGATGGTAAGTAGGACTTTCTCAGAATAGTGGATTACAGAAGAAGATAAGACAAAGTAAAGAAAGTGAGTTCTCCAAAACCGTGAGGTGGGAGCAGGGAGGGATGGAATATGGCAAACAGGTAATAGAGGGGAAGGGGACTGGCATGGAGCCCGAGCGGGGGTCCCGGGGGCGTGGGGCTTCTGGGAGTCCTCACAGAGTCCCTCCAGCCTTCCTCTGTCCCAGGCTTCTGGGAATCTACGGCAGTTTAAATTCAGGCCTTACCTCGACTGCTTCTCTTGGCTTATTCCTCGCTCTCCCGGGATGGCTTATCTGGCTGCCAGAGTCATTTGCCGTCTCTAATTTGTGTTTAAATTAAAGTTCCCACAAACAGGGGCTTAATGTGCTGTTACCGAGAGCTCCCGGGCTCCCTGCGGCTCCGGGAAGTTGAGGGGGGCTGGGGGAAGAGGCCCTTCCGCCCATGTCAAGGCTGAGCCCGCTGGGCACAGGCACCTGGAGTGGGTGAGCCCACTGGGCGCCTCGGGTCCTCACTGCTCTCCCCAGAATGATGACGCCTCGGGGCGGGGCAGGGCAGGTCGTGTTCACAAAGAGCTTGGTGATGGCAGACTTGACAAGGGGCTCCTTTGGCAATTGTTCACCCTTTTTCAGGAAAGGAGGCAGGGGAGGTGCACAATCAGAAGGGGGCAGGGAACAGAATCAGAGAAGCTCCGAGTTTTAGCACTTACAGAGAGTGGTCCCCGTGTCCCAGCGCTGCTCCTAGGGGCTTTGTGGGCCCAAACTCACTGAATTGTCTCCACAACCCTATGAGGTGGGGGGTTGCTATTATCATCAGCCCCGGTTTTATAGATGGGGAAACTGAGGCCCGGAGGAGTCAAGTATCCCGTCTAGGATCACACTGCTAAGAAAAGGAGGATCCAGGATTGGCATCTATGCGGTCTGGCTCCAGATTTTGGGGGCTGGGCCACCGCTGCGGCCAAGATTTGTCTGTTACCCTCCAACATCTGGGTCGCCCCATGGGGCTTCTCTTCGATTGTCGGCATGATGGAGACAGAATGAGACTCCTGTATCCTCCCTCTCCCCTCTCTGAGCCACAGATTTCTCATCAGTAAGGCATGTGTGGGGATTCCGGGGCTCGGAAGCCCTTAAGGGGACAGCTGGGCAGAGCAGCCAGCAGAGGCGGGCCCCCGGCGCCGGTCTGTTTCATTCCCCTTGGCCTGACCACGGATTCCTGCCGCCCGTCTGCACGGCCCCTTGATTCCGCTTTCCAGGAAGGTAGAGGCAGGGATTCCTCATCCCTCAGCGAAAACCCTTCGTAGAGAGCTGTCCTCTGTCCATTGCTCCCAACCCTCTCTGTTCCTCGGAGGAGCCCCTGGAGAAGAAGGGTCATAAAGCTGACCTAGGTCTCTAAACCACCGGGGCCCGGTCCTCTATCCCACCCTCCCTTTGCCCAGATGAAGCCAGCCAGAGTTCGGATGGGAAACAAATGGCACATTCAAAAGGGCTTCAGGGAAGAGAGTTTAATGATATGACAATTTGCAAGATATAGACAGGATCGGGGGAACCAATAAGGGCCCGATGAGGCACCAAGAAGCCCCAAAGAGGCAGGAAATGGAAGTGTGCAGCAAAGCCTGATTCGACCGGGGGTCATGAACGAAGGGTCCCACCCAGCAAAGCTGTGGCCACAGAGGAACTCCAACCCTTGCTGGGACTCAGGCAGGAGGGAGAGCAAGCATCAGGGGGTGGGAAATAAATACAGTGGCTTCTCTCTCCTTCCCTGCCAGGACCCCAGCTGGCCAAAGCCAACGAAAACCAGGAGGTCAGGAGCCCAGGAGCCCAGGTGACGCAGTCTGCTTAGAGATGCTTCCCCCGGGCCCAGGGCAGCCCAGAGAACACAGGGGGCAAACAAAAGAACCCAGCGGCCCCACCCGGGAGCCCCATAGGAAGGCAAAGCCTATCTCTGCTGCTTCTTCGCCACCTCTGTCCCTGCCCACAGACAAACAGTAACTGACAGGGAAGGAGATTCAAAACTCCTTGTTTGACAGAAATGGTCTGGCTCCCAAAGATGGTGTGGATCTAGGCAGAAGGAAGGTAGAAGGAAGGAGGGCTGGCTGGGCCAGGTGCGACCTGAGTCTGAGAGTGGGGAGAGGCCAGGAGGCCAGAGCCGGACGGGAGAGGATGTCACGTGGCGAGGCGAAGTCACTGTACAGCTTCAGGATTTAGTACAAACCACTGGATCCTGCTTCTGCCTCCCCTCTCTAGACTGTGAGCCCCTAGAGGGCAGGAATTTTGTCCGCACCTCTTAGGTGCGTGGTTAGAATGTACTGGATGAATAAGTGGATAACAAGTAAATGAATGAACAAGCCCATCCACAGCTCTTGTGCACACCCCCGGGGCCTCGTCAGGGAGCACTGTTGAATGAGTCCCACGCAACACTCCTAGACAAGTTTCATTCCCGTCATCGCTCGCCTCGGGTTTTCCACGCAGCCGTTTAGTCACTGGCCGCTGGAGCCCACGTAGGTCTCCCGACCTGCCAGGGGCTGTGCTTTGATAGCACCTGTCCACACATGCCGCCGTGACTTTGGCCGCTCTCAATAAGGGGGTGGGGGAAACAGCGAGTGACTCCATTTTGCACACAGCCTTCCCGCGAGCTCTTTCTCTGGAGAAATCTTGACCCGTGGCAAACCGTCTGTGGTATTCCCGGCTGGAGCCTTTGGCAAGAGAAGGGAGGCGAGAATGACAGTGCCAAGGAGGCAGCTGAAGGATTGTCACCTTGGGAGCCACAGTGCAGGCTCGCTTTTTTCCAATGGGCCATAAAAACTGAGGGAGGCAAGGGGAAGGGGAGGGGCAGTCACCAGATAAACAAACTAGAGTTCTCAAGTGCAGTCGCTGTGCAGAGCCCACCTGGCCCAGCGATGTCGCGCAGATCGTGGGGCCAGGCAGCTGGCTTCAGCATCCCCGCTCTGCCACTCGCCCGGCTGTGCGGCCTTGGGCGACACTCCGTTTCTACGCCTGTTTCCTCACTTTAAAAAACGGTGCCTAGCGCTCCTACCCACCGCATATGGTGGTAGAGAAGAGTAGGTGGGTTAACAGTCATGAAATATGTCGGAGTCCGTGGTCCAGACATAATTTCATTGCATACACACATTACAGGCATAATTCATTTCTTACATGCATTTTGTTACAGAAAGTTGAGTGGGACGCCTGGGTTCTAGCCCCACAAGCTTTCTTTTTCCAGAACAAGGCCCGCCTTGGCTACCCCCCAGGTTTGTTGTGAGCAGGGAGCTAATGCATGTGAAAATCAGAACGTGTGAAAGCTGGTTCTTTGTCGTCAAGACCACGGAGGCCGCCTGATGTAGCAGGATACAGGGAGGTATGGTCAAGGGCTGTCAATCGTCAACTTCTGATTATCTATCTGCCTTGTGGAGGTCCCCTTCTTGCCAACGGCATGAGCTCTTTGGCCTGGTTAGGTCTTCAGTTGACAACATCCAGGCGTCTCACGGGTCCCTCCCACAGAGCAGGGGCTGGAAGGGAAAGGCTGGCCCTTCCCGTCCCGCCACCAAGGCAGGTATAGCCAGCGAAGCAAGCTGTGAGAGAGGGGTGCGTGCCTCCCTCTCAGCCCGCTTTCCTTTGGGAAGGAGGGGATGGACCGAGCAGGGGCGGGACGGTAGGGCGGCCAGCTCCTCTGTACCAGGGCCTCAGAAAGAGATGGGTTTGTCTGGATTGTGGAGAGCTGGGAATGAAAAACGAATACACATCCCAGAGGAAAGGACAAATGTTCTGCCACTTACTGCTCCCTATGGGATTTCAAAGACTCTTGGAGTCTCAGTTTTTCTCATCCTCAAAATGGAGATAATTATACCTAATTAAGAGAGTGGATAAACACAACGGACATCGGTGACATATATAAACCCCTTGCTATATGAGTAATCCAGTCAATGGCAGCCATTTGAGCTAACATTTTGCATTATCTGTACCCCATCCCCTCCAAGGGATGGAGAAGGGCTGACATCTGCCCCAGGAAAGGTGGTGGCGGCACGAGTGTTTATAACTTATGTTTATAGTTTCTTCCCAGAGAACATACTAAGTGTTCGTCCGTCCATTCACTCAGTAAATGTTGCATAATTTGTACAACTTGCCATTATTCTGCTCACTCGTATTTGTCTGGCTCTCACCACTGGAACTGCAAGGCTCATGAGGTCAGGGGCAATGTCTGTGGAATGCACTAGATGCTTAGTGAATACCTGCGAGGTGAGCGAACGGATGGAGCGCAAGGCACGTCTGCAAGACTGAAATGGGGGGCGCCTGGGTGGCTCAGTCGGTTAAGCGTCTAACTTCGGCTCAGGTCATGATCTCACAGTCTGTGGGTTCGAGCCCCGTGTCAGGCTCTGTGCTGACAGCTTGGAGCCTGGACCTGCTTCGGATTCTGTGTCTCCCTCCCTCTCTGCTCCTCCTCCCTTTCCCACTCTGCTTCTCTCTCTCAAAACTAAATAAACATTAAAAAAAAAAAAAAAAAAAGCCACTGAAATGCACCAGACCAGGAGGTAGGGGCAGGAGGCCTGCATTTTGGGCTCAGTCAGGCCTCTAGGAACCAAACTTTCCCTTGACCTGGAGCCTCCACAAACCTCTTCCACTATGAGATACTGGAATGCCCCCTGGAGACCAGACTCCAGGAAACTTCCCCTCAGTGGGAAGATAGCCATGCATCTGCTTAGGCTTCTCTAAAAGACCTAGAGATGGGTTTGAGTCCCCCAGTCTGAAGAATACAGCAAGTGACCAAAATAAGAAGGATAAAAAAAGAATCAATAGCCAATGGAAGGAGTAGCCGCCTCTTAGTCACTTCACAGAGAGAGGGAAATCCCAGCCAGTAGTGCGTAATTCACCCAAAAAAAGACATGACCTAAGGCCCTGCTTTTGTGGCTATTGGCTGCTCCCACACCTAAGACCACAGACCTCAATGTGTGTGATCCAGGATGTCTAGAGATGGAAGAGTAAAGGGAGAATCATAATATCTGAAAGGCGGAAACAACCCAAGTATCCATCAACTGAAGAGTGGATAAACACAACGAAACGCATCCATACAATGGAATATTATTCGGCCATGAAAAGGACTGAGCTATCCTGAAGTATGGATACACCTGCAGCGTGGATGGCCCTTGGAAACGTTATGCTAAGTGAGGTCAGCCAGTCACGAAGACCACACGTCATGATTCCGTTTATAGGAAAGTCCAGGACAGAGAAATTGACAGGGACAGAAAGCAGATTGGTGGTTGCTTAGGGCTTGGGGAGGGAGGGGATGGGGGGACATGGGGGTGATAAGTCAAGGTGATGAGATTTCTTTTGGGGGCACAGATTGACTGTGCCGATAGTCGCACCTATTTGTGAATCCACTAAAACCACCAAATTATACACTTCGATGGTGAACTGTAGGGGAGGTAAATTCGTTCTCAAGAAGTTTGTTTAAAGAGAGTGAACAGGCAAGAAGGGGAAGGGGCTTTGAGATGGAACAGGATGGCTGTGGTTGGAAACAAAGCGCGAGGCCTGCCGGTCCCGGCTGCGCCCCCAAGCCAGAGCCTGCACGGCCCACAGGCGGTGTCATGGTAGCCCCCAAGCCATGACTCGAGAAGATAAATTGGCCCCAGAAGGTATGGGGCTGGGTCTCTTCTCCCCTGACAGCTCCCTCTCTGTGTTTTTTCTGGCACAAGAAACATTCTGTCTTCTTGTATAAATAGGGGAAATTTATGATAGTTTTCCCCCTTCTCCTCCCTGGTGGGCTACTCAGAAGGGGCCTGAGGGTGGGGGGGGGTGCGGGGAGAGGAGGGAGATATAAATGTGGAAAGACTGGAAGGAGTCAGGGAGCTTGGCTCGGGCCCCTGTTCCTTTCCCTCCACATGTTTGACCATCTGGGTGAGGAGGCAACTGAAGAAGAGGTGCAGGCCCAGGGAGGCGGGTCTCTGAAGCTGATGCAACAGGAGGGGTGCAGGGGAAATGAGGGAAGCATGGCTTGGCCATCCCAAAGCACGTCAGATGAGACACAGGAGCCCCTGCCTGGTCTGAGTTATTTCCGTCCTTGCTGCTGGTTGAGGCAGCTGATATGGTGGGAAGAGAATTCATCTTGGATTCAGAAAGTGGACAGAATATCTAAGTGTGACCTTAAATGAGTCACTTGCTCTCTCTCTTGGCCTCATCTGTAATAAAAGGACGGGGGTGGGGGGGTGGAGAGATTAAACCGATCAGGGGCTTAAAACTGGCTTTTGCTATAGGGTCCTTTCTTCAAATAAAATCTTTTTTTTTTAAGGTTCATTTGTTTTGGGAGAGAGAGCAAGTATGAGCGGGGGAGGGGCAGAGAAAGAGAATCCCAAGCAGGCTCCCCACTATCAACGCAGAGCCCAGTGCAGGGCTCGAACTCACGAACCGTGAGATCATGACCTGAGCCGAAATCAGATGCTCAACTGACTGAGCCACCCAGGCGCCCCTCATATAGAATCTTAAGTAGCAACCCGATAGCTAACAGGGGTGTCCACCTGAGTTTCTTGGGTTGAAACGAGGCGGGATGAGAAACGCCCAGGCCCCTGTCCTGACTGCGAAGGGGTTTGGCCAAGCATTACATGATCTCCAAGGTCCCCTCCTTCTCCGTCTGCAGGAAGGGACTTGCCCTGTATAGAGAGTTCAGGCTCTGCACACTCCAGGGTTGGGCTCCCAGTCCTACCACTTACTGTGTGTCCCCTGGCACATCACTTACCTCCTCTGGGCCTCAGTTTCCTCCCCTGTAAATTAGAATACTAGTGATCCCCATCTCAGGGGACTGTCGTGAGGATTATATTAACTAATGTGCGTAATATCTGGCACTCAGTAACTGTCATTATTATAGCTACTCCCTGACCTGAAGTGACCCTGCTGCTGAGTCTGAACCACAAATCGGGTGTAAGAAGGTGCATCAGGAAGGATGAAGACAATACTGCCCTAATAGAAAGGCCCCCAAACACAGCAACTTCTAGAAAACAAGTTTATTCCTCATGTAACAGCCTCCATGGGGCAGTTCTGGCCGGCAGGCAACTCTGTTCCATCTGCTCAGTCAGGGACGTGGCTTCCTTCGATGCGGTGGCTTTGCCCTCGCTTAGGGATGTCTCTTCAACCGCACGGTCAAAGCTCCATGCCAGGGGCATCTGGTCCAGCTCATGAAAGAACTTGCCCGACATCTTCAGGCTCTGATGACATTACATGGCTCCCATTCCTCTCTGGCCCGACCTGGCAGCAAGGGCAGCTGTGAAATGGGTGTCCAGCCGGGAGGCGTCAGCCTTCCTGCAACCAGGAGAGAAGGGATTTTACTGAACAACCAGCAGCCTTAATCCAGGGCTCAGACCCACATCTGAGCCCCCCTCTTCCCCTTGACCCCAGTCCAGAAAACACTGTGATCCCCATGAGGTCATGGTGCTCCCCAATGGCCATGATGCCAAGATCAGCAGTCACAGGACAGTGACATAGAGGCCTTACTCCAGGGAGGACACCCTTTCATCCACCTTCCTTTTTTTTTTTTAATTAAGAAAAAAAATTTTTTAATGTATTTTATTTTGAGAGACAGAGATAGAGAGCAAGTGGGGAAGGGGGAGAGAGAGAGGGAGACACAGAATCTGAAACAGGCTCCAGACTCTGAGCTGTCAGCACAGAGCCCGATGTGGGGCTCGAACCCACAGACTGTGAGATCATGACCTGAGCCGAAGCCAGGCGCTCAACCGACTGAGCCCCCCAGGCGGCCCCCCTCCATCCATCTTCTTCACAAACATGTGAAACACGCTTCTGCCCCACTGCCCATCTGCCACTTCCTCATGGTCCCATCCCATTCTCCACCCTCTGTTCCCAGTCACTCCATGGGACTACAAATGCAGGGGTGCAGTAGGAATAGAAGGCAAGCCCCAGGCAGGGAGGAGGTCCATGCAGGCATGGGTTTCAGTCCTGGGTAAATCCAGCTACCAGATGCGCAACCGGAAATGGGGCAGCTCTCTGACCTTCAACGGACTTCCTATTTCTTCCGGAAATAGGAATAACAAGCTTATTTGTCAGGCTTATTGTGAGCACCGATACCCAGTCTATAACACTGTGCTCGGCCCTCAAGAAACCTGATTTTACTTGGAGTCAGCAAAGCCAACTTGATCCATGCCCCCTGGCCTCATCCAGCCTTTGCGAGGCCTTTCCCCCTTCTCCTTCCTGGCCAGTGTCCCACCCCCAGCCTCTTCTTTACTCCCATCCTCACTGCCTTCCTACCTGAGCCCCATCTACACTTTTCATCTCCAGCAAGTCTTTCCACTTGGCCACTTCCCATCCCCCGTCCCCGATTCCCTACCCCCACCTTCTGGCTGCCCCAGGGTCCTGGACTGACCTTTTCACAACTTTACCTGCGTCCTGCCTCTCCCTTCAGAAAGCCCCACCTCCCGCTTCAGAGACTGTGCAGCAGGGGAAGGGGGTTAAGCCTTGTCATTAGGCAGATCAGAGTTCAGATTCCAACTTGGCCACTTTCTAGTTTTATGACTTTGGCAAGTCGCTTCTCTTTGGACCCTTTATTTCCCCCCTCTGAAGGGGCCGGGTACGTGCAGACTGGTACAGAGCTTGAAGGGATTTAGTAAACATCCATCTCCTCTGCTCTCCCCACCTCCCCCAGCCCACACTCCAGAGACTGACTCTTGACCAAAGGGGGGTATTAGACCAAGGAAGTAATTCCCCCACCATGGCCCTCGCAGGGGAAAGAGCAGTGACTTCCCCTTGAAGTCTCTGGGCACTGAGAGGGACCACCAACCCAAGAGCCACAGCAGAGGCTGAGGAAGAACTCAGGCCTCCCAGCCTCCAGGGTCTCAGGGCTTCATTCTCTCCTGCCCCCACTGCATACACCCCAGTTGTTTGATCCGAGGGTTGATCTGATCAGTCTTAGAGAATCCGTTGGGCTCTTAACCTCCTAGGGGTTTCACGCCTCTATCTCCAACCTTCTCAGATCAGAAAAGCAACATCAATAATAAGTCATGCTTATACAGTGCTTCTCACTCCACTGATATTGTTCCACTGATATTGTTCCAGGCACGTCACACCCCGACTCATTTAACTTCCACAACAGCCTGTGGGCTGGGACTATTAATTCCATTTTGCAGAAGAGGAAACTGTCATCTGGAGAGGTTAAGTGACTTGGCCAAGGTCATACAGCTAGCATAAGGCAGGGCTAAGATTCCAAACCAGGCCGTCGGGCCCCAGAGTCCATGCTCGTAACCGCTCTGCTTTAATAAGAGCCAGTGTCGACAGGTAGCTTCTAGGTGGCCAAGCCCTGTGGCAAACACATCGCGTGTATTTCATCAAATCCCAAACAACCCCTGAGATAGCAACGTTGAATACTATTCCATTTTTCAGATCAAGAAACCAGCAGCAACTTGCCTGAAGTCACACAGCTAGCTAGCTTCAGAACCCCCTCCCCCACCCCTGCTTTACCCTCCCCCCTCGCCCCCAGCTCCTCCTTCTCCAGGTGGGTTTTAGCACCTTCCTTGACAAATCTGCTTTATTCCCAACAGCCCACAATTTTTATCTTCCTACCCCTCCCAAGCACTTGTCCCTCTTTCTTCCCACTCTCCCACCCCCACCCCTCCGCAGTCCCCCACCCCTCTGCCAAAACTATGTCCAAACCTTTCTGTCCTTCTCCCTCAGCTCCCCTCCGCCCTCTCCCACATTTACAGCTCCCACAGAATCAGATGAATTTCACAAAAAAGAAAAGAAAAGAAAAGAAAAAGAGCATCGGACATTCCCCAGTCAGGCCCCCCACTGAGCCTTGATCTCCAGCCCCTAGGGGAGGCGCCGCAGTGACTTCGCTGGAGAGTCAGGAATAAAATCCTCATTCTATTTCCCCACCCCTACTTGCCATCACTCATCTGGGAATCCAGGGCGAAGAAGGGAGCTAAAGTGCAGAGCGTTCATTTAATATTAACAAATTGAAATGAATTCTTTTAATGCCAATTAACTTGGAGCGGGCCCCTTATTAATAGTAATTTAGATTCATACTTGGGAGAAGCGGGGACGGGGGCTGGGCCAAATGTGCCCAGAATGTCAATGTGATGACGGAGCTGGAGAACCCAGAGGAGAGAGGCAGTGTTAGCTTTACTTCTGCCCAGTTGGGTTCTGTTTCCCTCTGAGAAACAGGCAGAGTCAAGGGAGGTGGCTCTTTGGGAAACATTACTCTAGTAATTTGATTTTTGTGCTTACACTGGATCTAAAGAGGATGAGAACCTCATCCCTGCCTTTTGATGGTGTACTTCACAGTAATGCTAAAAAAAGAATCTCCTCAGAGGGGAGATTTACCCCAAACTATCCTAAGCCAGATCTCACTGACGAGAAGTGATTGAGTCCCTAGGCCAGCTCGCCCTTCCTTCTTTGTGTCCGTCCGTCCAGAGCCAGAGATCAAAATGGGGGAGCCCTAATCCCTGCCATCTCCACCTTAACCAGAAGTAAAAGAGAGGACTAAACATT
Organism: Proteles cristata cristata; assembly: GCA_017311185.1. Lineage (NCBI taxonomy): Eukaryota > Metazoa > Chordata > Mammalia > Carnivora > Hyaenidae > Proteles > Proteles cristata. The sequence goes on from JAESUZ010002047.1 coordinate 586,334, forward strand.
GTGTTTCTTCCGGGAATCCTCTTCCAGAAGGGAAGAAACCCAACAGGCTTACCCTGAGCTAGCTGCCTACATTTAGGGGAGAGAAAAAAAAGACCTGCCTGTACTTTTCTTAGAATTTAGGGACAAGATGAGAATTAAAATTTCAACTTTGTGTACCAAAAAGCTGTCCAGAATAAAGCCACGGAGAAAGAGCTCAGTCCTAGACTAAAAGTCAAACAGAAATTCTTTCCCTGATTTTGCTGGGAGGTGTTGGTGGAGGCCAGAACTAGAACCCTGAATGTAGGCTTTGACCCAAGCAAGACATTTCTTCTTCCTAGGTGTCCCTCTTTGGCTGGCAGGGTGAGTCAAATTTGAAGCCGGGAATTGTGAAGGTTGGGGGTGAGGGTCCTGAGATGTAGGAGAAAGGAGTGCAAAGGAGGCTGGGGGAAGGGTAAGAAAATGTAAAACGGTGAAGTTGATAAAATAAAAACTTTAAAAATGGTTTAACATGTAAAGATTAAATTTGAAGAACAAGTCAGGTTTTAGACGGAGGTCTAATACATCAAAATTGAGAGATTAAAATCAACAAGAATAACAATAAGACGTAAAATACTTCAAGTAAATTATTCTTCAAAAGAGGAGGAGGTTGGAATTAATCAAAAGAGACCTTGTTCACACTCCCACAGAGCTTCCCAAACAATAAATTTATTTACCAAACAAAAAACGAAATCAACACAAGACTAACAGTTTCACACGGAGGGGAAAAAAAATCATGGAGACTCAGCAACAGCAGAAAAACCAGTGAGAAAAAAGAAACTTGAACTCCATTAACTGATTATTGGTAAATATTGAAATTGAAAGATGGGAGGGAGACAGGCAGGGGAAATTGACATCATCAGACAAGTGAAACTTGCAAAAACAGTTAAGTGAAACTCATCCCCGAAGAAAAGTAAACTCTCCGTGAGTAGAATGCTCCTCCCCAAAAGAAGGAAATCTAAAATTGATCTAAAAACTACCAGTCACTTTCCCCTAAGAAAAGTATATCAATCCGAATTTAATCTTTGCCCAAATTTGAAATAGATTATACAAACAATAAATAAAAGGATTGCTTCCTTTCAACTGAGAGAAAAATAAAATCGGATTTAAATTGCGTAATGGGGCAGGAAGGGGGACGTTGTTTGCAGGTGCCAGAGAGGATGGGGGAGGGGGTGTTTCAGGGGCGGAAGACCCGCTTACCTTGCTCTGGAGCGGCGGCCGCCTTACAGAAGTGGGCGCGGAACCCTGAGAGTGTCTACGTGTTGAGGATAAAGAAGAATAAGGGATCCGGGAGTCCCTGCACGAGACGGAGAGTAGAAGGACTGGGGGTTCCCGTCTCCCCACCTCGGCGCGTCTCTCCCTCCCTCCAGTACTCAGGCCTAGAGAGCTACTGAAAGTTACAAATTGCTTCCATTATTAGCTCATCCCGGGCGTCCTGGTCATTGGCCAACCCTGGACCACGTGGTCCGTCGTACCAATCGATCGAATTTCTAGTTGCAATTCTCTGTCTGTCCCTTGGCTCTGGGCAGGAAAGGGGGGGACCAGTGGCGCGGGGTTGGGGGAGGGGCTAAAGGGGGGGGGTCTCTTCGCCCCCTCACTTTCCCTCTTCGCCTTGTCCCGGCCCTGAGTGGCCGCCCCTGAAGGGGCTGAAAGAATGTTGTTGGCTGGGACACACGCGGGAGGGCACACACTGGAGGAAGCGAAGAGACGTCGCCAGGGACCCAGGGCACTCTCCTCCCAGTTCCTCAGGCCGGGTCGGCCCTGCTGGTCGCTCTCTCTTAACCGCGCCCACTCGGCCCCCGGCGGTCCCAGGCCAAGCAGCCTGGCCCCTTGTCCCGGGCGCTTGAACATCATACTCCCCGGATCACTGCTTCAGCTCACACTTTGGGGAAGGTGTTTCCTCGGGGCTCGCTCTGGATCAGAAGCCTGCGCCCTCAGGGGTACCCCGACTGCCAAGTTTGCGCCCCTCCTGGGACTGCTTGAGAGAAGGACAAACTTTTGAATGGATAAAAATCAAGAGGAGTCCGTCTGGAGCAGGTGAGCTGGGCTCTGGAGGGGTGGGTGGTTTTCAGCCTGAGGACAATCTGTCTCTCCTTTCTCTGTCTCTGTCCTCCTTACTCCATCCCGCGTCCCCTGCAGGCAGATACAATCTGCCTACCCTTGAAGGCATTCAAGGTATAGGGGCAGGGCGTCTGTCAAATAAATGGGTCCAGAGCGAATTTTCCTACCCCGCGAGTTTGCAGAGCTAGAAGGATTCCTTCTGAAACTGGGGAGGACGGAAGAAATTGGGGGCCTAGAGACCCAAAGAGTCTGATTACATCTTTCCCCAACCCCAACTTTGAAGAAACTTCAGAAAAGTTTTTTGAAGGAAGATGGAGAAGGGAGCCCAGTTGGGGTTTTTCAGGCTTAATGTGAGGAGGGCTGCGGGATCCCTATACTGAAGGAGGGATCTATTTGCTTATTTCCGAATCAGGGTGGATTATCAGTGTCCTGAACCTGCGCACCTGGCAAACTCTTAGAGACGCTTGGAGATCCCCACAGGGGTTTCAGGCAGGGCAGGAAGGAGAGAAGTACTAGCCTAGCCGAAAATAGTTTTCCCACTCTGCTGGGCTGGGGGGCGGGGTTATCAGTCCAGAGCCTCAGCTCAGGAAGCCCTCAGCCCCTGCTGCCCTGGGACCCTGCACGGATTTTAAGTTAAGAATGACACGAGAGAGTGAACAACTCCCCAATTTCTTCTTCTTTTCCTTATAAATCCATTTTGATCCAGAGACCCATCTCCCTAAGATGAAGTCAGAGGAGTGCTCCTCCCCACCACCCCTCACCCCCAGTACAATCTTCCTACTTTTCCCAGTGCTCAAGGGAGGGCAAAGAAATGAGACTCTGGCCCCGTTCTGCAGCTGAGATTGCCTCTCATCCACACAAGAGAAGTCCTGGGAGGAAGAGACAGCTCTTCTAAAAGGAGTCAAGGGCAGAGGGTGGGTTCGGAAGGCTCCACTGAACTTGGGAGTCCCCGGGTCCAGAGTTGGGGGAGTGCGCAGGCCAGGGCGGGGGCAAGGGGAGGCAGCTTGCTGTGTGACCTGGGAAAGCAGGTGAGGGCAGAGGCTGCTGCAGGTGCACTAGCAGGGCGGGGGGAACTCTCCAGAAAGGGGAGGCCTGGCTTAGGCCGGATGGTCTCCGTTGCACCTGAGGTTTGTGGGTCCTGCCCTAAAGAGCCGGGCAGGCTGCCGAGGACTAATTTGAACCAGTTCTTGGAAAGGGCCGGAGGGGTTGTGCATCCCAGGAGGAAAAATTCCCCCACCAGTGCGCAGTGTCCATGGCCCCTGTGCAGCCCCAACTTCCAGAGGCCGCTTGGCCCTACCCTGTTTGGAGCTGCAGAATCGCCCAGGCCTTTGTTTTCGCCGCGCCCGAGGCTTTTCTTCTGGTGATGCAGCGGCTGGCTGTAGGCACCTGCTCCCACCAGAGCCCCCGGAATTGGGGCTTCCTCGCTAAGAGGCTTAGGAGGGTCGCAGCCCTGCACGGCCTAGCGACATGGTCTCCAGAGCGTGGGCCTTAAGAAGGACTATCTGGGAGCAGGCATGAAGGTGACTGATACCAAAACGAAGCCCTTTTCTCTCCTCCCATCCTGTGGCCCTACCACCTCTCCAGCCCAGAGGACTTGAGCGGAAGATCTCAGGCTGCCCCAATCCCAGAACTGGGCTTTGCCCCCCTCTTGATGAATCCAGTCCTTTTTGCCCTTACCTCCCCAGCACTTCCCCCACCTCTTCCCACAATCTGCGGGGCGGTCTCTCTTTTACTCTGTCCTTTCTCCTCTTCCTCTTTCTCTTTTTTATTAGGATTGATAGAGAGACAGCAGTTTGGCAAGGCTCCTCTAAGCCTGTAGTGGGGAGCTGTAGACTCAGCCCTGACTTCTCAACGCAGGGGAACAGTCCCATCCCTGGGCCCTTGCAATTGGCCCCCACGTTGGGGGAAGTTGACAAAGAATGGCATGAAGGATGGCGGGCCTGACACAGGACAGAGCCCCAGCTTGGGGACGGGGCAGTTTTATGCTAAATGCCTGTTGCAGAGAGAGGATTTAGAAACAAAGGAAAGAAGGTTGAGGAAACAGCACAAAGGACTAGCAGATTTGAGAAGCACGAGGAGAAAAGAGTGGTGAGGGAAGAAAAGGTTCAGAAGAGCCCCCAGAGCTGGGGACAGAGGAAGGGCCTTCCCGGAGGTTGAGTGGGAGAGACGGTGAAGATGAAGACATTCTGATAAGGGACAGAACGAAGATGCAGGATTTGCTTGTTTTGTTAGAGGGGGGAAAAGAAGGGAAGGGAAGAGAAGGCCCAGGGATGAAAAGAGGGAGCTAGAAAGCAAAAGGAAAGGGAAGGAAACAAGGAAGAAGAAAGTAAAAGAAACAAGGCAGAAAGAGGAAAGGGGGAAAGGAAGGAAGGAAGGTGAAGGAAGGGAAGGATAGAGAGACAAAACAGTGAAGGGGGCGCAGAAAGAAAACGAAAAGAGGGGAAATGAGAAATGAAGAGGAAAAGAAAGGAGAGCAGGAATCCAGGTTAACAGAAAGGGGATCCTGATTTGGAGGTGCACAGGGAGGGAAGGAGGAGGGAGAGCCCGCTGTGGCCCAGCCAGGGTCTCCCAGGCACCCAGGCGCCCTACTAGCTTCCCCTCGGGCTACATTGGCCTTGACCTCCCACCCTGGGCTGCCGGCCCCTTGTGCCCAGCTTCTCCCAGGGGAAGCCGTTGGCTGAGCTGGAGAAGGACTTCCCTCCGCAGCCTTGCCGGCCTCCAGGCCAGCCCAGTGTGCCTGGAGGCTCAGCAGATCAAGGTCCAGTTCCAAAACCAGAACGCGGAGCCAAAGAGGCCATTTAGAGAGGGGGGCCGGTGGCCACACCGCCCCAGCTCAGTCTCCTCACCCCCAGCCCCGAGCGCCTCCAGCCTGACCTTGCTGGCCGAGGGCTGTCTGCAGACTGACCGCTTTGTTCCACAGTGCTCTGGCCGTGACCTTGGGCCTCAGTTTGATCTCAGGTCAGATGAATCCTTTGTGCTGGAGGGTTCTTCTGTAATTTTGGTTAGCCCGCCTGTATTTGTGCAGGTGCGAGAGGGGTGAAGATAAGGCCTGGTCCCCCTCACGAAGGGCATCTTCATTGGTGAGAAGAAAAGTCCTCCTTGCTATCCGTATCTCTCCCCATGTCCCCAGAAAACTTCCTTCCAGGCTAAGGGGCTTCTCTACACCAGGAAGGATCGTGTTAACTTGTAAAGAGCGTGGCGTGAGGTTGTTCAGTGCTGAAGGGGCCAGAGAACGAACCTCAGTTTTGAAAGAGAATGAGGACATTTCCTACAAGGGCAAGTGAACTGGAGTTTGCAGGACATTGCACTGACCCCCCCCACACACACAAAGACGTTAATGGGCAAAGGGGCTTCATATCGTACTGCAGAGGCATGAACTTGGGGTTGTTGTGTGTCTTGGTGCGTTGGGCCTACACTCCCACGCCTCGTTCACGCGCTCCGCTCCGGGGACAACTGCCGGGTTTGATTCAGAGGGTCTCTTAAAGCCAATTAGGCAACTCCTTTGTTTCCCATAGTGGAAAGGGGAAAGAGGCTGAGGTCAGCCACATCTTCCAAGGACAGCAGGAGCCTTGGGGACAGGCTTGAGCACCTTCTCACAGCCAGCTGGTGTCCAGTAAGCCTTGCAGCCCCGCTCAGGGGCCCCGGGTCCAGCTCTTCCCAGCACTGCGCTTGTAGGCTTCCTCCCCCTCTCTCTCCAGCTACTTCTTTCCTCTATTTCTTTCTCCCCTCCCCCCCTTGCCCCCTTCCCTCCATCTTCCTGTCCCTTCTGTGCTCTCTTTCCTTTATCGTCCAGCCCAAGCTGGGGCTCTTGCACGGTCTTTGTGCCCCTTGGGGCTTTGCTGTGGGAACTGAAGGCGGGCTAATGACGTGAGACCTGCCCTCAGGAGGTCATTATGCGGCTCAGATCCTGCGACTGGAAGATGAGGGGCAAAACGGGGAGTAAGCTTTGCTAACCAGGTGCAGGATGAGTGCACTGGTTTTCTCTGTCAGTCGCGGTTATCGCTACCACATCCCAGTGGCTCATCCGCGAAAATCTTCCCCCACCTCATCCACTTGCCAGCCTGCCCCAGCCCACGGGGGTGGGGCTGCTGGTGTCCCCAGGGCCATTCTCTCCCAGGGTGAATGAGGGCCTCCAGGAGCGCCCCTTGCCTCAGCGGCTGGCGGCGCTGGGGGTAGGGAGGAGAGGTCAGTGATGCCAGGTCGAAGCCTCAAACTATTAAAGAAGCCTGTTTCCCTATTCGCGATGCATTTAGGGGTCCTCTTTCCCTTGGATGGAGAGGCTGCTCGTCTCTTGACTCTCTGTGCGAGGAACACCCCTGATTAGCCAGGCCCACAGCCATCCACATCCACTCAGCAAAGACTGGAGGCTACTCAGTCTAGATCTTGGTGGAAGGGGTGCAGACTGTCTGCCCAACGCAGCTTCCTTGCCTCAACTGGCCCCTCAGGGAGGGTGGGAACATCCTTCATTTCGCAGGATCCGGAATCTCGGCCGGCAGAGTGGACAGCCACCCTCTGGACTCCGGAAGCAGTTTCTGCCATTGGGCTCTCCTTGCCGCCTCGGCGTCTGCCTATTTCTGTGTGCTGTTGTTTTCTCCCTCATGGGAGGGGGTGGGGGTGGGAAGTAAAATGTTCCTCTCCACTCCCCTAGTCCTTCTCCGTGCCTTACCGCCACCAAACTTCCTAGCTCCTGATGGTAATGAACTCCAGCTTCCAGCCTTGCTCATAAGCTACTCACAGCGAATTCAAATCCTCTTCGGGGCAGGAGGGAGGACAGATGCTCCTTCCTCAGTCCTCCCTTGCTCATTGATCCATTTGGAAGGCCTTTTGGGGTCAACGTCAAGACCAGATTATTCAATTGGTATAAAATTAGCGTCTTAAAAAATCATACCAAAGGCCCAGGTTTCTAGAATCCCAGAATAGAAGGCTAAGGGCACCTGACTCGCTCAGTCAATGGAACATGTGAGTCTTGATCTCAGGGTCATGAGTTCAAGCCCACATTGGACATAGAAATTACTTTAGCAAGAAAGAAAAGGGAATAGACGATCTTTACCCAGACCCACACCTCTTCTCTGGCCTTTCCAACCAGTTGACGATATAAAGCCTTGCTGAGGTGGAGAAACAGAAGGGAACCGAGCAATTTCCTCCATCTAAAAGTCAGTCGCCTTGGCTGTTCACTCTACTAATATTTATTTAGTGCTTACTATGTGTAAAGCATCACCCCCAGCTCGGTTTATCACGACTGTCAAAAGCAATCCTGGCCCACTCTGAGGCCTCAGTGTGTGTGTGTGGACAGATACACAAATAAACAGATCGATGGAGAAGAAAATCTGGATTCAACTGATTCTGACTGCAGCCTTCCCTGCGCCTGGGTCTCCAAGTCCCCATCCCCAGCTGCTCAGACCCAGTCGGCTGAAAGACAGGATGGCCCTGGGTCTCCTCTGTTTCCCCCGCTGGAAAAATACCAGAATGGCGAGCGAGAAACGTGCGCGGGGATCGGCAGACAGGAAAGCCCTGGACGGAAGGATTTGGGACGGGCAGCAAAGGGGCCCCCCAAAGGTGTCTTCCCATCCTGGAGGCGTGCATTGTCACTGTGCAGGGTGACATGTTTCTCTGGGCTGCTTAGCCCACTCGGGGTTTGCCGGGGTGCAATCACGTGCCTGAAGGTGACAGCAAGGGTGTGCGTATGCGAGTGAGCTGAAGGGGGGTGGACGAGGGTCCCTGCACCAGGCTCGTGTGCCCTGGGCCCAGACGCCTGCACAGGAGCAGGTGCATGCACACGCACGCGTGTTGGGAGACAGGCTGCACCCAGATCTGAACATATCTCTGCATACGTGACCCTCTGTGTACGCCGGAGTGTGTGTGCCTGCTGAATTATTATAAAATTACCCTGACCCTTACAGAAAATCCATACCAGCCTCGGCCTTTCTCCCCCGACCCCTCGACCTCTGGGGTGCCTGAGGAAAGAGCTGACCCGGTCACTGCCTCCCCCCAGTCAATGAGTCTCTCTCCATTAGCATAAAACATGAATCTGCTGGCAGCTTGACAAATTATAACTAGCAGCCAGAGTTTTGCCAACTGGCTGGCTTGGGCGCTGTCTATTTATCATTGAAAATGGTAAATCATAAGAATCCAGATGACTTAATTATTCAAATCCACCCAGGACCCAGAGAGGCTGGAGTCCTGTCAGTCCCGGGGCTCAGGGAAAGGGCAAGAGGGTGGTGCCCGGAGCGTGGGGGCTGGGAGACGCAGGGCCCAAGGCCGCCCCTCGCCTCTGCCCGCCAAGCCGGTGTTTCTCTGCGGCTCCTGCCCGCCCGGCCTGCCTGCCGCTGTCCCCGGCAGAAGCCCAGCCGGTTGTTTTGGCCGCCGACCCTCCCAAGGCTCTCCCTTCCCCGCCTCCAGCCGCCTGCCACACGGTCCCCTCGCTCACACATGGACGTTTCCCTGCCTCTCTTTGTGCGGGTCTGTTGGCTCGCTCGCTCGCTCTTTCAGTGCCTTCATTTTTATTTCTTCTTTTTCATGTTATTTTCGCCATCTCTCTCTCCCCTCTCCCTGCAGATGGATGCTGACCTCCCCACTACACACACACACACACACACACACACACACATACACACACACACACACACACACACACACACACAACTTCTCTGATGGTTTGCCTGCACTCCTGACCCCTTTGTTTCTAGTGTCTCGGGTGCCCACTCAGGGTCCCCATGGACACACGCCGCACCACCCCTCACCGAGCACTCGAGCCCTGGAAGGTCTGAATTCTTTCCCCCTGGGAGCCACACGGGAGTGCGCACGTCATGGATGACCTTAGCCCTGCGCTGCCTCTCGCCCCGCCCCATACACGCGACCTTCCTTCTGAGGGTTTCTTTTTTTTAATATTTTATTCATTTTTTTAGAGAGAAAGGGAGAGACAGAGACAGAGCATAAATGGTGGAGGGGTGGAGAGAGAGGGAAACACAGAATCCAAAGCAGGCTCCAGGCTCTGAGCTGTCAGCACAGAGCCCGATGTGGGGCTCGAACCCACAGGTTATGAGATCCTGATCTGAGCCGAAGTTGGACGCTCAACCGACTGAGCCACCCATGTGCCCCTCTCCTGCGGGTTTCTGAACGCTGTTCTGCACAGCTGGGGAGACAGCGGACACGCTCTCACAGGTGCACCCAGAAAGCCCACCTTGGGGCTGTCCCCTTGTTCCCAACGCAGAACCACCTCAAACCCTAGCAGAGGGATGGCTCCGTGTGGGTTTTCCCAGAAAAAGAGAATCTGTGTGCAGAACAAATGCCACATCCAGGGGTCTTCACACTGAGCTTCTGGGGTCCCTTTGATTTCTGGGTCCTTTTATCTTTGTGTCCTCACAATCCAGTGTAAATATGAGCTATTATTCCAGTCTGCGACTGGACCCGAGGGAAGCGCCCCCAGTGGGGGTGATTGGGGAGGGGTCTGCACACTCCCCAGCATTGAGGTTGTGGTCACAGCAGAGGAGAACATGTGCGAAGAGGAGGGTCGCCGCGGCCCCTCTCTTTGAATGGCATCCTGACTTCTTTTGGGGGGCTTGTCCTCTCTGTGAGGACCCCAGAGCCCTGTCCCCAGACGCACCTCAGAGCCCACTTCTGTGTCTGCAGACGCTTGTCAGTTTGCTTCTGAGTGGCTGTGCCAGTGTGTGTGTGTCTGTCCGCACACTTTCAGAAATCCTTATGCCGCAACAACAAGTGACAATGTCCCCACCAACAGGACACCTGAGGAAATAGTTCTCTCCCCATGATTCCACATTAAGGCCTCTGAGCGATGTTGCTCTCAATAAAATATTGGCCTCGCCAAATCCTAAAACTCTAAAGGGGGAGCTACTCACTTCTGCTACTGGAAGTGCGTAAGTTCTTCCTTGAGTCTAGCCTCCTTTTCCTGTTGGGGCGGAGTATGGGGAGGGTTCGGAATCTTGAGAGGCGACTCTCCCCTCCTCCGAGAGAACATCTCTGGTGACTAGAGGACCCTCCCCCCGCCCACGCTAAAACGTGCGTCCCTTCCCTCTTTCCTTCCCCGCCACCTTCCCGAGCCAGGTTGGTATTTGACCACAAGGGCAGTTGGCGAGAGGTGAAGCAAGAGCAGCGGGGAGCAAGATTCAAAAGCAGGCCAGCAGCTGGACGCCAGGAAGATCAATAAGGCAGATAGATTGGAGACAGCTTTCTCCCATTTCTTTCTTTCCTGCTGGCTCAGCGCCCCCGCCCCAGCTTCTACAAGCAGGTGGGGGTGCAGAGCCAAGCCCTGGCCTCTGTCTGCCCTTCTAACTCAAACAGGTTCCTAATCCCTGGGTAGAGGGTAAACAGTCTCCAAGCACCCCCAGGATTAAACGCAGAAATGCGGCTAATGCACCTTGGGCACTGTTCCCTGCCCCCACCCCGTGTTACTAATTAGCCCAACAGCTTGGGAGAAGCCTGGGAGGAGCAGCTAAGAATGCCTTTGTGTGGACCCTGCAAGCCCAGGTCTGAGCTCTGGGTAGTGTCTCCAGAGCTAGCCCCGCTGAGGGTGGCAGAGGGACCCCCACCCCCTCCCCACCCACTGACTCCTAAATCAGCTCAAACGGAGACGAAGGCTTTTTTCTGTGCACCCCTCCCTGAACCTCCCCCCCACCCCGTCTCCCCTTGGTTGTTCACAGCTGGGAGGCAGGTGGGAGATAAGAGGGAGCGTGGAATCGGCTCCGGAAATCAAACGACCCAATAAAAAATTAATTGTCTAATTAAAACCATGAGGAAGCCCCTTGCCAGAGTTTGGCTCTGAGTCGTCAGGGCTATAAAGGGTGGGAAAATGAGTCTCAGCTCCTAATAAATTCCTGATTTGCAGCTTGGTCTATCAGCGAAGGAGCACTGAGTGTTCTGCCTGGCTAGGCCTCCTGGAGGTCATTCCATCCTCCCCGTCCCCAGCCCCGGTGATCACGCCCACCGCCGTCTCCACTCGCCCAACTCAAGCCCAGGGACGGGAGTCCCTCCGAATGGCCAAAGGACCACCGCTCAGAGAGACCAGGGGTTCCTGAGACTGTTGCTCAGGCCCCCCAATCTGGTGCCATCCACTTCTTCCTGGTTTTCCTCCAGGGATGGAAACTTTCTGGAAACTTCCCTGACTGGAGAGGTCTTCGTTTAAGTTAACTAATCATTGTTATAAAGGGGCTGGCTGTGTAGATTCATTGTGCCCTCACCCCCTCCATTTTGGGGGGAAAATACATTTTTACATAATTCACAAACCATCAGGTTCCCTCCCTTAGACTTTAGGGCTGGCTTTTGCAGGTGAATGACAAGCAACCAAGCCAAGAAACTGAATCTTCCCCACACGAAAGGGCTGAGTACACTCTGCCCAGTTGACCAAATCTTTGCGAAAAATGAACACAGAGCTGGTCCAGAGAGGAGTACAGAGCTAGGCGACTCGTGGGTGTAGACGTGGATCCAAGCCTTCTCCCTCAATCACTGTACCAAGTCTTCCCTTGGGTCTGCCTGATGCCTCTATTCCCTCCCTTCCTTGGCAAAAGCAAATGCATTATACATCATCAGAGGCAATCTGTAATAGCAGGGGGAAGAGGAGGAAGTGGATAACATACAGCCTTTGACATCATAATACATTATTTTATTATATAGAATACAATATGGGATAGACACCTGTGATTAGCTTTTTAAATAAACACGGGAGAACCAAGTTTCTCAGAAGGACATGTACTTGTTCCACATGTACCTCTATTTATTAAAACACTTCTGCAAAGTCTCTTTTTTTAATGTTTTTTTAAATTTATTTTTGAGAGAGAGAGACCACGTGAGCAGGGGAGGGTCAGAGAGAGAGGGAGACACAGAGTCCGAAGCAGGCTCCAGGCTCTGAGCTGTTAGCACAGGGCCTGACACAGGGCTCGAACCCTTGGGCCGTGAGATTATGACCTGAGCTGAAGTCAGACACTCAGCTGACTGAGCCACCCAGGCACCCCTGCAAACTCTCTTTTTAAGATGGACTTTATAGCGGTCCCTGGGTGGCTCAGTCAGCTGAGCATCCGTCTTCAGCTCAGGTCATGATCCCATGGTTGATGAGTTTGAGCCCCGGCTCATGAGTTTGTACCCCGGCTCATGAGTTTGTACCCTGCGTCGGGCTCTGTGCTGACAGCTCAGGGCCTGGAGCCTGCTTCGGAATCTGTCTTTCTCTCTCTCTGCCCCTCTCCCATTTGCATTCTGTCTCTCTCTCTCTCAAAAATAAATAAGCATTAAAAAAAATTTTTTTTAAGATGGACTTTATAGCCATTCTGCAAAACATTCAAGACAACCATGTTAACTATAAATTATTCTTTGGCTGATACCCAAAAAGCAAAAGTTAAGGTGTGTCACCAAGAAGTACATTCAAAACACGGGGTCACCCACCTGAAGACAAATCCTAAAGAGGAACGACAAACACTGGTGTCATTGGCCCTCATTGCACGAAGGGGCTCTCCCACAAGGTGACTATAAGAGTCGTGTACTCTTTCCGAGGCTGCTGTCTGGGCCACATCTGGAGGGTATCATTTATCCTTCCTGATGATCCCTACTTCATTCATCTGGTGGTTATTTTTCATCCTCAACAGTGAGCTAAGCTTTCCCTAAGAAGGAGAAAAAGAAAAGGAAACAAATTCCTGAGCCCCATCTGGGTCAGGATCCCATTTCAGATTTCAGCAGGTTCCCACGCATGAGCGTCACGGTGGTGGCCAGGTCCCCCTGCCTCCCAGGGCTCCAGACCTACAGACTGGAGCACAGGCACTGGTGCTAATTCGCCCCACAGCTACCGAGGGCCACACCGGGGGCGTACAATTAGGTTACCCTTTTCAATCAGGCATATCTGGCAATTGCCTTCCCTGGTGGATGGAATGTGCCACCTCTTCTCCCTGCTGCCTAGTCTAAGACTGTACGCCTGCTCCTCTGGGGCCCTCTTGTTCCAGGAGAAGTTCCCATTTCCTAGTGCCCACTTCTCAGGAGGACTTAACTTCAGAGATCATTCCAGACACAGGTCTCTGGGCCAAGCCTCACTCAAACATCCCTAGTCTTCAGGTTGACCAGCTTGAGCTGGTAAATGGAACCTTGACCCCTAAAGGGCATGAGCGCGGCCCACCATCACACAGTTTGGAGCATGGGGAGGGAGGGGGCACCGTAAATACTGGATTCTATGTGAATGGCAACACCTAGAGTTGTGCTCCAGGACTGCGGAGAATACGGGTCCCCGGAGCTGAGCAGGGCTGCCGTCCTGCAGCCCAGAGATGCATGGGACCCAGGCAGCCTCACACAGCATTCAAGGGTGAAACACCTACCTTTTGACAGCTAATGTGTCAACACCTCAACCCCTGAGAAAGGGCTGAGATGCTGCGAGATCTGGGCTCAGCGCACAGCTCACCAATCTTCAGCCACTTCAAAGGCAACTCCGTCCCCGGTGAGCAGCTTGAGGGCATGGAGCAAAGCTGACCTGAATCCAAACTTGGCGATGTTGCCTGCGTACAGGTGTGGCTGGGTCTGGAAATCACGGGGAGACGCAGACCCCGTCTGGCCTGCAGTCCGGGGCGGGGTGTGAGCAGGTGATGGACGGGGTGGGTGCGATCATCACAGTGCAGAGGAATGTTGACCATCGCCCAGCCCCTCCCAGACAGGAGAGTGCCAGGCTCACGCGTGGGCCCTCGCCAGCAGGCAAAGCTGCTTCGCCCTCCTCTCCTCGCCCTCTGCCAGCCTAACCCACCTGGATGCCCTCCTTCACGCTCGGCTTCGCCCTCCCTTCCGCCCTTCCCTCTCAGCCTCTCTCATTCTCTCCACTCCCAAATAGTCTTTCTGAATAAAACCTACTGACCTCTGTCATTTCCATGACATCCCCCTCAAGCATTCTCTCAGCCTGTAGCCATTCAGGCCCCTGTGTCCTCCCCTCACGGGGACAGGGGTTCCTTCGTGTGTCCTATTCACCCCATTATGCTGAGACATCCCCAACTCAGCAGCTCACGGCCGCTCAGCCATCAGAGCCCCAGATGAGCTACAACATCAAAGACTGGGATGCCAGCATTCAGAGGAGAGGGTCAGCCAGCCAATAGCCAGTCGACCTTGACTGAACTACTTCTTCATACTGGCACAGAGGGCCACAGAAAGCGTAGGGGCAAAGAGCCTGGTCCCAAAGAGCACTGGCTCGTGTGTGACAAAAAAAAAAAAAAAAGATATATCCATCCCAGATTTAAAAAAAATAAAATAGGGACGTCTGGGTGGCCCAGTCAGCTAAGCATCGGAGTCTTGATTTCAGCTCAGGTCATGATCTCATGGTTCATGAGCTCGAGCCCCCAGTCAGGCTCCGGGCTGACAGTGTGGAGCCTGCTTGGGATTCTCTGTCTCTCTCTCTGCATCTGTCTCTCTGTCTGTCTGTCTCTCTCTCTCTCTCTCTCTCAAAAATAAAGAATAAACTTTAAAAGGTAAAAAAATAAAAATAAACCAGACCATGAAGGTGAACTTGATGGATAATCCATTTCAAAGATGGGAGAAAGAGCTGTCAACTAGAATCCTCCCAAAAGGCTCCCAGAGAAGGTGGGCTAGGAGCTAGGATCCCCTCAGAGGCTTCCAGAATGCTGAAGAATCATTACGTGGGTGTCCTTTGTTTCTCACAACACTGGCCGTGGGAAGACGGGAACCATCACTGAGCACCCGCTCTCTGCCAGGCACTGTGCCGGGTGCTGGGAACACAGGAATAGTAAGAGGGTCTGTGCCTTCAAGGTGCTGTCAGCCTAGACGGGAAAGGAAACTGTAAATAGACCTTTATAAAGTAGTGTGGGAAGGACCACACCACCACACACCCTCCTAAACCTCTGAGAGGAAAGGGAGGGGACGGCATTCTGAAATGGGGAGGCTAATAGAGACGAAGCAAATGGTACGCCTTCTCCTCCTTGCACGCCTCCAAACTGAAGGTCACCTTCCACCCTGAGAATAAACCACTGTCTTCTTAAACCAAGGTGACAGCGGGGTGTCCACATCCCAGCACAGGGTCCCACACATCCTCTGGACCGATGACTCAAATCTGACCTGAGATTCCGGCCCTGGGGTGCACTCCCCCACCCCATCCACCCCACAGTCCGTCCCACGCTGCCAGCATGATGGCCCGGTGCCCTCTGATTCCTGGGCCTGAAAGGACAACTGGGCTGTAAAGAGGGAAGAGCCTACCATCTACTAGAATTACATGGTCTGCGGCCTTCCTCCTTCACACCTCTGGGGAAGATGGCCCCCTGCTTCCCCTGGTCCTCTATCTGTGATCCAGGCCCCCCCCCCACTGCTGTGGCTGCTCCAGACTCCCCACCTTGGAAGAATGCACCCCTCCCTCCTGATCTCCCTCCTTGGGGCTGAGTAGGAGGGAGGCAGACTCCGGTCCCATTTTCCTTGGCCTAGGCAGGCTGTTTGGGAAATGAGAAACCCCCTTTGCCCTCTCCACCCCTCTCGGGAGCACCCTCCCTCCCCTCTCCGCATTCCCCAGAAGTTCTCAGACTGAGATCCATCCTACGTGCTGTTATGTGGTAAAATCAGGGCTTTCTTGCCCCGCAGGCGCCAAGGCTGGGAAGGGAGCCTACTCGAACCTTTGATGTAGGCACGTTTTAAAAGGCCCACCTGTCCCCTGTCTCTCCCCAGCCCCCAGCCTGAACTGTTGGAGCCCCTCATCATGGCTTTAAATCCCAGGCTATCCCCCAGCATGGCCAGGATCAGGTCACACACACCCTCTCCCGCTGGGGGTAATCAAACCCAACCATGCTCACTCAGGGACATCTGTCTCCAGTGAATAAGGAGTGATCCCAAACTTGAGGGGTTCTGTGACACTTGAAAGCTTCAAGCAGGAAGATCTGCAATTTCTCTTGGAGCAGGGCCTGTGGGGAGGGTCGCTGGGAAACCCTCGTTTGATGTTGTGCTTTCATGACTGTGGTTTGATCCAGATGTTCCCCACTTGTGGATTTTTCTCCTGGGGAGGGAGGGGCCCTTGGCTGTGAAGACATTTCCATCATGTGCGCATTTGGATCAGGGCCGGCTGGGCAGGGGAGGGGGCAGGAGGGGGTGCTCTTTAGCTGATGTCACTCTCTGCTCCCACCAAGCTGTGCCCTTTCCCCTCAGGATCATATCCTTTCCCTTCACATGCAAAGAAGAGAAGCCGACATTCCTATAAAGGGACATTCCTGGCTCCTGGTGGGTTTGCAGTGTCACTGTCTAGAAATGGCTCTGCCTCTCTGTCCTTGGGCACCATAAGATGATGCTAGATTTGATTCCCAAAGATGGTTTGTTCCCAGATCTCAAAAAGACTAGGAGACGGAGTCAGAGAACCAGATTTCTGTCTGAGGAACAAACAATCATCTAAGAAACTGTGAGTGGGCTTGCCCTGAGTGTGGATGAGTCAGGGTTCTGGAAAGAGGAAGTAGCCATCGCTCTTTGGGGTGAGGTGTTCCAGAGTTGAAGTAAACTTTTCCAGGCACACAGAGCCCTCTGCTCCCACAGAGCCTGAAAAGGTCAAGATCGTCCCTCACCAAAAGCTTCATTGAAACCTGGAAATCGTTCCTTCAACTTTGAGCCTTTCGAAGTTCCTCCCGCTGTCCAGCCTCAGTCACTGCTCACGATCACAGGAGGTGGCCTCCTCCAAGGAAGGGGCATCAGTCACACCCAAGCCCCTTGGCATCCTTCCAGACACTTCTGTCTCCTGGAATCAGAACAAGGGCTGCCAAGGCCATCAAAAGTCAGGTTGCTCCAGGAGCTGTGCCAGTGAGCACAGAAACTTCCAGAATCCTTGCCTGCATCACAGAGGTCATGGCCTACATTGGTCACATGGATGTTGCGTGATGGAGGCCGGACAGGCAAATGAAACTCAAAGCACTGCTGGACCAAGGCACCAGCCTTCAAGTGGATCCTAAAGGACCCCCCTCAGACACAAGTTTGGGTAAGTGGGGTATTTTCAAAGGAGGGGACTGGGTGGGGAGCGACAAAACATGAGAAGCTTGCTGCACAAAGAGGGATCTGGGGGAGACAAGACAGGGTGGGACCCACTGAGAGGACAAAGAGGGTCCAGTGCTGGGGAGACGCAAAGGAGACAGGCCAGTGGGAGAGGAGATCACTGGTTCCCCCGACAGCCCAGAGAAAAGGGGGGGGCACAGGGAAGGAAAGCAGAAGACCAGAAAAGTCCCAGCAGCTCTGCCACCTGGAGACCTTGAGTGCTGTTCCCAGCTGCCCCTTGCTCTGTGTAAGAGCAGGGAAATGCACGTTTGGGGGATCAGCTTCCCACCTCCCTGGAGGCGCCGAGGCTCAGTCCTCAAGCTCCCCCTTCCATCAGACTTTGACACTATCAAGCACAGATAGTCAAGTCATGATGGTGATGGGGGTGGACAGCATTAGATCTCCCTGGCTTGGATTTTTTTCTTGTTCCCCCACATGCTCTCTCTCTTAGGCAATAATTGGCATTTTTCTTGGTCTTATATACCCCATATGTCTCTAGCCCAGAGAACTAAGAAACACCCCATCCTTCTTCAGCTGGGCTTCACCACCTACAAGCCCCTCCCCTCCCACACATATGTTCACTCAACTGGGGTAAATGGTTAGCTTCCCCATGGCCCCCTCCTCCGACTCCTCTCCCCCGCTACCCTTCTCAGCTTTCGGACTAGAATTAGAGCCTTCTCTCCTGCTGGGGGCTGGCAGGGGCATGGTCAGGGGTCCTCACGGCTGCATAGCAGCTGGAAGGGCCCCACACTTTCTGTGCACTCACAGCGGCTTCCTGAGGGGACCCGTGACAAGGGGGAGAGATGCTGGGAAATCACGGGCTAGGGGAGCTCATGCAGTGGGGTTCTCTACTAGGTCTGGTCTGACCTGGTCTGGCCTGCGATGGGGGAGGGTCAGACGCTCAGCCAAGTATCCTGGGTCTCTCAGAAGGAATGGCAGTGTGGGCCACCAGGTCTACTCAGGGCATCTGAAGACTCTTCCTCCCCACCTCCTCTCCTCTGCCTCTCCTACTCCTCATTACTGTGGAATCTACGTGAGGCTCATCCCCTCCCCTGTGACTTCTCCCTCCCTAAACCCTCCACTCGTGCCCAAATCAGTCCCCTGCAGGCTTACTAGAGTCTGACCCAAACTTTCTACTCCAGAGACAGAGTGTCCCCAACCCCTACTGGAGCTATGGATGGAGAAACTGAGATGGGACCAGGAGAACCGTACCCCATCTTATCTCCTGAGGGGCTAGCAGACCCCTGGCCCTTTCCCAGAATCACCACTCCCAGAATGACATGAAGAACCTAACGGGGGAAGGGCCATCATGGGAAGGACCGCCTCCGGTTCTCTTGTTCATGCTTGTAAACATGAGGGCTCTCCCCCAAACACGAGGGTGCCAGCTCGGTGCTGTGGACAGCGCTACCACAGCTCTGCGCGTCCTCCTCCTCCCCAGCCCCATGATCACCAAAACATTTAGGCCAGCTTCCCCCAAACCCCCAGGACTGGGCTAGGAAGCTTGGGTAGGAGGGCAGAAATGAGGGATGCTTCCTTAGTGTTTCCGGCAAACCCCACTAGGCTAGAGGGCCATGATCAGACCCACTGGGTCATTCCACTGAAAACTTCTCCAGGATGTATGGAAGGCCATCGGACTCACCGGAGCTGACAACCAAGATCATGGCCAGCAGGCAATCGGCGCGGAGCACCCACTATGTGCTCAGTTGGACTCTGTGGGGGGAGACGGGGCAAAAGAGGGCCACTCCGCTAGTCTTGCGTTCCATATACCACACTAGCCCGTGGAGGTGCGTTGTGACAGATACTGGACATTCCTGTGCTCATGCAAAGCCCCAACATCTTGCCTTCGCTCCTGTTCAGACGCACAATCCTATGTGGATCGCAGACACGCAAGCTAGACAGAAGAAAGCACCTCCCTGAGTGTGGCTTGTCCATGCTGGATAGCACTATCATCAGACTTGGAGGAGAGCTCTCTTCTCGGAAGGCAGAGAACCAGGAGAGTCTCCAGGTTACGGAGCCAGGGGTGAGGTAAGTCTCCCGCCTTCATGAAGACAGGGGTTAGCTCACATGACCCCACAAGATCCTACCCAGGACAAGGCAGGCTCTAGGAGAGGGATGTTGGGAAGGGGACACACGGAGGGACAGACAGACGGATGGAGGGCTTGGAGGAGCGGGGAGGGGGAGCGGGGCTGGAGAGACGAATGGTATCCGCTGGACTGATGGATGGCCGCTGAGGTTTGTTTACTGGCAGCCCCCAGCCCGCCATCGCCGGGGGAGAGGAATGGCGGCTGGCACATCAGAGGGCTCTTAGGGAAGCTCATGGAGATGATTTAGATGGGAATGAATCAGCTCCATATGGATTAAGTGTCCCCGCAAATCCCAGGATCTTACAGATGAGGGGACGGGGCAAGGGCACTGAGGGGAGGGGCGGGTGCGGGGGCAGCACAGAGCTGGTGCAGAGAAGCATGGGCCTGGAGCCAGCTGGGAGGCACGCTCAGAGGGCACAGACGCCATGCCCCCGGTCCGTCCATACCGTGTCTCTCCGGCTTGGGACCAGACTTTAGAAAAAGACCCCGTCTGGGGCACCTGGGTGGCTTAGTCGCTTAAGCGTCCGACTTTCGCTTAGGTCATGATCTCGCGGTTCGTGGGTTCGAGCCCCGCGTCGGGCTCTGTGCTGACTGCCAGCTCAGAGCCTGAAGCCTGTTTCAGTCTGTGACTCCCTCTCTCTCTGACCCTCCACTGCTCATGCTGTCTCTCTCCTAGAAATAAATAAAAAACATTAAAAATTTAAAAAAAAAAAAAGAAAAAAGGAAAAGACCCCGTCTGTTGCAATGTGGGTGAGTGAGTTCCTGCCCATCTCCCCTTGCCTCTGTCTCCCTCTTTCTCTCTCCCATGCCTTTCCAACTTTGCTGTCCTGTCCTCCTCCCTCCCTTCTCCCTGCACTGTTCCAGTCTCTGTCCTTCCACACCCCCTCTCCTCTGTCCCTCTGCTGCCCTGCCCCGTCCCCCAGAAGTGCAGCTGGCAGAGAGCTGCCTGCTCTCCAGGTCCTGTGCACTCCAGCCCTCTGGTCTGCCCTCCCTCTGGCCGCAGGCCTGGCACCGGGTACCTCGGAGCACTCAGGTTTGGAGTTGTCTGGGAGCCCGGAAGGTGGTCTGAAAGTGACTTTTCGACTACAGAAAGTTCTTTCTCTCCCTCTCTGCCCACCCTGCTCTCAACTCCCCTGTGCTCCCAATGACAGAGGAAGCTTGGATGGGGGCACCCACGCTCAGCAGACAAGGGCAGGCTGAGCAGAGCACACGTTCCCAGGCCATGGGAGGTGATGGGTCACCTACTGGCTGTGAGGCCACCACTGTGTCCCCACTGCTCCTCCCATGCCCCATGCAGAGGGCCCTGGAGCTGACTGTGGTTATGAAGCCAGCTGCCATGTGGACGACCAGGATCAGAGCACGGGGTAGTCATATATGACAATCGGTTGAAATATCACAGCCACTCTCCCCCCCACCCCCACTGGTGATCTATGGGCTGCGTGCCCTGTAAAAATTATTTATCGGGGCCTCAGAGTGTCCTGATTTAGTACCGCTGCCTCTGGGGCCGAGGGGCCTGCCTGTCCGCCGGAGCCTAAGCGTTAAACGACGCTAAAAAGTTAAACGGCCAACGTTGGGGGCTCACTCGAGGAGGCGCCATAAAGCTGTCGGAGCCGCTTAAATCAGGAGCGAGGATTCCCCAGGACATCTTCTCACCATATGCTGTAAGCCAAGAAGGCTCTCCTCACCCCTCTGCGCTCACCCAAGGCAGGGGTGAGCAGTCCACACGGGGCAGGGGCCACCCGGCCAGGCTGGGGCCGGAGCAGTGGAGGAGGTCAAGGCTGACCTCCTCAACAGAACTTCCTCCAGCGTCCCCGGGGCTGGGGCTCAAGAGGGTAAGCGAACGCGGTCCAGCCCTCTGCCTCTGGCCAGGGGTTTCCTTGTTCAGACAGTTTGTAAAGACTTCCATCCAAAAGGCAGTGTGGCTCCCTCTTCCCGTGGCCCTTGTGGGGGCAGTACTTTCTCGGTGTCTCACTTGGGTCTGTTTCCACCCTCGCACCTGCTGGAACTCAGTGCCTTCCTGCTTGGGTGTGGAGAGGGGGGTCCTGCCCAAGCCAGTCTGCGTTGTGATCTTTAGTCTCCTTCGCATCACTGCCTCCCCCCCCCGACACCCCCTCGCAGGGCTCTCTGAAGAACAGAGCTCAGCCTTGGATGGCCACCAGACACCCCCGGGGCACCGGCGTGACACTCCAACTCCAGCTCCGCAGACAGTTCTCCAGGCGGAAGCCCAGTGCATGCTGCCACCGCCCGGCCGCGAGCCGGAGGGAGGTGGGTGTCTGCGGGCTGTCTATCACGCCTCCTTTCAGCAGCAGTAAGACCTGCCTCTTAAAACCTCCGCTTGGGTCCCTAATATTTGCCTGGCTATATATCTCCGGTGATATATGGACAGAAATTGCTCGTAAACGGCTATAAAACCTCTTAGTTGAGCTGGGGAGGAGGTGCACGAGTGTGGGCATGGCCCAGGCCGTAGGAGGATCGGAGGCGGAGCCATTCCACTGAGCACCCCAAAGGTTCCCCCCCTCAGACCCCGGGGGTGAGGGGCTGTGCGTGGGACCCTCAGGGGAAGAAATGGAAGAAGAAGGCCCAGGGGGGAGCTCTGGAAGCCCCTTCAGGGGTGTTACAGGGCTCTCTCACCTGGCTGCCCCAGCGATGTGTGCGTGGCTTTAGGCAAGCCACTCGGGGGGTCCCCGCACTATGGTTCCCATCATCAGTGAGGGTAAGACACCTACCCACCTCCCTCGGTAAGTGGTCACTGGGATCAGAGGAGGAAAGGCACAGCGCATTAATCAGTGCTTTGTAAACAAAAGAGGCTGCGGACATTGCACACGATGGGCACAGGGTTTGCTGAAGGCCTACTACACGCTGGATCCCCTACCTGATTACCTCTCATCCGGCCAACACCCGGCCACGGAGATGCTGCTCTTGCTGTGCTGCAGACACGAAACCTGAGGTTCGCCGGGGTGCACACCGGTGGTCAGTGCCGGGGACTGATTCCAGGGCCGGTGCCCTTTCCGCACATCAGCATGACATCCTGGCCACAGGAAGAGTATAACTGGTAAGACACCAGGAGGACTTCCATCAAAGAGGCGGGGGACACAGGAACAGATGGCTTCTCTCTTGCTCTCCCCGCCACCCCGTGCCCAGAGTGCAGGCGTCTCCCTCAGACACTTCTGTTGCAGTAGTTGCAGGGTCTGGGAGCCAAGGGGTTCCCTTAGCATATAACCACTCACTCACCCCACCTTCCAGTGAAATAGCTCCCGGAGTGGAAAGGGAAACCTGGGGGGTTGTGGGAGGCCGGTGCCCTCTACCCAGGAGACCGAGAGAGACGGTCTTGGGTGGGCCAGGGGGGAATGGCCTTTGTGGGAGCTGGTCAGCAGGTATGGACCCCTGACAGCCATAGTCCCGGAGCCCCTGGCCCAACCCCCGCAGACCCTGGCCGTCCCTTCTGGTTACCCCCCAGCCCTCTTTGCTCTCACCCTGTGACCTTTCTGGTGACCCCATGCTGTCCCTCTCCCACAGCATCCCCCTGAGAGCCCCTGGCTGCCCTGTTCCCCCACCTCCCTCCACACTGAGCTGTCCCTTTTCTCCACTAGGAGCCCTGGTTCTCTTCCTCTCTCCCCAAGTCCCTTCAACCCCTGCTTGTCCCTTGTGGTTACCCACCCCTTCCTTCCCTTGTGGTGTCCCTCCAGCTCCTGGGTGCTCCTCCCTTCCATGACCCCCAGCCCCTACCCTTCCCCTAGCATCCCTCTGGTCTCTTCCTACCTGCGCTCCAGGACCCTCGGCCCCCGTCTTGCCCTTTGTCCCCCTCCAGTGACAAACCAGGACAACAGTTTGCTGGTATTAGTAACAACCAGTAGTAGTAAGGCCACCCTTCTGCCCCACAACTCCCCTTCCCTGGTGGCTCCCACCCCCAACCCCACTTTTCTTTAAGTTTCCAAATCAACCTTCCTCCAATAATAATGATAAAGCAGGAAGCCGGGCCGGAGGACAGTGCAAATTTTTCTTCTTGACACGGAGTTTCCGATTAAAGGCAAAGGGACATAAATCCTCCTGCGTAATTGCTGTGCTCCAGCTCAGAGCCACTTGGAAGGGAGGCTCCCACCCCCTCTGCCCCTGCCCCAGGGAGCCCCACCCCCATCCTGAGCAGGGCTTGGTCCCCAGAGCCTGGAGCCAGGTAGGGAAGTGGGAATGCAATGGTGTGGGCACAAACCTGAGCCAGGATCCCCCCGTTTCCCTTCCAGGGGTCCCAGCCCAGATGGACGGCGGCCCATGGCCACCCCTAGCAGCCCCTCAAACCTTCACGTCGAGAGCATGCTTAATATTTTGGCAAAGCTTCTCAGCATCCATGATCTCAACTGATTCTTACAAGGACATTTGAAGTATCAGATGGAGGAGCCCTTAGAGGTCAACCACAGCAACTTCCCTCATCCGGCAGGTTGGGAACAGGGTTGTAGGAGGGGCCGTGCCGTCCTGGCCCCTGTCCACATTTAGAAGAAGAAGACCCTAGACATGTGTGAATTGCTCAAGATCGAGGGCTCGGGGGCAGAGCCTGGAGTCGCCAAACCTCCCAAGTCCACGGTTAATACTCTTGTATCCTCCGCCCGAACTGACACACGGAGATTCCAACCTCCAGCCACCCTGCGGGTTGAACTCAGCCTGGCCAGGACACCCGCCCGCCAGCCTTCAAAGTCACCCTCGCCTCCTGTGAGAGCCCACCACTCCACCCCTCCCTTCTTTGCCAATCCCATGCCGGCTCTCCCCACTCCGTGAGGCCCTGCCTGTGTGAAGCCCTCGGGTTCCTCTTTCCTCTGTTTCTCCCTGCTCTGAACAACCTCCTCCAGCTAGTGCTAAGTCCACTCTCACTCACCAGGGGAACGGGCCTGGGTGTCTTCCCTCTGAGGTGCCATTGCCCAACCCTCCAACCCTCCTTCCCTCTCCGACCCAGCCAGATCTGCCCAGTGGATGTGTCTACTGGATACAGTATATGGCTCCCCTGGTCCTGGGAACCCAGGAGTCCCGCCACCTCTTGCTCGGTGGAAAGTTCCGCAGCAGCCCTAGGATTCCCACGTCAGGCATAAACTACCATGCCTTCTGGGTTTCCCTGGCCCCCAGACCCTTTCCCCAGCATCTCAGGGGAGGGGAGGCCTGCGGCTGCAACTGAGTGAAAGAGAAGTCACATCCTCAGCCTGCTTTCCCATCTCTGAGTAAAACTGGACCCCAGCAAACCAGGCCTCCCACGCTCTAACCTCTAAGGTCTCCTGCTTGAGCTCCTCAGAGATTGTGACAAGGTGGCCGACACCCGGAGCCCTCTACCGGACCCTGACGGATACCCCTCAAGCTCGCCCCAACCCACATCCAGCCCTGCGCACCTGCCTTTCCCTCTGCCACAGCAAAACTGAGTATGGAGCAGTGAGATCTTTGGAGTCTTCGAGAAGAATGTCCTGTCCGGGTCAGGAAAAAAAAAAAAAAAGTGAGGGGAGGGCTGCGGGGTGAGAAGCAGTGAGGCCAGTTTGGGAGGCTCAGATGCTCCCTCAGTGCAGAGAGCACTGTAGCACAGCTGGGGACAGGTAGTTCCGGCTGTTACTACAGGGTTTTAAGGTGTCGGGGGTTCTGGATGTCAGTGAAGGATTTGGGATTACTGTAGAGTTGCCCTGGGGATTATGGTGGGGTTTTCTGGGCATCACGGTAGAGTTTTTCTGGGATGTTTACACTGTTAGTCTAAAGGGTCACAAGCCTGTGCTTCTGCCTGGGCCCAGAGAGCGGACAGAGCTGAGTCTACGAGAGAAAGCCAAAGGGTGGGGAGGACAGAGGAGGTGCAGTCTCACAGAAGAGGGGGACCGTCTGACGTGGCAGGGAAGGGAGGCCTGCTCCACCCCACCCTGGTATTCCCAAACCCTGACCGACAGCCTCATTTGTTGACAGGAAGGTGCTGAGAGTAGAGAAGGGCTCTTGGCTTTCTATAGGGAGGGAGGACCAGAGAGAGGGGCCTAGGATGGTCCTCCTGCATGTGTGTCCTCAAGAACAGCCAGGCTCCTTATGGGGCGCCTGGGTGGCTCAGTCGGTTAAGCATCCGACTTCAGCTCAGGTCACGGTCATGATCTCACGGTTCGTGGGTTTGAGGCCTGCGTCGGGCTTTGTGCTGACAGCTCGGAGCCTGGAGCCTGGAACCTGCTTCTTATTCTGTGTCTCCCTCTCTCTCTGACCCTCTCCTGCTGATTCTCTGTCTCTCAAAAATAAATAAATGTAAAAAAAAAAAAAAAAAAAAAGAACAGCCAGGCTCTGGGCTCCAACACCAATCTTAAAGCCTTGCCTGGGGTTCACTTAGGGGAGAATCTGGAAGGACAAGACCCTTCCACCTGGAGACTCCAGGAAGGGGGACAGACCCTCATCTTGGACCCAGACAAATAAATGGAGAATTATTCTTGCGTTTTAATCATGGAAAATGTCCTCAGAGGTGACAGTGTGGGGCAAGCACTGGGAAGACAGGTGGGAAGGGAGGGGTCCGGGGAGCAAGGATGAGGGTGTTTCCCCAGCCCCAGAGACTGGGCACAGAGAAAGAAGGCTATTCACTCTCGTGTCCATCATTCACTCGGCGACTATGTGCAAGGGCAGCCATGGCCCTAGGAGACACAGGGATGAATGAGAGGAGGAACAACAACTGGGGAGGCCTTAAAGAAACCCAGTTCCAGGGCACCTGGGTGGCTCAGCTGGCTAAGCTTCTGACTTCAACTCAGGTCATGATCTCACGGTCCGTGAGTTCAAGCCCCGCGTCAGGCTCTGCGCTGACAGCTCAGAACCTGGAGCCTGCTTCTGATTCTGCGTCTCCCTCTCTTTCTGCTCCTCCCCACTTCAAGCTCTGTCCCTCTTTGTTTCAAAAATAAATAAACATTTTTAAAAAAGAAAAAGAACCCAGCTCCTCCCTCAAAATACCAGCGTCAGCTTGAAGAGTTCTCCAGGTCCACGCTAGCTAAGCTCCAATCTCCAGGCCTCTCTAATCCAAATGAAATCCATTAGCCTTAATTCCAGCTGTCTTCTTCCCCAGGGTCCCAAGGCCTGCCCTTGCCTTGCTTCCTGCCTCTCAAATATGCCATGCTCTTTCCCTCTGGGCAGACTTTGGAGCATCTTCAGGCCATAGCTGCAGCAGGAGGGATTGGAGCTAGATGTGCTGAGTACCTTGCCAGCAGCAGCAGGGAGGGCACTGAGGGCGCCAGTGGGGCTCAAGGAAGACACGTGTGAGCCTATGAGTCCAGGCCCGAGATCCTCCGCCTGACTCTGCGTCATGCTAGAAGAGGCATCATTCATCTGCCCAGGGGTGGAGATGGGGCAGGGGGAAGAGAATGAAAAACACCCACAGCCCATTAACCTACTTTTGCAACTTCATTAAAACAGAGTCTCCGACATGTCGCCATAAATTGTCTTCCGAGGAGGAAGCCAGATCCAACATCTAGTTCTAGCAGTAAAGCCTCTGAGGAGAAGCTGGAAAATCCAGGGTGGAAGGGACTCACTGTATGGGGGAGGGGGTGTCACTGAGTGGCTTTGCTGGCCGAGCCTGGACAGCTGCCTCCTACAGGACCTCCTAAGTGGGCATGCCACTGGGGGAGGGCCAGGGAGAGACTTTTCTATAATATTGTATGGTCGCTGCCCTGATCAAGAGCGCTTACACTTCCTGGGGTCCCTCATAACAAACCTTAAAGCTCTCCTCAGCCTTTCCAAGCTGCCTTCAGGAAGCCCCGCTCTGGCCCAAAGCTCCCTTCTCCAGGGTTGTGCCAAGCCTCATGGTCACAGCCCTGAGTACGGAGGACCCCGGCAGCCTTCAGACGACCTTAGATCCCCCACTGCCCTGGCTGAGCTCACAGCCTGACCCAGTGGCATGAGCACTGGGCCAGGGGTCAGTGGGGCTGAGCTCCCACTTCCCAGCTAACTGATCTGGACCCAGTCCTCATGCGAGCGGTGACTGAGTGCCCAGGCCCTGGAGCGCTGCCAAGGTTCAAATTCTGCCTTTGCCACAGAAGGACCTCAGCCAACTTATTTAACCTTCCTTGCCTTCGTGTTGTCATGGGAATAATTATACCTCATAAAGCTACTGAATCTTAAATGGCATGACCCATGGAAAACGCATAACACTTAAGACCTCACATCCTAGGGGTCAAAAAACATGGGCTACTGTTGTCACCATTATGTACTTACGTGTCTAGGTGAGGAAACCAAAACCCAGAGAGGGCAACTGGTTTGGGTCAGAATCAGAGCCCAGAGTTCCTTTGACCTAATTCAAGGATCTTCTCCAACATATCCCCTTTGGGCCTCAGTTTCTTCGTTTGTATGATGAAGGGAATAGAGGAGTCCAGTGGTTTCTTCCTTCTTCTTCTCCTCTTCCATCATCATCATCATCATCGTCATCACCTTAGAATTTCTTTTCAAAGCAACCTAACTCAGAATCCCAATACACCAAGGGGGACCAGGTGGGGAGAAAATAGTGTGAGGGCAGGGGGCAGTCTGGAGCCTGAGCAGCAACCCCTGGGTCCCACTGGAGAAACTGGGGGTGTCCAGACCTCAGGTCAAGCCCTTGGCCAGAATGATCTCTGGGCTTCCACTGGAGCTCTAGGAAGCAAAATAGCAAGAACTCTCCAAACCACGCTGGGAGAGGAGGAAGAACCCGGTGAGTGACTTCCTGCAGACAGGATGGTCTTCATACCCTCACTGCACAGAAAATGGTGGAGGAGGGAGGGATGCAAGGAGTGAAGGTTCCATGTAGAGTGGTTAGTCCACAGCCCAGGTCCAAGCCACCCTGGGTCCTGCCACCCTCCACACGCTGCCAAGCGACCCGCGCTCCCGCCATAGCTGCAGCCCAAGAAAACATGGCCATAAAACAGACATTTGCTTTAATTTTGACTTGAAGGGGCAATTTAGCGCAGGCTGTTTGCAAGCTGTCAGAGTTCTTTACGAGGCTCTATCGTGTTTTCCAAAATGCTCCCCCCAAGCGGATTCCCGGGGTCAAAGTTCACACATAACTATTTAGGGGGAAGAGGGGTTGGAAGGAGCATGGGAGACTGTGGAGAGTGGAGAATACACACACACACACACACACATTTTTAAAAATCAAGACTGGCTGGGAACTAACAGCAAAAGAGAACCTGACCAGGACAGTCCCTGGTCAGAGGCAAGTGCTGTGTCTCTGCCCAACCCTCCTGTGCCCCTGGGCCTCCCACAGCAGGGGGCTGCCCCAGGCAGAAAAATGAAACACTGTCACTCAGCCCAGCCTCAAGGGCACTCACACACTTTATTCACAATGACCCAGATACTTGGACACTCGCATTCACAATCAAACAAATTTGACTGAGTCCTGACTGGCATTTTCTTTTTTTATTTGTTTTTAAGTTTGTTTATTTATTTATTTATTTATTTATTTATTTATTTATTTATTTATTTGTAATCTCTACACCCGACGTGGGGCTCAAACTCGCAACCCCAAACTCAAGAGTCTCATGCTCTTCCGACCGAGCCAGCCAGGCGCCCCCTGACTGACATTTTCTGTTACTGCCTCTCTACTCTGTGCTCGCGACTCTAGCCCCTCTCCCCAAACGACTGACCCTTCTCCTTTCAGGTTCCCCTCTGATCCCCCTGCTTGTTTGCTAGGGTCTTTCTTTCCTAAGAGAAAGTGCTAGATCTTACTAGATCCTCCCAACTGTTGGAAGTAGGGAAAAAGTCACCAACTCACCTCTTTCCAAAGCTGGGCTTGGTTCTGTTTTCCCACAGCCCATCCTCTCTTCCCTCGGGAGCCCTGGGCTGAGAGTCATCTGTAGGAATAAACCCCTCACCCCATAAACAGAGTAGCTGCTCCCAAGTCTGGAGGCGCCCAAGGTCCTTGCAGATCACAGAGTGGGGAGGGCCTGGGAAGCAAGACCCTGAACATACTCCAGGTCCCCTTCAGCTCTCTACTAAAAAAGGTTTCCTCCCTTTAAGGTTCTTTGGCAGTTGGGGTATAGGGGATTGGGGTGCACACTGTGGCTTTCATTCTACCCTCCTCCCCAAGGTGATATGGGGAGCAAAGGGGAGACAAGCCAAAGTACAGGGCAGGGGTCTCCCCTCACTGAAGACCCCTCCCCCTCCCTCACATTCTAAGGAATTTTTCTGGTCTCTGTGGACAGTTTGAGCCTCGGTGTTCCCAGGGAAGGGTGAGGAGGCAAAGGGGACATGTCTCAGGCTGGGAGAGATCTCAGAGGCCAGGGTGAGACGGGGGCAGGATGTCCCGGAGGCAGGGGAATTGGGACTATGGGAATCCGGGTGATGGGAAGTCCCACCATCCCCTCATAGCAGCTTATGCACCGGAGATTCCCCAGATCTGTTAATGGGAAACTCACTGGGGTGTTTTGCAGCCCAAACCCTGCCGGCAGGCTGTGGACCAGGGACACCACTAAGGCCTGATTCCAAGCCACTCAGGCTGATCAGAGGAGAAGTGAGTATGGGTTCTCTCAGGCAATAATCAAGGAGAAAAGAAACAGACCGGAGCCCACGTGGGGAGAAACGAGAAGGGAAGGGGACCCCGACCCACAAATAACTGTGTCCCTATCTGTACCGTGCATGAATTCAGCTCCCACCTCCTTCATGCTCTCTGATGCCCCAAAGAAGCCTACAACATCAATTCTATTTTCCATATACATAACCTGGGGGTGCAAGAGGTAAAGGAAGTGGTCTAAGATCATACACACCTGTCTAGACTTGACACCAATCTGCTTCCTCCCGGAGACTGAGAAATCTCTGGACCCTTGAGTGTCATTGCCGTTGAACTCGTTACCACCCCCAGCCTCCTTATCCTCTGTGCTGAAGGGGGCTGGCTATCTGTGCATCTCTGAGGATGCTCACCTCCATCCTTACCACCATGAAAACACAGAACCTTAGAGTACGGAGGTCTAAACTCCTCGTGGTACAACTGGGAAACTGGAGTGACCAGAGAAGGTAAGCTGCTTGCCTGGGCTCAAGCAGCCAGAAAGAGCCAGAGCAGAGACTTGATCCAGTTCAGACAGTCCTCTCCCCTGGAGAATGGTTCTTGGCTATTTACATACACAGAGGCCAGGGGTCAAGTTGGCCCAGGGAAAATAAAGATGAAGAAATACAGGCCCTGCCTTGAGAGGCTCAGAAGTGGGGATGTAGGGCCCTCTCAGCCCAACATACAGGAAGGCTTCTCCTCCAAATGTCAAAAACCAAGCTAAGGAAGAAGTTGCTATCAGCTGAGGCAGTCGAAAAGCCCTCCTGGAGGAGGTGAGCCTAACCCAGCAGAGATGTGAATGCAAAGAGGGTACCTCCCCTGGGAATCCAGGCAGGGAGAGAAATATAAGTGTATATAACCTGGTGGAGGATGATGGGGGACCAGGCTGGGTGGTCAGGTTGGGAACAAATCAGAGACGGCCTCAAATGCTAGGCTAGGGAGTCTGAGCCTCATCCCACGGGGACCAGGGAATCGTGGGGTATGAAGGGGACCCAGGCAAAGAGGTTAATTTGGAAATTTACCCTAGAAGCAGCTTCCGGGGCAGACTGCCTGAAAGAAAACTCAAGAGACCAAGGGTGTCAGTGCAAATACTGGTGTGCCGTCTCTAGGTGTGTGTTTATTGTGGGTGGTGTGTGTGTATGTGTGTGTGTGTGTGTGTGTGTGTGTGTGTGTGCATGCGCACGCACTTGTGCTGTATGTCTGGGCTGGCTCACATGCACGTATGCACGTAAGCACAATGCTAAGATTGGGAAAGTCTGGTTTCACAAACCACCCTGGTCTGCTTGAGGCGGGAGATGATAGATCACCAGCTCCCCGCCCCTTCTGTCTCCCTCTCCTAACCACCCTGCGTGGGCAAGAGCGCTGCACCCCCACACGCATGTGAAAACAACTCTCCTAGAAACAGACACACACGCCTGGGACAGAGTAAGTGTCCCCTCACTTGACATCTCCCCCAGGTCTCATGTCGGTAGGAAAGGATACCCAGGGCTGACCATCCAGCAGCCCGTGAGCTCAGAAGGGCAGTGAGAGTCAGGTGGGGGACAGATCTGGCGGCGCTGCTGCTGGGGACAGTTCAACCAAGCAAGACCCATGTAAACTCAGAGAGGAGGAGGGAATGCCCCAGAGAGACAGAGCAGAGATGGGGGGACCATTCAAAAGAGGGGTCCCTGGGGGGCATGAGGAGCTCATGTGCCCCTTACTTTCTGCTCACTGAAGTAAGGAAGAGACCTGCATTACTGGGAGAGCCGTTTTATTTTGTCCTCCTTTGGGACTCGGGGTACAAAAGGGCTCAGGCCACCTCCCTTCCCTCAGCCAAGAGACCCTCAAAGATGGGGGGACTCTGACTAATGGCTCCTGGTGGGGCTGTCATTACTTTGATCTGCAGAACAGTGATTGGCAATTACAACAGCCACACCATCATACCCACCACCCATGGCAGAGGGGCCTGGCAGCCAGGATTCCTGGTGCTTTCACCAGCTTTCTGCTCACCATTCCTGGTTTCCCTTCCTTTTACTTACTAATTTTTAAAAATCTTTAAAGGCATTGCTGCCATCTTCCTTCCTTCCTTCCTTCCTTCCTAAGTAATCGCTATACCCAACATGAGGCTCGAACTCACAACCCCAAGATCAAGAGGTGCATACTTTGCTGGCTGAGCCAGCCAGGCGCCCCCTTGGCTCCCTTTCTTAAAACCCACAGAGAATCCTAACTTGGGGATTTCTAGGATCTCGGAGTCAGAACAAATCTTGTAGAGGTCCCACCTATTTGTAACCATCTTTTTGCCCATCTCCAGCCTGGGCACCCAAACCCACGAGTCACCTGCTGCCCTGGAAAATTGTTGAAGACATATATCTGCCCCTTAAGACCGCGGGTGTCCCTGTGGGGAAGGCTGGAGGAGCTCTGCCATCTTTACAATCCCAAGATCTTCTCCATCATTCCCCAAGCCAGCCCAGACCTACAGCCTCCCACACTGATCTGTGACAACCTCCTTGAACATCTAGTTCAGGGTCACCCATCTGCACCCCTCCAAGAAACAATTCCAAGTTCTCCCTCAAGCCCTGGTACTCAAACTCCAGCCTACTTCTTCGGCGGCTATTTGCTACGAGCCTGCCACCCAGCAAGATAAAGAAGCTCTGATTTCCCTGCCTTCTAAGAAGTCTTCCAGACCTCTACTTCAATGTTTCTGACTTTTGCTCAAGTGTATCTTATCCCAGACAGTCAGGAAGTTCTCCATATTTAACCTGAATCTCACCCTCACTGAGAAAGACTTGGAGAAAGGTCATGTATTCAAAATCCTATCTCAGCTTCCTGGGTCACTGATGTAGTAGTGTATTTTGTTCCCTCTAATCAGCCTTCCAGAAGCACTCCTCTGACTCCAAACCCCAGGCTAGGGCCCCAGCAGCCCCCCTGCCCCAGAGCAGTTCAGGGGATGCCTGCCTCCAGGCCAGACTAGCTCAGGATGTCAACCCTGACCCCAGCGGAGCAAGCGGGGAGCCGTAGTACAGCCCAGCCCCCAGCCCAGGCTAGAGAAGGAGGTAATTAGGAGCTGTGTGGTCCCTGTCCCCCAACAGGTACAGCTGAGCACCTGCATCCATCATCGGGGCAGCTGCCAGAGAGGGGACGGTCACGTGGCTAGGCAGGACCAACAGCAGAGCTGGGGGAGGCGGCGGAGCTGGGGATTGGCTGGTCTGTGGCGGAGAGTGAAGGGCTGTAGGGGATAACCCGAGAATGACCTTGTGAAGACTTTAGCCCCCAGTCCCTGCTCCTCCCTGGACGCCCTTCCACCTTCCCCCAGTTCCTAACCCACACTCACCAGTACGCCTCACCTTGCCATTTTCTCTCTCCCTTCAATGCCCCTTCCCTAGGGTGCAAGGACCCCCTCTTACTCATTTTTTTGAAGGAAAATGGCCTCCTGTGTGCTTAATAAGCCCGAATAAGCATGTGGGGGTAGGGAGTAGATTGCTGGCCTGAAAGAGGGCTGGTGACTCTATGAGAAACACCGTTGTAAGGTTGGGGTTCGAAGAGAGAGGGAGAGACAGAGGGGGCTGTGTTTGGATGGAAGAAGTGTCGGTGCAGGTGGGTTTTTCTCTAATTGCCTGCCTCGGTGCCAGGGCGTGAATGTGAAGGAGGGTGTGCCGGCAGCCCTGTGCACGGTGCATCTCGCGGCGGGGAGGGGGACCCCAGTATGCAGCCTGGGATGTGTTTTGCATACTTGCACTTGACCTGGGTAGATTACCACATGCTGCAGTACACTTGAGCAGAGATGAGCATATTGACCTTGACCTTCTTTCTGTGTGTGCAGAGGGTCATGTTCACACGGGTGTGCAAGTAGTTGGTACCAAGCACGCTGACACTGTGGGCTTTCACTCTGACTGTGACCCCAAGAGAGGAACCCCGCAACTGGTCTGTGCCTGAGACCCCTCAGCCCATGTCCCAGCTGAGTGGCAGGAACCCCCCCCACCCCCACCCCTAGAACCACAGGTCAGGGTGGCAGCTGGCAGGAGAGAAGAGAGGGAGAAGAGGAGGGGCGGCTTCTCCAACACCTGTGAAGGTTCTTCGTTATATATGCAAATGTCCTCATTAGCGATGCAGAGCGCTTCCCGGAGCTAATCGCTGCCGCAGCCCTGTGTGTGTGGCAGGAGCAGAAGGAGGCTGCGGGCTGGGGGAGGTGGGGGCAGCAATCAGGGCCCTCCTTCCCCAAGGCTGGTCCCAGGTTGTCCAGGGCAGGGGCTGGGGGTGCGGTGAGCGCATGGTAAGAGTGAAGGCCATGGGCAGGCGCCGCAGAATCAGCAGACCACAGGTCTGACACCTGGCTTCATCTGGGCAGGTGGGCCTGCCTGGCGCCCCAGCACCCCTACCTTGGATCAGGCCAGTCGGGCCTTTGAGGACTGCTGGAGAGAGGTGTCCACCCTCCCTCTCCCCCCTCCCCACCCACCCAGCCCAAGGGCCTGATGACCTCTGGATCTTGGAGCAGGTGACCCTGGCACCTCCGTTCTCCCTTCTGTGGCCTCTCTGGGGAAAACGGTCTCATTGTGGTCTTTTTCTGTCACCTCAACCACAGAGAAAGGAGCCTGATTCTAAGCGCTGCTGCCTCTCAGCACATTGGACATCCTTTCACAGAGCAGCCATCGGTGGGGCTACGTGGGGCTTTTTCAACCTCACTGCCACCCACACGGCACCCAGACAAACACAAATGCACACTCAGTCCATTCACACACACCCTCAGAAACATCCAAACAATCGCTCCCCTCATCACTGGGACCCACACTGTCCTGTTTATATTAACTTGCCCTTAGACCCACACCCGCACTTGAAAACAGTCCTGCAAGGCTCTGCTGTCCTTGAGCACACATGTCACCCCATTTTGGGGACACAGTCCACAGAGACCTCCCCTGCCCTACTCCCCCCCACCTCTCCTTTCTTTGCTTCTCCCTCCCCTTCCCGCCCTCCTCCCTGGGCACCCGTTTGCCAGGGTTATTTATAGAAGCAAGCGATAAATTCAGTGTGTTTCTCGGCGCGCAAAGCTATAAATAATGGCACAGATCATTAAACCCCGAGAGCAGGCCCAGCCGCCCCACAAACAAGATGAAGTACAAACCACCACGTGAGAGGGAGAGAGGGAGGCGCAAGGCAGAGCCCCAGACCCAGGGCCCACGGGCTCCAGCCTGCACCCTGCAGCCCAGTCCCAGTGAACTTGGGCGTCCACAGGCCCTGCCTGGGTGCGCGCCTGGGATGGGGAGAGAGCAGAGCTGGGCGCAGGGTTGCAGGCTGGTGAACTGAGTCACCACACCCTCCAGCCTTCCCTCCTTTCACCCTCTCACCCCCCTCCCCACCCTCTGCTCCTCTTTTCTTCCCTCACTGGGTTTCCATCTTTCCTGTATTTTTTTTCCTTCCCAATTGCTCCTCTGTCCACCTTTCCCTCCATCTCCCCATTCTCCTTCCTCTTTCCTTTCCCTTCTGCCCTTCACCTTTCCCTCTCCACCCACTGTTCTCCCCCAGCCTTTCCTCCCTTCACCCCAAGTCCCCAGGCTCCAGGAGGGGCCCTGATCCCACCAAGGAGCCCTCCGAGGCAGAAAGTCCCCTGTCAGCAGAACGCTGGAGCTGGCTGCTGATTCAGTGTCTGTAATCTCCCAGGCGGAGGCGGCCGTGGCAGGGGGGGCAGGGAGGGGGACGGTGAAGATGGATGAGGAGTAGAAGAACAAAATGGCACGGACACCGGGGACAGGCTCCAGGCTGAGCGAGGTTCTGGGGAGTGGAACCAGAGCTCCAAGGTTCAGACCGACCCCACCAGCGGGTGGGCAGTCGAGTGAAAGACGTGCATCCCGGGTACAGAGATGGCGTCATGGGAGAGACAAGGCAAATGGGAAGGAGCAGAGGGGAGCAGGGAGGGGCCGCAGGGGGAAAAGGAGGCCCTGACAGAGGGACGCTCCCACCCAGTCCCACCTCCCCCAGTTCCAGTGTGGACCCCTGAGCAGCCTGAGTCCAGGCTCCTGAGTCCAGGCCACGGCGCGGAAGGTTTGGGGGTCCTGACCATGGCTACCACAACCCCCCCTCCTTCCTTTCATGAAGCACCCCTTCCCTTTGGGGTTCACCCAATCTACTTCAGCCTATTTTCTGGAGGTCTTTCTCAGAGCCACTCAGGTCACCTACAATCTGGGGCCTTCCCCCCTTCCCACTGGGAAGTTTTTACCATGTGCCTGTTTCAGTTTGAGCCTCTCTCTCTCTCTCTCAGGAGGACAGAACCTACGTCCAGTCTGTGCCTAACAGGGCCCCAGAACTCCAAACAACGTGCAACTCTTTGAAGCCTCGTCAACCCCGGTTCCCATGATGTCAGGCAAATGGACTTCAGATGGGGCAGCGGGCGTAAGACTCAACAGCAAGCAGAACCTACTGGTACTGAGGGTGGGGAGATGCCAGCATAGGGCAGTTACATCCTTGGACAGTTGAGGGGGAACCCCGTAGGCCTGAGCAAGGTGCCACCTGGCCTCGTGGCCAGGGGTGGACCAGAGAGCCTTGGAGACTTCCTCGCCTGGCCCTGCCCTCCACACCCCACGGCCAAAGCGCCCATCTGCTCCCACTCGCTCCCCTGTCGGCCACTTTGATGCAGAGCCCAGTTATTTGCCTGGGGATTTATAGTAGGAGCCAGGACAGCAGCTAAATCCCCCAGCCACCGAGGTAAATCAGCTGCAGCGATGGGCCGGAACGAGGGAGCTGTCAGGCTAGGAGGCGGCACAGCAGGGCTGGAGAGGAAAACACTTGTCCCCGGTCCCCGGGGGCAGCAGCCAATAAATCCCCTCAGGCACCGATTAGGGCTGGTGGCCCGACCAAATCTCAGGGGCTGTCAGTGCTGCTGGCAGAGAGCACACCGCCGTGCCCACGGACACAGGCTGCGGCCCTGTGGAGGGAGGGACGCGAGCCTCTCACAATGGCTGGGCTGGCAGCAGTGGGCGGAGACCAAAGGCTGCCTTCCCAAGAGCTGGGCGAAGCAGGGTCATGGCTTAGGAGGGTCTTGTCCTTAGGAGGCACGTCCCTGTGCCTCAGTTTCCTCACTTGTGAAACGTGGGTGGGGAAAGCAGCTACTGATCACAGTACTGTCGCATAGAAGCAGCTCTTGGGGCCAGGTTAGATCTCGTCTTGTGCAGAGAGAGAAGGGGCCAGATGACCTTTGGAGGAATCTGGGGGTGCTGAGATGATGTTTTGAGAAAGAGGGCTCTCTCTCTTTTTTTTTTAAGTTTATTTATTTATTTTGAGATGGACTGAGAGCACATGCGTGTGTGGAGGAAAGGCAGGGGTGGGGGGGAGGTGGTGGGAGAATCCCAGGCAGATTCTGCACCGTCAGGGTGGAGGCCGATGCAGGGCGCCCCACTCTTAAGCTCACTAGAGAGAAAGTGAAAGCATTTCCCAGGGCCAGCATAGACTGCTGCGGTTAAGAGTACAGGCTCCCAAGGGGCGCCTGAGTGGCTCATCTGGTTAAGTGTCCTCAGGTCATAATCTCAGGGTTCATGAGTTTGAGCCCCAGGTCGGTCTCTATGCTGACAGCTCGGAGCCTGGAGCCTGCTTCGGATTCTGTGTCTCCCTTTCTCTCTGCCCCTCTCCCCCTCAATCCCAAAAATAAATAAACATTTAAAAAAAATTAAAAACTCTTCAACAACAAAAGGGAGTACTTATTCCACTGAATTATTGGAGCGCCTGGGTGGCTTAGTTGGTTGAGCGTCCGACTTTCACTTAGGGCATGATCTCGCGGTTCGTGGGTTCGAGCTCCGCGTCAGGCTCTGTGCTGACTGCCAGCTCAGAGCCTGGAGCCTGTTTCAGTCTGTGACTCCCTCTCTCTCTGACCCTCCCCTGCTCACGCTGTCTCTCTCTCTCTCCTAGAAATAAAATAAAAAACATTAAAAAAAAATTAAAAAAGAAAAAAAGAGTACAGGCTCCTGGGGTGCCTGGGTGGTTCAGTCAGTTAGGTGTCCGACTTCGGCTCAGGTCATGATCTCACAGTTGGTGGATTCAAGCCCCGCATCAGGCTCTGTGCTGACAGCTCAGAGCCTGGAGCCTGCTTTAGATTCTGTGTCTCCCTCTCTCTCTCTGACCTTCCCCTGCTCATGCTGTCTCTCTCTCACAAACAAATAAAAACATTTTTAAAAAATTATAAAAAAAAAAAAAGAGTACAAGCTCCCTAGGGGCGTCTGGGTGGCTCAGTCGGTTAAACATCTGACTTCAGCTTAGGTCATGATCTCATAGTTCATGGGTTCGAGCCCCACATCAGGCTCTGTGCTGAATGTTTGCCCAGAGCATGGAGCCTGCTTGAGATTCTGTGTTTCCTCTCTCTTCCCCTCTTCCACTTGTGCTCTGCTTTACTCTCTCAAAAATAAATGTAAAAAAAATGGTTTTAAAAAAAGAGTACAGGCTCCTTAGTCAGTCAGGTTTGCATTCAAGTTCCCCCACTTACTACCTGTGAGACCTTCAGCAAGTTATTTAACTCCTCTAGGCCTGACTGTCCTCTTCTGTAAAATGGGGATGATCATACCTCACAGGGTTACTGAGAGGCTTACGTGAAACAGAAATTCGTACATAAATCACCTTGTTTGTGGTAAGTGCCCAGTCCATTTTAGTCTTGCTGTTACTATCATTTCAGCAAGTGAATGAGGGCCACACAGTGAACCCTAAATCCAAGCAGTAAAACTGACAGAAAAAGGGGGGAGCGCATGGGATGAAGGCTGGAGGTGGGGGCAGGGGGCTTACTAAGGAGAAAGAGAGCCAGAATATGGAAGAGGAAGAAAGAACCAGGCAGGTAAGACCTGCAGACCTGGAGGCTGAAAGAGAGGAAAGAGCGAGCTGGGTGAGGGGGGGACCCCACAGGGAGGATGGCAGATAGCGGGGCACAGGATCAGATCAGGAGGGACAAGGAATGGAGCCTCCTCAGAGCAGGAGTTGGAAGAGGCAGGGGGCTGTAGGGAGTACTGAGGGGCAAGGGAAATGGGGAGCAGCGGCTTGGAGAGGAGAGAGAAGGAAGGAGACCAGGGTAGGGGCTGAGAGACAAAGGAGAAGG
Source organism: Proteles cristata cristata (assembly GCA_017311185.1). Taxonomy (NCBI): domain Eukaryota; kingdom Metazoa; phylum Chordata; class Mammalia; order Carnivora; family Hyaenidae; genus Proteles; species Proteles cristata. The sequence goes on from JAESUZ010002047.1 coordinate 624,993, forward strand.
AGCTCTGGGTAGAAGAGCAGCGAGCCAGAGCTGGTGCAGCTCATCATGAAAACATGATCCCACGCGGCCCCGCTGCCCCCTCCCCGCTTTCATTTTCAGCTTGGCTCCCCGTCCCTCCCCGTCCCCTCCCCCCCCACCCCTCCTGCTGGCCTCTACCTTCTCAGCGCTTCGCCCCAGGGCAGATGAGGCGGCAGGGAGGGTGAAGGGCTTGGACGCTGCTCACCAGGGGGTGAGAGAGTGAGGAAGGAAACAGTCCCCAAAGCAGAACAGAACCCAGGGGTCCACGCCTCCTTCGGGTGGCTCCCCCTCATCAGTGGTGGAAAGAATTGCCAGAGCGGAATAATAATAATAGCAGCTAAAGTGTTCGCGCTTTTGCAGTTTACAAGTGTTTTACAAGCCCAGAGCCTCACAACAACCTCTGTGATGTAGGCACTATTGCCCCATTTATTATTATCGTTATCGTCAAGCCATTATAGAATGCTCACTACCCGCAAAGCACTTTACCTGCGTTACCTCTCTTATTTCTGACAACAGCCCTGTTAATCCCATTTTACAGATGATAAGCTGAGGGCTAGATCCTATGCGCCTCTGCCTTTGCCTCATCTCTGATCTCTCCTGGTTTTGCTTGACCCTCTTTTCTAATTCTCTTGTCTCCTCTTGTGCTCCCTGGACTCTCCTCTTCCCATCCTGCTCCCTCACCAAACTTCAAATTGGATTTTTGCACACTCTCTAGGCATCCCTCCCCCACCCTGCTCCGTGGCCAGCAGGAGACCTGGCGTGACTGCATAGGATGGGCAGCCCTTCATTTGGGGACCCACCATGGCAACCGAAAAGAAATCACAGGGTGGCTGAAAAGAAATATGACAATATCTTCAGAGAGACTGCTTTTCCCCCACTTTCGTCTCCCAGAAGATCTAAGATGATCTACCATGTAAGACACAGATATAATGGAACCATCAAAACACCCAGGGAGCGGTCAGAGAAACAAAGTGGGGGTGAGAAAATGTTCCCCAGGAGGGAAACCTAAGGATGGATAGTTACCACGGAAGAACCTAAAACTTAGCCATCAGCATTCTAACACAGAAAATAAATGAAGCAAGGCAATGGCCTCAAACCCTCCTCCCCCACTCCAGAAGCCCCTTCACGTGTTCGCTGATCATGTATTGTGCCACACGTCAACGATGCGATCCACACCAAGGACACAGACCTTTCTAGATCCATCTGCTGTAGAACCGGCCGGACTCTGCTGAAAGAGCTGGAGGGCAGAGAGGAGCAGAAAGGTCAGAGGCCAGGGGACCCAGGGAGAGGCAAGGCTCACACAGAGTTGTCCCAGAGCTGAGAACCAGCTGAGGCGTGTCTTGTGACAGATCACGACTGGGTTTCCTGCCCTCTCCCCCAGACCTTTCAGCCCTGCCCCACCCCCCCTGCAGCCTGCCTCCCCCCAAGTGGCCTATCTGCCCGCCCCTCTATCTACCCACCTTCCATGCAATGCTGGAGATGGTTGCTCCTGGCTGCTTCTTCTCATTAGCACATCAGCATGGGGGTCATCAGATGAAAATGATATCCCGTGCTCTCCCAGGGAAGCAAAATCTGCCCTCCCTGCTGGCATAATTTCTAGCTGATGGAGGAATGAGCACAAGTAAGAAAAGACTGACAGAGGAGAGGGACATACAGAGAGGATGTTTCCCTGTTAGGGAAACCGTCAGATTGGCAGGGGTGGGGCTCTCTCCTAAAAGCACGAAAATGCTTCCCCTTCCCCAGCAGCCAGCAAAACAGGGGAGGGGCCTGGGGAACACCCATAGATTTCATACCCATCTATGTCTGCGTATGAAATACAGACATGTTAAACTTAAAAGCTGGTTCTTAGGAAAGCCACCAAGCATGTGGCACTGGTGACATGCCCAGGGACACCCACTCCAAGGCCCTGAAACACTCAGAGGGGGGTCCCAATGGTTGGTGAGACGAGACTACAGCAAACTGCTGGGCGAGTGGGCGGGACCAGCATTCACCAGCATGGACCAGCCAGCCTTGCTGTCACCTGCTCCGCTGCCATGACAAACTGACCTTATCTTTCCACACCCTCCCTTTCCTGAAGCAGAGTGTATCCTCATCAAGGGGCTCCCGCTTAAAAGAATCTGGGGGCGCCTGGGTGGCTCAGGCAGGTGAACTTGAGGGTCTGACTTCGGCTCAGGTCATGATCTCCAGGTTCCTGAGTCTGAGCCCCACATTAGGCTCTGGGCTGACAGCTTGGAGCCTGGAGCCTGCTTCAGATTCTCTCTCTCTCTCTCTCTCTCTCTCAAATAAACAGAACCTGGAATTAAGGCAGAAGTTCATAAAACTTCCCACATAACAAAATTAGCTCTTCTGGGGGAGGGGGGCACCACACCCCAGCTCCTCCCAAACCCAGGCACCACGCTCTCATCTTCAAAGCCTGCCCATGCCTCCAGTGAGTGCAGACTCACAAGACAACACACAGGGGCGCCTGTGTGGCTTAGTCGGTTAAGCGTCCGACTTTCGCTTAGGTCATGATCTCGCGGTTCGTGGGTTCGAGCCCCGCGTCGGGCTCTGTGCTGACTGCCAGCTCAGAGCCTGGAGCCTGTTTCAGTCTGTGACTCCCTCTCTCTCTGACCCTCCCCTGCTCACGCTGTCTCTCTCTCTCTCTCCTAGGAAAAAAAAAAAAAAAACGACACACAGAGAATGGTCCCTTCCTGGCAGGCCAGAGAAACCAACAGAAGGCAAAGCCTTTCCTGGAAACATCTCTTCCAATACACACATCTCCTCCTGGAACTCTCTTCCATGGCTGCCTAATGCATACAGAATAAACCTGCATTCGCATCCACGTACTGATGCCTCGAACTGGCGTTTAGGGCACTCCTTAGTGCGGACCCAGAAGAGCGCCTACAATGTCTCCTCAAGGAACGTGCCCAAACCGTCCTGCTTCCAGCCCATTTTGCCCAGAGTGCCCTCTCCACCAGCTCCTGGGGCTCCTAGATGCTCATCAAAGCTCTCCCCGCCTCCCTCCGAGGTCAAAGTCAATTCAGCTGCTTTTACAATGCAAGTTGTCTCCCTCCCCCCCATCCCCACTAGCTGGGTCTCCCAGCTCTTGTGCACCTGTGTGCCTGGTGAGGCAAGGGAGTCTGGGTAATGTTTGTGGAAGTGAACACAAATTCCAAACCTGCTCTCTGCCCAGCTTTCTTTTCTTTTCTGCGACTCACAGAGCTCTCAGAAGTGGGAGAACCCCACTGAGACCCCTCTGACATGGGGGTGGCGGCTGTCACCCGAGTCCCCTTCCCCCGAGTCAGGGCTGGGGCCGCCTGGAGACAGAGGCTGCTGCAGGAGATGGCTTCCTGAGACCATCAGGATGCGGGCTCCTGAGAGGCCTTGAGGGCCATTAAGCCAGTGGTGGTGGGCTTCCTTTCATCCTTTAGCTCCTCTTTCACTCTCTCTCAGTCCTTCCCCATCTTCATCATTCTCTGTTCCAGTTTTCAATGGGATGTTCCTTCTGTCTGAGAGACACCTCCCCTCGGAGCCTTGTTACTCAAAATGTGATCGGAGAACCAGCAGCATCAGCCTCCCTGGAAATGTGCTAGAAATGCAAACTTTCAGGCCCCAGCCCAGATCAGGTCAATCCAGTTCTCCAGGTTAACATCTCCAGATGGCTCATGCACACATTAAAGTTCGAAAGCACTAGTTTAAAACACCAGAAAGGCCAGGCCAGGGGCCCAAGAGGGAAGCTGAATGCTTAAGACATTCATTCATTCATTCCTTTATTCTTTCAATAAATATTTAATAAGCACCCACTGGGTACAAAGTATTGTGTGAGACCTTGGGGATAAGCCGGGGAGTCCTTCAGACCCAGGTGCCCAGGTGAGAGAGGCTGAGATCAAAGTTCCCCATCTGGTTATTCCAGCCCAGCTCCCTAGATAATGGGAGGAAGGCGTGGGTCAAGAACAGGGGTACATTCAACAGGAGACTCTCTCAAAAGCCTGAGGTGGGTGAAGGAGCCCTTCTCATCCCCCAATCCAAAGAAGGAGTCAATCAGTGAGGCAAAAGGGAAGGAGTTATGGGAACAAGGGAAAAGGCTGAAGAGGAAGAAACAGAAAAGATGGAAACAAGGAAAAGTGGGTCTAAGACAAACTCCCTGAATGCTCTCGGCCACTTTGGAGACACACTTAATGTTCTTGACCCCCCCGTTGAGTGCCCCAAGCCCCAGGGCAGTACAGCATCCCCCATTCCCACAGCAGGCAGATGGCCTCATGCCACAGGGGGCCTCCGGGCTGTCACGGATGGAGGACAGCCCTAGCCCCTTGAGCGGCCTCCACCTCAGAAGCCAAGAGGGGAGAAGACAGGTCAGACCAGGCAGAGGGAGAGGTTCAAAGGCCACAGGACTAATAAGTAGCATACAGACTCAGGAGCCGGTGTGGGGGCTTCAGGTAAAAGAGACAGCCATGTGGAGAATGTGCAGGGGGTTGTGTGGGAGAGGCCTGTCAGGGGGCTGTGGTGGTCAGCAGTGCACGTGGGACAGAGCGTCCGGCTAGGACCGTTCAAGTGGAGGTTGGGAGATGTGGTCAGATTTGGCATCTCTTCAGTGGTAATTCCAACAGAACTTGCAAGCGGACTGAGTAGGAGGCAAGAGGGAAAGAGGTGAAGAGGACTGACCCTTAGGTGTGGGGGCCTCAGCTCCCTGGGGTAGGGGAATCCAAGGCGATCTGGGGGTGCTTCTGGAAGAAAGTGTTGGAGCAGGTTCAGAGGGAAGGAAAGACCTAGGGCATGAAAGTAGGGAAGGGGAGAGTCCACATCGGGGAGTCATAAGGAATGAAAGTGAAGAGAGGGGCAAAGAATGGGTGAATCATTTGGGGGTCCTGAGTTCAAGCTTCCTGAGGGCAGGAACTGCATCAGCTGTCTCCACTGGGACCCTCGGCATCCTGCACTGCTATCCTGCACCGAGCAGGTGGAACCAGGTACTCCGTAAACAGCTGGTGCTTGCTAAGAAGTGGTCCAAAAAAGCAGCATGAGGTGCTGTAAAGAGCACCCAACTACGTCTTGGGGGCCCTGGTCACCTACTGACATGGGGACCTTAGACAGGACACTGTCTCTCAGGGCCTTGGCTTTCCTATTGGCCAAGTAGGAAAGGCAAACCAAGATCAAGGCCTTCCTCACTCCAGTTCTCTCTCCCTGGCCCTGAGATGTGAACTTCCAGAGCCCTGGTCAGTCCTCGGGCAGGGATGGCATGAGGTGGTCAGGCCGGCTGGAGGGGGGAGTTTGGAAGGGAAGGAGGCCGAGGCCCAGTAAGTGACCTGGGACTATGCAGATACAGGCCAGGGAGGGGCTGCCCAACCAGGGTGGCTGCAAACAAAGGAAAATGATGAAGCCAAGATCCCCTACCCACCCCATTCCCCAATCTTTCTGGTTGTGCTGTCTCAGCATTTAGGGGTATTTTTGTTTTGGGGTTTTTGGGGGTGTTGTTTTTTTTTTTTTTTTTTTTTTTGCCACTCCACGACTTCTAAAGATTGAAATGCCTGGACTTCATCATTGGGTGTCCTCTGTTTCCTGTGCTCCCTCCTCAGGGATCTCATTCAGGGTCACCAATGACCCCCAGGCTTGTGTCTCCAGCCCGACCTTCACTACTGAACTCCAGCACCGTGTACCGATCTGCCTACTCAACACCTCTGCCCCAATGCTTAACAGGCGTCTCAAACCTACCGTGTCCCAAACTAACCCCCTCCGCAAACTGGGCCCTGCTGAGGCTGTCTCCATGTCAGTTCATCATGACTCCACAGTTTGGGTCACTCGGGCCAAATCCCCAGTCTCCTCTCACAGCCTCCATCTGGCCCATCGCAAACTCCTTAGCTCTCTCTGCAAAAGATATATCCAGGGGGCACCTGGGTGACTCAGTCGGTTAGGCGTCCGACTACGGCTCAGGTCATGATCTCATGGTTCATGGGTTCGAGCCCCGCATCAGTCTCTGTGCTGACAGCCAGCTCAGAGCCTGGAGCCTGCTTCAGATTCTGTGTCCCCCTCTCTCTCTGACCCTCCCCTGCTCATGCTGTGTCTCTCCCTCTCAGAAATAAATGAAACATTTAAAAAAAAAAAAGATATATCCAGAATGTGCCTACTTGTCACCACCTCTGCTGTCACTCCTGTGGTCCAGGTCACTGTCATCTCTCACCTGGTGCTGTAGCAGGAGGCTAACGGGACTCCCTGCCTTGTTTTTCAATCGAGACTCAACAGAGCAGTAAGAAATTTCCATACAAATACAAGGTGGATCACATCACCTGCTCAAAATCCTCCAGTGACTCCCCATCTTACTCAGCATGAAAACCAGGCCTCCCTGTGACTCATTAGTCCCTGCATGGTCTCTGGTAGGTCCTGGTCTGGCTCCCATTACCCTCAGGCCCGCCATATTGTCTGGTCATACTGTCTCTGCCGCGGCCGCCTCCTAGCTGTCCCTCCAATGCGCCAGACAGGCTCTCGTCAGGGCCTTTGCCCTTGCTGCTCCTTTGTCAGGAATGCTCTTCCCCCAGAAACCTGCACGGGCATGAAGCATCTGGTCCGTGGCAGGATCCATATGCCGAGGGGCCAGAGCAGGGACGAGAAGGGGAGCGAAGAGGAAGAGGAGACAACGGAGCCGGTTCCGAACCAGAAACACAATGGCTCATCTTGCACTGTCTGCCTCCTCAGAGGGGTCCTGCCCCTCTCTGGTTCCTCAGGAAGGACCCCCGCTCTCTGCTGTCCCTCAGAAGAGCCGCAGGCCCCACACACCTCCCTCCAAGACTCCGCCGGACCCCAGAAAGGACACACCTCAGCCCCTGATGCCCAGTGTGGCAGCGCTCCCTGCTCTGCTCCTAAAGGGTGGAGAAGAATGGGTCTCCTTGCTCCTTCACCCATGACTATACTTCCCAACCAACAACCAGGAGGGCCTGGCCCACCCAGTCCTCCCCGCTCCCCTTCCCTCCTCTGCCCTTCCGGCTGCTCCCAGTCATCAAGCCCCGTGAGCACCCATGTGGAGGCGGGCTGAGGGGTGGAGGCCGGCCTGGGGAGGCCAGACAGCCCGGCCCCAGGCCCGTGAGGGCCAGTGAGCTCTAGGGGAAGGCTGCGGGGGGTCACAGAGGCACCCAGGCCAGCGAGGAGCCTGCGGTCCCGAGAGAAGCCGAGAGGCCACAGCAAACGTGGGGGTCACGGAGGCAGAAACCAGGGAGAGGTGGGAGAGTTGAGAAGCAAAAGGTGCCAGATGGCACGAGCTGGAGACAGGAGGTGCAGCAGAGAGCCAGACACGCAGAGAGCGAGACACAGGGAGTCAGAGACAGGGCGGCGGGGAGACGGAGGCGGCCGGCCCCGCGAGGCAGAGACCGGCGAGACAAAGAGAGGCGCGCGGGGCCGAGGGGAGCGGCGCAAGGGAACCGCGCGCACCGGCCAGAGCAGAAGGCCGCGAGCCGGCGCGGGGAGGGGTGGGGGGAAGCGAGCGGCGGCGGCGCGGGCGCGGGCGGGCGCAGCGGGGCGGGGCGGGCGCCGGGAGCCGGCTCGTAAAAGCCGCGCCGAGCGGGGAAATTGCCGCCAGAATCGCTGAGCTCCACAAAACGCCGCCCGCGCGGCCCGCCGCCGCGCCCGCTCCAATCTCCAGCCTCATCGCCGCGCGGGCTGGTTATGCATTTAAATGTTATTTAATTGGATTGCGGAGGAGCTGGGGGCCAGAGCGGGCCCCCCGCCCCCGCCCCGCACGCGCCGCACGCCCGGGCTGCTCGCCTCCTCCGCAAATCTGTTTTCCGAGTCACAGATTGCAGCTCGCCCCCCTCCCCGCCCGCTCCCCCGCCCCGACGGCTCCCTTGCGCGTCTGGGCTCCCTCTCCCGTTCCCCGCGCCCGAACGGAGCCAGAGGACACTCAGAAAGACACAAGTCCCCTGAAGAGGCACGGGGACGCAGGCGCACAAAGCCACGAGAGCAGCAAAAGACAAAAAAATGGGTCACACTAAATTACACGAGTGTCCATCTGGAAGACTACAAAGTGCAGAGACGGAAAAAGAGCCAACGGGTCACTAAAGTCCGCACACGTAGGGAATACACGGGGGACCCACAGTCCAGAAGAAGCACATCACCGTACCCCTTGAAACGGTTCTCGCAGAGTGATAGTGCTGCACGTGGGAACAAGATCGTGCTAACTCAGTGACTTCCCAGACCTCCCACGGAGCCAGGTAAGGAGCCAAGCACACGTTCACTCACACTCAGAGCAAGGCCATTGCACCCCCAGTCACCTGTGTGTGTGCCTTTCCAGGCTGGAAGGCAAACTCTTCCTCTAGAAACGTCTTGTTCTCCCAGGCCACAGCAGAAAGCATCATCAGATGGGGTCCCCAGAGGGGACTGCGTCAGGCATCAAATTTCTTACTCCTGAACAAAGAGACCAACAAACCTGAGGCAAAGTGACAACAGGTGGGCTTGAGGGTAGACACCAGGAAGGCCTTCCGAAAAACAGAAGGCTTGAGATCCCAAGAGGTGAGGCTGGGCATGTGTGTGAAGCTGGGCTTCTCCCTTACCAACGGGAGACCCATTTTTTGCAGCCTGGACTCGGAGTTAGCACCATCAAGGTAGATGGAAGGACAAAATGACCAGCTAAGCATGTCCTCCACACACTCCCAACCGGCAGACAGGAAATTGCTGCCCTGAAATGGTCAGGGTCAAGCTGCTTCAATTAATGAAAATGGAAATGGCAACCCAGCTTGGCACAGGACACTGTGAAGGACTGTTCTGGGCTCTCAGCCACTCCCTCCGCAAGCTGAGCCTAGAGGCTGGCATTGGGCGGAGACCCTTGAGCAGGATGTAGGGGCAGAAGCATGGGCCAGAAGATATGCAGGAACATTCTACTGCAGTTGGTTTGTTTTGGACAGAGTAAGGGTCAAAACAGGAAGCGAGGGAAAGTTTCCCCGAATATATTAGAATTCAACCTTGACCGGTCAGCTGGGGCTGAGGCCAGGCTGGCATTGAGGCTTCCGAAGAAGAAAGCAATTCAGCTTCCCCAAAAACTCTTTAATTCTGCATCACCTGATGGCCGTAGCTGGGAAGTTTATCCATGTGTCTAACCTCAGTGTCTCCTGCTCCAGTGGAAATGGTTTCCTTCTTTGGGACATTCAGGAAAAAAATAGAAAACAAAGCAGCTGGCCTACATCCTCCTAAACAAGAATATTCAAGGAGTCGAGGCTTAGATCTGGACTGAGCCACAATCGTTATTCCCTTCATTCCACCCATGTTCCCTGCCCAGTTGTGCCCGGGCTGGGGTTCTGGTCTTTTTTGCTCCAGCACCTGGACACCCCCTGACCCAACGTGCTGCAGTTTTCCATCGCAGGGATTCCAAGAGCAAGAGATCAAAGAGGAAGCCCCTCTCAGTCTCCCACGGAGCCGCCCAGTCCTCAGCTGTGCCAGTCCCTTGCCCTCATCCTGTTTCCTATCCCCTTGCGGTTTGGGGCTGAGAAATTCTTGGAGATCTGGCACGGGGGTCCCCTTTTTCGAACAGGAGCTCAGGGGAGGGGGCAAGATGACAGGTGAAGAGGGAACTTTGCAGCCACCGCTCTCTCTTATAGGCACTTGCTGCCCCCACTCCGAGGGCTAATCACTTCTGCAGTCAGTGTGCCCAGGGCGCTGGGTTTAGAAGTGGCTCACAACACGTTTTCGCGTTGATTTATGCTATAAGTATATGCCCGTATCTCCCAGCACCGGACAGTGAGCAATGTGAGAGCAAAGGCTCGTGTAATTCGCCTCTGTCACTCCCTCCGGTGCCTAGCACGGGGAATGGCACACAGCAGCCGAGTTAATAAATGCTTGGGTTTTGTGGGTTTTTTTTTTAGTTTTGGTTGGGTTTTGTTTTGTTTTGTATTTCTGAGAGAGAGACAGCATAAGCAGGGGAGGGTCAGAGAGAGAGGGAGACACAGAATCTGAAATGCTCCAGGCTCTGAGCTGTCAGCACAGAACCCAGCGCGGGGCTCGAACCCACGAAACGTGAGGTCATGACCTGAGGCGAAGTCGTACACTTAACTGACTGAGCCACCCAGGTGCCCCAATTAATGCTTGTTGAATTGAGAAAGTGAAGGATCACACAGTAGTCAAACGCAAGACTCAATCTTCTTTCACACCATCCTGTTTCGGTAAGTAAAAATAAATAAAAACAGTAGGAAGAGTCTCTTTCTTCCTCAACATTCTCCATCCTTCGGTCTCAGAAGCACCATGACCCCTAGCACAGCTTGGTCTCTACCACCAAGTGGGTATATGCGTGTGCGTGTGTTTGTGTATGCACACGTGTCAGAATGGGACTCCTAAGCCTCCATCACTCCCCTGAACCAGAATTTCAATCACCATCACTGAGCAAAAGCAACAAACTCTGGGGACCCTTTACGTTACTTGGATGATTACGTTACTGATTTTTTTTCTTTCTTTTTTTTTTTAATGAGAGAGAGAGAATGCAAGCAGAGCAGAGGTTCTTTTTTTTAATTTTATTTATTTATTTTTGAGAGAGAGCACGAGCCAGGGAGGGACAGCGAAGGAGGGAGAAACAGAATCCCAAGCAGGCTCCACGCTGTCAGCGCAGAGCCCATGCGCAACTTGGTCCCACAAACTGTGACAGCCCAAATCAAGAGTCAGATGCTTAAACAACAGAGACACCCAGGTGCCCTGAGAGAGAAACTTAAGCAGGCTCTATGTTCAGTGAGGAGAACAATGCACAACTCGATCCCATGTTCCTGAGATCGTGACTTGAGTTGAACTCAGGAGTTGGGCGTTCAGGGTGCCTGGGTGGCTCAGTCGGTTAAGCATCCAACTTTGGCTCAGGTCATGATCTCAGTTTGTGAGTTTGAGCCCTGTGTCAGGCTCTGTGTTGACAACATAGAGCCTGAAGCCTCCTTCAGATTCTGTGTCTCCCATCTCATGTTCTGACTCTGTCTCTCAAATACAAATATTTTTAAAAAATTTTTAAAGAGTCGAGACACTCAACAGAGCCACCCTCGTGCACCACGCTACTGATCTCTTGATCAGGGCTGTCCAGTAGAACTTTCTGCAATGATGAAATATTCCATATCTGTGGTGTATGTGCGGCTATTGAACACCTGAAATATGGCTAGTGATGGGCAAGCTCAATTTTTCATTTTACTTCATTCACGTCAACAGCCACACGTGGCTAGCGGCCACTCTGTCAACCCAAACTCTAGATGATCCCAAATCACTTCGACGTAGCTTTAAAATACTTCTCACAATATCATTTGGTAGCCGCTCCAGTCTCCATTCCCTTTGGCTCAGAACACAACAAGCTTCCCCTCCCTAAGGATGCTTTGATTTGCACTGAAAAAAAAAAAAAAAAAAAACTGGTCTAGAATGAAACGAGTAGGGATCAGTGTAGTGGAGCGAGCCCCCAGACTGGAGGAAAGGCACTCCTGAGTACCCTCTTTTGTTAGAGGCTGATACTGGTAGGGGACAGGAAAAGCAGTGACATGACTTTGAGGGAGGTTACGGGCCAAACTGTCTCCCATGCGACTCCCCCTCTCAATTCACAGGTTAAAAACATAACTCCCAGCCTGAGCGTATTTGGAGAAAGGGCCTTTAAAGAGGTATCTCAGGCTAAAAGAGGTCCTAAGGGTGAAACCCGAACCCGATATACTGCTAAGAAAAGAGGCCCCGGGAGCCCCACCCACGGAGAGAAGGCCACGAAGGACGGTGAGAAGGCAGCCGTGTGCAGGCCAAGGAGAGAGGCCTCGGGAGAAAGCAACCCCGCCGCTCTTGGCATCTTGGACTCTAAGCCTCGAGAACGGTGAGAAAATAAATGCGTTGTTTTAAGCTAGCCAGTCGATGGTGGCGTTGTTAATGCAGCCCTCGCCGACTAATATAGTGCCCTTAGGAAACGGCAGGTCCGGGTCCCTCATTAGCCTCTTGCTGACAAGATGTACCCGAGAACTGAGGAACAACAGCCCTACTGGAAGCCGGATCCAGCAGTGACTCTGCCACACCTAAGTCTTCAAGCCATCATCCTGGTCCTTACTGTTCTGGTGAGTGCCCCACACACTACCCAACCCTACCCCATCTCATGATTCCCATCCCTAATTCCAGACTTTCCCCCAGCCTCTGCTGTCCCACCAGGACGCCTTCCCTGTGATGCCCTCCCCTTTGCCTTCCTGACCGCATTGCGTCTACACTGCTTCCTATATAGAGCCTGCGCCTTCATCCTCACCTAGTGGGGTTTTTTTAACTTTATTTTTGGCAGGGGAGAGAGCGAGTGGGAGAGGGGCAGAAAGAGAGGGGTAGAGAGAGGATCCCAACTGTCAGCGCAGAACCCGATGAGGGGCTCGAAGTCACAAACTGTGAGATCATGAGCTGAGCTGAAATCAAGAGCTAGACGCTTAACCGACTAAGCCACCCAAACGCCCCTGTTGGATATTTTTTTTTAATATGTGGGAGTTCTGTGCATCTCTTTCCCCACCGGACTTCAAATACTCAAAGATTAGTCTAGCATTCAAGACCCTTTCCAAGATGGCTCCAATTTACCTCTCTAGCTTCTCCCAACTAGGCCAGGTCCAGGCTAATCTACTGGTTATCCCTTGAACGTAACGATGCTCTCCGAAACTCCAGTCTCTAAGGCCACGTGAAGAGCCACCTCCTCCGGAGAGCCTTCTCTGACTACCTCAGCTAAATACATAAGGGGACAATGGCTTCTATCCCTGTACACCCATTCCCGTGTCTAATCTAGTGCTCTGCCACATGTGGCCATAACTACTACCACCACTGCACCAAAAGCCCAGAGGAAAGGAGTTGAAGGCATGTGGGGGTGCAAACACACAATGTAATCCTGATGCTAACTACCCAGAGTTAGCAGAAAATCCACAGGTTTAAGGCCAAGTCCCCAACAAGACTGCCCTCACTTCAGATGCTGGCTACAAGTTCAGGGGTTCCCAGGAGACCTGTACTTCCTGGTCAGTACATTTTGGGGGCGGGGGGTCTGGGTGGCTCAGTCAGTAAGTGTCAGACTTCATCTCAGATCAAGATCTCACAGTTCTTAAGTTCAAGCCCCGCATCGGGCCCACTGCTGTCAGTGCAGAACCCACTTCGGATCCTCTATGCCCCTCTCTCTGCCACCCCCTCCTCCCCCCGCTCTCTTGCTCTCACAAATAAACATTAAAAATAAAAACAGAGGGGCGCCTGGGTGGCTTAGTCGGTTAAGAGTCCGACTTTTGCTTGGGTCATGATCTCACGGTTCGTGGGTTCGAGCCCCGCGTCGGGCTCTGTGCTGGTTGCCAGCTCAGAGCCTGGAGCCTGTTTCAATCTGTGACTCCCTCTCTCTCTGACCCTCCCCTGCTCCCGCTGTCTCTCTCTCTCTGTCTCCTAGAAATAAATAAACATTTAAAAAAAAAAAAAAACAGAAAAAAGGACCCTTCTAACTGGCTACACATTCAAGGGTTTCCTTGACCCCCTCAGGTTCAATAATTCATTAGAATGACTCACAGAACTCGGGAAAGCACTCACTTATAACAAGGTTTATTAGAAAAGATATGAGTCAGGACCGGCCAAATGAAGAGACGTAGGAGACAAGGTCTGAGCGGCGCACAAACACAGCTTCTATGTCTTTTCCCCCACGGAATCAGGACATGTCAGCCAGCTGTTGCATCCACGTGTTCCCCAGCCAGGAAGGTCACCAGAACCTTGTCTGGCATTTTCATTAAGGCCTCATCACATAGGTATTATCAACCAAAATCATGGACCGCTTGGTTAAATTCAATCTCCAGCCTCCCCCCTGCTCCCCCAGGTCGGGCTGGTATCACCTGGCTCATAGCCCCAACCCTATAATCATATGGTCGGCCCTTCTGGCATAGTCAGCCCTCATCCAGAGTCAATTTCAGCATAACCTTATCTGACGGGCACCCCACGAATAAGCAAGACACTCCTATTCCTCAGGAAATTCCAATAATTTAGGACTGCCTCCCAAGACCCAAGGACAAGAGCCAAGTTCTTTACTATACCCTCCCCCCCCCCCGTAAAAGTTTTTATTATACAAAAATCTTATGTTTCCTAAAGTTTATTTTATATAATTTTTAAAAAATTTTTTAGTAATCCCTACACCTAACACAGGACTCCCAACTCACAACCCCGAGATCATGAGTCACATGCTCCTCTGATGGAGCCAGCCAGGTTCCCCAAGAGTAAACATCTTCCTAATTGTGAAACCCAGGGATGCCCTGTCCCAGGAGAGAGTCCAAGCAGGTGCTCCTCATTAAGATGGTCTTGGGATCCATGATAGCCCCACCTTGACTCACCTTCCCAGCCTTCCTCAAGGCCCATGCCACCCAGTCACCCGGCAGACAGAAGAAATGAGCTAGGCAGAGATATGGTGCTCCCATCCACCCACTTGGCCTGGCCCCCCTCTCCCCACCCCTGGGGCCCTGAGAAGCAGACAAATCCCCTGACGGAGACCCTTAAGCTCTGGTAAGGCAATCAGAGACCTGTTTACATCACCTTCCCAGACACCCCTGAGAGCCCCTTGCAAATAGTGACGAGCTAAAAGAAGGGAAGATCTAGATCACCACATCCCAGCTCACGTGCAGGAGGGGGGAAAAGGATCGACACAAAAGGGCTCAGGAGCTTTTAATGCTTAGACTAAAAAAAAAAAAAAAAAAAAAAAAAAATCACAGGCGGGGGGTTACATAAAGTGATCAGCCCACAATGTGCCCTCACCCAGGAAGGTCTTCGGAATCGGGGCGCGCCCCCTGTAGTGTGATGAAGTGATGCCCCCACCAAGAGGCAAGAAAGCAGGAAGATTAACCTGCACCCACCTGCCAGGCGCCACCCAAGGGACTCGCGAGTGTTCTCTCGCGTAGTCCCCACACCAGCCCCATGAGGTAGGGATCCTCGCTCTACAGATGCGGATCCGAAGGCTTGGGGAGGTGCATCGATTCATCCAAAGCTGAGACGAAAATCCAGGTCCTCTGGTTTTCCCCACTCAGCCACACTGAACTCTTTCTCTGATCCAGCCGCCAGTCTCCCGCGGGAGGTCTACTCTCAACGTCCGTGCCCCTCGCTCTGTCCTGGTCCCTGTGAGGAAAAGGCTCAGCCTGAAGGAAGCTGTTCTATGAGGGGGCGGGATCTCGGCAGGATCTTTGCTCTAACACAGCAAATTCGACCTCAGAAGTCACCGTTCAGGCCACTCTCAGCCGAGCAGAGACTCCCAAGGCAACAGCGAGGCAGAGCGGTTTGCAGATGCCGGGTCTCCGTGCAGTGGGCGACCACGTGACCAGAGGCAGCGCCGGAAGGAAGGTGAAGGAAGCAGCAAGCCAGAGTAGTGTCAAAACCGACGCAGGGTCCCCGGCAGCCGGGGGGGCTATCCCAGCGGAGCTCTGTTGCTCCAGTCCAGGAGGCACGCGGTCCTCTGCCTGCCCCAGAATGACTCAGGGACCCTGAACGTGTCCTGTGCCGGGTCACGCGGGCACTTATTTTGTCAGCAGCGGCAGCAGCCCCAGCTCACTCAGTCTCTCCTTGGCCGCTGCCTCCCAGCCCCTGTTGGCTTGAGGGCTGCGAGGTGAGGGGTGCAGGAGCCCCTCCACCCGGACCATAGGCATCGGGCCCGCCAGGGCCCGCCGTGCCCGCTGCTCGGCCAGCCGCCCCACTCCCACCACCAGCCGCACCCCCAGCAGCTGCACCTGCCGGCAGAGGGCCGAGTCACAGGCGCCCAGCAGCTGTTCCCGCTGCTCGGCAGGTAGCTCGGCGGGAGTGACGTTGCGCCCCGTGGGAGTCAAGAAGAGCAGAGGGCACAGATTGTGGACAAAACAGTGCCGGAAGAAGACCTCGGGCTGTCCACACAGTTTCCGGAAAAGGCCCCAGAACCGGGCCCCGCTCACCTCTGACTGAGGGCACTCCAGTCCCAGCACGGGGCGCTTCGGGTGCTCTTGGGGAGGGGGCAAAACGGGCCCCCCAACGCCCAGCCAGTCGCGGACCATGCTCACTTCCCCAAAGGGCACCTGCCGGTAGGAGGGAAGGAGAGAGAGATGCAAGGGTTTCAGTCTGGAGGCCGGACGCCAGGGTTCCAGACCAGCTGACCCCTCCCCACCCTGCAGGAGGATCCAGTCTGGACACTGGCCCCCCACCTCCACCCCCTTCCTTCAACGAAAGGCCTGAGACAAGGATTCTGGCCCCATGGTGTGCTCCTGCTTCTCCAGTTTCTCATTGTGGACTGTGATCCAGAAGAACCTACTTGTTCACTTCTATCCCCACTGGCCTTTGGGACCACATACAGAGAGTACATGGGACGATCTGGCCCTACCTGGGAGGTGATGGGTAGTACTGGGGACAGACAGATGGTCTGCGACAGAAAGCTGCCAGGGTTATAGGAGGCCCAAGGACAGGACTGACCACCGCTCTCTGGGCACCCTCTCAGCCCTAAGCCGCAGGTTGTCATTTCCATCGATCATCATTGATCACCTTTCATCCCCCAGTTGGGGTCAATAAAAGCGATTGAGCCTCCTGCCCTGAAGCCTCTTCCCCTCCCCCATCTGTCAAGCACCCCCACTGAGGGGCATTCACTCATCCTGAGGTCTGAAAGGAAAGAAGGCAGGCTCCTAGAGCCTGCCCTGTTTTCAGTCTCTCCTCGGCTAAGCAACAGAAGCAGGACGGCTGAATTCCCTGCATCTCTTCCACACCCACCCCTGTGGACCAGCCTCTCCTGAGGACCCCCACAGGCCTGGTCCCTCTCCCGACCCCACCCATGCTCCAGGGAAAGAGGAGATCCGGCAAGGTAAGGTTAGGACGGGGCTGGCGGAAGGAAGGGCTCGCAGAGGCAATTAGCAGATGGCTCACAGGGGAAATGGAACCACCATTAATGTGCTTGGTTAACTGTGGGCAGCAAAGCCAGGAGAGTGTCTGAGACCACAGGAGCCAGTGTGTGTCCTGGGAGGGGACGAGGGGGCCCGCACCCACACAAGTCCACAGCCAGGCCCTTGCTCCTCCCCCACAGCACACGCAGCCAAACATCCATCCGGGAGCCTCCCACTCCACCCGCTAGGGGAAGCCAAGCCCTTTACCCCAGTCTGGGCCATGCCGAAGGGTCCTGGGTTCATGCCCAGGAATAGCACTTCCTTGGGGCCCTGGCAGTAGCGGGTCACATAGCTGCGGTGTGGCTCCCATGCATACTCCACGGGATTGTAGATGAGGCCCACGGGCTCTGAGAACCGCAGCTGGCTCAGTTCAGCGTTGAGCCGAAGCTCCTCCTCCAGGAAGCCTTCAGCCAAGCTTCGTGGGCAAGGCTGGGGCTCCATTAGGGCACTTGTGGGTTCATGGAGGGGCCCCAGTGGATAAGCCTGGGGCACCGCCATGTCACTGCCACCTGGAAAAGAGACGAACGGAAGCTCCATCACCCCTTCAGCCCCAAAGTGAGAGGGATCCAGACTGGCCAGGGGTACCCTTTCCTGGGCTCAGAAGAGACTGTCAGTCGTCCGCCACCCTCTAGGCTTGACTGAGTTCATCTCAGTTCCTGGAAGTGCGGGGTCCTTCCTCACCCCGCTTCCAGTCTCCTCCTCCTTCATGTTACCTGATGAAACTAAGCCATCTTCCCCTGCTCGAAACCTCCCTCCATCAGGCATAAGTCGTGAGTCACTAGCTCCTTGGTGCCAAACACCATGCCAAACACATGGTCGGCGTTCAGCATATAGTCACTGATGGCAAATTCTCAGCACCTCTAACAGCACCCTTAATAAAACAAGCTGAGCCAGGATGGGCTGTGTCCTGAAAACCAATGTGCTGAAGAATGAGAGGCAGGTGCACAGCCAGAGCCCAGAGACTCATTACGGAAGGCTAATTACAATTGCTTCCAGGTGGTGAGCAATTGCTCCATGCCAGGTACACCTCATTGATTCTCTGAACAACCCCACGAGGGCAGTATTATTGCTCCCATGTTACAGGTGAGAAGACTGAGGCTTCATAAGATCAAGCAACTTGCCCAGGGTCGTGTAGTTAACACGTAATGAAGCTGAAATGTGAACCCAAGCTGTCCGAATCAAGGCTACACTGTTAACCACCCACCTCATCTCACCTGAGATGGTCCAATCAGCCACCCTGCTAATCCAACAACCCTCCCCCCACCTCCAAGCCCAGCCCAGCTCCTTGCACACATTCAAGAATTCTCAGTGGTGAGAATGGATGATTACCAGACTCAGAAGAGACTCGTACAAGCTATGTAACCATGGCCGGGGCCTCAGGTTGTCTCATCCAAATATTAAGAATAATAATATCCATTCAATAATAATAATATAAGGGACGTGGGGGGGGGGCAGGGAGGAAATGGAGGAGAAAGGGGGAAGAAGGGGGTGAAGAGGCCGAGCGAGCACTCCAGCAAGCTCCACAGCCTACCATTCTTTCCGATCGTCCTTCTCACAATTCCCCTGCAAACCCAGTGTTCCAGCCTGACCGTTCCTCTCACACTTTCAAAATGCCTTTCCTACCCCACCTCCCAAAACTGCCATTTCTTCAAACCCAAGCAAACACACGTCTTGAATCAACCAGGACGGTGACTCCTCTGCCTCTCCCCGCCTCCAAATCATACCCATCCTTCAAGATGCAGCTCCAACGATCCCACTGGTAAAACCTTCCCACCTTAGGACCCTGTGGCATTTGCCCTGGCTTCCCAGTCCCACTCCACACAGGAGGAGGTCTGGTGTGAGATCTGGGGATCTGTATTTTAAGCAGATGTCCTAGGGTGAGTCTGATGGTTGATGAAGGCTGCAAACCACTACATGTTACCACAGTTAGTGGCTTCTTCCTGAATTCACACCTTGCCTCCCTATCCAGACTTGAGCAGATCAGAAGCTAGGCCCTGTTCAGTTTCCCTCTATATCTTCAAGATCCTAGCTTTTATTACATAATCGACAAACACCAGCTCAGCTCTGTCCATTCTATCTTTTCCAATCCTGTTTAAAACTACCTTCTGCCAAGGAGCCTTTCCTGATGGACTCCTCTCCATTTCTACAGCCTGATTTCATTCAAGGTTCAGCTGCCCACTTTGCATTCGGCTGGTTTCATAGGGGCTGCCAGGCTCTAGGCATTTCCAACATGTCTGGGCCTCCCACAGCGTAAGGGTCAAGGTTCTCCTCCCTCTCAACCTCTTCTCCCAGATGGGACCTCAGGGTTGACTGAGCAGCTTGATCCATCAATCTCTTCTCTGACCCTAGCTTACGGGAAGTGGAAGGGAAAGAAAAGTCAGGGCCAAAGTTAGAAAATCCTTCCCCAAACTGATCTCAGAAGTCTTTTTTTTTTTTTTTTAATGTTTTATTTATTTCTGAGAGAGAGAGAGAGAGAGAGACAGCATGAGCAGGGGAAGGTCAGAAAGAAAGGGAGACACAGATTCCAAAACAGGCTCCAGGCTCTGAGCTGGCTGTCAGCACAGAGCCCGACGCAGGGCTTGAATCCACGAACCGTGAGATCATGACCTGCGCTGAAGTTGGACGCTTAACCGACTGAGCCACCCAGTCGCCCCTGATCTCAGAAGTCTTTAACTGCTCTGTCCAGATGGCTAACCACAGCCAACTAGGCCCAAATAAAAGCCAAGGAGGGAGCTATGGAGAACTCGAATGTCTCAGGGGACCCCCACCCTGCCTCTCTTCATGTTGTGCCTGCCAATGCTAGTGGATAGGCTGCTCCAGCTCTGGGATCTCTCTCCTCTTAGGCTGAGCCTCCCTTTGATCTTTTTTTTTTTTTAATGTTTATTTTTGAGAGACAGAAAGACAGACCGTGAGCGGAGGAGGGGCAGAGAGAGAGGGACACAGAATCGGAGGCAGGCTCCAGGCTCTGAGCTGTCAGCACAGAGCCTGACACGTGGCTGGAACCCGCAAACTGCGAGATCATGACCTGAGCCGAAGTCAGATGCTTAACCGACTGAGCCGCCCAGGCGCCCAAGCCTCCCTTTGATCTTTAGAGACCTGAGCTGGAGATGGCAAGGCCGAGGGGTATGAGAAAGAGTGACAAGGTTTTGTCCTCAGCGTTTCCGTTTCAGAGCCTAATCTGGTAACAAGAACCACAGTCTGGGTGTCAACTGAATCCATTTCTAGCCCTGGTTTTACCTCTAAGTTTCTCTGACTCAAATCCTTTAGCTCCCCTCTCTGTGAAATCACACATTCCACCCAACCTACCTACCACCAGCTGTTAACTCACTTATTTTTTTTCAACATTTAAAAGTCTCTTACATGAAAGGCTCTGTGGTTATCTCTTGATGAGGAAGAAATTAAAAAAAAGAGTGATAATAAAATGTAGGCCACGCTCATAAACAGATAAGCAATTTTCATACACTGTGATTGAGCTTTATTGTCCTGAACAAAGCACTATGAGAACCCAAAGGTGGAACTTGAAAGTCCTACCTAACGTCACCCAGAACTAAAGACTTAAGAAACGTAGATACATTATAAAGTACAGCGTCGTATTAGGGGCAAAGGCAGCGGAGGGTGATCCACCAACGTCTGGCCATCTAGCTTCTCTGACACCAAACCCAGGAAGTGGAAGAACGAATCAGACACTATCCACTCCCCTATCCCTTGGGGGCACTCCAAGGAATCGACAGGGACAATCAGCAAATCCTTAAACTAACAGCAGTAGTAGTTGGTCGTGGACTCAAAAACACCACTTTATCCCTCCTACTGGTTCTGAGAGGGCCGCAGGCGGAGGGTCCGTAAGAAACCTCCACGTCCGCCCTAGGGCTCCGCCCGACGGGAAAGCCACGTCTCCGTAGGCCCTCAGGGAGGTTCCGTGAACTCGACTCTCCCTGCGCCGGGGCAAGCCCCAAACGGAGTAAGGGTCCCTCAAACACAGCCATTCCGACTCCCCGCCCGACGCCGCCCCGACGCCCGAGGAGCCCCAAGCGTGCCCCCAGCACCCTAGAGTCCCAGGTTCCTACTTCCTCACCTGGTTCAGCTCTCCATCCGGTTTCCGGTTCCCTTCCCCACCCCCGGGCGCGGAGGACAGTGGGAATTGTAGTCCACTTTGTTTAGGAAAGGAGATTGGCGTAGCGGCGGCAACTTCCGCCGGAAATACTAAAATCCCCGGAAGGCGTGCTGTTAACCCTAAGTGACTCTGGGGGCTGTAGTTTATTCCTTACATCAGAGCAAAATCAAGAAGGCTTTAGGAGAGGCCAAGCTTATTAAGGACCTCAGAGGTCCTAGTCTCTAGCCCTCAAGGGCAACACCTTCCAAAAGTTCATCGACAAGACTTTTCCCAACAGGAGTACGAATCAGGGAGCTTCAACCACTCCCCAATCTCGAAGCTCACCTGAGGGTATTAAATGGCCAAAGACCATTTCTAGTCCTCCTGCTGCCGAAAGGATAAGAGATCTCTTCTTTGCAGCCCTCAAAGGACTGTACCAGAACATCCAAGGAGGCATTTCTGGAATCTGCTAACAACGAGTGTGTGTGTGTGTGTGTGTGTGTGTGTGTGCGCGCACACACACACACACACACACACGGGCGCGCTCTAACAAGTCTTTAGTAATGGCTTCGGGACTCTTCCCTCTCCCATTACTGCCCAAGCCTGTGTCTCCATGGCTTTTCCATTTGACTTCTCTCCCTCCTCTGCTGTGCAGTCAACCCAGCCCTATAATCTCCGGTCCTTCCAAATCCTTCCCCTCAAATACTCTGCCCAAGACACCTTCCTGACCAACCCTAATCCCATGGGTGCACCTAATAGTCCATTCCCTCCTACCTCCCCAACCTAAAACAATGTCCAGAGCTGTCCCATTCCTAATTTTGTTCTTGTCTTCCACCTGGGTATATGTCTGTGTCCTAACTCAAGATTTTCATTACACAGGAAGCCCAGCAAGGCTGATTATCTTCTAAGTTCCTCCCACCCCCCACCCCCTGCACATCTCAGCACAGCAATGAGTGAGATCAGGAAGGAGCAAGGTCTCCCTACAGGTGGTAAATAAGGAGACCAGTGAACCCCAGAACAGAAAAAGGTGAGAGAACAAGGATTCTCCCCCACCCCATCCCTCTCCTGCTCTCCAACCAACAGACAAAAACTTAATTGAGTGCAGCATGGGCTCCAGAGAACTATGATCAGCAACCCTCTGACACCAAAGGTGAGAAACCACCCCCACCTTTGCAAGACTTTGGAAACAGAGTTAATCATTCACCTCACCAGTCTGTTATTCCGCGGGAGCTTGCATTTGTGCCAGATTCTTTCCCTGTCTGTCTGTGCCTCTCTCTGCCTATGTAAATGTATCTCTTGATGGCTTTCTCCCTGTATCTATGTGTCTTGGTCTCCCTCTGTGTACATCTATCCCCATGGCTCTGCTTTTTTCTCTGGAATGACTGAAATAAGAGTATCCTGAGCTTCTAGAACCAACTGGCCCCTCAGGCTCCTCTCTCTTCATACATCTATGCATTTGTACGTCTCTGAACAAAAACTATGGGGCCGAGGAGGGGAACCCACACTGTGTTGTCATCTTTTTGCTTAAAATTGCTAGGAGCCTCACCATCCCTTGGACAACCCAGCCCTTTGCCATTTGCTTGCCAGGTACTTCCAGTTTATCATCATGGCAGCCCCTCCAGTTCCAAGTCCACTCTTGGGAAGAAAACAATGAGTGAAATGAGTGACAAGCAAACAGAGACACACACACACCCCCCCCGAGGACTCCCTCTCCCAATTTCAACTCCCAGAAAGAATTTGATGACTGTTTCTGCCCCTGTACGTCCATTTACACCAGGATCCCAGAGATAGGGAGTCCCAGCATAAGCAGAAACTGAGTCTCAAGCTACCTCACAGTGAGTTCCTGTAGCTGACCCCAGAGAGGTCTGGGAGCCTTCTCGTCTCTAGGTCATGCTTCTCTTTCCCACCTGGTGGGTCCTTCTCAGGGAAGATGGAGGTGAGGGACTTTCCTGAAGTGGGGGTGCTTAGAGATTTTCAAGAGGTAAAGCCTAAGAGATGAAACTTGGACTAGGGTGGGGGCTGCCGACCTGTTTGCCTATGTCCTGGTCTCCTGACCCTCTGGGAATCTCCAAAGCCTGGCTGACTGTGATTTATGTTAGAATTTACTGGGCAGGAGAAGAAGCAGACCTGTGGCCTGGACAGTGCCTAGAGAGTTGGGTCACTGCTTAGGGGCCAGCCAGGCCTGCGGCAGGGCCCTCTGCGGCCCAGCAGGCTGTTCCTGGGGCTGGAGCCCAGGCAGGATAGAGTTAATGAGAGGGCTTGTTTTCCTTTGGTTTCCTGGAGCTGCAGAGACTGTGTTGGGCCACGAGCGCCATCTATCGGCCTCTGGTAGTCCTAGCTCTGACTCTCAGCTCATTGGCTTTTAGGCGGATCTTCAGCCCTCCTTCTGTGCCTCCATGCTCCCAGAGTAGAGGGGAGTTGTCTAGCTGCCTGGCTCTGGTGCAGAAACTAGATATTGGGGATTGGAAAAGGTGAGGGCCACGTTTCCCCCTCCCCAAGTACTAGATGTCACCCTTGGTAACTCCTACCACCTCTGCCCTAGGGAACCTCAATGGGCTTCTGATGTTTGACTTTCAGTGTAGCCATGTACTCTTCCAGCTCATAGGTGCTTAGTACAGTGCCTAGCACAGAATAGTGCTCTATAAAGGTTAGTTATTGTTGTTGCGACCACGTGTCAGGGTCTCAGGCAGATGCTCATCTGACAGCCCAATATCCAGGCCACCGAGCCATATCAGACACACAAGCACAGAGGCCAAGACTGGGCAACACATCCCTGGAGATTTCCACAAAGACAATGACCCACACAGGCTAGTCGTGGGGGCTGGAAGTTCAGGATCGCAAGGGAAGTTCTCCAAGATGGGCAGGAAATTGGATTCGAGAGTCAGAGAAAGAAAACCTTGAGGTAAAGACGTAGGAAGAAAAAGCGCTAAGAGAAAGGCATTAACAGGCCCTTAAAAGGACCTTGATTAAGGGAGGTGGAGAGAGTTCCCTGACGTGGGGGGTAAGCAAGAGCCACTGCATCTCAAAACATGTCCTCCTTGGTACAGGCACAAAAGCCGCAAGGTTGGTCAGGCCCTCCAGTCCTCTAAAAATATATCATATCAAAGGCCCATCCCAGCTCTGTGGGGACTTAACCCTCAATGTTTTCCCCCAGCCTTTTGGGGAGGTGACTCACAAAGGGGGGAAGCGTAGCCTCGGATGCATCCATTGCTTTCTTACTGGGTTCACCCATACCATGTCCCTGTGTCTTCTATAGCTCTGCCTCCCTCCACCTTACTGGCAAATGGGTACAGAGGACAGTTCTCCAAGGGATAAGATAAGGGGCAGAGCGACATCCTCCCAGATAAGAAAGAAATGCAGAGCCAGTGATGTTCCCCGTCCAGCCTCCCTGCCTCCCACCCCGGCCTCAGCCCCAAGGCAGCACAGACCAGCCTTAAGGCTTGGCGGCCACTTAACTGAACGCGGGTGACAGCTTCCAAGTCTCTCCAGCTCAGGTGTTCTCCCTGTCCTGGGGTCTGGACGCCGGGGTCCCCAGGAGGGGAGCAGGACAGGCTGGATGGGCTGATTTGCATCGCTTACTTGAGAAGCAATTATCGGAGGAGCTGTCAGCTCAGCGTGGCTCTCTCTTCACTAATCGGATTTCACCAGAGCCCCAGGCTGGGGGGTGCTGAGTAATTTGGCTTGATGCGGTGGTGGGAGGTGTCGGGGCCTGGAGGCTGGGCCATCCGTCTGAGTGGTGTTCGAGTTGTCCAGAGCAATTATCCTGAGGGGACCACACAGATCTCAGATGGACGGCCAACCGAGGGGACTGCACTGGTCCCCAGATCCTGCAGCAGGACTTGGGGCAGAGTTGGTGGGGGGGGGGCTCTCCCGAAGAGTGAGCCAAATTAAGCAACTGAGAAGAGGAGCCTAGATGAGTCTGAGAGGGGGGGCCACATAGCCAAGCAGGAAGGGGACCCAAGATACCAGCTTCCGGCCTTCCCACCACCCAGGCCCTGCCCTACCCTACCCTACACCCCCAGCGAATAAGCAGCAGAGCAGGGACTTGACCGACGATGGCTTCCAGCCCTGCTTCCCTCCCTGCAGTGCTCCCAGGCCATGCTTTCCCTGCCCCTGTCTCTGCCCCTGTCGCTGGCCTTCTCTTGTCTCTACAGCCCTTTTGAACCTGTCCCCTCCTTCCGCCCCTGCTGCCCTGCTCCATCTCTCCCCAAGTTCACAATGGACGGCTGACCCCTCTCCCCGCCTCTGTGCTCTATTTCTCACCTTTCAGAAGGGTGATGACAACCAGACACCACCCGAAGTACTTTATGGGGGCTCCTCATAGTAACATGGCAAGGGACATACTCTGCACTCCCATTTACTGATGAGGACACTGCGGATGACTGAACTTCCTGAAGGAGGGACCACATCTGAGCTACCAGTGCAGCCCTGGCCTGTGTCTGATGCCCAAGAAACATCTGTTGAATGAATCAATGATCCAGTGAGTGATTTCCCCCCTTCTCTACTCCTGGCTGGCCCCCCAGTGACATCCACTTCCCTGATTTGGCCTCCCCACCCTCTCATAGCCTGACCCCCCTGTCATCTCAGCCTGACCTTCCTCATGCCGCCCCACACACTCCATCCTATGACGCACTGGAAAGCTCTGCTGATTCCTCCTCTCCTGCCTTTGCAGTGACCCATCCTGTCCCCTTTGCCTGGAACATTCTTCCCTCCCCGTCTCTGCCACTGAATACATTCCACTCACTCCCCTCGGGAGTGTTCTCTGATCCTCCCTTCTTCTTGCACGTCCCCGGCGACCCTTGTCACCAACTCCTAAGTGTTTCACTTATTGCTAAAGTACCTTACAGCCTGTGCTAGGTTGTTTTGAGAGGTCAGCACTCATTCTCCTCTCTCCTGGGCACAAGCCCACTGCCTTGTACCTATTAGGTGCTCAGTAAATATCTGGTGAAAACATAAAAATATCTGCTGTGTAATTTTGTTTTTCTCATTCAGAGATGCTCTTAGGGTGGGTTGAAGGAGCACTCAGCTTTGGAGGAAGCTTGGGAGTTGGGGGTTTGGCAGTGACCGACGGTAATTACCAGCTGTATGTCCTTGGGCTGATCATTTCATCTTCCCCTGGAAGAGAGGATGACAGAGCCTGCCATGAAGGATATGCAACACGTCCCGGGCTTATCTGCTCAGAGTCTGTCTCCAAAGCTGTGGAGATCTGTCTCTCTCCATCTTTCTGCCTCACTACTGAGCCTCTGCCTCTCTGACTGTCACCAATCCAGGCATGGCCCAGGAGTCCTATGACCCAGGTCCTTCACTGTCACTAGGCCTGTCATTTTTCCTGAAACTACCATTCCCCGGGGGTGGCCCCATCCTTCCGCTGAGAGCCCAGAGGACCAGCCTCACCTTGGCTTCCTCACCCCCTTAACAAGTGAGACCTTGAGTTCTCCCTCTGAAAATATTAATAATAAAGAAATGAGGCACTAGGCATGCAACTGGATGCAAATTGGCCCCAATTCTCAGTCCAAGAAATGGAATGCCTGAGCTATGGACCCAGAGAAATCTTGTGCTCATTTGCATGCTCTTTGCATTATATTTACACGTGATCAATTTCATGTTCAAATTCACCCCCCCAGTTTTTGTCCCCCAGGGCCCCCCCTCAGCCTCTGATCCCCATCATGCCCCCCAGCCCCTACCCCACTTCCCCTCAAGCCTGCCACAACCCTCATCACCGTTTCCCTGCCTCCTGCCAAAGTCCCCAGTGTCCCTCCCAGCTCTCTCCGGTACCAGCAAGGACCCACTTGCCCCACGCCCAGAATAGATTCCTGGGGTCTTACCCTTTAGTTCAGGAGGGGCATCCCTGCCTGCCCCCTCCCGCCCTGAGCCGGGCAGGCGCAGCAGACAGCAAGCGCGTCTCTCAGCAAATCCCAGCCCCATTCAGCCTGGTGATTAATGGCGCTGCCCTCCCCATGAACCTGCCTTTAATACTGAGGAAGTTATGAAACCGCTATACATCAGCAGCTCCGGCCCCGCTGCCCCCACCAGCCTCCTCCTCTCCTCCACCCCCCACCCTCCAGCTCCCTCTTCAAAATCTCATTTGGGCTCCTGCCGCCTGGGCCCAGCCCTCCGCTGGCCTTTGCTGGGGGGAGGGGGTGTGTGCCCCTGCTGCCATCCCTGGTGAGGACCCACATCTCATTTTCCTTTCCTCTCTCCCCCCTGCTCCGCCCTCTCTCCCTCCCCCCCCCACCCATGGCTGCATCTCCGGACCCATTTAGAATTGCTGACATTTTATCTGCATTACATACATCACTCCGTCCCCAGCAGCCATCTCTCATGGATGGGCGGGGGGGTGGGGGTGGTCCTGAGCTTGGGAAGATGGTGGGAAATAGGGTGGAGGTGGGGAAATAGATAGCACTTCCTCCACACCCCTTTCCCTTCAGGGCCTCCCCCCAGCCCCCTAGGAGGTTATGCAGGTGAGACCTTGGCAGAGATTGGCACCCTAGACTTCTCATGCAAGTCCCTGCTACCTTACAACATGAAAAGACATTTTAGACCATGTGGACCCAGGAAGGTCATATTGCCCATCACCCTCCCTTCCATGGGGCTCTTCCATAGGAGATGATGAACATGGTTGCTAAATCGCTTTTCGCTCATCTGTTCTAACATTTCCTACACCTCCCTTTTGGGAAGTCCCTCTGAATATCTAACCACTGTGCCTCATGCTGCAGTCATTATTTTCTTCCTGCTCTGTCCTCAGAAGGTTGCAAAGCAGTGTTGGCTCTCAAATGAATTATACACCTTTGTTCCAATGCTTCGGCAATCATAAATATGGCCACCCACCCACACTCCTGATTTTATAAATATGATAGGCGGCAGAAGATGGGGCCGCCCTAGAAAGGAGGAAATTGAGACCCAGCTTCTGGAGGAAAACCTGTCCAAGACCAGAAGGCCAGGACCCAGGGGTCCCACGATCCCAGTGAGGAGTTTTGTCTCCCTGGGGAGATGGACAAGGCAGAAGGCGACAACAGACAGACAGGTCAGGACCAACAGACAGCAGAGAGGGGGGAAAGGAGAAGCTGGGAGAGAGACAGGCAAACAAAGAGACAAACAAACAAAGAACTAGACAGACAAAGGGACCGTCAGCCAGGGACAAGCAGACAGGCGAGAGGAAGCCGACAGGGGCACCGCTGAGGCACGTCCCGGGCTGGACACAGAGAAGCGCTCTCTCTGTCTGTCCCTGTCAGTCAGGGTCTCTGCTGGCATGTGTCTCTCAGGATCTCTGGGGCTTTTTGTTCACTGCGTCCACAACTATCATTTCCTGGGAATTTCTGTTCTCTTCGGGCCTCTCCATGCCCTGTTCTGGTCCCTTTGGTTTCCCTCTCTATGGTGTCATCTCAGCGACCCCGGTCTCGGGCCACCTCTCTCACCTGCCCTTCATGTACCGTCTCAGGGAGATCAGACACTTCCTGTGGGTCTGGGGAGGCTCCCATAGGAACCGGGCCATCCTCCGGGGGTGGACAGGAGGGGCAAGGGCTAAGGCTCTGGGGACAGCTCCTGGGCCTGCTGAACCGAAAGGGGAGTACAGAACCGTGTCCCCACATCTGGCCAGCCCGAGCCAATGTGGCAGGAGGAGCTCCAGCAGGAAGGGGAAGGCAAGGAGGGTGAAGGACCCTCTGATCCCCCCACCCTCCCCTTAGCTCAGCCCCAGACACAACAGATCTCAGGCAGAGGCATAGCGGGGAGTGGCTAATTTACATGCTGTTTGCATCTCATTTGCATGTCCCTGATTCCCAGTCGTCCCCCAGATCTTGTCCCTGCAATTCCAGGCTCTCTCTAGCTCAGTCTGGCCCCTGGGAGGGTTGGGGGCACAAAGAGGGTGGGTGAGAGTGAGGGTGGGGTCCCCACACTGGTGCCAGTGAGTCTCCGTCATGCACCTCCCGCCAGCACAAGACATTTCCCTGCCCTGCCAAGGGACACCTTCTCTCCTCCTCCCAGCCAGCATCTCAGTCCCCTGCACCAGCCACACGCTGTCCTCCAGACATGATTTTCACTGTCCTCCCTCTGACCTTGTCGCGGCATTTCCCCCAGCTTTCCCCATCCTTCTCTGTTTAGTTCAACATTAGCCATTCTTCAAGGCCAGGCACCAAGCCCTCCTCTTCCATGAAGACCTCCTTGGTCACACAGTCCCGAGTGATCATAAAACTACAGCTCTCAGCACTGGAAGGCACCTCAGGCGTCCACACTGTTTTGTCTTACCCGTCTTCTGGTAAATGATCTGTCACTAGCCCCATTTTATAGATGAAGCAACTGAGGCCCAGGATCTGTTAAGTAACTTTCCCAGGGCAGTACCAGTCAGCAAGTAGGGAGAAAATAAGAACCCAGGCCGCTCTTCTGAATGTCTCCATCCTACCCTCTACTTGTCATTCATCTGGCCCTGAGCAATACCCTGTTCTGCACCCCTCTTGCCGTCTGGTGAGCTAACCGTTAGATATTGTTGCTCACCTTCTTCTGGGCTAGGATTTTAGTCTCCCACAAGCTCCCTGGGATGCAGCCACACAAAATCACTGGGAGTTCTCTGAATTCTCCTTGCCCTTTCTTAGCAACATGCGGTTTACACATGGTGGCCCCTTTCTTCCCACCACCTTATGAACTGGAGAAACTCCAGCTCATCCTTCAAAACCCAGCTGAGCTGTTGCCTCCTCTGTGAAGGCTCCCCTGATGTTCCTCTGAGATCCCCCCAACACACATCATATTTAAGCCTTGAATGCCGTACTTGTGCGGCTACTGACAGCCCCGCCCCCCTCCCTAACCAGGAGCCCTTCAAGGGTTTGTCTTGCTCAACTCTTTCCCCAGAGCATACATGGTTTAATTGGACCAGATTTGATTACCACATTCTTTCTCTAATGCAGGCCCATGAAAGAGAGGCATCAACCTGTTGGGGAGATCAAACAGAAAGACCAAGAGGGTGGACAATATGTAAGAGAGGAAGTCCCAGGAGATTGTCCAAAGGCTCAGGATGTGTCTTTCTTTTTTTTTTTTTTTACGTTTATTTATTTTTGAGAGAGGGAGAGACAGAGCACGAGCAGGGAAAGGGCAGAGAGAAAGGGAGACACAGAATCTGAAGCAGGCTCCAGGCTCTGAGCTGTCAGCACAGAGCCCGCTGCGGGGCTCGAACCCACGAGTGGCAAGACCGTGACCTGAGCCGAGGTTGGAACGCTTAACCGACTGGGCCACCCAGGATGTATACGTCTTGATTTTCTAAAAGCTAAACAAATGATTAAATGGAGAGAAGCAGGTAGCAGAACAGAGGAACACAGCTGAAGGAGAAGAAGGGAAGAAGAAAGAAAGTGAGAAGAAAACGAGGAATGAAAGAGGTGGGGGGAGGGGCAGAAGGGAGAAGAGTCAGAGAAGGCCAGTGAGGAAAGAGGAAGGGGGGAGAAGGAGGGAGCCCAAACTTCTGATTCTCAAGTGCGCGCCAGCAGAGACCCCGGACTTGGGCTTTTGTGACCCTCTTGCCTCTATTTTCCTGTCTGGGAAATGGGCACATCTCTCTTTCTCCAAGAACCAGTGAGGCTGGGGAGAGGGCAGAGGACAGAAGCACCCGCCCCGTGCTGTGTGCCCTGAGGCCCTTTAGCACCCCCTACTTCATAAAACTCACCTGAGAGGCAGGACTTACTCCCACCCTACAGATGGAGGGACCCAGGCAGAGAGGTACTTCGTTTGCCTCCATGAGGTGGAGTCTGACTCCCAAGCCCTTCTCTCTCCACATTCCCAGGGCCCTCTCAGCACTTAGGACAGACAAGAGAGAGACAGAAAACATTTCACATCACACTTGGAAGTTGAGATGCAGAGGAGAGAGGGGGACCAGTCACCTCCCCACCCCATGGAAGGGTACAAGGTTGTGGTGTCACTTTCCACTTCCAGGAGAGCCGCCCTGCATGGACTCAGCTTTTGCGTGAGAGGCTGATGATACTCAGTCTAAGAATCTAAAGACCCAGGGCGCCGGGGTGGTTCAGCCAGTTAAGCATCTGACTTTGGCCAGGTCATGATCTCATGGTTCATGGGTTCAAGCCCCGGGTCGGGCTCTGTGCTGACAGCTCAGTGCCTGGAGCCTGCTTTGGATTCTGTCTCCATCTCTTTGCTTCTGCCCCCACTTGGGCCCTGTCTTTGAAAAATAAATACCTATTTTAAAAAATTTTAAACAAAAGAATCTAAAGACTTAACAGAGGCTGTGAAGACACACGTAAGAGGATGCAGAAAAGGGCCCTGTTACTTCATCCTTCCCTCTGCCAGTGATCCCAGCCAGTGGAGGGGACGAGTCAGGTGTTCCCCTTTGGAGGACCCCACACAGATCTCTTCCTTGTCCCCAGAATCCAAAGGCCCAGAAACATCCATGGTTCTCTGAGGCTCTGAGATGCACAGTGCCAGGTGACCGTACCCAGCCCTCCTCTCTCGTCTCCAGTCCCCACCAGAGATGTGCAGGCAGGACTGCGGGTCACCGAGGACTCTCCCAAACCCATGGAACCAGAGCCTCACCCCAGGTGAACAGGCAACTGCCTTGTGTACCGCCCCTTTCAGCAGCTCTGTCAGAAAGTCCCTCCTGATGTCTAGCTTACATCTTTCCTGCTGCCGTCTATCCAGTCCTGAGCTATGAGGGCCAAGCAGAGTCTGAGCTCTCGTGGTCACAGAATGGGGAAGAGAAGAAATACTTTACCTCAAGCCTGGGTGTCAAAGAAGAGTGGTGATGCAAAAACAAATAAATAAATAAATAAATAAATAAATAAATAAATAAATAAATAAATAAATAAATAAATAATTGCATTAAGTGCCTCACTGAGCCCTGTCTCTTCCACCCTAGTAGCAGTGGAGATGGAGGGTGGGCAACCGGAAAGATTTCCTGACAGAGAAAAGGGGTACTTCTAGAATAGGACTCCGAAGGGTAAAGGCTACATGCCCCTCCGGTGGCCTCCCAGCCAGCCTGGCAGAGGTCCTTCTTCAGTGGTCGTTGCAGAAGGATGGCCAGCACTTCCAGAAAAACTCAGGATTCAGGGGCTGCTGGGAATCCTTGCAGCTCCAGCGGAAAAAAGAAAAACCTGGTCCCGGAGCCCCCTTGTGGCCATGCGGAGACAGGACAGGTAGCCTGGCCTCAGGCTGCCCCAGGCCTCTGAGCCAGGCAGCAGCGGTGGGGGAGCTCGGACCCAGGAGGGGCAAACTCCTGGTGCCCCACCTTCCGAGAGAGGCCCAATCTGCAGCCCCAGGCTTATCACCCCCACCGGCCAACCCCAGGGACAGGGTGGGGACGGAGCAGAAGGGCCTCTGCAGCTCCCAGGCAAGGGCTGATGCAAAACCCCGCGGGGACACCCAGGCGTGTGCACACACCCCCGCGCACAGCTCCTCACACTCCTGGCTCCACCGAGAGGATGCCCCCCCGCCCCCCGGCAGACCCGCCGTGATGGGGGAATGGCTGGAGCACAGGTCCCAGAGCAGGGGCTGATGGGCCAGGCCAGGGTAGGAGGGGTACCGTGGTGCCCTGAGGAACCCATGACCACCAAGCCCTCCCCCCACGTCCATGAAGAGGTCAGGCAGAGTCACCCGACAGGTACTTAGGGTATGCGAAGAGGAGGAACTAGGGAGAGGAAGAGGGTCATAGACCTGGACAAAGACCAGGCTTCCTCTTGGACCCACCGCTCCCTTCCAAGACTGCTCTTTTTGCCTATTTGGAAGTTCTTCCAGGCATCTAACCTCAATCCTTCCTGCTGTGATTGGAGAGGATTTCTCCCTGGGGATCATTCGGGCTCTTGGCCTCAATTCTACACCAAACAAATAATTCTGAACCCCGAAGACAAAGGATGGATGGGTGAGAGGGAGGGAGCAGGAGACCAGGGGAAGTCAGATAAGACAGGTGACGGCCAGCAAGTGGTGTTGAGGACCCTCCCTTCTCCCCATCTATGAGGAAGGAGCTGGGAATATTGGACGCAGCTTGGAAGAGGGACTTGGGGCAAACGACGGGGCAGAGTTCCCAGAGAAAGGTCGATGAGGACATCCTCTGAAAATATTTTAGATTCTTAGAAACTGAACTGATAGGAAGAGAGAGGAAAGGAAGAGGGAGGGGCGTGGCAGGAGATGGCGAAGGGAAGTGTCTTCCCCACAAAGCACAGAGAGACTGGAGTAAAAAAAAAAAGCCTTAGGCCTGCAGCGCGGACCTACAAAGCTCAGGACAGTTTCCCTTAACAGCTGTGGGCTTCGGATTCCTTTCCTGGGGTGAATAGTGCCTGTTGGGGATCTAAGCGAAGGCAGCCAGCCTCCAGCACTGTCAAGAATCAAGCACAGGGGCTTCCTCCCAATTGCAGGCCAGCAAGCAAATCAGGGCAGGAGGCCTGGGGGGGGGGGTGCGGGGGACGGGGGGGGCGCCTAGGAGGTCCCCTTGCCTCCCAGCCCCATGCCCCATCGCCGGCTGCCTATCAGCATCACCTCGGCAGGCTTAGGGGAACAGACCCCAGACCCAGACCCCAGAGCTCCTGGATAAGAGCGGCCCGGGAATCTGGATTCTAACCAGCAACCCTCCCCGAGCCCCCTGCCAACCCCTCAGCGTTTCTGAGTCAGCCCCTGAGAACGGCTGACTTTGTCTCACACTGTCATCCTCCAGGAAGGGAAATGGGGCCCAGAGAAGCACAGCCGCCTGCCCATGTCACCGTCTGCACCCCGGACCCCACACGTGCCGGCAGCGAGGGCCTCCCGCTTCTCCTTGCCTCCTCAGTCCCCAGTTCTGGAAAGATCTTCCTGGCCTTGCCTCTCCGTCCTGATGTGGCTGAGGCCTCCCTTCCACTCTCTCTGGTGTGGGAACTGACCCCTCCTGTTTCTTCACCAGCACCTGAGTTGGGCCCGAGTAATGGTGTCCAGCCGGGCACCATTCCCAGCCAGGGAAAGTGTTCAACAGGCGTTTGTAGAATGAATGACGCCGTCAGTCAAGCCCTCCAGGCCTCTGCCCAGGGGACAGCAACTTCCAGAGAGTCCCTGGGGAAAGGCCAGGAGGAGACTTGCTCCTCTTCCCTCTGGTCTGAGTCCTGCAGAAAGCCAGGAACCAGGTGCCCTGGCTGTCAGTCCTTCCTCAGCCTCGTGCAGGGACCGACAGAGAGCAGCAGGCCCCCGCTCTGCGATGGGGCTTCCTTGGCGGGCGGCTCGCCGGCTCATCCTCCAGATAGACATGTGAGGTCAGCAGACCCCTCCGGAGACCAGACAGTGTCAGAAGCATGACAAGACCGAGGGTTGTGGGGTGCTCTTCTGCACCCCCTGCGGTGAGCCAAGAAGAGACCAACCTGAATATAGCCATTGAATGCAGGGGTGAAGTTCTGGGGGGCCCCCATGTGGCCTAGCTTCTGCAGGAGGACCATCCCAGCCTGGAGGGGACTCACCTTCCTTCTCTACACCCTCCCAGACAGGCAGGTCCCCCTGGGTCAGCGGCCGGGGGCTTGTCCCCACCGAAGGGCTGCTGGAGGGCACGGGGCAGGGGAAGAGGAGATTGAGCCAGAGAAAGGGAGAGCGGGGCTGTCCGTGCCAATTGGTCAGTGACCATTCCAAGTCACACTGGTGACTCTGGGTGCTGGCGGGCTGGGATGGCGCGAGAAGATGGAGTAGGGACAGCAGGAAGCAGAGAGGGAGGAGAGGAGGAGAAAGAGGTCAAGGCAGACAGGATGGCGCCAGTGAAAGGAGGGCAACCTGCTTCCAGGCACCTTGGTTTCCCTTTTAAAGCTTCCGCCCTTTATTTTTTTAATGTTTTATTTATTTCTAGGAGAGAGAGAGAGACAGCGTGAGCAGGGGAGGGTCAGAGAGAGAGGGAGTCACAGACTGAAACAGGCTCCAGGCTCTGAGCTGGCAGTCAGCACAGAGCCCAATGCGGGGCTCGAACCCACGAACCGCGAGATCATGACCCAAGAGAAAGTCGGACGCTTAACCGACTAAGCCACCCAGGCGCCCCATAAAGCTTCCGCCCTTAATAAGAGCTCATGTGTCCCTTCGTGGGAGCCCCCAGCCCTTGTGCTGCCCAGTGGTTTGGACTCCCTATGGATTCCCAGAGCACCCAGGGCCCTTTCAGGAAGAGTGCAGAACACTTGACTGGGAGTCAGGGATGCGGGTTTCAGTGCCACATCTGCCACGAATGTGCTTTGCAATTTTGAGAAAGAACCCTTCCCCCCCCCCCCCTTCCAGGGCCTTAGTTGTCCCAGCTACTGGAAAACATGCCACACCAGGAGGTCTTCAAGACACCCTCCACGCTGGGGCACGGTGTGGCGATGCTTAGTGATAACATAAGGTAATAGGGGGGTGGGGATGGAAAGTCCCTGAACTAAGAATCCGGGCTTGGGGAGCCTCTTCTTTTACAGATGGGGACGCTGAGGCCAATAATGGCGAGATCAGGAGGAGATAGACCCTTAGGGCTCAAAGTATGATCCAGGCACCAGCAGCATCAGCACCACCGGAAGGAGCTTATGGAAATGCGGCATCCCAGGCCTTGCCCCAGACCTCCTGAATGGGACTCCGCATATTAACAAGACCCTCAGGTGATGTAAAGTTTGAGAGCCCTATGCCAGCGAATGGCTAAGGGTGTGGGTTTCTTTTCTTTTCTATTTATTTTTTTCTAATGTTTTATTTATGTCTGAGAGAGAGACAGCATGAGCAGGGGAAGGTCAGAGAGAGAGGGAGATACAGAATCTGAAAGAGGCTCCAGGCTCTGAGCATAGCTGTCAGCACAGAGCCCGACACGGGGCTCGAACCCACGAACTGCGAGATCATGACCTGAGCCGAAGTCAGACGCCTAACAGACCGAGCCATCCAGGCGCCCCAGCGTGTGGGTTTCACATGGGGCCAGACAGGGCCCAGACAGAGGCGAGGCTCCTCTGCCTCCTCACTCCACTGCTATTCTCGGCAAAGCAGAGATGCTAAAACCGACCTCACAGGGTTGTCATGGGGACGTGAGCCCATGGTCAAAGAGAAGTGTTGGGCACAGCGCTCGGTGTTCCAGGAGCACGCAGCCGTCAGAGTAGTGGGGCCGGGGCTGGAGCCACTGTGTGATACATTCTGCTCAGCGCTCCCAGTTTCCTTGAGACAGCTTGGTCACCTGCTCACTGTGTGCTCCTGGGCCAGGCCTCTGACCTTTCTGTGCTTCCGTGGCCTCGCATATAAAGTGAGAGTAGTCAGGAGTGCCTTTCTCATAAGGCTGTTGAAGGATTAGGTAATTAAATGATCGGACGCACATGGGTCTACAAATGTTTTTACTGTTATGATTACAGGAGCTCCAGTCTGGAGATCCAGATTCTAGGAAAGAAGGCAAACCTTCCTCCTGGCCATGAAGGAAGGGTTGAGGTAGAGCCTTCTGGAAGGGGAGCCAGGGAAGGAACGGGCAGGACCACCTCCCAGAGGCAGCCACAGGGGCCAGGAACCGAGCAGGCACCTGTCCTGAAGCCCAAGTTTTTTTTTTTTTTTTAAATGTTTTATTTATTTCTAGGAGAGAGAGAGAGAGACAGCGTGAGCAGGGGAGGGTCACAGACTGAAACAGGCTCCAGGCTCTGAGCTGGCAGTTAGCACAGAGCCCGACGCGGGGCTCGAACCCACGAACCGCGAGATCATGACCTAAGCGAAAGTCGGGCGCTTAACCGACTAAGCCACCCAGGCGCCCATTGAAGCCCAAGTTTTGACGAGAACAGCACACACACAGAGATCGTGCTGACACACACACGTGCACTCGTCAGAGCAGCAGAGTGGGAGTCTGAAAGCCGTGCCACAAACTCACTGTGCAAGCATGAACGAGTAGCTTGCCCTCTCTGGGTTTCAACGTCCTCGTCTGAAGAAGAGAATTGGACGATTAGACAATATCAGAGTGCCTTCGGGCTGTACCATGCTGATTCAGTGGTTCCGGTACATTCTAAAGCATGCACCTGCCCCCACATGTTGCCACAACACAGTAAGGGACAGGGAAAGACACCCTCCTCCCTACCTCCCCCTCACACTCAGAGAGGCATGGACAGGAGGGAAGCACCCAGGAATCACCTGGCCGTGCCACAGACGCACAACCACTGGGCTCCCCTCTCCACCCTCCTTGGCCCCTTCCCTCAGCAGGGCCAGGTAGCTGGGGGACGCCCCTTCCTGCGCAGCACACAGTCCAGGCATCTGCTGCCCCCTGCTGGCTAGAGGAGGAATGGCTGCGTGGCCCGCAGAGCCAGGCCTAGGGCGGGGACTCGTGGCACATCCAGCAATGCAGCGTGTCCTTAGAGCCACCCTTCCCCTCGGCGGCTGCCCTTCCAAGATCCCAGGGAAGGTTGTGAGAAGAAATTAGAAGAAGGCCCACTGGCACACCCGGATCCCTGGGCAGGAAGGAAAACCGGAAGGGACACATTGATCTTTATTGTATTAACAGCGCTTAATACGAGCCAGGCGCTGTTCTAAGCGCTTTACAAATATTACTTCATTTACCCTCTAAGATAGGTACTAGCACTCTTCCTCGTTTTACAGATGAAGGGAGTGAGGGTAAAAAAAAAAAGTCTCAAAATTACACAGCCAACGGGCTCACAGGGGCGGGGCGGGGCGGGGGTGGGGTATACCAAGGCCCAGAGGGGCTGAGAGGGACCAAGTAGAGGTAGAGACACAGGGACCCAGCTGCAGGAAGGTGGGAGGGGAGGGGACAGGGGAGGGGTAGGTATGGAGACAGCAGGATGGCCAGGAGAGGGAGGGGAGGGAGGCGGGCTCCCCTTTGACCCCAGGGCCCCAAAGATGCTATCAGGCCAGACCCAGGCCGGAAAATCCTTCCTGGATCCCTCCACATTCCAGCCTCTGCCCGGCTGGTTTTACAGCCTCACGGTGAGGCCGGACACTGTTTATGGCAGCCCCATTCTCCAGCTCTTGTCTCCAGGCCCCAAAGGCATCTGGCCAGGCTGAGGGAGGCTTGTGGGGGCAGGGGTCCCCCCGCCCAGCCTCCCAACCCCTCCTTTGAACCCTGCTGGGTGCCGGAAGGAGGGGGCCCAGTGGGCGCCACAGGGCCCCTTCCAGGCTCCTTACTGCTTGTCTGGGGGAGGAGGCCGACCCCCGTTGTATGGGCCACCTCCCAAGACCACTACATCCCAGCTCTGCCAATTCCTTGTAGTGTGACCTTGGACACAGGCCTTCATAGGATTTAACCTTTCCAAGCCTCACTTTAGCCTTCTGTAAAATGAAAATAATAGTACCTCGTGCTTATGTTGAGAATCTGACATGTTATAAAGAGCCAGCCCCAAATTGTAGCCAATATTATACCATAGAGTTTGTACATCAGGCAAAAACTAAAGATTCCCACCCCATTTAGTGGTCTTAGGAATCTCCCGCTAATTCTGCCCCCAAGCTAGTGTCCATGCTGCAAGCTTCCTCTGTCCTGTCCCACCTCTTCTCACAGCGGGTCCCCACCTCAGACCCCTCACCTCCACACCCTCTGCCTGGGCTTGAGTGTGTTGCCCTCTGCTGGCAATGGGGAGAACTGCACACTCCTCTTCCTTCTGCTGCTTAGAAACCAGAAGCTTCGGAAAGGAGAGGAAGCCCAGGCAGGCAGGGAGGTTCTCTCCTGCGTTCCAAGCCTCTGGAAAAACCTCTACAGAATCCATAAAAGGACCAAGGGCGATAGAGCCCAGGGCGGGTTTGGAATCGGAGTCAAGGACTAGAATGCCTGCATTCTTTTTAAAAAAAATTTTTTTTAATGTTTTATTTATTTCTGAGAGAGAGAGAGAGAGAGAGAGACAGCGTGAGCAGGGGAGGGTCAGAGAGAGAGGGAATCACAGACTGAAACAGGCTCCAGGCTCTGAGTTGGCAGTCAGCACAGAGCCCGACGCGGGGCTCGAACCCACGAACCGTGAGATCATGACCTGAGCCAGTCGGACTCCCAAAAGACTGAGCCACCCAGGCGCCCCTAAAATGCCTGTGTTCTAAGGAAAAGTTTGGGCAGATGAACTGGAATGGCAGAGAGATGAAGGAAGGCCTTGCAGAAGGGCTTCCCAGACACAGAGAGATGGTTCAGGGGAAGAGAGTGGGAGGAAATACAAGATGCCTCCTCCTCTGCAGCATGTCCCAGCCTGACAAAGACGGGGGGAGGGGGGAGGAAGGCAGGGACAAGAGAGGACATGGAGAAGGAAGGATGTCTGGGATGCCTCCAAAGACGTAGGAAAGGGGGGCTTCCAGGGATGGGAAGAGGGTGCCCCCCCCACGCACACACACGCTGACGATGGGAAGAGGTTAATTGAGTCTGTCTACAGGCAAGATAAAAACTCCAGCAGAACCGGAGCTGGCTCCCCGGAGTGTCTTTCAGATAATACTCAGAACCTGGCTGCGATGAACAACTCCTGGGGATAATCGGCCGCCACTGGGGAAGAGCAGAGAACCTGCTTCCTCCACTCTCATTCCTGCTCTCCCCAGCCCCCCAACCCCCGAGCCCCCCCCACGCCCCGCCCAGTCCCAGACAGCCAGAGGGGTGTAAGTCAGACAGGAGGAAGAACTTGTAACTCTGTCTGAGACTGGGCTCTGCATTCCCCTTCCTGACCCCATGGTGCTGAGAATGCCCAGATCTCTCACCCTCCACTCACCCACCCACTTGGCCCACTACTATTTCATGCAAAGGTTGGTCCATCTCAGGGGACTTGGGATGCTGCACTTCTTAAAGTCGGCAACAAGTCCTTGAGCAACGTCAAGGGCTGCAGGGCTGTGGTCCCCTCTTTCTGTGCCCCTAGACCCTCCAGGAGATCTGCCCTTCCCCCCCTCCAACTCCTTTCCCGCCAGCCGGCCCCTCCCCAACCCCCCCCCCCCCAGCCATCACAAATTCCAAACGAGAAGCTGGTTCCAGGCGCCGTGTTTGTGTTTATCTCAGGACAGGCTCTGTCTTGTCAGAAGCTGCCCCTGCCCCTGACCCCCTGCCCTGCCCCCAGAGCTCTGCAGTGAGGATACACTGAACAGAGATGTGCAACGGACAGGCGCTCCAGGAGGCCAGGGCCAGAGGAGTATGGGGGTCCATATTCTCACGGCAGCCTGCGCCCCAACCAAGTGGCCTGGGCATGTAAGGCCTCTTCTCCTGAAAGGCCTTCTCAGGACCCAGGGGCCCTCTAACTGGTTCCTCTTCCTCAGTAGGTATCCCTACATTCAACTCCCCGGACCACGAGTCCGAGCCACCACCCCCCCTAGAGCCCCCTCTCAGCCCCATCATCTCCTCAAGTGGCAGAGTCCAGGTTCTCAGACCCAGGGTGCACCCTCTCAGGGTGGGATCCTAAGGAAAGGCCTGCAAAGAAGGGCACCAAGGGGAGGAATAAACACACAGTGCATGGGAAAGAGACTGGAGATACAGAAATGAAACTGACCCCAAGCAGGTCATAAACAAAGCGGGACCTTCTGTAAATAAAGCGTGAAATTTACCATAAACAGAAGCGAAATGGGCTATAAGAGAAGGATGCTTAAAAACAAAATCACGGACCCCTCCCCAAGTGAGTGGGGAAGGGAAGGGGACCTGGGAACACCTGACTCAGGGAGAAAGAGGATTTGAGAGAGGGACAACATGAGGAACGAGAGCCTACCGCTCTCTGAAGGGGCCCAGAGTTAGGTTAGGAGTTGATAGGATCTCTAAACAGCAAGCAGACAGAGATGATACAGAACGACTTCCCGGTGTCAAGGGCAAGTATAATCTGCCACCACTTCACCTTCCCTTTATCGTCCCATCTCCCCTCCCTCCAAACTCCACAGGGGCAGTGGACAAAGTCCCAGGAAACAGCCAAGGGGAAAGATTCAGAAGCTGGGGCCCACCGCAAACCACAGGAGCGAGAAGGTCCTGAGTAGGTAGGTTGTGTGGGAAGGAGGGCACACAAGAAACCAGATGCTCCAGCAAGAGAAAAATAAATGCTGGAGCAGCAAGGGTTCCAAGTCCAGAGGTAAAGAACCACTTCCATACTGCCCTCCTCCCTCCTCTCCTCTGACTGTGTCTTACCTTGGCCTTTCTCCCTCCTCTGGTCTCTCCCTCCTCTTTGGTGGCATCTGCACCATCCCAGAGCATCAGGTTCAAAGGCAAAACCTTGAGTCAATCCCAGCACTGCTCTTATGTGTCAACTGACTGACAGGCCGGACTGAGACTGTTGAACATCAGGCACATTTAGGACTGCAAGTGCAAGTTCTCTTCGTTTCCCTTTCACTTCTGGGTGCGTGTGCCTGCCTTTGTGTCCCACAGCTGTCTGAACCTCGGAAGTCAGGAGGAGAAGGATGAGGTTGGTGCCTGCCCTTGCAAAGGGGCCCAGGTAAACCCTGTTCAGTTCCTAATCTCTAAACATGGTTGTGAGGGTAGGGGGAAAAGATCATGCCTCTAAACCTTCCCGAACCTTCCCAGGGCCAGGAGAAGGTCCAGATGCTGCCAGACCCTGGAGCCATAACCTGCTCCACGGCTGCCCCACCACCGCCACCATGCAATTACCATTCATAGTGCACAGCTGGGTGATTAATGACCTGATTAATAATTACTCAGGCTAATAAAATAATTAATTAATTTGGCAAGCCATTATTTATCTGTTCATCCTCAGCCTGAAACTCAGCAACTAGGAGTTTGGGAATCTCCCCTCCAGGCTCTTTCAGAAATGTGATCATTAATATGGGCAAGGAAGGGTGGGGGGTGGGTCTTCTGCATCCTGAGACCCTTCCAAGGTGGGAGAGGAGAGGGCCCGAGGGCTTTCTGAGAATGCAGATGGGAAGGGCTGAAACAGACTGACCTGGCAACCTCAGGCCCTAGAAGGAGCTGACCAGGGAAGTCTGGGGGGGAGGGGGGTTTACACTTTTTGTGGGGAGAGAGGCACACCAGGGAGCTTGGTGGGGGGAGCTGAGCACCCAGGTTTGGGGAATTTGTGGATGTGTTCTCTCCAGCAAATGATTGATGACACCATTTTCAACAAATGATCTTTATCTCGCCTCTTGTCTCCCAAATTTATGATTTTGCCCCCAAGCCCCAGGCTAGACAAGCAAGGACTGAGTGAGTTCTGCAGTGGGGGTGGACTGACTTGTGGTGGGGTCCGAGAATAAGTGGGGTATCTCCTGGCCTCAGCAGCTTCCCCCCTACTGTATGTTTCTGGGCTCCTGAGAAATAGAGCCCTGCCCGGGACTTAGATTTGGGTCTCCAGAGAGTCTGGTCCCCTCCTTCCCAGTAGGGAGGGGAGCAAATAACAGGGTGAAAGAGAGACAGCTGATCTTCTGGGGTTGGGAAGGGAAGCAGAAGCCCACCCCAGTGGTGAGAGAGTCCAGTCAGTCTTTAAACAGGCAGAATGTTCCAGACCCAGGGGCAGAAACCAGACATCGTTTCTCCACGACTAGAGGAGCTGAAACACCAGTTGGTCACTCACCAAGCAGACCTATATTAGACGGCCAGTTTGTGCAGGGACAAATAAAAACCAGACCTTGCCCTAGAGAAGCTCAAATACTTGTGGGGGAAGACCGACTTGTAAATGTCCTAGGGTAAGTGCCATAAACAAAAGAGGTGCGTATGAAATCCATGGGAACACAGAAACATCCTGCCTGGGGGATCAGAGAAAACAATCCCAGAAAAGAGGGGACATTTGAACTGGGCTCTGCGGAATGAGTAGGAATTTGCCAAGACAAAATGGAAAGTATGTGCAGAGACTCAGAAGAGCAGAAAGTGTTTGGAGAGCCGTGAGCTGGGAGGCGAGGAGGTAACCTGATGAGATGGGAAGCCAGATGGCAAGAGCCTGGACAGAGCAGGAGTCTGGACATTTTGTTACAGGCCATGGGGAGCTCCTAGAGGTTTAAGTAGGAGAGTGATCCTCACGAACTGTGTTTTAGAAGAAGAATATGGAAGGTGCAGAGGAGAGAGGGTAGGCAGAGGGGCCGGTTAGAAGGCTGAGGCAGGGCTAGGCTGGGAGATCCCGGTAAGGACTGACAGTTGGGATGAGGCGGTGGCTAGGGGGCTGGGAGCAGGGGGGTTGGATTTCAAGCCTCCGAAAGTCATAAAAAGGCTGTAAGGCAGAGACTGCTGAGATTTTCCTCACTATCCACTGCCTTCCGTCCAGCACGTGTAAGGAGATGGCAGGAAACCTGGGACTTTAATGAACCCACACTTCCAAGGGCTGGATTGGAACTGGACCCTCCTCCAGAGAGCTGAGAAATAGAGGGAGTTAGAGCCAGGCCTAGCTGGAGGGTAGGACGTCTGGAGGCTTCCATCCGGCTTCAGCAGGGGGGCGTGGCCAGGAGAACAGAGGTAGGCAGAAACCTGCCCAAGTGGTGGCTGTGGGGAGGGGGCCGCGCGGCGGTGCCCCCGGTGGCCAGCAGAGGGCGCGCGGGAGGTGGGCCGGACCTAGAGCGAGGGCTGCAGCGAGTGGCTGTACGGGCCTGGGCGCCCTCTGCTGGGGGCCGGGCCTGGAAGCCGCGACTCGGTACTCCTGCTGCGGGGGTCTCCCATTCCAGGTATCTGGGGCTGCGCCCAGAATCCCGCAGAAAACTGGCGTCCTGCCCTGGAGAATCGGATCCTAGGTCCAGGACGGTCAGTTCTGGGGGCCACCGGTCTCATTCTTGGGTTCCCTGTCTAGCGTCGCCAACAGTTGGCTCTCCAGCTTTTGCCTGGATCGCCTCCAAGGACGGGGACGGGACCTAACTCCTCCAAGAGCCTCGACTTGGTGTATGAATGTGGGTGTACTTATGCCTACGCACGCCAGGTCGGCGTGGCTTGAGCTCCCCCAGATCACAACTTGCGTAAAACAAAATGCCCCCACTTCCATTACTTCACAAAGTCCTCCTTTCAACCGCCTGGGGTGAACAAGGCAGGATCACATCCCCATTTCACAGATGAGGAAATGGAGGCTTCAAACTGCGAGATCACACGGTTAGTAAGTGCAAGGCTTAAAACCAGGCGTCCCCCACCCCAGGCTATATTCGTGTCCCTACTCGGTGCTAATTAATGCGTGGTCCCAGTTCATAGATGAAGGGTCACCTAGGGGAACAGACTGGAGGAGCAAGCGGGCTCCTGGTCTGCCTGGCACCAGTAGGTCGAGCTTCCTGAAAGACCCGTTTCCTAGGGGTACAGAGTGGACATTTCAGGCAGTGCCCTGAGCGTGTCAAAGTGGGGGGGGGGTGCGGAAAGGGCCACCGGAGTCCACGTGCAAAAATCTCTGAGGAGATCTGAGCCGCGGGCGGGAGACTCAAAACTTATCCAGACACAGCTCGCCCCATCCGGTTGGGGATGGGCCTCCGGCAAGCCTCGCGCAGGGGGCGGGCGGCGGGTCGCGGGGCCACTCTAGGGTCTGTCCCGGTGGGCGGTCAGAGTGAGAGCCCCTACTGGGACGCCGCCTACCACTCGAGCCCCGCAGCCTTATCTGTCGGGGAAGGGCAGCCGCCTCCACCTAGGTTTCTTTTACCTGCGCCTAACGTTTAACTTTCTATATTCTCTCTCCTGTCCCCACCTGTCCCCACCACTCCTGACGGGGGTTTTAGGTAGTTCGCCTCCGGCCCCGAGAACGATGTCACCATTCCCTCACCGGACCACCACTCCCTGTCTGACTCCAACGGGGGAAGTCCTTCTTAGTGTCTGACCACCTTTCCTCCTGCTGCAACTGTAGCTAAACCTAAGGATTTCTGTCCTCACGGAAGAAAGTGAGTGCTTTAACTTTCTTCCTCTTGGCTAGGCAATGCAAACCTCCAGTCCCTTATCCACGCTGACATCCCATTTCCCCTTCCTGACAAGACCTTCTTCCGGGACCAGATCGGTTTTTTGGGGTTTTTTTTCT
This sequence comes from Proteles cristata cristata, assembly GCA_017311185.1. NCBI lineage: Eukaryota > Metazoa > Chordata > Mammalia > Carnivora > Hyaenidae > Proteles > Proteles cristata. The sequence continues at coordinate 669,662 of JAESUZ010002047.1, forward strand.
CCTGCCTTTCGCTGTCAAGGTAATCCAAGGTTGTTTTCTGATTGGCTGCCCCCTCCCTTCCAATTTCCCCATCTCAGTACAGTACCCTCCCCAACTGTACGGATATCCAAGTCCCACGCGCCAGGGCCCATAGATGGCCTCAGTTTCTATGGTAGGGAGTGGCCCCGCCTCCGTGGAGCCCTCCCGTTTTGTGAGAGTCCTGCTCAACCGCATCTAGGACATCCCGTCTTCCCCCAGCTACTGAACAGGAGGACACCGTCACGTTTATTCATCTCAAAAACATTTACTGAGCGCCTACTATGTGTTCGGCCCAAGGTCCTCGCCTGACCCCCAGCCCTCTGGCTGCTCGCTGGGCTTAAAGGAAGAAGGAGATCCAGGAGTGCCGGTCTCCAGTCCGGAGCGCGGGGTATGAGAGCTGAAGGTCGTCGGCGACTGCGTGAAGCCACCGGGGTCGGGCGGGAGCGGTCGGACGCCTGCGGGTCTGATGCTCCGGGATCGCAGCGAGGACACTGCACCGGGCGCCGCCGCCAGCGCTCCAGCCTGGCGCAGGATTCCCATTCTTAGCGCAAGGAAGACCCCTTGTGGCTGCTGTGGGAAGAGCCAGCAAGGAAAGGGGGCCGGAGCGGAGATGGCAGTCCCCCGTCCAGAGTCCCATCTGGGTCTAGCCTGGGGTGGAGCCTTGTTCCCTGGGGGGCCTTGGTGGCTAGCTGTGCCTAATAATCCTTCGCCCCATTCCCACACCCTCAAAACCCAACAAGTGGGATTTGCGGAATAGTCTTTCGCCCAATCGTGAGAAAATAACACAGAAACAGTAGCAAGTGTGACTGTGGTTAGACTTCTGGAAGTTCTCCAGAAGTGATGGGAAGCAGGACAGATCGCAAGGAAGGAATGAAAGAAGACAGGCTTTCGGATCCTCCCCTTCCCTGGCGTTGGGGAGAGAATCTCTGAGGCTGAGGAGGGGGTGGGGTTATCATCCCTTGCTCAGCGGCTCCTTCCGGTTCTTGGTCGGGGAAGGAAGCTCTCACCAGCAGGGGGGCTCAGGTAGTGTGGGCGCTGCCCGGGGCCGTCCCTCTTCCCACACCTTAGGCTTGTGGGGGAGGGGGGCGGGGGGCAGTGCACAAGGTCACCATGGGCACAGGGAGGGGACCCCATGTTCGTTACAGGAGACTGTCTAGGGTCCAGAGATGGGGCCGTCTGGGCAGGGAAGATGCCCCCCACACCAGGTCTGAACTCCTTTGGGGAGCGGAGGAGCCCTAACGATGCTGCACCCCTTCCCCCAGCCTTGGAAGCTGCTAGCTACCGAGCTCGGGCAGTGTCAATTTGCATATATTTGCATACCCAGCTGCGCACAGCTGCATCCGGCTTCGGGCCATAAATTCGAGGCGGGCGACTCCGGGTGAGCGGGTCCCACGCGGGGCGGACGCTCTCTCCGCGCGCGTCCGCCGCGCCTGGTCACGCCCCTGGTGCTGGCGGGTCCTCGCGGCTCCCAGAACTGCGGTCGGGGCAGCCTTGCCCTTCCCCGCCTTCCCCCGCCCCCGCTCGCGCCCCCTCCCGGGCTTCTGTCTGCGTCGCACTGCCGCAGGCCAAGCCTGAAACCCCGGTTCCCGGTTGCTTGGTCCCTCGGACGCGACCAGAGTCCTTGTGTCCTGAATGTATTCACCTTTCTCTGCTGCCTTGGCCAGGGGTTTCTAGTGTGTCGTCTCCTGGGGCGGGGGGCGTCTTGTTAAAAAAAAAAACCAGGTCTGATCATGGTCAAGGGCTTAAAATTCTGTGGCCTCCCTGGGCTAGCAGAACAATAGCAGAACAAAGCTTATATCGTTCACTCGTGCCAAGGAAAGCCTGTCACATTCTGCTGGCATCTCTCTTTAGCTTTAGCCTTATCACCTGCCTTGTGGCCAGTCCCAGTCCCAGGCACACGACCGCACGTGCACCAGCTCCCCAAATGGCAGAGGATCCTGAAACTCCCCCACGAGCTCTCCCTCAGCCTGGCCCTTCCCTGTACCTTGTTTCCACCCGGACCGCCCTTCCCTGTTGTTTGACAAACACCCTTCATTCGCCGCCCTGGGGAGAGCTCCTTCAGCTCTCTCGCCTCTGGAAACTTTTCATGACATCTACCTCATACACGTTTGGGTAGTTGCACCCACCAGGTTGCCGGGTCCCCTCAGGTTAAGACAGAAGCCATGTGTTTTCATTGCTGTTTCCCAAGGCCGAAGGGCACAGCCTGGCACCCAGGAGATGCTCAGAAGTACTGAATGAGGAAGGAAGGAAGGAACGAATGAATGAATGAACAAACGAAGCTTTCGATTCTCCCAGGCACTCTGTGTGTGTGAAATAGGACACACATAGACACTCAGGGCTCTGCTGAGTGCCATCCCTCACGTGATATCTGTGAGCCCACGGGAGAGTCCCTCCTCTCTCTCCAGTTCCTTTTCAGCCCCAACACCCCTAAGATTGTGAGAGGTGAGAAACCGAGAGGCTGAGTGGAGAGTTGGTGCAGGGAGGGAGCACTAGACTCAGAGTCAAGAGATTGAGGGCCAGACTCTACTGCTGTTTGACCTTGGAAAAGCAACTTCTTTCCCCTCCACCTGTTTCCTCAACTGGGAATAATGAAAATAATATTGACCCCTTAATAGGGCGTCTGTAATGACTGAATGAAATATTTCATGAAATGCTTACTACATGTCATTGCAGGCGGATGACGAGGGGATCCATCTTGCCCCTTCCCTGGGGGAGGAGAGCACCTCCAGTAATGATCCATGTCAAGAAGTGTAAAGGAGTGAGGTTTCCAGGGCCTCGAATTTCACCAGTCTGCATTCTGCCAGCACCTGTGGGACAGCAAGACATTTACCCGGAAGGGGGGGAGTCATGCCTGCTTATGGACTTGATGGTCCTCACGGCTGTTCCCTCAATGGCTACCAGGGGGCAGCACAAAACCCCAAATCACCTCAGACTGCCTGACACCCAGAGAGGCAGGAGATCCTTCTGGGCCATTTTCTGGAAACTGCCTGAATCCCCGTCCCCAGGCCCCTCTGCCGTCGTTACCATCCCCTTCCTGGTTTGTCTTGGTGTGCTTCCCATTCCCTCTCTCCATCCCTGGTGCCTCTGTTTTTTCCTGTGGCTTTGTGCTCCCTTGGCCAATTTATAGCTGGCTCCTCCAGACCCCCATTGCCCGTCCTGCACTTGATTGCGAACAATCTTGCTTTACTCGCATCGGAGCGTTGGGAGGGACACAGATAAAACTTCCGGGAACAGAACACAACAGGGAATTCTGGGGAAGGCAGACCTGGGTTCCAGGCCTGGCTCCTACTGCTAATCAACTGATCCCCAGGGCAGATCGCAAAGGGCAGAACTGAGTTGTGAAGTGTAAATGCTTTCAGTGCACGGAAAGCTCACTTGGTGGATGCTTGTCTTATTAAACATCGGTCCCTCTGACTCTGCCCAGGGTTCACCCTACCTCAGGCAGGAACCTCCCTCATACCAGCGCTATTTCCCATCTGGTCTCCACTTTCTTGATAACAAGACCCTTCGTTTGTTCTTCTCCTTCTTCTTCCTCTTCTCCTCCTCCTTCTTCTTCATTAATTATTTATTTTATTATGTATTTTTATTTTAGAGAGAGAGCGAGCATGTGTGTGCAAACTGGGGAGAGAGGCAGAGGGAGAGAGAATCTTAGGCAGGCTCCATGCTCCAGCATGGGGCTTGACCCCATGACCTTGCAATCACCACCTGAGCAGAAATCAAGAGTCAGATGATCAACTGACTGAGCCACCCAGGCCCTTCATTCTTAACACTGACTTTCCCTTGGATACATACACCCAGGTCCTATCCCGTCAGGAGATGCAGTCTGGATTCAGCTTCACATCGGAGAGGGGTGTGACCAACATGGAGGGAACTCACATAGGGCTCCAGCCCACTCCCACCCGGAGAGCCCCAAGCAGGCATTTTCTGGGCGAGACAAACAGCAACTCTGTTACCTTATAGGAGGCCGAATGTATGTATGCATATGTGTCAAGGATCGTGACATCCATGAGGCCGGGCACCACTGGAATGCCCTGCCCCCTGCCCTCACTCCCCCAGACAGGAAGACTGGCTGTAATTGACCTTGCTAAGATTCTCATCACCTTCCTTCGGTGGTCGTGGTGCCCAGGACACAACCCATATACCCCTCTCTCATATAGTGCCTTTCCCCCCACTCCCTACATACCTCACCTTTCTTACCTGTTTCCTCTTTTCTTTCCCTCTCCCTTTTTTAAAAAAAAAAATTTTTTTTAAATGTTTTGTTTATTTCTAGGAGAGACAGAGAGACAGCGTGAGCAGGGGAGGGTCAGAGAGAGAGGGAGTCACAGACTGAAACAGGCTCCAGGATCTGAGCTGGCAGTCAGCACAGAGCCCGACGCGGGGCTCGAACCCATGAACCACGAGAGATCATGACCTAAGCGAAAGTCGGACGCTTAACCGACTAAGCCACCCAGGCGCCCCTTTCCCTCTCCCTTTATGCACCCACTCTTTCTCCTCCCATTTCCTCTCTCCTCTTCCTCCTGAGGTTGGTCTCTTCCCGTCCTCCTCACCCTCCAGAAATCCTATCCTTTTTCCATCCCAAATGCTTTCTTCTGCTCATCTCAGGGAGCTCTTTGTCACCTCCCTCCAGTTCCCCGGCTCTGTCCTCTGTGCTTTGCCACCAGGGCCCTAATGATTTATGAGCCACTTTTTGGAGAGCTCAAACTCAGAAACCGCCTTCAGGTGCTTCAAGGAACATAATGCGCAAACTCCAGCGAGGGGACAGCCTCGGTGATAAGGGTGTTGAGACCAGAGAGTCTTGTGCAGAAAGCAGGAGGGCAGAAGGAAGGACTGGGAGCCGGGGCCAGAGCTGGGCAGTCTGGGCAGTGAAGATCTTGCCAAACTGTTGTTGGTATTCTCGGTGACTTTCACCCCTGCTGCTGATGGCGAAGACAAATCCAATCTCTCTTGATGTCATGGCATGTCATTCTGTAAATTATGTTCGCATCCTTATTCACTGTTCATCCTTCAGAAAGTCTGTAATGACTATTCCCCAAGCACCAGCTATGTCTTAGACCGTGAGCTCCAGAAGGCAGGGATGACACGGAACTCCCATCGGTACAGCTCTGGGCTTTGAGAACCCTCCAGGATGCTCAGGAGGAGAGAACAGAAGGCAAGTGGATACAGAGAAGGCATTCTAAACAGTATTGGTTATGAATACGCAGTGCTCTGGAACTATTTTATGATGTTATGTGGAAAAAACATCCGAAATGGTACACACACTGCATAAAAACAAAAATTTGTCTCATATAAGGGCACCTGGGTGGCTGGCTCTTGATTTCAGCTCAGGTCAGGATCTCACCCTTGTGAGATAGAGCCCCACGTCAGGCTCTGCGCGGGAGCACGGAGCCTGCTGGGGCTTTTCTCTCTCTCTCCCTCTTTCTCTGCCCCTCCCCAGCTCGTGAGTATGTGCTACCTTGAATACTCTTCAGATATACCCCCAGAATAAATACATTTTTTTTAAAAAAAGAGAGGATTTGTCTCATATGGACAAAATCTGGCCAAGCACACACAAACATAAACGTGTATTCATTGTATTAACATGATTGAGTTACACTTTTCCAATGTTTTCCCAATAAAACTTATATCAATGTTTTATTATAATAAAAGACAAAATATTTTGTGAAAAATGAAATCATTATTCAACATTTGAGGTAAGTACCCCCACGCCAGGAAACTGATACCCAGAGGGGGAAACTAATTTACCCAGTATCACACAGCTTATGAATGACAAAGCCTGACTTGAACTTTCATCTAATGATTCCCCACCCCCTCCTCTTTGTCGGGCTCTTCTGGGCTGGTGCTTTGGCTAATTCTGGAGTGAGGTCAGTTGTGAGCTTCTGTCGCTTCCTAGCCTCCCTCAATCCACACTTTATCCTGCCGTTCTCGTGTGTTTGGCCTTCAACATGCTCACTGGCCTTCTGATAACAGGCTGCCCCCGAGGCCCTCTCTGGCCTCCCTGCCTTTCCACCTGAACAGACACGTGGCCTGCAATTTTCTGCTTCTGATTTGTATGGCTGTCCTGGTGCAGAGCTGAGAGCAGCTTTTGTTTGCCTCCATTAATGATTTTCTTCCTCTTGGCCCAGAGGAGGCCACAGAGCCCCTTCCAAGGCCTGTCCCGGGTGTGCAATCCAAAGCACCTGTCAATCATATTCATAAATGATTTGAGGATTATCTGCTACCTTGAATTACTAAGGCCATTGCTTCCCCTCCATTAGATTCCACTTGGACTCAGTGGGGTTTCACAGATTCACATGAGCGCCATGTATGTCTCAAATTCTCATATCCGCGCAGACCTGCCATTTCTTTGGGAGGAAGGAGGAACTGTGTGCCCCATCTCTTCTGCAGAGGCAGCAACAGCGATTCAGTTCTACCTCTGCAGCCAATGAGTACTGCCAACTCCCAATCTCCCCTCCCCCATACACCTTCCCCTCATAGGCTTCCCGGAGACCACTTGAAGCAGGATTGGGGATTGAGGGAAGGAAATGTCAGGATTCCAGGCCTTCCACTCCCCCACCCCTCCACACCAGGGTAGAAATTAAAGCCATTCAGGATGCTGCCAAAGGGCCTCGTGAAGCAATCAAAATATATTTTAGACTTTCAAGGCACTCATCCAGTTCAGAGCAAAGACTCTTCTAACTAAGAACACATGAGAGTAAATGCTGAGTTGATTCATGGCCCAGAGCTCTTCAGAAGTGAAGTGCCAGCCGTCTGTGTCTGGGTGAAGAAGACATTCTGCCTGGAGCAGAGGACACGGCCCTACAGGCCCCTCTGTGAGCTTCCACATTCCTCGCATCTGGGTTCTGGAACACACGTGCCCTGCACAGTGTCTGTTCTTCCGAGCCTCTCACCCCCCATCCTTCCTCATTTCATCCTACTCTCCCAGCCTCTCACAGGGACAACCTGGTACCTCCTTTCTGTCTTCCATGTTCTCTATCCAAGCTGTGCTGTCCCTGGCCACTCCTGACCCAGCTCCTTAATCCCAACCGGAAACCCTCTTCTCTGCTTTGTTTTTTTTTATTTCTAGGAGAGAGAGAGACAGCATGAGCAGGGGAGGGTCAGAGAGAGAGGGAGTCACAGACTGAAACAGGCTCCAGGCTCTGAGCTGGCAGTCAGCACAGAGCCCGACGTGGGGCTCGAACCCAGGAACCGCGAGATCATGACCTAAGCGAAAGTCGGACGCTTAACCGACTAAGCCACCCAGGCGCCCCTCCCTCTTCTCTGCTTTGAGTGAAAAAAGCAAGGCGGGGATAATACACCCAATCACAATTCCTCACTTCCCTCTATCCGCAGGCTGGGCCTGTCTGTTAGGGGTGGAGGTGAGAATCAGGGAAATGGTTTCTACCTGTTCCCATGATCCCTGAGGTTGATGAACAGGGCAACAAGAAACCTCTAAAGAAGGAAGGTTATATTCCTATGCAGAAAGGCAGCCAAAAATTCAGACAGAAGTAAGGATCCAATTGGTTTAGCTGGACCTAGTCTCCAATTGCCTTGAGGACGCTTACGAAATCATCAAGTGATTATCTTAAAATTTTTAGCAGAAAAATACCACACAGAGAACAGACTCTGTTTTTGTGGGAATGACAAGGGTCTCTGTCACGTACAAAATCATGAAGAACCCAATTAAAAATAGGAACTGCTTTTCAAGGTGAAGCGTCCCTGTTTTAGACATCATTGCTGAGAAATCAGGAGGGTTGAAGATGGAGAGACAGCTTCAATCTCCAAGAAGACTCCCTTTCCCCACACCTCCAAAGGGGAGAAGGGGGAAAAAAGCCTGTACTTTCCCTCCCAATTCCTTCCTGGGAGCTTTCTCATTAGCTGTGTATTCCTAGATATGGGGGGAGGGAGAGGGAAATAGGAACCGAGATGATAAAAAGGGAAAAACAGGAACTGAGAAAGGGCAAGGAACAGAAGAAGGAAAAAGGGCAGAGAAAAGATGGGAACAAGGGGCATCCTCTGTGTCCTGGTCTCAAAGCAGGAGAGGTTTCCTCCATCCCCCGCAACACCTTTGAGAAGCAACGCCAGCCTTGCTCTCTCCTGGGAGCATCATGGAGGCTCTGCCCCCTCGACCTCCTGGGTCCTTGTGCAGGTAAGACTGGAACTGTAAGGCAGGAACTAGAGGGGGGTGGGGCATACGACAGAGGACAAAGGCACAGTCGGGCCCAGGTCTCTGGGAGGTGAAACAGAAGGCAGCAGAAGGTTCCAGTGGTGGGCAGGGGAGTCAGGGGGAACAGGCGGCAGAGAGGTGCTGCAAGGTGTGGGAAATCGCAGGCGCACTCGGTCCTGGGGGCACACAGCATCCACAAGGGCTTCGGGTCACCTGTCCTCTCCAGAGCCGCAGCCCTCACCTGCTCCTCCCCACCCCCTCCCTCGCTGCAGACCTAGAAGTCGAATTTTCTCACTGCAGCCAGCAGCTCACCACCAGCCTCCTTCCCCAGAAAGCAGCAGCGGCGAAAAGGAGGAAGAAAGGAAGGGGTGCAGTGATAACCCCAAAGCTTTTCATCTCAGCAGCCCCCAAATGTATAAGCCAGCTCAATCCTCAGCCCCTCTTCCTCTCTCCCTGGCTCACAACCAAATGATCGCACAAGGCTTTTCTGAGAAAAGGCGTGAGGTATCGCCTCTCCCCATCTGGGAGGGAGCATCACATTATATGCAGAAAGAGATGCACCTGTTTCCAGAGGTGGCATGGGGTAGAAAGAGCTCATAAAGAGTCCCAGATTGTTGCAAGAAAGATAATAATTTGATGGGGTTGAAATTAAATGTCCAAATTGAGGCTGCTTATGAAATTTAAACGGGGTGGGGAGAACGTGGGGCGGGGAGACCAGAAATGAGAAGAAAAAAGACAAAGAAAGGGAAAAACACACCCGATACAGTAGACAAAGGGGAGAGACCATAAAAAATACAGACACACAAATAAAGACAGAAGCTGAGAGAGGAGGGAGCCGGCACCTGGAAAGCAAGATGTTACAGCTGCAGAGGGGGTGGGGGAAGCAGGAGAGCAGAGGCAGGGGAGGAGGGAACAAAGGCCGAGGAGCCAAGGACCCGAGGACCAGACCTTTTCCCTCACGTGGCTTCAGCCTGTCCCCAACTTTAAGCAGGAGGGTTCAAGGGGTTTCTCACTCGGGCTTTACCTTCCGCATCTCTGCTAGAGTTGCATTGTCCCCAGGGCCTGGGTGGTGTGCTCAGCTCCCCCGCTGGCCCCAGCTTATGCCTTGTGCCCCCACCCCCCTCCACAGGTCACTTGGGTAGCAGCTTGGTGCGGCCTCAGGATGTACTCGACACCAGGGCTCTCGCTCCCTTCCAGACGTAGAGGCTGCCAGGGCGCTGCTGCCCAACAGAGCACGAGCACTCAGCAACCCACCGAAGCACAGAGCCCCACACTCGGTCCTCCATTATCCCCAGGCTGTCAGTGCCGCATCGATCTCACGAGCTCCACAGCTCTTTAGTGGAGACAAAAGGGGAGGCAAAACAGCCCGGCTGCGGGCTTGCCCGGCACACTGAGAGGCGACATTCCTGGGAGAAGAGTTATGAGCAATGATGAGCTCATCTGAATGAGTGCCATGCGGGCGCACCCCCTGACACACTGGAGGGAAACAAAAACCAAGACGCAGTTGTTTAGGGGTGGCGGTGCCGGCGTCAAAACCCTGGAGCCGCGCCTTCCGCAGGCCCCAGGCAGAGACAAAGTGGCGTGAGGGGGAGAAAGCTGCTAGGAAAGGGAAAGGAAGCGGGCAAGCAGTCCCAGGCTTCGGAGGTGGGAAATAAATAATGTCCAGAAGGGGCTGGCTCTGAAGTGGACCAAATGGCTCTCCTGTCCCATGTTTATGGGGTCATGGACCATTAAACCAGCCAACCTACAGATGTCTTCATAAGACTTTACGAGATTAGACTGGGGAGACCCTATAACTCAGCAGCAAGAAGGGAAAACGAGAGGGAAGAATTGCAGATAAGAGATGTGGAAATGAGGACTCAGCCTTCAGGGGTGTTACATCCCAGTGGGAGGAGGTCTGGCTCCTGGGACCCCTCTGCCTTCCTCACTCCGCTTCTGGGAGGGTTTCTGCCTGTCTCCATGGACTGAAAAGTGCATCAGGCTTTTATTAACTAATCATTATAAACCATCATTTAATGGATTTTCCTCCGAATCCAACTTCCAGTTGCTACGCCCCGCTCCTGCCCCACGTTCCTGACCCACAATCAGGTCCTTAAAGAAATGGTTTCTTTGGTTCTTGTGAAGCAAATCAGAAAAGATAATAAAATAGCTGTATTTACAAGCTCACATATATTGGGAGTTTCAAGCCCGATTTAGATTGTCAGTGTGGTTTTCCACAAATTTTAATAACCAGGAGGTGATTCTTCTGGGGGGGGTCCCTGGGATGCTGAAGGCTAGTGTTTACTCTCTGGGCCACTGGCAGTAGAGCCGAAGGCAGGCAGTGTGAACAGGTGAAGGCAGGAAAGCAGTGTGAACAGGTTAAGGGAATAGAGTAGGGAACAGTACATGTATGGTCTCTTACTCCCTTGGGCTTGCGCCACCCTGTGGCGATTTGCAGAAAGTCAATGAGGCCAACAATCCTTAGGAAAAGAGCCCTTGTTCTGAAGTCTTCCCGCTCTTTCGGAAAGGCATCTGTGACATCTAGTTGACATTCCAGGGCTCCAGTTAAGGAAGGGTGTCAGACCCACATCTTCAAACCACCACGCAGGATCCATATTTGAAAAGCAACCATTTATTAGAACCAATACAAGAGTATGAAAAGAGGGAAAAGAGGAGGGTGGAAGAGGGGGAGAGAATGAGGTCTGCATCAATGTCAGTTGTGGAAACACATAAATTGCCTACTTTTAAACATTTACATTTAAAAGGCGAACATATATATATATCACTTATCCTAAAAAAATAAAAAAAAAAAAGAAGAAAAGCAGACATGTTTGGCTGAACTAAAACCAAGAAACACAACCAAAACTCCCCCACAAACCAAAAAGATCCATAGAGAATTCAATTTCCCATTTTTTCCACTTAGAAATCCGGCTACCAAGTGTGATGTGTTTTGCTACTCAGGATGGGACAGAGTGTGGAGAGAAGCCCAGCCTCGAGTCTCTCAGATCCCATCCTGTGAGAAAGGGCAGGGGCTGCTGGGCCACAAGTGAGTCAACTCCTGGCTACTTGGCAGGAGGTCAGACTGCACTCTCCATCCTCCAAAACTCCACAGAACCACCTGGTGCCGCGAGCGCGGAGTGAACAGAGTCCGCAGAGCGCGGAGCACCGGAATGTGACCGCAGCAAGGGGCCAGGACCTTGTGCTTTTCCGTGGGTTACACGTCTAGGGCCAAGGAGGGGGAAAGGAGAAAGAGCCCTGTTGGGAAGAGGAGCTGGCTGAGCCCACATCTGGGCAAATAGAAATAGTGTCCAAAGTTTTCCCAAACCAGAGGAAAAAGAGGTCAAGGTCAGATTCAGACTGTGGACACTGAGAAAAAGGCGACAAAACGAGTAAATTGGATGAAGCTTTAAGGAGTATCACTGCCTAATTCTGAGTGTTAAATGTGATCTCTACACAAAAATTTTCCCAAAGTGGCTCTTTTTTGGTAGGGGATGGAGAAAGTGGTTATGTTTTTTGAACCGGCTGGTTCCTATGGGGAGGCAAGGGGTGCAGTGATTCAATTCAGGGGGCAATAAAATCAATGCTATAAATTCAGCCCACTGTGTTCACTTTGCTCCTGAGACAGCTGGAGTCTGCTCCAATCCCATGGGGAACAAGACCTTAATACACAACCTGCAGAGAGAAACAAGCAATAGTGTCCCTGCCTCATGGTTCCCTAATCCAATGCTCTTGGGTCTGAAACAGCCTCTCTTTGTGGATGCAAGACATAGAAAATACTAAGTGCCTTCCCCCATAACATCCTAAGTCTGGACTATGAAAACTCCAACATTCACAAAAACACTGTCAACATCTGAACTAGCAGCTTTGATGAGGGGTGGGGGGCAGAGAACTTGCCGAGGTCACTAGCAGTTCCAACCTTGGGACAGCTCAGTGAGGACTAAAGCCTGTGTCAGGCCTAAACATTGGACTTCGGCTCAAGGCATCCTCCATCGAGGACCCTAAGGTACTCTACCAACTTTGATTTACAATGCCTCACAACACCCCTGTGAGGTAGGTCAGTATCATTAACCCCATTTGACAGATGGGGAACTGAGGCATTGAAAGGAGTGACTTGCCCAAGGTCAGCCATTATGAATCAGTTGAGGAGGTTGGCACACATAGTCAGCATCCACTCAATTCTTGTTCCACTCCCCAGGGCATTTTACTTCTTAGGGTGCACTAGCGAGCAAAAGAAGTCAGCAGGTACACCTTACACCGCAAACTAGATGATCTCCATCAACCCCCAAGTATTAGCAGAGGGCCTATTACTTATCTGGCATAACGCAAGGAAGCTTGGAGACACAAACTGCTTCTAAAAGTCATGTGTTAATGGATATTTTGCAAATAAAATTACATTTCAAGCAGTAAGGGCATGAATTCTTTTGTAACAAAATATTCACTTTATCATAAGAGGTGAAGGACTAAGTCATGCTGATTTCCCAGAGTTGTGTGAGAACCCCTATTCCTAAATCCTGAAATTCAAGAACAAAACCTCGTTTAAGCAAGACCCTCGTCCCTAGCGGTGATCTTGGTCATGCTTGGAGCTACAAGGTTAGGAGGGGTGGAGGGAAGGGGGCAAAACTAGCAGTAGCAGTGCCCACAGCAGCAGCCTTCCCTACAGGCCGAGCCACGAGGCGGCAGTCCTTCGGCTGCCGCTTGTCCTTCCCCTCAGTGCCCACAAGGCTGCATCTTTCCAACTTTCTGTCCCAGCCCAACTTCAGGAGTTGCAGGATCTTCATGAATGGCTCTCGAAATTAAGGATATGAATGGCGAAACCTAGTTTTCCGTTCAGAAGAGGGGATGAAGCGTTCTCTAGAACTACTTGTAAGACTTGTAATATTCTTGAAGTACCTGACGGGCATAACTTTTTGACAACAGAAAGCTAAAGGGAAAAACACCCCCCCCTCCCCCTTTGGACTTACGACGACTCCAGTAGTCATGATTACGACCCTTGCCCTAACCCTTGCCCTAAAACTGGGGGACAAAATCCACAGTCAGCCCTAGCTTAGAATCAAATCCTAAAGCTACTGAAAACTGCAGAACACGGACTTGAGCCTTAAAAGTGCTGTGACACGATTAAACTCTATCTTCTCGGGTCTCCTTGAAGACTCTCCAGGCAGGAAGCCTCTTTTCCTCTTTACCCCCTCATAGTAGCCAGAGCAGCTGGACCTAACATACTTCAGAAGCCCAAAGAATGATTTGCCAACACACATGGTCTGATGTCCACCAGGGTTACTCTAGTGCCAGGAAGGACCGACCATTCCAAGATCTAAATATACACCTTTTTTCACTAATTGGTGATCAACACTGGACAATCCCAGGTGATGGTAACACTCAAGACTGATTAAAATGACAATGACAGTTCAGGTTCAGTCTGTTGGGAATTCCTCCAAAAGTGTGATGAGCTGGCCACTGGTGCCTGGATCGACTGTGAGGTCACACTTGTCAATGCCAGGGGACAGGCAGCTCTCTCTCTCTCACACACAAACACACTGGCAAGATAAAAAGTTCATTGCATTCAATTTAGCCTAATTTCTTGATAATAGTTTTCTATTAGATTTTCCGATTAATACTGATGGCTCTTACCTAGGCTGTGATAATTAGGTTTTGATCTATTGTGACATTAATGATCACAATCAGTTGACTTTGAAATTGTCTTAATTAATGGCTCTTCCCTCCTCAGCTGCCTCCAGTGCAGGTTCCATCCCCTCCCCCCAACATCATGCTTTAACTCTTTCTTACTGATCCCAGAGACAAACAGCAGTGGAGGATCACTTCCCATAAACCAAGACTTTAAGCTATTTTAAAACATTTCTCTGACAGAAGAACAATATGAGATGATGAAATGAGGATCAGGACGAAAAGGCAAGAGAACATGCGGTCAAGGCATAGAAAAAACTCCATGTTAGAAAACCACCAAAGTCAAGCACGATGTTAGAGTGGCAATGACAAGCTGAAGTCACTCTAAAAAGACAAGATGAGGTAGTTCAAAATTCAAGAAATCCAGCACAAGCACAAAGAAATTAGAATTGTCTTCATGAAGCTATCCAAAGAACCTTCACATTGTAATTTTCCAGAACAGTTCCTCTTCATTCCTGGGAATTCTGACTACCAAAGTTAGTCAACTTTCAGTTATCCAGGCAGCGAAAAGTCTCTTTTTCTTGTGGTTACATGGTCCAGAACTGAGAATTTTCTGACAGTCAAACTGGTTCTTAACAGGGTTAGGCTTCACTCCTGACTTCCCTAGACTAAGTATATCTGAAACTTCAGGGTATGGGCATTTCCTGGACAGAGTTCCACATAAGGACACAAGTCTGCTTAGATATCACCACCATGCAGTGTTGAATAAAACTATACTGCACAGAACAGATGCTCACATGTTACAGATGTGCCCCAAGCCTTCTCTGTGGAAAATCTCTTGTCATCGAAAAGTATGTCCTCATTTTAGGATTAAAGCCAACCTCACGTTAATTCTTCCAAAAGGGAGGAGAAAACGAAAAAGGTGTGAACAACTCTGATGGGAATAAACGTTATAGAACCCACAATAACGTCACCAACACCGAACTGGGCACTGAACTGGATCTGCGACATAAGATTAATATGCTTTCCACAAACAAGGATTCACTAGACCGTTAAATACTTTGGCAAAGAGCCTAAAACAGGGATCAAGATGAGGGGTTCTCAATCTCCACTCACCTGTTTTCACTCTCAGCAACAGCATTTCTAACCAACCTTCAGTTATTCTTATCTTCTGGAATAAGACAAGCCCTCGTTGTAGCCCATCTACGGCCAGTTAGCTCAGTTCATCCAAGGTCACAGGTCTTTTCCATATATGAATCCACTGTCGCCCTCTTACTGCCCCCAAATCAGAAATGTGTCCCCATTTATAGTATTTATTACACTGAACTGTTCAGTCAGTTCATCCCACATCAGCATCAAGGTTCTTTAAGGCCAGAGACTGCATCTTCTTGAACTCTGTACCCTCAAGGCCGAAACTGCTTGAACAAAACGAATGGTGTTTTGTTCCACACTACGGTGGCTAGAATACGGACAATTCAATACAAATCCACTTCTATTAACTGGGTGGGGGGCACTGATTTCTGAGCATATACTCCTGGATGCAAGGCTGGTAATAGCTCTGTTTTTGAAAATGTAACTTTTATGATTAGTGATAAAGCCAGCATGAAACTACAATACACTGGATCCAGACCATTCCTCTCTCCACCTTGCCACAGGTATGCTTCCTTGGCGGTTCGATTACAAAGGTATAGACCGCAACAGTGTGATTTTTATGCTGGTACAAAATGAGCTTTTCCTTTGACCTCATTTGTGAGAAACAACTTCCACATTTCAAATCTAATGACATTACCCTTCCTGGGGTTCTCATATCACTGCAAAGTAGTTATTTCAGGCCCTCCAAGTCACACCCTAAGGGCAAAAACAATGGCTCCCCAGCCCAACACAAGACAGATCCCTCTGACCCCTGACTGTACCTTAAGTGAGCTAGACTAAATGCTGATCCAACAGAATCACAAGATGAAAATCCCAAGCACCTTCCCAAAAGCCTGAACAGACAGAAAATTGACTGAAGGAGGCAAGCTACAGAACAGGAATGAAAAGAGTTAAGAATAACCTAACTGCCCAAGCTATGGAAACAGGACCATCTTTCATAGCCAATAAAAAGCAGTTCACACATACGACTGTGGGACAGCCAAGGACCACCTAGACTTGTGAGCATTAAGGAACACCATAGGCTCAAACGCTCCCTTGAGCAGACGAAAACTGTGGAGGAAAACCGATATGGCTCTCTCCAGGTTAAAAATGGGTGCTTCCATCAGGGCCCATGTTCCTAACAGCTAATCCTGACATGAGGGCATTGGCCCAGAGCAGGGCTCAGAAAAGCAGCTACCCTGACCTTGGTCAACTCTGCTGGGCAAGACTCTGCTACCTTCTGGGGAAAGGGAGATCCTTGAATATGGATTACTAGAAGAAAAATTTAGCCTTAGAAAGATCTTTTGAAAAAAGACTAAACACAGGAAAAATATACTTTGAGTACCTGAGACCTAGATGTTTAGGAGTGCTTAGCCCATGGCTCCTAACTCTTCTGAGGAGAAAGCCCCATGAAGACAGGTTTCCCTTTGAGGCTGCAATTCTGCAAGGGCCAGCACAGCTACTCAGCACTAACAAATGCCGGGGGGGCACAGGCAGGCATCTGGTTTCCTTTCTGCTGAGGACTGAAATCAGTACTGGCCCCTGGCTCCCTACATTCCTCCAGAAGCAGCTGTGGGCAGTCAGGGAAAAAACAAAATCGTTCTGGCAGCACTCAGTAGAAGACCATGATTCAATAAACCGTGAACAGAAAAGATGGAGTGAAGAGTAAGGTTTTAAAGGGCTGATGAGTTGTAGATGATACTTCCTTTGTTAAAAGAAAATCAGATTTTGATGAATGTCTGAAATATTATCTATAACTACGGCAACCACATGCCCTAGGTTTCTCAGGACCAATCTGGGGGCTCTGGCCTACTTTTGTCTTATTCGTGTCTACCCTGACATCCTTGGCTACTTGTAGGACAAATCTGTTTCCTGACCGTCCTTTCTTTCTTTTAGGTGCCCATCAGATTAAGTACAAACCAATTACCTAGCAGTTGATCTAGACCTTGAATTGTTTCAGAGTAAAGAAAGATGGAGAAAGAAACTCCTACCCACTTGAGCTATGGGTTAGGAGTTCTCACCCAATCACATTACCATTCAGAAGGATTTTCCTGGATGACTTAAACCAAAAGCTTCATTGTTCCAGTCTGTCATGTCACTGCAGCAACAGCTGTCTTCTCAACTGTGCAGTATAATTTTTGACATAATTTATACAAGCACACAGAATTCAATCAGCAGCTGAGCAGGAAAGCAATGGTAACAAATGCTATGAATGGGTAGATGATTTGCATATTATTCAGCTCATCTGTGGACTGGAGCAATCTATCCATTCCCCCGATTACTCTGAATAATCTAGAAATGGCTGAATGCTCCTGGCCAGACAGCTACACGTTTTAAAAATCAAAAGTAACAACAAAAACAACCTCAATGGCTGGTGAACTCTAGAGTTAAGGCTATTTCAAGCGTTTATTCTTAATTCCTCAGCTCTGGACTGGGACATGGATGCTCATAACCCTGCTATTTCCTTACTTTTAGTCTGGATTCTCTAGCTCCCCCCCACCTCAACTGAAAGAAAATGGATAAAGAGAAGTAGGGCATTTCTTGGGGGCACAAAGGCAGAAAGATATGATAATAATCTCAGTATAATGGCAAAGCAGGAGGAAGCCAAAAGGGAAATATTTTGCTGAGTAGGGACAGAAGGTTGTGTCAGCATGCTAACGCCAGAGCCTGTCACTCTGAGGTGATAGTCTTCCACAGAAACGCACTGTTTAAAATAAGATACAACAAAGAGTTTGCAGGTGGAAAGAGGGAAGAGTACTGTAACACTTTGGGGACTCTTGGGGGCAAACCCAGGAGTCATCAAAGCAGGAAATTTAGGACTATAAACATTATGAATATTTAAAATTTGATGTTGTGGCCAATGGCTCCCCTCCAAGAACTCCCCACTGAAAATAATGGCACGGAGGGGAAACTTGGATCCACGGAGAAGTGAGGGTCAGGTCTGAAGCCTCTTTGGTAACAGGAATGCTTTGGGAGGCCACAAAAGTTGGCAGGGCTGGAGGGTGCCTAGCACCTTGGCACAAGCAAGCACCAAGCAGTCACTCACACCTACATAAATATATAGCCCAAATGTGAGGGATGGAAGGAAATAATACATATGTACCATACGTGATAATAAAGACAACTGAATCCTACCCCATCATCCTCATGTACTAATAGCTAAAAAACTCCACAGTTAATATTGTCATTTTATGACAGACTACACCACCTTGCAGAAGCAGAATCAAGGATTGCTAAGAAACAAGGCCCAAAGTCCCGGAGCTAAGAGTGCCTTGACAAATTTGAGTGTAAAACCTCAAGTCCTCCAAAGGATGGAGCTATTCTGGGAGGATGAGTGGGGATGAACAACAGAGGGTGGCCCAGAAGACCACACTAGGAACCCTGTATTCTACTGGGTAGAGCTGAATGAGGTTGGGAAAGCCCCAACAGGTAGGCAGTTGCTATTGGCTTTTTAAAAAAGATGGGAACATCTTTTCCATCCCAACAACTCAAAACAAAAGCTAGCTGGTCATCAACATGTTCTAGGAACCAAAACAAGAAACCAAAATTCATCACCATTGTAACAAAATCCCCCAATCTAAAAAGCAACCAACCCTGAAAAGATCAAGGCTCTAAGAGGATTAAAAAGTTAAAACTCATCTTGAGGTCACAGGGGAGCAGAAGGAAGAGATCAGGGCAAAGGAAAAAATTGTGGGAATTACACACAGTATGTAAATGCCTGGTCTTCACAGAGAGACACTTATCATGAATCAGACCATCAGTTATGTTACAAGAGAACCAATATCAACATTTCTCCTGTGGAGCACAGTGATAAGCACATTTTTTATGGATGTGTTTAGGATAGAACAGGGTGGGCAGAAGGGAGAGGAGGCGGGGAGGTGAATGTATTATATACAAAGAGAAATGACAGAGACCACCCCCTCCTTTAGCTCTTTGCTGTTTCTTTCTCTTTGTTTTCCGCGTCCTCAGGATAGGCATGCCACGTCAGTCTCTCTTCATAAAATGCTATCACAATCTGTGGACATTTTACATTAGCTTCTTTTGCAAGAACCAGGTCTGCTTCATCTGTGTCTTTCCTGGAGAGAGAGAATATGAGACTTAGAAGGAGAGGAAGTAAGAGTGAGAAAGAATCTATCTAAACCAAGGTTTATGTTGTTATATGGATTTAACGGACTTGATTTCCTCCCCATCTTGATTTCAAGGTGAGAAGGACCCTAACAGCTCAATATTTTCAAGGAGAAATTCAAGTAAATAAAAATTACCAGGGAGTATCATTTAACTACTACGACAGAAACAGAAGTCTTCAGCTAGAACTTAGATGGAAAACAGCAGGGTTAATCAAAAGGCTGAAAATGAAATATATAAATTTTGCTCCGACAATTCTGATTTGTGTGTATGAGCATGTGAGTGAACACACGATCAAACTACATTCAGTCCTATTGATTATGCACAGATTGATCAGCCCAGTTTCTGGATCATCTGAGTGAAAGGGTCTTAACCTTCCTCATCTCGTGGCCTTTTAAACACTCATTATCCTTTTGGTGAGAACTATGGATTGGAATAATAAGAAAACAGAAATTTAAGTCAGCAACAGTACTTATAAAAGGGAGAATAAAGGAGGATGTAAAATTTAGTCACTAAAATGAAATGCAGGAATTGAAACTGCAAATTTCAGTTATCCAAGTTTACAAAGGCTCTACTACCACGTGGGACAAAAAAACATAGCAAGTCCCTTAACCACCATTCCAAATTGAGAGAAAAAAATATTTTAAGTTAAAATTCCACTGAGATGTGAGCAAAGACAACAACCTCCTTTTCTAGAAAACAGAGATATTTAATTCATAGAGGTAAGTATTATGGGTGAAAAGAGGAGGGGAAAATAAAACTCAGAGCAGATACTCAACTTTGGACTGCAGTGGGGAAAAAAAGCTAGTTAATATGTGAATGTAAATCGTAAGTAACACATATGGCTGAGTGGGAAAAGCAGTCAATATAGCCCCTTACTTCTGACAGAGTATAATGATTCTTCAAATCTAGGCTTCTGGGTAATTTACCAGCAAAATTTCGATCAGATAAAATATTAAACCGTTTGATTCTACAACTTTTAAGGTAAATTAGCTTCCTCAGTGGCAATGTGGCATGAAGCCTCTATTTAGAGATCAAACTTAAATCACAAGCCCAGAACACTTGGAAACAGAGAGGTAGTGAGGGCCACACCATAAATCACCCTGTCTTTAAGAAACCAAATTGAGGGGAAGTAACTACACTTTCCTCTAAGAGACATTCCTTCCACCGGATGAAATAACTTATGCTTTTGCTAGTATTAGTCTTAATGCTTTTTGTTGCGATTATTTTTCTCTTGTAGACATTATTCAGTTGTTTTGATCCTCGGTGATGGCAGAAAGCCTCACTCAACTCCTATCTCATGGCCACAGGCTCATGGTCTGATGGTAAATGATTCAGAACTGTGTAAATAAATGTTTAGGTCATGTCTATAGGTTTCCTACCTCAAAGCTACCTTAGGTATTGGGGCTAATATAATTTGCCTTACTACCAAAGCTTGAGAATGCCTTAAATTCATTCTTACCCTTAATTCCCATTAATACTAATAGGTGATATCAGCCAAAGATCTTTGACAATCAAAATTCTTAGTTGGGGAATACTCAGGTCTTCCCTATTTTCCGTACAAACTCAAGTCACTGGCAAAGAAATGCAATTGTACAGTGAGGATCTCTCTCACCATTTCATTAGGAACATTAAATCGCCACAGGAATCTGTCGCCCCAATGATCTTTTCTGGTTCCAGTCCTCTCTCAAAGCCCCGAGCGATATCATTGCTCTGCTATAAACAGAAGATAAAGAAAGTTTACAGCTTAGAGAAGAGTAAAACACCCCCATTTCTCAGCTCAACAAAGCACAACCTAAGTTCATTTTGTCACCAATTCAAAGAATTCTTAGAACTTAAGAAATACAACAGTGGGCCAGCCAGTGACAGTGATGCTGAGAGATATTTCCTGTAAGAAGATGCAGAAGATGCAGTTGTCTTTCCAATACTCCTTCACAGGATTAGGACATAGCCCCCAAAACTCTTTCATATCCCCTAAGATATTCTGAAAACATCATCTAGGAACTGATCTAACCCTCTAATCAAATCTCCTTCACGTTATGAATTGACTACCCATACAATGCCGCTTCCGAGATGATAAACAAGTCCATGCTTACCTGAATGAAACTTCAAACATACCACCTCTTAATCTTAAAATTTTTTAGACATTTGGTTTACCTTAACACTGATCAACACTTCTAATACTTTGTACACAGCCCTCTATATGTATGGAAGAATAGCAGTAAGAATGATTCCCGGCAGTACCATAAAACTGCAGGTTCCTTTCAGAGCGCACGCACTGCCAGAGCCACATGCTTGGAGAAGAGGCCCTTGTCTGTGCCCATCCCCTCCTGAAGGAGAGAACAGAACTGTTCATTAGAGAACAGAACTGGACAGCGATTTAAGACACACGGATCAGTTTCTAGATTACCCAAATTTGGTCAAAAAGCAACCACGCAATCAAGACAAGGAGCACAGAGCCCGATTCAAGGGTGATGGCACTGGTTGAGAGCAAAATGGTGAAATTTTAGACAAACCGGGTAATTTTAAAAACCTTGTTAGGAAAGATAATGCAAGCTTATCTAGTGGCACCATAAAAAAGATTTAGAAAGACTGCCCCAATGTACTAAATCTCTGATGTCTGATTTTCATAATAAAATCTCTTTGATCTGACATTCTCCCTGCTTTTTTCTGAGATACAAAGTATTCAGGATCCAGGTGGTCCCCAAAGATACAAGAACCCACACTGGGAAGGAAATTCCATGCATGGATCAGGGGAGATACTGACTCAAAAACACAGCCTCTTTTGGGGGCGCTTAAGGGGAGGAGGTTCCCAGATGTGCACACAGCTGCTCACAGCTGGAATGCTGGCGCAAGAACGGAGTCGTAAATCATAGCTGGCGGCTGAAAACAGTTTGCCACATAGGGAGGGAAGGGAAGAAAAATGTTCAAGCTGCTGAAAAGGAGCCGAGGCGAGGAAAATGCTAAAATCATCACACAGGCAGTAATCTTAAATCAGGCATAATGCCGACTAACAAATTTCTTCTGCAGTGGTCTAAAGAAAGAAACGCAATCCCCTCCTGTACCTTTAAAATATACAATCACCTATCTTTCTGGCTGCCTACCTGACAGCCGGGAGCACTGCTGAGAATGCTGTCAGGGGCCCCAGATGAACATTACAATGTAAGGGACGTGTAGGGGTTGTTTTCAAGGTCAGTGGCATCAGAACCTGGCCTTGGAAGAAAACGCTCTATGCTGGCCAATAGGTCAAAGCCGCTTGTTCCTTTTTAAAAGGACAGAAACCTTAGGTTGAGGAAAAACAAACTATACGGCACAAATGGCTGGTCACAAGTCTTACCCTGTGCCGTTTGGTCTCTTTAACTTAGCTAGAAAATGAATCAAATGACAAAACTCAGAAAACAAAGGACTAATGAAAAAGGAAAAAGAAAAAATAAATAAATAAAGAACCAAGTCTTGGCTCCTGAGAGAAGGGAAGGCATTCCCAAATTCCTTATCAGTATACTATATCATAATGCTATACGCCCCTCACCAGAATAGTTTAAATAAAGTTGTAAAAAATAAAATTCATCAGGGAAATAAATAAGGAGACAGACACAAACCCAGAGTTCACTTTCACTTGTAGCTTCCAATCTTTCACTCTTATTTCAATTCTTTTTGGAAGGCTGATCTCCCATTTTCTCTATCACTTACATATAAGTCTTTTAAAAAACTGATGCCTAGGGCCCAACCCACAGAAATCGAAATGTAATTGGTCTGGGGTGCATCTTGGGTACTGGGTCTTTTTTTTAAAGCTCCCCCCCATCCCATGATTCTAATGTGCAGCTAGGGCTGAAAACTAATGTTCTAGAAAAATGGGTACCAAGTAGAATGAAGATAAATAGAGCCGCTTATGGCAGTGATGCTGAAGATTCAGAAGTGGACTTGTGCTTTTATTTTATTAAATGTTAAGGGTATGATACATCCTTCACCACAAAAGGCTTCATAACCTTGGAATAAATGAGTGGAAGCTGGTGGGGTAGTGTGCGTGTATACACAGATGGAAAAGATATAGATGAAAGAAGAGAGGCAAGAATAGTGCTTATACTAGTTATTTGAGAGCCAAAGATCAGAAGGATTAAAGCAACCGAATCAAACCAAAATTTGATAAACATAGTTTCCAAACTGAATAATAAAAAGGTTCAAAAGAAAGATGAAAATTAATTTGGAATATGTATAAATAATAGGATCAAAAGAGAGACTACCCATGCCACTGAACTGTATGTACACTTTAAAATGGTTAACTGTATGTTATGGGAATTATTCCTCAATTTAAAAAAGCAAGAGAATACAAAAGTTGGGAAATAAGTGCTATCACTGGAACAAAGGGAAAAAAGTGAAGTAGTAAACATTTTAAAGCCCTTTTTGTAAGACTTAAAAACGTGGAGTCCCTCCCCATCTAAGATAACCTGGCTGCCCACTTACGGAGAAGACAGGGAGTGGCTGCCTGTTTTATAGGGATTTAATTTTGCCACCTTAATACAATTCAGTGGAACACATACAGTATTACATTTCTCACTCAGCCAGGAGGGGGCGCTGTAGTCAATAAACATACCTCCCTGGAAGCTCTTTTGTTCAACAAATTACCTTGCCGGCCATCCTTAGAAAATAAACAACCATGATAAGGCTGGGGGAGGGGGGGTGGGAGGAGGAGAGGGCGAGTGGCAAAACAATTGTTTGTGGGGAAAAGGGGAAAGGAAGCTTACCTCTCTCTTTTTTTTGGATTTGATATCATCAGCATTGTTCGAGAAATTGGATTTCCTCTTGTTACTTTCTGACTTCTCCCTGGGTTTGTTATTTTCACCCTCCTTCATCTTCTTATACTTTTTCATAAACTCAGAAATTAGCTCAGGGCAATCCAAATTTTTCTCAGGTTCCCAAGTATTGTGCTCCCTGGGCACAAAGAATGGAGGGGGGAAAAAAAGGAAAAGAATGAGGGGGGTGGGGGTAATCCAATGCTTTCTTAAAGAAGACAAGTAGGAAAAAAAGAAAAAAACCTTAACTTAAAAAGAGATAACAAATTTGATCCGAGGAATCTATCCAAGAGAAATGAAAAAATATATCCACAAAGAAACATGCACACAATTACTTACAGCAGCATTTTAATAGCCAGAGACAGAAAACAATTCAAATGTCCATCAACTTGTGAATGGATGAATAAATGTGGTATATCTACACATAAGAATACTACTCAGCGACAAAAGAAACACAATACTAATTAATACATGCCACAATATGAAAGAACCTCAAAAATAATGGGCTGAGTGAAAGAAACCAGATGCAAAAGACTATATATTATTGGATTCCATTTATATGAAATGTCTACTAAAGACACATTTAGAGACAAAAAGCAGACCAATGGTTCCTAAGGGCTAAGGCTTGGGATTAACTACAAATGAGGTCAAGGGCATCTGGGGAGATTATGGAAATATTCTACAAGTCGAGTGTGGTAATGGCTGCACAAGTCTATGAATGTACTAAAATTTGTTGAATTGTACATTTTCAATAAATGAATTTTTGGCATGTAAATTATCCTCAGTAAAGCTTTTAACAACTCAAATATGAATTCTGCTTTGGAAGTGGCAAAATGTCATTTCATACATATAAATCATCTATGCAAATCCTGAGGAAGGAATAACAATGAAACCTGCACCCCCAGTTTACACTAACTTTACTAATACAAACTTTACTTATTTTGAAGAAACATAATTCTTGAAGGATTGGTAATAATTATTAAGAAAAAAAGGTAGTAAAGGCTTAAAATCATTAGAATATAAGCAAATGGTAGGAAGACGACTCAGAAGTGGAATTTGGAGTGTATTGTTCAATACTATGGATTCAAGTCTACTGTTACTAGTCAAAATACACTTAAGAAATTTTTTTTAATAGTTTATTTATTTTTGAGACAGAGAGAGACAGAGCATGAGTGGGGGAGGGGCAGCAAGAGAGGGAGACACAGAATCTGAAACAGGCTCCAGGCTCTGAGCAGTCAGCACAGAGCCCAACACGGGGCTGAAACCCATGAACCATGAGGTCATGACCTGAGCCAAAATCGGAGGCTTAACCAACTGAGCCACCCAGGCGCCCCTCAAAATGCACTTTTATATTAATTTAAAAAAACCCAAACTGAGTAACTCAGTCTAATTAAACTTGGATCACAGGAGTCCTATTAAGAGGAGAACGAACAGTTATCATTCTCAAAGCTGTTCTATGTATTCCTGGCATGGGTTTTGGAAAACCAAGCTACCAACTACATCATAAGCTTATGGAATCAAAGCATGAAATGTACCTACATGGGAAAAACCAGAACAGGCATCCGCTTCACCCCCAGCCAGTGGCAGAAGTTCTTTTGGTTATATAGTATTACTAGTTTATATTAAAGTACATCTGAAAATACATCATAGACATGATTTCTACAATCCTTTCACTGACTTGGGAAAAATTATTTAACGGATGTGCTATTCATTTTAAATACCTTGTTTTTTAAATAAAGTGTCTTTAGATGGGCATAGTTTCACCACATGCCATAACTTGACTTAAATAAGCAGAATAATGGAAAAATTTAATATTTACTCTAGATTTAAGTAACCTTCTGCAAAAAGAGCTTGAGAATGAGACAAAATGTATTTCGAAATCATCTGAGCTAAAACTAGAAAAGACTCTTTCATAGCTCCTCTTTCAGTGAAAAACAAAAAAAACCCCACCTCATGCAGTAACTTTCCCCGACACCCACAAACCATAGAGCTTACCATTCCAGAAGAAATTAAGACCCCAAAAGCAAGAGGCATGTTGACACTGTAACACAAGCAAGCAGACATGGGGGGACAGGAGAGCATCTCTCCTGACCGCAAGGCAAGCTGTTCCTATAATGCTAGAACAGGTTTATCTCTTCTACCATACTGGTATTGCTGCTTCTACGTCAACCAATTTTCACCCAAAAGACAGCATGATATCATTTAAAAAGAGCCTGGGCATCGGGGCCAAAGAAGTCTGATACCAGATCCTTGTGCCAGCACTTACCAGGGCCAGATGCTTACACTATCTTCAGCAAATAACTTCACTAACTTCCTTATCTGTAAACTGAAAATACTTCTAAAGGCTGTTATGATAATTAAAGAGAACACATGAAGTAATATCTGACCATTGCCTAACAAGCAGTAGGTACTTAGTTATAGACAGTGCTGAAAGGGGCAAAATTTGTTCATCTTTAATGAAATCCTGGGCATTTCTGGGAAAGGAAGGACAAGTGCTTCAAACCATCTACCCCAAACTTTCCTTCCCTCTTTAATCTACATAAGCTACCGGTAGCTCAAATACACATACAGTTTCAAGTCCCTTCAAAATGAACAAGAATTCCCAATAGTGATTCAATGGGACCAATAAACACCCTTAAAATCTTTCAGTGTTACTTTCTTTAAAGTTTATTCAGTTATTTAAGTAATCTCTATACCCAAGGTGTGGCTTGAACTCAGGACCCCAAGAATAAGAGTCACACACTCCACTAAATGAACCAGCCAGGCAGCTCTTGGTATTATTCTAATTCCCATTCCTTTTTTTTTTTTTTTTTTAATTTATTTATATTTCTAGGAGAGAGAGAGAGAGACAGCGTGAGCAGGGGAGGGTCAGAGAGAGAGGGAGTCACAGACTGAAACAGGCTCCAGGCTCTGAGCTGGCAGTCAGCACAGAGACCGACGCGGGGCTCGAACCCACGAACCGCAAGATCATGACCTAAGCCAAAGTCGGACGCTTAACCGACTAAGCCACCCAGGCGCCCCTCTAATTCCCATTCCTAAGTCTGTCAAACTTGTGTTTCTCATCTCTGAAGGTCACTGGGATACCATTCCTCTTCAGAAATATGAAGGGCATATTGACTGCTGTGCTACCCACGGTGCTGTGTGCTAGAAATGCTAAGCATCTATATAGCACATGAGCTGTCCCACCTGAAATGCCACCAGTTCTCCAAATGAGAAATACTGATGTATGTAATGAAATAACCTTAAGTATGTTCTACAGGCTCCTGATTCAGACCTTTGTCCAATCACGGTCAAACTTAAAACCTTTTTAGTATTCTGAAGCCCTATACTTTAAAGTTATGATGTTCGATATGGTAACTATTAGCCAGGAGTAGCTTCTGAACACTTGAAATGTGACTAGTCTGAACTGAGATGTGCTATAAAATATACATCAGGTTTTTAAGACTTGGCATGAAAAACATAATGTAAGATCTCTTAATTTTTATACTGATTAATATTGAAACAGCATTTTGATACATTGTGTTAGATAAATAGTTAAAAACTAATTTTACTTTTTCTTTCTTCCAAGATTTTATTTAAATTCAAGTTAGTTAACAGGTACTAAAGTATTGGTTTCAGGAGTAGAATTTAGTGAATTTCACTCTTCTTTAATGTGGCCACCGAAAAATTTTACATTACAAATGTGGCTTGCACTGGATTTCTATTGGACAGCCACTCCCAAGAAACCTCCATCACATTCTATAGGTTCACTGGGGTTCTGAGAAATACCTTCTTTCTTATCAGGTATCCTGGGAAGGGAATTAGTCAGAAACTGAGGCAAAATGTCTAATGATTATAGTCTCACATACTTCACCTTTCAAGCTGCCTCTTCTGTGCTTCAATATACATCTAGATCTTTTTCTTCCAAAGAAAAATAATCTCCTTTAGCACTTCAGCATAAAGCCAGATACTTCCTAACATTCTAATCAATATCATATCAGATATTGATATGGTAACAGATATATTATACCTCAGTATCACTTTTTCTGTAGTGTTTATTTTGAGAAAGAGAGAGAGAGAGAGAGACAGTAAGTGTGAGCAGGGGAAGGGCAGAGAGAGAGGGAGAGAGAAAATTCCAAGCAGGCCCTACACTCAAGAGAGTAGAACCTGACCCAGGGCTCCATCTCATGGCCATGAGATGACCTGAGCCCAAGTCAAGAGTTGGGACACTTAACTGACTGGGGCCATCCAGGTGCCCCACTTCAGTATCATTCTTAAAGCTAATTGATTAAAAAAAAAAAAAAAAAAAAGGCGGGGGGGGCAGAGTTTCAGGTCTTCAAAAACAAAACAAGCCAGACTGATAGACTATATTAAAATATTAAAATACTAACCGCAGAAACGAGGCAGTATGTATCTGAGTGTTCACTCAATTTCTTTTGCTTCAGCTGTACATTTGAAATTTAAAAAAAAAAAATTGGCTGGGGGGGGAATGAGGCCTCAGATTTAACTTTCTCATTAAGATAAATCCTTCATCCTAGGTCACTTCTGTTATTCAAGGATCATTTTGGGAAACTAGAGCCTATGGGATAGACAGCTTCTGCCTAACTGTATATATACATTTTAGATCAGTTATATTCAAAACAATAGTAACAATAACAGTTTTTATTTACTTTTTAATGTTTATTTTTGAGAGAGGTTGTGAGCATGGGGGCGAGGGAGAGGGAAAGAGAGGAAGAGGGAGGGAGAGGGAGGGAGAGGAATGAAGGGGGAAAGAGAGAAAGAGAGAGAATCCCAAGCAGGCCCCACACGGTCAGTGCAGAGTCCAACTCCGGGCTCGGGCTCACAAACTCTGAGATCATGACCTGAGCCAAAATCAACAGTCGGACGGTTTAACTGACTGAGCCACCGAGGCACCTCAGTTTATACTTAAAACACAAAAATTTTTTTTTTACTTTTAAGTAATCTCTACACCCAACATGGGGCTCAAAGAGTCACATGCTGTCCCGATGGATCCAGTCTGGCGCCCCAGTAACAGTTTATACTTACACTGAACATACTTGTTAGGCTCTACATCTACCCAGCATCTCTAGGACAAGTACTATTTCCCACTCCTATTTAACTGAAGAGGAGAAATAAGGAACTAAAACTAAGGTCACCCAGCTCTTAAATTGTGGAGCAAGAATCTGGACCTCCACAATCTGGCTCCACATCTACACCTCTAACTAATTCACTAGACCATCTCTCAAAAGCATTATCACTAGAACACCAGTATCAAGGGAGAGACTGCTGAGTTTACTGCTGTGTCTTCTGACTCTTAGGAGTGCAGGTGAAGAGAGGAAAAGACAAAGATGGCGGTGGCTCATGGGGAAAGAAATCAAAGGTATCCACCTCTGCAAAGTCCTAAGGCCTAAAAGAAGGCACTTACTCAGAAAAGCCTTTCCACTTCAGTAGATATTCCACTTGCCCCTTAACTACACGCCTGTCTAGCACCTTCTCCACGACATACTCCTCCTCATCCTCTGACGAAGAACTGTCAGCTGTCCGCTTGGTTTTCTTTCCCATGTTGCAAGCTGTTCCACCTGAAGGACTAAGGCCACCGGGTTCCTGCAAATAAGGAAGGACAAAATGGTCAGAATCCATACAAGGAGTTAAAACTTGTCACTTCTTGGGGGTGCCGGGGTGGCTCAGCTAAGCATCCGACTCTTGATTTGGCTCTGGTCATAATCTCACAGTTTGTGGAATTGAGCCCCGAGTCGAGCTCTGCACTGTCAGTGCAGAGCCTGTTTGGGTTTCTCTCCCTCTCTCTGCCCCTCCCCGGCTCATATTCACTTTCTCTCAAAATAAATAAACTAAAAATTAAGAAAACGAAACACCCCCAAAAACCTTTGTCTCTTCTTGATGGAATGCAGGGGGTATTTGTACCCTTCTCTTGGGTCTTGAAGCATTCTACAGATGAGTCCTAAGAATTATAAGTAAAAACTGGGTCAATCCCCACTTTCCCAACCACAACTTTCTCTTCAGCTGACAAGACCAAAATTGTTATCAGACACAACTGTCTAACCCCTATATTTTCAGATTCTGAAAGACAAGTGGTGTGGTGTGTTACTCCTGGTTACTTCTTTAATTGTTTACAAGCCAGGATCTCAAAGAAATGTGGAAAACCAGCAGCTTAAAAGAAAAGGGACAGAATTAAAATCTTTCCCTACAAGGTGAGTAAGGTTCTTTATACAAATGAAAAAAGAAAAGCCATAAAATGTAAGCCTTCCTCTGCTCTGAGGATCCTGACTAGCCTCTTAGCAGCACACAAAAAAGGCCGGGTCAAGCATCTTTTGACACTGCCTTCGGTGACTTGGTACACCTCTCCTTTAAACAAATTGAGCTTGTTCCTACAGAACATCCATCAGCTCACAACCCTGAGGCTGGCATCTCAGATACACTAAGCCTCCTTTTTCATCTGGGGATGAGAGAAAGGGAGGAAGAAAACGAGAATTTTATTCCATAAAATAAAAATTTGTTACTGGATTGTTCAGGAATTCTCAAGGCTCAACTATTCCAAGTAGTTAAGGAGGTACCACTCTTAACTGGAGTTGACTATGGGCCAAAGGCAGAAGAGGAGGAAAAAACTCTGGCCCCAGACGCACATCAACATGAAGCCTCAAAACACAGAGGAACCATTCATAGGCCCAAGGAAAGCTGAAGCAAGGCAACACAAATGGAAATTGAGTTAAGCTCAGAAATATGCACAACTAGGGGGTACTCAACACAGAATCTAGTTTTTTAAGTTCCCACGTTGTTGTTTCCATAATCATTTTTAAGAATTCTTCTCTAACCATGTTAAATGATGCCTACATTCTGGATTATAGAGTAGCAGGGAATTGTTTTCTTAGCTGAACTCCATTTTTCTTTTTCTGCAATCTTAAAAAGATTTTCTTTCTAAAAATATTTCCATCCCGACTAGAAGACGACTCCCAGGAACAAGGAAGGCCACTAATCCCAGAATTTTGTTCAAGTCAAGTAGCATAAAAAGTTGCATTTAGCAATCTACCTTGTAAGCAAAATTTAAGGAATTATTCCAAGGACATCTAGTTGGAAACCATGTCTCCAGAACCTATGAGCAATAGGGCTGCCCACCCAAAAAACTTGTCTGTACCCATTACAGCCCTGTAATAAAAGTAAGTTTTTATTAAAGTACTTTATTTGAAAGAGGGGCTGGCAGGGGGAGAATGTAGACAGGAGCTTCAAAATAATTTTTCCATGAATTTTGAAGAGAGTCCTAAGCTTTAAGAAAAAAAAAAATCTTATTTAAAATAAAAACAGCCTCCGACCTCACCAGAGACAGGAAATGTCATATTCCAGGGAGAGTACCCCACCCCCACCCCCACTCCCACTCACCTTGGAATTTCCGGGAGCTGAGCAGTTTAGGTCAGAGCGCTGGGGTTAAAACCAGCCACGGGCTAGATGCATGCAGTTAAGCATTGTGGCTATGGCCTCCCCTGCCTCACCAGGAAAAACAAGGATTTACATATATGTGTTCTTCAGTTTGAGGGAGGAAAGAGGAAAATCTGCCTTTATACCTTCATGCAGAAGAGGAGCCCCAAAGGTAGAAGATGAATGGGGGTTCCCTCCTTTACCTACCGGATCGCCCCAGTTCTTTCTTTCCCTCTGGGCTAACAGGAGGGGCCTCCCCTCCCAGGTCTGGGGCTTGGCGGGCTGGCAGCTCCCCCGCCCCCACCCAGCTGCCTGGGAGCCACTGCGCAGCTGTCCCAGCCCGTTGCCATGGCAACTGGCAGCAGTACTAGACTAAGGGGGGGAGCAAACGGAAAAGTTAAAAGGCTTAACTTTCCTTTTCAGTGAAGACTGGGTGGAGAAGTTGGAAGGTACTCCCTTGGCCTCAAAGCTAAGGCATTCAGAGCTCAAGGGAACTGGTTCTTGGGTTTTAAACCTCAAACTTGTACTTATTCCTCCAAGAGCACTGGGAATTAATTAATAGCATTTTAAGATCATCTAACAGGATTATTGCTCAAATGGAAGGGGGAGGGGAAAGGCTAGGTCCTTCTACAACAGGGAATCAGTACAAACCACCCACCCCTAACCCAGCCCACCAGAAGCACTTTAAACAAGGCCTTTACCATCTGTCACTGAACAGTTAATTAAAATTGCTTGGGGGATGGGGGATAAGACAAGTATTTCAAGATACGATACAACTTGCCTTCTTTGGGAGAATGCTACAGAAACAGAATCCAGACACCTGAAGCATTATCAAAGAACCTATCAACTGAAATCATAGGTAGAAAAAAACTCAGCCCTTTAGTTCTTAAAAAGGGAGTAGTTTTAAAAGTCCATCCTCACCATTATTGTTAAATTAAAACCATTTTTCATTTGTTGTTCTTACAACAATTTTACAAGACAAATTTTGGAATAAATGCGACCCACCCAAAGCATTAGGATATCATAATTTAAAACTCTATCAATAATCCCTAACAGTCCAGAAAAGGAGGGCTGAGATAAAAGAAATACTTAGAAACTTGCAGTCCCATAAACTGGCCTTTCTCCTGCCCCTAGAGAACACTTTGGAGAGCCCCAAAGCCCCGCTCTGCTTTACAATAAGGGGCTTTAAAGGCAGGGACTGCTGCCATAAGAGAGTAAGAAAAAGGGACAAGTCAAAAGCAAAGAACCCAGGACACCTGGGTGGTTCAGTCGGTTAAGCGTCTGACTTCAGCTCAGGTCATGATCTCACAATTCATGGGTTCGAGCCCCGCGATGGGCTCTGTACTTACTGACAGCCAGCTCAGAGCCTGGAGTCTGCTTCAGATTCTGTATCTCCCTTTCTCTCCTACCCTCCCCTGCTCACCCTGTCTCTCTCTCAGAAATAAATAAAACATTTAAAACAATTAAAAAAGAAAAAAAAGCAAAGAACCCAAGTGTGGAAAAAGCAGAGAACAGTGATTATTTTGGTTATCAAACAGAAGAAATTACAGGGTTTCAGAATTGACAGTTTTTAACTACAGATTTCCTCACTTTGAATGGACCCGTCAGGATATCTGAGTAAAAACTGCCTTTTTGGACTCTTCCTAACTTTCTAAAACTTTTTGTAGTTAAGGGATATGAAAACAATGCCAAAGGAATTAGATCAGGATTCTGATTCTGTGATTAACTTGCCATGTGTGATACTGAGTAAATAACTGAGGTCCAACCCCAGACTCACTAAAATGGGCCAAATAAATCCCTACTGCCTACCTCCTAGGGAAACAGTGAGTTTATATAAAGACCAAAGAGATGGTGAGTCCCCCAAAGAGAAGCTTTTGTAAAAATATAGGGCCAAATACAACAGCAGCAGGAAATATGTGACCTTCCAAATTCCTAAGCTGTTAAACCCTATCGCATATAGTAACTCCCACAGCTCAAAATGTTGGTAGACAGCAAGAAAGAAGTCTCTTTGTTAACGAGGTACCAGTAAACTAATAAAGCTTCAGAGAATACACAGGGTTACTTTTTTTTTTTTAATGTTTATGTATTTTGAGAGAGAGAGAGAGAGAGAGAGAGAGAGAGAGAGAGAGATAGTGAGCGACGGAGGAGTAGAGAGGGAGGGAGACCGAGAATCCCAAGCAGGCTCTGCAGCTGTCAGCGCCAACGCCCAACTCAGAGCTCAAACCTATGAACCGAGATAATGGCCTGAGCCAAAACCAAGGTCTGCTTAATTACTGACCCACCCAGGCACCCCAGGTACATTCTCTCTTAAGGGTAAAACACTTATTTTTACTTCTTAAAGCTCAGAAAAGCATTAGAGTGGCAGTATGAAAAGACTAACAGTAATTCTATGAAGAGACAAAGGACAGGAAAGAATGACAGCAACGTTAATATTTTAGTGAAATCTTTTAGGGAGAAAAAAAATGAAACCAACAAGGAAAAGGACAAAAAATTCTGGTGTGTATTCCCTCCCTGAAACATCCGGAAATAATGTCAGATCAATTTCCTCCTTCCCACTCTTTAAGAACTGCCTAAAGGGCACACAGCTAAGGTCCTTTTCTCTTTGGGAAATGTGTTTTGTAACAGCTGACAAATCAAATTGGGCGTGATGCCAGGAGTCAGAGTCCAACCATAATATTCTGTAAAGAATGGCATGCAAGTGTCTTGTAAATCTCCTGGACAGTCACAGATCAGAAGCTGGCAAGGATGACGACATAGTTCTGATGGAATGTGTCTTATCTTAACCTTGAAGTTACAGATCTGCTCAGGAGCAGCAGTAAGAAATGAGAAATGCACTCAGACATCGGAGGGGACATAATTCTCCTTTAGACAGTGCGACCCAGTGTATTAGGGTCAAATGAAACACAAAGCCAGACGGACAATTTAAGGGCTAGAGCCCGGACCAGATAAAGCATCGAGACTGGTGGTTCACGCTGAGCTTGAGAGGAGGGAGCGTTCAAGTATAAGAAATGAGACAGGGCTGGCAGGATGATGGAGTGATTAAGGTAGAATCCAGATACCGTGACGAAGGAAGAGAGGATGAGTCTGAGCGCAACCTTATCCTTGTAGGAATCTCCATAGGAAGGGGTGAGCAGCTTCTCAAGTTTCTAAAGTCTTTCAAGCATGACAGCTCTCAGCCCTTTCTCATACACAGTAACTCTGGTAAAGGCATCAACTACTACAGGTAGATTCCAGCAACTGAACTGCCCATCAGGACATGAGAAAAGAGCAGGCTCCACCAGCCCTTCATATCAACAACACAAGGCAAATTCACCTTGCAGGCCTCGGGGTGCTGGTCAAAATATACCTAAACCAGGGATCTGGTAAGAAGTTAGCCTTGGAAAAACATCAAAGAGCTTTGTGGTCAGGCACAGTCAGAACCCACATTCCAAGTCGATGACAGGAGACTTCTTTAACAGATAAATCTTCTGTGGGGCGGGGGGAAGAGGTGAAGAAGTGAGGCAGAAAGAGAAGAGGAACAAAAAAAAAAATCCCATTCATTATAAGGGTTAAAAAAAAGTATTAAGAACTACTAGTCTGCAGAAGGTACAGAGAGACCATTACAGAAAACTGGGACAATCCAGAACAGAGGTAATGGTTAGCGGTTTGCCATTTATCAATCCTGGAACCAGAGACTCACTCACATGGGGTCTCAGGTATCTATCTGTCCAGTTCAGGCTCTGCTCTAGTCCTTTCAGTCACTACTTTGCAATGCCAGCTGTCTTGGTGGCTTTTCTTAGATCTTGGTGTAGCACATTTTATTTTCATCACTACTTACGAGCAAAAGTATATATACAACATAATTCTAAATCTTTCTCTGAGCTTGCTTTGTATTTTTTTTTAAAAAAGGAATGAAAACTGGAGTGCCTGGGTGGCTGAGTCGATTGAGCATCCAACTTTGGCTAAGGTCGGGGAGTTCGAGCCCCGTGTCAGGCTCCAAGCCTGGAGCCTGCTTCTGATTCTGTGTCTCCCCCTCTCTGCCCCTCCCATGATCATGTTCTGTCTCTCTCTTGATAAACATACGTTAAAAAAAATTTTTTTTTTTTAAGTAACGAAAACTAACTGGTAAAGCACCTCACTGAACCACCCACTGAACTATTTGGAGGTGGTAGTCAGACCAAATGTCAAAACACATAATCAGCGAGTATTTCTCTTCATTTTAGAGTTTTGTTTTGTAAGATTTTATATTTAAGTAATCTCTATACGAAATGTGGGACTTGAGCGTACAACCCAGATATCAAGAGTTGCATGCTTTACCAAGTAAGCCAGTCAGGCAACTCCATTTTAGAGTTTCAAAATAAAATCTAAGCCATAACAATGCAAAAACCCTCCAGAGAGAAAGCCATTCGAAAGAGAAGAAAAGGATAAGGGCATATGCAAAGCTCTCTATCATATGTATCAACTAAATATGCTGCTGATGGGTGAATTCACTTAGCGCAGGCTTGAGAAATTCCCATTTCTCCCCCAGAAGTGCTTGCGGAAAGTTAGTGGCTTAGGTGAGGATTACATTGCCAGCTACAGCACTGTCTTCTAGGAGTCCTCTATGTCGCCTTGTTGCGATAAATAAAACAGATGAAAAGAAACCGAATTTATAGAACTGTTTTAATCTGGTCTATGTTCTTTGTTCTTTATGGATCTAGAAGTACCAATGATTTTAAGTTTGTAACATATATAGCATAAAACTAAAATACCCTCTATAAAGATGTTTTCTTCTACTAGATTTATGATTTCCAAAGTATTAGCCATGTGGCATTTTAACAAAAACACAGCATAGAGATGCACATTACAGCTGTCCTGGCTGTCTCAGGTTTTGTTAAATGGGCTGATAACTATCACTCCACCTCCACCAAAAGCCCATGAGCACCCAATTCAAGAGGAGTTAAAAGCTTTTTAAATGTCTATTTAAGAGACTGGATTAGGAAAGAGTTGAGGAGGAAGATTAACTGTGGTCGTTAACACCCCTATCATTAACAAGCCACATATAGACAACACAAACTTTATTAATAGAAAGGAGCAGGAGAGAGGAAATGTTCTCCCTTTGGCTAGTGCAGCTCCAGTTCATGATCCTTTAAAAACCAGGCCAAGGCACTGCCTCCGCCAGTCACAGAATTATTCTGGGGCAAAGTATCCTGTTTTTTGATTATCCAAGACTCCTGCTCTAGTGAGCAAGGGAATTAAGGGCCTTCTGTACTTTTATTTTTTATTTTTTTAAATTTTTATTTATTTCTAGGAGAGAGAGACAGCGTGAGCAGGGGAGGGTCAGAGAGAGAGGGAGTCACAGACTGAAACAGGCTCCAGGCTCCGAGCTGGCAGTCAGCACAGATCCCGACGCGGGCTCGAACCTATGAACCGCGAGATCATGACCTAAGCGAAAGTCGGATGCTTAACCGACTAAGCCACCCAGGCGCCCTGGCCTTCTGTACTTTTAGATTAAAATATATACGTATAAAATGAGATAAAGGGTACCTTTATAATTTTATTTGGCTGTGCTCTCCTCCAAGCAATGACCCATTAAAATATAAATGAATGTGTACCATAGTTAACTCTCAGAACTGCTTGAAGTTATGTCTGGTTCACTGACACATTCAGCAGTAACACACAAATTCTGAGCTCTCATTATGCAATCACACCACAAATAATTTTATATGGGATTTTACTTCCTCTTTATTAAAATCTAATACCCTCTTTCTCTCAAGTGCTGTCTTTACTTGAAGAAGCTAGAATCCAAAACCTATCACTGGGCAAGAGGTTAGAGGATCCAATTGCTCCAAGATTTATGAGAAAGTAGAATTTGGCACCAATATAGGCAAATGTCTTCCAGATGACGCTTTCCAACAACTGTCCTCAGTACTTAACTCATCTTAAGGGACTAGTCTCAGGTGGGTGTTAACCTCACACCACTCCTCCCTTCATTGTGGGTGAAGCATAAATCGAAGTAGATTCAGTCACCTTCATGAAGAACCTACCACCAAAATAAATCTTAAGAATGTTTTGAGCTGGGCTGGGTGGCTTAGCCGGTTAAGCGTCTTAATTCCTCGCTGAGGTCATGATCTTATGTTCAGGGGTTCGAGCCCCGCCGGGGCTCTGTGCTGACTGCCAGCTCTGTGAGCCTGAGCCTGCTCAGTCTGTGACTCTCTGACCTCCTGCTCACGCTGTCTCTCTCCTAGAGATAAATAAAATATTAAAAAAAATGTTTGAGCTGTTACTATGAATTCAGATTTTTACATGTACTACTTTGGCAGTATGTTCACAAAACATGAAAGAGTTAAAAACAATAGAACTACAGTAATGCCTCATTGGCAAATTAGGGTCCCATTTTTCAAATAGCCATAAAATTTAAGAGACATGAGCTTAGCCAGCATTGTCCAGTTTGTACAACTTTTTTAAGTTCTTTAAAGTTTATTTTTGATTTTGAGATAGGGAACTGGGGGAGGGGGAGACAGGAAGAGAAAGAATCCCAAATGGGTAGTCTGGCACACTGTCAGTGCAGAGTCCAATCCGGCTAGAACTCAGAACAGTGAGATCAAGGACCTGAGCCGAAATCAAGAGTCCAGGATGCGCTAACCAACTGAGTCACCCAGGTGCCACCAGCCTGTACAGATTTTATCAGCAGCTTAAGGGTCTACAAAGACCCCTTCATGTTTCTCCCACAAATCCTCTATTTCTAAGCAAAAGCCTCCTCCTATGCCAGACACCTATACTATCTCATAGCCTTAGTTTAGAGAAGACATTCAAGAGACAAAAAAATACTTGTATAACCATAAACTAAAATCTCTAACTGTTGAGGTGCTATTGGTAATTTAAGTCAATATACTAAAATTTGATTAATACATGCTGACAAAAAAAAAAAGGTTTATAGAATTGGAGTTGGAAAAGACTGTAAAACTTCATGGAGTAAAGAGAACATCCTTCAGCCTATGGCATAATTTTGTACTACCATTACCTTGCTGTATTAGCAACATGAATTATAATAGTCATATAGCCTACAATTTAGATAAATAAAATCAAAGCGTATTGAACTTTTTTTCCCCATCCCATACAACAGTATCCTTGGCAGCCCTTCGTCATCCATTATGATCCTGACCACTTCTCTCTGTGGCAATTTAAAAGCTGTAAAAATACATAATGGGTGATGACAGGAGAAACAAACCCACACCAGAAATTATTGAACCTTGTAGGTCTTTGCAAGTGTCTCTATTGACATTTAAGTGTGAGCTACTATGCCACAATATCATAAAAGTACGCTCTACACTTCAGATATATTGATAGTTAAATGCAAGAAAGGCTACCTACCAGATTAACGAAGCAAAGGGATAGGCCAATCTCAGACCACCCAGCTCTCCACTGGATACTCTGATGTGTTACTAAACCAAGTGAAGATGTTTCGACTCTTTTTGTCCAGTTTCCAACTACAGTCCTAATTTAAGTCTTCTGCCACAGGGATGATTAATATAGCAATTCTGATCCTTGCTCTGGGATATTTATTGAAGGTCCAGTAAGTACGATACTACGGGCATTGGGTCTAACCCAGTCTTCAATTTAAGAGCTAAGGATTTAACAATTTCTCTTGGTAAAGTCAGCACTGGTAAAGTCCTGTCCCCAAAAGCTGTTAAGAAAAAAAGCTACTAAAGGTAACTTGTTAACAGTGGCAAAATCAGGGACTAGGAATAAGGAGATGTGGTCGTCTTCCAATCAGATTACTGGAGATCAAGCTAGATAGTTCAGTTAACCTTAGGCGCTAAACCATTTGCCATACTTATCTCACAGGTCTGTTGTAAAGGTAAGAAGACAAATGAACTGGAAAACACTTTTTTAAAAACATAAAGGAAATATGGGGCACCCAAGTGGCTCCACTGTCTGACTTAGGCTCAGGTTTGTGCTGCTGTCAGCACAAAGCCTGCTTTAAGCCTCTGTCCCCCTCTCTGCCCCTGTGCCCCTGTCCTTGCTTGTGCACACACTCTCTCAAAAATAAATAGACATTTCATGTATATGTGAATATAAATATGAATATATACATATATATGAAACAGCTTGCAAGTGTTCCCTCCCTCTTATTTTCTTGGGAGAATTCAATAGTATACAAATAATTTGTATAATTAGTATTATCTCTTCCTCTTAAAGGTTTGCGGGGGGGTTTGCAAACTTACCAGAGAAACCATCTGAACCTGGAGTTTTCATTGGGGGGAAGATTTTCAGCTACAAATTTCATTTCTTCTTTTTTTTTAATGTTTGTTTATTTTGGAGAGAAAGAGAAAGAGGAAAAGGGAGGAACAGGGGGAGGGAGGGAGGGGGAGAGGATCACCAAGCAAGCTCTGCACTGATGGCTCAACTCAGGGCTCAAAGCCATGAACCAGCGAGATTAAGGACCTGAGCCAAAACCAAGAGTTTGAAGAACGATTGGGCCCCCCAGGTGCCCCCAAATTCCATTTCTTTAATAAAAACGGTGCTAAAGAGGTTTTGTATTTCGCTGAAGTGAACTTTGTGTTTGTCTTTCAAGGAGGTGATTCAATTCATCTAAGACACTGAATGTAAGGACCGAGTTGTGCATAATATTCTTATTGTTTCTAAAATGTCTCTACAATCAGTTACAATATCCCTTCTCTTACTTCATTTGTTTTTTCTCCCTGATCAGGATTTGCTTTATTAATTCTTAGTAATCTTTTCAAAATATCAACTTTCACAGATTTTTCTATTTTTATTTTATACTTCCTCAACTACTTACTGCTTTTATCTTTAGTACTTCCTTTCTTCTGCTTACTTTGGGTTTAATTTGCTCTTCTTTCCTAGGTTCTTCCCAGATAGGAAATGTAGGTCACTGAATCGAGACCTTTTTTGCTTTTAACTGAAGTATTTAATACTATAAATTTCCCTAAGTACTTAGTTACATCCCACAAATTTGGAGGTCATGTTATCATTTTTATTCAGTTCACAGGTATTCTAATTTTCTTTGTGATTCTTCTTTTGATCCATGGGTTGCTTAGAAGCGTATTAATTATAGATGTATATTTTATTTCCATTGTTCCTTCTTTCATGTATTTTGAAGCTTTATTATTAATTGTAAAAACCTAGGGTTGTTGGGTCCTCTTGATGAATTGATCCCTTTATCAACTAATCTGGTGTTAGCGATTTGCCCCACCTACCTCACGTCTGTTATGGAAAAGAATAAAAGGTTGGAAAGTATACAGCAAACAGAAGGTGGTGATGTCTGAGAGGAAGTTAAAATAACTTTAATTAATTTTCTCTGAACCATCTGTAAGTTATATCTATGCCTGTCTCCAACTACTCATATAAATGAGGTTTGCCTATGTTTTATCAGATCCTTAGGTATAATTTACTTCTGGGAAATACAGAACAAATTAGCAGTATATTACCCTCCACAACTCCCTGTGAGGTAGGTGTCTTACTGACTTAGGGAGTGAGAAAGAAGGCACAGGGAGTCTCAGGATCTGCCTCAGCAACCAAACAAGATAGGATACCCCAGTCTGTTGGTTGGCCTCTTAGCAGGGCATTTTATTCGACATAATTATGTCTGTTGACTGAGATATGAACTTGCTTTATTCTTAGAAGTGGAGATTACAATCAGAAGAATACTTGAATTCAATTTAGTTCCTCCTCCTCGTCCACTCCATGTAAGAAATAAATAAATAATGAGAGGTATTTTAAAGCTTGATCTTCGAATAGTCCTTTCCACAACACACCACCATCTCAATCCCAGGCTTTTCTATGTCCCTTTCTAGGCAATGAAGCCTGATGGAACAGGCACTGAGTTAAGTCCGAACAGTAAGACTTGCATGTGGAAAGATTTTGAAACTACAAGGTAGAAAAATCTGTCAGTGTTTAATTTGGACAAACTACTCTACCAGAAAGGAAACCAGAACACAGTCCACAGCCTCATCAGGATGAGAGTGGAAAATGGCCCAACTAGTCCATTATACCCTTTTTAGAAATATCATTAAGTAATTAACAAAATTTGTTATCCCATGTTACTACCCCAAGGATATAACAACCAGCCAACAACTTAGTCTTCTATCCTTCAAGTCCTAGTAGGCAGCACCACCATTTTTGACCCATTACCCAAAATATTAGAATGAGTTCTTTATATGCATTTACTGGCTTCGGGCGCCTGGGTGGCTTAGTCGGTTAAGTGTCCGACTTCACTTCTAGGTCATGATTTCACGGTTCGTGGCTCAAGCTCGCGTCGGGCTCTGTGCTGACTGCCAGCTCAGAGCCTGAGCCTGCTCTAGAGTCTGTGACTCCCTCTCTCTCTGACCCTTACCTTGCTCATGTTGTTCTCTCTCTCTCTCTCTCCTAAATAAATAAAACATTAAAAATTTTAATTATCATTTCAAAACAAACTCCAAAGACACCAGGGAGTCATTTAATGAAAGACTTCAGCCTAGAAGGCTATCAGCAATCTATCCAATTCTTTCCATAGAAGGTAGAGAAATCCTTAAGAAACAAAGAGGGCAAATGGCTCACCAAAGTGTTATATCGCTATTAATGACAGATAAGGGAATGGAATCAAGTTTGTTGTTTTTCCCACACTTGCCTCTCATTTTAAAATTACTTTTCTTAGGGGTGCCTGGGTGGCTCAGTCGATTAAGCATCTGTCTCCTAATTTCAGCTCAGGTCATGATCTGAGCTGGGGATCATGGCCCACAAGTGTATATTCTCTTTCTCTCTCTCCTCTCTCTCAAAGAAAAAATTTCCTCCCTTCTGCCCCTCTTCTAAACTTAAAATAAATGAATAAAATACCTTCTCCTTGAATTACATAAAAATTTGGATAGGGGTTAGAGAACTAAGGTGTAGTGGTCTGAGTGATGGCCTTCCAAAAGAGAACCCAAGTCCTGATCCCCTGAACCTATAAATACTTTCTATTTAAATATCACTTTATATGGCAAAGATGGGACTAAAGATGTGGGTATGGGAGAAATTTATCCTGAATATCTGGCTGACCTAAGCTGTAATCACGTTTACCCTTAGAAGAGGCAGGAGTTTTGGAGACAGAGAAGACCATGTGGAAGGCAGAGCAGGAAGAGATGAGGGTCACAAGATGAGGCGGACAACCGCCTTAGAAGCTGGGAAGGGGCAAGAAAGGGACTCTACTCCTAGGGCTCCAGAGGAGGCTCAACACCTTTGATCAGACTTGGCCTTCAGAATTGTGAGAATGTGCCCCACTGTTTGAAGCCATGAAGTTTGTGGTCATTTGTTCCAGCAACCACAGGAAACTAATAAGGGAAATAAAATTTTTAAAATCATAAACTGACTCCATATATAAAACCAATTACTGATCCAAAAAGAATTATGCTTCAAGTGACCCACAGAATGCCTAATACCTTAATCCTCATTTCAAAGGGTAAATTGAAGCAATCAGGGAATGCAATTTACCCCGCACGTTGGCAGATCCAGGAAGACAACCTAGTGAGGTCTTAGTATTTACATAGCTAACAAGAACAGTGTAGGTTTCAAACATGCTAGGCTGGTGGAGCTCCTGGACAGGACTAAACATAGGCACCAGCTGTCACTGTGGTGTTCTGCCAACACAAGTGTAAAGTTGTCATCAGAAATGAATATGTGGCTTCGAGTAGCTTACAGAAATCCAACCAAGCTGAATCTTGGACTCTGCAATAAGCCAATTTTCTCAGGGATGACCTGGACTCTTTCCCATTAGTACACACCAAGTTAAAGGCATCCTTTATAAGAAAGAAAGGAAAATCAAAGTTGTAAGGGAAAAGATAATCATCCATTCAAGTTCATGAATAACAATGTAAACAGCAGCCATACAAAATCAGTTACAAGTGGTATCTCACATTTTAAGTCACTACTTTAAAATCAATATCCATAGTAATAACAGCTTTGAACCCAATCTCATGTAAGGTAAAATGGAAAGAAAAATAGACTGAGCAAAGAACAAGAAAGGAAAGAAATGCTTCTTTACTCAAGAATTGTTGGGAATGGCTATTCCAGTAAGATACATAAATCACACTATGTGGTTAAATTTGGCAATATCTAAATCCAAAACATTAATCTTCCTCAGAAACCTTTGAAAATTCTGATACCTTTTCTTCTTCCAGAGCCACTATCAAGGGCTCTGAAAACC
Organism: Proteles cristata cristata; assembly: GCA_017311185.1. NCBI lineage: Eukaryota > Metazoa > Chordata > Mammalia > Carnivora > Hyaenidae > Proteles > Proteles cristata. Next base: position 713,013 of record JAESUZ010002047.1, read on the forward strand.
ACCAAAAACTTTCCTAGACATATAAGAACCCAGTCACTGCAAAGGCAGGTTCATTTCTTCTTTTGCCCCAACCGCCATCCTGCTCACTTACTATCCAGATAGTTTGCTTTTTAATTGGTTTTCAGACAGACCAGTGAAGTGATCTGTTATTTCCTTTTAGGTATGGTAGCAATCATATATAAATTCTTAAGTTCTAAGTGAATAATCACTTGAAATTTAATTTTGTAACACAGGCTAAAATCTTGTCTAACAGATCAGGGCCAACAACAACCAAACCAGGTTCTCCAAGGCAAGAAATAAGCCTCAACTTAAGATTTTCAATCTGATAGTCTCAGAATTTCCAGCCTAAAAATTACCCATCAGAGAGAAATGTTCATCAGACCTATTAACTGACATTGTAAGAGTGAATTCATGATGTAAAAGCAATTTGTACTTGCATACTAATGGCAAACCAAGAAGCCTGTGTTCAAATCCTGAAGTCTTTTCAAAGTAAAAATATATCATTGGTAACCATCAAATAAGGGATCACAGTTTAATCTGTTTATAAATCCAAGTACGTGGCTGGAGACGGAGAATCCATCTAGAATAATCTGAGGAAGCATGATTTGGTTCCCTTTCTTCAGATTAGTTTTCTTTTTCCCCCAGATCAGAATTTGGGGCCATGATATTGGCGGAAACTGATCTTTGCATCTTTAAGAAAATGAAATCGTGTGTCTGTAGATGAGAAAATACCAGTGTTTTGCACATATTTATCTAGTAAAGGCTATTTCAATATGTACAGGGTCAGGGGAAACTTCTGATCCAAAAAAATTCAGTAAAGGAAAAAGGCTTAAAGCAGTAAAAATCTAACAAGTATCTAATGCAGGGACCCACCTTCTCTGTAAAAACATATGTGCCATTGTTTTAGGAAGCCAAACACTGGTGGCTAAATCAATCATTAAATTTCAAGACAGGGTAAAATTTTAACGAAATTCTCCTTTATCCACCAGAACAAAAGATCACCTACCTATGAAGAGATATCCATAGGATTTAGTGATGCATTCACCAAAGACTACTTCCTCTATACACCCCACCTGGTCTTCTTACTCTGATTTCCAATTATGAGACTTTGACAGTTATTTCTGCATCTATCATCTTAATTATTTTTGTTTTTGGCAATCTTACCCCCAATGTGGACTGGAACCTATAACCCTGATCAACAGTAACATGTTCTTCCACTGAGCCAGCCCCAGCTCCCAGCACGTCATTTTACATCAACATGAATTTTTTAAAGTTTATTTATTTTAATAATTCCCACACCCAACGCGGCTTGAAGTCACGACCCTGAGATCAGGAGCACATGGTTCTTCCAACCAAATCAGCCAAGCACCCTAAATCAATGGTTTTCAACTGAGGGAGACTGCATCTCCACTACCCCACACCCAGGACACTGGCAATGTGTGGAGACATTTTGATAGTCACAAATGGGGGTGACGGATGAAGTGAGATGCCTTTATTGGCTCAATATGTCAACAGTGCTGAGGTCAAAAACCACCTCATAGCAGATCAAGATTATAGTCCTTTTGAGCCTAAATAAATTAGGGGACAGATAACCTTAATCTACATCTCTTTATTCTCTTGTAAACTAAGCAGAAAAAGTGCTTAGTGTAATCTACAAATAATATACAAGAAAATATGAAATAAACTTGTCCTCCTGCAAAGTGTCAGAGACTGCCGTGTTCATTATAAGGGCAACTAAACTTTCGTACAATGTCACAAAGGTCTCTAATCAGAAATGTACTTCATATGTAGTTGAACTTATTACAGTTACTTCTGTTAACCCAAATATACCAGTGAACAACAGAGCACTTAGATTCTTATATGGCCATTATGTAAATGAAAATTTCCCTATTTACTGGAACATCTTCAAATCGGCTGAATGGGCATTACCAATAAGTGATTACAGTGTCTATAAAATAAACACTTTGAAGGCAATGAATAATCCCAGGTGATGGACGAGTCCTCGTCTAACACCCTAAATATCCTTGTTACAAACTTCCTTATAAAAATGCAGTCATCCCCAAAGGAAGAGGAGAGAGCTTAGAAACCTGTAACGGTATAAAGAAAACCGACATGGAGAGAAAGTCCCTCAAAGAGTATAAAGATAAAGGCACTGAGACATGAATAATGCTTGTAAGGCGCTTAGCCTAGCGTCCCTAGTAGGTACACTAAGTAGTCAAATAAAAGTTACCTTTTTAACATTTCTATTTTTATACTGAGGTTCACCTTAGTTCCTAACGGAAGACCGCACTCTCTCGAGGTGTAAGGATAAAAGAGAAGCCCGTGATTAGGACTGGAAACGCAGAAATTGACTTTTTAATTTAATCTTTATTTAATCACAAATTACGATCGCTGAAAAGACTTAAACATCAGACACCAACCTGCCTAGATCCCACTGCCCCCAGAGGTAACACACTTCGGTGCGTAGCCTTCCAAAACTTTTTCTATGGATTTACAAACATCCATCTGTCCGTGAAAAGGTGCATCGTTATGTAGGTTTTTGTTTCTCGGGCGCCTTTCCACGACAGTATAGATTTATCCTATTGGCCCTAACATTTCAAGTCAGTCTTCCTAAAGAATCGAGTTCCCAAAGACCTACCCTGCTCGCCTCAAAACTAAAAGTGTGGGTACCAAAACTTAGTGTTTCCCTCCCAGAAAGGTTATGGGACGGAGGCCTAAAGGCATGGTTTGAGAAGTCACAGTGGATAAAATATGCGCCCTGCCGCGCCATCACGGGCATTGAAACCCCTTCTTCACAACCCCTAACATCAAGACCTCCCTCTTCTGGACCGCTGATTGGACGATCTCCCCGAGCGTTTCCCGTAGGCTATCCGTCTACTGGCTCCAAATTTGGCCCAGCCACTTAACCGCTCGACTCCCGCATTCCCCATTGGAGTCGACCCGCTGCCTCCTGGAGGAGCCCAACCTACCGCGCGCTCCGTGCTCATTGGCTCAGGGAGCCGCTGCTCAGGCGCGGGAAACCCGCCTCCCACATTCCGATGGCCCAAGGACCGATCAGTCTGCAGCGAAAGGCGGACCCAATTGGCCTAGACACAAGCCAGTCAAGCTCTTCGGCGCCAGAGCTCCACAGAACTTACAGGAATAAAACATCCCGCCCCTGTCCTTCCATTGGTTGGCCGGACCCACCGCTCCCCCTTCACTAGCCCCCACCCCGCGGTCCATTCATTTCACACAATAACGGGCCCAATTGGAGTCAGTTCAAGACCTCGTGTGGGTAGACAAGACTATCCGTCACTTACCTGGAATCGAGACCGATCACTCACGCAAACGTCTTCCCTGTTCCTCTGTGGTGAGGCAGGACCACAAGACACCGCCGCCGCCGCCTTCTGCGCAACGCCAACCGCCCGCCAAAACGGATCCTTCCCTGCGCCTGCGCGACCAATCCTGGGACCGTACCCTTTCTCCGCCCATTACGCCTGCGCAAAACGAGGCACAACTCCCGCCACCACGCAAGCGCTGTAGATTCGCCGCTGTCTCCTGCCCGCCATTTCACGTGTTCCAAGCGCCCAGCGGAACTTCTTAATGCGCTTGCGTAAGCTCGCCATTTTACTACACATGCGCTTAGCGGGCGGTCGTTGCAAAAGAGAAATTAAAAAGTCACCCCATAACTTCTTTCCTAATACATAGTATTAATCATGTTTTGCCAAGTGAGTTGAGCGTAATTCCGGGGCGTGAAGAATTAAAAAGTTATTTAAATACCTTACATACATTCAAATATGAATGATTGGTTGGCGAGCCAATCACACTAGCTAAGACAAATACTGCTCAGGAACCAATGAACACTAAGGGGTGGAGACTGCGTAGGCCGCCCAAAGGGATGACGTTACACAGCACTGCGGCCCTCCAAACCAATAGCAGGGGGGAAGCCATTGCAAGTATCCAATCAGAGATACTCAGGGGCGGAGTCTACCAATGCCTAAAGCGAGGAGGCGGGATAAAAAAGCGAGGCCGAAGGTAGGCTGGCAGATACGTTCGTTAGATTACTCCTTTCTGCCCGTGGACGCCGCCGAGTAAGCATCGATAAAGTCTCCCCTCCCACCGCCGTCATGTCTAAGTCAGAGGTGAGTAGCACGCTTTCTCCGTTTGATTTTCTTCCTCGTCCATTCCTGAATTCGGTAGGACGTGGCCTGGGTTGGCTGCTTGCGCCAGCTCTTTCGGCAGTTCTTCCGTTGCTGCTAGGGCCTACCCCTCCCAAAGTTCGGGTCGCCATTTTGTCCTCGTCGTCGCCATGAGGCCGCCGTCTTGCAGCACTTAGTTATCACGCCGGGGTTGTTCCTTCCGGCGAAACTCTTACTCATATTCGATTGTTTCGTTTCGTTTTGTTATTGCCCTTGTATCGGGGCGAGTTTCTTAGGGAGCAGATGTAGTTCTTTCTTGGCTCTATTCTCCCAGCTCCGTCCTTTTGTTGCGCGTGCGTGGAAGGAGGAGTAGGGACGCATGCGCTTGGGGCTTCCCAGCCCCCAACAGACCGTCTCCCCTAATGGGGAGAAGCACGTGGCTTGCTGCGACCCGAGGGAACAATAAGTGCTATGTATCATTGTTGGGTAGCTTTGCTTCTCCTGACTGGAAGACAATTTGTCGTTATAGCCCGCACGTAATGATTTTTTCCCCTACTCCCAGTCTCCCAAAGAGCCTGAACAGCTGCGGAAGCTTTTCATCGGAGGTTTGAGTTTTGAAACAACCGATGAGAGTCTGAGGAGCCATTTTGAGCAATGGGGAACGCTTACGGACTGTGTGGTAAGACTTGGAAGAGACAAAAGACCGGTAGAACTAGTTGATTTCCTTGGATTATTTTTGCCGTGATCACCGTACTCGTGACGGTGGCTAACGGGATTATAGTTGAAAATTACCTGGCAAGGGAAGGTGTGGCTTTCGCTGATTAGAGGCTCCTTGTTAGTAGATTTACATTAGATGAGTAGCGGGAAGCTGAAGGGCCTTGTATTCGCTTCGCGGTTTTACTGTCTAGTAAATGAATTAATGTTTCAGGTAATGAGAGATCCAAACACCAAGCGCTCCAGAGGCTTTGGGTTTGTCACCTATGCCACTGTGGAGGAGGTGGACGCGGCCATGAATGCAAGGCCACACAAGGTGGATGGAAGAGTTGTAGAACCAAAGAGGGCTGTCTCGAGAGAAGTGAGTGATAATTTTTTATTCTTGGTCTTTTAAAAGTGTGCCACTAAGTGGATTTTGCATTTGGGGGTGATAAACTTTTAATCTTGATTAAGAATCGTTCTACTTTGGAAGTGACTTAATTGGGCCTTTTCATAATAGGATTCTCAAAGACCTGGCGCCCACCTAACTGTGAAAAAGATTTTTGTTGGTGGCATTAAAGAAGACACTGAAGAACATCATCTAAGAGATTATTTTGAACAGTATGGGAAAATTGAAGTGATCGAAATCATGACTGACCGAGGCAGTGGCAAAAAGAGAGGCTTTGCTTTTGTAACATTTGATGACCATGACTCTGTAGACAAGATTGTTAGTAAGTATCGGGTATGCCATTCACCAAGGTTTTTTAAACCCATGCTGTATGCTAAGCCTTGAGATTGTGTTGTCTTTGAAATTTTTTAGTTCAAAAATACCATACTGTGAACGGCCACAACTGTGAAGTAAGGAAGGCTCTGTCTAAACAAGAGATGGCTAGTGCTTCCTCCAGCCAAAGAGGTGGGTTTGTTTAATCAGACCTTATAGGCAACTAAGTAATTACAGTTTGTACAGCTTAACACTTAAAACTTATCTTTTTAAGGTCGAAGTGGTTCTGGAAACTTCGGTGGTGGTCGTGGAGGTGGTTTTGGTGGGAATGACAACTTTGGTCGTGGAGGAAACTTCAGTGGGCGTGGTATGTGTGGTTATATATACTCTACTCAATTAATAGTAAGCTTGTAATTCGATTACCCCCAGATAACTTGTCCACCCGCAGCCTGTGGTAGATGTTCCTATTGGCCAATTTTTCCGAAGTTAAATTTTATTCATTTTGTTCTGGCTTCTCAGTAGCCAGAAGGTGAAGGCTTAAGTATAGAGATCGTTTTTGTAACACAGGTGGTTTCGTAAAACTTGAGTTTAAGAAGAGTGTAATTTGTATGTGGCCAATACACCTCAGAAAGTGGTTAAAACTCTACTTTTTTCCAGGTGGCTTTGGTGGCAGTCGAGGTGGTGGTGGATATGGTGGCAGTGGGGATGGCTATAACGGATTTGGTAACGATGGTAAGTTTATCTTGAACAGTACGCAGGTGAAAAGTTTGTTTTGGACTCTCTAGAATAGGTTAGTAGAGCTAACCTAGTGCATGACAAGCTCAGCTCTGACCGTAACAGCATGCTGTGAGCAGGCTTTTAGGCGTTACACTTGCACAGGTTTTTAATTGTTGAATACTTTTGTCTTATTGAGAAGAATTGTATTCTTGTAGGTGGTTATGGAGGAGGCGGCCCTGGTTACTCTGGAGGAAGCAGAGGCTATGGAAGTGGTGGACAGGGTTATGGAAACCAGGGCAGTGGCTATGGCGGGAGTGGCAGCTATGACAGCTATAACAACGGAGGAGGCGGAGGCGGCTTTGGCGGTGGTAGTGGTAGGTATCCAGTGATCCAAGTACTTGGTGCAATAGTTAGAGTAGCTCTTTAGAGTTTATGATCATAAGGGGATTTGATGCTCTTATAAAGCCTTATGTGGTACAATGCATGGTATTCTTTTTTAACGGGCTTGCTAATGCTACCTCCTCCTAGCTTTAAGCTGGGGCCGCCTCACTCCCAAATAAGATAGATGCATAAGTGGATAGTCCTGTCTTTAATCAGAATTAGATTAGCCTCCAGCAGGATTTAGTGTCTTAACTCCTTTGGGATCTTAGGCACTTAGTTGATACATTCAGCATGTGTTTGCAGTGCCCTGGATGGGTATAGGCCTTCCAGGCTAGAAAATGTGCTACTATGCCATGGTAAGTTGGGTGAATTTTTACATAAAGTACTAAATTGTTCAACTGAGTGCCTTGCCCAGAAAAGGATGAAATAAGTAATCAAACATTGGAGCCACCAGAGTTTGGGAGGAAGGCAAGCAGATCATGCAACGTTTTTTACTCTAAGTACGAAATAGAATTCAGAACTATCATCTTTCTCAAGTGACAAATAAAGGTCCTTTTTTCATTTCTAGGAAGCAACTTTGGAGGTGGTGGAAGCTATAATGATTTTGGCAATTACAACAATCAGTCTTCAAATTTTGGACCCATGAAAGGAGGAAATTTTGGAGGCAGAAGCTCTGGCCCCTATGGTGGTGGAGGCCAATACTTTGCCAAACCACGAAACCAAGGTATTGTATGTATGTACCTATTAGAGGGTGAGGTGTCCATAACGAACTAGATCCCATAAGGAATACCCCGGTTTTTGGAGGGGTGTGTTTGACAGTGAAAAGTTGCAATTTAAAACAACTGAAATTTGATAATGTGCAATCAAATTGGGAAAATTGTGTGCCCAAACTCTTAAATCTGAACTTTTATTGCCCGTGATATAAAGTCTTCGTTTTGTGCTTCCAAAACTTAAAGGGACAAATTACTTTCTTAGGTGGCTATGGCGGTTCCAGCAGCAGCAGTAGCTATGGCAGTGGCAGAAGGTTTTAATTACTGCCAGGTAAGTAAACCTCTCTTTATGTTTCAAGTTAACTTTTATAAATTGTAATGAATCCAGTAACCCTAATGTAGCTGAGCAGTGCAACATAGTTAACGTTATAATTGCAGTAAAATTGTGGCTATTAAGTTAATATTCAGATCAGCAAAATTTGTGGGAAAGAAAACTTGCTATTGGATTGTAGCCTTGAGTCTTAATATGTTTAGATTAACAACTTTATTCCATATTGTTCAACAGGAAACAAAGCTTAGCAGGAGAGGAGAGCCAGAGAAGTGACAGGGAAGCTACAGGTTACAACAGATTTGTGAACTCAGCCAAGCACAGTGGTGGCAGGGCCTAGCTGCTACAAAGAAGACATGTTTTAGACAATACTCATGTGTATGGGCAAAAAACTCGAGGACTGTATTTGTGACTAATTGTATAACAGGTTATTTTAGTTTCTGTTCTGTGGAAAGTGTAAAGCATTCCAACAAAGGGTTTTAATGTAGATTTTTTTTTTGCACCCATGCTGTTGATTGCTAAATGTAATAGTCTGATCATGACGCTGAATAAATGTGTCTTTTTTTAAATGTGCTGTGTAAAGTTAGTCTACTCTGAAGCCATCTTGGTAAACTACCCCAACAGTGTGAAGTTAGAATTCTTTCAGGGTGATGCCAGGTTCCATTTGAAATTTTATTTGCAACCTGCTTGGGCACAGAATACATTGTCTCCACAAACATTGGTGTGGTTGAACTGACAGTTAATGTGTTGTGACCTGGAGTTCACCGTTAAAAGGGTCACCCAAGCAAAGTCCTGGAGTTTATTTGGTTATTAATATGATTGTTGGCACATCCTATGCAATATATCTAAATTGAATCATGGTATCAGATAAAATTATAGATGGGATTAAAGCTTTTGTGTATCCATTATCATGTGTAATCAATAAACGATTTAATATTCTCTTGAATGGAATGGCAACTGTATGGATTTGGGACTGGCAGAGCTTTGGACTTTCCCTGCCCACTACCCGTCATAATGTTGAATCTTCTATCACAATTCAAGTTCAAAACTCTGCCAGAGAATAGAAACCAGCTGCTGGCTAATGCCACCCCATAAGTCCACAGATTAGAAGTGTTTGGGAGACCTTTTTAAGCTGACCAGCACCAGTAAGAATATCTTATTTTTAATGCAAAAACAGGCTTACATTAAAGGAAAACAGCAGTTACACTCTGTTCTGGTTGGGTGGGTCCTTAATAGAGGTCTGTAGATTAACTACATGGATTTCTTACTTGGATAGTAAAATTTTGGGGATGGGGAGGCAATTTTAGTATATTCATGCTAACTGCAGTTTTCCTTTAACTATGGTACATCACACAACCATCCTAAAATGTTAATTGTACAGAAAATGATTTCTGAAGCCTTTTATAGTTACATAATATCCAATCATTGTTATTTTGTTACATAGGTTCTCTTGAGCCCTCCCTTTGGTACCCTCAATTTCAGTGCCATTGTACCTGGCAGCATAGAGAATTGTTTACCACTAGGACTGTGTATTCCCTCCCAATATCTTGGATGTGTTGCTTGGAAGTTTTGGGGAGGAGGGTGGAGGGGGGAGTGGGTGGGAGGTGGGCGGGAAAGCATGGGTGATAGTTCCATGAGTTTGATATCGGCTGAGTTTGCAATGGCAGGTGGAACCTTAACTATTGAGGGAGTTTGCAGATACCTCAGGATTCGTGACAATGCCTTTAAAGATCCAGGAGAGATGTTCAGCTACTAGGAACTGCTAGCAAGCATAGCGCGAATGGCTCCGAGCTCAGACACTCTACAGCTGAGAGTAGACACTTGTGGTATGTGGAGTACAGATAAGCCAGGGGCCGGCCATGGCACGCTCCATGAAAGCTAGGAGGGAGTGAAGTTTCAGTGACCATCGCAAGAAAGGAGGCAGACCAGAGTAAGGCACATCTGACTCTTAGGACTAGCAGTCAGAACCAGGAGAAAAGGTTTTATTGCTATGCTGGTAGGTAAGAACAGATTTTACTTCCATCCATATAGTGTTCTCTAAAATCCAGTTTTGTTAACATTCTCCTTAATATATTGAGCCAAAACTAGTCCAGTTAAGCTGAACCTGGTTTTTCTGGAGATGAATTTTCTTAACTTGGACACCCTAGATTTGGTGGCTCCCAAACGAAGGAAGTAAAACACTCTAATTCTGTAACCATATATTTTTTGCCCTTTAATTTTATTTCCTTCCTACCTTTGACCCATTTCCTTAAAATAATGGCTCAAAGTAATGTGTTAGAATCTCCCCCAAAAGCTGGCGGGAGGGAGGGTGGACCATTTTGGGGAGGGGGGTGGGGGGTTGACCCTGAGCTGGGAGTTGGTCTCCCAGAAAGCTAGTTCTAAAGGTTGTTTACTTTTCTAGGGAGGAGTCTGCCACTCCCGGCTAAATCAACTCTCTTTAAAAATATAAAACAAAACAAACTCATCTGTCCAAATTCATGGCTAAAAGGTAAGCTTTTTACAAACCCGACAGTGGCAAGAGTGCTTGGTATTGCCAAAGTAGAGCAACACAAGCTCTACCTGAATACAAAAAACCTCTCCTAGTCCAGTAAAAGCCCATAGCCAGCAAAAAGTGATTCACGTAGCTGGGTTCCCAGTGAAATGGAACAATGTAATTATAGAACCCTTCAAATGCTTACGCAAATGATTCATAACTTGTTTCTTTATTTTGGCAGGAACATCCTTATGAGGACAACCTTTATCTGAGCCACTGTGCACTTCATTTTCACTGCCATGTAGTTGTTAGCTGTTCGCAGCTTGAATTAATCATTCAGTTTTATGAATGGACTTTTTTTAATAAAATGCTTTTAATTTCGACTTGGTTCTTTTTTTTTTTTCCGCCTTCCTGCTATGGTAATAAACTAGAATTTTTAGCAGAGTTGAAGTCTTTCCCCCTTTGTTCCTTACTAATTCTTCTTTGGATCCTTCTAAAGGAACAAGGAAGACTTATGTAGGTTTGTTAAAGGTGCGACGATGTTATTAATAGAAACCATTGGACCACAGGTTCAATTGAGGTTAGGAAGGAACAATTGGGTTGAGAGTGTGAATGGGGGAGGGGACGGAGACAGAATCTGAGGCAGGCTCCAGGCTCTGAGCTGCTGGCACAGAGCCTAATGCAAGGCTTAAACTCAACTGCAAGATCATGAGCAGAGAGGTGGGACGCTGAACCAGCTGGGCCACTCAGGCACCCCTTGAAGAGGTCCTAATACCGCACGTATTACTATAAAAGTTTCATCCCATCAGTATCCTGGTTTAGTGAAATCAGAAACTGGCTCTCTCTGGCCAAGTGAGAAGCTGTACAGTTGCCTCCACAAGTATGTATTGGCCAGCTATCTACAGGTTCTAAACTAATCTGGAACCAGGATAAGATGAATATGGAAGTCCTAGATGTTTTTCAAAGGTAACCCAAAAATTTGAGCAATAATTCAGTCCGCAGCAAATGTTTAAAATTTTCTATGTTCAAGAGAAGATCATCCCGTCTTTTCAACCTAACAAAAAAGAGGTATTGAGCTGTGAATGTCTAGGCAGCCTTAAATTCTACAATATTGATAGTTTTAAGAATCAAATTGGTGCCTGGGTGGCTCAGCCAAGCATCCCCATCTTGGCTGAGGTCTTGCTTTCAAGATGGTGGCATAGAACCGCTCGTCAACATCCATCTGACAGTTGGAGCCTGCGTAAGATTCTCCCTAATGCCCCTCTCCCCACTCGGGCTCTTAATCTAAAAAGAATCTAGGGGCGCCCGGGTGGCTTAGTCGGTTAAGGGCCCGACTTTCGCTCAGGTCATGATCTCGCAGTTCATGGGTTCGAGCCCCGCGTCGGGCTCTGTGCTGACTGCCAGCTCAGAGCCTGGAGCCTGTTTCAGAGTCTGTGACTCCTCTCTCTCTGACCCTCCCCTGCTCACGCTGTCTCTCTCTCCTAGAAATAAATAAAACATTAAAAAAAAAAAGAATCTAATCTTGTGACCTGAAGTTAACAGTTCAGGCCACCAGAGTGCAAAAAGCATTCGTTCCTATTGAAAATGAGGTTAATGCTTCTGTTCCATTCTGTGTACTTTGCCCCATGTTTTACAAACACAAGATGGTTAATAAGTCCTATACTTTTTAGGTAAAGAAAATTATTATCCTCTTGTTCAAGTTCCTACAATCTGAAACAACCCAAGTCACAGTCCACAGCTGCGTTCCACTTTTTGCTTTAGGTAGGCGCGTACCAGGCTGTGTGTGGATGTGGGTGTCTTACCCACTACAGTGTTATCTTGAGAACACGTTTCTCCTGTTAGCTGTTTGCATCTCCAGTGTAGCTCTGGAACTTAGGTGCTCAGTGTATAAATGAAGGTCTAAATTTGCCTCTTGAGTTAACCACTTTTGTGAATTTGGTTAGAAGTGGGGGAAAAAAACACCACTACCGGATGTTTCCTCAGGTGAACTAAAGCAGTTTCTGAACAGCTAATCCTAGGCACTACCCTTTACAACTAGATGCCGTTGTTGTTGTTTTTTTCTTTCGTTTTTTAGAAAACAGTTGACAACTTGTCTGAAATGTTTTTAGGTCTCTCAGGAATCAGCTTTAAGTTGCTTTCATTCCCTAACCCTAGGCTAGAGACCATGTTCTGGAGAATCTGTAGGCATAAAGATTCTACACCTCCTTTGATCACTGCCTGCTTTTATGTCTCACAACTGTCTATTAGAACTTGAAAGGAAGTTTTCCCTATTGGAATGGAGCTAGTAAAATTGAATAGAAATGTAAACAATTAAAATACCCTGAAGAGGTAATTTGTGTCATTCAGTGACCAGTAAAATGAGGAACCACCCAACTCCAACTTGGGAGATGAAGAGTATTGTCAAAAATTTTACTGGATTTTGATGATGGATTCTGAAACTTTTTAGATAAATGTTTATTTTTGAGAGACAGAGGGGGAGGCCAGAGAATCCAAAGTAGGCTCCATGCTGTCCATGCAGAGCCTGATGCGGGACTTAAACTCACAAATTGGGAGACCATTTCCTGAGCCAAAATCCAGAGTCCGATTGCTTGATGAACTGAGCCAAGCAGGGGCACTGGATTCTGAAACTTAATCGTGTTCTGCTTCAAGAACAAAATAATAATAAGCCCTAGATCTTTGAGGGTCTAGAAAAGGGAGGCCCCAAAACAACTGGGTAGTGTGTCTAACATAACCAGAGAGAGAGAAAATTTCGCCAAAATGCATATCCCACTTCACCATGAAGCAAGTTTTGACCAGACTTGGGTATGAAGTCCCTTGAAACTGATGTCCTATCAAATTCTCTCGTTCCAACCAAGAGCATCTCAATCTTCTGAAAGAGCTCTGGTACATCACGATGAGGAAGTCATACAGAAGACAGGAGGGAGAGAGCGAGAAAAAGTCCTGTGGGCATTTGAAGCTTTTCTGTGCTCCAAAGATTGAGAAAGAAGAGGTCTAAACCTCAGAGACCTTGCACGGTAGGCATAGCCAGTTTTGGCCACAATCTCAGCTCCATAAATAGTGGGCCACCAGGGAGGGTGGGGTTCCTCATATCATCCACCGCTCCTGGCTCTAAAGAAGGAGATGAAGGGGGTAGATCTCCACACTGCTCAAACCCACATTTCCTGTGTACCTCTCTCATACAGAGCTGTAGGGGAAAGGAACGATCCTGGCAAGATTCCCTCCCCACCGCCACCAAGCAGTGAACTCGGAGTACTCAGCTCATCACCCTCTCTCAAGAAGGAAGACACAGTGTGGAAGGCTATTAGTGTAGAGCGCTTTATATATCAAAGCTCAAACAAGAGGAGGAAGTTGGAGCCCTGGGAAGCCAAATCACGGGAAAGAGATCCCAGCCCTCCCCTCACATGCTTGTCTCAAGGCAAGCCTCACTGAATACGCTGTGGACCCTCCAAATGCCAGGTTTCCCACTGTCCCCTTCTGGTCTAGAGAACCCAGTTCCTTCAGGGCCTCGGGGTTGGGGAGTACCTTTATCAGAAGGGAATAAAGCAAATCTCCATCACAGTCCCACCCCTTGGGCCAGCTCAGTCTGTGGCCTCCATCTTGGTCCCCCGGGGCACTAGGAAGATGGCGCCATCAGCGGCCTGTTGCAGAGCATACTCTTCAGGGGAGTAGCTGTTGCCTGCTTCATCCCGCAGGTGCTGGAAAATGTCACAGTACAGCTCTGTCAGCTGTTGGCGCATGACCTCCAGGGTCCGATCGGCCTCCCCTCTGGCCCGGAGAAGTCGCTCCCGCTCGCTCCCCAGCCGCTCCAGTTCCCGCTCCAATTGCACGATGGTCTCCAGCTTCCTCTTGCGACAGTTCTGGGCGGCCACCTTGTTTTTACCCCGCCGTCGGATGTCCCTGACCAATGCCAGCTGGCTCTCCGTCAGTGGGTACCGTGCCAACAGCTCATTAAAGTCATCTACTGGCAAGTTGACGATCTTGTCCGTTGGGAAGGGGATCTTCATGGCCAGGGCCCTACGCTCATCCCGACTCCCCGCCTCCCCCCGTGCAGTGGACTTGGCCCGCACAGGGCCTGAGGAGGGTTCTAAGGCTAAGGGGGTCTCCGCAGGTGGCAAGGCATAGTTGGGATGGGCTAAGGAGTTGGGCATAAGTGAGTAGGGGTATTCCACTGGGTACATCTCTACATACTCGCTACGCCGCCGGCCAGCTTCCGTCCCCTCCAGCTCAAGAGATTCAGCATCACTATAGTTGAGGGATAATCCTGAGTCAGATTCTGGGTCTTCTTGAGGTTTGGGGGGCCCCGCCGGCAGCCCAATGTCCAGGAGAGCCAAAGGATCTGAGAGGGGCTCACTGAGCAGGCTGGAGAGAGTCAGAGGCTTGGAGACTGGTATAGCCATGTTGCCATAGGAGTACGAGGGGTCTGGGGCATGAGATGTGGGTGCCGGGAGCTCATAGGGTGGCGGAGCAAGAGGGAAGCCGGCATCTGGGTGGATCGAGCAGGGGCAGTAAGTTGGGGGCGGTGGAGGCCCAGGGTATGGGGCCAGGGCAGGGGGCTCAAACGGTGTCTCACTTGGAGCATTTAGACCCTGCAAGAAAAGCCATAGAGAATTTTTGGAGACAGGCTGAGGAAGAGAAACCAGCTGTCTCTCGGGACCAAGCTGGGTCCTTCTGAAAGACACAGTGAGATAATAACAAGGGAACAGAAAGGTGCTAAAAATCATTCAAAGCTTCTCGTAAGGGTGAGGTGAGGCTATCTCAAGCAGAAAGCAGCTTAAACTCGAGGAAGTCACCGGGGTCTGACTTCAGAAAAGACTATGTAACGTTGCAATGGTATAGAATCTCCTCTTCAGGAGAAGTTCTTACTGGGTCGAAATGGCTGTTCTTCCTTTATTTCCTTCAGGAGCACAAGAAGTTGTTATCTATGATGACCCCCTCAGAACCCTTTCCTACTTTGGTTATCTGGGGTCAAAGGGTCAAGTTCAGGCCCTGGTCATGCCCTGGGTGCCCAGCAGAGGGAGCTGCTGCATGGGACGAGGGCTTAGGGCAGATCCTGAGGACCCAGGCACAGTGGCAGGGGAGGGGGGGGGCAGGCAGAGCCGGGTCTGGGGGCTAAGAGGCACCTTGGGGAGCTGGCACTAACTCCACCCTCTCCTCTTCAGTCCCTCTGTCCCTGCCCAGGTGCAGAGAGGAGGAGAGAACATGCTGGAAACAGGGCCCCCAACCCACATGGAGGAGCCACCGTGCTCCAGCCCAGCTGGGGACAAAGGCATCATTGTTAGGCCAACAGACACCCCTTTGTCCAACTAGCAGGAGGTGAGGACCCCGTCATAGTCTGCCCCCCCCTTCCTGAGGCCCCTGAACTACTGCTCTGCTACCTGAGGGAAAGGGGCCCAGCATCTGAGGGCAAGGGGAGGAAATGAAGGAAGAAGATGGGCAGGATTGGAGGAGAGCGAGTTTAGAAGGGAAGAAGATGAGAAAGGGAAGGCGGGGCAGGGGGTGGGATAGAAAGATGCGAGCAGAGTGGCTGCTGAGAGAGCTTACACCCCAATCAGATCCTTCCTTCCACCACCCCTATCCCCTGCTCCTCCACACCCCTTTCCCCTTAATATTCTGGTCTTCCATCCAGATCTCCCTCCTACTCCAACCCTTCCTTTTCTAGTGTCTGAAACGTTCCCTGTTGGCTCCAGCCCCCTGTCTCAGTCCCAAGCAGCCTCCCTGCTTCTCTGCTCTTCCCTCCCCACCCCACCCCCTAAGGCCCCCCAGCCCTGCTCACCTGCAGCTCAGTGATGGACATGATCTCTTGCCAAGTCAGTTCCATCTCTCCCAGCTCCAGAGTGGGCAACTGTGTCGCCCTGTTCCTGCTCTGCTGGGGAGGACACGGGGGCATCCTACTGGGCCAGGGCCTGATCCAGGGTTCCCAAAACCCAAAAGGCCCCAGCAACCTGTGGCAAAGGAGAAACAGGTTTTGAAGGAAAAAACAAAACAAAACAAAAAAAAGAGAAACAAGGTAAGACCTCTCCTGCTAGGGCCCAGCAATTTTGTCCTGCCTCCATGGAGAGTTCCCTGCAGCCTCGCCTGAGGGAAGGCGAGGCCTCATTCCCCCCCAATTATGTCGCCCTCATCAACTAACTCCTTAAGCTACAAAGGCTTCTCTGCGGTGTGATCTCCACCTCACCTGCTGTGGCTGTAGTCAGTTCCTCTGGGAGCCCAGGAGGTCTTTACCTTCTTTTTCAGACAAGATGCCTTCTCTTTCTCCTACTGTTTACTCCCCCACACTGTATATCACTGGGCAGGGCAGAAGTCACACTTTCTGGTTTGGTTTGCTTTGTCCCTTTTTCTGGAGCAACGTCAGGAATCACTCCTGCTTCCCTCCTCCGTCCTCAGTTTTCCTCCTCTGTCTCATCTTCCCGAGATGAGAGTGAGTGCTTGGGGATCCCCAAGGAGTGTGTTGCGGGAAGAACCAGGCAGACGGCCCCTCCCCTTCTCTGAGATATGGCCCAGGCCTGGTGGCTGATAGCAACCCTGCCTTCTCCTCCTATCCTGGCTCTGGGCTCCCCTGCTTGGGCCAGATAAGAGGTTTATCAGCTGGAGGCAGCAGAGGAGGAATGGTCTCTGGAGACACTGGACCTCTGTGTCCTATGTCCCTGCAGGGTCATCTCAGCCATACCCCGACCCACACAGCCAAGCTTCCGGGGCTCCGAAAGTAATATAACAATCATAGCAGAGACTTGCTAAGAACTGTCAAGAACTGCGCTGACGTTTCACGAGCATTAGTTTACAACATTGATTTTCACAAAGACCCCATAAGGTCCATTCAGAAATTGAGACCCAGTGCTCGCTTTGGCAGCACATATATAGAAATTGAGACCCAACCTGGTAAATAACAGACTCAGGCCTGGAACATACGAGCTAACTCTGCTAGGCTGTACTGGCATCTCGGACGCCTTCCCACCCCACTCCAATCCTCTGTTGGTGGTCTACGACCTCTATTAAATAGTCAGTCAATTCTGTGGAATCTGGCTCTTTTCTTCTCTTCTGGGGAATATCCTTTAGAGCCTTACATACACACTCCCCTTCACCTCCCCCCCCCCCCTTGATGTGGGCTCTAGCTGCCGGTCAGCCACAAAGCACCAGTGTGATGTTGGGCAAGCCCGTCGCACTTCTCTGAGCTTCTGTTTCCTCATTTATAAAGCCAGGGAGTTGGATAAATTGAACGCAGAGGTCCCTTAACATTTTCAACAAACCCTCACCCTTACCTTCATCTTCCCTCTTTATCTGCCCCTCTCCTCATCCCTATTCCCCACCCCCACCTCCCCGCATCTGTTCTCTCTGCCTTTGGCAAGAGATCCCAAGTAGATTTTGCAGGGGCCTCCCAATATCTGAGGGCCAGAAGCAGCACCCTCCCCCTGCCATATAAGTAAAGGCAGGCAGGCTGGGGGTCGGAGAAACTTATTAAAGGACAGAGGATTGGACTGGATGACTTTAAATTACATGACCTTAGAGCCCCACAAAGATGGCCTATCACAGCTATCTAATATGGAATCCACTCTTTGACTTACCCCAAATTAGTAAGAACTATAAATTCTCCTTCTGAAGGAGGGGCTGCCTTAGCCCTTGCCCCTACCTCTTTGTTATACTGCCATCCCCGGAGCTGGGAGCTGGTGTAGGCACAGGACCTTGGCCAGTGGGCAAAGTGGGTGGGGTGTTTATGTCTGTCCAGGATGCCATTTCAACACCGGAACCCCACCCTCCCCCACCCAGGTTCTGGAGGAAATTGCCCAAAGGCAAAGTGAATGGAGAAGGGGTTTAGGGGGCAGGGGCGATGATTCTTGCCTCATAGTCCTTCACATCCCCCTCTGCCCCCTCACCCTCACCCCACTTTCTCCCTTCTTGTATCTTCCTGGATCTGACTCTTAGGTGCAGTTCAAAGATCCTGCCCTAGGAGGCAGGAGACCAGGTTCTGTGGCCTTCTAAATGTGTGACTTTGGGCAAGTCACTTCCCCATTCAGTTTCTTCCATTAAACGGAGACTGGAGAAGGACTGGAGAAGTTCTTTGCTGTGAGAGGCAGTATCTGGCATCTAGCTCAGGCAGCCACAAACTTGACCGTGCACTGCACTGCATTCATCCATCGTACTTGTAAAAACATGGGCTCCTTCCTGCAAGCCATCCCGGACCTACTGAATTGAATTCATAGGTGCAGGTACCCAGCAATCAGCATTTTAATAAGTGCCCTAGTGTTTCTGATGCCAGCAGCCCACCCCACTTGAGAAATGCTAAACTAGTGCAGCCGTATGTATTTACAGGAAAGAACACAAAGCCAGAAAAGAGCCTGGCAAATAGTCTCCAGACTTCTCCTAGCTTTCAAACCCATGACCCAGGCAAGGCTGGGTCCTAGGCTACTCTGGTCTCGGAGACTAGATATCAGCCCCTTCTCGTGAAGACCAGGAGCTCAATCTGTCCTGCACCTGTGGGATACGAAAATGAGAATCCAGAAGGGTCCCTCGGGGAGGCAAGAGCTCAGGGAAGAGGGAGTAGATGAGAATCTCTGGATCAGCTCCAACCACCTGCCTGGTGCCGTGGCAAGTTCATACCAGGCCAAAGGGGAGTAGTATGTTTTTCCCTAAAGACTCAGTGATTGGTGGTGGTCTATACACCAGACATAGGCCCCTCTGGGTCTTAGGAGCCTACCTTTCTAAGGTTGGGACTGGAGGACAGGGACTGGCAGCTAGTGATATAGATCAGGGAGGAGGGTGTAGTCAGAATTGGATCAAACAGAACATCACAGAGGACACAGAAACTGGACAGATCCTGGGAAAGTAGAGTGGGCCCCCCAGTGACCCTTTTGCTTTACAGTAAACAGTTCCCACCTTCCCGTTTAACCTGCACTTAGAGGTCACACGGCCATCTTCCTCCCCACCACCCTGTATCAGGTAGGATGGAAGCCCCTCTTCAGGGACTATAATCCATCCTTACTCTGATCCTGATGGTCCTATCCAGAAAGACCTTATCACAGTCTCTGAGTACTCACAGAATGATATGGAGCTTTCTGCTTAAGGATTCAAGATGAGGACCATTCGGGAAGGGATGCCTTGATGAGGAGAAAGAGACAGAGGGTGCTTGCCTCTGGGATCCTGTGCTGAAGCTTATGAGACCACCCCACCTCTCCAGGTGTCAACAGAAGCAATGAAAGAATAGGCACAGATCAGAGAGACCTGGGGTGTGGAGTGGCAAGCAAACAAGCTATTTAGAGAGATTAGGAAGATTCCCCCAAAGAGGGAGAGGCACATAGAGGTGAAACAAAGAAACAGACTGGAAGAAAAGGGGAGAGAGATTTGCTCAGTGACATCTAGTCGCCTGAGGGCATACATGACTCAAACAGGTGTACTGGAATGACGGAGGAAGTGACAAGTTTCTGCTATCCTCACTCAGTCCCTAAAAACCAAACCTCAGTCATTTGGGGGCCGATGACTAGAGAATCCCAGCCCCAGCAGATCTGATACCTCTCCTCTTCTGCTCCACGGCTACCCAGCCTCCTACTTCCCAAGCCGCTAAGATTTCCCGTCTGAAGGGCCTGCACTGGGGGCCGATGCCTTCCTCTCCCTGCTGCTTCCAGCTGATCTCTAACTGCCCGGGGCCCTCGAGAAGAGAGGGGGCAAAGAAGGCAAGACCTCAACAGCCCTAAGCCCACCACTCCATCCTGCAGCTGTGCCTCAGGGCGATCCAGGCATCCAGCGTCCAACTCGTCAGTTTCCCCCAACTCTTCGGAGCTGGCTAGACAGGGCAGTGCACGGAATGGAGTAAGGGGAAGGATGACGCCATATACCTGAGTCTATGGGCTCCCCCAGGGCAGCCTCCAGCTGAAGAGTTACACAGGGTCACCCCCCCCCAGCCCCTCGAAGGTACCTCAGAGGACTGTCTGGTCCCCATCTACAGCCTCTCACCCCAAGCCTCTCAGAGTGCTCCAGAAGCCATCTAGGTCTTCTCCCAGATGAAGTCCCAAAGATGTCAAGTTCCTAAACCAAGGGCAGCCTGGGAAGGCCTGAGACCTCCTAGGGAGGGTGGAAAGTTGGTTCTTTCCTCCCTCTGCCGCCTCCACCTCCCCAGCCTGCCCCTTGGATCCCACCGAAATCCCCCTCCCGACCCGCCCATCAGGCACCTGTGCAGGGTCCAAGCAGGGTGAGGAGAGAGATGTGGCTCCGGGTGCTGTCTCTGGGGAGGCTGGGCCTGGGCTGACACCTCCTGGGTGAGGATCTCGGCTACCTCTGAAAACGGGGGAGGGCTGCGCCCCGCCCCCGGGCCATTACTGAGCTCTGAGTACGGAGACTCCCGGTGGAGCACGGAGAGTGCCTGACGGCGCACCAGCCTCTGCTGTGAAGCCCTCAGCCTGAGTCCGCCGTCCTTCCTCTAACCCTCCCCTTTCCCCGTGGCCCTCCTCTCCTCCTGCCCCTTCTGGCCAAGAGAGGAAACTTGAGCCCGGTGTGGTTTCTGCCCACACCCCGCCCCCACCTTGTTCCCGGCCAGCGGGGGCACACATGGCTCCCAGCGTCTCCCAGCCCTCCTTTGGAGCCCAGGAGTTCGGCCAGGCCTGCGTTTCTCCCATGCATGTGCTGAATTCCAACCCGGTAGCCCACTCCAGAATGACCTCTAAGCGTTATACAAGTCGTAACCTCCTTCCTTCTGTCCCCTTGACGCTCTCAGAGGCAGGGAAACTGAGTCATAACCAGGTGGATGGCAGCTAAAGATAAGGACCACATGTCTAGCGTCTCAGTTGTTTAGGCAGGTGGGCATTTAGGGCATTGCTTTAATTTGAGGAAAGCCTGGGTTCTGGGAAAGAGGGAGGGGAGCTATTTTGGGGAGGAGGGGCAGTTGCTGCTTTGATGTGTCCTTTCACCTGTAGCCCTGTCCCCTCCCCCAGCAGCCTCAGATGTCCTAGGACAAAGGCCTCTTTCTTGGCCAGGTTTATTGTCAGTGTGTGAGGGGAGATGGGTGTGCGTGGGGGCTCCCAGCAGGGACATTATTCACCTCTCTTAAAGGGGACCCTGGGTGCCAGGCGGGGCACTGAGCACATGGCAGCCACATACTCTGGACAGGCCAGGACACCTGTGTAGGATATCAGGTTCATCCCCGGCACCCACAGCAACTCTTTCTCAGGCCAGTAAGTACTCCGAGAAGTCACTCCACCATCCCTTGGCCTCCAAAACAAGACCCAGGCCAAACAGATCTCTCTTCAGAGACTAGAAGAGCCTTGCTTCCTCCTAGCTTCCTTTTTACTGATTCTTAGCTGGCAGGAAAGTCCTTCTGATGTCTAGCTGCAGTCCTCAAAGCTGCAGCTGAGGCTTTTCTTCTATTTCTTTCTTCTTGTAATGTTCAAGTTATATTGGAAACAAAGGCTGGGAGGCAGATAGGTGCCGCCCCAAGACAGAGCTGGCACCCAGCCAACATTCTCTGATTAGGCTCCTGCTTGCTGTTAAAATAACAGAAATATTCTGTCCCTGTTGGTAATGAATAGCTGCTGGGAGTCCTCCTACAAGTGTTCCCCACCCCTACAGCTCTACATCAACCCCACATCTCCCTTAGGACCTTCCACAGCCAGCAGCATAAGCAAGCAACTCAAGAGGTGGTTTGATGCGGCTTCTTTGCAGCCTTCTTGCAGCCTGTGTGCGAGGGTCTGATCAACACCCACACCAAACCCATGGTTACACCCTTCGGATTCCATCTCTAGCCCAGGAGATGATGATTCTACATGCGTGATCTATGTAGGACAGGAGGGGACCCATGGCTTCATTGCATGTCACATGTGGGTCCAGAATCTCTTGATGACCTGGCCATGAATCTGGGCCACGTACCTGGAATCTGGGCATTCAGACACAGCTGTCTCAGTGGCATATTATTCCGGCCCCTCAGAGGGGATGAAGGGTGGAGATAGTCACACTTGTGGCTGACTAAATAATGATATCAAGTTGCAGCTAGTCAACAAACTGTTTTTGAATGAAAAACTACCAGTTCAGGATACGGTTGTGGCACTGCAGATACAACTGTGGATAACACAAGCCTCACTGCTCGTTCATTCATTCAAAAATGTTTATTGAGTGTCTACTATGTTTTATACTCCAGGAACACGAAGATGAATAAGACACAGTCTATGTCCTCACTCACAGTCCAGTTGGAGAATTATCCAAATAAAGGTCTATATTAAGTGCTGTGGAGTTGAATTTCTGTTTCGTGAAATTCAGGAAAGGCTTCACAGAGGAGGTGACAATGGACCTGGGCTGTGGAGAATGACTAGAGGTTCACCAGACAGAGAAGGGGAGAAGGGCATTTTGAGCAAAGGTGTGAAGGAACGGAGCCATGAAACATGAAGTAGTACTTTGGGTCTACCAGGGTGGGGTGTGGGGTAGGACGCAGCGGAAGGGAAGCCTGGAAACTTCGGAGCTGGATTGTAAGACCTTGAAAGTCAAGCTAAGGAGGCAGTTTACTGCTTATTTCAGGGGGACAGACACGATGGTGTACAGCGGACTGAGTGAACAGTCTTCACTGAGGCGACTGGCCAGGCAAAAGTGTCGCTCCCTCCTCTCCCCCACTTTCCTCCTATAGGAAGAGGCCATTACAGCCCTTCCCAGGCTGTGTCCTGGCTCGTGAACACCCTTTACAGCTCTCAGGAGTGGGAATGATTCCTTCAGCCTCCTCCTCTCAGATTCCTAATGTCCAGAGTCAACAGCCTTCTTTCTCTTCTCTCTCTCTTTCTTTTTTAATGTTTATTTATTTATTTTGAGAGACAGAGAGCAGAGCAGGGGAGAGGCATAGAGAGAGGGAGAGAAAGAGAACCCCAAGCAGGCTCTGCACTGTCAGTCCAGAGCCCGACGCAGGGTTCAAACTCACGAACTGTGAGATCATGACCTGAGCCCGAAACCAAGAGTTGGATGCTGAGCTGCCCAGGCACCGCTGAAGTCAACAACCTTCTACCTTAAGTCTTCTTTGCCTAACTTACGATTAACAGGGAATTAGGAGCCCGAATGGGTTGGATCGTGCCCGTGGCCTGGCAAGGCAGGATACCTTAGATTTTCCTATCTCAAGATCCTCCCACTTCAGCAAAGGAGGTAGACAGAATATGGAGAAAAACACGGCAACGGATCTTTCCTGTTATACCGTTCTCCATCTGTGCCGCTCACCTATCCCCAAAAGGCTGACTTGTCACCCCTGATCAATCCACCCCCACCCTCATTCCAACGCGTGTGCACGCCACCACCAGCATCAGGTCAAGCCACAAGCGATGTTGCCAAACACCCCACTGGGTTATGCAACCAGCTTCCCGAGTAGGGCGGGGTAGGTAGAGGTGGAACCAGAGGAGGGCCGTGGGTCCCACAGGGAGATGGCTGCCTTGCCTGCTTGCCGGCTGGTCTGACCGCAGTGGCCCCAGGGGGCGGGGGCAGGCCTGGACCTTTATCAGTGCCCTGCAGGGCTGCCCCCGCCACCCCCCGGCTTCCTCTCTCAACAGACGGAAAGGGGAGGCAGCCACAGGAGGCAAGGGGAGGGCTGGGCGTTATCCTAGGCACCAGAGCCTGGCGGTTACCCCGGATGGCTGGGGGAGGTCATGGTGAGGGTCTAGGACCCCGGAATAGTTGAGGCCCCTCTTACTAAAGTAAACTGAGGCCCAGGTAGTGGAGTCAGACCTCCTAAGCCATCCATTGGTTTTTCCTTGTCTTCTAGTTTGGGTAAGGATAGTACAAAAATGTCTTCGAGGAGGTTGCTTTCCAGTGGTAAGAGGCCTTAGAGGATTGACTCAGGAGTTGAGGGGAGACTGAACCCCACTCTCTCAGACCAAAAAACCTTGGAGCTTACGGGTCCAGGGTGTTGGGTAAGACTGAGGTTCCCAGACTCCGGTGTCTAAGAGTTATGCCCTGATAGCAGAACCCAGCCCTGAACCCCAAATGGATGAAGGCTAATGGATAAATCCAGAGTAGCTCAGAAGGAGTAACCTCTAGGGCTTAATTCTAAACCTTGAAAGAGATGTGGGCATGGTACATAGCAGAATGAAGGAGGACCAGATCCGGAACCTTGACCTGGGCTTAAGTCAGCATTTCCTGGCTCTGTGCGTTTGGGCAGCCCAACTTTTCTGAGCTTTGTCTCCTCACCTGAAAAATGGAGATAATGATGATAATACCTGTTTAGTGGTGTTGTTGGGAAGATGAAATCAATAGGGAAGTGAGTCTGTTATTATTAGGAGATGGAAGCTTCAATGCCAGAGTGCCTCAGGGGCTTGAGGAAGGAGACCAATCCATCTGGAGGCCACACTCCCCTGGAGGGACCTTGGAACAGAATGGCAGCCAGTGGGCAGCCTGACTGGGAGACAACCAGGCCTAGGATACAGCAGTTGGTGGGGGAGGGTGGTGGCTAGACTTCCAGGAACTAGCCCTCAGGCCATGGCTCTCCCACCGGCACTACTGGGCGGGGACAGTTTTAGCCACACAATGGGCACAGGGCCAGCCTTATAGGCTTCAGCCACCTTCCAGGAACCCCAACCCCCTACCCCCACCTCGACCTGTTGCAATCCTCTGCAGGGGCGGAGCTTCTTGGGAAGCCCCACCCTCTGCTCCTTAGAGGATGAAGGACTTGATGCCTATTTTTTATTTTAATGTTTATTTTTGAGAGAGAGAGAGAGAGAGAACTAGTGGAGAGGTGCACAGGGAGAGGGACACAGAATCCGAAGCAGGCTCCAGGTTCTGAGCTTTCAGCACAGAGCCCAACGTGGGGCTTGAACTCATGAACCTGAGATCATGACCTGAGCCAAAATCGGATGCTTAATCGACTGAACCACCCAGGTGCCTCCTGACTACTATTTTTAAATTAAGTAATCTCTGTGCCCAACGTGGGGTTTGAACTCACGACCTTGAGACTAAGAGTTGCATGCTCCACTGACTGAATCAGCCAGTTGCCTATTTCTTTACACCTTTTCACAACCATCCTGCTCATTCCAGCCTCCTATCTTTGATCTTGCTGCTCCCCTCCACTAGAAAGCCCTGCTTGGCCCTTCTTACCAAAATGGAGTGGAAGAGAGATCTGGGTTTTAGTCTCAGTTCAACACTTAGTATTGTGCATTTAGGCAAATTATTTAACCTCTTCGAGCCTCAGTTTCCCCTTGCTAAATGGGAAGAATCAAGCTCCCGACACAGGTGATTGTGAGGGATCAGATTAGATGATATGTGTATATTGCTTATATAGAAAGTGTCCTTTCCTTATTTGTATGAAATAATAACCTTACTTTTTCTTTTTCTTTTCTTTTCTTTTCTTTTCTTTTCTTTTCTTTTCTTTAGAGAGAGTGTATAAGTTGGGGGATGGAAGGGAGAGGGGGAGAGAATCTTAAGCAGGCTCCATGCCCAGCCCAGAGCCTGATTTGGGGCTCGATCTCACAATCCTGAAATCATGACCTGAGCTGGAATGTTTAACCAACCGAAATGTTTATTTAACTAACTGAGCTACCCATGTGCCCCTAAATATTTTATTTTTTATGTTTTTTTTTTCTTTATTTCTAGGAGAGAGAGAGAGACAGCGTGAGCAGGGGAGGGTCAGAGAGAGAGGGAGTCACAGACTGAAACAGGCTCCAGGCTCTGAGCTGGCAGTCAGCACAGAGCCCGACGCGGGCTCGAACCCACGAACCGCGAGATCATGACCTAAGCGAAAGTCGGTTGCTCAACCGACTAAGCCACCCAGGCGCCCCAAAATATTTTATTTTTGAAGTTTATGAGAGAGAGAGAGAGAATGTGTGAGTGGGAGAGGGGCAGAGAGAGGAAGAGAGAGAGGGAGAGAGAAAGAATCCCAACAGGGTCCACCTGGAGCCAGATGCAGAGCTCAAACCCACGAACCGTGTGATCATGACCTGAGCTGAAACCAAGTCAGATGCCCAACTGGCTGAGCCACCCAGGTGCCCCTAAATATTTTATTTTCTAATATTTTATTGTCTATATGATTTTGTATTTTATTTATTTTTTTTTGATTTTGTATTTTATTATATTACCCTGTAATAATGATGGTATAAACCACATTGTACAAAACCTGACTCAGACACTATAGCATAAAGACTAAGAACATGAATTTTAGGGGACCTGGCTGGCTAATTCAGTGAAGCATGCAACTCTTAATCTCGAGGTCGTGAGTTTGAGCCCCATATTGGGCGTAGAGATTACTTAAACAAATAAAAACTTTTAAAATAATCTTTAAAAATTGTGTTTTTTTAAGTTTTTATATATTTAATTAAGTAATCTCTATACGCAATGTGGGACCCAAACTCACAACCCCGAGATCAAGAGTCAGATGCTCTTCTGACCAAGCCAAACAGGTACCCCCAATTTTTTCTTAAAAGTTTATTTATTTATTTTGAGAGAGAGTGTGTAAACAGGGAAGAAGCAGAGAGAGAGGGAGAGAGAGAATCCCAAGCAGGTCCTGCACTGTTAGTGCAGAGCCTGACTCAGGGATTGATCTCATGAACAGTGAGATCAAGACCTGAGCCAAAATCAAGAGTCAGATGCTTAACTGACTGAGTTACCCAGGCATCCACCCCCCCCATTTAAAAAAAAATGTTTATTTATTTTTGAGAGAGAGAGAGCGAGGGTGTAAGCATAGGGGCAAGTGGATGAGGGACAGAGAGAGGGGGACAGAGGCTCTGAAGTGGGCTCTGTGCTCAAACTCATGAACTGTGAGATCATGACCTGAGCCAAATTCGGACACTTAACTGACTGAGCCACCCAGGTGCCACCCCCTCCAACTTTTTTTCTTTCATAGTTTATTGTCAAGTTGGTTTCCATATCCAATTTTTTTTTTTTAATTTTTTTTAATTTATTATTTCTAGGAGAGAGAAAGAGTGAGCAGGGGAGGGTCAGAGAGAGAGGGAGTCACAGACTGAAACAGGCTCCAGGCTCTGAGCTGGCAGTCAGCACAGAGCCCGACGCGAGGCTCGAACCCACGAACCGCAAGATCATGACCCAAGCGAAAGTCGGACGCTTAACCGACTAAGCCACCCAGGCGCCCCTCCAATTTTTTTTTAAGAGCATGAATTTTGGAGTTGGAAGTGCCTGGACTCTGACAATCACTTTGAGATCTCAAGCAAATTTCTTTAATCTCTCTGAGCCTAATTTTACCTACCTAGTGACTTGGGAGATAATAATACTTATATGTTATTATGAAAAGTAAATCAGTTAAAAACCAGGTATATATGTATAATTCAGTGACTCAGTGCCTGGGATATAGTAAGCACTACTAAATGGTACATATGTGGTCCATCTAATATTATTATTAAATCATTAAATTATTACAATAAATTGTTGTTAACTAATAGATAAATATCTTACTGAGAAGGATTGCATTTCCTGTTTTGTCTTTTTTATATATACAAGATCTAGTTCTGAGTATAAGTACTGTCACTCAATCAACAAATATTCATAGAGTATTTACCAAGTTGCTAAATTTGGAAGATAACTAAGATAACTAAGTTGTGGTCTTTGCCTTTGGGCACTCATAGTCTGATGGTGTAGACACATGTATAAACAGATTAGTGGATATGGCCAGTGATGTGAGAATAGATAAATTAGTTTTGGGGGGAACGGAAGAAAAGGGGAAACTGTCTTAGGGAAGACCTCAGAGAGGAGGTAACCTTTCAACTAGTCTTGAAAGATAAAAAAAAAAAATCTGAATTTCCTAGGAAAAAAATGGATGACAACATACTGGGCAGAAGAAACAATGTATGTAAATGCACAGTTGTGGGGGGAAAGCCTGTAAGATTTGACTAGTTACATTGTATGGGAACCCCAATGTTGTAAAAAGAGCTTTGGGTGGAGAGGAAGTTTCCTGAAGTTTCCTAGGACAGCTGAGTAGATCTTAGTGAAGGGGCTCAGGGCCCACTCCCTGCCTGGAGGCTAGTTGCCTATCAAAGTTCTCAGATAGCCCTCTCCCTCCAAGAGCCCTGTGCCAGTTTGGGTTGACCCACCCTGGGAAAACTTAGAGGGCTTCACTGAGGTTCTTCCAGTTTCTAGGAGTGAAGATATCGGCCAAAATATCTTTTTGGGACATCCTGGGATTCTCTTCACTGCGGTAAACCTGGGCTCACCTTTATATAGAGATACCCTGGATGAAAGTTGTCTAATTTTCCCGGTGCCTCTGGGCCCCTTTCCAAATTTTCTTGTGTTTAAAGCTTCTTCCAAAAAGCCTTTCTTCACACCAGGGCCTCACATTTTCCCTGTTGGCAATTCTTAGCTGTGTTCTCCCTGATTGTGGCTGAAGCCATGCTCGTAAGCTGGTTGTTGCTTTCTCAGGTCATATTTTCCCCAAAGAGATCACTTGCCAGAGAATAAGACACCCACAAGGAGGAAGGTGCAGGGGGGGCTCCTGGCCTCATCTTCCCCCAACTATCAGCTTTCCTTTTCCAGAACAAAGGACAGAAGGACAGAAGAAGAGAGACAGAGATCCATATTGAGGATTGGTAGAGAACCAGCAGCTCAGTTACCCAGACAAGAAATGAAAAGCAGACTTCATTGTTACTTGCTTTCTGGTGGGAGGAGAGATGGAAAGAAGAAAGAGGAAAGACCAAGGTTTGGGAAAGAAAAGAAAGCTGAAACAATTAATCCATATAAAATCCTCAGAAATGTCCAAGTAATTTACCTTCTGTTCACCATTTTGTGCCTTTTCTTTTCATACCCTAACACCACTCTTCCCACCTAATTAACCCTCTTCCCTCAAGAACCTCTAAACCATTGGTACTATCTTTATTCATTTATTATTTTTTAAAATGCTTGTTTATTTTTGAGAGACAGAGAGAGATAGAATGAGAGTGGGGGAGGAGCAGAGAAAGAGGGAGACACAGAATCTGAAGCAGCTACAGGCTCTGAGCTGTCAACACAGAGCCTGACACGGGGCTCGAACTCGTGGACCACGAGATCATGACCTGAGCCAGTCAGCACTCAACCAACTGAGCCACCCAGGTGCCCTTCTTTATTTTATTCTTTAAATAATCCATCTGCTCCTCTTCATATCCAGAACTATAAACCGGCAGACACTGTTAACTTCTTCACCCTTTCCCCCTCCATTGAACTTTCCCGGGGAAGAAAAAAATCAATTCTGGGGGCGCCTGACTTGTTCAGTCAGGAGAGTATGCTACTCTTGATCTCAGAGTTGTTAGTTTGAGTCCCATATTGGGTATAAATATTTCTTAAGAAATAAAATAAATTAATTCTGGTTAAATCCAACAATTTAGATTCTCCACATCTATTCTTAGGCAGCTAAATATTGATAGAGAAAAATTTCAGATTCTTGCTGACTTGTATCACTTTATGCCCCCAAAACTCAACATTGCCCAATACGATATTTCCTGGTGAATTCTCATTTCTACTCTGCTCAATAACAGTTTCACACCTTCTGTCTTCTAAAATCTCCAGCACCCCCTCTACTTCCCACTTAGCAGATGACCTTGCCTCATATTTATTTTATTGATAAAATAGACACAGTTAGATGGATTGTCTTATTTTTCTCATACCAAATCCACCAGCTTACTTGCACGTATTCCCACATGCTGAGCCTTCTACCTGATTAAGATGAAAGAAGTATCCCTGTTCCCAAGTAAGGCCATCCCCTCTCAGCTTTGTGAAAAGATGAGAAAATTAGATTCCTCTGAGTGTATAGCTAACATTCAATTCTGCGCCACATATAACAAGGCTGCTTTCTCTGTACAGTTGACTATGTGGTTTCAGTCCGGCGGAAGAGGAATACAATAATTCAGAGGTGGGGATGGATTCCAAGGCAGCGGTCTTAAGAGTTCATCCAGGTAGGGGCGCCTGGGCAATTCAGTCCATTAAGTGTCTGACTCTTGGTTTTGGCTCAGGGCATGATCTCACAGTTCTTGGGTTCGAGCCCCACTGCTGGTGTGGAGCCTGCTTGGTACTCTCTCTCTCTGCCTCTCTCTCTGCCCCTCCCCTGCTCACACGCTTTCTAAATAAAGAAATAAATAAAATAAGTTTAGGGGTGCCTGGGTGGCTCAGTGGGTTAAGCTTCCGACTTTGGCTCAGGTCATGATCTCAGGGTTCGTCAGTTCCAGCCCTGTGTTGGGCTCTGTGCTGAGGGCTCTGTGCTGATGGCTCAGAGCCTGGAGTCAGCTTCGGATTCTGTGACTCCATCTCTCTGCGCCCCCCCACCCCCCAATCACACTCTGTCTCTCTCTTTCTCTTAAAAATAAACAAACATTAAAAAAATTGTTTTTAGGGGCACCTGGGTGGCTCAGTGGGTTAAGCATCTGATTTTGGCTCAGGTTACGATCTCACGGTTCATGGGTTTGAGCCCCATGTTGGGCTCTGTGCTGACAGCTCAGAGCCTGAAGCCTGTTTCAGATTCTGTGTCTCCCTCTCTCTCTGACCCTCCCTTGCTCATGCTGTCTGTCTCTCTCAAAAAAAAAAAAATAATAATAATAATAATAATAAAAACCATTTAAAAAAATAAGAAAAAATCTGATCTCTTTAAAAAAATTTTTTGGAGTAAATAAATAATAAAACTTAAAAAAAAAAAAAAAGGACTCATCCAGGTGGAATCCCCAACCCATTCTCTTGGATGAAAGCAGCAGCTATATCACCCCAGGAGGCTTCCTCTTTGTGGTCTTAAGTTTCATCAGAGTTGTATGTTGGGAAGACACCTCCCACACACTTCAGAGACAAAGCCGGGCTGCTGTTAGGACAGAAAGAGGCTACCTTCTTCTCTTGCTCTCCCCAAGACCTGCTCCCCTGTCAAGAAGTGTCCCCACTGAGCACCCAAGACTCGAGGTGTCTTCACTAGGCATCTTGTGGGGGGAATGTGCTCACATCTGCCGGTCACCAGCAATGGCTGCCGACACTCATCTGTCTGTCTGTGATCCCCACTCTTTGCGCTGTTTCCCATTCTGTAGAAACAATCAGGGATTGCTTTAGTAAGAGGGCAGAGCGAGCCCTGGGCTGGGAGTTGGAGGGTTTAGCACCTAATCTGGGTGAACTATGCACCCCCCGAGGCGACCTGTGTTCCACTCTAGAATGGAAAAACAGGGGCGCCTGGTGGCTCAGTCGGTTGCATCCCACCTCGGCTCAGGTCATGATCTCACCGTTCATGAGTTGGAGCCCCATGTCGGGCTCTGTGTTGAAAGCTCAGAGCCTGGAGCCTGCTTCGGATTCTGTGTCTCCCTCTCTCTCTGCTCCTCCTCTACTTGTGCTCTGTCTCTCTCAGTCTATCAAAAATAAATAAATGTTAAAAATTTTTTTTAAATAAATAAAATAAAATGGAAAAACAAAACAACAGAAACTCTTCTCACTATCTCTCCAAGTGCATGAAATAAGGCTCCGCCCACACCTGGGTTGATGTTCAAGCAACAAGAGATAGAAACATTGTTGATTTTTCTTCTTTGAGAGGATCTGGGCCTCAGCTTGAATGCCTGGAAGTTGATTTTGGCCAGTGAATTCATTTTAGGAGAACTCATAAATGCTGACCAAACTTAAAAGAGCATGAAGTTTAAGCCATACGGTGGATTTAATGTTCCACATATGACTTACGGTGGCCTAGACAATCCTATTGACCAATCAAAACCCTTGACAAATTTGGAAAGCAAATATTATAACTAGAAGGCTTCTTAGTGAACAAGTGAATTAATTGGATAATTTTAATGGCTAATAGAACTACATCCATCTCCTTTGTACATATATAAGATATTCATTTACCCAGGCAGAACAAGAAATCTTCTTTCCTAAATGTTACTGGAGAAATATTGACATCTTTTTTTTTGAGGGGGGGGGAATTCTATGTAGATTATCTCCCCCTTTTGTGAAGACAAGGTACAGTTCAATTGATTGGGTTTCAGCTCCAGCCAAGCTAATATAATGGATTCTGTTTATGCTCCCTTCAGCCATTTTGTTATAATTGATTAGGTTAGAGTTTGACTGTGTTAGGGCTCCAGCCATTCTACTTTAAGTGATTAGGCTGTAGAGCTTTAGATATATTGATAGAATTATGCTTTCCTGAAACTACCCCAGTTCATTTGCTACTTCTGCATATGGCTGATCTCATCCATTACACTTTGGCTTTTCCTAATTTCACTTGTGGTACACAGTCTTTAGGGGTATTTTCCCACTGTTATGATTCTGTGTTCACTGCAAACCGAAGAACTGCAATGGCTTCCTAGTTGGTCTTTTTGCCCTTCATTTCTCCTCGATCCCTTCCTGGACATGCAGTTGTCAAATTCGTTATCTTTTTTAATGATTTATTTATTTTGAGAGAGAGAGAAAGAGAGAGACAGAGAGAGAATGAGTGGGGAAGGAGCAGAGAAAGGAGAACAGAGCAGGCCCTCGGTGTCAGCACAGAGCCCCATGCAAGGGGTGATTCCGTGAGATCACCTCCTGAGCCGAAATCAAGATACTAGATCAGATGCTTAACAGACTGAGCCACCCAGGTGCCCCTCAAATTAAATATCTTAAAATTTCTCCCATACAACCTGCAAAATAGGAAAAAATACTTGCAATTCATATATCTGGTAATGGTCTAGTTGTCCAGAGTATATAAAGAACTCTTAGAGCTCAAGAAAAAAAGATGAACAACCTGATTTAAAAAATGGGTAAAAAGGGGTGCCTGGGTGGCTCAGTGGTTGGGCTTCTGACTTCAGCTCAGGTCATGGTTTCTCAGTACGTGAGATCGAGCCCTGTGATGGGCTCTGTGATGACAGCTTGGAGGCTGGAGCCTGCTTCAGATTCTGTGTCTCCTTATCTCTCTGCCCCTTCCCTGCTCACACTGTCTCTCTCTCTCTCTCTTTCTAAAAACAAATAAATATTATTTAAAAAGTAAATAAATAAAAATGGGCAAATGACTTGAATAGACATTTCTCCAAAAAAGATTTACAAACAGCCAACGAGTACACGAAAAGATGTTCAGATGGGGCACCTGGGTGGCTCAGTCGGTTAAGTCTCCTGCTTAGGCTCAGGTCATGATCTCATAATTTGTGGGTTCGAGCCCCGCATAAGGCTCTGTGCTGACTGCCAGCTCAGAGCCTGGAGCCTATTTCAGATTCTGTATCTCCCTCTCTCTCTAACCCTCCCCTGCTCATGCTGTCTCTCTTTCTCTCTCTCTGTCTCTCTCTCTCTCAGAAATAAATAAAACATTAAGAAAAAAATAAAAATAAATAAAAATAAAGCAAATTGGTGGTTGCCCAGGGTCTGGAGGGAGGGAAAAATTGGGAGTGACTGCTTTATGGGTACCAGGTATTTTTTGGGGGGAATGAAAATGTTTTGGACCTAGATAGAGATGGTGGCTGCACATTATGAATGTACTTAATATCACTGAATTGTATACTTTAACATGGTTTAATGTGTTGTTTATGATTTTGCTTCAATTAAAAAAAGGGGTGCCTGGGTGGCTCAGTCAGTTAAGCATCCGACTTCGGCTCAGGTCATGATCTCATGGTCCGAGAGTTCAAGCCCCACATCGGGCTCTATGCTGATAGCTCAGATCCTGGAGCCTGCTTTGGATTCTGTGTTTCCCTCTCTCTGCCCTTGCCCTGCTTGTACTTTGTCTCTCTCTATCTCAAAAATATAAATAAAAACATTAAAAAAATTGCTTCTATAATCTCACGCCTCTGCTCAGAAGTGTTCATTGGGTTTCAGCTATTTTTATGATAATAAATAACAATGATAGAGCACTTAACACTTCACATATATTTTTTACACATTATCTCATTTAATCCTTACAACTTTATCCCCATTTTGATATTCAGTTTTTTTCTTCATTCGTTTATAATTATAATTTTTTTTTAAACGTTTACTTATTTTTGGGAGAGAGAGACAGAGTGTAAGCAGGGGAGGGGCAGAGAGAGAGGGAGACACAGAATCCGAAGCAGGCTCTAGGCTCAGAGCTGGCAGCACAGAGCCTGATACGGGGGCTCAAACCCATGATCGAGATCGTGACCTGAGCTGAAGTCGGACGTTCAACTGACTGAGCCACCTAGGCGCCCTTCATTTGTTTTTAATTATAAACACATGCTTGTTGTAGCAAAGTCAAACAATACCAACATACATGAAGAAAAACTATTTAATAATCTACTCTTTCCATCTCACCCTCTAGGGTAATATATATAGATTTATATTTAGTTTTTTTAAGAACTATGTGCTATTTATTTATTTATGTAATCTCTGCACCTGAGATGGGCTTGGAACTCATGAAGCCCGAGATCAAGAGTCACATGCTCTACCGACAGCCAGCCAGGTGCCCCTGGAGACATATGTTAATACTTTTCTTCCACATTTTCCCTTGTGTTCTCTCTCTCTTTCTTTTTTTCTTCAAGATTTTATTTTTAACTAATCTCTACACCCAACATGGGCCTTGAACTCACAACCCCAAAGATTAAGAGTTGCATACTCTACCGACTGAGTCAGGCATCCCCTCCTCTATGTTCTCTCTGATTGGAGTGCTCTTCCCCCAGATATGAAGATCATTCATTTTCTTACTTCTTTCCAATCTTTTATCAAATATCCTCTTAGTGAGGTTTTCCTTGACCATCATACTGAACTTCCTGTCCCTCACTTCTCCTCAACGTGAACGGTAGGTTCCAAATTGTGCATCATAGCTGACTTGCCCCCTAGCCCTCTCTACAGTATCAACTTCTCCCTAATACATACCACCACCTAAACTCCTGGACAGTTTTCTTGTTTTTTTGGCTGTTGTCTGCTCCTGTTCCCCAACTAGAATGCAAGTTCCATGAAGGTAGGGATACTTGTCTGTTTTGCTCACTGCTACATCCCCAGTGCCTACAGTGAGTGGCCGCCCCACAGCTGGTGTTCAAAAAATATTTGTTGAATGAATAGAATAGAATAGAAATATTTACAAATATAGTTATTCATGATTAGAGTCTTTTTATTAAAAAATGCAATCATATCTCATAAATTCGTCTGCAACTTACATTTTAAAAAAACATTTTTTTAAATGTTTATTTATCTTTGAGAGAGATAAAGAGCACGAGCAGGGGAGGAGCACAGAGAGAGGGAGGCACAGAATCGAAATAGGTCTAGGCTCTGAGCTGTCAGCACAGAGCTGACACAAATCTCAAACCCAAGAACCGCGAGATCATGACCTGAGCCGAATTCGGACGCTTAACCAACTGAGCCACCCAGGCACCCCTCTGCAACTTACATTTTTCATTTAACATGCCACGACTACTTCTCCAGGTCAATGCATACAGCTAGGACATACTTTTTTATTAGTTGCATATTATTCCACAGTCTGTATGTACAATAATTTATTCAACTATTCCCTTATTCATACATAATAATATTATTTCTTGTCATTGTAAACAATGGTGCATTAAGCATTCTTTTTTTTTTAATATTTTATATATTTTTGAGAGAGAGATAGAGACAGCATGAGCAGGGGAGGGTCAGAGAGAGAGGGAGACACAGAATCCGAAGACAGGCTCCAGGCTCTGAACTACCTGTCAGCACAGAGCCTGATGCGGGGCTCAAACCTATGAACCGTGAGATCATGACCTGAGCTGAAGTCGGACGCTTAACCACCTGAGCCACCCAGGCGCCCCACATTAAGCATTCTTGTATATGTATCACCACACGTGGGGTTATGTTTTTATCTCTCTAGGTGAGGATGTACTCATGTTTACTTTACAGGATATCACCATAATACTTTCCAAGAGAGTGTAGCAGCTCCAACTCCCACAGTCATCTGCTCCCACTATAAGCAGCTACCTAGGTTTGCATTCAAGGCATTTCACAGTCTGGCCACAGAGTACCTTTCCAGTTCTATCTCCATCCTGTTCTGTATTTCTTTTCTTTTTTTAATTTTTAATGTTTATTTATTTTTGAAAGAGACACACACACACAGAGTGTGAGTGGTTGAGAGGCAGAGAGAGAGGGAGACAGGATCTGAAACAGGCTCCAGGCTCTGAGCTCTCAGCACAGAGCCCGATGCAGGGCTCAAACCCACGAACGGTGAGATCGTGACCTGACCCAAAGTCAGATGCTGAACTGACTGAGCCATCCAGTTACCCCCTGTATTTCTTTATTTGCATTCTCTGTGCCATCAAGTTAATCCATCAAACATTTCTTACACAAACATGAAGACATTATGCTGAATAAAAGAAGCCAGACACAAAAGGACAAGTATTATATGATTCTACTTATAGAAGACACTGGAATAGGGGCTCCTGGGTGGCGTAGTCAGTTAAGCGTCCGACTTTCGCTTAGGTCATGATCTCGCGGTTCGTGGGTTCGAGCCCTGCGTCGGGCTCTGTGCTGACTGCCAGCTCAGAGCCTGGAGCCTGTTTCAGTCTGTGACTCCCTCTCTCTCTGACCCTCCCCTGCTCACGCTGTCTCTCTCTCTCTCTCCTAGAAATAAATAAAAACATTTTTAAAAAATTAAAAAAAAAAAAAAAAAAAGAAGACACTGGAATAGTCAAATTCATAGAGCCAGAAAAGTAGAATAGAGGTTACCAAAGGCTGCTGGTGGGGAGGGGTGAATGGGGAGTTGTTTAATGGGCACAGTTTCAGTTTCGGATGATGAAAAAGTTCTGGCGACGGATGGGGGTGACAGTTACACAACAATGTGAGCGTACTTAATGTCACAGACTGTACGCCTAAAAATGGTTAAAATGTAAAATTTACGTTATGTATAAAATAAATAAAAATGTCTTACTTTGTTTTACAATTAAAAAGTAAAAAAGAGAAAAACAGATCTCTTATACATCCCAACCTCTATGCCTTTATCCATAGCACACTCTACCTGGCATGTCAGTATGCAAGACCTAACTCAATGCCTCTTCTTCTCTCAGACCTTGAGCACCTTCCCCAACCAATCCTGAGGGATCACCCCCTTCTCAATATCTGTGGTCCTTGTCTTTTAATTCTAAAGTTCCCTTTGACCCTGTTCATTCGTCTTTGTGTCTTGCATTTTCACAGATGTTCATCCCTTTCAGTAAACACTGTTTGAGTGTTACCATTTGAGGGTTAGGATGCAAAAGAAATAAAATACAGGGGACATAGATGACAAAGTCTAATGTGTTAGGTTGATATGTTAAAAATTTTTTTTTTAATGTTTTATTTATTTCTAGGAGAGAGAGAGAGACAGCATGAGCAGGGGAGGGTCAGAGAGATAGGGAGTTACAGACTCTGAAACAGGCTCCAGGCTCTGAGCTGGCAGTCAGCACAGAGCCCGATGCGGGGCTCGAACCCACGAACCGCGAGATCATGACCTAAGCGAAAGTCGGACGCTTAACCGACTAAGCCACCCAGGCGCCCCTAGGTTGATATGTTATAACATGGCTATGACAAGAGTCGACAATATCAAGAAAGAGGAGTCACCTAACTCCACCGGGGGACTTCGGAGAAGGCTTCATGGGAAGAAGTTGATTTTGTCCTTTAAAAAATAGCTTATTAAGCTTTTTAAAAGAGCTTATTTGTCTTCTTTTA
Source organism: Proteles cristata cristata (assembly GCA_017311185.1). Classification (NCBI taxonomy): domain Eukaryota; kingdom Metazoa; phylum Chordata; class Mammalia; order Carnivora; family Hyaenidae; genus Proteles; species Proteles cristata. The sequence continues at coordinate 750,607 of JAESUZ010002047.1, forward strand.
AAATAGCATTCACATACTTTAAAAGTTTATCTACTTAATTTTTTATTTATTTAATATATTTTAAAAATGTTTAATGTCTATTTTTGAGACAGAGAGAAAGAGAGAGTAGGAGAGAGAGAGAAAGATAGAGAGAGAGAGAGACAGAGCACAAGTGGGTAAGAGGCAGAGAGAGAGGGAGACAGAATCTGAAGCAGGCTCCAGGCTCCGAACTGTAGCACAGAACCAGATGCAAGGCTTGAACCCACAAACCATGAGATGATGACCTGAGCTGAAGTCTGTCACATTTAACTGACTGAGCCCCCCAGGTGCCCCTTCATTTATTATTCTAGGGAGGGAGGGAGAAAGGGAGGGGGGGAGAGAGAACGAGAGCGAGAGCGAGCGAGCATTGGAACAGGGGAGAGAGGCAGAGGGAGAGAGAGATAGAATCTTAAGCAGGCTCTGCACTCAGCTCAGAGAGCAGCGCAGCGCTCAGATCCAAGACCCTGGAATTATGATCTGAGCTGAAATCAAGAGTCAGACACTCAAAACTGACTGTGCCACACAGGAGCCTCACCACTCACACATTTTAGAACACCCAGAAAATATGGAAACATTGAAAAAAGACCTAGCCTTTCAAAAACACCACTAAATTACATTTTGGTATATTTTCTTTCAGTCTTTTTCTCCATTTTTAATAAATTCTTTATAACCGTATATACATGATTTTATATTATGTGTGTATATATATATGGGGGGTGAGAGATGTATGCATTTCCTATTTGATTAATGCTAAAGATTTTTCAGGTGAAAGGGAGATGAAAGCGAAAGGATCAGGAATGATCATAGAACTTTAACTCTAGATAGGGCTCTAGAAATCTCTGGTGGGGGGTACCTGGCTGGCTCAATCAGTACAGTGTGCAACTCTTGATCTTAAGGTTCTGAGTTTGAGCCCCATGTTGGGGGTAGAGACTTACAAATAAAATTTAAAAATCTTTAAAAAGAAATAAAAAGAAAATATTTTATTTTTTAAGACCCCCCAACATGGAGCTCGAACTTGTGATCCTGAGATCAAAATTCAGACCTCTATCAACTGATCCAGCCAGGCATCCTGAAAAATAAAATCTAAAAAAAAAAAAAAAGCTCTGGTTTGAGCCTCCCCATTTCCCAGAAGTGGCAGCTATAGTCCAGAGAGTGTACAATGACTTACCAGAAGTCTCCCAATTATTTTTTTTTAAGATTAAAAACAATTTTTTATTTAAGTAAGCTTCATGCCCAGCATGGAACCCAACATGGAACCCAACATGGAGCTTGAAATCCTGACCCTGGGATCAAGACTTAAGCTGAGATAAAGAGTTGAATGCTTAACCAACTGAGCCACCCCGGTGCCCCAAAGATTTTATTTTATTTATTTAATTTTTACTTTTAAACATTTTTATTCATTTATTTTTGAGAGAGAGAGAGAGAGAGAGAGAGAGCATGCACAGGAGGGGCAAAGAGAAAGGGAGACAGGAATCCCAAGCAGGCTTCACGCTGTTGGTACAGAGCCCAATGTGGGGCTTGAATTCATGAACCATGAGATCATGACCTGAGCCAAAATTGAAAGTTAGTTGCTTAACCTACTGAGCTACCCAGGTGCTCTCAAAGATTTTATTTTTCATTAATCTCTGTCCTTAATGTGGAGCTCAAACTCACAACCCTGAGACCAAGAGCCGCACACTCTGTCGACGGAGCCATCCAGGTGCCCCAGAAATCTATTTATTAAGACAAAGTCACTACAAGAATTAATGTCTCTTATCCAGCCAGTTGTCTTCTCCCTACAGCACAGTCACCTAATAGCCTGGAGAGCAAAGAATAAACCATCTTTTTTTTTTTTTTTAATATTTTTTATTTATTTCTAGGAGAGAGAGAGGGAGACAGCGTGAGCAGGGGAGGGTCAGAGAGAGAGGGAGTCACAGACTGAAACAGGCTCCAGGTTCTGAGCTGGCAGTCAGCACAGAGCCCGACGCGGGGCTCGAACCCACAAACCGCGAGATCATGACCCAAGCGAAAGTCGGATGCTTAACCGACTACGCCACCCAGGCGCCCCTAAACCATCTTTTGAAACAATGTCTGACTGTTAAAATTTGCCTCCCCCCAGTAACTGGGGAGGATCCTCCTCCTTCCCCAGTTTTCCTCCTCTTGGCCTTATAGAACATCTAGCACTGCTTTAAGTTACGTCAGGCGGGACTGGAATACACAAGAGGCTGTACCACAAATCAGAAGAGTGGATTGTAGGTCAGAACATGGTTTTAGAACCAGACCTTCTATGTTGGAATGTATGGCTGCCAATTAATCGTTGTATGGTCTTAAGTAGATTATTCCTCCCAACTCTACTTTTCTCATCTATTAAATGGGAATGATAACCATCTACTTCATAAAACTTTACTAAAAATATTAAATAATGTATTCAAGATTTAGCAGGTGACTAGCACGTAGTAGACAGTCATTAAGTGTTAGGTTTTTTTAAATTAATGTTATTTATTTTGAGAGAGTGCACATGTATGAGCATGGAAGGGGCAGAGAGAGGGAGAAGAAAGAGAATCCTAAGCACTGACATTGAGGAGGGACTCAAACTCACCAACCGTGAGATCATAACCTGGGCCAAAATCAAGAGTCAGATGCTTAACCCACTGAGCCACACAAGCACCCCAAATGTTAGTTTTATCATTAAGCTGCCAAGGTAAGAATAACCTTGTGATGCCAGGCACCATCCTAACTAAATATTTGAATAACTCCCCATTTGGACATTTGGAACAGATAAAGCCTAAGCCCTCACTTTCTCCAGATGTGAGGCTTGTCACCTGGGACTTTACCAGAAAATCATATACCTTCCTTCATAGCATAGCTAGCTCTGTAGTCTGTAGTTTGTATCGTTCTATACATTTATCTTAGGCCCTCTGACTCTTCTCTGAAATTATTGGAAAAACTCCTGGATAGGTTTGGATACTCTTCTTGGAGAGCTCCTGAACACAGAATTGTCAGAAATTGACACAGAATCCGTGTAGAGATGCTATAAGGCAATCGGTGTCCCTGACCTAAAGGGTATCAGGACCAAGGAACCTAAGGGTAGGGGAAAGCTAGACTTCATCAAAACCTTTCCATATTGTGAAATCCCTGCATTCAGTAAACTTCTCTTTTCTCGTTTTGCAACAGTTTGTCCCTACTGGAAAACCGCAGACCCTGTTCCCTACACCCTTCCTGATCTTGGACCCTCTACCCCTTTGTCCCCTCCTACTCTCTCCTCTCTAGTCTTCAAAGCTCTAACATCCCGTTTCACGTCCGGTCAAAGAAAATCTGCTTTTAGAAACTCATTGGCTTCTTGTCCTTCCTTGGGCCCAGCAAAGCCTGGGACTCCATCTTGGGGAAATTGTTACTGTAGCAGTTAACTCCCAGTGGCCTTGTTTTATTTAATACACTGGGCATCTCTTGGTTTTACTCTGTGGTTGTACAGACTTTCTGTAAGGATGCTGAACTCAGCAAGCCTGAGGGAAGAGCTAGCAGTGTTTGCTAAAGCAACCTTGGATATCAAGGGCCTACCTAAAATATGGTGCTTGGAATAGGGATTAGGGTATGATTCCGTCACGAGCTGTCAGCGTTAAGGGCTAAGGAGACCCAGCGCCCTCTAAAGGGAGTGCGGATTAAAGCAGCTAAAATCAGACCTACGATATCACGTGGTCTCCTCTCCACCAATTGAAAATTAACAATCGCTTCCTCTGTTCCCCATGGAAACAACCCCGCCCCACTGACCCTCCCGCCCCATTCAACCATGAGGTTTTGGCCTTGTATTGAGTGTTTAAACTGACAATCAAATGCCTGCGTCTTCTGGCTGGACACCTTGCTTCCGCTAAGCAAGCTAGTACACTGATTGGCCAATAGAGCAATAGCTGGTACGCTATAGTCCAGTAATCCTCCTTCTGGGCGGGGTCTAGTGAGGACGTAGGGCCAATCAGCGGCGGTGTTGCTTTTGCGGCTCCACGTCGGCACCAGCTGCGGGGCAAGATGGAGGCGCTGATTTTGGTAGGAGCCGGGGGGGCAGCCGAGATGCTGCGGTGTCCAGAGGGGCCGGGAGTTGGGGTTCAACCTCCCTGGGGAGGGGTAGAAAGGGGAATTCCGGGTAATCCTCGGGGACCGAAGCTTCGGCCAGCCCCTGGAATAAGCATGTGGCCTAGTGTAGGAACGGTAGGAGGTAAAGCCTCGGTTTAGCGTAGGGAGCTCTTCCGGGGAGAGGGCAGAATCCGTGGAAAGTTGAAGGGAGCACGTGGAGTCCTTAGAGCGCATAGGATCGTAAGCGTACTGGATTGGGGTCCTTTAGGTTTCCCCTGATTCTGAGCATTATGGAGGATACTCTGATTTGAATTTCTCCAAACCCCCAAACTGACCCCAAATTCTAAGACTAGACTTCAGTCGTTTGTCATCACAGGGTCCTCCTGGTGGTTGTCATAGTTTGACTCTCCGTTGACAGTTCTGTTAACATATCTTCAGAAAACGGTTTTCCTTTTACTTCGGTCTCCTGATAATCCCTATTAGGTAGTTTTGTCTTGGTAAAAGTTCTGGAATACCTGATAAAGTTAGCACGGATTAGAGAATATTTTCCCAGACTCCTCATTCTGTTCTCATTTTTTCTCCCCACTAAAACCTTAGGGATTCTTATGGCAAGATCTGGGATACTAACTGTCCCTCTGGTTATCTGAGAATTTCGGTGGCTAAAGGAGTGTTTTAGCTTCCTTACCCATATGATCCCTTTTGCCTGTTAAAATACTGTTACTTTTCTTTATAACTGGACTAGAGGATTTCTCTCTAAAGTGCTCTGTTTTACAGTGTGGAGATGTTAATATGTATGTATTTAGGAATTCAGCACCCTACCTCCTTCCTTGATTAAAGATGTTTTCTTGCATCTTTTTCTGCTCTAATACATGTGCATATCCAGATTTTCATCAGAATAACAGGTTTGATTTCCTTTGAAATGGCAAAGATAGGGATAATTCCTTCTCATCAGGTGAATTGGTCAAGTCTAGATAGCAACCTTATGAGATTTTTTTTTATTTTTAATTTTTTTATTTTTTAAGTAATCTCTGCACCCAGTGTTTTGGCTCTGACTCACGACCTGGAAATCAAGGGCCGCAGACTCCACCAACTCAGCCAGCCAGGCACCTCCTGGATAGTTTTTAATAAGAAGTTTTCTGTACCAGGCAGTTAGCCAGTATTCTTAACCGGATAACAGACTAGGATAAATTCCAGGGAATTGGTTTCTTTGAAAGTTTTTAGGAATTTTTAAAATGCTCCCTACATTTGTTTACAAGGAGCCTGCTTAGATGTATAGGAGTGAGGGACATGATGCTTGGGAAGCCCTCTTAATAAGGAATCTGTGTGTAGTGGTAAGTTGTGGGAGGAATATGTGAAAGTCTCACATATTTTCTCTTACCTCAGTTTTCAGTCTCTGCTTTCTTTTTGAAGTCTATTTCAATCTGCCCCTTCCTTGGATCCATTTTGATCAGTACCCAAGATTTCTGCTACCTCGGTCAGGGACTCCTGACCTTTGCTTTTAAAACCATATTGATTCTGGGTCACTGAGTGGCTCAGTTGGTTGAGCGTCCAACTTCAGCTCAGGTCACGATCTTCAGGTTCGTGAGTTCGAGCTCCTCACCAGCCCTGTGCTGACTGCTTGGAGCCTGGAGACTGCTTAGGATTCTGTGTCTCCCTCTCTTTGCCCTTGCCCCACTCGTGCTCTCTCTTTTGATTCCTCATCCTGTCAGACCAAGTCTCTCTCTGTTGTTACCAGGTTTTCTCCTCATGGACTTTCTACCTCTCCAGTGTGCAGAATTGTACTTTTAAACATCAGTTATTAAAGCTTTTGTTGGGGACAAAGTACTAACAGGTGCTGGTTTCCAAAGTTCTTATGATATTGAACTAATCTTTTCCTTCCTCTGTATCAACTCTTCACAATTTCATTATCATTTGGGCCCCCAGTGAAGAATTTATATATCTTTCTCATCTTTCCAGCCTGCCTTAGCCAGAGCTCTAGGAGAGAAGTAAGCCTTAAGGCATTCATTAATGTAATGAATCAATTTCTCTGTAGCCACAATGGCACTAGTTTGTACCATCCTTGGGAGAAGTTGAAGAAAAAAAAAAAAGGTAGTCATTTAAATAGTTTTCAGTATTCAGTGCTTCAGATGAGGAACCCTGATTGAGAATCAGGTGATACTGCCTAAATTTTTATTTCTCTCTACCCTCACACACTGGCTCACGGAATTTAGCTCCATCAGAATCAGAATCACCCTTCTGCACTGGTCCTTTGTAACCTCATCCCTTCCTTCGTTTCTCAGCCGCATCTCCTGATTACTTAAATCACCATCTTTGTGAAAAGTGTGAGGTATCCCTGGATCTTAACCTTAGCTCTCTACTGAACTAGAGTTTACTGATAATAGTTAACAGACTGCACCTTAAGGAGGGCAGATACCTCTAAAGTTCTCATAGGCTTCCTCCTCTCACATTTCTGTTTCCTGGTTCGGCTGGACCTCTGTGGAAATCTGATGAATGTATATTCTTCTGTCCTCACCTCTACAAGGCACACAGCCATTGAGAAGAAGGGAAGGGTAATCTAGAGGGCATCATGGAGAAACATCTGCCGAAACTTGATCTGATTATGGGATTTTCTAAATACCAGTAGGTTCCCTTCATTTAGGTACTTTACGGTGGGTCACTTTTCTCTTTGAATGAAGTAATCTAGCTCTAGGTTTCAAGCAGATCTGTCTAATCTTTCTCAGGTCCTCTTGTAGTCTCTAAGGAAAGAGACCCTTTCATCGACTTCCTTCCCGGTGTTTAATAGTGCTCCCAGCCTGCATCGTTGGACTTAGCTTCCTCTCTCCTGCTGTTTTCTGCTGGTGCTCCCTTTCTTCGCTGTGAATGGAGAGGGATCTCTGCAGGTCACCATTCTCCATTAATAACCTATGAAATCTTAAAGATAATGACTTATCCCCTTCCTCCTTCTCCCCCCCGCCGCCAAAGCTGAATTACTCTAGCAGTCTAGATCCTTAAATCTTTCCTCATAGGTTTCATTTTTCCTAATCCTCTCTGGATTCATTCTGAGTGTTTTTCCAGTGCTTTTCAGACTAGACTTAATTCCATTCTTTCTCTCCCTTTACAACATCCTTTCGTAAAACAAGGACCATATCCCAAATTCTCAGCCTCCTTCAAAACTCAGGGCATCCAGAGTGCACAAGAGCGTGCATCTAGATGGAGGAGGAAACTATGCAGAATACATCAAGGACTTAAAGGTTGCTATTGCTCTGTGGCCTTCGCTTCCTGAATCATCTTAATGGGGCTTTTGTTAAATTCCTTTGGCACTAACAGTAGAGGTACTTGGCCTGAATGCCCCCTCCCCCTGCTCTGGGCAAAGGTATCAATTACATTAAGCCCCCAAAGCACTCCCATCTCGTTCCTGGCAGCCCCCAGTGCCCCTCTCCCAGCTGCGTCCTTGCCGGTGCCTGGCCCCTCCATTTCGTTAGGAGAAGCAATCTCCTCGTTCCTGCGCCGTGGAGATATATTTCTCAGCTAGGGCGCGAGCTGTGCCAGCACTGCCCCCGGTGAGGTCCCTGGCAGCCATAAAAATTTTTATTGTGATTATGTTGGTGTCGGGGTGTCCATCTGGGTTATTGCACACCTAGTTTAATTGATTGAAGTTTAATTTATTGACACTTCAAATTAAATGATCAGAATAAACTGTGCTGTTACTCTGGCCGGCTTGTTTTAATGGTTGATTGCTGGAAGCAGACCTCGGCTTGAACTAAAACCCCCAAAGAGCAATTGACGCTGCTTCTAACTCTCTCCATGTCTTGCCCTCCAAGAAGACCTCGTTATAGATTTCCGACGTATTTATATATATTTTTTCCCTCTCCTTCACAGTGGTGGGAAAGAGTTGGTCCCCGGCAAGGTATAAATTATATCAGAGGTCTAGGGGAGCTGTCACCCGGTCAGAAGAGGAGGAGGGGGTCTCCCTGTGAAGAAAGTCAGACCTTTGAGAAGCCAGGTCTTCCCTGTGAAGGAGAGGAAGAATGCGATTATCCAGATATTGGAGGGAGCCTAGTGGCAGATTTAGGGTCTTTTTTTATCTAGATATTTGCTGCTGTTCTTTTACTCCGTTGACACGACTTGGTTAGAGTTAGAATATTGACAACTAGTTATGGAAAGGGGAAATCAAGAAGCAAAGGATCGAACTGGAATAAAGAATCCGTGTCCACCTATCCACTTACGCTAGAGTAATGAGAAAGATGGGAGGCAGGGTGCCCTCATGCAGCTGACGAAGATGGATTGGGGGTTTGAGTCCATGCACAGTGTTATAAGTTGCCTCTACTGGCAAGGGCCCTCTCGAATTCTGTTTTCCCTGATTCCGTACAGAATGGACCTTTTCCCAGATCAGATTATTAGAGTTCTCTTTATCCTAAGATTTCCTAGCTTTCCTCATCTGGTGTTTGACCATACCCTTCTCTTTAGAAGACTTTCCTGCCAGCTAACCTAAGTCACGTGTCGCAGGTGAAATGCGTCTCCTTATCTGGCCCTTTAGTTTTTCCCCATCAAGGCAGGTATCCGCACCTGCAGCCAATTGGTTTGGTTAGCTCTACCAGTTTTCCTCAACTCCTTTTTCTATTATTTGTATACTTTTCAGAGGGAGACTGAAACTGGGCAGAGGATAGCAGTTATGCCTTAGGGCATGATTTTGAATTTTGGGGTGCAGAGGCTGTCGACTCATTCCTTTAGACTAGCAGATTGGGGGCGGGGCAGATAACACGAAACATCGTAAACAAGGACTTTGCAGAAATAGATCTAGTTCCTGGGGCGCCTGGGTGGCTTAGTCGGTTAAGCGTCCGACTTTCGCTTAGGTCATGATCTCGCGGTTCGTGGGTTCGAGCCCCGCATCGGGCTCTGTGCTGACTGCCAGCTCAGAGCCTGGAGCCTGTTTCAGTCTGTGACTCCCTCTCTGACCCTCCCCTGCTCACGCTGTCTCTCTCTCTCTCTCCTAGAAATAAATAAAAATATTAAAAAAAAAATAGATCTAGTTCCATCTGATTTTTCCCTTTAGTGATGATATTTAAATGAGCTCTTGGATTACAGAACCGGGAAGGCGGGAAGTTCAAAAATGTTGCTCTCGGGCCTCAGGTGTGGAGTACTCGGATTTCTGCTTGTTCGACTCATCTCTCTTTCCAGTGGTGCTTTGTCCTGCATTTCTGTAATTTTCTGACTTTCATAACAGTTGGAGAATTGACTGTGCGGCCTCTGGGGAAAACTCCAGATAAGGTTTTCTGAAATAAAAAAAAAAAGTTCTATGCTCAGACTCACAACCCTGAGCCCAAGAGTTGGGCTCACTCTGCCGACTGAGACAGCCAGGTGCCCTGGCTTTCTGAATTTTAAGAGGACCTGAGATTTTTGCCTTTCTGAGGCGCTTGGGCTTAGTTATCTTTGTCCTTGCCTGTCTCACAGCCACCAAGTTGAGTCACTGAAGGCTGGAGGGGTATGGTGCCGACCTTTGCTCCCCCTGCTGGCTGTGTTAGTTTTCTCAGTCATATTTACTAATTTATGAAGGCAACACACATATTTACTGCAGTCATTATTTGGTGCGAGGCAGAGGAGAGGGGGTGATTTACAAAAGTATCGTTAATTTCCCCTTTTTCCCCCTCCCCTCTCCACACCATCTTATTATCCTCATGAAGTATCATCTTTAATTCTAACTGAGCTCCTTGAAATCATAAGAATTTGCGAATGTGTATTTTTCTGGTCACGGGGTCCATAAATTTCATCAGCTTATCAAAAAGGTCTGCTGTAACTTAAGGTATTAACCTTAGCTGATTTCGGTCAGGCCTCTCATTTCTCTGATGAAGAAGCGGAGTCCCACAGAAAGGTAGAACTTGAGTTAATGGCTGACCCAGATTATGATAAAGGATTCAAGGAGTTCAGAGACATTTTCTCCTATAACGGAGTTCTAGGTGACTGTGCTTTCACATTTTCTCTCTGTCAGATAGGAAGATTCTTTATAGGTGTTTCTTCCGGACATCACTTCTTCCTCCCTGAGACTTGTGTTCAGTTTCCTCTTTATAACCAATATTTGGTCTCAGGGCAGCTGGGTAATATTCTGTGGTACCTGTGACTCCTAGTCTTTCCTGAATCGAGCTTGGATCTAAGCAAACTCTTGGGTAGTGTGTGAAAACTTCCCTGTCAGAGCCTCGAGCTAATTCTTCTTTTCGTTTGAAGTCCCTAGGCTTGTGGCTGGCAAATTGGAGCCCTCAACCCCAGAGGAGCTTTTCATTTGAAAGGAGTTGGCACAGAGTCAAGGGGCAAAGTACCTGCTTTGCTATGTAGAGCTGGGAGTGGTATCTAGGGATTTTTCTTTCTAGTTTTTACCACCTTGGTTTTACTGTATAAATAGAGTTGGGGCGCCAGGGTGGCTCAGTCTGTTGAGCATCCATCTCTTCATCTCAGCTCAGGTCTTGAGTTCAAGCCCTGCGTTGGGCTTCACGGTGGACAGGGAGCCTATGTAAAAAAATAAATAAGTAAAAAAATAGGGTCAAGGAAAGAGCATGTTTCTTGTTGATCAAGACCTTTTGCCAAGCCAGGGTACTACTTTTTGGCATGGCCATAAACATTTCTTTTTTCTTTCTTTCTTTCTTTTTTTTTTTTTATTTATTTCTAGGAGAGAGAGAGAGACCACGTGACCAGGGGAGGGTCAGAGAGAGAGGGAGACACAGACTCTGAAATAGGCTCCAGGCTCTGAGCTGGCAGTCAGCACAGAGCCCGACGTGGGGCTCGAACCCATGAACCGCGAGATCATGACCTAAGCGAAAGTCGGGCGCTTAACCGACTAAGCCACCCAGGCGCCCCAAACATTTCTTTATTAGTGGAAAATGAAGAACTTTCCAGGAATCTCAACCAGATTCTTACTTGTGCTCCTTCAGCTGTGTGGATAGCACTTTCTAGCTCCACCTTCTTGGTCGCATCCCCCTCTCCCAGGAATTAAAAAAAAAAAATTACTCTTAGCCCCCAAACATCCTGTCCGCCTGCTGCAAAGACTCCTCTCTCTCCATCCTTCCTTTCCCCACTTTCCTCTTCTGGTGACATTTCATGATCTTACCCCAGAGTGTCTTCTTACTCTATATGCTGTGAACTGACTTAATTCCATGCTTTTTCAGAGCCCATCTCTCCTAGTTTGACTTACAAGACACACAAATAGAGAACTTCTTCCCAGCGCTGCCTTTTGAATATTTTTGCTGACTATAATCCTGAGGAAGCTGCAGGTCATTTGAAGGCCCACAGGGGGCAGCACTAGGAATGACTTCCCCTCTAGTCCTGTCTCTGCTGGGAGCAGGGGTACTGGGAGATGGTGTTTTTCACCAGACTACAGAAATCCTGTAATTGAGATCAAAGACTCCTTTGCAGCAGGCTGGTTGCCTGTTTGGTGTTGTTTCAGTGCTCCTGAGGAATCCAGTCTAATTTTCTTGACAATAAAAACGTACATGAAAATCTATCTGAGCCACCCAACCTCCCACAAACAGTCTGCCTACATATCATTTCCAGGCACTATTAGCATTTGAGGTGAAGTTCTGTTATACACTCAGGCTGTGGCTCTCTGAAAGTCAGTGCATCACAGAACTTTGTCTCGAAAGCTTTCTAGCAGCTACACATTTGGGAGTGGGAGGGAAGAATAGACCCTTTAAATCCTTTGAACATGGCCTAAGCTTGTAGGGTCTTTTTCAGTAATCAGCATTTAATGTGTTATGAGGTCAAACCTAGTTCATTGTCCAGGAGGCCCATTTCTCAGTAGCTGGGAGTTATTCATAAACTTGCCCTTTGCAAAACTTAAAATGAAATTACATCACCAGTAATGGTTTCTGGGGCCTTTAAACTGGCTAGTTTTATGGGATGAGAGAAACTCTTGGCCTCCCCACTCCTGAGAGGTAAAGGCCCCCGGCTGACGTGGAAGCGGCTGTAGTCAGGAGGTGGCCGGAGACGTAAGGGAGAAGCCGCTGGCTCCGGCTGTCGCGGAGTGGGGAGTTAAAGCAGCATCAGCTCATGCCTCCCTTCTTGGCTTTATTTAGTTATTCCTTTGGAAATCTGAAATGACCAGCCTTTTCTCTAGTGCCTTCTTACCTCTTCCAGAGCTGTAGTTAAGTCAGATCTGGTCTTCTCCCCGCCTTCCTTCGACTGCCTTTTATCCTTCCTGGTAAGATCCAGTTCCTATTTGGGGGCTTTCCTTGACAATATCTTCTAGGAAGCCAGTGCGAAAGGGCAAGGGCAGAACCCGGGAATCTCTTTCTGTCTTTGCCAGCAGTTTTAGGCACTCGTACCCCAGTGGCCACAAAGGGCATTGTCTCTCTGCTGGTTGGCTGGTGGCGATAGGGTTTTTCTTTCCTTTGGGATCCATCCCATTCTTTCTAGGGATGCCAGACTCTATGGCTGCAGGAACCAGTTACCTATGCCAGATGAATGCCCAGTTTAAACCATTAGGAAGCTCTCCAAGATTTCTGTGAATGTGGAGAGAACAGAGCCAGAGATTTCTGGGGAAAAGTAGGAAAAAGGATCTCTTTCAAATTTCCTTCCCCGTGGGCTTCTTTTCCTCTGTGAAGGAAACTCATTCCCATTGGTGTCTCCCTTTTGGTCAGTTGAGGTTGGTCCCTCAAGTAACTATAGAATTAAGTCTGCTTTATGGGGGAGATCTTTCTGTGGGGTTTTGGGGTTAGGAAAGCTTCTCCATTTGTGACCTTTCAGAAGAGACTCTGGAGGACTTTCCTCTGCTAGATGCAGAGTTCCTTAGTTTGAGGCAGACTATTTATTGCGAGGAGTAACGTGTAGACGGTGGGCATCTCTGGAGTGTTGATCAGAGCAGACACACGTAGGTTAGTAGTATCACCCAGACTGGCCACACCAGGACCTCTGCCGATACGTGGGAGTCTAATTCTAAGAGTTCACCTAAATGCTTACTGCTTCAAGGAATGTTTTACTTTATTCTCAAACTTCATTTATTGTCACAATTATCCAATAAATACCGAGAGTGTAGTGTGTCACATGTTGCTCTGGACACTTGGAATACATCAGGGAACAAGACACAGAAATTGCTGTTCTCAAGAATTCAGGTTGGGGCACCTGGGTGGCTCAGTCGGTTAAGCGTCCGACTTTGGCTCAGGTCATGATCTCGCGGTTCGTGGGTTCGAGCCCCGCGTTCGGCTCTGTGCTGACAGCCAGCTCAGAGCCTGGAGCCTGTTTTGGATTCTGTGTCTCCCTCTCTCTGACCCTCCCCTGCTCATGCTGTCTCTCTCACTCAGAAATAAAGAAAACATTAAGAAAAAAAAAAAAGAATTCAGGTGAGGGAAGCTCACGTTCTTCATCACCCTGTTGTCTAAAGGCTGGGTTCCCTTTACTCTCATTCTTAATTCCCCGAGGCGGTGTTGGCCATTTGTATAAAATCATAAACCTCCCGGTGCCTCATGGGACTGTAGAGGCTGCAGTTTCTGGATCCTTGGCAATAATTCTTTCATGCTCACTCTTGGATCTTTATTAAACACACGCCACATGCTTGGAAGTTATATTTGGCCCCTGTGAGGTCCTCGGGTTTCCTAAGCAAGGCCAGGAAAGGGAGGCAACAGCCCTGTCTCACAGCCCAGGGGAGGGAGATCAATGGTAAGTAATGTTAATGAGCAGTTCAAGGAATGTGGAGCTCCTGAGTGGCTCCTCGGTTAAGCGTCGTCGTCGTTGGACTCTTGATTTCCACTCAGGTCATGATCTGGCAGACTGTGAGTCCGAGCCCTGCATCGGGCTCTGTGCTGACAGTGCAGAACCTGCTTGGGATTCTCTGTCTCTCGTCTCCCTCTCTCTCTCTCTGCCCCTCTGCTGCTTGCTCGCTCACTCTCTCTGTCTCTCAAAAATAAACAAACATTAAATATAGAAAAAAGGCATTCAAGGAATGTGAGGTGCGTCTAGCTGGCTCAGTTGGTGGAGCATGCGACTCTTGATCTTGGGGTTATGAGTTCGAGCCCCGCGTTGGGAATGGAGCCTACTTAAAAATACATTAAGAAAAAAATAAGAAATTTAAGGAAGATGAGCCTGCAGACCCCTTCCATACACATAACGCTGCCTCCCTTCCTTTTCCTCTCCTGGTTAGCTTGTTCCTTAGATGTTGCAGGAGTAGAGGAGCCTTTGCCAAGTGATATGCCATTAAGTGATGTAAGCATAAAGGCTGAGGCTGTGGTTCCTTTACGAAAGCAGTTATCCTCAAAATTTGACTTTTGGTAGCGAAAGAATTCTCCCCTCCTGCCCATTAATTCCAGGCTTCTCAGACCCTCTTCTTACTACTTTTTAACTCCCTCAACATTCAGAATGGTTTTTGTCTTGGCAAGTTAGGCGGTAGTGTTGGGAGTATCATAGAGGAATTGGGATCATAGGGGAGGTCTTGGGAGATGGATGGCTCACTGGGCTGCATTCTGAGCTGGGGTGTCTGCGTGCACGAGTGTGTGCACGTGTGCGCGTTCATTTCTCTCTGTTCAGTGTGTGGGCGGCTCAGGGAAGGCTTGCTTTATGCCTCTGCATTGCTACTGCATTGGGACTGCAGAAACTTCTGAGTACCCTAGGGCACTCGACCCTGTTTTCAGATAGCCTCATGCAGTGCCTATTAATTAATCTGGTCACGTTCCATACCTACCTGGGTGGGGGTATAATTTGGAAAATAACTGTAGCATAATATTTGGAAGGCAGCTATGCTCACCACTATGCCACCAACGCTGTAGCATAATATTTGGAAATAACAGCACAACCTACCTTGATTAAACCCTCTGTGAGCCGGGCTCAGAGAACTGGTTCTTTGACTGTGTTTCAGAGTTCTTTGTTGAAATGCCCCCTCCCTCAATTCAGTTCATTCACCGCTTGAGCATTCTCAGCAGGAGTTGCCTGACTCTAACCAGGGTGGGTTAGGGGACCTGCAGAGGCACCTCTGGATCCCCTCGCAGCCCCAGTGGGACCAGGGGAAGGTAGCTGGTTTGCCACTGGTAGCAGGAGCCTTCAGGACTGAAGGTATGTTCATATCTCTTCAGGAACCCTCCCTGTATACCGTCAAAGCCATCCTGATTCTGGATAATGACGGAGATCGACTTTTTGCCAAGGTGAGATTCCCTTTGAAATTCACTGCGGAGCAAGACAAAGACTCGTTCTGAGATCTGGACCTGGGGACCAGGTTATATTAACTCCTATGATAACTCCAGTTATATTAACTCCTGTTCCTTGATGCTGTAATTTTGAGAATTCTCCCATTTTCGTGTGACCGCCTTGGATAAAACCCAAACTGCTTCTGTCCCTTAGTCCCCCTGCTTCCATACTTGACCTCCTTTGTTGTCAGCATCAGAGCAGGGAAAAACCTGGGAACCTTGGTTTCTGAACAGTACAGTGTCTGGATATGAGAAGCAGGCTGCCTGTGCCCATCATTCTTGTCCCCATTCCTTTTGCCTTGTCACCCTGCCTGCATTTTCCCAGGAAATGCTCTGGCAAGTTCCAGGGTTCCAGCCCTAAGTCTGCAGTCACCACTAAGCTTGTTACCTCCTGATTTCCCCAGTGTGGTGTTTCTAACTTTGGATCTATTGAAAGAGAGGAGAAAGGACACCCCTCTCCTCTCCCTCCGTAGTGCCCCCCCGCACCCCCCGTGGAAATTTTTTCTGTCCCTGGTGTATTAACTCCGGGCGAGCACAGCATAAATCAATCAGCAGGTAGAGATTAGTTTAGAATTCACCAGCTGTTCCTCCCTGTAATTGGATGTAACTATGCAGGACACCTTTTGAAACAGTTATCCAGTTACTAAATGCCAGACCTGTCATAGGTCTTCAGCTGACTGCGACGGATTAGCCCCTAAAGAGCAGAGCGATTTAGCAGTCTGTATCTCCACCCCCGTGCCAGGGAGAGCTTGGGAGTGGGCTCGGCAATGTGCTGGATGGTCTCCTGCTTTCAGTTTTCAGAGAAGAGAGTGGAGACATGAGAGATTAGACAGGGTGTGCCTTTCTTTAGAGGAATGAGGCTTTTGCAGCTTCTCCCCGGCCCTCAGCTTCGTTCTGTGAATGAGAGTCTGGAAGGAGTGTTTGTGCCTCTAGTGCCTTTTGTGTTCCCCAGTGCTGCTCCCCGACGTGGGGTCGCTCCTGGGAAGCACTCGATGAGGCTGGTCTCGGGACCGCTCTCCCAGAGTGCAGACGGGGCTAGAGCTTCGCCCATAGGGCTTGCAGGCCCTTGGCTTACAGTCTTAGAAGTGTGATATGGGCTTGCTTACGGCAGGGTCCCTAATTTTTTTTTTTCTTTTTGGTATTCTATTACTCACTGCCCATTCCCTGCCTCCATAGTTCTTCCTTCCTCGTGGCGGTGTTTTTCCCTCACCCCATGCCTTAAAGGAAAGAAATCCAAGATCCAGGGCAAAGCACCATCACCAATCATTCTGGGCTCCCCGCTCTAATGACCCAACCCATCTCCTTTCCCTCCGACCAGTACTATGACGACACCTACCCCAGTGTCAAGGAGCAAAAGGCCTTTGAGAAGAACATTTTCAACAAGACCCACCGGACTGACAGTAGGTCACTTTCCTTTCATTGCTCCCGGTGTTGGGGGGACCGTGGTGCGCAGGGGGTGGCGGCGGGACTGCAGAGAAAGGATAAAATGACTGCCTCCTCTCTTCTCTCTTTTCCTCCTCCCCTCATATAATAAACTCTTCAGAAATGTAATGGGGAGGTGAGTGTACCTCACGCGGGAATACCGTGCTGGAAGGTTGGCTGTTAGCTACCTGTCTAGTCCCTGGATTTATGAGCCTCACTTGACAAATTTAACTGCAGCTCTGCTTATTGTACCGCATCCATTAGGGCAGGTAAATGGAAGTCTGTAAAGGTGACCGCTCTGCATTTTCACCTCCGAAGGATCGACTAGTATCCTGTCTCATATACAAGGAGGGAAATAAGGGGAGCTGGCAGGGAGGTGGTCAGAGGAGAACATATGTTTCGATTCCCCCAAGTTTACACTTCCCTTCTTCTACCACCTGGAAAGAAAAAGCCGGTCCACTTTGGTCTTTGGACGTTATTACAGCCTACCTCCCTTGAGCCCAAACAGCTGGATACCAGGAATGCATGGTAACTCACTCTATAGGACTTGCTTACCTCGGGGCCAACCAACCAACCTCTGTCTCCACCTTCCCCCCCACCCCCGCCCCCAGGTGAAATCGCCCTCCTGGAAGGCCTGACAGTGGTATACAAAAGCAGCATCGATCTCTATTTCTATGTGATTGGCAGCTCCTATGAAAATGAGGTGAGAATCCCCATCGCCCTGTGCTATTGCTGATCCCACTTCCTAAACCACAGGCAGGACACCGTTACTGGTTCTGGACCCTAGGAGTGCCACGTCCCTCTGGCTTCTGACTGGGCTCATGAAGTTGTCAGAATCCTGCTGCCCTCACAGATGTGGCCTAGCAAACAGGTCAACCTAGAGGCGCCTGGCTGGCTCAGTCGGTTGAGCGTCCAACTTCGGCTCAGGTCACGGTCTGTGGTTCATGAGTTCGAGTCCCGTGTTGGGCTCCATGCTGACAGCTCAGAGCCTGGAGCCTGCTTCCCATTCTGTGTCTCCCTCTCTCTTTGCCCCTCCCTGACTCGCACGTATCTCTCTCTCAAAAATAAATAAACTTATTTAATTTTATTTAATTTTTTAAATTAAAAAATTAAAAATCAAACTAGAATGCACCTGTTCCCCACTTGCTCTTTTTTTTTTTTTTTTTAATTTAAGTAATCTCTACACCGAACGTGGGGCTTGAACTCATGACCACAAGATCAAGAGTCTCATGCTTCTCTAGCTGAGCCAGCCAGGCACCCCCCTCACCATTGCTCTGTTATCTCCACGTTGGAGATACCAGATATATTTTAATACATACTGATATATAATATCAATGGTCTTCCCTGAATAGAGTTTTCAGAGGTAGATTTCTTTTTCTTTTTTTTTTTTAATGTTTTATTTATTTCTGGGAGAGAGAGACAGCGTGAGCAGGGGAGGGTCAGAGAGAGAGGGAGATACAGAATCTGAAACAGGCTCCAGGCTCTGAGCTACCTGTCAGCACAGAGCCCAATGCGGGGCTTGAACCCACGAACTGTGAGATCATGACCTGAGCCAACATTGGACGCTTAACCGACTGAGCCACCCAGGCGCCCCTCAGAGGTAGATTTCTGAGGTGAAGTCAAAGTCAAGGAGATACTTGCTCCTACTGTGAAGGCTCCACACCTGATGGAGCTTGGGTCACTTAGCCAACTTTCAGGGTCATGTTGAAGCTGTACATTCTGAATGGGTCACTTGAGAAAACTCAATATAGCCCTGACCTGCTTCCTATACACAGGAAAAGCTCCTTACCTCAGGTAGCAATGCCGAGGAGGGCAGAGAAGTAAAAATAAGCACCCCCCCCCGCCATAATTTGAAGCAAAAGTAAAAATTTGAGAGAAGCAACCCTTTCTGAGCTCTTACTACTTTAAGTGTTTTGTAAGGTACCTTGTTACCTAATCCTTACAGCACTTATGTGAGTTGTGGGTATTAGTGTTCTTGTTTTATAGATGAAGAAACCAAAACACGAGGAACAATATGAAATTGCTTGCACATGAGCACCGTTGAACTACAGAAATGGCAGTTTCATATGGTTCAACCTAATAACTTTCCCCAGGTCACACATGTAGAAATGGCTCAGCCGGGATTTCAGCCCAGCTCTGTCTGACTCCAAAACCCATGCTCTTTCCACTAACTCCCTGACCTTAGTCACTGTTTGGTTAATGATTTCTTTCCCGAAGATATCAGTTAACATCTGTGCAGTTGGTAAAGACCTGTAGAGGACCGTGGTAGGAAAGTTTGAACAGTCTGGCCAGAGAGAGATCTCAAATTGGAGGATTGTGTAGCAGAATTTATTTCTGCAAGAAGCCACAGGTCCTCTTCCTGTTTTTGCTCTGACTTCCCTTATGCTTTCGGTCCTTTGTGAAAACCTGTGTCTTTTGATGCTTAATGAATTACCGGGTTTTGTTTTCAGGTAGCAGCTTTCAGGGCCTTGAACCTTATCCTTCTGCTTCTTCTGTCTCCCAACAGCTGATGCTCATGGCTGTTCTGAATTGCCTCTTTGACTCATTGAGCCAGATGCTGAGGTGAGCAGGCCATTCTTGACATCTGCTTGGGAGAGAAAGTCACTATTCATCAGGCCCAGGGATTTGTGGGGGGAATTAGCAAGAGGCTCCAGGGAATTGATTTACCTTGAGAAGTTAGGCTTATTATTTCAGAGTAATTTGCACTGATGGGGAGGCCTGGCTGGAAAGTATGTCCCTCCTGTGGGATAATTCTCCCAAGAAAGGGGATCGGGCAAGAGCAGTGTCTGTCTCCTCTCATATTACCCAGTGGCTCTGTCAGAGCTCTGAGCCCCCTTAAGGTGCTTTTCTAGACTCCATGAGAAGGTAGGGAAAGGGCAAGTGTAAGGAAGTGTCCCAGAGGTGACATCAGTACCCTGGGGATGGAGGCAACCCTCCCCGTTTTTAACTTTAGCCCTTAGTTTTTCGTTTCTGTAGGACAGGAAGAATATGCCATTTAAATTTTTTTTTTTTTTAATGCTTTATTTCTAGGAGAGAGAGAGAGACAGCACGAGCAGGGGAGGGTCAGAGAGAGAGGGAATCACAGACTGAAACAGGCTCCAGGCTCCGAGCTGGCAGTCAGCACAGAGCCCGACGCGGGGCTCGAACCCACTAACCGCGAGATCATGACCTAAGCAAAAGTCGGACGCTTAACCGACTAAGCCACCCAGGCGCCCCAAGAATATGCCATTTAGCCTCTCCTCCCTTCCACCTCCCCAGCAAGCCTCTGGTCCCTGTTTAGATGGGCAACAGAAGAGATATAAGATACTTCTCCTGAAAGCATCCAGGGCTCTGCACTTCATTCCCCCCAGCAGCTCCCAAGTGAACCCAGTACAGACAGCCATCCGCCATCCGGAGCAGAACAGCAGGCGCTCTCGGCCCCACAAAATCAGCAGGGCGAATGGCTCCGATTTCCTCAGGAAGGGGATGATTTATTTCTTAGCCAGGTGAATGAATAGACTTCATTTCAGCGATCTAGTGAAAGAGTCGAGCTGACGGATGTGACCGGCCACATGCACAACCACCGGAGCTGAAGCTGGTGGATGAGGGCCCTGACTGTTGCCAGCGCCCTGGCTGGGCTTCTTTTCCAGGCCTGAGGAGAGCTGGGGAGGGAGGGGGACGCAGGGGGAAATGGAGAGAGGCTTAGAACGTCTGTCAGAACTTGAGTGCACATAGAGTTTGCGCTCAACTCCTCTCTACCTCCCGCCACCTCCAGATTGGGTTTAGCTGTTTTTTTGCTTTTTTCCACCCACTGATGTTAGTGTTCATGAGCAATGTCATGAGCCGTGTCAGGTAGGTAGGGAAGAAACAGTAGCTCTGGATAATTAACCCTTGAATAGTCAGAAATTGACTATGTTTTTTTGAATCTCTTTCCTGACATTCCTGATCCTTACTTAGCAACTAATAGGAATAAGCTTAGAGTGGATTAGCCAACAAGTTCTTCTCCACTTACTTTTTAGACTGTGCGGTTGGTAGAGACATTTTATTGGTCTACTTTAGGGTCCCCAACCCAGACAGTGTCCTAGGTTCCTCTTACACACAGGCTGGTTTTTCTCTTCTTTGGGGACTCAGGAAAAATGTAGAAAAGCGAGCTCTGCTGGAGAACATGGAGGGGCTCTTCTTGGCTGTGGATGAAATCGTAGATGGAGGGTGAGTTTTCTGACCTGCCTGGACCTTCTTGGATCTGGGGTGAGAGGATGGGTAGTTGCCTCTGTCCTAAGGCAAGTGGCCCTAGTGACCGGAGTATCCCCACAATGGGTTTGTCCTTCATGACAGAGCGAACGATGGTCTCTTCTTTGTCTTCGTAGGGTGATCCTAGAGAGTGATCCTCAGCAAGTGGTTCACCGAGTAGCGTTAAGGGTAAGAAGAGGGTGCTCCCCTCCATCCCCGGTCCACTCACCCTCTAGGGCCAGACCTGCTAAATTTATCTAAAGGTCAGGGCTTATAGAAAACATAGAACCTTCTCCTTCCCTTTCAAATTCTCATCATCTCAAAGAGAGGAAGCAGAAGGAGCATACTTTTGTCCCTCACCTGCTACCTAACGTCTCATACAGTCTTTGCACAGAGGGGACATCCAGTACCCACCTAATTGAACCAAAGATTAATAAAAGAAACTTTACTATGAATGGTTCTGAAACTATAAAGGAAGTTGAGGTTGGCTTATACTTCCTTTGGGGATGGATCCCAGTCAAGTGAGGCAGAGGAGTGTCTTCCTTGTCATAGCGTCCTATATAACTAAGGCCAGCACCTCTCTATCAGGAAGTGTTTATTTGCAGAACCTCAGGCCTCCTTTGGTGCGAGGGACACCAGAAGGAGGCCTTTTGGTTAACCATTGAAGCCTCCAGGTCTGCTGGGGAGATAATTGTGAGTGTAGAGAGAGCCCACCGGCAAATTGTGGGGTGCCTAGGTGTTTGAGCACAGCAAATCTCCCCATTCATAGAATGTCCCAGCTCTGACCTCCACAGAGTGAAGGCTGACAGTGCCGGGTAATGGGAAATCTTCTCCCTTAACTGCCGTGGGCTCCATTTGCATAGTTTAATCTTCTCCTCTAACATATGTCTCTATGTAGCAAGAGAGAGGGTCCCCCCCCCCCCTCCCGCCTTCCCCTTCTCAGGCTGCTGTTGCAGCAGTTTATTTCTTCAAATTAACATGCTGTCGTTACCCATCAGGCCTTGCGGGATCCATTAAATTACCCCTGGCTCCCCCTCATCCTTTCCCTAGTGATATTGATATTCAGGGAAGGTCTTCTCTGACTAGGGAATCAGGTCTCCCACCCCCAAGTTGAGGATCAGATAACCTGCTGATTACTTGGAATGGAATAAATCTTTTAAGAAGTCCTCCTGCCTTAAAACAGAGGATGGATGAAATGACCCTTTTCTGCTCCCAGTCCCTCTGGCCAAGTAAAATTATGGCTATACTTCCTAGAAGGGACTGAGAAGTTGGGCATCTGCCTTTTCCTTCTCCACTGCCAAACTTCAGTCAGGTCTTACTCCAGCTTTCTCCCATGCTAAATGCTTGTTTTCTCTGTGCCGTAGGGTGAAGATGTCCCCCTAACGGAACAGACCGTGTCTCAGGTACGACTTTCTCCTTTCTTCCTCTCCAGATGGACTGGGTCCCTGAAGAGGCTAGAATAGCACTCCACCCCAGCCCAACTTGGAATGAACCTAGAGACCGAAGACACCTCTTTCTTGGCTCCCCCCTATTCCAGAGAACTGGGACTCCTACAGCCAAACACTCCCGATCCCACCCAACTCCTGTCCCACTTCCCGTGAGCAGTGGCTGTCAGCCTTGCTCTGTACCCTTCAAACCCTCCCTGCTTGATGCCTCATTCAGTGATTTATTCTCCAGCAGAGGCTGGCCTTAAGCAGATGGTCTGTGTGCGTGCACGCGCACACACTCTCTCTCTCTCTTTTCTCTTATTATTCAAATGAGGGCTAAGCTGGAAATGCATATTCTAGAACAAGCAGGTTTTGCAGATCCATCCTGCTACTCTGCAGATAGATTGTCTACCTGATGCGAGAGTCAAGGGAGGGATTCTGTTTTCTACCTACTTGGAATTCTCACGGGGAAGTCCATCTGGATGCGGTCACCCCTCCTTTCTAACATATGTCCAGTAACCCCCAATTTTTTTCTCTCCTCCCAGGTATACCTCTTCTCTCTTCATCCCCCAAGTGGATTTGAATTTTTTTGGAATTTCCCAAACTGACAGTCCTCTAGGGCTTTAGAGAGCTTCTTCCCATCCCTCTGCCCTTGGGGATTTTCTATTTGCCATTCTTCTAAGGACAGGGAAGGCAAGTGAGGGGAAGGAGAGCCCTGGTCTCTGTCCTTGCCCTGCCCTCCCCCCAGCCAGCCCCTCACTGCTGCCCTTGTCCCTGCAGGTGCTGCAGTCAGCCAAAGAACAGATCAAGTGGTCACTTCTTCGGTGAAGACCTCACTGTTCCTGGCTCCTCACCCCCTCAGAACGTCCACGTGTCTGCTGTGACTCCTCATCCAGTCCCCCTGCCGATGCTCTCAGGGTCATCTCGGGGATCACAAGGGATCCTTAAATCTCCATCCTGTCTGTGGTTGCTCTCCCAAACCCCCATTTACGCCTCCTGTTCTTCACACTTTCTTTTAACAACCTGGGAGTAAAGCTCCCATCAGATTCGAACACGGGGCAGGGAAAGCACCCTACCCTCTTCCTTTCCACACTGAATTGTGCTCTCACGCTCTCCTACCCGCCCCCCTCCCCCCCCCGTATTTTCTTCTCAACTTCTGTGCCCTTTGCTGCAGCTACACTTCAGATCAAAGCAGGAGAAAGAATGTGCTGAGTGTTTTCCTCCCTTTGCCTTTACCAGGCCTTCATCCCAACAGCCCATATGTTAGCAAGGGGGAGGGAGAGAGAGAATTTTTTTCCTATAGAACGAGGGGGTGGCATAGCCAGCCTCAGCCACAGCCCCACTCACTGGCCTCAGCATTTGCCCCCGTGCCTTCTCACTGCCCCGTCCTCCAGCCTTGGAGGAGAGACGGGGAGCAGCTCACGGGCAGGGGACAGAGTGGAAGGAGTCGGGATTTACATTTTATTGGCTAGGGCTTATAAAATCCTGTGTTTCCGTCACAGCCGCATTCCCACCCTGATCCTGGCTTAGAGCTTCAGAACCGCTGTGGGTCTGTGAGTGTCCGTCGTAGGGGTGTCCATCGTAGGGGTGTCTGTCTCCTGGTCCACTACCTTGACTCTCCACCTTCACCTCCCAGGGGGTCTTTGCCTGGTTCGTCCTCACCGTGCCCTGGAGCGAAGCCAGTCCCTGGACGAAAACTCCATTTTTGTCTTGGGAAGAAGAGTTTTTGCTCCGAGCTGGGGAGGAGGTGGGGTTTATGACTTGGGCCTCTGGGTGCTGTCCCCTTGTCTCCCCCACATGCATTTCCCTCCTCTGCCCTGAGCCTGCAGTCCCTGCCGCTTAAGCCCCTCTTCTCTCTGCCTCAGCCTTACATCCAGGCAGTAGCTCTGGGCTCCTTCCCTTCATAAGTCGCTGAGAGAGGCGCCTTTCTTCAGAAAACCTTTGGGATTTGGCTTTCCCCAGGAAGATGGAGGATGGAACACCCACTCTTGGGTCTAATCTTTCCCCTCAACCCAAAACTTCCCACAAAAATGTCTCAAAAGAACCTTCCTGAGACTTAATTCTGCCCCACCCACAAACTGCCAGTTCTCCAAGACTGAAGTGGGGTGAATAACCGGGCATATTTGAGGGGCCATTTTTGTGTCAGAGATGTATGGAGCCAGGAGACAGCCACCCTCATATACTGCTATGTGCAAAGAGGAATAAAACAGACTTCTTTTTCCAAACTGCCTTTGTGTGATGTTTCTGTTCCTCTTCCTCTCTTTTTGGCAGCTGCTTCTATTCCTCTAGCCCCCCCCCCCCATCACTCCCCATCTTATAATATTTCTTCCCTCCTACCTCAGAGACTCCCCAGCAGTCCACCTCCTCCCCCCCCCTTAATTTACGGGGCTGTTTGCCTCCTTGGCATCCCTCAGTCCCCTCGCCTAGAAATTGGCGCCAGGGGTGGGGTGGGGGTGGTATTTTCTCAGTGGGAGTCCTAGGGAACTGAGTGCTCCCCCCCAACCACC
Organism: Proteles cristata cristata; assembly: GCA_017311185.1. NCBI lineage: Eukaryota > Metazoa > Chordata > Mammalia > Carnivora > Hyaenidae > Proteles > Proteles cristata. Next base: position 775,369 of record JAESUZ010002047.1, read on the forward strand.
CCCAAAGCCAGCTGCCTGCTCCCGCCTCAGCCATTAGTAACCCGGAGACGCGCACCTGCGTGGGGGCTCTCCTCAGCCCCTGCTCCCTTCCTGCACCTCCCACCCCTGCTCTGAAATGGCGCTGAGCGGGTTATTTATCGGAGCCAGCGCTGCTCCAGAAGGTCAGGACGGTGGTGTAAATAACCTCTTCTCGCCATTTCCCCGTCCCTCCAGAGCCTGCTCCCCTCCCCCTCCTCCACCTTTATTCGCACAAATGAATGTGGCTGGGCTGGCTCTGAGCCTGGCCCTGCATCTTAATGGGGCGGTGAGCTCACAAGATGGATTTAGCTGGGGGTTTTATGGTTGCCGCGGCGACAGGAGAATGCTTTGGTTTTCTTTCCCCCTTCCTCTGCAGGATTTTAAGGAGGGGGGGGTGTGGGGGAGCCCTCCTCTGCACTGCGGTCTCGCAGGGTCTCCTTAGTCACCTCTACAGCTCCTAAGATGGGCCCGCAATTCCGGGAGGGAGGACCTCAGCACAGGCTGAGGGAAGGAAGGTACTGGGAGTGGGAAGAGCCTCTCCGGCATCAAGACATGAAACCGAGCGAGTGGTCCAGTCTTGGCTGCTGTACGAGAACCTGGCGGTTCGGCTCGCCAGCTGTGGGGCGCCTGTGCCCAGCATCCCCCTCGGCAGGTAGAAAAACAAGGAACTGCTTAGGCTCTCACCTCCGTAGCCCTGCATTGGAAGCTGGGATTCAGGGGGCTGGATGAGGGCTAGGGATCTTTGTTTCCGCCTGAGGTGGGGAGGAAGCAGCAACCAGCCTTACCATCCTCATCTTCCTACTTACCACCCAGCAGTGACCCTGGTTGGGGGAAGGCATGGCAGTGTGAGTGTTGAGGGGTTGCTGATCAGTGACAGTGTGGAGAACGGAGTTGTATCTCAAACTTGAGATTCTCTGAGCTTGTCTCCCCAGCCTGGCCCCTTCTGGACTTTTCCTGCCTTCTCTGTTTCCCGCAAGGAAGGGAACTCCGGTGCCCTGGCCTGCCCTGGCCTGCCCCATCCCTTGGCCAGCGATTTTCTTCCAGGACTATGAGCAAACCCTTCTCCAGCACTGACAAAAGCAGAGACTGGGGACCGGGGTCTGATTATTTCCCTCCGCTGGTCTCTGTCTGATTCTGGGTCTCTTGTTTTGTAAGCGGTCCCTTCTTCCCCCAGGGAACCCTGGGAAGCCTCTCCTCCCCTTCCCCCTTCCTCCCCTTTGGCTGGGAAAGTGACTGCGGCCTGCCCAGTGCCAGACACCTGCCTGCCAGATGTGGCGATTCCCCATTCTTCTTTCCCCCCTCCCCAAATGTCTATCCTTTACCCACCCCACTGAGCTCAGGCAGAGGGAGCCCCCCACAGGGTGATTTAGTGCTGCAGCCCCTCTTCCTCAAGTGCCCCCCTCCAGCTTCTCTCCCTTCGTCTGGTGCCCATGCCCCCCCTCCTTTTTATCCACCATGTCCTGCAGATGGCTTTCCTGGTACAGACTCCTCCTCCCCCCACCCTAGGGTGCTGGCGTGTTTAAGCCCCAGCTCTTGTGGACCGGAGGATGAATGGGTGGGGCAGAGGTGACTGGCCTCTCTTTCACCCATGGGAGAGTACATCAGCAGGGCTGAGGACAGAGGCAGCCAGAGCTGATGTCACTGGTGGGGAGGGGAGGTGTTAGGGGAGGAGTGGGTGAGTGGGGAGGGAACCAGCATCCCAGACTGTCAGCGGGGGAAAAGAGGTCTGTGAGACCTTCTCAGGTAGGTGAGAGAACCCAGAACTGTGGCTGCCCAGTGGACACCACATCTTCGTCTCTCTGGCGGAGTCTCCAGGTCTGGCAGCTGGATCTGTGTGGCGCTATGACTCAGTAGATGCCCCTCAGCTCCTCCCATTCAGACTGACCCCAAATACACTTAAAGGGAACCTTTAGTCCTTACCCTCCTCTGTTAGTGTTTGCCCTTCTGTGTCGTTTCTGCCTTCTACCTCATGTCACTTTTCCCTCTTGGCTGAGCTTCAGTCCTGGTCATCTGGCTCCCTGTCCCCCCTTGCACCCTATACCGTAACACAATATGGTCCCAGACCCCCCACCAAAGCAGGCACTCGTTCGGAGCCCCCTTTTCTCCTTCCCATCGCTCTGAGGCTCTGGGGCGGCAGTGAGGTAGTGGGGAGTGGCTGGGCGGAAGAGCAGCAGAGGCAGAACAGATGGAAACTCCCAAGGAAATAGGGGAGGGGGGGTGTAAGATAGAGACTACAATGGAAGAGATTGAGAGACAAAGAGGCAGAGACTGAGAGGTAGCCGAAAGCCAGCATAAGGAACTGAGACAGTGAGAGAAACGGACACAAGGAAAGAGCAGTGAGCCCGGGAGCAGAGAAAAAGCACGGAGGGATGGAGACAGGAAAGTCACAGCAAGAGAAGACAGCTGGGGAGGGGCCAGCCAAGGGGCAGCCTGGCTCTCCTGGGCTCCCTCATGCTGACGGGCCATAAATCTTGGGTGTGCATGTGCATGTGTGTCTGTCTGTCTGTCTCGGGGTGTGAGTGCACAGCACACTTGTGTAGGGGTCTGTGATGGGGATAGGTTCTCGTTCACTCATTTCTTTCAGCAGCCTCCTTCCTTGAAGAACCCCACACCACCCCCCATCTCCTAGGATCTCTGATTTCCCAGGGGCCATTCCCAAGGTACTTCTACATCTTGAGAATCCTGGCTCTCGTACTCAAGAGTGCTGACCTGCTGGAATGTGCGGTCGGGATCTGTAGAATCAAGAGGCCCCGTCCCCTCGCTGCCCACCCCCTATGCCTGCTCACCAGCTGCTCCTGTCCGTCTTCTCCTCCCACTCTCCTTGTGTCTCTCCCCCCTCCCCACTGACCCCTCCCTCAGCCTCTGACCCCCCAGACGCCTGGGGCCCCCGGTTGGATGGGAGACAAAGACAGGATTTATCATCAGGACAGAGAAGCAGCCAGAGACCAGGGCTGAGGGCACTGGCTGACCTCCCTGGGATGGGAGGGAGAGCTTGGCCAGATGCTGGGAGGCTGGAGGCCTGGGTTCCAGTGGCTTCGGCTCACAACCCCCAACTTTTCTCACTCCAGCCTTGCTCTCTCCTTTGTCCCTGAAGAGTTAGGAAACAGAGAGACGATGGCCTCCAGGTGATTTTAGGCCTCTGAAGGAAAACCTGGGGAGAGGGAAGGGAGAAGATTGACATCTCAGGGTCATTCTCTTATGGATACTGAGGAAGGTTCGGGAACCAGGAAGCAATCAGGCAGCGGTCGTGTTTCCAGGACTAGAACAGAGTTTGGGTTTACCACTGCAACCGACGCGATGGAGGGGGACTTCCTCTAATATGGAAGGACTTCTCCAGAACAGGCCCTGATTGCCAGTAGAGAGAGACAAATATCACTCCAGGTCCCAAAAGATGGCAGATACAGTCCTGCCCGAAAGTAAAGAAAGACCTGGAATCCCCCAAGGGTTAGTAGCTCCAACCCCTCTGAGCAGACCGTGCTCCCTGAGATCCCCAACTGCCTCCTGAGAGGTGTGGAGAGGAGCTGGACCCTGCCTTTACAATAAATAGACGATTGGTCCGAAATTGTCTCTAGTCAGCAGGCAGGGTATGTGGTCAGAGAGGGAACGGCATGACCCAGGAGTTTCCGAGAAATCGGTCCATAGATCTTTCTGTGGACAGCTCCTGCAGCTCCCCTAGCTGCCCTTGGAGGCCCACCAGCCCCTCCAGCATCTCGGTGGTGCGTCAGAGGGCTCCACAAACCTAACTCTGAAGCTCTCACACCCCTTCTGGCGACCGGCTCCCAACATCCTACTTCCTGCCTTTATCCTACTGTCCTGGGAGAAGGCTGCTGGAGTCATCTCCAAGTAAGAGGGTGGACGGAAGAGAAACTGAGGCAACTAACTGGGAGCTTCCAGTCCACTGGCCTCTCACCACAAGCCCACCAACCCATTCCCAGCCAGTATCTGGTGGAGGAGACCTTGGGGCTTCCTTCTGCAAGCTGAAATCACTCCCGCAACTCCTGTGGAAAGCCAAAGACTGGGAAACTGTAGTGGCAAAGGGTCATGGATTGGGAGAGTACAAAAGAACCCGAGTGGGGGATGGCGCAGGTTAAGGAAAAAAGCAGGAAAAGGGAAAAGAGAGCATCTCGTTTTTCCTCACTCCCCCTTCCCCCAGTTGAGAAGGCAGATTTACAGCCTCGGTTTGGTGGGGGGGGGGGGGTGAGCATAAGGAAGACAGATCTGCAGTTCTGCCCTCTGAGTGTCTGGGTACTTAGCTTTAACTCCCCCATTAGCATCAATCCCCATCTTGCTGCCCATCCGTCTTCTGACATCAGCTCCTTCCCCTTTCTGTAGCCCAGGCTTTCTGACCCTAAGTGGCTCTTAAAGGGCCAGTCTGGACCCTTCTCTCCCTCCCTTTTCCCACTCCAGGCAACGGTCTAGCGTGTGCGCTTTCGTGCATGCGCTGTGGCCATCCTTACTAAAGCCACAGTGGACGGAGGGCACAGTGTGTGTGTGTGTGGGGGGGGTGCCTCTTCCCCAGCTCTCTGTTCTCTTTAGTCCCCCCCCCCCCATAGCCCTGCCATATCACTGACCGCTATCTTTGTTCACTACTTACCCAAGCCCAGAGTAAGCCTTCTGGCTGGGGTGGGGGGTCACAAACACATGGTGCTTGGAGCTAAGGGCTGGAGAAGGTATGTGTGTGGATCACAGGACAGATCCTCTCCCTCCCTCACTTCCTGGAGGCCCAGGGCAGGGAGTATCAAGGGCTACTGGCTGGTTTTAATTCTCAGCCAGCAGTGGGGGTGGACAGGTTGGGGGCTGAGACTCCTAGGAGATGCCCTGAGCCCCACATTCCTAGCCTCCTTTCCCAGGGACCCAGGCTGGGTGTGTTGGGGGAGGGGAGTCAAATCTTCCTCTCCCTCTGAGGGAGGTGACATGCCAGAGAACCCTGACTCTGGATTTCCTGGCTCCTCTCCTCTATTTCTCAGCAACTGAGGTTAGGGGGACAGAGGGGAACCTGGCTTCTCCCCATCTCTCTCCATCTTGTGCTCTAACTGCCCTCCAGGGGCTATAAGAATGCCAGGATGCTTGGAAAGTTCCTCCTGCATCTGCCTTCAATCCTTTCTGCTGCAAAGATCCACGTCTTCCAAGGGGCTCTCCGGAGACCCCCTTGCTGATATCTGAAATCCATTCCCCACCTCCCTCCCCCGGCGCTCCCTTCTCTGGCTCAGGATGAGAGGGAATTGGTGGGTGGGGGCCTTGGGAAAGTGGCCATGCTAAAAATAGGAGCCCCCAGCTGCACCCCCCATGGCCCCTTATTTATCAACTTCCAAACCTTACTCTCAAAGAAGCATAAATATTCCTAATTCCTGAAGGCCAGCCCTGAACTCATAAATTTCACTAGGGAGGTGGGCAAGGGGGAGTGAGGTGTAAGGGAAAGGGGAGCCCACCGCAGTCTTGAGTGGAGCGTCTCCTGGGGGGGGCGTGGAACTCGCCTTACCCTCCCCTCCCCCCACCCCCCACCACACCCAGCCCCCCACCCCCACCCCCCGCCCAGGCGCCCATGGGTCTTCCTTGAGAGGAGGGGTAGGCATTCTTCCTCTCAGGAGTTCCTCTGGGGACTTCGTCTTTTCTCACTACCCCCTACGCCATAAACACCACCCTTAGTTCTGTCTTCTCTCTTAGTTCTCCATCCTTCTCCCCCTTGTCTTCCCTATTGCTTTCCAGTTCTCTTTCCCTGCGCCTCTCTGTCACCTCTCTAGTGCGCCTCTAAGCCTCTTCCTCCTCAGAGCTATTGTCTGAAGGGAAATTTCAGCCTCTTATTCAGCAGTCTGGATAGTGAGGTTTGAACACAAGTCTCTCAGTTCCCGGATTCCCCCCCCACCCCCCGCCCCACTGCAGCCCATTTGCCCCTTCAAATGCGCCCTTTCGCCCTTTCTCTTCAGCCCCTCCTTTCTTCTCCTCAGATGATCCCCTTCTTTCTGTCCCTCAGTCACCCCTTTCTCCTCAGCCTTCCTTTTATTCCCGCCACCCCTCTCATCCCCTCAGTTTCCCCTTCACTCTTCACTTCATTCTCTGTCCCTCCTCAATCTTCTCTCCCTACTCTATTCTCATCCCACCGCTACCCCTCAGATTCGCTCCCCCCTCCCCCGCCCGCCCCATATTTACTCCTCCAGACCCCATCTTCTGCTTGGGATCCCACCACCACCACACCCCAATTCGCCCTCCCAAGGGATGAAAGAGAAGGGAGGAGGGGGCTTGAGGAACAGGTACAGAGAGTGCGGTTCCTCAAGGGGAGGGAGGGAGAGAGGGGAGCAAGCAGAGGAGAGGGAGACGGAAGCTTTGGCGAGGGGAGGGGCATCCTGACTCCCCAGCTGCGCCCCCCTCTTCCCCGAAGCCACTGAGCCATAAATCAGGGCCAAGGCTGTTTGGCCAATGGCGGAGTGACTCGTAAATCGGCCTGTCAAGCTCAGCCAATGAGCGGAGGCGTTAAATCAAGTCCTGTCAGCGCTTGGCCAATGAGAAGCCCTGGGCTGACCATAAATCTGCCTGTGAGAGACAGCGAAAGAGAGAGAGTGTGCGAGCGAGCAAGAGCTGCTCGGGCGGGGGACTGGGGAGGGGGCGCGGGGCGAGCGGGGAGGGGCGGCGGGGAGGGGGAGGAGGGAGAGAGGAGTTTCAGAGAAAAAAGGCGATAACGGAGGTACAAGAGACGGAGACAGCCTACAGGAGAGACGGACAGATGGAGAGAGACAAAGAGAAGCCGTGAGAGATAGCGTCAGAAAGTCAGCGATAGAGCTCGCGCTCGCGCGGGGCACTGACAGAGATAAGAGACAAAGAGAGACAGTCACTGACGCCCACTCATGCGGGCCCCCAAATGCATACACTTCCCCGAGACACGCGTGAGCGCCGCATCACGAAGGAGCTCGTGCGTGGACCCAGACGCGCCACGCACGCCCGCGTGAGAAAGCCCGAGAGACAGCCTTGCTTTTCTTCCGCCTCTTTCTCCTCATTAAGTTGTTTATTGAAATTTGGGGGGGGGGTGTCCAGGATGAGAGAGGAGGGGGTTGTTTTCCTGCTAAGATCTGGCTACTCTGGTCTCAGACTCCCAGGGTTTCCTCCTGGGTCCCGTGAGTCATTTGTTTTCCAGCGACCGATAGTTGGGAAGTCCCTCCTCAGATCTAACTTCAGTCTCGGTTGCTGCTCCTTTCTCCTTGCCAAAGCTTTTGAATTGCCTTCAAGGAATATGAAAAGTGAACCCTTTTACAGACCTTCAGAGAACTGCCAGCTTTCAGAATCTTAGACGGGTTGAGCAGGAAGGACTTTTAGGAATTATCTGGTAACTTGATTCTCGTTTTAGAAAGGCAGCTGTCCTGTAGTGGTTAGACATGTGGGCTGAAGGGAGACTCCCGCCCTCAAATCATGGTCATACCACTTACCCGCTGGACACACTGCTTAAACCAATTGTGCTTGGATTTCTTCATTTGTAAGAATGAGATTATAATAGATATTTAATGGTAAAATTTGGAAGAATTACACAAAATAATACATTTACAGGGTTTAGGACAGCATTGAGCCCATGGTGGGACTGCACCCCAACCCCAACTTTGTACACATGATAAAACCTGTAATTCAGATGGTCCAGGGTCCTGCTCAAATTATTTTTTTTTCCTATTTTTAATTTTTTTTAATGTTTTATTTATTTCTAGGAGAGAGAGAGAGAGAGACAGCGTGAGCAGGGGAGGGTCAGAGAGAGAGGGAGTCACAGACTCTGAAACAGGCTCCAGGCTCTGAGCTGGCAGTCAGCACAGAGCCCGACACGGGACTCGAACCCACGAACCGCGAGATCATGACCTAAGCGAAAGTCGGACGCTTAACCAACTAAGCCACCCAGGCGCCCCTTTTTAAAACATTTTTTCATTTTTGAGAGAAAGAGAGTGTGAGTGGGGGAGGGGCAGAGAGAGAGGGAGACACAGAATCCGAAGCAGGCCCAAGGCTCTGAGCTGTCAGCCCAGAGCCCAACATGGGGCTCAAACCCGTGTACCATGAGATTATGACCTGAGCCTATGCTTAACCGACTGAGCCACCCGGGCGCCCCTCACATTCACAGAGCTAATCATCAGAGAGCCTTGATGAGAACCCTTGTCTCTACGCTCCCAAGCTGATGTTCTTTATTGGTCCTGCTGTCCACTCCACCTGTCCGGGCCCCTGCTTCAGTGCCTTGAACTTGACTCCGTTTTTAGGCCGCTGTGATTTTTGTGGAAGATGAACGCTCAGAAGCACATGTTCTGGATTAGGACACAGGATTCCTGGGACTTGGAATTGTGTTGAATGCGAGGACATTGATCTGTCTCCCCTGACTATGGTTCTTTCTGCCCTTGTCTGCATCTCCCTGGACTTCACTTTGTTGCCTCCCAACCGTGAACTTGGGAGCAGGGAAGGGACAGCATGTAGCCAGAGCAGCATTACTGTCGATCAACATGACTCTTACATTCCACCGCTTGCACAGTGCCCACCCTGCTCCCCCTCCCAGTTTCCAACGAAATAGACAGTAAACATCTTATGAATCATCCTAAATGTCTAATTCTTTACTTTCCCACCCTAAGCTTTGGGGAAAAGAAAGGGGTGCAGAGCTCTGGGTCTTCGCCCTTGCTGGCTGGGTGGGAGGTGGTCTGTCGCCTCCCAGTCCCTCTTCTGACCGGAACACCAACCAGGAAACACAGAGAACCAGCGTCACCTGGTGGCCACAGGTGCTTTCTCGCAATTCACACGGGTGCCAGACTGGGGTAACAGGATGGTGGTCATGCTGGATGAAGGGAATATGGTCTCCCCTCAGCTGGACCCCAGAGCCCTCTTAACTAGAGTCTCTGTTCTGCTCTCATAACCCGGGATGAGAAGAACAAGCCTGGGGGAAGTGAGGGGCCAGGACTTCCCTGGTTTAGGTCTGGCCTGTGTGACAGTGAGGGCAGCTAGAACCCCTCTCTGCCATTGCCTCAGCTAAGCTCAGTTCATTTCCACGGAGCAGGGAGCCCTCTTCCATGACCATTCTCTCCTTATAGGGCAAGGGCCAGGGGGCTGGGCTCACTATCAAAGCTGGATTCCAAAACCTTTCTGAGCTAAATAAACCTGTTTGTGGGGCTTGGGGGCACCGATCTGGGTGGCAGCAGTTAGTGGCAGGACCCATGTCTGGGAAGTTAAACAAGAAGACAGGTGGATCCTCTTAAACCAACTCACGTGACTTATACCCTTCAGCTGAAGGCTGTGTCCTGGGCCCACTGCTTCTCCACCCTGCTGTGACCGAGGTTACCCAAACTCTCGACTGCTCGGTTCCAGCTGCACACCAGAACTGGCCTATTATTCCCCTAAGATCACACCTGGGCACTAAAAGGATAGAATTCATTTATTAATAATTAAGAATGCACCTCGGGCAGCCTAGAGCTGAAGCCTTGATCAAGGGATGGAGAAGCCTGGTTTGGAGATGGGCGGGGGGAGTTGTCTGCGAAGATGCCCATAGGTCTCACTTTCATCTCCTCCCCTACCGGCTGGCCACTTCAGTTCTGTGGAGACTAGAGGAGCCAGTCCTGGGTCCTGGTGGCTGGGGGACACAGTTCTAACGGAGCCTCCGGAAACTCTGGGGCCCTCGTTTTAGGATGGAGCCGTAGGCTTGGCGGAACTGACGGTTCATGGCTGCATAGAGCACAGGGTTGATGCAAGCATTGAGCCAGGTGAGGTTGGCAGCGAGCATGTGGAGAACCCGAGGAGCATTGACCTTGGCATCCAGGATGTTGAGCAGCAAGAAGGGGATGTAGCTCAGGACAAAGCAGATGAACACGGCAAAACACATCCGAGTCACCTTCCCAAACTCTGACGGAGAGTCCTGAGTTCTTTGGACTCTTTTAGCTGGCTTGGTCTTGGCAGGAGCTTCCCGGTGGCTTTTCTCTGCCACCTGCCGAGCCGCCTCCCTGCTGTGCTGGGTCTCCGCTTCTGATGAGTCCCCTTCCACCGTCTGGGTGGTGGCAGCACTGGCTGGCTCGGACGAAACCACCTCACTGGGCCTTCCGGAGGCCAGCCCGCTGTCCAGCTCCTGGAAGTGACCAGGTATGGCCACATCTGTCCCAGCCACATGGTTGGAGTGGATACTTGACTGCCTGTACCGATCCAGCGCCTGGGCTGCTCGCTTCACTTGCCGGTGGATGAGCCAATAGAAGACGCCAACGCTGCTGAGCCCAAGCACAAAGTAGATGCCCATGAGGATGGTGGTGTAGGGCCGGCCTCGGATGCGGTCAAAGCTGCAGGTACAGACGACAGGCACCAAGATATAGATATGCCAGAGGGGGGCGAAGCTGGCCACGCCTACCACCCAGGTCGTCACCAGTGCCAGTACTATCCCCTTGGCACTGAAGACTTGGGGAAAGAGCTTAGGGTGGGCGATGAGGAGGTACCGTGCCAGGGCAATAAGGCAGAGGGTGAGGATGGAGACGGAGTTGGATGCAAAGAGGAGGAGTCCAAAGACCCTGCAGAAGGTGGCGCCAGTGCGCCAGTGCAGGTGGAGGTAGGTGTCCACGGAGAAGGGCTGGAGGAGGGTGCAGTACAACAGATCGGCCACTGTGAGGTTGGCGATGAGCAGGTTGAAGCGGGTGCGGAGCCTGGGCTGGATGGCCAAGGCCAGCAGGGTGAGCACGTTGCCCACGGTGCCTGTCACAGCCACCACCCCCCCCCAGATAACTGCAACATAACGATAGTCCAGTACAGACTCATGGTAGCAGGAGAAGTTGGCTTCAGAGGTGTTCCACATGACGGAGGCTGAAGAGAGTGTAAGGGAAAGGAGGAGTCAGAACCTAGCCTCTTAGATCTCGTGGGCAGCTCTGGGGCCCTGGACACCCGATTTTTCGCAAGCTTGCCAGCCTCCTGAGCCATTCCCAGGCCTCTTCATCCCCAACCTTTCCGTCTTCACCCCCAACCCTCTCCTTAGGCTCTCTTAGTCCTTTCCCATTCTCAAAGATTTCCCCAAAATTCTTTTTTTTTTTTTTAAATTTTTAAATGTTTTTTAAATTTGTTTCTGAGAGAGAGACAGTGTGAGCAGGGGAGGGTCAGAGAGTGAAGGAGATACAGAATCTGAAACAGGCTCCAGGCTCTGAGCGAGCTGTCAGCACAGAGCCCGACGCGGGGCTCCAGCCCACGAACCATGAGATCATGACCTGAGCCGAAGTCGGATGCTTAACAGACTGAGCCACCCGGGCGCCCCGATTTCCCCCAAATTCTTATCAAGATATCTTTTGGTGTCTGCGCACTCCAAACTCCAGGCATCTTCAATACCCATCCAGATGTTCTCAGTCACCCTAGTGCCCTCTGACTTTTTAATCTTTTCTTTCTCCCCTAAGGCCATCCAGGATTTCCCTGTCTCTATTTAGGACCCTACAGGTACCCTCTCGCCTTGTCTGTTACGTGCACACACAGGTCTCAGGCCTTTCATTTTATTTTGGTTTGTTGCTATCACCTGGGAGATGGAGACGGAGAAAGTAAAAGCACACCCACCACAGAAATACTCACCCGAGTCTCCCAGCCTTCAATTCTCACTCCAGTGGAAGAAGTCGAACTCACTTGAGCAGTCTTTTCTTGTGGGCAGTCAGGCTTCAAGGCATAGTCGTGTGTCTCCTGTTATACTAGACTGAACGGATAAGAAACTCCCCAGTTACTCAACCTCAGCCACTTCCTCCCTTATCTCCAGTCCTACTCATTTGGCTTTGACTAGTGCAATCCGGGCTTCTCTGTTGAAAATCCCCTACTACTTACATCAAAGCTGTTTTGCTTCTTCCAAAAGACACAAGTTGTTTCTTTTCCTTCTTTGCATAGCAGGACACCCATAAGTTTGTTGCCAAGAATTGTCTGGACATGGAGACAGGCGTCAGAACATCTGGGCCACTTCTCTAGGGGCCCAAGTCCAGGAGCAATTCTGGACACCCCAGAAGCCTCGCATTTGTGAGGAAGGAGCATTACCTTTCTTCTCTCCGGTACTCAGAGATGGTTCAAATCAGGGGGTCCCATGCGACACCCTAACACATCTGATGAAAGGAGCTAGATGAAAAACGGTGAGAAAAGAAGTGTCCAGGATTCTGGCTTCATTCCCCACAGCAGCACAGGCCACTCACTGTTCAATCATTCATTCATTCATCTGTTCACTTGACAAACACATACTGACTGCCTACCAAGCACGAGACTCTGAGATAGACGCTAGGGATACAAGAAGGTATGACACATAGGCTTGCACATAGTCTAGCAAGGGATGCAAATATGTAGATATATAAATGCTTAGTTGATTCTCTAAAATAGGTGTCAGAAAACTTTGGACCAAATCTGGACTGCCCTCAGTTTGTTTGTTTGTTTTATATGTAAGCTCTATGCCCAGTGTGGGGCTTGAACTCATGACCGCTGAGATCAAGAGCTGCATGCTCTACCGACTAAGCCAGCCAGGTGCCCCCACATCTGGTGTTTTTTAAAAATATTTATTTACCTATTATTTTTTATTTCTTCTTTTTTTAATGTTATATTTATTTCTGAGAGAGAGAGAGAGAGACAGCGTGAGCAGAGGAGGGTCAGAGAGAGAGGGAGACACAGGCTCCAGGCTCTGAGCTAGCTGTCAGCACAGAGCCCAACGTGGGGCTTCGAACCCACGAACCGTGAGATCATGACCTGAGCTGAAGTTGGATGCTTAACTGACTGAGCCACCCAGGCGCTCCTATTTTTGAGAGACAGAGAGAGAGAGCCAGCATGGGGAGGGGCAGAGAGAGGGAGAGAGAGAGAATCTCAAGCAGGTTCCCTGCTGTCCGTGCAGAGCCCAACATCGGGCTTAAACCCATGGACGGTGAGATCATGACCTGAGCGGAAATCAAGAGTCAGATGCTTAACCGACTGAGCCACCCAGACACTGCCCCCACCCACCCCCGCATCTGTTTTTGTATGGGCCATGAGCCAAGACTGGTTTGTTCTATTTTTAAATGGTTCCATTTTAAATGGTTATATAAGTGCCTACATACTGCCCTCCCTCAGTGTTGCCTCTTGGCCCGCATGACCCATAATATTAACTATCTGGCCCTTTAAGAAAAAGTTTGCCATTCCTTACTCTAAAGTGCAGCTGCAGCTTAGAGAAAAGGAGCTAAATTGCTAAGGAGAAAGTCAGGAAAGGGTTCACAGAGAGATATCTGAGCTGGGTTTTGAGTGATGGACAGGAGTTTTTTGGAGGGAGGGAGGTGAGTAGAAGGACGTTAGGGGTGAAGGGAACAGGATGCATAGTCGCAGAGGTTTTAGGTAGAGGCGAACAAAGTGTGGGAGACGGGGAGCCGCAGAGAGGATCCTGGACAAGGGAGCAGGACAGGGGTGGGAGAAGTCCCTGGGCATCATGCTGGGGAGCTGGGGCTTGATCCTGGAGGCCACAGGGAGGTTTGCACTCAAGTAGCTGTAAGGAGTGAAAGCATGCAGGCCAGAAGTGAGAGAGATCAGTAAAGGGGCACCAGTTCAGACCAGAGCAAGGCAGGGCCTGAGCTGGGGCCAGGGCTGGCTTCACAGACATGCCTCATATGTGATCTCACAGGACCCTGTGCTTACAAGGGGCTGCGGTTGGCTTAACGTGACACACTGTCTTAAGATCTTTTTTTTTAAATAAAAATTTTTCTTTAAATTTTTAAATTTCTTAAAAAAAATTTTTTTTAATGTTTTATTTATTTTTGAGAGAGAGAGAGAGAGAGAGAGACAGCGTGAGCAGGGGAGGGTCAGAGAGAGAGGGAGTTGCAGAATCCGAAGACAGGTTCCAGGCTCTGAGCTAGCTGTCAGCACAGAGCCTGACGTGGGGCTTCGAACCCACGAACCGTGAGATCATGACCTGAGCTGAAGTCAGATGCTTAACCGACTAAGCCACCCAGGCGCCCCTAATTTTTTTTCAACGTTTATTCATTTTTGAGACAGAAACAGAGCATGAGTGGGGGAGGGGCAGAGAGAGACGGAGACACAATCCAAAGCAGGCTCCAGGCTCCGAGCTGACAGCACAGAGCCCACCGACACAGGGAACCCACCAACTGGGAGATCATGACCTGAAGTCAGGTGCTTAACTGACTGAGCCACCCAGGCGCCCCTCATGAATTCAGTTTTTTTAAAAAAATTTTTAATGTTTTATTTAGTTCTGCGAGACACAGGGTGAGCGGGGGAGGGTCAGAAAAAGGGAGACACAAAATCTGAAACAGGCTCCAGGCTCTGAGCTGGCTGTCAGCACAGAGCCTGACGCGGGGCTAGAACCCATGAACTGTGAGATCATGACCTGAGCCGAAGTTGGACGCCTAACTGACTGAGCCACCCAAGCGCCCCTCATGAATTCAGTTTTAAGTCGGGCTAGAGGTATGTATCTCAGTCCCCTCTATCTCTGTCCCCACATGTGATCCAGCCCCTGCTTTTCTCCACCCTTTCTCTTATAAGACTGCTCTTGCCCCTTGGACTTCTGAATCTCTGGTCTCTCCCTTTTTATTTTTTTTTCTTTTGAGCTAGATGACCTGAAAAAAGAAAAAAGAAAAAGAAAAAAAAAACCTCACCACCCCTAACCTCGTTGTTGGATTCCATTTATAAACCCACAGTGAACTCCCACCCCCAACTTCATATCTGACAAACCCACCCCAATTTCCCTTTCCTTCTCTCTCTTTTTAAAAACACTTTTAAAGTTTATTTATTTATTTTTAAAAATGTTTACCCATTTATTTTGAGAAAGAGAATTTTGAGAAAGAGCGAGCAAGCAGGGGAGGGGCAGAGGGAGGCAGAGAATCCCAAGCAGGCTCCATGCACAGAGCCCAGTGCAGGGCTCTCACAAACCCTGAGATCAGGACCTGAGCTGAAATCAAGAGTCAGATGCATGCTTCGGGCGCCTGGGTGGCTCAGTCAGACTTCGGCTCAGGTCATGATCTCATGGTTTGTGGGTTCGAGGCCCTCGTCGGGCTCTATGCTGACAGCCAGCTCAGAGCCTGGAGCCTGTTTCAGATTCTGTGTCTCCCTGTCTCTCTGACCCTCCCCTGCTCACGCTGTCTCTCTCTCTCTCTCAGAAATAAATAAAACAGTAAAAAAAAAAAGAGTCAGATGCATACTTGGGGTGCCTGGGTGGCTCAGTAGGTTAAGCATCTGACTTCGACTCAAATCACTGAGGCCGACTTAGGCTCAGGTCATGATCTCCTAGTTTGTGAGTTGGAGCCCCACATTCGGCCATCTGCTGTCAGTCCCTCCCCACCCCCCCACACCCTTCCTTCCCTGGTTGGTTCTCTCTAAATACATACATACATACAAAAATGTTTTATTTTTTTTTTAAATTTTTAATGTTTTATTTATTTCTAGGAGAGAGAGAGAGACAGCGTGAGCAGGGGAGGGTCAGAGAGAGAGGGAGTCACAGACTGAAACAGGCTCCAGGCTCTGAGCTGGCAGTCAGCACAGAGCCCGACGCCGGGCTCGAACTCACGAACCGCGAGATCATGACCTAAGCGAAAGTCGGACGCTTAACCGACTAAGCCACCCAGGCGCCCCTTTACAAAAATGTTTTAAAAAGAGTTGGATGCTTAACCAACTGAACCACCCAGGTTCCTCTATTTATTGATTTTGAGAAAGAATGAGAGAGAGAGTGTAGGGGTAGGGCAGAGAGAGAGGGGAGAATGAATCCCAAGCAGGCTCCAAATAAAGGAGAGATCAAGACCTGAGCTGCAAGGGGGGCACTTAACTGACTCAGCCTCTCCCTTTCCTTCCTCTTTACCAATCTTTGTTTCACCTTCCCTCCCCTGTCCTCTGAAAAACTGGAAGTGGGTGGAGAGGAGGAAGTGAGCAAAGGAGATGCAATTCAGGGGGACCCTTGGGAAGATCCGGGGCTCTGGTCTCGCCTTTTTTTTTTTTTTTTTTAATTTCTTGCCACCCAGCAGGGCTAGAGCGAAGGGGTCACGAGTTAATCCCGTTCTTGGGAGTGCAGTTGAACTGAATTCTGGAGATAACCAAGAACCCCTTCCCCTACATCACGTGGGAGGCTGCTGAACAGACCATTAGGGACCAGAGGAGAAGGTGTTCTAGCATATCTGCGTATCTGTAAACGTCATAATCCCAGTTCTTTAATCTTGGAACATGAATTCGCAATGAACTTTTAAGAGGCCCAAATCATTTTGCATATGGGGATACTGAGGTCCAGAGAGGGGAAGGACGAACTCAAGGTCACTATATGGAGCCCAGCAGTGCCTAGAGCTCAGATTCCTAGTCCCTGCCCCGACTTCTTCCCTGCCTTGCACGTTCCTGGCGTGGGTTTCCCAACAGAAGGACAAAAGCCCGGCTTCTTTCCTTTGTATGAGGTTGGAACTAGACTTGTTTCCCAGAATCTCAGAGACGCATGTGCCACAGGAGCAGCTTGGCCTAAGGGAGACTCCCGTTTCCGTGTCGTTGGCGCCGCCTGGTGGTGGAGTTGTGGAAATTCTCAACAGCTTCGGCTACAGTCCGAGACGGGGACTAGAAATGATTCCCCAGGGCCCAAGTTGATATTTGATCTGGGCGGGAGTGGGGGGTGAGTGGGATTGGGAGCCTCTACTCGCTTTCCACCAGCTTTGGATCTTGCCTTCTCTCACCCCTGTCTTTCCGTACCCCTCCTTCTGGCCCCTTTTCCCGTGTACCGGTCCCCTTCACCGTGCAGACATTATCTCGCGTTGAATAGCTCCCATATCGGCGGGCAAAGATCGAGAGTCTGAGTCTGGGGGACGGAGGGCAACGAATCCAGACTTTATTGTCAGGGAGAAGGAAAAGGGAAGACGTGGGTGGGGGGCCGGGGTTGCTACATCGTCAAGCAGAAAGAGTTGATGGGGACGGGAAGGCCAGTGGGGGCCCGTCCCCCTCCCGTGTCGGCTGCTAGAAGGGCTGACGATACGGAAACCACAGAGGGGTGGGGGGTGGGGGGAGGGAGGTCACGCCCCCGCCCGAGTTGTGCAGTGGAGGTGTCTGGTGGGAGGGACAGCCATGAGGTCTAGGAGCTGGGACGGGGAAGGCTACAGACTCAGCGAATCCTGCGGAAAGGGGAGGGGCGGGGGCGAGGCTTCTATTGCTTTTTGCTCACAGTTTTGCGGAAGGCGAGGCGGGGGTGGGCTCGGACTGGACACCCCTTGCCCCCCTCGGTACCCCTTGGGCGATGGGTGCTGGTGAAAAGAATGGAATCCAGACTGGGGAGGAAGAAGGTGAGGGAAGGGTCTGTAGGGGCATCTACTTGGTCCCACCCAAGTGCCAGAGATGCCCCCGAGTGCTGCCCCCTATGATGGGCCCAGCTAGACCTGGGGCTGGGGCATGGTGCGGGGCGGGCACAGTGAGGTTGCAGGCGGTAAAACCAAAGTGCTTCTGAGGGACCCAGGATCCCGCCTGCTCCCCTCCCCCTGCGGAGGATGGGGGTGTTCACGGAAGCGCTTCAGTTTGGGGGCAGGGGCCGGAGTCCCAGAGTCCGCTTATTGCCAAGAAAAATCCATTTCTGCCCCCCGGACTCCGACCATGGCTTGTGAACCCCGTTTTGTGCTAGGTTTGGTGGGGAAGGGCTGAATGGACATGGCTTTTGGGAGGGGGGGTGTCTCCAAGGGGGCTCGGGGGTGAGACGGCCCCCCCTTTTCTAGGGGAGAGGGAAGGGCAGGGGGCGGGGTTCCCTGAGATCTGGGGTGTTCCCCCCCTTCTGAAGCCCCCCTCCCCCGCTACCCCTCCCCTTTCCTGGAACCCCGTACCTCGGGGTGGGGGGGAAGGAGAGAGAGAGATCATTCAGGGAGTGCCGGGAGTAGGGGCGGGCTTGGAGCCCAGAGGCCTGGGTCCCGGCTGGAGGTGGGGGGGGGGTTGAATGGGAGGGGGTTCGGGGTTCAGGTCAGTAGGGGGAGAAGAGGATGGGTCCGTGCGCAGTTCGGATGGGCCCGGGGGCCGGGTGGAGCAGGGGGTGGGTGATCGGCGGTCCCTGGAGAAGAGGTGCGGCTGGGGCCGGGCGCAGGGACAGCGGGGAGCCTGCTGCCGCTGCCATCACCGCAGCCACCGCTAGGGGGCTGGGTAGCAGGCCTCCCGCCAGGGACTTGGGCAGCTCCTTGGAGAAAGTCAGAGTACCCTGCAGAGGGAAGAGGGGCGGGGAAAGGGAGACCCAGAAGTCATTCGGCGGCCCGCAAACCCCACCCCTCCCCGTGCCGGCCCGCGTCCCCTTCTCCTCCCAGCTCCGGGTCTCCCTATTGCCGAATTCTCCAGCGCCCAGGCCTCACCGCCAGCTCCCCCGCGCCTCTAGGCTTCTTGTGACGGCTCAGCAGCGGGTTGGGCTTCCCGGCCACGCCATCTCGGTGCCGCCGGCTGGAAATGTGCTGCGGGGGTAGGGAGGGCCAGTGGGTAAAGGGGCTGTGTGTACCACCCGGAAAGGAGCAACCGACAAGCCGGTAGGCACACCCAAAACACCCGGCCCCGCCCTTTCTGTGGTCCCAAGGAAAGGGCCTGAAAGACACACCCTCACCCAAGCTCCCTGTTCGAGAGCAGAGCTCCCTAGAATTCCTGGGAAAGGCCTTGGACCCACCTGTTTCAGTTGGACCTCCGAGTTGACCTTGACATTGCAGATCTCACAGTGGAAGGTTCGGTCCTGGGCAGGGGCCTCTGGTTCCCCAGGAGTGGGGGGCCCCAGACGAGGGTAAGCTTTGATGGGGCCCAGTCCACTTCTGGCCTCCAGAATTGTCTTGTGCTTAGTACCTGGAGCCCACAGAGGGCAGAAGGTAAGGGGTGGAGGAAATATTCTCCAGGCCTACTAAACAGCAAATACCCACGTTCCCAATTAAAATAGAGGGGAAGCCTCAAGTGTGTGTGTGTGTGGGGGGGGGGTTTTCCAAGCCCCTTGGGACACCCCCAAACCAAGGTAGGTCAGGCAGGGGAGAGTCACAGTTAAGTCAAGAAGTTAAGCAGAGGGGGAACTAAAGAAGTTAAGTGGCTAAGGAAAGGGGGAGTTGATTCAGGAGGGAGATGGGCTGGTAAATCTTGGGGGGTCCGGGATGCTGGAAGCCCGGGGAGTTAAGAGGTTGGGAGCAGAAGTGGGCTGAGGATAGGGGAATGGGGGGAGAGGTGTAGGAGAGTCCATACCTTTGTTATGAGCCTCAAGCTGGGACAGGGAGTTCACTGCCACCTTGCACAGAGCACAGTAGAGCAGCCGCTTGGCCTTTTCCTCCTCTTCCTTGCTGCCTCCAGGCAGGGGAGCTGGGGCTGGAGTGCCCCCTTCACCCTTGGTTGGACCCTGACCAGTCTCCGGAATGCTGGGAGGGGATGGGGAGCCAGGCTGTTTCTCTGGGGATCCTGGGGCTGGACCCAGTCCATTCTCCATGGAAACTGTTGTTGGGGGAGAAACACAGGGGTCACCTCAGATGGTTTTTGGAGGAGATGCTTTATGTGGCGGAAGCCCACCCCCATTTCCTGGAGGGCAAGGGCCCAGAAGTCCCCACCCTGTGACAGCATGCATGCTCTCATACCCTGGGCCAGAGCCAGATGCAGTCTAGCTGCTGCAGGCTGGGCCGTGAGGCTCCAGTGCCTGGCCCATCCTTGAGAAGCCGGGAATGGTTGAGGGGCCCAGCCCCAGTGGCTTCCCCTTCAGGTGCAAGCTGGCGGCCAGCCTAGCCGTGGGGAGAGGCAGGGGACAAGGATTCACCCCTCCGTGGCCTGCCAGCCAGCCTGGGCTCCCTGCCTGGCCAGCCCCTTCCCAGAGTCCTGCCCAGTCCCCAGGGAGGCATGCCAAAGCGCTCTAGGAAGGGGCAGAGGCAGCACGAGGAGAGGTCGAGAGGGACAGTCACAGACACGGCAAAAGGGAAACAGCTACCGCAGAACCGGAGAGGGAACAGGGATGCAGGCTGCTCTATAATTCATGCCTCGATTAAAGATGCACCGGCCCCAGGCCTCAGCGCTGGGTTCTGGCCTCTGAACAGGGGAAACTCTAGCACTCTCATTCTTGCTCCAGCAGCCTATCCAGTTTCCGGGTTGTGAGAAGGCAGACAGTGGGGGTGGGACCCTGGTAAGAGAGGGACCTCCTGACCCTTGCAGGTGTCTGTTTGCGTGTCCGTCCTGCCTTTCCCCTTATTTCTCTTACTCATTTGACATCCTTTACCTCCATTCCCATCCAGAGAGCACACCCACGTCTCAAACTGGACAGGGCTTCATGGTTTACAAAAGTAGGGCAGGTATCATTATCTCCTTAGAGATATACTATCGGAACGAATGAAACGCAGTAATATGCATAAAGCACCTGGAACATGAAATGTTATCTTCCACCACCACCATCATCATCATCATCCCCATTTTACAGAGACGTTGGCAAGTTAAAAAAAGATGATCAGGCCAAGAGGCAGCCAGAGCCCAATTAGAACTCAGCTCACCAGCCCACCCTATCTGTGCATCCCTGAGGGACGTACATGTGTGTGTGTGTGTGTGTGTGTGTGTGTGTGTGTGAAAGACAGAGAGAGAGAGAGAGAGAGAGAGAGAGAGAGATGATCCTGGTCCTCAAGCTGCTGATGTAGATGCCTGGTCTCATTCCGCTTGGGGTGGGGCAGAAAGGACAGGCAAGGGTGAGGAGGAAATGGGGATGTTGGATCTTTCTGGAGTTGATCGTGACTGATAGCTGGTGTGGCAATCCCAGGATAAGGGTGGCTCACATCATCCTGCCTTGATATTCGTTCCTTCCAATTCCTTGGCTGGGAGGAGGACTGAAGATGGCCACCAGCCATGAGGGAGAAAGTCTCAGAGCTGCTTTTTGTAAACCTGGAAAAGACCTCCAAGATCTTAAAGTCTCACTCTCAGGACGCACGCTGGGGCCAGAGAGGCCAAAAGATCAACCAAGATCATCAGGGAGTTGCTTGAGTTTCCTGAGCTCTCAGCCTCCTCAAGGGGAAGCCCAGTGGGCAGGCCCTCAGGTATCCTCATTCCCTCCCCGTCCCTCTCCCCAAGATGAAGGCGCCTCTCCCTAGATTTGAAGGAAGGTTCCCTTTTTTTCTTGAGGACATTTGCCAGGTGGCCTCACCCTAGCCCCTCTCTGAGTCACTGGGCGGTGGGGAGGACAGACAGTGGGGATTCTGTTGAGAGGAGCTGGGGCGGGAGTGGGGGTGACAGGATGGAAATTCTGTGTCACAGTGTTTGGCTCCAGGACTCACCTTGGGTAGGGGTGGGGTGGGGGGGCTGAGGAAGAGAGAGATGAAAGCAGAGAATTCTGGGAAGTGGGGAAAGAAGAGAGACGAGATCAGCTGAACAATGTGGGGGGATTCAGACGCACCTGGACGGGGGGCTACACCATCCCCATTTGGGGGGGTGCTGCCTGGGGGAGCTGGGTCTCCAGGTTCCCGGACGCCAGGCTCCCTGCCTCGGGTTTTGGCAGCCTCGATGCCTTTGACTCTTCGGGCGTGGCGATTACCCTTGTAGTGTGCCTCAGCCTGGCTCTTTAGGGATGAAGGGAAAAAATGGAATCTGAGCTCACCTTTCATATGACCATTCTCCCCCACGGAGTTCCTTCAGGTCCCAGGGTGGCCACAGGAAGCTGCAGCGACTCTCTTACGATACCAGTGAGACGTAAAGCCCCATGCCAAAGAGCCCTGGTTATTCCTGGGCTTCAGGCTGGCTTCTCAACCTTGAGTCGCTGCGAACCTGGATCCTTACCGAGCGCAGGTTCTGCCCTCCCACCACATCCAGGGCCTGGCTTCTGACTCGGGCTGCTCCCCCAGTTCTGGGTGAGGGAGGGCTGCCCCAACCTATACTAGAATTCTAAATGGGAGGAGACTAGCAATCCAGCCAGCTAGCAGTCGCTTGGCCCCCTGGCCTTCTGTGCGTGTGTCTCCTGTCTCCTAGCCCCGGGATCCAGTCTTCACTGCTTCTACACCCAGGGTAGGAGTCCCAAGAGCCCTGAGGCCAGGGCCCTACCCTGACTACTCCCGCCCCACCCCCCCAGTTCTCATTTTTCCTGAAGCCTCTGTGGACACCCTGGAGGACCCTGGCCCCAAGCCCAGCTCTGGAGATAGAGACGGCAGCAGAGACAGCTGTCAAAACAGAGCCACTTGGTGGGGGAGGGAAGTGGAGGGCTGCCTACTATTGGCCCCCTGCCCCTCTCATCCTCCACCCTCCACCAGTGAGTGGAGCCAGGGTTGGGAGAGGGGATGCCCGAGGTTGAGGTACAGGAGAGGCCTAAAGCTGGGTTGGTCCTGGCTTTACCCCCACCCCCATGTGCCCCTCCTGCTCAGAACATACAGTTCTGGAGCCACAAGGTCACCCGGACAGGGACAGAGTAGAAATAAAAAGTATGGATAGGTAGGAAAGGAAAATTGATATCCCAGGGGTGAGGCCATGGTGTGCAGAGCCTGGCAGTATGGTGCGTGCGTGTGTGTGTGTGTGTGTGTGTGTGTGTGTGTGTGTGGACTGGGTAGAGAAACAGAACATGCTTTATTTCCCCCTACTCAGCAGAATGAGGCTCTGCTGTTTTTCTCCAAAAGCTCTCAGAACCTGCACCCCACAAAGTCTCTGCTAGACCCACACAGAAGTCCCAAGGGAGCCTCAGAAGGAGGACGGCTCGGAGGCCAGACGCCGAGGTTCTGCATTTTGGGTGGCTTCTCTCCATGGTAAAGTCCTCCATAGGAAAGGAGAGAAAGGGGAGGGAGCCAGGAGGTTAGAGTGAAGTGGGTAGACCAGGGGAGGGGTTTAGCACAGGCGACGGAGGGCACAGGCTCTCTGCAGGGGAGTCAGTGACCTAACTTAGCCCAGTGCCCAAGGACCAGTGGGCCAGAGGCCACTTTCCCACCCAGGCATGATGGCCACCTGTACTCGAGGAAGTTCTGAGCCAGGGATGCCTCGGTCCCCAAGCGAGGGAGGGGTCAACCTTAGAGGAAGGGCCGACTTCATGTTGAAATATACAGCCACCTCTTGTCCCTCTCAAGAG
This sequence comes from Proteles cristata cristata, assembly GCA_017311185.1. Lineage (NCBI taxonomy): Eukaryota > Metazoa > Chordata > Mammalia > Carnivora > Hyaenidae > Proteles > Proteles cristata. The sequence continues at coordinate 798,302 of JAESUZ010002047.1, forward strand.
CCGTCCATCCTCCCCTGCCCCTCCTCCCTGCTCTTCCCCTGATACCCCTTTTATTTCCCCCCCTACCCCCCACCAGAGCTCTTCTGCCCTCTGTCCTCCCCTGAGATCTCCTGGCTACTCCTGCTCCACCCATTTGAGCAGCAAGGCTTCTTACCTGAGAATTGAAGCGGATCTGACAGACATTACAGGAGATGATGGGCCTCTTGGTCTTGAGCAAGGGTCCCCCAAAAGTGTGGGAGAGCACAGCTTTCTGCACAGGGTCCATCTGTGGAGGCAGGCTGGGGTGAGCCAGGAACCCCAGCGCAAGCTCATGTCCGTCATCCCCCACAGTGGTTGCAGCTGTGTTGAACCAGAGTGCTCCGCGCCTCCTCCCTATCCCTCAGTTTGCCTGAGGGCGCTGAGCCTCAGTCCCCTGCTTCCCTCCAAGCCCAATCTTCACCTTACTGGAAGGGCCTTAAGGGGTCAACTGGCCCAGTGCTCCCATCCGACAGAAGGCAGAAGTGGTTCGCCCAAGGTCACACGATGAGTTAATAGCAAAGCTCGTACTTGAACTTGGGCTGCTGTCTCAGTTCATCGCACCATGAAGATCCAGCTCTGTCTTTTTGACCTACAGCTAGGCCAATCCACCAAAGGCCCACTGATGCGAAGTCCCAAAGCACCCCAGATCCTCTGGCCTTCAGCTGAGGCCTTTGAACTCTCTGGACCCAGTCTGGGGCAAGATGTCTACCAAGCCAAGCCTCTGGGCCCAGGAGACAGACATTCCCAGCTTCCCGTCTCTGGGCCCCAGGTTGCCCTCACATACTCCCTAGACCTCTTTAAGGCAGGAAGTCTAAAGGGAGTAAAAGAACTCAGGAGAGAGTAGTGAATAATGGGAGTTAAGCGGGGGGCACCTAACAAGCTGGGTTGGCCTGAGGCAGAGGAGAGCTCTTCTGAACTTTCTCCCTGATCCCAGGGCTTCTGGGGCAGGGCTGTGGGGCTGGGCGTGATTAGGAACAGTCTCTGCCCCCACCCTGGGTCAGCAGATGTCTCTGCAGTCTCCTGCCAAGCGTTCACATGAGGAAGGGAGAGGATGGGAGTTTCTCTCCGAGGCCTTCAGCTCTCAAGGGATGAAGCCAGGGGCCTAGAGGCATGAAAATTGCCTCCCTGCACAGTCCTCCTCCCTTCTGACCCCCTAGGCAGCCAGGGAGAGGCGAGACTGGAATGCATCTGAGGCTGAGGAGGACTGGGTGATGGCTGGGACCTCTCATAAAAACAGAACCAAATTAGAACTGCAGCCTGGTCTTCCAGGGGGAAGGATCGAGTGAAAAATAGTTGCTGGGATTTGGGGGGGTGGGGGAGGTCCTTAGCTCCTCAGCTGAGGCCTTCCCCTATGCTCAGGTCTTCATGGTTCTCAGTAAGTGAGAGACAGGCACATGAAGCAGGGGAAGAAGGTGGCAGGAATCTGGAAAGTCCACATATCCAGGCTCCCCCCAAGTAGTCTCACAGGCTGGTTGGAAGGGGGCTTTAACATCCCTGAGAAATGGGTTGCCTCATTTGGTAGGAGTAGAGGCAGGAGCCATGGCCAAGTTCAGATGGCTTGTCTGGCTGACAAGTGTCCATCTCTTGGCCTGCCCTTGGCTGGAAGCAGCCCCTTTCAGTAGCTCACTTTTTACCTCCTGGAAGCCCAGGTCTTATTCAAAGAAAAGCCAAACAGGGGAAGAATGGGCGTGACTGCGTGTGTCTAGGCAGGCTGTGATCAATCTGTGCATGGGTGGAGTGTGAAGGAGTGTCATGTGCTGTGTGCACATCATTTATGTATCAACATTTCTGTGTCGGGGGCTTTGCCGACGCCATGAATGGCCAGGTTGTGTAATCTTCAGCTGTGTGTTTATCTGTGTGAATGTATGATGTGTTTGGCAGACAGAAAGACAGACCAAGTTGGAGACAGGCTTTAATCAGAAAGGGGAGACAGATGACTGCTCTCAGCTCCCAGTCTCCAGGCGTCAATCCCCCCTTAGGCTGAGACACCCTCTCCCCTCCCCTCCCCCCATCCCCTGCCCTAGGGTTCTCCTCAGCCCCCGGACTTCCTCGTATGCTGGGTGGGGAATGGAATTCAGCCCAAACAGAAACCCAATCTGGGCTGGGAAACCTAAGTCGATGACAGCAGAAGAGAGAGGAGTGGGATGGAGAGGGGACAGACAGCAGAGGCCCCGGTTCTGGCTCTGCCCCACCCATCACCCCAGCCTGCCTCTCAGAGTGCCCTGAGGACGACTTGTGGGCTGACTATGCCTACATCCAGCCCTGGGACAATGGTCCCTGCCCCACCTGGGTCCCTCCTCCAGAGTGAGAGCCTTTTCTCTTGCATATACCCCTCCTTAGGTTTACTTCCATAAACACTAACGGGGGTCTGGGGGGTGGTTTACGTCCATAAACACTAACGGGGGTCTGGGGGGTGGTGAGAAACAGGGAGTCAACCCAGTGTCGTGAGTCCTTCCCACCCTCTCCTCCAGGAACTAAGGAGACACTAGGCTGAAGGTGAGGGCTCCTGGGCCCAATCCCTGTGCAGGTGGAATGTGAGCCACTGAAGTGCCGCTCCAGGCCAAGGTCAAGAGGCCCTGATGACCTAGATGAGAGCTCTCTGGGGGAGGGGCGGGGGCCAATATCTCCCACAGCCCATCCCACCCAGAGCCCCTTCCCTGGGATTTTGGCCTAGACACTGCCTGGAAAGGTCCACAAAACATTCCTCTCTCACCTGCCCTCCAACAGCAGACATGAAGGGGAATCACTCCCTAAAGCTGGGGCAAAATGAATCAGGAAGGGCAAGGGGGAGGGAAGGGAGGAAACCAGATCAGGAACAGGAGAGGGGGCCATGATTATATTTCCTTCCATTGCCCTTTATCTGATGGAAACCGCTGCCCCATGTTTGACCACCCCACTTCCCCATCTTCCCTCCCCCACCCCCAAATAAAGATGAAAAGAGAAAAAGGGTGGAATCTCAGGGATGGGAAGACCTGAGGGACAGGAAGGACTGAAATAGGAAAGAGAGTGAGCTAGGGGGTGTCTAAAGAGCAGGTGGAAGCTGGTGGGGGAGGGATGCTGGGAAGAGGAAAGATGCCGGGATGGGATAAGAAGGATCTAAGCGGCGTGGTAATTTGAGGGTACATGTAAGCCCTGATGGGAAGTCTGAAGATTTGGGGGACTCTAAGGATCTAAGAAGCAGAGGTGGGGGTATCCAGTATGGTGGCAGTAGTCTGGGGGGTGCCAGCTGGGATCCAGAGATTGGCTGGGGCCGCGCCAGTTATGGGGGATGGGCCAGATAACCCGAGGACCAGGCGAAAGGAGAGGTAGCCCGCCCGCCAGGGGCGGGCGGGGATGGGGTGGGGGGGCGCTGCGGCAGCGGCGGGAGCCAGGGAGAGAGGAGGGGCCGGGTGGCTTACCCTGCGGGACCCCGGGGGCCGCGACTCCATGGCCCGGGGTAGCGGACCCGGGCGGGGCACCCGAGCCTGGCCGGGCCGGGCAGGCCGGGGACGCGGCGCTCGTTGCCCGGGTGGCTCGGGGCTGTGCGGCCGGGCCAGCCCGAGAAGGGGAGGCGGTGCCGGCCGGGACCGGAGCCCGCCCCGGAGGCGGGGCCGAGGGCGGGCCGCGGACGGGGGCGGGGCTAGGGAGCCTGGGAGGAGGGAAGGAGGAAGGGGCGCTAGGGTGAAAAGAGGAGAGGAGAGGGTGTCCGTATCCAGATACTCGTTCCAGGGTGGTAGACCTTGTCCTGGTGAGGGGCCGTTCGGTCCGGAGACCGGGCATTGAGCAGGTGACCTCGGCTTTCTCCACTGAGGATCCTTGCTGGATCCAGTGTCCCCACCAATCCTATGGATGACTCTATTTGTCTGGCTCGAACATTTCTCCTTTCTCCCATCCCTTCCGCCCTGGCCCTCGCTCCAGTGTCGACAACCTCTCTTCCGAGCCCTCAGACTCGTGCTCCCTCTGCACAAGACCCTTGTGCCCTTTTTACATGTCACTTCCCTTACCAGGGATGGGAAATTGAGCCCAGCTACCTAGGTATCAGGCACTGCTCTCAGTGATTCCTCTGAACAGTGGAGCTGGGAGGCGCCCAGAGCTGAAGCGACCTCAGACTGGGGACATCGTCCCTAACCTCTTCCTATCTCCTCCCCTCGCCCGCCACCTGCTGGACAGCTTGGTTCTCAAAGAGCTTATGTTTCGTGCACTTGCTGCCCTCTGGCGGTCAAGTAGGAGCAGCACTGGGGGCTCAGGGGCAGGAGGGCAGAGCAGCCCGCTCTCCCAGACACCTCCTTATCCTGTCTGAGGGAGTCTTGGGATTCCCGCTCTCTCATCTCTGGTTCTCACCCTCTCCCATTCCATCAAGGGCAGAGAGATGAGCAGAGCAGGGAACTGAGTGTAGAGAGAAGCTGTCTTTGGGAGACCATGAGGGACGTCCAAGGGCAGAGGAAAGCATAATACAGGGAAGGGTCCAAGGGGGTGGGAACTGCCCCAGTAGGAGAGGGGTCTGGAGGTATTGTATTAGCCCAGAATCCATTAGCCACGAATAATACCACCACCACCACCACCACCACCACCCTCTAATGTTGATTGAGCCCTTGGAATGTGCCAGCCTCTGTACTGAGCTCTTTGCATGGATTATCTAATTTAATCTTCACAACCACTATTCAGAATAAGTACTATTATTATCTTCACTTTATAGATGAGGGAACTGAGGTTTAGAGAGGTTAAATAATTTGCCCAAGGTCATAAGCTAGTAAGTGGCTGAACTGGGATTTGAGTTTAAACCTGGGCAGCCTGACTCCAAAGCCATGTACTTAACTGCTGCGCGATACTGCCAACGGTCTGTCTGCAGCTTTTCTGCAGTCCTCATTCCCCTGCAGAATTTGACACTACTGATGCAGGCTGCCACACTCTCTCCCTTGGCTTCTCCAACTCTACAGGAACAAAGTTGTGTCCCCACCCCCTCCAATAGCTCCTCCATTTCCTTTGCTGGAGCCCCCTATACCCACTGGCTAATTTTGCTTATTCCAAAAGGCGGGGGCCTTGGCCATGCTACCTCCCTTTCTCTGGTCCTCTCAAATAAAAATAATAGCAATAGCATAATAATCATAGCAGCTAACAGCAAACACTTTGTGCTAGATGTTTTGATTACGTAATACGACTCTCACGACAGCCTTGTGAGTTGGTACTATTACTCTCTGGTCAAATTCAGGTTTAGAGAAGTGAAGCCATTTGCCTGAGGTCACACAGCCAGAGCTTTGGGAATGTCAATTCAAATCCTGCCAGTCAGATGCCAGCGCTGGGGCTGCTTAACACCCTGCCGCACTCTCCAAGCTTATCAGCGCTCATGGCTTTAAATAGCTAGTCCTTACTAGAGGCAGTGGAGCCATGAACCCTGGGGGAGTGAGAAACCTTGAACTATCCATGTGAATTGACTAGCTTTGTGACCTTGGGCAAGTCACTTAACATCTCCAGGTCTGCGTTTCCTCATCTATAAAATGGGGGAAATGAGGGGCGCCTGGGTGGCTCAGTCGGTTAAACTTCCGACTTCAGCTCAGGGCTCAGGGCGTTATCTCGCGGGTTCGTGAGTTTGAGATTCTGTGTCTCCCTCTCTCTCTGCCCCTCCCCTGCTCACACTCTGTCTCCTTCCCTCTCTCTCTCTCTCTCACAAAAATAAACATTTAAAAAAATGAGGGAAATGATGAGAGACCTAATGGTAAGTGTAAGTGAGGTGTGTAGATGGGGAAACGTATTCCCAGCACCTTCTGCTCCAGTCAAACTGAATCGATTGCACTTCCTCAAGTGCTCCTTTCTAGCTCTTCTTCATGCTCTTTGCTTCAGTCTGGAATGTTCTCTAAGACCCCTTTTTAAAATCCTACTAATAATTCTTCAAAGCCCAAATCATATGTCACCTGCTCCAGGTTGAATTCCTTTTTCATCTGTCTCCTTCTGCTCAGCTCTGGTTGGTTCCTTAGGCACCACCTCATTCAGCAAGTCTTTCCTGACACTCCCTTGGGCTCCCATACAAGCTACATGCCTCTGACTCAGCTCTTTTCACACCATAGGGTAACTGTTAACTTGTTATCTTTCCTACTAAACATGAGTTCTAAGTCCTGTGTCCCTGACACCTGGTACAGTGCCCGGCATATAGTAGGTGCTCAAGAAATATTTGTTTTGTTCCCTTGAACCATCATTGGTTTCTCTGTCACAGTATTTATAACTCTGCCTCTGTTTTGCGTTCTAGATTGCTGCATATACGTCTATATTTCTTCCCTGACTAGAAGCTCCTTCCAGACTGGACCATATCAGCGGTGCCTGGGTGGCTCAGTTGGTTAAGTGTAGCATTGTTGATTTCAGCTCAGGACATGATTTCACAATTCCTGAGTTTGAGCCCCACGTCAGGTTCTGTGGTGACTAAGTGGAGACTGCTTGGGATACTCTCTCTCAAAAATTAATAAGTAAATAAGCATTAAAAAAAAAAACAAACAAACCCACAACGGGGCCTGGGAGGCTTAGTCCGTTAAGCGTCTGACTTCAGCACAGGTCATGATCTCACACGTTCGTGAGTTTGAGCCCCGCATGAGACTCTCTTGCTGTCAGCACAGAGCCCACGTGGGATCCTCTATTCCCCTCTCTCTCTGCCCCTTCTCTGCTTGTGCTCCCTCTCTCTCTCAAAAGTAATCATTAACCCCCCTTCACACACACAAACCCTTAAAATTGGACCCGTATTGGGGCGCCTGGGTGGCTTAGTCGGTTAGGCGTCCGACTTTCGCTTAGGTCATGATCTCGCGGTTCGTGGGCTCGAGCCCCGAGTCGGGCTCTGTGCTGACTGCCAGCTCAGAGCCTGGAGCCTGTTTCAGAGTCTGTGACTCCTCTCTCTCTGACCCTCCCCTGCTCACGCTGTCTCTCTCTCTCTCTCTCTCCTAGAAATAAATAAAAAAAAAATATTAAAAACAAAAACACCTACCATTTAAAAAAAAATTGGACCCATATCATGTTTACCCTCGTGTCTCTATTTTATCTAGAACAGTGCCTTGATTATAGTTAGTACTCAATTTTCTCATCTGTGAAACAGATTAAACAATAGCTACCCTGTAGGGTTGCTATAAAGACTGAGATATGAAAGATACTTTGTAAACCCAGAGTGCAGTGCAGATGTTGGTTTGGATTCCTTGGGAGGAGTCTGGAGGAAGCCACTGTGGTACAGGGAGAACTCCATTTGGAGTCAGGTGCTATGGGTTCAAATCATACCTTAGGTGCATACTATGTCAACCTACATACATTGCTAAACCCTTCCGAGCTTTAGCTCTGTCTTCCCATATGTGAAACAGGAATAGCAATGTCTGCTTTGCTGGGCTGTGGCGAAGATGAAATGAGATCAGGGAGAGAAACATCTACCGCAGTGCCTGCTGCATAGCTGATACTCAGTACACGTTTGTAGCTCACTATGGTTTGATGGTGGGTTATTTGAGTTGAATAAAGCTGACTTCCTCCAAACCTTTAGCTCTAGCCCACTTTCTAGGACCCAAGTTCGAACTGTTCGCTGGACATTTTTGGCTCAACGTCCCACTGGTTCCCCAAAGCGTCATGTCCTAAAGTGAGCCCCGCAGCTTCACTCCAGACCAGCTTCCTCCTCCAACCCCCTGCCTCTGTCAAGGTGACTTCTCCCTCCTAGCCACAGAGGTTTGAACCTTGGAGTCAGCCTTGACTCATCCTCTCTCTTCTCCTCTACCCCCAAATACCAGTTGGTCACCATGGCCTATAATCATTTCCTTGGGAACACCTTGCCCCTCCCCCTTCCTACACACTCACACTGCCATTACCACTGGCCCAGTCTGGCCTTCCAGGCCTCCCTTCGGGCCCACATTGGAGGGGGACAGCCTCCTGGAGCCTCTGCTCCCTTTCATCTGGCTGTCCCACTCACCTTCCTCCAACACTGCTCTGACAAAGTCATTTTGCTGCTTAGCAATGGATAACGGCTCCCTATTTCATACCATATTAAATCTAGACAACTCTGCCGGCCCTCTAAGCCCTACCCCACTGATCCTCCCCACCCAGCTGTGGGTTCCAGAGAGCCAGAATTTACAAACAGGCAGGCTTGTGACCCTGCTTATCCCTTCCGTCTGGATTCAGCACCTGTCACCGCCCCCCACCTCCCTGTAGTCACAATCACCAGTCGGGGTCTCGTTCCTTCTCTAGATGGGGGACTCGGTGAGATGATTCATATAAAATATGTAGCACCAGGGCTGGCCTAGCAAACATGAACTATTATTGTTGTTAATAGTATACCAGAGAGCCAACAATGCTTGTAACTGACTAGAGACTGGAAGGCTGGGAGACGGGGTCCTAAGAAGAGATAAGGAATTAGGTAGGAGAAGAGGGCAGGGGTGAGTCAGAGTGAAGGAAGGAGCCGGGGTCTCAGGAGGGTAGGGTAGGCAGGCAGGCTGCTACTCACAGTGTTGTAGTTGCTGAAGAGGCCCAGGGTGGGGGCTGGCTCCAGTGGGAAGGGCAGGATCTGCTTGAGGTCCAGTGGGGGCTGCATGATGGGGGGCTGCCGAAGCAGAGGGAGGGGCCCTGCCCGGCTCAGGCTGCCTGAAGGGCAGAGAAAACATTACGTGGGGCAGGAAGATTGAAGCTTGGGAGCCCCACCCAAACCTGTCAGTCCCACTGCCCAGCTGGGGCCCCCACACTCAGAAGTGTGACTCCCCCAGCACACACACTTCCCCTGCTGGCTGGCTCCGGAGCAATGAGCACAGTGCCCTGTGGGCCCAGGGGAGGGTGCAGACTAGTCCTTCCCTTCTGGGTGGTTTTCACTTCCCCCTTCTCCAGCCTCCCTCCCCCAAGACCTTTAGGCATTTTACAAACCCAGGAAAAGCACAGACCTTCTCTGCCGGATCAGCAGGACTCAGGGAGCCCCACGGCTCTGGCTGCTCCCTTCTTCTGGTTCTGTTTCTCCCCCAAGGAATTCCAAAGGCTAGGTCTCACCCCAGGGAGAACAGGGTCAGGTGGGTGATTCATCCCACTGCCCAGAGGGGAATACTGAGGCCTAGATTCGGAGGAGGGTGCCCAAAGAGCTATGATTTGTCCTGGTTGTTCTTAGTTAATTGTTGACATCCCCAGCGGTGGGTGACAGGCGAACGGCGTTTGCCCAGGGAAGTGAGCTCCCCGGGCCCATTCTCAGAGCCCCTTCTCCCGACCTTCCTGTCTTCCCCCAAACCCCTTGGTCTTCCTGGGAGTGTGCAGTTCCAGCGCTGCAGGAGGAACCGCCACCCCGGCCTCTGGGAGGGGAATGCCTGGGTCTGACCCGAAGGGGAAATGAAAGTCCAGGCCAGCTACTCCACTACCCACCCTCCCCTGAAACCTTCTCTCCTCCCCCTCAGAACCATGGGAGGGACCTTGCCAGGCGCCAGTGGGGGTGGGCCAAAGGCCCTCAGGACCCCTCTGGGTTTCCGCTAGCCCAGCTCCCTTCTGCGACCTCGCCGTCCACCAGTCAGGGAGTTCTGGCTGCCCTTTCCTGCTCTGACAAGCCCCTGCCAGCAACAGGGGTTCCCAGGAACAAAGGCAAAGCCAGGAGGCTGCAAGTTTGGCCCCGTCCTCCCTTGACCTTACTGGGGCAGAGGGTACCCCGGGATCCTTTCCTGCTCCCTCCACAGACACTGCCCTTTTGCATACCTTCAGTTTGTGGTGCCTGATGCCCCCAGGCAGTGGCCTGGCCCCGGCCCCCCAGGGGCCTGGGCCTGATGGCGTCCCCTTCCCTTGGTTCTGCCCCCTGCCCCCTCCCCGGCCAGCCCCCTCCCCCCCAAGTCCAGTCAGTAGAATCAGCCAATCAGAGTCCTGGAAAAGTGGGGCAGAGGGGAGGGCGGGGGAGCAGGGATTAGGGAATAGGAGGCGAGAGGGAGGGGGTGGGGAGGGCTCAGGCACAGCTGGGGGCAGGGAGCTGGTCCAGAAAGGTCTGGAGGGGTCTGGCTTTTCTGCCAGGGTGGGTGGCCAGGGCACCTGAGGTCAATGCTGCTTGGGAGCTTGGGCTCTAGAGGGCTAAGGGTTGAAGGAAAGGGCAGGATGCTTGGCTTTGGCCCTTGGGCAGCTGGGGGTCTGTGCACCCTGTGTCCATTCCCTCCTTTGCCATCTTGGAGTCGGGATGGGGTAGAGGGAGAGCAGACAGAGAAACAGAGACAGAAAGACCGACAGACAGACACAAGTGAGAGAGATGGGAAAAAATGACAGAAGCCAGAGTGAGTGATTGAGAAAAGGGACAGAGATACTGAGAGAGAAAAGGATAGTGAACAATGGAGAGATGGAAGAGAACGAAATGAGAGAGGAAAAAAAAGACTCTGGAAAAGCTGGACACAGAGCTTGACACCGGGGTAGAAAGACTGAAAGAGCAGAGAGCAAGAAAGGGAAGAGAGAAGAGAGGGACAGATAGTCTGAGGGGCAGTCTGACCACCTCCCCTTCCTGATCTGTCCCCTCAAGGCTCCTCCCCCTGCACACGCTGGCTGGCACACCAGACCAGGGCAGCCTTAACGAGCCCTGGGCAGCATCAGGAATGGTGAGAGAAACCTGACCTCTCCCAGAGTCCCCGGCACCCAGCACCCACCCCTGGCAGCTGGTTTGGGGCTGGCACTTGCCCCGCCCCAGAGCAGCTCAGCTCCTTGTCCCTTGCCCCAGCTCTAGGCTCTCTGAAGCCCCTCAAGCACCCATCTCAGAAGAGAGAGATGAGTTCTGGAAAAGGCAATAGAAAACATATGTATTGTGAACCTGCTAGCTGCCAGGTAAGGAGTTCTGAGTATTATCACATTTAATCTCCGAGGGCAGCTATGATTCTAGGGGAGCGTAGCTGATTCTTTTTTCCATTTGGCATATGAGGAAACTGAGGCTCAGAGAAGTTAAAAACTTCGGCTCACGTCACCTAGCCTGGAAGTATCAGAGCTGGGATTTAAGTCAAGATCTGTCGCAAATTCTTTCGCTGCTACATAGCCCCCAAAGGACTCCTGTCTCACTCAGAAGGGATGGAGATCCGAGCACAGGCTTCCATCTTGTTCAAGGAGAGGAAGGGGAGAGTAATGTCCCCGCACTTCTTGGGGCTGGAGGAAAACACAGCAGCGAATCGGTTCCCTAAGGCCAGCTAGTCATCTTCTCCAGGACAAGAAGCCTGGAGGGAAAGAGGGAGGTGAGGGAAGTGGGCAGGAAGGGCTGAAATGAGGATGGAGCGAGGCACGGAAGCAAGGTGGGTAACTGGAGATTCGTTTGCCTCCCATTTTTGGGTCTACTGAGCTATAGGACGGGGTGAGGGGCAGCTGGCAACTCACGGGCTGAGTGGGCAGAAGCAGAGGTCTTGTTTCAGGCAGCCTGAGCCTCAGTCCCCTCTCTCCTTTTCTGAGAATACTAATAGTTGCCACTTCTTTTTTTTTTTTTTAATATATATATATTTTTTTATTTCTAGGAGAGAGAGAGACAGTGTGAGCAGGGGAGGGTCATAGAGAGAGGGAGTCACAGACTGAAACAGGCTCCAGGCTTTGAGCTGGCAGTCAGCACAGAGCCCAACGCGGGGCTTGAACCCACGAACCGCGAGATCATGACCTAAGCGAAAGTCGGACGCTTAACCGACTAAGCCACCCAGGCGCCCCTCTTTTTTTTTTTTTTTTTTTTAATGTTTATTTGTGAGAGACAGAGAGAGACGGAGCGTGAGTGGGGGAGGGGCAGAGAGAGAGGGAGACAGAATCCGGAGCAGGCTCCGGGCTCCGAGCTGTCAGCACAGAGCCCACGCGAACCACCGCGAGATCATGATCTGAGCCAAAGTCGGACGCTTAACCGACTGAGCTGCCCCGTAATAGTTGCCGCTCTTTGAGGGCTCTACGTGCCAGGCACTGGACATACACGGTCTCCCTGAGGTTGTCTCCTTGGCTCCTGAGCTGGGATAACTAGCTCATTTGGCCAATGAGAACAACAGTGCTGCCTCGAGGAGCCGTGGGGGGGATTGAAGGAATCTATGTAAATTGCTGGCATGCCAGGAAGGGAGCTCAATGAATGTTTGCTAAATGAATGAGTCCTCGCTTATCAGTGAGGGCAATCGGCTTTGACAGGGGGAATTACTTGACCAAGGTCACACAGCTAGTGAGGGATGTGAACTCGTCTGTCTGGCTCCAGAGACAGGGCTTTCAAGCCCTACGCTTTTGTAGGTAGACTATGGATGGGGTACTGGGGGGGAAAGGCAGGTGTATGGTAAGGCCTGGGGAAGCAGGAAATGAGGCAGGAAACCCAGGGCTTCCGATATCTGGCTAGGTGAGGTCTTCGGGCAGATTTGAAGGTGGCAGGAGAGTCAACTGGAGTGTGTGTGTGTGTGTGTGTGTGTGTGTGTGTGTGTGTGTGTGTACACATGCACGCACGTGTTCTTGCATAGCACACAAGTCAGGCAGGGCAGGGAGGAGCTGGGGCCTGACTGGGGCAAGCCCCTCCAGAGGGAAGCTCATTAGAGTAATTACCTCCAGCAGATAGAGCCCCACCCAGCTCTGCGGGGGGATTGCCAAATGCTTTATTCAAGACAGTTCTCAATGCACCTTCGAGGGAGGAGGTGAACTCTCAGACCCTTGGATGGAGGTCTGTCTGTCCCTTTCGAGGTCCTACTTAGCCCTAGGCACTTTGATCCTGCTCAGATTTCCCCTCTAGCACCGAGCCACAACCAAGCCACATCTTACTCCTTTCATCCCACCGAAGTCTGGTCTTTTTCTTCCTCCCTTTCCCAGAAATTTTGGCCAGGTCAGAGTCCCAACCCCTCGGCTGTCTTAGGTCAGGCCTGGGGCCTCAAGCCCTTGTGGTAAAGAATGGGAGTGTCTGCCTGTGAGCTGGCTCAGGGAGTGGTCGTGTCTGGCAGGAACAGGAGCCAGGAAGGGTGTTAGGGTAGGGCTGTGGGTTAGTGCTGGTCTTGGAGGTTGGGCCCGGGTGAGAGTGAGATGAGATAGATGATTGGGGTTAGGGTCGCAAGTTGTATTAGGGCCCTAACCCAAGGTGGTGAAAAGCCCCGATCAGCACCAGGTTAAGATGTGAATTAGACTCTGGAGCCAAGGGAGGAACTGGATTGGAGTCTGGACTGGGATCTCATCTCTAATCCATCTCTTTTTCTCTTCTCTCTCCCCTGCAGTGCCTAAAATTGGGGATTGAGGGGAGAGTTTTGAACCCCTGAGTCTTGATTTCTTGACCAAATCCCATGTTTCTGGTCCTTTCTGCCTCGGTTTCCCGCCTCTGGACAGGAGGCAGGTTGAGGGCTGGAAAGGCTTTGAAGTGAAAGATGAAAGGAACAAGGGGATGATTATGAACAACTACTTAAAACATCCTCCTTAATAACCCCAGGGTGGATGTAGGCGGGGGCAGGGCCTAAAGGGAGGAGGTGGCCAGGAAGGGAAGGGAGGAGAGAAGATCCCTGGTAAATCTTCCCAATCTGACAGGAAAGGGCCTTCTGCAATGCCCCCTCTCCCCTGGGACCCAGATGGAGAGGGCAGTAAGAAAGGCCCAGAACAGGGAACTGAGCCCAGAACCATCATCTGCTGAAACCTAGGCCCACAGTCTAGATCTTAAGCGGATAGGCTGGGCCCCACCTGCTGGCCAGGGCCACTATGTACATGGACTCAGTGGACCTCAGTATTTGGAACCTGAAAACCGTACAGTGGCATGGCCTGGGGGTGGGGCCTGAGCCCTGGCTGGCAGTTTTCTTCCTTTCTCCTTTCCTCTCAGAGGGCTAACGTGCGTGTGGGCCAGCAGGCTTCCTGGCCCTCTGTAGGTGGGCACAAGGAGGGAGTTAAGTACAGACAGTGTCCTGTCCCACATCAAGGATATGTGTGTGCGTGTGTGTGTGTGTGTGTGTGTGTGTGTCCAATTGGCAGACCCAGGCATTTTTCCTGTGGTGGGGTCTTGGTCAGGCTTGAGCAGGCCTCTGAGGCTGTCTTCAGAGCCCACTGACCAGGGGAAGTGTGGCTCACACTGGTCCGTTCTGGATAAACATGAAGCTCCCTTTGGCGCCCCGCGTCCAGGGTGGGGCCAACATGCAGGGATTGCACGCATTGGAGGAATGTGGAGCCTGTGCTCTGGGGACTTGGGTCCAAGAGGTGATGGCAAGGGTCACTTTAGAGTGGGGATAGTCTTCCTCGTTGGGTGGGGAGTCTCTTCTTTGTTGGAGAGGTGCATGGGAAGGAGGCAGGCACCAGTCATTCATGCCTCTGTTTCCTCATTCATTGAGTAGGGATGATGGAGTGCTAGATGGAGTGGGCAGAAAGGGTGAGGAGATACAGGAGGGGGAGAGAAAGGGATGGAGGAAGAAGGGCAGAAGGGGAGAAAGACCACTAGTGGAAAGTCAATGGGGGTCAAAGAAAAGAAAGGAAGCAACAGAGCCAACTGCAGAGAGACCCAGCAGAGGGCTGAGGCAGGAGCCAGGCAAGCCCTGGGGCGCAGGCATTGGGCCAGGTGTCCCCACTGGGAGGCAGAGAGACCACAGGTGTCTGGGCCTGGCTGTGGAGGTGGGGGGCTTCTCTCACCATAAACAGGGCCCAGGAACCGGCCTAACCAGGGCAGAGGTCAGAGGTCAGAGGACATAGCAGGCCGGCCTACAATTGTGGAGGCAGGGGCCTGGAGCCCCTGGAGCTGAGGAGGAGCCCAGAGCTGAGGAGGAGCCCAGACGCACAGCTCATCCCTCTCCTCCCCCACCCCAGGGCTCCCTTCCGATGTAGGTCATGAGGATGGGGTGGCTGTGGCTGAAGGGTTGTCAGAGTCCTGCGGGAGCTCCCCTCCCCCATCCTTACTCCCTCCATTGCCCCTTGTCTCCTGGTGCCCCCGGCCCAAGGCAGGGGTGGGGGTGGGGGAAGAAGGAAGAAGAAGGAAGCTGGGAAGGAAGGGCCCCGGCAGCCAGAGCAAGGAGAGAGCGGGGCAGGTCCCGGCGTGTTGGGGCAGGATGGCTGCGGAGACAGGATCCGAGCCGCAGGGGCCCCGGGAAGGACAGTTTCCCACCCCTGCTTCTCCCAAGCCCCCTTATCTCCAGCCCTCAGGTTCCCACCTCCCACCACACACACCTCGAAGCTACACCCACCATCTTCTCCTCGCCCGCCCCCCACTTCCTCCTTTCCCTCTTATCCTGGGCCCAGAAGGATGTCGGAGTGTCTGAGCTAAGGGTGGGGGAGGGCGTGTGTGTGTGTGTCTGGGGGGACGGGTCAGAACCTTTCCCTCAACTCCACTAGGCCAGGACCAGCCCTCTCCCCCAGCCTCTCGTAGACCGTCATATAATATTCATGAGCCTCATGAATACGCAATATCCTCATTATGGGGCGGGGGTCTCACTCGGCTCTGCTCTCTCCTTCACCACTCCCTAGATTACGCGGAGAAACGGCAGCTTGGGGAAGAGGGGAAGAGGGGGGGACCCCCAGATGTGGAGCCAGATGAAGGGGGAGGGGGAACCGGTCGCTGACGGGCGGCCGCAGTCACCGCGGTGCCGGGAGGTTGGGGGGGTGACCTACTGAGAGGGACCCAGGAGCCCGGAGCCCAGAGCCGCAGAGCCCACTCACCGAGGATCATGCTGGGGACCCAGGTGCCCGGGGTTCCGCGTCGCTCTGTCCCGGGGGCCGTTCTGGCCGGGCTGGGGGTACAGGGGGAGGAGTCGGGGGAGGAGCAGAGGCCGGCCCAGGCGGAGCGGGGGCGGAGCCCGCAGCAGGTGAAGACGGGAGGAGGGGGAACTCGGGCACCCTGGGCTCCGTGAGGGGGCGTCTTGGCGGCTCCTCGCCCCTTCCTCTGCTACCGGCTGCCCCTGGGTCTTCTGGATTTACGGGGTCCCTGCAGCCAGGGCTGGGGATACAAGCCATCTACAAGACGGTGTGAGGTGAAGGAGGCAGCTGGGAACTACGATGCCTGGGTCCCTGGGAAGGGCTGCGTCTGAGGGCAGGAAGTCTGGTCACGGGCTGATATAGGGTGGGGGATGCCTCAGTACTCCGGGGAGGGATGGGGCCTGGGATGGGTGGGACACTTGGGTGCTCTCCAGAGTGATAGGCTGGGCAGGGTCGGGGCGGGGGCGTGCAGGGAATGTTAAGGTCCTTTGTTTGTTTCTTTGACTTTGGAGCCAGATGCCTGGGAGGCTGGATTTCAGAGGTGAAATGTGGGGCTGAAGATGGGTCCCAGGTTGATCTCTGGCTGGGGTTCAAACGCCTAGGTCCTCAGGAAAGGTCTGGTCTGACTAATGAGAGTGCAATCAATGGACTCAAAGAGGTGGAAAAAGAAGCTTGCCACTGAGGATGATCAGGGTACCCAGAAGATGATAGAGAACCCAGAATTGAGGCTCAGCCCTATAGAGATGACCTGAATTGGGGTGGGGATGGGATCATCCATCAGGCATCAGGGCCTGAACCAAGGGCGTTCACTAAGGCCAGTGTGGATTGAAGAGGACTAGTGGGGGGGGGGGAGGTGGAAGGGGAGGATGGAGAATAGGGAAGAATGCATGGACTGGGGAGTGTCAGGGGGGAGTACAGGACATTGGATGTATTTTAAGGACCTACAGGGAGACTCGATGAGAGGCAGGCACCTGGGACCCCAGCAGGAGGTTGGAGTCTGGGAGTCTGTGAAGTGTCTGGGGAAGACGCAGCTGCTACAGACTGGACCTGTCTGTACCTGCCCCAAGAGGGAGGGCGGCAGGAGGACTTCCCAGAATGCCACACAGCCAGCTTCAGACCAGCCCCCAGCCAGAGGGAAAGGAGGTGTGACTGAGAACTTAGAACGCCTGGGATTTAAGGAGGGTGGCGGCAGGGAGGGAGAGGTTGGTAGAAGGCTGTTGAGACTGGAGTCTTGGAACAGTCAGGGAAGGGGAAGGGGCCTGGGGACTGGCATTCCTGGGCTCAGCAGGGAAGTTGGGACTAAATGGCTAATCAAGGTACAAGAACTTCAAATTCCTGATTCTGAGCTTCGGCAGTCTTTTGCCTTTACCCCGCTGATCTGGTTTGACAAAAAGATATTCCAGCTTAAGGGCAAGAGAATGCTGGGGGTTCCAATGCCTTGGTCTTGTTCTGATCCAGAGGCCCAGAGATGCCCAGCTGTGGCCTTGGGGGACAAGGCAGGGTCTCTGAGCCAAACAGAGGAAGTCTTGTAACTCCCGCTCCAACCTGCCACCATAGTGTTCAACTCTAGTATCACAAAGCCTGCTTCTCCCCAGGCCCAGTTATCCAGGCCCCCACCCCCGCCCCACCCCCACCCTTCCTTGTCTCTTCCCATTCTTTCTCCTCCTAGGTGAATTCAGGAAAAAACCAGAGTCAGCATTACGTGTGGTTGATTGGTGATACAGACCCCTTTGCCCTCTCTGACTTGTCCACAATCCCACACTGTCCCCAGGGACTCTGAGTTAGGGAGGTCTCAGAAGAGACCTCTCACAAGAGGGGTTGCTTAGCTTACCAAGGTGAGGCAGCTGGCTGGAGGGCGGGGTGACCTTGCAGGCAGCTGGGGGTGGGGGCAGTGTGTGGGGTGAATTCATTATTGATGAGCCCTGCACCCCGGGCTACTAATGAGCCCAGGCTGGTTGCTCTAATTGATGTCAAGAAACTTGAGACCCCCAGATCAGCTTCCCGCCTGCCAGCTGCCTCTCCTGAGCCCCCTCCCCCTCCCTGCACCCCCAGCTGCTCTGTTCCCTTCCCAGGGCCTCCTTTCCATCTACACACAAAAAGATAAGGATAGGGCTCCGGCCTCCTAGCCCCCTACCCTCAGGTCTCTCTGGATCACTCAAGTCTCAGGATGAGACGCAGACATTCTCTGGAGGGGCTGGGAGATTTGGAAGGGGAGACAGACCAGAGCCTGAGGATTACAGTTCAGGGGCAGAACGCTTGGCGCTAGATTACGACTGAGCCATTTCTGAGCCTGAGGAATTCCTTCCGTACATTGTGCACCCTCAGGAGAGACGATGTCACTCTCTGAGACCCAAAGGTACAGGCACTACACAGACGCACCCATGACCCTGCCTAGTAGTCCCAGTTCACTTCCCCTCCTCACTTCCTCCTGCCGATTGCATAAGAACTCTCAGATCTGCCCCCTGGAATTTGGATGATGCCAGTCCCCTCCCCCCCCCCCCAAGAAGGGGAGTATGAGATTGCCTTCCTTGAGAATTCCCAGTGCCTTGTTATGTTTCAGCTGCCATCCTTGGAAATACTGGGTAGCTCTCGGCCTCACTAGGTCTCTTCTTCCTTATCGGTCCCTCTTCATTTATGGATGCTGGGAAGAAGTTCTAGGGTACAGAATTATCAAGAAGTCACAGATTGGAGTGTGCAGCAGCCTTGGTCTCGCAGGAGAGATGTTTTTAAGGTGATGTAGGCACTGCCAGGCAGGAGCCTAAGTTAAAAAGGATAACCCTGGCGATGGGGAAAGAGAATGAGGTGGACTTCACGCACTCTTCATCCCCAAATTCCCACAAATTTGCGGCTATGCTGCCCTCTGGTGGCTGGATTCTGGTCTAGCATGACAGGGACATCTGCCTCCAATAATCCATTAGAATTTCTGTACCCTTCTCCTTCCTCTTGTGGCACATTAGGACAGGCCTTGAAAAGACAAGAGGACCCCGAAGGGCTCCCTTACTTTGATTTCTCTTCAAAGACCTAAACCTTGTGGCATGTTGGTTAAGAATGAGGGCTTTCCCAGTCAGACAAGGCTGAATTCGACTATGCTCTTGCACTTACTGGGTGACCTTGGGAAAGTTACATAACCTCTCGGAACCTCAATTTTCCCTCATGTAAATGGGGTTAACTGTATCTACTTCACAGGACTATTGGCAGCGAAATTAAATGAGATAAGGTATGCAAACTATTTAACACCTTCTCTGCCTACCAGTATACAGTAAGCAATGAAAACAAGACAAAACAAAAACCTAACTGGCTTTCTTCTGATTTAGTTTTGTGGCTTTTTCTCTCAAGCCATTTCATTATTCTGATTTAGGGAAGCTCAGGTGAGCCTTCTGGACCATCTCCCCCCGCCTTCAACTTGGACCTCTCCCCTTTGCATTCTTCCCGAATGCTCAAATCCAAAGAGAAGGAATTCTTTTCCTTTACTCTGGGAGGTGCTGGGAACCAGCTCTGGTGGGGCTGGGTGATGGGCAGAGGAGTCGAGCCCTCCATTCACTCCTTCCATCATCCCATCATCTCTTTTACCCAAGAGAAGGAAACCCCAAAAGTAGTTCTATAGTTCCTGGAAGGTCAAATGCCTGGCTCCCAGGGGAAAGAAGCTGTGAAAAACAGACATTTCCTATCCACCGAGCCATCAGGGTCCAGGATGGGTTTGGAAAAGAGTGGGGTAGGACACAAATTCCGGCTCTGGTCAGTGGGGGGCACCGGGCCGGGTTTATTGCACTTGCAACAGAGTTTAAATAAGTCCCGGATGTCCGGAGCTGAGGTGAGGGGGGGTTGGGCAGGGAGAGAAGGGGCAGCGTCAGTGCAGCTGGTGGGCAGAACCCAAATCCTGCAGGCCCAGGACAGTGGGCTCCCCTTTTTCTGGGGACCGGGGGCGGGGCCCGCATGTGGCCAGGCTGATGTTCCAGATCTGTTGCCATCACGGCCCCTTCACGGTCCGGGGCAATTCCTGACTTCTTCTGAGTCAGAGGTGGATGGGGCCTCCAGGCCCAGGTCTGGAATAGGCTCAAATGTAGTCCTGGATTGGCTTGGTTAGGTTCCCAATGTCTGAGTTTGAGTCCCAGATCAACCCCAGGCCCCAGGTTCGATCTGGCCCCATTAGAGTTCTGAGTCCCCTTGGAGCTGGTTCCGAGCCAGCATCGATCCTCGTTTGAGATCTGTCCTGAGCTGGGCCTGGGGCACCATCCACGGTTAGTGTTCCTTATCGGTCCTCCAGGGCGGTGGCGGTCAGAGCTCCCAGGTCTCACTCCCCAGGTTCCAGGTTCCTAGCTGGGGGCTTCCCATGGATCTCTGGCAAGGCTGAGAATAGACCTCTGCAGGCTGGAGCTGGGCGGCAAGTTCTGGTGGCACATGTGGCCCAGAGAACTGGGATTGGATTCCCCAGGACTGGTTCCAAGTTGTTTTCAGGAAACTCTCTCCAAAATGCAAAGGCTGCAGGGAGGCTGGGGCCTCTATCCCTGGATCTGAGTTCCCCTCTCCATGAGGAGGGCATGTGTAAACAAGGGTCCTTCACAGTGCATGGGGGGAGGGGATCCCCAGCTCCTCACCTCCCGGCTCTGGCCCTTCAAGTATGTCTCTGGGCTGGGGAGAGGAGCTTCTCCCTGGCCCTCAGCACCTTCAGGAAGCGCCCAGCCCCCTCCCTGTCAGTAGACTGAGGGTGGGGGGGCTGGGCCTTGAGGATTGGGAGGAGTCAGGCATCAGAGGTGGCTGGTGGCTTGAGCTGAGCTTTTTCCATGGCGGTGCCGTAAGGGAGGGAGCGTTTGAAGAATCCGAGCTAATGAGGGGGACAAGGAGGGAGAGTTTAGATATTCTGGCTTCCATTACACCCCAGATCTTATCCTAAGTGGGAATGAAGATGATTCTTGTGCTTCTAATCTCCGCATCTTGCAAAAGTGGCCTGAATCCTGGCTGTTAAGACTACCTCTCCAGGGGTGCCTGGGTGGCTCAGTCTGTCATGCGTCTGGCTCTTTATTTCGGCGCAGGTCATAATCTCAAGGTTCATTGGATCAAACCCTGCGCTTTCAGTGCAGAGCCTGCTTGGGATTCTATCTCCCCCACTCTCTGCCCCTCCCCTCACTCATGCATGCTCTCTGTCTCTCCCAAAATAAACAAACATTAAAAAAAAGAAGGGGTCACCTGGGTGGCTCAGTTGGTTAAGTGTCTTACTTTTTTTATTCTTTTGAGAGAGAGAGAGAGAGAGGTCTCAAGTGAGCGAGGGGCAAAGACAGAGAGAGAGAGAGGAGAGAGAAAGAGGTAGGGCTCACCTGGGGCTTGAGCTCACCTGATGTGAGACTGGAACTCTGGAACTGTGAGATCATGACCTGAGCCAAAGTTAGATACTTAACGACTGAGCCACCCAGGCGCCCCAAGTGGCTGATTCTTGACTTTGGCTCAGGTCATGATCTCACAGTTTGTGAGTTCAAGCCCCGGGTTGGGTTCCATGCTGACAGTGCATAGCCTGCTTGGGATTCTCTCTCTTCCTCTCTCTGCCCCTCCCGCCCGTGCATGTGCACTCTCTTCCTCTCTCTCTCTCTCTCTCTCTCAAAATAAATAAGTAAATAAACATTAAAAAAAAAAAAAAAGACTACCTCTCCAATAGGTCCAATGGGCCAGGAGGGCTAATGCTGGGAGTGCTTTTGGCACACAGGGCTCTTTCATCAGTGCTGTGAAACTGCCACCAGTTATGCCGGGGATGGCAAATAGTTTTGAATTCAAGTTCCGAATCTGACTGCTTAATAACAGCTACCTCTTGAGAAGGATTCTGAGGCCACTTCTAGGGCATGGTCAAGTGGTGACGGCTGCCATCAGTGTTGGTAGGAAGTGATATCACAAATGCCACATATTTGACACTTGTGAGTGACATTGATTTTTAAGTCTAGGCAAACTTAGCAGCTTGCGTCAAGCATCTCTAAGCTAGGGGTTTAGAAGGAAGGGAAGAGTCCTATAGGCAGCGTCACGATGGCATGCCTGTGGCCAGGGCATGTGGCTAGAGATTTGGTCTGGAGAGAGATGCTTGGGACTATGTTGGGTTAATGGCAGAACCTGATGAGGGGGTGGCCAAGTCACAGGAGGTACGTGGCTGACCTTATAGAGGATATAGATGAGCAGACCTAGGAGCAGGAGGCCAATGAGGATGGCTAGGATAATGATCCACAGTGGGACACCGTGGCTGCCTTCTGCCTTGGTCCACTGCACAGCCGTGGCCACCTAGGGAGCAAGTCAGGAGAGGTCACTGAAAAGCCATTAGTTCTCCCCACCTTCCACTTGACTTCCCCTTGCCATTGGACCAACACCCACCCCTTACCTCCCATGTCGGGCTAACAGAATTCTGAACTTGAAAGTTTAAATTCCTCAGATGTGCACTGTCTCTTACTTTTAGGTCTTCACAGCTGCTAATCCCCTCTCCCCAGAGAATATTCCTTTCCTGACTGATTAGCCTGGTGGTTCCTGTTTATTCTTCAGGTCGCAGCTGAAACATCACTTCTTCCAGGAAGCCTTTCCTGACCCTGCAAGACTAAGTTTAACTGTCCCTGTGATGTGTTCCCTCAAATATCCTGGCATATGTCACAGTGTGTTCTCATTGCCCACTCGACTATGAAACTCCAGGTGTGAAGATACTGTCTGTTTTGCTAATCGTTAGATCTCTGTCTGGCACATAGTAATGCTCAATAATTTTTTTTTTTTGCAATAACAAGGCCAGGCCCCACCCATGTCCCTGTCCTAGGGCTGGGCCCAGTACTCCAACCCCTAATTCCCTTGGCTCAGACCTCCGGCCCAGGTTCACCTGAAGTTCCTTTCGGGGAAGCTGCTGAGGCAGGATTCGGTACGGCATTTTCAGGGCTTCATACACAGCTTCACACTGCAGGCTAAATGGCTGGTGCTCCCGCTGTGGGTGAGGAAAAGGTGTTCGGGGCAGCCCCTCCTGGGAGCTAGAGGACAGAGGGCTCCTCATGATCTGGCTCAGGTTGTGACCTTTCGTATTTGAGGCCCATTCTCTCCTGAATATCTATGTTCCTTACATGAGACAACAAATGTGTAATTAAATAGGCGTGACTAGATAATGTATACTTAGATGCTTGCATGTTCAATAAAAAAGTTTTTTGAATCACTGGTGTGGGTCAAGCAGCCAGGACACTGCCTGGCCTACCGCGCTTGCTCAATAAATAACTGCTCTTTACTATTCCTACATCTGTTTGCCTCTCCACTATGGATTCATCTTCCATCTCTGTTGGGTTTTTTTTGGTCATCCCCTGCTTGCTGGTCTCTCTCCAGTTCTCCCTCCTCCGAAGGGGCATGGAGAGGGAAACTGTGACTCCCAGTGCGGCCACCAGGTGGCACAAAGGACACAAAGCCCAGTCTCCACGAGGGTGAGGGATGGGAGCTGGAGTGCCTGAGTCCCATTCATCTAAAGAGTTGGCTTAGTAGGGAAAGGGAGGGTAAGGTCAAGGGTAAGAGCTGAGGTGAGGCCCCTCACTTGCAGGAAGGTCTTGGCCCACACTCGAAAATGCAGTTGCAGACTTCGGCTCTCTTGTCGGTGCAGTGGCCCGAGCTCACAACGCAGTCTAAAACACTCCGCCTCGGGGCATTTCTGGGAAGAAAGCAGAGACTTGAAGCCGGAGTTCTGCCCTTCCGGTGGCTCTCACAACCCAAGTCTTGACTTACCAGGATCTGAGGTCCTGAGGAGGCAGGGCTGCGGCCTGGAGCTTCCCGTCTTTGGAGCCGGTGATGCTGGGAACCCTCAGGATCCAACTGGAAGAAGAAAGGGACCATTAGCTGCCTCTCCCACCCCATCACAGTGTCTAAGTCACCAGGACCTTGGTTCCAGGGCAGCTTCAACCATTTTTTTTTTTTCAGCCTGTTCTTGTATGCATCCACTGACCACCTCCCCAGGCAAGGCAGCAAGCTCAACGTTGAAATACAGACACGAACTAAACTTGGTTCTTGGACTTTACCTTACAAGATGTGTAAATTATTAGGTTCCTGTCCCTGCCTTAGGGCCTTTGCACTGCTGTTCTGCGCTTGGAATGCTCTTCCCTCAGTCTTCACAACCAGGTTCATCGTTATCTTTGAGGCCTCAGTTCAACTGTTACTCAACAGATCTACTCAGCTGTTGCTCAACTGTTTCTCAAGAGATTTTCCCTGATGACGTCACTAAAACAGTCTTGGTCCCCTAGCCCCCTCCATGTTAGTTAGCATTGCATGTCGGTTACTTTTCAGTACTTGTTAGTCTTTCCCTTTTTATATTTATTTATTTATTTATTTTATTTATTCCTCAGAAATCTTTTTAAAATTTTTAAAAAATTTACACCCAAGTTAGTTAGCATATAGTGCAACAATGATTTCAAGAGTAGATTCCTTAATGTTAGCCTTTCTCTTTTTAATGTAACGTAATTTTTAAAAATGTTCATTCATTAAAAAATATTTTTAATGTTTATTTTTGAGGGGGTAGAGGGCAGAGAGAAAGAGAGAGAGAGAGAGAGAGAGATGGAATCTGAAGCAGGCTCCAGGCTCCACGCTGTCAGCACAGAGCCGTGACGCATGGCTCGAACTCATGAACCACAAGATCATGACCTGAGCTGAAGCTAGATGCTAAATCGACTGAGCCACCCAGGCGCCCCAAAGATTTATTCATTTTTGAGAGAGAGAAAGAGAGACAGAGAGAGTGTTAGCTGGGGAGGGGCAGAGACAGAGGGGGACAGAGACCCCGATGCAGGGCTTGAACTCACAAACGGTGATCTCATGGCCTGAACTGACATTGGGTGCTCCACTGACTGAGCCACCCAGGCGCCCCTCCATTTTTCATTTTAATTGTCTGTTACCCTCTATTAAGACGTAAATTCCATGACGGTGGGGGCCTTGTTAGTTTTGTTTGGTGAGATATTTCCTGAGCCTATAACAGTGTTCAGGGTAGACACTCATTTAAATAAATGTTGCTAATGAGTAAACAAACTTTAAACCAGGCATCAGGGCCCAGGGAAACAGGTCCGAAGGAGGCTTCCCAGAGACGGTGGGGGCAGAGATGGGTCCTAGAGGCATGCCAGGGCCAGACGTAAGGAAAGGATATTTTAGGCTGTGTATAAAACAGTCTTTTCCCCTCCCACAGCCTTGAGGGGTCTGTGGTCCTTCTGCCCCTCTTTCAGTGGCCTCAGTGCTAAGCTTCAGGCACATCCTGGTTCTTCCAGGCCTCCGGTGACCTTCTTCAACCCCCTAGCCTTGGTCCCTCTCCCCATGTCAGTCTCCAGGCCTCTCACCTCCAGGCCCTGCGAGTTGGGGGGGTGACTGGTGGTGCAGTTGCCAAGTCCTGTAACCCTGGTCATGTAGAGAAGCTGTTGACCTTCCAGAGCCTGGGGACAGCTAAGCTCCAGCACGCCCCGGCTAATGGAGCTGGGGCCCAGGTTGATGAGCTGAGGAGAGGAGAACACAATCATCCTAAGAAGAAGAGAAGGCTTCTGCCCTACTGAGCCCCTGGGTCACTGGCCCACCATCCCCTGATACATGTCTCCTATCCCGGAGGGAAGGAGGAAATCAAGAGGTAGAGCAAAAGCCTCTCCAGCCAAGGCTCCTGGAAGAGGATCCATCCTTCCCTTCCAAGTCACTCAACTGGCTGGTCTCTCCTCTGGCTGTCTCTCACTGAGACTCTGTCCAGGCCTTCGCCTATCGCTCCCCCTCATCCTCCTCTCTTCGTTTCAGTCCCTCTCTCTGGTCCCAGCCATCAGTCACAGTGGCTCCCCTTTCCCTGTCATTCATTCTGGCCCACCCCTCCACTCCCAACAGCCTGCCCAGAGCCAGTCCAGTGCCCGCCCCTGCCCCCCTCCCCCATCCCTCACCTCATAGACGTGGTGGACAGCAGGGCCCACATCTCCCTCCTCCTGAGGCTGGTCTCGGGGATGCCAGTCGCTCACTGGGAATAGCACTGCCTCAGGTTTGGAGACGCTAAGGAGGAGGGGGGGTTAGACAGTGGAAGGGATCCCATATGCACCCTTTCCTAGGAGTATCTCCCCTCCCTTTCTGGGGGCCCCATTTTGCCCCGGGGAATTTACCCGTTAAGGGAGACCTGGGCCTGAGCCTCCACTGAGAGCCTGAAGGAAACCACTTCGCTCTGGGAGTTGTTGAGATTCTTGCTGCGGGATGGAGGAGAGACTGAGGTCACGCCGGAGCCCAGCCTGGGAGAATGCCCCCGGCGCAAGGCCCCGCCCCCCCGTGCCAGGCCCCGCCCCCCGTGCTAGGCTCCGCCCCACCCGGCCCCGCGGGCTTCCTACCTGAGAATCTGAAAGTCAAACTGGATGGTTTTCTTCGTGTCCCTGAGATGAGGGACTGTGAACCGCAGGCCACCCCAGATCTGCGGGACAAGGAGGGAGGACAAAGAAGCTTGTCAGACTGGGCATTTGCCTCCCTCCAATTCCAGCCCCTTCCCTATTCCACAGCCGGCTCTGGAAGGGTTGGTCACTCTCTTAGATCCTCTCCTGTGCCAGACTTACACTGGCTCCTGCCTTCATGGGGTTGCCCAGGTCACACACCAGCAAGCGGCTCTGGTTCACAGCGAAGTAGTCACAGCTCAGGCTGGAGAAATTCTGGAGGTGGGGTGGGTATAGGTAAGGTTTCCTGCTCCCCTGGCGGGGTCTCCTCCCGAGCCCCACCTCAGAATCCCCTCTCACCCCTGGGTTTCTGACGAGTCCTGAGTACTCAGCCTCTGGGGGGGCTGTGACCCGCAGCTCGGCCTCATAGGCGCCGCCCTCACCCACATTCTGAGCGTGGAAAGTTAAGTTCAGGGAGTTCTTGTCGCCCAGATACACGTGGTTCTGGTCCCTGGAGGGAGAACGCGGGATAAAGGACACAGGGAAATTAATCCCCAAATCCGGACAATGAACCATAGCAATAATAAAATAATAATAACAGCAGATACCATTTATTGGGTTCCCACTCTCTGGCCAGCAGTAGGCCAGATGCTTTATGTAGATTATGTCATTTAGTCCTTCCAAATAGGCAGAGAAATGGATGCCATTATTCCCACTATCCAGATGAAGAAGCTGAAGCTCAGAGAAGCTGAGTAACTTCCTAAGGTCACACAGCTTGCTAGCACGTCCTTATTCTACTTTGTCAGGTGCCAGGTGTTTCCGAACGCCACATGTCCTGCTGTGCGATCTGGGCATCTTGGAATCCCTCAGCTTGATGCTGGCCTTCACTTACCCAAACACCTCCAGCTGTAGGTCTGGCACACAGATGTTGTCTTCTCCACAGTCCAGCAAGATCTGGGCCTGGGGAGCAGGATAGCTTTGAGAGGAGGGGTTTAGACCTCCTCCTGGGCTGAGGGCGCCTGGCTCCAGGGCACTGCCTCCAGGTGCCCAGGCCTCTCTCCTCGCAGGTCTCCTCTCTCCCTGCCCCCTCCTCACCTTGTCCTCGATGCGGCTTTTGCTCTGGTAATGTAAGACAGGCCGGAGGCCATGGCTGTCCACGGGGGCTCGGGGGTCCAGGGAGAAGTTGAGGGCGATATGAATCGGGGAGAGCTTGTCTCGGAACTCTGACTCATTCTGGGGGTGGGTAAGAGGGTTCACCGGGTCAGGGGACATTCGGGACTTGGTGGCCCTGCTCCCCAGTCTCTCACGTGTCTCTCTGCCCACTCAGGGCCCTCAAGAATCCAGATGTCCAAACTTGACTATTCTCTTTGCTTCCAAGGCCCCAAGAGCCTGGTTCCCAGTTCCTCTCACAGAAGGGTCCCTTTCCTCAGGCCCCAAAGTCCCAAGCTTCTCACTGGACTCTCCTAATCTCTCTCTCTCTCTTTTTTTTTTTTTCTCAAGAGGGACTCCAGTTCTCTGTGACGCCCTCCCCAGACCAATTTGCTCTCTGCCGTTGGGCCATACCCTGAGGTAGATCTTCATCTCTCTGCAGTCCTCCCGAGCCCCGTTCTGGATGAGTAGGGTCTGGGTCAGGGTCGCCTGTCTGGAAGCCAGGAACAGTGCCCGCCGTACTCCCCCCTTCTGCTTCTGCCAGTCCAGCTGGAGTTCCACTGTGAAGCCTGCAGCCGGGAACATACGTTCAGGAGAATCTGTCTTTCCCTCCTAACCTAGTCAGAGAGAAGGGAGGTGCCAAGGTCCCTGCCCTCCCCTGCCCCCCACCACCCCCTAGCCCAAGGCCTAGGAAATTCAGACAGTCTCTCTCACCAATGGAGTCAGGAACGTGTTTTCCAGAAGCATTGAGGCAGAAGCTAAGGTTGATGCTGGAGGAAGACCAAGAGGAAAGATGGCGTACCCAGTGAACGCCATCCTTAGCTTCCTCCTACCCCCCAGACAGACCCAGACGGGGACACCTGCATTCGACCCCTACCACAGACCTGGTTTATCTGCCCACGCCCAGGCACAGACCGAGGTATTCCAGCCTCAGTCTCTGTAATCTCCCAGGCCCCTGCTCACCAAGCCACAGGGTTTCCCTCCAGGCTGCAGCTGCGCTCCTCTGGGTTGAACATAGCAGGGAAGATGGTGAGGGAGGCACTGGTTGAGACGATGGGGCGACCCCTGACAAGAGTGGACATAGGATCAAGAGAACTAAGACCTCTGTGGGTCCCGGGGCACAGGAAGCTGATGCCCAAGTGACCTGTGTATACTTTCCCAACCTTAGCCAGGCTGAGAACTTCCCCAGTTCCCACTTCTTCCCCTGGAATTCATACCTGTACACCACAGCCTTGTCCACACCAAAGGACCCCACGATCAGATCTGCAAGAAGTCAAGAAACTACCCCTTACAGCAAGCCCCAAATTAAGATCCTTCCTTCTTTAACCTTCTTCTAGGGTCATTGCTCAGAGGAGGCGGCGGCGAGGGGACAGCACCATCTGGTGGCAGTATCCTAGAACTGCACTCAGGAACTTAGGAAAATGCAGAAGGGAGGGTAGGGATCCGTGACCAGGAGAGTCCTAAGGTGAGAGGGGCCTCAGCCGCTACTCACCAGGGTATCCGTTGCCATCCAGGTCTCGGCCTCCTCGAAGGGCAGAGCCAAAGAAGTCCGGCGTGTGACCGGCTGCCCACAGGGGCAGCAGGACCTGGGAAGGCTTAGAGCCTAGCCCTGCTGGGCCCCCAGGGAATATAAACACCAATCCCTGCTGGGTCTCTCCCCCAAAGGGAGCTCCGATTGCTACGTCTGCAAGACACACAACACACACCAGTCTGGAAGTCAGGAACCCAAGAATCCAAATCTCTACTGCCAGATCCCAGAGCCCAGGACTGTCTTTTTCCCATCAGTCATTCCCAATTTTCTAATCTTGTCAAGACCCCAAGACCTAGACAGTGGGGTTAAAGTCAACACACCTCCTAGGGAAGTCACTGGGGGTCTCGATATTTTAGCTGACAGCAGCCCAATCCCCAAACTCCTTCTGACTCAGGCCCCAGGCTCCTCCTCGGCTCCCTGGGTCATTGGCACTCACCATTATAGCCATCCTGGTCCAGGTCCCCCAGGGGTGTCAACGAGCTGCCAAATCGGCCAAACTCATCATGGCCAGTGAGAGTAAGGGTGGGTGTGGGCTCCATGCCAGCCGGGTTCTGCAGGTAGATGTAGACCCTGCCCACTTCCTGAGGCCGCCCATCAGAGGTCCGTTGCATGAGCAGAGGTGCCCCCACCAGCAAGTCATCCAGCCTGAGGGAAGGGGGGGCTCCTAGGCATCCTGACGCCCTGCCTTGCCACCTCCCCGGTACCAGTGCCAGGAAATCCTAGGTCTCCTGTATCCCAGACTCCTTCCCACCCAAGTGAGAAGACTTGAGGTCTTGCGGCCTTTAACTTTCAGCTCTCTCCTTGCTCCTGAGCAGGGGGAGGACAGGCACAGGAGGAGAATCCAGGTAAAAAGCCTGGAGAGGGGCGCCTGGGTGGCTCAGTCGGTTAAGCGGCTGACTTCAGCTCGGGTCATGATTTCGCAGTTCGAGAGTTTGAGCCCCACGTCGGGCTCTGTGCTGACAGCTCAGAGCCTGGAGCCTGCTTCAGATCCTGTGTCTCCTTCTCTCTCTCTGCCCTTCCCCTGCTCACACTCTGTCTCTCAAAAATAAATAAACATTGAAAAAAAAAAAGCCTGGAGAAAACCCCTCCTCATATTTTTTTCTGCCCTACCCGCACTTTTCAGTCCCGGCTCTGGGAAGGGCATCGTGGCGTGCCCCTTCCCTGCTACTCACCCATCCCCATTGATGTCCGTGGCAGCCACTGCATAGCCAAAGTAGGAGGCCATCTGGGGTGGGGGTAGACACAGAGGCAGCACTGGGTCAGAACTAGGGGGTCACTCCACAGGATCAGCAGGGACTATGGGGGGAGGTCAGAGACTCCAGGGAGCCTGAGCTTACTGGCTTATGACTGGGGCTTGGTTGGCAGAGGGCCAGGTTGGGTTGTGTGTGTGGGGGTGTCCTCACCTGTTCCCCTGAGAAGTTGTAGAGGGATCGGATGTCTGAGCCATTAAGGATCGTGACCTGGGGATGATGAAATATACCCATTGGTCCTGGACTCCCAGCCCAGCCCATGGGTGGGGGACAAACGGGTACAGGATATTCAGGGGGAAGGCATTTGTCGGAGACAGAGACGGCTTGTTCGTACTTCCCTCCTGACTGTTGCTTTCACATCCCCATCTCCGTGCGGGGTGGCTCCACTCCATGGCAACCTCACTACTTGTCTCCGTCACTTGCCAACTACTGACAGATTTTATATTTGCCTGTCTGTTGGCCGTCTCTACCTGCTAGAATATAAGATCGGAGCTTGGTTTTGTCCTTTGGTTTCTCCCCAGAGCCTCAAGTAGTGCTTGGATGGCAGCTGACAGTAATTGGTAGCTGAATGACTGAATGCACGCTGAGGCCTCAGGCGACCCTCACTCTCCAGCCCTCCCCAGCTACACACAGCTCAAGTATCCCTTTGGTCCCTGCTCAGTGATTGGCCCCGCCAGTCCCCTGGTTCTTCGGCTCCTTGCCACCTCCCCGACTCTCTCTCGACTCTCCCTGCTCTTACTCTGGCGTGTGTCCTCTTCCCAGACTGCCCGAGTGCCCCTTGGCCGTCTCTCTGCTCCCAGCACCCTGCCCCCAACACCGCAGACAGACTGATGGTCCCAGCGTGGATCCAGGAAGGGCACTTCCGGCTTGGAAACCCACAGGGATTCCTTGCAGCCACTGCCTAAATTCTTGACTTCTTGGGGGGTCCTCTGAGGCCCTGGGGAATCTGGCTCCATCTTACCTGTTTTTCCTCAACCTTTCCTTGTGTGGCTACAAGGGCCTGACTTTTCCCCTTTTCTGCCATGCTTTTTCATGCTCCTGTCTCGGATGCCCTCTTCCCTCATCACCACAGAGCCTTCATAGAACCTTCTCCGACCCATTCCTGCCCTAAAAGAGGAGGCTATTCCTTCCCCTGAACTGCCAAATCCTCTTAACTAGTTTTTTGGAACTTATCATAGTGCAGATAGCTGGCTTTGGAGTGAGACAGATCTAGTTTTAAATCTCTCTCCAGCCCCTTGCTGACTGGGTGATCTTAAACCACTTAGTCCGGTCTCAGAGCCTCAGCTTTCTCATGTGGAAAATGTGTATGGCGTTATCTACCCTCATAAACTTGTTGTGAAGAATCATGAGTGGACAGAGCCTGCCATGGCGAGGGGCTCGTGTACAGCAGCTACACCTTAGAGAATAATTGTTATGTGTGTCTTATCTTATATTCTTGATTAGAAGCACCTTATGGGATGGGGTGCGGTGTTTTATTCATCTTCTTATCTTTTACCTGGCCTTAATAAATGTTAATTGAATGAACTCCTAGGCCATTCTTATCTGTGTCCTTTTGAAAGCACTTGTCACGGTCTAAGAATAACAGCTACCAGTTGTACACTGTCTAATAGTTCACTAAGTACTTTCACAGGCGTTATCTCATTTCAGCCTCACGAGAGCCTCGTGAGGTCAGAACTATTATTATCCCATTATACAGAGAAGAATGAGGCACAGAGAGACTAAGTAGGTTTGGGGAGCTTATGGAATGAAGCAGGGGCATGAATAAATAATAGACTGTTTCGTTCAGAGCAAACGCCAGTACTTGAATCCCGGTCTGCCTCCGGAGCCCTTGCTCTGATCCACTTTTTGAACCCTCACAAACTGCTGTGCATGGTTCTTTGTGATTAGCCAGGGGAGGGGAAGGGGAGAGAGGGAGGGCAGGCAAGTCGGGTCTTACATAACCATAGGTGAGGTTCCCTTTGGGCACACCGGCAACAAAGTCTGCGAAAAGAAGAGAAGGTTGTGGGCTAAGGGAGGGGAAGGGAGAATCCAACCAGAATGGTGTCTTGGTCCTTATGGCCCTGGGTCCTGGGTCTCCATTCATCCCCTCCTTTGGCCACCACCTGGAGACACACTCACCTTCTGTGTCATCACCACTGAATTCACCCACAGCCACAGAGTATCCTGGGGGACAGGATGGGTGGATATTAGTATTCCTGTGGGGACCCCTCTGCTGTGGCCCTTCCTCTAGTTCCCTCCCCAACCCCACCGGGCCTTCCTATGCAGCCTACACACAAGTAGGGCAGGGTGTCTAGGGATGTGGACTGGGAGAAGAGAGGCGGGGGTGTGGGGGGGGGGGTGGTGGGGACAAGATGGCCTGAGTTTCTCCCCCTGTATTTCCTCCCCGCTCCTCGCTCACCCAGGTAGCTGTCATCGTAGATGGAACTGGCCTGGCGCGTCTGCAACTGTCCCTGAACCAGGTTGATCAGGTACTCAGGGTAGTAGGATTCTGCGATCTGTTCCTGGGTGGCAGACAGGATCTGGCCTGGGAAAGGGGGTGAGGGGTTGGTATGGTCAGAGGAGGAGGTGGCGGTGGGGGGGGCGGGGCCATGACGGGAGCTGACTGTGTGGGATTGCAGACGTCTGGTTGGAGGAAGGGAGGCTTGTGGAGGGTGGTGGGAGAGGATATAAAAGTCTCCAGAAAGGGGGAGGAGAATCGGGACCAGGACAGAAGAGGGAAGGATGGTGACCTCGGGCTGGGAGAGGGATGACAGGCCGAGTGCCAGGGCACTAAGGGATGGCAGAGGAAGGACTTACCTTGCCAGAAATAGCTCCCCGGTCCACCCAGGACCACGCGCCCAGTCTGTGGAGGGAAGGAGAGGGGTCACATCTATCCTGACCACCCGCCCACCCCCGTGACTCCACCTACGGCTGCTTCTCTCTAGCCCCCATTCTTACCTTGGTGAACTCAGCACTGAAACCCCCTTGGCAGTAACCCTGTCCGGCTGCCCAGCTGAAATCTGTGAGGGGAGAAGGAGGTGGGAAGGAGCCCGGCACAGACGGGTGGCACAGGGAAGAAGAGAGAGATGAACCAGAGGTAGGATCTCCCTGGACCGGACAGCGATCAGAGAGGCTAGTCGGGGCGGGGACTCACAGGGAGAGGGCGGACATGGGGCCCATGCCCCCTCTTGCCCTACCTGAGCGGCAAGGTGCATACTCCAGAATCCGGGTGAAATTGTCTGTGGAGAGGTAGCAGGTGCCCACGGGGTCGCTCAGCGGCTCCTTCTCTGTGCGCCAGCTGTACAGGGGAGCGCAGGCCTGGCGGGGCCCGGGAGGAGGGTGCTCCAGGTCAGGCCACCAGGTCAGCCCCCTCCTCCCTCAGGCCTATGCCCCATTCCCCTCAGCGCCACACCACGGAGCCCGCTGGGCCCTCACCAAGATGGAGGAGCCGTGGGCTCGAACTGTTGCTCCAAACCATTGCAGGGACTTGTACTCCACAGGCTCCTCTCCCTCTGGGCTGGACAGCAATGACTCCAGGAGTCGAGAGCCTTGGAGGAGTGAGAAAGGGAGTCATGCCAGGCTGTGGAGGGCTGAACCCTAGAGTGGCCCCCACTCTCAGTCTGGGAGTGCCCCGGTGCAAGCCCTGAGCTCAATGACTCACTGGGAGGAGTGGGGAAGGGGCTTTAGAGTCTGCTTTGCGTAGCCTGACTCACCCCGTCTGACACGTGTGCATCCATGCGTGCGCACACAGAACCTAGGGTTTCTAGAGTTGGCGTCCCCTGCCTCCTCACCCAGCAGAGACAGGGATGCGTGAAGTGATGTGGGGGCAGGAGGGCGGTAGGGAAGAACAGCTATTCCCCGAGAGGGTAGTCCTCTGGCTACACTTCTCTGTACCCGGGTCTGTGCCTCTAACAGCACCTTGTCCCATCCCTTCTTTTCTTGCTCTTTCTCACAGCTCTAGATCTGTGTTCCCTTATGTCTCTCTGTCTCTCTCTCTCTCTGTCTGTCTCTCTCTCTCCCAGCATCTGTGTCTCCAAGCCCTATCTCTGCCCTCTATAGTACAGTTTTTTCTTTCCTTTTTTTTTTAAATATTTTTATTTATTTCTAGGAGAGAGAGAGAGAGGGAGACAGCATGAGCAGGGGAGGGTCAGAGAGAGAGGGAGTCACAGACTGAAACAGGCTCCAGGCTCTGAGCTGGCAGTCAGCACAGAGCCCGACGCGGGGCTCAAACCCACGAACCGTGAGATCATGACCTAAGCGAAAGCCTGACGCAACCGACTAAGCCACCCAGGCGCCCCTTTCTTTCCTTTGATTCTCATCTGTCTTTCAGAGTTAAAAACAAAAAGCCGGGGGGGGTAGTCCCTGGGTGGCTCAATCAGTTGAATGGTTGAGTGCTTCTGACTCTTGATAATGGTTTGGGTTGTGATCTCACAGTTCATGGGATGGGGTCCTGCATTGGGCTCTGGGCTGTCAGTGGAGAAGAATGCGTGGGATCCTCTCTCTCCCTCTCTCTGCCCCTGCTCCGCTCTCTTTGTCTCTGTCTCTCAAAATAAATAAAAAACTAAACTTAAAAAAACATCTGGGGGCGCCTGCTGGCTCAGTTGGTTGGGTGTCTGACTTCGGCTCAGGTCATGATCTCACGGTTCGTGAGTTTGAGCCCCCCATCAGGCTCTGGGCTGACAGCTCAGAGCCTGGAGCCTGTTTCGGATTCCTTGTCTCCCTCTCTCTCTTCCCCTCTCCCATTCACACTTTGTGTCTCTGTCAAAACTAAATAAACATTAAAAAAAAAAAATCAGTCTGTTTCATGATCTTATCCCTGCCCCTGCCATTGTCTCCATCTTTTTATCTCTCCTCTTTTTGTCCCCTCACCCCAGTCTTTATCTCTGGAGCCAGACTGTTCAAGTTCATGTCTTTGTTCCATTGCTTACTCGCTGCATGACCTTGGACAAGGGACTTAACCTCCGTTTCCTCGTCTATGAAATGGGGATAATACTTCACACAGTATTGAAGGATTACGTGAATTAAGCGAGTTAAGATATGCAGAGTGCTCAGGACACTGTTATTGTTTATCTATCCATCTGTCTCCCTCCCAGCCATCCCTGCATCTACTCTGGACCTCCAGCTCCTTGAGGGCAATGGTCTCCACGTGCTTCAGTCCCCTGCAGCACCAGCACGGGGCCTGGCCTGCACTGTCATTTCGTCAGCGCTTCCTTACACGGACTGAAAAGTCTGTGTGACTCTCCCTGTCTTTGTGTTGCTGCCCTGGCCTCCCAGAGTTGTGGGTGATTCAGGGGAAATGAGAGCCACATGTGTCTGAATCATGCCCGCCCTCCTTGGGCTGGGCTGGACCGGGAACATGGTGTGAGTGCCACGGGAGCCGCCGCGCTGAGCTGCACTGAGCTGGAGCACCAGACAGAGCCCAGAGGGCCAAGGGCACGTGGCCACGGAGCCGGGCGGGCTCCACCTCTCCCTCCAGGCACCGCCAGTCGGCCCGCCCCCAAGCTGCGGTACCACCCCCTGTCCCTTCCTGAGCTTCCCCGCCTACCAAGGGGGGCGGGGTGGGGGGTTGGGGGAGGCGTTACCTTTACTGTCAAATTCAATGGGGGTGCAGTGTACCAGGCTGGCGCCCCAGGGACAGAGGTAGACGGCACCACCCTGCAGCACTCCTGGCTGGCTGGTGTTGGCCTTGGGAGCTCCCACCAGCACGCTGACCCTGTGGAGGCGAAAGGAGAGGCGGTTCAGAGAGACTCCTCGCTCTTCTCCAGTCTCCCCAGGCCTCTGGGCCAGGGGCTGGCTGGGGGTGGGGTAGATGCCCCCTGGGCTGTATTTATATCTCAGAAGATGCCACAGATGCCAGAGGCACAGGCTGGAGTCAGGCGGTCCCCATGTGCCGCTGTCACTAACACAACCCCCCCGCCCCCCACCTTCCTTTGTTATTAGAGAGAGGAGGAACCGGAGTCTGCTCTGCAAACGGAGTAGGGGCGCCAGAGGGCCCGAACCCCAGCTTCTCCATCTCCACGATGGCCTTGCGGAGATACAGCCCCTGGAGCTCCAGGGTCCTCTCCTCCTCTCACCTGGCCTCCGCCCTCCCGTCGCCAGCCAGAGTTCTTCTCTGGGCCAAGACCCAGGCATCCGGCTTCCCAGCCCTGGGGTGTGTAGGAGGAAAATGTGAGTCTTGGGAATCAGGCAGTAGAAGTGGAGAGCGGAGTTTGCAGGACGGTGAGGACAGATTGCCCTGTGCTCTGGGGTAGACCCAGTCTTGGCTGAGTTTCTGCTCAGCCCCTGAACCCCTTTCCCGCACATCATCCCTACAAGTCTGAATTCAAATCTTGCTCTACTGGGGTCTTAGGTGTGAACACTGTGCTTTGAGACGATGAGGAGAAAGTTGCCTTTGCTGGGGTCTTAGGTAACGGGGTGGTCATAGTTAAGGTCCTGGGCGATCTTCTCATCTTCGGCTCTGCCTCTATCATTGTCTTTGAGGTCCCTTGTCTCCAAGGTCTCCATGCAGCCATCGGCCCTCTTGATTTTCTCCTCCAGGGTCTCCCATAAGGACCTCATCTGGCAGCTGGGGGCAACTGGACCTGGCCCCTGGGCCAGTGTCCCTGCCAGCCTGGCCTCTATACTCCTCCCATATCTGCCTCTGCACTGCTTTCTCAATCTCTCTGTCACTCTGCCCCCATGAT
Source organism: Proteles cristata cristata (assembly GCA_017311185.1). NCBI lineage: Eukaryota > Metazoa > Chordata > Mammalia > Carnivora > Hyaenidae > Proteles > Proteles cristata. The sequence goes on from JAESUZ010002047.1 coordinate 834,810, forward strand.
TACTTGCTTTCTTCATTTTGGTTTTTTAATCCTCCCTCTCTCTCTCTTGATCTCACACTTGGGTTCTCCATCTCTACTGGTTTCTGGTCCCCTTCAGCTTTCAGCATTCCCAGTGTCATCCCTTCCTTGATATTTGGGTATGTTCTCTAGCCTTTCTTACCAGGGAAGAGCCCAAGTGGCAAGTATGGTAGAGGTCCGCAAAGCTAGGGTTGTTTTCCAGGACCAGGTAGGGCAGAGGTGAGTGGGGTGGGGTTCAAGAGGAAGAGGGGATGGTTAGTAACGAGGGGGCAGAGCCAAAGGATTGAAGTGAAGTGAGGCGTGGGCCTCGAGGGAGAGAGGATGAGAACAGGAGGGAGAAGGCAGGGTCCAGAGGAACAGGAGGGGGGCCAGAGAGGGAGAGTTCCTGAAGTGAAGGGGGGTGGGGTGCGAGCCCTGGTTACCCTGGGGACAGGAAATGTTTACTGCCTGTGGCTTCCTGTCTGTTTCCAACCTCTCACTTGTCCGTTTGTCTCCCACCCCGCTGGGCCCCACCCCTCTCACTCAGGCATTACCTCCAGTTGAGAGGGGTGGGAGCTGGAGACTTGGAAGGCAGTGACCCAGTTGGTTGCCAGGCCCACAGCTTGGTGGGGGCCAAAGGGTGCATTGTCCCAGGGCTGGGTGAGGAGAGAGGGGTGCAAGCCTCTCTTAGTAGAGACAGCCCCAGAGAATAGCTATGGTACAGGAGGCGGTGAAAAGAGCCCTGTACCGGGAGTCAGGAGTTCTGGCACCGCTTAGTGTGGACTTGGGCACTGCCTTTTCCCTTCCCTCCTTGGGTGAAGAGGTTGAACAGGTTGTGTTAAAGTCTCTCCGAGCTCCGATAGTCCCTTTCCAGGAGAGCACAGGGCTGCAGCCCATGGACCCTGCTCCCCCTCCAGGTCCCCCAACCCCCAACCCCTTGCAAGCGGAGCAGAGCCTGAATGCTGCTAGGCTGGCTTGCAGAAGAAGCTTGAGGTCTGGCAGGTTTAGAAGGTGAGAAAGGCCTTACAAAGCCTGTGAAGCCACAGGCTAGATAGGCCAGGGCCATACACCTTGGGGTTGTGTGCGGGTTCAGGAGATCTGCTGTGCAGGCAAGGGACACAGACTCAGACCCTCCCCCCTCCATCATGACCTCTAGCTGTGGGTGCAGTGGCCCTTCCATCTCAATGAATAGTGCTCTCCCCGGCGTGCCAAGCAAAGTGCCTGGTGTCAGAGCAGACACGTCACTAGCTCGTCATTCTCCCACTCCTAGTGATTGCTTCCTAAATCTGGCAGCAGGTGGGCCCTCATAGGGGTCTGCGAAGGTAACAGGGGAGGGTCCTCGCACTATTTTCAATATTTCAGAAAGCCTAACGGAATCATGCAGTTACCTGATAAGGTGGCTGGACTAATTCAAACCTCAACTGTATCTGCTGTGGGCTATAATTGTATCAACTCATGGGGGGAAGCCGTTATCTCAGATTGGTGGAAAGCTCTGATTGGTGGCTACCGATGTCTTCTTGTTCTAACTTCTAGTTGATTAAAACACCAGGAAAAAAGGAATGAAATTATCCCTTGCTAGATGCACTTTGGCAGATAAGCGCTTCCAAAACGTAGAGCTCAACGGAAGAAATCATTGCCGTCGTTTCTTTTGAAGCCTCCGAGCCCTGAAATTCTAGAGCCGGTTCTTAGAGACACCAGCTACCACAGCTGCAAGGCAGCTCAGAGAATCCACTGGGTTGGAGACTTCCGTGCAGACTTCCTGGCACATGATGTTTGAGGAGGCCAGTTTGGTCCTGAGAGTACCCCCCGCCCCCATCTTTTAGAGCAACCTCTTTTTCTGGTTTTATATAGAATGCCTTCTCCCTCCTCTTATCGCTTGAATTTAAACAGAAATAAAGAAAAAGCTTGTTGTGGTTTTTTTTTGTTTTTTTGTTTTTTTGAGAGAGAGAGAGAGAGAGAGAGAGAGCACATGCAAACAGGGGTGGGGCAGAGGATGAGGGAGAGAATCGTAAGCAGGCTCCATGCCCAGCACAGAGCGCAGTGTGGAGCTCCATCTCACAAACTGTGAGATCACGACCTGGGCCAAAATCAAGAATCAGACGCTTGACCGACTGAGCCACCCACGTGCCCCCAAGAAAAAACTTTAATTACAAGACTGCTGACCTAACCAGAGAAGTTAGGTGACACGGCCAAGGTCACTCAGAATCCTTCCTGACATAAGAACCAGAAGCCAAGAATCCTCATTTCCTAGGCCAAGGTTCTGGTCCACCTTGCCGCCAATTTAGCCCCTTCTCTCCCCTCTTCTATCGCCCCAGCCAGGCTTCTGATTAACCAAGTCCCTGTTCAATACATGGTTACTGTTTGACTCCGTTGGCCTGGCAAGGTTGGGGGTGGGGAGTACCACGTGGATCAGGGCCCAGCTCCTGCAGGTCCCACGGAAGCCCGGCCAGGCCACAGGAGGACGGCTACATCCCCCGGCGTGTTCTCAGGAGATAGGCCTGGCTGCCTGGTGAGGAGTGAATGACACTACTAGAAGGAAAAAAGAGCTGGGTTCAGGCTGGGCATCTTTCAAGCTTGTGACCTGGGCCAAGTCACTTCTTTCTAAGCTTTGGATTCCCTCCCCATAAAATGACGGACTGCCCTCGAATGGTCCCTAAGCCAATTTCTAGAATTGCCGCAGCTTTGGCTTTATATGTGCATATACCTTGGGGTAATGGCGTTTCCTCTAGCGCAAACATTTTTTCACAATCCGATGGAAACATTGATAGGACGACCACTACTGTAAACAGATACTAGAAGCAAGTAAGAGATGAGAGGGAAAGTTAGACAAAGAACTAGGTGATAGCCCAGGAGCAGAAAACCCCAAACAGAAGGCGCCCCTGTAATTATCTTGCCTCTCATGGGCCAATCACCCTCTATGGACCAGGTGCCTTTTGTATATATTGTCTCATTTAGTGCTCAGAACAGCCTCGTATATTAGGTGTCTGAGTCTCATGAAAACACTATGAAACACAGAGTGAGAGTAACTCACCCCAGGCCACCCAAAGAAGAAGCAGTGGGGCCGGGACACACACCCAGCTCTGCCTGACTTCAAGCTTGGCCACCTAACCTCTCTTGTGCCCAGCCTGCCCTTTGATGCTGTTTTGGTGTTTCTGTGAGAGGTGTTGCAGACAGAACACGGACACCGAGGCCCTCCCTCTCCAGGATGATGGCCCCAGGTGGGGGGCCATATTGGTCACCACCGGGCCGGAGGGCGTTGAAGGCCCAGCTGGGGAGGGAGGGAGACCACGGGGGAGGAGGACTGTTCAGAGCCTTAGTCTAAGGGTGTATTGTAAGAGAAAATGGGGGAGGAGAGTGTGAGCTGGACACCTGGGTTCTCTTGGGAGGAGAGATGAGCAGGAGGCGGTGGGGGAGGATGAGAAAGCTGGGTCCTGGTTTCGAAGACTGTTTTAGGGACTGTAGGATCAGGCCAGGGGCCAGACAGACACCTAGGGGATGGGAGTGCGCGAAAGTCCAGATGTTTTAAAGGAGCGTTTGAAAAGGGAGATGACACTTTAGCTAGATGGGGGTGGGGTATGAGTGAGGTTAAGAGCCAGACAACTGGATTTACCCTGATATGGGGGAGGATCCCATCCCCTCCCTGCCTTGTCTTCTCTACTCCATTAGGGTTGTGGTAAGCAGTTTGAGGGGGCCTGGGGGAGGCCAGGCCTGGCAGAGGCTGCAGGCCAGGGTGATGCAATGGGGTTTGGGCAGGAGGCCAGGGGGGTGGGGTGGGGGTTGGGTGGGGACCTTGAATAGCGCAGAACCAACAGCTGGGGCCTAATCATCTTTCTTTTTTCCCATCCCCACGTTCTCCAGACAAAGGAGAAATTTGCGCCCCCCACACCATTGAATTCGCTAGATTAACCCCTTTTCTCCAAAAATTAAAGAAAATGCGGAGCGATCAGTGAACTGTATCATGTACAAAAACAGCTCACCTCTGACAGAGCTCCTATCAAAGTCTGAGACACTAGGGGTTAGGGTGGTGGCCGCCAGGACCAGTGGAAAGCCCAGAGCTCAGAGCCCAGAGGAGAAGGAGGATTTCTGAGTAATTGTGGAAGATCAGGAATGTGGCATCTGGGAGTCCCTGGCCGGGCCCAGGGGCAGCCACCTTCTCCTCTTGCCTCCCAACCCCCCACATTTAAACAAACACTCTTGTTCCAATGTTGCCTCAGCTCTAACTCCGGTTTCCCTAAGTCTATGGGCTCCCTACGTGGTCCGGTCAGCTTGTCACCCTGCTGAGCTGGGAATGAGGACCCTCCTTTGAGACTTCTCCGGTCCTTGACGGCCTATGTTATGACGCTCTGGGGCCCAGAGAGCCCGCGTCTCCCCAGCTTCCGACCCCAGCCCCGGAGTCCGGTCTCAGTCCAGCTCCAGACTACAAGCTACAGGAAATCGGCATTTCTCTTCCTCCCAAGAGCTAGAGGAAGAGGGAAACCGCCCACCCCCCTTCACGCGCGCACACACACCCCTCCCGACACATCCGAGCACCCGCCCTTGGCCGAGCCCGCCCCAGCGCCGGCGCCCCCAGTGCCAGGGTCCCGGGACTCTCCTCAAGTTCCCTGGTCCCCACGTCTGAACGGAGATTGGGGGTGGTGGGCGGAGTAGGAGCCCGAGGAGAAAGGGGAGGGAGCCGCCATCCCCCTCCTGGGTCTTTCCTAGTCTGAGCGGAGGGGGAGGGGAGGATGAGGCTGGTCCCCATTTAACCTCCGGACCCCCTCAGTCTCACACTCCCCTCTTAACTGCACACAGCTCATTCCGCTTCGACCCGTCCTCCCTCCGCACAATGGCCCTCAGGAGTCCCGAGGTCCCCCTGGGCTCCAAAAAGCCCTTCCCGGCCTCCGCGCCCCCTCTCCGCCCTCATCCGCCCCGGGTCCCCGCGGCTCACAGATCTCAGCCAGAGACCCGCTGCTGCTCTCCATTCGCGCGTCCTCCTTTCCCTTGGCCCCGAGACCCTTGCCCAGACCTCTCCAGCGTCCCGTTTAGTGTCTTCTCCCCACCCCACACATGTCTCCCCACTGATCTCAAACTCCAGGCGCCCAGCTCCACGCCGGCCACTGTCCCCTCCCTACTCCCGCGCGGGCCCCCGACTCTAGCGTGGGCCCCCAACTCCAGCCCTGGTCCTTCCAAACTCCGCCTCTCAAACTCAAGCCTGGGTCCCCTCCAGACTCCAGCCGCGCCCCCAGGCTCCAGCCCCCTCCCCCCCGCCAGCCCCTATCCCGCCACTAACTCTCCTCACTCACCCGTCCGTTCCCGGCCGGTAAAACTCCACCGAGAAGCCGAAGAAGGAGCCCGGGGGCCCAGAGAGCACAGCTGGGGCCTCCGAGTCTAAATTGAAGCCCCCGACCCTGGGTGGCGGCGGCAGCAGCAGGAGCAGCAGCAGCGACCGCAGCAGCAGCAGCAGCAGCAGCGGGGGTCGGCGCCGGGGCCCCCAGCGTAGTTGCACGGCGGCGTGGAGAGGGAACCCTGGTGCCCGGCTCCCCATAGCGCCCGCTCTTCCCTGTCCTGGGGCCACCGACCCGGAGCCGCTTCCTAAACCTCCCAGAGGCGAATGACTCAACGCGGGGAGGAGTTTGCCAAACTCCCGGCTGAGCCCTCCCCCCGCCGGCCGGGGGGGCGAGCGGGGGGGCATTCCTGGGTCCCTGGAACGCTGAGCCCGCGCCCCCCACCCCGAAGGGGTGTGGGGGGGGGCCGCACCTCTCCACTCCCCTTTCCCTAGCCCCAGCTGGAGGCCGGTTGTCTGGACTGGGTCAGACTGGGCGGGTTTGGGCTCTTCCCCCTCCTTCTCTCTGCTTTCCCCTCCTTCCTCCCCCCTCCTTTCCAGATGTACAACGTAAACGCTCGGAAAAGGAGTCGGAAAAAGGGAGCGGAGAATTTCCTAATGAGGAAAAGAATCACCTCCGAAGGGAGGAGGGAGCCTGTATATGTGTGTGTGGGGGTCTCCCTCGTTCCTTCAGGGAGGAGACTTTGGGGTCTGAGGAGACAGGAGACACCCTTGGCATCTGGCCAACTGGGATTCCCCTTGCCTTCCTGGGCCACTGGGTGCCTGGGTTCCTGCCAGCTGGATTTGAAACTCAGGAGTTGAGGTACAGAGTGCTCCCAGGCAGCCTGATCTGATGGAGGACCTACCCGGGCTCCTGGAGTATTGACTCCCCCCCCTCCCCCAAGCTGCTAGAATTGAAAACCCAGGAGCCTTGGGATCACTCATCAGGAAGATTCTGATTTGGGTTACCCCCTTCCTGGTTGCAGGGTATGGAAACCTCTGTCCAGACCCTCCCTAGAAGCTGGCAGTGGACCATGAGCCTGAGAGTGGTTGGAGGTAGGGTGCTTTGGCCCCTCAGTGACTTCTTGATGAAACTGGCCTAATGTCTACAAACCTGAAGAATTGTAGAGTGGGGTGGGATGGAGGGTGGTGGTGGTAGTATCTTGCAAAGGCACCCAACCTTTAGTTCCGGGAGCTGGAACCCAGAGCCCATTATCCCCTGATCCTCTGTGAATAGAGAGGAAGAGACTCTGGCAAGGGAAGGCGGTGACCCCCTGCCCACCCCTTCCCCCAGCCCTGGCTCTGTGTGATGAGATCACCTTTCAGGATTCTAGTCTTTATCTTAGTCTGGGGGAGGGGGACCAAGGGGCCTTGATTTTCTCCTAAACTTTCCTTCCCAGCCCCCTTCCTGCCTTTTGCCTCCAGGACTTCTCCCCTTCCAGAGTAATAATCCCCCAAATCCAACCCTACCTCTTCTCTTCCCCAGGCCCCTGCCCCACTCTGGCCTGGGGGACTCAGAATGAAAGTGCCCAGATTCAATGCTTTTTCCTTCCATACGAGTCCCCTCCTCATCTGCTACTCTACTTCCTGTCCCAAATCACCCAGCTGTTTTTTTAAAAGCCCCTCTCCAGAGCCAGCTGCAGCCCAAGGGAGAGGCCAGCTGGTCCGACTGGGGGTGAGGCCGGCCTCCATCCCACTCTCACATCTGCAGGTCCTGGCCCTTTCTTAGGCGAAGAACCCAAGGAATCTCTGGGTCAGAATCTTAAGCGTGCCTCTGCCGCAGAGGTAACCTCGAGGTTACCTTTGCTCAAGCCAAGGGCTGAGAACCCCCTTTGGGAGAAGAGCAACTGCAGACTGACTGCTGTATAACCCAGCAAAGCACAAGTGTACGATCTTTTTTTTTTTTTTTCAGGCCAGGCACAAACTCTTTAGATTTTTCCCAGGATTTGGGAGCTTGGAGTGGGGGTGGGGAATAGGGAGGGAGGTGTGTGACTCAACTCCTCCCAGGAGCCCTGGTAGGGGACAAGGGACATAGCGTCCTGCCCCAGTCCTCCTCCCCACTCCACACCCCCAGCCTTGGCCAACTCAAACAGGCCCCCTCCCTGTCCATTCCGGGCTCCTGTTTATACCGGGAGCCCCTTAGTCATTCTCTGGCTGGCTTTTCTACTCTCCCCAATATCCCTCCTCTCTTGGCTCTCTCTGCCCTTATAAGTCCTCTCCCAATGGCCCCAACACCTCCTGCTTTTCCTCTCACCATGCCTGCCTTTGCCTGGCTCTGCTTTCCTCTGCTTCCGGGTCACGCCTGGCTTGGGGTTCCCTCCTAGATGGAGCCGCTTCTGCACAGTCCTCCAGGTCTGGACGCTGGCTTAAAAAGGTCAGCCAGGAAGGGGGTTAACCTAGAGGTTATCATCCTGACTCTCTCTTTCAGAAGAGGAAATGGGTGGCAACAGATGAAGTGACTTTTCAAGGTCACAAGGCTAGCAAGTTAGTGGTGAGTCTAGAACTTAAGTGTTTTGACTCAACCCAGTGCCCTTTCTTCTTAGTCAACTGACCTCTCAATGCTGTCTCCTCTCGGCTTTCTCTCTTTCGTGTATCTCTCATCTTGTCTCTGGCCCAGCCTGTATATCTTCAAGTATCTTTGTTTTCTCAGATCTGACCTCTCTGGTACCCTCTGTCTCATCATCGCTCAGTAGGAATGATTTGCTGTAATGACTGACTATTATTAATCACAGTCTGCTTGATGGAGGGGCAGAGGGGGTGAAGGGCAAAGGCAGAACACTCACCAGGCTCCTGCTGTCACCAGCCTGCCTGCCGTGAAGGCTGGAGCCTTAGAACCAGAAGAGTAAATTTTCAGAGGTGCTCAGAATAGTGGTGCAAGCTCTAAAGTCAGGAGCCATGCTTTGTTTCAATGGGGTGGGAGACGGCTGGGGAGTATTAATAATGGTTTATTTAAGGGGTGCCTGAGTGGCTCAGTCGGTTAAGCGTACGACTTCAGCTCAGGTCATGATCTCACGGTTCGTGGGTTCGAGCCCCACATCGGGGCTTCTGTGCTGGCAGCTCAGAGCCTGGAGCCTGTTTTGGATTCTGTGTCTCCCTCTCTCTCTGCTCCTCCCCTGCTCATGCTTTGTCTCAAAAATAAATAAACTGTAAAACAAATAATAATGGTTTATTTAGCATATGCTATGTGCTTGGTCCTGGGCTTGACCTTTAACCTGTCTTTATCCTATTTAATCTTCCCAACTATCCGGCACTGAATGTACTATGATCCTCATTTTATCGTCAGGAAACTGAGGTCCAGAGAGAGTGAAGTGACTAGATCAACGGAAAGGGGTAGAGGTAGAATCCAAAGTCAATCCCAACCAACTCCAAGGTCGTTGCTTTTCCCACTGTACTGTCAGGTTATCCCTCTAACCTGGCCTGGTGTCTGTGGGGGAAGATTCTGGAACAGGGATCTTTAACCTAGGTTCACCGTCCCCAGGGTGTGGTAGGGGGAAGACTGGGTACACAATCCCATTAATCCTCTGAAACTGGATGGAGGTATGCATGCGATTTCTCTGGGGTGAGACTCGGTCGTTTCTTTTAGGTTCTCAAAGGCCTGGAAATTCCGAGGACACTGAGGTCAGATGTCCTGATCTCAAGGAATAGACTCAAGCCTTGTTGAGTCTGTAAGAAGCCCGTTTGGGAGGTTTGGGCTGAGTGAGGTCTTCGTGAAATAAAACTTCCTCACTGGTGTGCGGTAGCACACACAAATGGGTGGTAGGTATGCTGAGACAGATACCGATCTCCTCAACCCTTGTCGCCTAGAGAGACCTGGGGACTGGCAGAAACCCTAGGCTGGTGGCTCTCCCTTACGCTGGGGGATTGTGCAAGTATCATGTACTTAATGTCACTTGATATAAACAAGAATGGGTGGAGTTTGCTGGACGGAGGTGGTTTGTGACTCCTGGCTTTGGCCATGGGGTCCTGCTCCTTCTGCCCAATGGTGGGGTGATGAGTGGGAGTCATTCTCATAGAGGGAAGGAAGCAAGGATACTCAGGAAGGTTTTGGAGCTGCAGGGGGATCTCTGGAAGTAGAGTAGAAGCCCAGTTTTCCCAGGAGTCTGGGTCCAGGGCCTGCTAATGAGGCATTGCTCTGAGAATGTGTATATAAGAGAGAGCAATTGGAAAAGACAGGAGCAGGCCATGTGAGCCCTTGGGCTCTGTCAATGTCCTGACTCAGGTCTCAGTCTAGGGGAACTGATGGCTCCATCATCTGTGAGTCACCACCCACCACCCCCACTCCCTGTCTGGTTGGGAGAACCCCGTCCCCCATGTCCTAGACTTAAAATAAACCCAGATTACCCGCCCCTTTCCACCCCCACTTTGCTCAGAGCACAGGAGGGGTAGATGAGAGATGTTTGCTAGAGTGACAAGACCAGTCCTGGGAGATAAGATGCTTGAGTTCTCCTGGTGCTCCAGGGCTTTGAACCTAGGGATTGAGACTCTGACCAGATGTCGGTTTGGTAGGAACCTAACCGGGCTAGGTTAGGAAGAGACAGGAATTAGGGGAAGTAGCTTGATGGGAGAGGGGCAGGGCTAAGTAGACACTGGGGTAAAAAAATATAAGATCTGGGAGTGCAAAACAAGCCGATCAATGGGAAGGAATTTCCCCCACCCCAGCTGGAGTCTTCTCTTCCAAACCCTCTTCAGTTTTCTATTCTTTCTCTCTTTCTTTCTTTCTTTTTTTTTTTTCCTGGAACAGAATTCTACAGCAAAATGTAACAACCCCAGATAGGAAGTTAAAAGGGAAATACGATTCTCTGGGGTGTCCTAAACGTTGACCTCATTTTATGTGCTCACCCACCCCACCCCCATTACTTTCCATCCTTTTTCTCCCTCTTGCTGCCCTGTACCTACCTCTGGAGAGGGAAGAAGTGCCTGAAGCTTCTGTGGCTTAAGGGCCTGAGGGCTGGAGGAGAGATCCATCCGGGGTGGGAGCTGTGGGCGGGAGCGTCAGTTTCCTGGGATGGCCTTCCCAGATGTAAGCACATCTGGAGCACATCAGGGAGGGACCTGGAACACCAGGATTCCCAATACACATCCGACTGGGGCTGTGAGGGGCTGAAGATGAGCCAGGCGCTCCCTCCCACCTCCATAAATTCGCCTGCCACTTCCAGCCCTCTCCTGGGAAGGATTACCAATCCTAGACAGGAAGTTAGGGCATTGGAAGGGGCTGGGAGCAGGGCAAGGGGCTGCAGGGATTTGCACCCCAAATCCTGACATACTGTTTTGTTAACTTCAGTTCTTTCTGGCTATATAGACATGACAGCATCTTTGATCAGGCAGGCATCAGGGTGTGTGTGTGTGTGTGTGTGTGTGTGTGTGTGTGTGTGTGTACAGCACAGGTATGCCATTTGTCCTTAAGAAAATAATAAAATTGTGGTAGCATGAGGTTGGGGATGGGAACCAGCATGTCCTGCCCGCCCCCTCCCGCTTGCTTTTCATAAAAGGACAGAAGTCCTCCTTCCCATGAGTCTCTGGACCTTTTGCACTCCTCACCTCTCTACCCCCAAACAAACACACACACTCCTTCCTTGGCTGCAAATTCCTCTCTGTCCATCGTCACCTTGTAATGAACACGTTTGTTTTCCAGGGATCATGTACAGGGCTAAGAATAGGTCTATCCCCTTGCCCTTCGCTTCAGGGAGATCTAACCTGTTGGGGTGCTGAATTTAGGGGTAAATGGGGCATATGGTGATCCATGCAAGGGGGACCCAGGGTCGCCAGCAGCCAGCCCCTAAGGGTAAAACAGAAAGTCTCTGGGGCTGAGGCTCAGGAACTCAGTGATAGGGAGCACTCCTGGGGAGCAGAGCCTTCTCCCTTTCTCCTACAGCTATAGCTTGATGGGGAAGCAGACCTTAAAAGAATCTTAAAACAACTTCTGGTCTCCATGGTTGTGGCTTACTAAGTTGAGATAATAATATAATAGAAGGTAGTGTTGTGGGGCGCCTGGGTGGCTTAGTCGGTTAAGCATCCGACTTTCGCTTAGGTCATGATCTCGCGGTTCGTGGGTTTGAGCCCCGCGTCGGGCTCTGTGCTGACTGCCAGCTCAGAGCCTGGAGCCTGTTTCAGTCTGTGACTCCCTCTCTCTCTGACCCTCCCCTGCTCACGCTCTCCCTCTCTCTCTCCTAGAAATAAATAAAAATATTTAAAAAAAAATAAAAAGAAGGTAGTGTTGTATATAATTTACAAGTGCAAAAATATATCCGGCTTCCTGCCTTACCTGCGGCAAAGGTTGAATGGGCTACGTGCCCTTTGAGCCTCCATCCCTTGTCACCTCTGGCCTCAACCTTTGATTGGATTTCAAAGCTCCAGGGAGGAAGTCAAGGGGAGGAGTTCCCTGACTTGTTGGCATAGATCCCTTTCAATAGCTATCCAGTAGCTCAGAGGCTGGGCACTGGATACCCCCTTGCCCAGGTCTCTGATCTAGGCTTGGCTAGGGGGTCCCAGCTGATAGAACTGTGGGGATGGGGTTAGGGCTCACTTCCTCAGGTCTCTAAGATAGAGGAGGTGTGTGTGCGCGTGCGTGCGTGCGTGCGTGTGTGTGTGTGTGTGTGTGTGTGTATGTGTGTGTGAGATAGAGACTGACCTGTGAAGAAGGGAAATGGGGTTTGGTAGAGAGCTGAGTGACTGGGGGAGAGAAAGGTGGGATGGAGGCTAAGCTTTCACCTTGGGGAGATCAGCCTTTTCTTCAGACCACACCCTCACACCCAGCCAGCCACGGCTGGCCACACCCCCACAGCTGGCTGGGAAGAGATCACAACTCTACCCCCCCTCCACAAGCCGATTGCTTACAGATGTGCCACAAAAGGGGGGGGGTGTTAGGAGGTTGGGTGGATGGGGGTGCAGGGAGGGAAGGAAGAGAGATTCATGGAAGGGAGAAAGGGAGAAGTTGTGGTCAAGGGGAGGAAGACAGGGAGAGTCAGAAGGAAACAGTTGGAGAGGAGAGGGGAAAGGGGAAGAAGGGGTCTCCTTCCCCCTGCAATTTGTCCTACTCGCTTGCAGGCAAATTAATCTCCTTAAACCAAGGCTCTGATGGTGTTACTTCACAGCTCAAAACCGTCCACGGCTGCTGAGAACCAGGTGAGACACATAGGAAGCACGGGTGACCCAAGTCCGCATACATTTTGAGTGCTAACTATGCACGAACTTGAGTGGGCCATGCTGGCGGGAATAATAAGGGAGAAGGAGGAGGAGAGAGAATCAGACTATGATGGAGACTGAAATAGCAGCAAAGGGGGGTAGACAGACAGGGGCCACAGGAAGAGAGAAAAGGCAGAGGGACTGGGCAGCAGAGCCCGGGGGTGAAAGGGAAGGGGTGGAGGCATCAGGAAGGAAAGTCCTGAAAAGATGGTAGGAGGAAAGGGGAAAGGACCAGGAAGGAAAGAAGTAGGGGGGAGGGAGGAGGTGGAGGGAGGGAGGAGGCATGGGGAGTGGGAGATGATAGAACTGGGGGGCCGTCCTTTCCTCCTGCTAGGGCAGGAACTGCTGGCCACCAAGCGGCCACTTCAGAGTGGGCAGGACGCCCGCAGCCTGCCTGGTCTGCTCCTCACCTGCTCCCCATTTGGGACGCCCCTTTCTCTGTTTCTTGCTGTTTGGGGGTCCTTGAATTGACTATTCTTTCCCTGGTTCCCTGTCTTCCTCACGCCCACCTCCTGGGTACCAGCTTCTGAAGTCAACTTCCTCTGAATTCATCACACCACAGGCCAGTCTTCCATGTCCCACTTCTGTGGGTTTCTTTCCCCGAAGTGTGCGGGTAGGGGTGAAACAGCCTGGAGGTGCTTCCGGTGCTTCCAGCTCTGGTCTGCTCTCCACTCAGTGTCTCTCCTCCCCTGCTAAACTCGTCCCAGGCCGAGATGTTTGTGTCAGAAGTCCCTTTGGCCCCTTTCCTGCTCCTGAATCCCTGGGGTGGTGTTAGGGGGTGGGAGGAGGGGTAAGGTCCGAGGTGGAAACTCTGACGCGGAGTCCAGGCCCCCAGCCCCACTCAGACTGGCTGAGCTCATCCCTCCAAGCAACCACAGCTGGACATTTTCCATGTGATCACCTCAGGGATGGGGGCTGGGTTCCAGAAATTCAGACAGAGCCGACTGAGTTTCACAACCAGCAGGCTGGGGGATGGATCACCCTCAGGTGCCCCCCGCCTCACCTCTGCTGCGCCCTGGAGAAGCAAGGCGAGAGCAGAAATAGGCCTGGAGAAGAGTCAAGGCTGGGATAGATTTTGGCCCAGGTTTCTGTATCCCTGCGTGAACGCTCAGCATTTGTGCTGGCCGGGCTGGGAAGAGATCCTGTGTGATATGAATGTTTATGTGAGGTGAGAGAGAGAGAGAGAGAGAGTGCGTGTGTGTGTGTGTGTGTGTGTGTGTGTGGTCAGAGCACCTGAACAAGCTCCTGTTGATGTGCACATATCCATGGGGGGGCATCTCTGTCCTGAGCAGTCAACAGGCCACAGTTGGGGTGTGATCTCTTGCCAGTGCAAGGGGAGGTGAGATAGCGGCCTGAGGGATGAGGGCTGCCTGCTTTCCCCACCGCCCCATCCCTTCTCTAGCCAATGACCTTCTCTTACAACCACAGGAAGGCCAGAGAAAGCAAACCATGGAAGAGAAAGAAGAATGGGTCACTTTCTTCCCCAGTGGAAAAGATTGGGGCATGGCGCTTCAGGGACTGACCGAGGTGGGGGTGATCACTGAGCAGTGGATGCAGGTGTTGGTGTGAGAGCAGCCCTTGGGGCCCAGCCACAAAGGCTGCTGGGCTCAAAGCAGTAGATGGTGTCCAGCGGCGGTCTCTGCACCCCGTTCCTTCCTCTCCCCCAGGCCCCGAGATGTTGGGACTGTCTGGAGGAGGTGGGTGGGGGGTGTTCGGTGGGGAGGTGGAAAAAAGAGTGGGCAGGAAGCACTTGGCTGTTTGTTCCCTCTCTTTCCTGACTCCTTTGTGGCAGCAGACTGGCTTCCTTCCTCCCCAAGGCACCTTGGCTCCCAGCTCATTTCCGCTTTCATGCCCTTAGCGTAGCTCTCAGCCTGGCACAGTGGAGGTTTTCCAAGCTGAGTCTTCTGGGAACAGGGGACCCCCTAGAGGAGTGGGAATAGGGGCTGAGGAATGCAAATGAGATGCCAGTCCGTCTCCCTCTCACTACACGTTTCAAGGTTGGGAGCCCCACTTGAATGAACTGTGGGAGGCGCTCATTGGCCAGAAGATGGGAAGCCTCTGCATGAATCAGGGACCCAGGTATTTGGTTACCTGGGGCCTGCCCCTCCTGCAGCTGGGGTTGTGGAGAGAGCAGGGCTGAAGAGAGATCCCCCCCACCCCCCTGCAGCCTAGCTTCCTTCTCTGTATCCCTACTTGGCTGTCCTTGCCTCAGTCTGCCCTGCCCCACCTCCCACCTCCATCCACTGCCCTACAAGTCAAGGAATGTAAGTTTCCTCTCTCACCCTCTCATTGATTAGTCATGGGCACCCCGATCCCCGCGGGAACTGTTACTCAGCCCTGGGCCCCCCCTCACTGGCAGTGGTCTCCCCAGAACTGGCTGAATTCCTGTAGGAGGAGCTCACGGTGCTGGACGGGGAGGGGAGGTCGTGGGGGTTGTGGGTGGTGGGCAAGGCCCTAGAGACAGCCAAAGCCGGAGCCCCTCCTTCTCCCCCAATGCTCGCGTACGGGGAGGTCCTCCTCCTGGCTCTGGCCACTTTACGGGTCACAGAGGTTTAGGCAGAAGGGGTAGAATTGAGGTAGGGGAGTGTGTGGAGAAGGACCCAAAGCAACTGGGCACCTAGTCTCTTCACCAGTGCTGGCTTTCCGGCCAGGACAGGGCCTGGGGCCCGCTCTTTGGACTTGGCTGAGTGCCCAGGCCTGGCCTCTGTCTCCCAGAATCAGACAGGGGCCTTTCCCAATAAGGAGCCTCCCAACTCTGGGTCTATTCCTTTGCTGCCCCCACTCCCTCTCCCCTCTAATAGCTCCTCTGCCCTAAAATGGCCACGTTTCTCCCTCCTTTCCTCCTTCCCTCCCCCATATCCAGTTTTGGGCCCCAGGGGAGGGAAGGGGGCTCAGTGAGGGTTAAGGACTGCCCAGGGGCCATATGGACGGCTTTGGAGAAGGGTAATGGGATTTCAGGAAAAGAAGAGAATCAGACCACATGACCCAGGTATCTATAGGGGTGGGAGTAGAGGCACAGCTTCCTAGAGTTACTGTCTTTTCCTATAATAATAATAATCATAATAATAGCGCATGCTACTGTTGTATATACTATATACGATTATATGTATTATAATACATACAATGAATTATACTATGAGAGCTTTACACATATTAACTCACTGACTTGGCACTGTCACTGTATGAGGGAGTTTCTGTTGAACCTGTTAAGAGGAGGGAACTGAGGCACAGAGAGTTTAAGTAACTAGTCCAGGGTAAGTGGAAGATCTGGGATTCAACCCAAGCAATCTGGCTTCACTTTAGGAGAAACCAACCCACTGGCTTTGTCTGTAGAATACTTGAGCCTCACGGGCAGGGCCGTAAGGAATGCCCAAGTGGCTTACAGGGTGATGCTCACAGAGGCTGCCAGTTAAATGTGACCCATTATGGACCCTTGGGTATTAGCATGGGTTCAGACTAAACACTCCCAGAGAGTCATTGGTTTCAGAAACAAAAACAAAACCCAAAATTCAAAGAGTGTATTGTTGAGTGACATGCAAATGACATGAGGGTTAGCCCAAAAGCCGAATAAATGTGACAGGAGAACAGGGGTGGGGGTGGAGGAATGGGGATGCTAGAAGGAGCCCCAAATAAGATTTAGGGAAAAGATGGAAGAAAGAAGAAACCACAGGGGTGTGTGTGTTTGTGTGTGTGTGTGTGTGTGTGTGTGTGTGGAGGGACTTCCTTGAGCCCTTTTCCAGCTTTTGCTTATATTCTAGGCACTTAAAAATAGTGATTTATTCTACCTACTGAGGTGGAGAAAGGAAGAGGAGAATGAGAATTCTTCTAGCCCGACAGCAGTCAGGGACCCCCTGGGATGCATCCAGGTATTTGACTAGGAAGTTCCCACTTGAGCAAGACTCTGCTCTTCTCCGGCTCTCAGTTTTTTCCTTCCTAAAACCAAAGGAATTGAACTAGATGGTCCCTGAGGTTTCATCTCCAACACATTTGGATTCCTATATAAGAACTCAGTGGGGAAAACCAGCGTGGGGGCTGGAGTCCTTGTGTGTGTGTGTGTGGGGGGGTATGACTAAACAAACACTTGGTAACTAGGATGAGCTCAGGGCTTTGAGCGAGAGGCTCTGCAGGGGGTGATGGGAAGGAAGCCAGGCCAGGCGAGGCCAGACCCTAGAAAACTGAATGGAGGATGGACTCATCCTTCCGTTCATTCATTCGTTCGTTCGTTTGTTCATTCATTCAACAATGTACCCTCAGAAACAACGACATAGGAATCTGAGCTTCCCATCCAAGGAGGCTATGATGAGGCTAGGAGCTCTAGATGTCTAGAAGGGGCAAACTTTCAGGTTCCTCCCCAATTTTTGAGGTATTATGGGAAAAATTAGCTAACAGTTACCAAGTACCAGTAAAGATCTAAGCATTATGCATATATTACCTCATTTAACCTCAAAACAATCTGATGAGGCCGCTGTTTGTATCTTTAAAATAATTTCCCTATTTATTCTTCCCAACAACCCTCTAAAGTTAACAAAGCCATCTGACTGATGAGGAATCTGAAAAAGCAGGAAAAGGCAAAATTAGATTTCTTTAAAAAATATTTATTGTTAAATATATATATGTGTATATATATTTACTTATTTAGTGCAAATGAGCAGGGGGCAGAGAGCGAGTGAGAGAGAATCCCAAGCAGGTTCCACGCTGTCAGCACAGAGCCCCACCTGGGGCTTGATCCCATGACCTGACCTGAAATTAAGAGTTGGATACTCAACTGCCTGAGCCACCCAGGCACCCCCCCCCCCCCCAAATTAGATTGCTGTTAGGACGTTTCTAAGTGATAAAGGTGGGAGACCCTGGAAGTAATTGTGGGGATTGTCACTTCCTGTTAAGATCTTTTCTGCTCTGGGTTTCAGGATTGACTTAGCTGAAGGACAGAGGGGTGTGATTTCCAGCCCTTGACAGACAGGGGATGAAGATATGCACCTAAGGCGCCTGGCACGTTTGTTAAGGGTTAGGGATGAGAAAATGGCACCCTGATACCTTTGCCTTTAGAGATAGAAGGTATCATAGAGTTGGGGAATTACTTGAAATCAGCCACTGGAGGGGCGCCTGGGTGGCTTAGTCGGTTAAGCGTCCGACTTTCGCTTAGGTCATGATCTCACGGTTTGTGGGTTAGAGCCCCGCGTCGGGCTCTGTGCTGACTGTCAGCTCAGAGCCTGGAGCCTGTTTCAGTCTGTGACTTCCTCTCTCTCTGACCCTCCCCTGTTCACGCTGTCTCTCTCAGAAATAAATAAAAAAATATTAAAAAAAAAATCAGCCACTGGAGCTTGAGAGGCCAGAGGCTGAATTCTGAGTGAACTAATTGCCCTTTGTTTCACCAACCACTGGCTCAACAGCAGGATAGAAGGACATTAGATAAACAGAGGGACTTCCCTATTGTTTGGGTTGATAGGGGAATCTTGCCTCTGGTGGGTGATTGTAAAGTTAATAGATTCTTCCCTCACCAGTCAGTGGGAGGCGGGGGCGTGAGTGGTCGTGGTGGTGGAAGTGGGGATGGTAGTGGAAATGGAGCAGTTTCTCTGGATGACCTCTGACCAGTTAGAAGAGCCTGAGATTTCTGAGGAAGAGAAAGAGGAGGAAATTTGCCCAAAGGGCACTCTGAGGGGAGGGTCAATGTGTTGGGCTCCAGCCTGGGGTGAAGTCAGAGACATAAATCACACCTCCCAACTGCCCGTTTCCGCTCTGAGCTCGGTTCCCAGCCAAAAGCCCAGCTCTCCTGCCAGAGGAGTGAGTGTGGAGATGGGGGAGGGACCAAGGAGTTGGAAGCCAGCGGTTGGGAATGGGAATCTGCTGGGAATGAGCATCTGGTCTCATCAGAGCCATGAAATGGGCTCAGGGCGAGGGCTGGTAGGGCAGGGAGCCTGGAGATCTTAACAGAACTGGGCTGTAGATCTTGCTCTCATTCTACTGGGGACACACCCACAGCCACACCCAATCTGCTGAATTCTCCTTTCCCACAAACCACACCAAAGTGACAGGCCTTAAGGCACAGACACCTACAGAGACACACCCCCATCTTTTCCCATCCAGCTGTTGCTCACTTTTGCCAGAAAACCCCAGATCTTCCAGTGTCCTGCGCTGAGAGAAAGGAGTGGAGTGTGAGGGAGAGAAGGGTATCCCGGATCTTCATTAAGGTCTAGAAACTTCCTGCTCTAGTGATCCCCAAGCCTGAGCTATGTCGTTTCTCTTGCCCCTCCCCACAGGGGACAGGTGTGGCTGCTCTTCCCTCTCACTTTAGGAGAAACCTGGGGTTGGCCGTCCTCTTGGGGTACAGGGCCTCCCCACCAGGACGGAGAGCAAGAGGCCTGCCACCCGGTACGCCTCTTGGGTGAGGTAGATACTTGAGGGCAGGAAGTTGAGAAAGCAGTGGAGACAATGGCGTTTTTTCCGCTGGCTGGGGTCCAGGTTGCTGGGTCCTGTCTGACCCTAACAGCACCTCCTACCTCTTCCTTTCTTTGGTCAGCTGCCCACTCAGGGCTCACTGGTGGGGAGAGGTAGGAGGGGCGGCATTCCAGTGGAGGGGAGGCCTTGTCCCTCCTTCTTTCTGTCCTTTTCCAGATGACTGTTCAGGATTGACCAGAGATTTGGGGGGCACAAGGAACCTGGTCCAGTGGGGGACCATCCCATCCGTGCCTGGTGTTCTCTTCCATGTAAAGGAGTTTCCCATGACTTCTCTATGGCATAGCTATCAGTACATCTAAGAGGAACAATTATGCTTGTATTTTGGGCTAAGTTTGCCCTGCTCTGTTCTCTGAGTTGCCTGTTTGCCTCCCCATTAGACTGGAAGCTTTAACGGAACAAGGACTGTATGTCTGTCCATTGATTTGGCCCTCAGACTAGTACAAGGAAAATAATGCATGTATATATTTTAAAGCTTTTAACATATTTATTTATTTTTGAGAGAGACAGAACACAAGCAGGGGAGGAGAAGAGAGAGAAGGAGACACAGAATCTGAAGCAGGCTCCAGGCTCTGAGCTGCAGGCTCTGAGCTGTCAGCCCAGAGGCCAACGCAGGGCTCAAACCCACGAACCACGGGACCATGACCTGAGCCAAAGTCGGACACTTAACTCACTGAGCCACCCAGGCGCCCCAATATATATTTCTTGATAGGCAAAGTGATAACATGATGATATAGGAGGAGGAGGGGTAGATCCTGGGAATGCTGGAATTTAGGTTTTCCTAGGGAAGGGGTGGGAGTTGGGCCACAGCCACCAGGACCACTTAAATGGGGATAAACTGATAGCAAAGCCTCCCTCCACCCCTACCTGTGAGGGCCGGAAAAAGCCTCTTCCCAATACAACCTCTAAGTCAGTCCCTTGAGTCTCCATGATTCAGTATTGTTTCACTAATGTGCCGAATTTATCTTTAGTTTTCTCCTGTGATTCCAGCATCTGGAAGGCACTGTCCTCTGTATCGTTCATCAAGGACTGCACAAGCTTCCTTCCAACTGAGTACATTTGGATGTGTATATGATAGAAGCAACTGTAAATATTTTATGAAAGCATATTCCATATCATTTTTAATGCCAGTGTTTGCTTTTTGTTAATATGTTTTTAATCTGTACAGGAGAGGTATATGTTCTACTGGAAAGACGACCTGGGTTGGAATGCTGCCTCCCTCACTTAACAGATAAGTGACCTTGGCAAGTTACTTAACATTCCTGGATCTCAGTACCTTCATCTATAAAGCGGAGGTCATACCTTCCTTGATTTGTTGGGAGAATGAAAGAACATAGTGCTCGTACGATCATCTGCTGCAGTGCTTGACTGCAAATATTAAAACCTCATTCAATCTGGCTGATGAATCTGAAATCTATTCCAAGTCTGATACGTTCTTTGAATGAAATGCGATATATTTTATTGGTCAGTTCTCAGCACAGACATTACTTCCTCCGAGTCTTCCCTAGATTTCTAGTCACCGCACTGTATTTTCTTGTTTGTCTTGCCCACTGTGAGAAATAAGCCCACTGACCCAATCAAAGGAGGGACGCAGAGACTCGAAGCACGGTGAAGCGTGGCTTTAATCAACGTCCTTGCAAGAGCTGGTGTCTGATGGACAGGCACACTGGGGGCGGGGGGGGGGGGTTCCTCACAGCAGACAATTTATCTTCTAGCGTGCAAGTCCCTCCCACGGTTCCTCATTGGCTGAGTACTACCGAGGTTACAGTCTAACCCGGAACAGAGCCTGACATGGGGCTCGAACTCATGGACTATGAGACTATGACCAGAGTTGGATACTTAACCAACTGAGCCACCCAGGCGCTGCGACAAATAATTGTTTTTAAGAAGATAATCTTCTAGCAAGACAGCACTTGTTATCATGCTTTTGATATACACTCAATTCTTGAAATGTACCTGGAGATGTGATCTAACTGCTTGCTAACCTTGTTCACCTGAGCTGTCCCCACAGAACTAAATTTGTAGGTGTGGCAGAGACCACTGTCTCCCAGCATCCAGTTTCCTCTTTTTTTTTTTTTTTGTGGTAATATGACCCTTCTACCCTGCTACCTACCGTACACTGAATTTTAGCAGGGTAGAATGGCTGTTGGCTAGATAGGCCCAGCCTTTCTTTCTTTCATTAAAAAAATTATTTTATGTTTATTTATTTATTTTGAGAGAGGGAGGGAGAGGGATAGAATCCATCCCAAGCAGCATCTGCACTGTCGGTTCAGAGCCAGATGTGGAGCTTGAGCCCATGAACCACGAGCCCATGACCTGAGTTGAAATCAAGAGTTAGATGCTTAGCCAACTGAGCCATCCAGGCACCCCTCCCCCACAGCCTTTCTTATAGTAGGGTGGCCACATAACCAAGTCTGGTAAATGGAATGTGAATGAACCAATGTGTGTAATTTCTTGGTCATGTTCTTAAAAAAGAAAGCTGATTGCCCTTGGCTTCCTCTTTCTTCCTTCTTGCTGGGACATGGTGACAAACTAAGCAGCCACCTTTCACCAAGCCATACAAGCCTTCTCCACTAGTCAAGGACTACCTACCCATCTCCTTCTGGTGTATTCCTTTATTTCAACCACTCTGTTTGTGGACCTCTTTGTTACAGCAGCATGGCCTACATTTTTTGAAAAAAGATTAAAAGCACCAGAAATTATGAAATCTCAGCCTACTTTGAAGAATATTTTTAAGGAGTTCAAAAATCAACTTGAACCACTTTCAATGAAAATAGAATCTGCCGAGGTCATTTATCTTAGGCGTTTTGTGAAAAACTATGGGACTTGCTCTATCATGAGCATACTTCAATTCCTTGCAAGCATATAAACATCCAACCTCTTGTATTTAGCATAATATATTATTCATGATAACCTTGAAATCCTAGATGGATTATGGGGTAGCTAGCCTCCAGGATAGCTCAGTGATCCTCGTCTCATGGTATTTATGCCCTTCCTGTGTTCCCTTCCTGCAACGAATCATGGCTGGCCTATGTGATCAACACAATACTGTGGAAGTGACCTATGTAACTTCCAAGGCTGAGTCAAAAAGAGATGGCAGTTGCTACCTTGGCCTGCCTCTTGGATCACTTGCTTTGAGGAAGGCAGCTGCCATGTCACGGTGACATGCAAGATGCTCCATGGAGAGGCCCATGCGGAGAGGAACTAGGGCCCTCCTCCAAGAGCCAGCACCAACTTGCCAGTATTTGAGTTCGTTCATGGAGTCACTGTGCAGTCCAAGGTGGTCAACCCTAGTCAAGCTTTCAGAAAACCGCAGCCCCAGTTGACATCTTGCCTGCAACCTCATGAGAGACCTTCAGGTCAGAACCAACTAGCTAAGCTGCTTCTGAGCTCTTGACCCACAGAAACTATGTGAGAGCATAAATGTTTATTCCTGTAAATCACTACATTTGGGGGCAATTTGTTATGCATCATCAGATACCCCGTGTAGATTATTATAAATTCCTGAAAAGTAGGATTCATGAGTTCTACCTATTTTACTTCAAGTTACCGCTTCACATCCCTTCCCATTTCTGCCTTAGAGCTTAGAGCATACTGAAATATCTGGTGAAATATGAGTGGTGAAATGGCATTTCCCTTTGAAATTCAGTATGACGCATCTGAATGAGGAAAAACAAGATGTCAATCGGTCTTTGCTGAGCATTTTTTATTTTCTGAGGGTATTTACGAGTCCCCAGGGTGGCGATGAGGATAAAGGAGTAGAACTCAGGTCTCAGGGTGAGTATTTTTTTTTTTTAATGTTTTATTTATTTCTAGGAGAGAGAGAGACAGCGTGAGCAGGGAAGGGTCAGAGAGAGAGAGGGAGACACAGAATCTGAATAAGGCTCCAGGCTCTGAGCTGGCAGTCAGCACAGAGCCCGACGCGGGGCTCGAACCCACGAACCGCAAGATCATGACCTAAGCGAAAGTCGGACGCTTAACTGACTAAGCCACCCAGGCGCCCCTCAGGGTGAGTATTTTTATTTGTCATTCTGGAATCTCCCCGAATTCTCCTTTCTCAGTTCTTGGGTGGAATATGTTCTTATGCCTGGGTATATAGGAAAGCTTTGGTAAGTGGGGAGTTTCCAATATCCTATGGAAACTCACCTGGACAAAGGAAGTGAGACGTTCCTGGAGGGAAGGTTAAGTATTGGCTCCCTTCACATGATAAATTCAGGCACAAGAAGTCCTTTCCCAGGGACCAGGTTAAACATTGCACAGGTAGCCAGAACCGATAGTCAGCCCACTGTGCATCTGAAACAGCAGGAAGATGGGGTGCCTGGGTGGCTCAGTCGGTTAAGCATCTGACTTCGGCTCAGGTCATGATCTCACGGTTCTGGGTTTGAGCCCCATGCTGGGCTCTGTGCTGACTGCCAGCTCAGAGCCTGGAGCCTGCTTCAGATTCTGTCTCCCTCTCTGCCCCTCCCCCGCTCATTCTCTGTCTCCCTCTCTCTCAAAAATAAAGCATTAAAAATTAAAAAAAAGTAAATTAGGCACAATAAGAGATTAACAAAGATAATAAGACAATTCTAACAACATACTGTAATGAAAGTTAGAAATGTGGTCTCTTTCTCAAAATATCTCTGTACTGTACTCCCCTTTCTTCTTCTGATGATGATGATGTGAGATAAAGCCTCCATGAGGAGATAAAGCCTCCATGAGGAGATAAAGGGAGGTGAATGACATAGGTTACTACTAACCTTCTGACATCTTGTCTAAGGCTCAGCTGCTTCAGGACCGCGGCTGACCACAAGTAACTCAAACTGCAGAAAGTGGAACTGCAGATTGTAGGGAGGAATGCTGCATGATGGACGTTACCCAGAAAAGCATCGCTTTATTTTTGACAGAAGAGTTTTAGATTCTTTGAGTTACAAGGTTGATTAGGGCCTCCAGCCTTCTCAGTACACAGATTTTGAGGTCTGCACCCACGGACTTCAAACCCCTGGGGTGGTGGACGCCAGTGTGGGAATGGAGGTAGTGTGAGTAGGGACACTAGGAACCCAGAACTTTCACTTCCTCCTACTCCTCTAGTACATGGTTCCCTTAGTGTAGACACAGCTTATGTCTGGGGTCACATAGGGTTCTGTGGATGCTATATGGGTCTCCCTCAATGAGGGAAAGTCAATCACTTCTCAAAATTAAATAGCAGATATTAGAGGAGGAAGATATTCTAGACACTATCTAGTCCATTGTCTTCATTTTACACATAAGGAAACCAAGGCCCAGAGAAATGAAATAGCTTGCCCCAGGTCATACAGCTAATGTGGGATACAATCCAAGTATCTTTATTTGAAGTTAGTTCTTTCCACCATGCCACATTTGCCTTCACTCTACTCATTCCCATTTATCCTACTCCCATTGATTTGAACTCCCAACCTCAAGTTCTGGGTTATATTCAGACGGTCCATTTCTAGACTTTTCTTTTCCAATGGACGGGCAAAGATGGAGAGCTTCTACTATTGTTTTCATACGTTACCTCCTTTGCCTGCCTCCCTTTCTCCTGTTGCTCTCAGTGAGGAATTGAATCTACTTCTCCATATGCAGGAGGTGCTCTCAGAAGTTCTGGGCTCCATTCAGTTTGTGGCAGGGGAAGCCGATGGGCACAGTGCCCTGGGATGCCCTTCACTTTGGCAGGCTGATGGTAGCCAATGGATGGTCATGGCCTGGTGCCCACGGGTAGGGAGGGTGCCCACCCATGCCTTTATTTGGTGTCTGGGATCTATAGATGCCAGGTGGCTGGCTGGATACATATGCTGCATTCCGCCTGGTCGGTCGGCTCGTCCTGGTTTGTGTCACTTTTTGATTTGTATATACGGGGGAATTTTAGAAGGGTGTGTGTGTGTCTTCATGGGTGGAAGATGCTGGCATTTCCAGACCGGCAGGCAGGACACCTCACTGCCAACCTAGGATCCATGCTACACAGCACAGACCAGGACGTCAGGAAACCCCTTCAAATGTCTCTGTGATCCCCTCTTCCCATCTTTCTGCCACCATAGAGTTCTTTGTATCCCCTTTCCCTGCTCGTTATCAGAAGCTGAGGGGCCTTAGTGTGACGTCAGTCTCCAAGAAAGGGAAAGAAGAGAAATGGGGTATAAATAGGTTTAGGTAAGTGGGGACTGGGAAGCGGCAAAGGTACTTTGCTTATTCTCTCAGGCTTCAGAAGACTCTGGAAGCTACCGATTGCCCAGTATTTTCCACCGTAGTCCTAGACTTAAACTGTAGCTCCACCTGCTGGACACCCAGGAGGTTAACAACCCTACGTTAGCTTTTTCTTTGGAACATGGAGACTAAAACTTCACTAATACTCCATCCACCTTTATTCCAAGGTTAAATTCTTCCTTCTCAGAATCTGTTGAGGCCACACTTTTCTCTCTTAGAAACTGCCTTTTCAGAAGACTGGACCCTAGGGAGAGCTGGGTACGATTTCCCCCATATGCTGTTCTTTCCCTATCCAAATGTCCCTAACAGTCTTGATAAAGAGCCTCATCTCCTTGCATCAGTTGCCATCGGTGTGGGGTGGTTGAAATCTATGCCCTTCTCATGCCTGTTAACTATGTGCACAAACAGAAAACAGCAGGTAGGTGGGGTTATACTTAGGCATAGATCACAGGGTCCCTGTTCACCTTAGGGGCAGGGAGAAGAAAAGATAGATAAAGAATTGCCCTTGTCTCTATGTCCCCTACCTGATGGAGAAGAGATATGGGAGATCTGGGGGCGTGGGATGTCTTCTCTACTGTTTTCCTCATACTCATGGCTATTCTCTTCCCATGCCCACTAGCGAAGACAACTCCTTTAAACCCACTAGCGATCATTCAGTCCATGTTGAAACCATGAAGGTCATTTGAAAAGTGAAGGTCATTTATAAGTAGTGATGGGTCTCAAATGAATCTTTTATTGATGAAATGGGACCGTGTCAGTAAATACCCTTATATTGATTAGGACATAATATAATGTCAATCCATGGAAGGTACCAGGCTAGGAAAGCAAGGGACACCAGATCCAGAAATCTACTCTCCTTTCCCAGACTACATGGTGATCTACCAAGGTTATGTAAAAAACAGTCAGTCCTTTTTTTTTTTTTTGATGCCTGAGCTTGACTGAAAGGATGCCCTTTGCCTTTTGAATTTTTGTTTAAAAATCTTTTTAATGCTTATTTATTTTTGAGAGAGAGAGAGAAACCATGAACAGAAGAGCAGAGAGAGAGGGAGACACAGAATCAGAAGCAGGCTCCAGGCTCTGAGCTGTGAGCGCAGTGCCCACTGCAGGGCTTAAACCCACAGATCATGACCTGAGGCAAAGTTGGATGTGCAGAACCGACTTAGCCACCCAGGTGCCCCTCAAATTTTTGTTTAAAGAATTAGAAATCAAGACACCGTATGGGGGTAAACTTGTGTGCACTTCATGTCATCTGTGTATTAAGTATCCTCAGTTTATTCACTGCGGTGCTTACAGTCAACAGTATTAAACACTGTGGTGCATTCCCCCCATTTATACCTTTAAAAAAAATGTTTTTTAAATTTATTTTGAGAGAGAAAGAGCGTGAGCTCAGGGGAGGGAGTGTGGGAGAGAGAGAGAGAGAAGAATCCCAAGCTGACAGTACAGAGCCTGACTCAGGGCTTGATCTCAGGAACAGTGAGATCATGACCTGAGCCGAGATCAAGAGCCCAATGCTTAACCAACTGAGCCACGCAGGCATCCTTCCCATTTATACCTTTAAATGAGCTTATGATTCAGGTACCGTTCCTATATTATAGTCATATTCTTAATCATTACTATGCTTTACTTTGTGATTACTGTGTATAGTTTGAAGGATCCATTAAGGACTTCGGTCCTTAAAAACTCAAATAGGGTAATCATCTTCCTTGTGAATTCCTAAAAAGCCTTTATTCAAAGTAACATGGACTTTTAGAAACTTTACTGTACAGAAGAATGATATGAGTTGTACTGTGAAAAACAGTTTCCTGTGTGCTGCTTCTAGATATTCTGATTTAGCAAGCCTGGACCAAAGCCCAGGCATCTGCATTTTAAAATAAGCACCCAAGTAATTATGATGTAGGTGATATTTGGATTATGCTTTGGGAAACAGTGCCTTTGACTATAAATGGCCCGAGGATAGGGCTGTAACTATAACAAATCTTCATGTGCACATCCCATTTAATTTGCTGCGTGTAGCAATAGATACGGCATTAGAGTTTGGATCATCCTTGGCTAAGGACTAAACCCCGCTCATTCACTCTCATCCCATCTATCTTCTGCACCCAAGAAGAGGCAGCCCAGGGGCCTCACTGTCTGTTCGAGGCCCTCGGAAAAGAGGCCGCGTGTTATATAGTCAGTGGCTTTCTCTTTTGTTTATCTGAAATAAGTCTGTGCAAAGTTTCGGTAAAGGCTCTATGCTCTGACCTATGTATGGGCCCTGGTGATTGTGCGGTCCTCGCTGGAGGGGACTGAGCAGAAGCTGTTATCTTTCTCTGGGTTTTGAAATGCACAGCTCAGGGGGCAAGGTGAAGCGCAGAGAGCCCCCGGGGACTAAGCTGGAGTTGGTAAACTCGCTCTGAAGCAAACTAAGAAAGCTTATTAGCAGCGGAGAAGTGACATGGGCTGCACATGGAGCCTGTAACAACAACACAACATTTTCTGGAGAAAGACAGCTCCTGGTCACTGCCAGTGTCTCCTACTTTGAAGGAAATAACTAAAAAGGGTACTGGCAAAGCGACCCTTGGCTAACATCTGAAGGTTTGTCTGGAAATTGTAGTCTGAAAAGAAGTTTACATCAGAGAAGCAAGGGAATAAAGGGCAAGTCTTGGAGGAAAAAAATTAGGCCAAAAAAAAAAAATCCAGCAAGCCCCTCAAATGGCCCAGAGGAGGTTGCAGGGACATGGGGAAAGCTCTATTTAATCTCTGCCTAGCTAACGCAGCCTGGAGGCAGCTTTTAATACGCTTTTTATAACAAGCCTGGTTTTTGAGGTTGTGATGAGCCTTGCTAGCTCCCAGAATCAGTGATGGTTCTTTAAAGAATTTCTCTTCCCCTAGACCCCTGGGGACGGATTAACCAAAACCCCACAACTGGGAAAGCAGAGAACTCCGAAGTTGCTCTGGTGTGGTTTTAAAACACTATAGGTGATTGGGTACTGTGAAGGCAAAATCCCATCACTTTCTCTGGTACTTTCTTCTTCTTTCACCTCATCTAGATGGCCTCAGACAATATTTTAAGGTTGACAGAAAAATTTTACAGAATGATCAAAAGTAAAGAAAGCCCTAGAAATGGTTGTATGATCTTCGTCTTTAAGAAAACAGCAACACTCATGTGTTTTTGGGGCACCTGGGTGGCTCAGTCGGTTGAACGTCCGACTCTTGATTTTGGCTCAGGTCATGATCCCAGGGTTGTGGGATGGAGCCTGATGTCGGGCTCTGTGCAACCTGTTAAGATGGTCTCGGGGCGCCTGGGTGGCTCAGTTGGTTAAGCGTCCGACTTTGGCTCAGGTCATGATCTCACCTCAGATTGTGGGTTGTGGGTTCGTGCCCGCGCTGGGCTCTGTGCTGATAGCTTGGAGCCTGGAGCCTGTTTTTGGATTCTGTATCTCCCTCTCTGACACTCCTCTGCTCACACTGTCTCTCTCTCAAAAATAAGTAAAACATTAAAAAAAGTTAAAAAAAGATTCTCTTTCTCCTTCTGCCCCCTCCCCTCCCCTCCCACTCCGCCCTTACACTCTCTTTCTCTAAAATAAATAAGAAATGTTTTTCAATTGAATAAGAAAACAAAATTGTAGGGTTGGACTGAACCTCAGAGGTTATCTAAGTTCAGCCTCACTTTACGAAGACAGGAATGAGGCACAGGAAGTTCAAGGTTTCCAAGGTTGCAGGGCTGGTCTTAGAATAAAGGTAAGTTTGTATGGACTCTCAGTTCAATGTTACTTATGTCAACGGTTTTCATAACAGCTTTTCTCAAGTAGGTTTTGCCTGCCCCTGTCCACTTAGTACTCAAGTACTATAGCAACATACTTTGGCATTTTTTTTTTAGGAGGTGGGGGGCAGGTTGGCATATGGTAATTTTTTCTTTGAACTTTGAAAGTAACTGATTTCCTTAAGAAAAAAAAAAGATGGACCTGATCTTATTATAAAACAAATATTCAAACACCTCAACAGGCCCTACAGCAAACCCTCAATGATTCAGGTGCTGATGATCTAGTTTCCTTTTTCCTTCCTCTGCTAGCCATGCGTTTGGATGTTTACGGAGGTCAGTAGCTGTGTAAAACTCCGATACTATATATGTTGTAGGATTGTTTGCAGCAGCTTCCTGATTCCTGGATTGTAGCTACGGTGCTATGATCTCAAACTCGGTATTCCAGGGGCCGTCAGAGACTGTAGCTTCCTTAGTAGGTTAGTTCAGTTGTGTTCTGGGAATCATTCCTAGAGGCCCCACCATAGTCTGCTTCTCCAGCTAGTCAAGCGATTTTGTAAGCACTTAATAATGCTTTGCATTAACTTTCCTTTTTGCTTAAGAATATTGAAATAGTGAGAGCTTGCTTCCTGTTCTAAACCTTGATTGATATAGGCATTTAGAAGGTAATCACAAGCCAACTCAATAAATGCTATTAAAAATGGTGTGAACAGGGGCACCTGGGTGACTCAGTCAGTTGAGTGTCTGAGTTGGGTTAAGGTCATGATCTCACAGTTTGTGGATTTGAGTCCCACGTTGGGCTCTGTGCTGACAGCTGGGAGCCTGGAGCCTGTTTCAGGTTCTGTGTCTCCCTCTCTCTGCCCCTTGCCCACTCAAAGCCTCTCTCTCTCTCTCAAAAAGTAAATAAACATTAAAAATATAGTGCCTAGATCAGAGAGGCTGGAATAGTTATCCAAGGGGATAACATTTGAGTTAGAACTTGAAGGTGGAACATGCTAGGCAGAAAAGTGTTGGCATAGGGAGGAAACAAATGCATTTTAGGAAACAATATGTGCCAAGGTACAGTCACTTAACAGCACAGTGTTGGGGAGATGGTGAGTTCACTATGGTTTGACTATGAGCAGGATGGGGAGAGGGCAGGCCTGGAGCAAGTATAAAAGGCAGTGGGATTAAGAACACTACTGTTAGGGGCACCTGGGTGGCTCAGTAGGTTAAGCTTCCGACTTCAGCTCAGGTCATGATCTCACGGTTCGCCATTTTGAGCCCCAAGTCTGGCTCTGTGCTGACAGCTCAGAGCCTAGAGTCTGCTTCGGGATCTGTGTCTCCTTCCCTCTCTCTCTGCTCCTCCCCCACTAGTGCTCTCTCTCTCAGAAATGAATAAACTTAAAAAAAATAAAAAAAGAATACTGCCTTTAGGGGTAGCAGATCTAACTCCAGTTCTTATTCTTCCATATGGTAACTAAGGAATTCTGGTCAAGTCTTGTAGATTTTATGATCCACAGTTTCCTTATCTACCAAATGGGGACCTAACAATATCTACTTCATGCGGTTATGTGGAACTAATTAATTGGAATTAATTAGAACATTTAAACATTTTTAATGTTTATTTTTGAAAGAGAGGGAGAGGGAGAGAGAGCGAGAGAGCGAGAGAGTGAGACAGCTCAAGCAGGGGAGGGGCAGAGAGGGAGACACAGAATCTGAAGCAGGTTCCAGGCTCTGAGCTGTCAGCACAGAGTACAACTTGGGACTTGAACTCATAACTGTGAGATTATGACCTGAGCCGAAGTTGGATGCTCAACTGACTGAGCCACCCAGGTGCCCCTCATACAATGTGCTTTTGTACAGTGCTTGGGACCTATCAAGTGTTCAAAAAGCCTCTACTATTATTAGTAGGTAAATTGGGAAAGGGTTGCTAAATTAAAAAAAAATTGAAATGTTTCCTTATTTATTTCAAGAGAGAGTGTGTGAGCTTAAATGGGGCAGGGGCAGAGAGTGAGGGAGAGAGAATCCCAGGCAGCCTCCCCAGTCAGTGCAGGGCCTAACTCGAGGCCCGAATCCATCAACTGTGAAATCAGAAACTGAGCCGAAACCGAGTTAGAGGCTTAATCCACTGACCACCCAGGAGCCCGAGAGTGCCCCTACATTTAAATTTATTCATGTGTTTGGTACATGGGGCAGGGAAAGGGTGTGTGTGTGTGTGTGTGTGTGTGTGTGTGTGTGTGTGTGTTTTAATGTTTATGTTTGAGAAAGGAAAGAGGAGGAGGGGCAGAGAGACAGGGACAGAGGATCTGAAGTCGATTCTGCACTGACAGCAGCATCCCCATATGGGGCTTGAACTCATGAACTGCTAGAGCATACTCTGAGCCCAACCTGGATGCTCAACTGACTGAGTCACCCAGGTGCCCCCAAGTGTGTGTGTTTTTTAAAGAACGAATGTAACCTTAGCATTTTTGTAGTTTAAAGACTATTTGCTGGGATGCCTGGGTGGCTCAGTCAGTTAAGCATCTGACTTTGGTTCAGGTCATGATCTCACGGTCCGTGGGTTCAAGCCCCACGTTGAGCTCTGTGCTAATAGCCCAGAGCCTGGAGCCTGCTTCAGATTCTATGTCTCCCTCTCTCTCTCTCTCTCTCTCTGCCCCTCCCCTGTGCATGCACTCTGTCTCTCTCAAAAATAAATATTAAAAAAATAAAAAAGACTGTTAATAAAAAGTATAACACATAAAAAGAAAAGAGTTAAAGAGAAATAAAATTAAGGTAAAGAGAAAAGTGCAAATAACTTCTGGAAGATACTTGAGGATAGAAGTGGGTATGATAGCCAGTCTCCAAAATAGCCCCCAGTGATTCTTGTGCCTCCTGGTGTTCGTACTCCAGTAAAACTCCCTCTCACTGAGTAACCAAAAGGGCTCAGCTGTGTAACCAAAAGCATATTGTGGAAATACTGTTGTGTAACTTTAAAAAAATATTTTTTAAAAAAATGTTTATTTTTGAGAGAAAAAGAGACAGAGTGAGCGGGGGAGGCGCAGAGAGAAAGGGAGCCACAGAATCTGAAGCAGGCTCTAGGCTCTGACCTGTCAGCACAGAGCCCGATGTGGGGCGTGAACTCAAGAGCAGTGAGATCATGACCTGAGCCGAAGTCGGACGCTTAACCAACTGAGCCGCCCAGGTGCCCCATGTTGTATAACTCTTAAGTTAGGTCACAAAATAATTTACAGTTCTATCTTGCTCTTAACTTTCTCTGAAGGAAGGCAGCTGCCATGTTGTGAAGACGCTCAGATTTCTGCCAACAACCAACACTGATCTGCCAAGCAAGTGAGTGAGCCATCTTAGAAGCAAATCCTCCAACCTCAGTCAAGTGTACAGGAAACTGCAGCATCGGCTGATGCTTTGACTGCAATCACATGAATGACCCCAAACCAGGATCACCCACCTAAGTCACTCCTTACCCATAGAAACTGTGAGGGTAACATGTTAGATGTTTATTATTGGTTCAATCCACTATGCTCTGGGGAAATTTGTTATGCATCAACAGGTAACTAATACACTGGGGTACAGTACAGGTAGCAAGGGCGAGGTTACCGCTGGACAGGAAGCATACCCCTGAGATAAAGGAAAAGTGGATGCTCTAAGGGTTTAGACTGGGGATTGGGAAAAAGAGGAAGTCAAGTTTGATGACCCCTATTTTCTCTAGCGAGTAAAAGGCAAAGCCATCTACTGAAAGGAAGGATGGGAAGTAGGGACTATAAACTTGAGAACAATAAGAAGGGTGCGGTGGTCACCAGGAAAATTTGAAAAGGCCAAACAGGAATGAGCACCTGAGTTAAGAAATCATACATCTGCAGTGGAGTCGGCTGGCGTATTTATATGATTTTCTACCACCATGCTCAAGAATATAGAAGAAATAGAGTGTAAGAGATAGTGGGCTTCACTTGACCTGGGAATTGGTGAAACAGAGGCAGTAAAAAAACAATGGGGTCAAGAGAATTCAGGGTGCTGATTCAGGGCACCCACTGGAGGGACTATGAAGTCCAAGGAGACAGACATGGAAACGAGTTCAAAAGGAAACTTACAGCCTGGGAGAATGAGAGGTTGAGTGCAAATTACCATTTAGGGAAACAGGATGGGTCTAGAAGCCAAAAGCAGTAAATTAGAATCCAGAAGTCCCAGGTTATGGTGACAGCTCAGTACTAATAAGCCATGGATCCTTGGCAAAAATAAAATCTTCTGGGCCTCTTTTTCCTCCACCCTGGGTTAGAGTATGTAAAATGTCAAGAACAGTAGTTTGTCTACAGTAAGCACTGCAACTATGTAATACTTGTTTCTAGTGTTTTAAAGTTATATTTATTCATTTTATTTTTTTAAATGTTTATTCTTGACAGAGTGGAAGTGGGGGAGGGGCAGAGAGAGAGGGAGACACAGAATCGGAAGCAGGCTCCAGGCTCTGAGTGGTCAGTCCAGAGCCTGAGGTGGGGCTCTAACCCACGAACCGTGAGATCATGACCTGAGCCGAAGTTGGACGCTTAACCGAGTGAGCCACCCAGGCTCCCAGTTCTGTAGTATTTAATAACACACACACGAAGCCTAAGATAAATACCAGGAAACCTACCACCTAACTTGAACAGAATATACTGTGTTTTTTTTCCCTAATCCCATCCCTCCAGCTTCTTCCCTTGAGAGCAGCAGCAGTCTTGAATTTTGTTTATCATTCCCTGTCTGAGAGAGCATGAGTGGAGGAGAGTGGCACAAGGGGAGAAAGAATCTTAAGCAGGCTCCACGCTCAGTGCAGAGCCCACCATGGGGCTTGATCCCACAACCCTGGGATCATGACCAGTGTTGAAATCAAGCGTCAAGACTCTCAACCTACTGAACCATCAACCAGGCACCCCTCTTTCCTTCCCCCCACCCCCAATGTTAGGTTCCACATTTGTACAGTGCCTGTTTCTTCACATGTAAGAACTTTGGAGTCGGTGCTCTTTAGGCTTCCCTTCCAGCTTCAAGGGCATAGGAGATATCATGGGCGGGCATCAAAGTTACACACTTAGTGGGACCATATAAATGTTTATTTTTCAAGGGCTTTATAAAGCTAAAACACTTGACTCTTCTGTTGGCATCTCCAATTCGACAAAAGGATATCTCAATGGAGCTTCTAGTCTCAAGATCAAAATTTCCCATCCCTTTCAATTTGTACCTCTGCTAGAAAGTTCTAGTCTAGAGAAAACACAAGGAGCTAAATAATCTAACTCTCTGACCTTGTCCAATGAAAACCTTGAACCCATGCCTGAGAATGAATTAGAAAGCAGACTTTATTTCAAGGACAAGCATTTTAATAAAAAAAAAAACAAAAAAACCAAGAGGCATGGTTGTGTTAATATGAAAAATTTCTTACAACCTGGATTTACATCCTCCATTAAATGTGTGTGTCTTCTGGTCTTCTTCATGTTTCTTCAAAGGCTCTTACACTATTTTCATTTTTATATAAAAGTCTTTAAAGTAAACACAAATGCAAATCTGCTGACCATATGCTTGTTCTCCAGGGGTACTGTCTGGTTCTAGGATGCTATTTTTCCTAGCTATTAACACTCTTCACTTTTATATTTGTCTCACCAGTTACCAAGTTTATGAGTTAAGTGATTTGGACCAGGCAGAGGAATTGCTATGTAAAGGGCAAATGCCCCGTTTGTACACTGGTCTGCATTTGTCACACCTCCGTATGGCTGCTATAGAAAGCCACCTGTGACTGTTGGTATTGGGATAACAGGTTAATGTGTCTTCAGTGGCCTCTGAAGAGGCCAGGGCTGTAAAGTAAGCTGTGAATATGTTAAGAACCTTAATGGTACCAGGAAGACAGTGATCAAAAGAATGAGTGGTCACTACAGTATTTTTCTCATGGAATTTTGGTAGTTTTCCTTACGCTACCCGCTGAGTTGGCACAAGAAAAAGTGTATTTTCTTTTTTTAAACATTTTTTTTTAATTTAAATGGCACAGCTACTTTTTTTTTTAATTTTTTTTTTAATTTCTAGGAGAGAGAGAGAGAGACAGCGTGAGCAGGGGAGGGTCAGAGAGAGAGGGAGTCACAGACAAACAGGCTCCAGGCTCTGAGCTGGCAGTTAGCACAGAGCCCGACGTGGGGCTCGAACCCACAAACCGCGAGATCATGACCTGAGCGAAAGTCGGACGCTTAACCGACTAAGCCACTCGGGCGCCCCTTTAAACATTTTTAATGTTTATTTTTTATTTTTGAGAGAGACAGACTGTGACTGGGAGAAGGGCAGAGAGAGAGGGAGACACAGGATCCAAGGCAGGATCCAGACTCTAGAGTTGTCAGCAAAGAGCCCAGTGTGGGGCTCGAACTCCCGAACTGTGAGATCATGACCTGAGTCGGGTGGTTAACTGAGTGAGCCACTCAGGCACCCCAGAAAATGCGTATTTCTTAAAGGTCTCCTTTCTAACACCAGTCCTGCTTCAACCATTTAATATGTAGTATACAAATCACCTTGATTTTTATAACCTGCCTCTTTAAAAATGGTAATAATAAACAATGTTATCTCCTCAGTTTCTGCCTATTTTGGAGCTTAAAATGAACTGGGAAAAGTTAACACTAAAAGACTCCAAGAATGCCAGTACAGGTAAATACACTTTGCCTAAGAGATGAACAAGGAAAAGGCACTACGGTGCATTATTTGAAATTAAATCCAGATACTCTCCTTGTTTAGCTCAGGTACATGTACCAGGAAAGCTCAGAATCATTTTTACCTCCATGTGTTTATTCCTGGTAAGAACAACTGCAAATCACAGTGGCACTTCCAGAACCCCTACAGCGAAAGGGCAATCTTCCCCAAAGCAAATCCTCTCCTTGGGGTAGAGGATGGAAGCCTTGGATAAGACTGAAATGCAGGTCTCAAAGGTTCTCTGGACTAAGCCTGTGAAACGCCTCTGCATTTAACCTATAACCGCAACACTTGACTTTAATGGAAATGAAGGCAGATTCAGCTGCTTACCTGTCCACATTCTGAAAGGAAGGCATCCTCTGAAAAAGAGGATCTCACAGAGAAGTAAGCTGCTCCTCCCCAACTGAGATAGATGTATAGTCACTTCTTTATTCTACTTCTTGGGAATTTCCAAAAATCTCTAGTAAACTAAATCCAGACTAGGGAATTCTAGGCCCAATAAACATCGTAAGTAGTCTCTGACAGCTCCTGGACCAGACAAATTGGCTGTTGCAATCATTATTTTACTAAAGAAACAGCAGGCTTGTTTGTTTTGTGAGCTAATGAAATTAACACAGGTAGTCCTTCTATAGTGAGCGGTACTTTTGCTGGAAAAGGTCAGATGTTTTGTGGTTCTGTGATTTCTGTTTCTTTTGTTGAACTGTATTCAAGCAGGTAATTCTTTGCAATGAGACTCACACCCCTTCTTGTTTTTCCTAAACTGGTTAGGAGTTCTGGGTTACAAACATAGAATAGACTGTTGTGTTGCCATCCCCCAAACAAATGAAATTGATTGGGTTTTGTAATTTTCCAGTAAGAAAAGTATTTTTAAAACAAGGTTAAGTTGTTGTGAGGTATTGGGTGATACACAAATAACCAGAATTAGTGGCCTAATGAGTGTTTTTCCTCCTCAATATATTATCACCCTCTCTAGAGGAAAAGGTCTAGTTACTCACTTAAGATCACACAGCTAGAAGCAGAAATGCCATTGTGCTGGGGCTTATCTTGAACCTGTTTTTAGAGACTGCAACTAAATAAACAGCTCTACTTCATTAGAAGAGAATCCAATGGAAAACTCATGAAAGGAGGCATTCACAAAAGCCCATTCTCCCTTATCTGTTACCCACAAACAATGCTAGATAGATCATTTTTGAAATTATTTTTAAGCATGCTTCATTCAAGTCCTTATCTATACCAGATCCTCTATCCCTCTCCACGCAGACTTCAAACCAAACCCGAAAAAAACAACCAATCAACAAAAACAAAAAATGCACAGATAATCCAAATAAAACAAACAAAAAAACACATCTGGGGAGAAGTTTCCTCTTGAGGGCCAACAAGACCCCAGGACAGCCCAAGCTCTGGGGGTTTCAGAAATCAAACTTGCTATGCATACATCCCAGGGTCGCTGGCAAGGGCATCACACATTTAGGCTTTGAAGCTTAATCAAGTTTTAGCCGCAAGTGGAAAGCCTATCTCTTCACACATACATTGTTCCCCTTCACCCCAATCTTCACTCCTACATAATCTACACCTGGTTTGATGCCTAGTACAATTTCTAGCTTGAATGTGGGAGACTTCAAAGAAACCTCCCCTACGCTGGAAATGTTCAGAGAGCAAGATGTTCTAAAGATTTGATACAAGAATGGGGTATTTTGCTATATAAATGCTATTAACATCTTGAGGACTCTGCATAAAAAGATGCGCTGGTCAAAAAAGGCCCACTCCTATAAATTCTGAAAAGAATCCGGTCGACATGAGTCAGAGAACATAAATACAGTTATTTTTTTTCCAACCCAAGGGTCTTGACTGCTTTAGCTTAAGGTCCCTTAAGATAACTTTAAGTAATTATGTTTCATTAATGTGAAACGGAATGGGATTTCTGTTCTTGGGGCTGCAGGTACTTAACCAAACTATCAAGCTATCTATGTTGACGCTTTCTTTGAAACAGTTCTTCTGAGTTTGAGGGTTCTTTCCTGAATCAAACGAATGAGATTCAAAGCAGGGAGGGGGGAAAAAAAAGGCACCTGTCAGTTTGAAAGTCACAGTTTATCTTTCTATAATTAGATTAGGAGAAAAAAATGAAGAACCCCCTGTTAGCAGGAAGAAGAAAGAATCTTCTAGGGTCTGGAATCTGCAAGGAAAGGAGAGAAAGAAGAGAGTTTTTAGTTCCGGTCAGTGATAAAAACGCCAAGTGCATCTAACAACAGGCCACACAACTACAACCTGACTGAAACCTCTTGGTCAGCAGGAAGAGTCTGGCACTGTTAATGGCAGAACACACAGTACCTTCTGACCCTTAGCTTTTCAGTACCACTAAGCACACAGAAATCTGTTAACTGAATTAAAAACATTCTACACAGAGATCGATGTACACTCATTGTGTCAACAGTTTCACGAGTGAGAAGAAAATCAGCACCATCCATATAATGGACTCCTCCAGACAATTCTGGATTAATTGCAATGAACTTCTATTGACCTTTTTCTTTTCTCACATACTCATTAATTCAGTAATATTTTTTGAGCTGTTTACAATGCACATTAGGGAAATCACATTTACTATGGTGTCACCTGCTTTGAGACGCTTACCTAGTAAAAAGATTTGTTCATAAACACACAATGAGATAAAGCATAGTGAATGCAAAGTGAACAGACCCTTTTTATGTACATGCATTAAAAAAAAATCTCCACCCATACTTAAGTTCCTTAAGGAAGCAAGTCCTATCTTCTATTTCTTTTGTACCTTACCAAAGAAGCCACAGCATTCAACAACAGGCATTCAAAAAATGAGGCTTCAATTTTATGAAGAGGATAAAAAGGTCTGTGGCTATTTAAGGATTCTTACCTAAACTAGGATAATTCTTTTCCCTTAGTTCCTCAGAGTTTCTGTAGAAAAATACATTTTCAGCATGTAAGGGGTTTAACAGCAAAGAGTTCAGTTCCAAAGGAGAAAAACGTTTAGTATTCGGTGTTAGACACAGAAGCTTCTCCTAGGCTTTCACCTCACAGCAACTTTTTTTTTTTTTTTTTGAATCACTACACCCAATGTGAGGCTCGAACTCCCAACTCAGAGATCAAGAGCTGCTAGCTTTTCTGAGTCAGCCAGTCGCCCCTGGTCCATTCTTACTAGGTAGCTATCCATAGGACAGGAGCGTCAAGCATCTTGGGAAGCATGTCAGGGAAGGATTCAGAGTTCACCATCTATCCGGGTCATTGTGTGCTTTCCTGACACACCCCAGTGCTGTCATAGCTCTTTCCCTCTGGGGGCCAAATCGAATTTTCTGTTTCCAGGGTTATTTAGCAATTTGACATCAGGACATACTAAGAAAAATGGATAGTACCTAGAAGCAACTCATAAATATTATTTAATTAATTTTTTTACAAATAGTTTATTGTCAAATTGGTTTCCATATAACACCCAGTGCTCATTCCCATCATAAATATTATTTATGAGTTGGCTAAAGGGCGTTTGCTTTTAGAATCTCTTCTGCTTCTCACTAGAAGAAACATCAGTTCTGGTACACAATGAACCCTAACTCATAGGAGATCCATCTGCTTCACTGTCCAGAGAAAGTGAATGAACTAGAAGGCAAAGGCCAGTTACTCATTAAATAAATAGTCACAGAGGGCCTATTATCTGCAAGGCATGGGGAATATCCTCTCATTCCTCACCTAATAATATTCCTTTTGCTAGGAGCCACATGGCTGGGCAACCTCAACCAAAATAGCATCAAATCTGGCTCTGCTCTGGGTATACAGGATTACCTCAAGGAAGGGTTTCAGCTGGAAAAAGATTTTTCCCTTCATATAGATTTTGCGAGATTCTGCTAAATCAGACACTCAGAGAAGATGAAGAGTGCAAGACTCTTAGAGACCCAAAACTTAAGTGCTCATTAAAAGGAGTATGAATTTTTTGATGAGCACGGGGAAAAATTGCAGAGCAGTGAAGCACAGCTGTCTGATTAATTTCAGTCCATTAAAAAGGCGTGATAGATCTAGAATGCAACTTTGATAACAAAAAAAAAAAAAGGAAAAGAAAAAGGAAAAAGGCAATGTGTACTCACGTTGGGGAAAGCAACTTGGCATGTTAACAGAATTCTAATTTAACCAGTAAATGCCTATTCATTAGCGTGTAAAGCTATAATAGAAGCTATATACTTAAAAAACACAGGCACACAGAAAGCTTTAATTTGATACCATAATCTGAAAGAAAATTGGACCCAAATTGCTTTATGTCCAGTTAAATCTTGCTACCATCGGAAGAGATAGTGAAATAAAACTGAAACACTTACTTGATGAGATAGATATTCAGTTACTGTGCATTTCCATCTATGGAGTAGAAATATTTCAAAATAAATACACCATGACAATTGAAATTCACTCCATTCCCTATTCTTACTAAACACAAATGACTTATTCCTGGGGTATACTGAATTACAATATAAAAGTAGAATAATTTAAAATTAGTGGTTGGATCC
The DNA here is from genome assembly GCA_017311185.1 of Proteles cristata cristata. Lineage (NCBI taxonomy): Eukaryota > Metazoa > Chordata > Mammalia > Carnivora > Hyaenidae > Proteles > Proteles cristata. Next base: position 874,864 of record JAESUZ010002047.1, read on the forward strand.
TACTCAAGCACATGGGAAAAGAAGAGTCCATTCATTACCTATATCAAGCCCTTAGGCATATGATTTGGTGATCTCATTTTTTTGGAAATGGAAGTATCCAAAAGGAACTGTTTTATAGGGAATCTTTGAGCCACCTAAAAAATTAGCTCAAACAGCAGCAGAGACTGAAATCAAAGGAATGTGTGTTTCAGAGCTACATTAGGAAAGTCTGTATTAAATAAAAATGACAATATCTTGGGTGTTCCATATGTGCGAATTTCTTTATCAAGGTGGTAGGATACGAATTCAGAACCAATTTACTCAGCATGGCCTCTGATGTCTGGGGAAGACATCGGAATACTATTCTTAATGTTAGTTCTTGGGGCTTATGAATTTTTTCTCTACTCATTTCCTTTTAGGTCTCTGCAGTCCAATTTTGAATCCCAATTTCCTATGGATATTATGCCTTGAATGTCAGAGACGACTTCCTTCTAGCCAAAATTAATAGCTTTTTAATTGGTTCCCACATTTACCCAGGGCATTTGATGTCAGTGGTCACCCCAAATTCTTTTGATTTCTGTGATCCTGTACCTTCCTGTTCATAATTTCCTGTTATTAGCTAGGGCCAGGGCCAGGGTGAAGAAAGCGAGGTGCTTAGAATGCAAAATTCAAGGAGGCACTCACTTTCAGGGCCATGTGGGTGTAATGTGTTCACACTGAACACGTCTTTGGACAGTCAAGAAAGACCCACTGTATTTAGCACAACGAAGAGAGTAAAAGCATTTTGCCTTTATTTCACTTACTGTTTTTCCATGGCAGAACATACGGCAGAGACTTGGGAACACGCATTCCTGAAGCCAGGTTACTCTTATGTTCCATAACTATGTTGCTTGCAGGGCTGCAGAAAGAAAGACAGATCTGTCTATGCCTGCATATCTGTATTCTCCAGACAGGCACACACAAGACAATCAAAATGTGTGTGTTGTAATTTGGGGGAAAACAGCAAACTACATTCTGAGATGTAAACACATTTCCATCAAAACATTTTTGCAATTAGAATGATTACTACTTCTCTGAAAAGCTCACTGTTCTGTAAAAGCATTAAGATGGGTCTGACCAATTTCATTTCCCAGAAATTGAGATAAACAGCAATGCCATCTACTGTTCAGTTGTACGACAGGCTCATCAACTCAACAAATCCAAGAGAGAAAATAAAATGCCAAGCCAACCAAACCAAAGGCAACAAATTTCACAGGAAGGAGGTAAAACTAAAATTGTACTATTAAAATTCATCTTTAAGTTCTTCTATTTTAGTGCACACACAAAATAAGATACACATACAATTGTTAACTTATCCTTGGGAGCTAAGACATAAAAATTGATAAGCGCTCTGTTTGGGGAAAAATGAAGTCTACCATCTCATTGCTTCATTTTTTAATCCTCTCATTTCTGAATATTTGCAATTTGATCCTGTAAGGTTTGAAGATGACGTAGTAATGAGAAATCTTTTTTTTAAGTTTGAGAGAGCAATCGCATGTGGAAGCGAGCAGGGGAGAGACAGAACCCCAAGCAGGCGCAGCTCCCGGATCTCGCGAACCATGAAATCATGGCTCAGGTTGAGCTGGAATCTAGAGTTGGATGCTCAACGAACTGAACCACCCAGTCTTCCCAGTAATGAGAAATCTTATAGATTTAAATTACAAAGTCAGTGGAAAGAAGAGATGTATTTTTTTTCCCTACCCAAAAGGTACTCTGGCTTGTCCAGTTTCAACTCACAAACTTTTAAGATTATTTTTCCGTAGACACTAGCTGCCCAGAGTAAACATGATCCATGTAGCTGGAGAATTTTTTTCAAAGTATTTAAATATTGTGAACATAGCAAAAAAACACAAACTTAGGCATAAGGATGTCTGGTACCACCATCTCTCTTGCTAGGCTATAAGCTGGTACTTTTGTGTTCCCATAGTGATTAACACAAAGCATGTGGCTTTTTTATGAATCGAAGAATAAAAAAGGAAAATAACTCATCAAAACCATATCTAGACTAAGTTACCACCAAGTAATATCATTAAGGAAAGAGATCAAGTCAGGCTTTGGTGGCTTCTTTTGGTAACAGAGCACTTGGATTTGGGGAGGCACTGCTGGGAACAAGACTGTTTCATTTACCTGTTGTTGCCACAGTAGTTGGCTGAGCCCCAGACAAATGGGGTGCTGGTCTGTTCCCACAGATCTGCCAAAGAAAGCAAAACATAGTTTGTGGTACTGTAGTTCATGCTAGCTGAATCTGTAAGGTGGGAAATAATGCACTAAAGTTTAGAGAAGCAAGTAAAAATTGATCGAGTACCCTGCCTGACACGGTAGCAGGAATTTAATCGAAGGATATAAGCACGGCAACATAAATAATAATAAATGTGCCCAGGAAAAACCAAACACAGATGGTACAACACAATTTATGCAAAAAAAAACAGATGTAAAGAAGGGCTTTTTCCAATCAAGAGTGATAGGCTGTTCCACGTGTCTGCACAGTGATACAAATGTGCTCGTTCTGGGGCCCAATAAAAATAATAAGGCATTCTGAACAACATGGTGTGTTCATAAAAGAGGAAAATCTTCCTTCTGTTTAAAGCAAATGACTTGAGGACTTAGACACTGTGAAGAAAAAGACCGAGAAACACTTCACCTTTATCCCAGTCTTCATCGCAAGGAGGGCACTGCCAGGTGCTCTCGGCCAGAGTCTCTTGTCTAAGGTTCCTGGTTTGGTTGACTGCAAGATAATAAAGACTCTGCGGTAAGGAGGGGACCTCACCAATTATCGTGTTAAAAGGGGTGACTGCCCTAAAAGGTTGCAGGGTAGCCTAACAGGTCTTTGTTTCTGAAAAATGGATACTACGAAAGCTAAACACAGAGGTCTTATCCCTTGGCTGACAGCAGAAAGAGAGGCAGAAACAAAGATGTTTACCATATTGACGGCAATAAAACGATTTTTATTTTTAGATGAGTTACTGGTAAAATGGATCAGGCTGTTCAGAAGAGAAAGAAAGCAGTCTGACCAACACAACCTGACGGCCTGTTACTGATGAGATAAGACACTCAAAGGCAGAAAGGTATTATTCTTCTGAAATGATGAAAGCCAAAAATCAAGGGGACAGCGTGGCACGACACAAATCTGAAGGGGCTAACCTCAGGCACAGGCACATGCTAGCCAGTCTTACCAACATCCTGCTCAATACAACTCTTATCGTCGCAGCTTGAGATATGGTGGCTGATTTCGGCCCGAGGCACCTGGTGGCGAGCATTGAAGGGACAAGTAGCCAATTTGTTTGCAACATCAGGATGATTCTGTGGAACACAAATTAAGGGGCCTGTCAGAGTAAAGGGACTTATCTACAAACGACTCCACTAAAAGTGCTCAGTAAGCTTATGGCTTAACTACGGTAGGCAAACTCATGGTAGAAAACTGAGAGGGAATTATTGCTCGCTTACATGGGCTCTACAGGTTACCTCAAAATCATCAAAACATCAGCTTCTTCATTAGGATCAGACCCACACAGATACTGGGTGGAATGTGGCTCCCATGGAAGGGAACAGTGAACTTAGGACTGGGTATCTGAGCCACATTTCTCAGGGTCACCAGCCCCTGGCAGCACTGCCTGTCCTGCTGGAGCTCTCTGCACGTCTCTGAAGGGTGATATTCCTGAAGCAGTGGCATTCACACGGACACTCGCTCTCAGCTACACTGCAGCAGCGCCCCCGTTACTGCCATACAATCGTGTTGGAAAACAGCTGTTGGAAGGGAGCCGCAGAGGCAGTACAGCCACGGTGTTTCAGATGAACACAGGAACGCTTACTTAAAGTAACAATGCCTGAAATGAAGCTGTGAACAATTTGACCTTTATTTCAGTTATTTTTACTAAGGAAAAGCCCAAATGAGAGTCTCTTCTGCTGACCAAGTTTCTGATTTTATTTTTTTAACGTTTGTTTATTTTTGAGAGAGAGAGAGAGAGAGAGATGGTATGAGTGGGAGAGGGGCAGAGAGAGAGGGAAACACAGAATCCGAAGCAGGCTCCAGGCTCCGAGCTGTCAGCACAGTGCCCGGCGCAGGCCTCAAACCCATGAACCATGAGATCATGACCTGAGTTGAAGTCAGTCGCTTAACCAACTGAGTCACCCAGGTGCCCCTAAGTTTCTTATTTTTTAAATTATTATTATTTTTTAATGTTTTGTTTATTTCTGAGAGAGAGAGAGAGAGAGAAAGAGAGAGAGAAAGCGTGAACAGGGGAGGGTCAGAGAGAGAGGGAGACAGAATCTGAATCAGGCTCCAGGCTCTCAGCTGTCAGCACAGAGCCGGATGTGGGGCTCGAACCCATGAACCAGGAGATCATGACCTGAGCCGAAGTTGGATGCTTAACTGACTGAGCCATCCAGGCGCCCCATTAAGTTTCTTATTTAAAAAAAATAAAACAGGGGCACCTGGGTGGCTCAGTTGGTTGAGCATCTGACTTCGGCTCGGGTCATGATCTCATAGTCAGTGGGTTCAGGCCCTGGGTCGGGCTCTGTGCTGACAGCCCAGAGCCTAGAGCCTGCTTTAGTTTCTGTGTCTTCCTCTCTCTCTGCCCCTCCTCCACTCACTCTCGGTCTCTCAAAAAAAAAAAAAAAAAAAAAAATTAAAAACAAAACAACAGTCACCCAAATCCTATAGCAAGTATTTCAGCAATTAAGACATTGATTAGGAGAAGCAAAACATATATCACAAATGATATTCAAAAAAGTAAAAATGATGTGAAGTGGGAGGACACTAGAGAAAAACAGGATGAAGAAAATTGTGAGGAGTTATGGAGCGCTCCAATGCAAAGATTCTTGTGGTGAAAGATTCAAAGCGTCAGAAGAAGAGAGTTATAGACAATGTCTTTTTATTGCGTGGCTTCCCTTCCCAACCTTTACCCTTGGGCATGTTTGAGAGCCTCCGGAAGGAAGTCATTGTGGTTATCTGCTGGTCCAGATCATCCAGAGTCAAGTTTAAGGGATCCTTGCTCTAGAGACTAAAAAGGGCTAGAGGAATAATCAGCAACGACATTATAACCGTGTCTCCAAAATCGCAAGGGAAACATCCTTTGAAGGATGTTAATGCATCTGTAAGCTGTATGCAGTTTGGATTAAATACCAAAAATGGTGTCCAAGCAAAAACCCTAGCCGAGCTTTGCCCTCTGTATCTGACATCTGTATTCTAACAATCCTTTCAAAGTGTCTCAATTAGTATACCAGCATTAAAGGAGTTTATATCAGCTGAGGCTATAAGAGAGTGACCATAGGAAAAATTCCCATGAGGTGGTCCCCTCCTCCCCACCAAAGATGCTTACTGTCGAAACTTGGAGAAATGGTTATCTTTAAGAATCTATTCTTAGGTTAGCCTCTAGCTGTTCAACTTCTCTAACATTTCTAAACATGCAAAAATAAATAAATAAATAAAATAAAAAATAAGTGTATCATGGTACTCAGTCCTTATCAGGACAATGAACACATCAAATTCACAAGGCCAAAAGGGGTTCTCCTCGCTAGCAAAAATGAGTGTGCCCTCTGTTTTACAAAGAGTGAAAAGAGTATATAAAGGGTGTTTGGTCACTAGGTAAGGGGAAAAACATGAAAACAAGAAAAAATTCATGTACTTAAGAAATAAATTCCTTTCTATTAAGTGTTGGTATTTAGATTCCTAAAACAATTCCGGCATCAAATTAAACCACTTTGGCTAAAATTATATGGTATTTCCAAAATCTGGCCTCTTAAAAGAACTTAGGAGGTCATTACAGGGCAAGCTTTGCAAACAATACCTTACCTTTCTGCACTTGATAAGATGATAAGGAAACCTGCAGGCCCTGATCTGGTGGTTTTTATCATAGGGGCATTGTAACAGCTTTTCAGGGTCCAGAGAATCGACTGCAAGAGAGAAAGGTAGGATAAACATAAACTTAACCGGCCTTTGTACAACGAAGCATTCCAGACACACTGGGTTTTTCAACAGAATCTTTAACAACAGAACAAGACAGTCTAATGACAACTTGGAATTTTAGAAAAAGGGTGACTAGACGTTTAAACATGAAAATGTAACTCTGAGAAGATGAAACTGTATTACCACCAAGCCTTAGGAAGTCCAGCAAAGCAAGCTGTCATGGGATAGGACCTTAGTTCATATTCGGTGGCACATAAATTTGTTTTATGCTAAGAAGAACCAACAATGAAAACAACAATAAAGTTAAATGAAACGATAGTCTCTTTCCGCTTCTAGATGTGCTGACTTCGGGCCATTCTTATCTCTGGCCAGCCAAACCAAAGCCTCCCAACCAGTATGCTAAAGGTCAGAGCGGATGGTGTGCCAATATACTGATGGGGTATTCCTCGGCATGTGTGCCCCCATCCCCCGTCAGTCAGTCCTAGGGCAAGTTGAGGGTAGTTAATCCCCTTTGCCAGCACTCCTGCCTATTCACTAGTAAGCCAGGTCGTGAAAAAAGTTCACAGGCACTGCTCTAGATCAGTTATTAGCTCTATGTAAGCTTGACAGATTTCTTTTTCGTTTGTTGGTTTTGACTTCCTAAGTAGTTCCTGATCTTGGTTGCTGTGGGCACCTCTCAAATGAAACCAATACCTTTGTCAGATAGGTGGTTTTGTTTTAAATAAATTTATTTATTTTGGGGGGGGAGGGAGGGAGAGAGAGGGAGGGAGGGAGAGAATGTCTGTGTGTGTGTACGTGTGTGGGAGAAGAGAGAGAGGGGGAGAGAGAACCCCAAGCAGGCTCTGTGTTGTCAGTGAGGACCCAAAGGTTGGACTTTCAACCAACTGAGCCACCCAGGTGCCCCAGTGGTTTTACTTTTCATAGTTTGGAACACAGATGAGAAAAAACCAGAATTCTTTAATCTAGTGATTATCAAGTTAGATAAAAAAAAAGCTACAAAAACAGAACCTTCTAAGTTTAAGATAACTGGAGACATAGGTGGAAGAAAGCTCCTAAACTAGATCATGCTATTTAAAACTACCCTTAGAAAGCTGTACTTTCCAGGTGCCTGCGTGGCTCACTCGGTTAAATGTCTGACTTTAGCTCAGGTCATGATTTTGCGGTTCGTGAGTTCAAGTCCCACATTGGGCTCTGTGCTGACAGCTCAGAGCCTGCTTTGGATTCTGTGTCTCCCTCTCTCTCTATCCCTTGCCAATTCACACTCTTTCTCCCTAAAATAAATAAATATTAAGAAAAAAAAAGAAGACTATACTTTCAGGAATCACCTCTATAGTTATGAAAGAAGTTTCTCTAAATGTGAAAATGCTACCCGTAGGACTTTACAAGATGTCCAGGCTGGGCCCCAAATATTAACAAGCTTGGTTAGGGAAGGGAAATTAAATGGTTAAGCACACTGAGTATATTATGAGGACAAGGGGCAACCTAATAAAATACTCTTGCCATCACCGAAGGCAATGATAAAAGTGAAATAAGATAAACAATTCACTTTTGGTAAGAAGCTTATAAACCAGGGGACTGCTATGAGAATCAGAAGTCAGTGGGGAATTGAAACAGACAGTTTCATTGGAAGAGTGGTAAACATGGAATAAACTGCTAACCATGATCATGATGCAAATGAGCCAGAAAGGTGACTTGAAGGACAGAATGAATAGGAAGGAAAAGTCTTAGAGGACAGGCAGGCTTATTATGCCAAACAGGCTCATCCTGGCCAGCAATCTTTTCACGTCCCTGAAGCTTCAGGACACCCAGGGAGAATTTACAGATAAAATTCTTATTAGTTTCTCTTCATTTAATCCATTCCATCACGAGCAAATGTTGGACCATGTCAGCAGCTGACTGACCGGACATACCTTATGATTCATAGGCATTACACTGCCCATACAGTGACATGCATCAGAGCTGACAATGATGGCTTCCTACCATAACGCTTTACTTCCTGGCCTCTGGTAACTTAGGTCAGCTCTAAACTGGTTTTCTAGATTTAAAACATTTTATTTTACTTAAAAAAATTTTTTTTCAAATCTTTATTTTTGAGAGTGAAACAGAGAGACCAAGTGTGAGCAGAAAAGAGGCAGACACAGAATCGGAAACAGGCTCCAGGCTCCGAGCTGTCAGCACAGAGCCCAACACGGGGTTCGAACCCACAAACTGTGAGATCATGACCTGAGCCGAAGTTGGGCGCTTTACTGACTGAGCCACCCAGGTGCCCCTTAGTTTACTTTTAACTAAAAAAACTTTTAATGGTGATAAAGAGATACAGAACATATAATTTACCATCTTAACCATTTTTAAATACTATAGTCTGGTAGTGTTAAGTATATCCACATTGTTGTGCAACCAATTTCCAGAATTTTTCTTCTTGCAGAACTGAATCTCTCTACCCACTAAGCAACAATTCCCCATTCTCTCCTCTCCCCAATGCCTAGCAACCAGTAATTCTGCTTCTTGTTTCTAGGAGTTTGACTATTCTAGATACTTCATTTAAAAGCATAGGGTAGTCTTTTTTTGACAGACTTACTCATTTGGCATAATGTCCTCAAGGTTCATCCATATTGTCGTATGTGACAGGATTTCCTGTACCTATTTTGCTATTTTTTAAAAAGTTTTTTATTTATATATATTTTTAGTAACCTCTACCCCCAATGTGGGGCTTGAACTCCCCACTCTGAGATCAAGAGCTGCATGCTCTTCCAACTGAGCCAACCAGGTGCCCTGCATGACCCCTGCCCCCTTTTTTTTTTAACTTAATATATCCTGGAGATCCTTCTATGTCAGTACGTATAAGAAATATTAAAACAAACAAACAAACAACAAACCAAACCATAACAGGAATCTTTAAGTGTTGCATATGGATGTGCCATAGATTTTTAATCAGTTCTTTTATTAATAGACGTTTAGGTTGTTTTCAGTTTTTTGTTATTATATATAATTTGTGACTCCCAATCTGTGGGGTATACACTTCTTTGTGTACTATATGAGCATTTCTCTTGGACAGATACCTAAGAGTGCTGCATTGAGATATATGTGTATTTAAAGTAATAAATACTATCAAACTGCTCAACAAAAATTCTGTCTGGCTTTTTGGGAATGTAACTCAATTTGGGAAACAGAGTAGGCCCTGTAGACATGTTTCCTCCAAAAGCATAGACTCAGATGTTCCTTACACCTGGGGAGGGGCTGTGGGTAGGGCCTCCTATTCTACCCTATTCGTAGGAAGAAATGGAGGAAACTTCATAGAAATAAGGAACTAGACCTGACAAAAGTATCATCAGCTAAGAGGTACAGCCCCCAAGTAGAAAAATGAGATCTTCAGGTATCTATCAGATTTTTAAAGTTTATTTATTTTTGAGAGAGAAAGACACTGTATGTACAAGTGGGAGAGGGAGGGAGGGAGGGGGAGGGAGGGAGGGGGGAGGGAGGGGGGAGAGAGAGAGGGGAGGGGGAGAGAGAGAGAGAGGGAGGGGGAGGGGGGAGAGAGAGAGAATGAATCTCAAGTGGCCTCTGTACCCTCAGCATCAGCGAATGGCTTGATCCCACAAACAATGAGATGATGACCTGAGCCAAAGCTAAGTGTCAGACATTTAACCAACTGAGCTACCCAGGTGCCCCACAATCTATCAGATTAAGGTTAGAATTTAAGGCCGAGAAGAAGGTCAAGTATATTTTAAAGCAGTGCTTCTCAAACTTTAATATAATCACTTGGGGATTGTGTTAAAATGCAGACTCTGATTCAGTAGGTCTGAGATGGTGCTTCGAGATCGTGCATTCAGCAAAGTAAGAAACAAAGCAGGCCCTGCTGATAAGTTGCATCCATTCATTGATGCTGATGTGCTTTAAACTTGGTCAGGGCCTAGAAACCATAGTGCCTTATGGTATCAAGCAGGGTACTACATATGAACAACATAGGACTCTGTTACTATGTAACCCTGGGAAAATCAGTTAATCCAGGTTTTCTTTTCTCAGATGTGAAATCTGAATGTTAAATGAAATGATTTTTCAGGTTTCTTTTGTTTTTATGTTTATATGATTCTAGGTGCTCTTTCCCTTTTGACTTCTTGGACCATCACATAGGAAATAAGAATTTTTCCTCAGATTTCTTTAACCCTAAAAACTCAACATGCATCAATATCATTATGTATACCATATTAGTCCTCAAAATAGAAAGAAAACAGGGGTTACTAGCCCCATGTCCTCAATAGGAGAAACTGAAGTCCTGAAAAATTAAAATGTTTCATTTAATAAAAATATAGTTTAACACAGATGTCCCAACTGTAGCCTTTTCAAAGCCCGATAAATTTCAAGTGTTTTATTTCAAAGTTAGGTATTTCTCTACCACCACACAGACATCCTCAGCAGTTTAGGGAGAAATGTGAATCTTTCCCAACACACTAAGTGTCTCGTCAGACATTAAACTATATGTAAGGAATTCAACTTATTCTCTAAAAGCAACAAGAAGTACATACTGTAAGTTTCTTCCATGTTCGAAATGAAGGAGCTGAATCCAAGTGCTGAGGGGGTAAAAAAAAAAAAAAAGCAGTGGTTCAGGTAATCAGAAATAACACGTGCCAAAGGAAGTCCTAAAAAGGGGAATCAAGCCGGAATGGAAGCTACCCAAGTTCAACATAAGAAACCCTGACTGTCCTCTTCCCCCAAATATTTACCCTCTTTTAAAGCATTCTTTACTACTCTGAAGTATTCTAACATGGTTGCCTAACACTCTTGGAATATATTCTAGGGCTCACAGTTAAGAAAAAACAAATATGACTACTAATTTCAACTATATTCAGGTGATAAGATAGATTACTTTAAGTGCCATTACAACAACCTGTCACTGTTTACTGTCCATTAGGGTTTGATGCCATTTAACATTAAAGGGGGCAAGTCACGACCACAAGAATACTGTTAAACTTTAGGAATAGGGTACTAACTTAAAGCTCTCCTCCCAAACTGGTTAAATGTCTCCACAGTTACTACTCATTCCCTGTATGCACTGAGGGAAATCCTTTGAATGTTAGAACTTAAGAACTGTTCATTTTATGGATAACACAATAACAAAAGTACAAATCTGCAACAGAAATGTAGAAGATTAAAAGACAGGAAACAGTTCTTTTGGATCCTCTTCTAGTGAAGACCTTCCCTTAATCAGCACTGTGATTAAATAAACTTAACATTATGGGGGAAAAACTAAATTTATATAAAACCATTCTCATAGGAAACTTCTGAAAATTGGCTAGACTTACAGCTATTGTTTCTAGAGCAAGCTCTCCTTTGGCCCTTCATACAATTCCACACCCCTTCCCCCCATTCTATGACATAAGCAGCCTTGGAATCCAGGATAGGAAATACAAGTGATCAGCTGCTGGAACTCCAGTTTAGAAATTTGCTGCGAAGCCCATTTATTAATGGCAATTGTTAGTTGAGTGTTGTAAAAAAGATTTTCCATATCTGGGTTAAGACACTGACCTTCCTTTTGAAAAGTTTTACTTGTACGTAGTTACTTTACACTTTCTCAATAAAAAATAAGAGGTTTGGAAGGAAGAACCAAGTATTAGGTTCCTTGATTTTTAAGCCGCCGTAAACTATGGGGAAAGAAACACTAATTACAGTAGACTAAGGGCACTGGAATCCATAGCTTCATCGTTCAGCCGTGTCCAGTGAAGTATCTTACGTAACAAATTGTTAACAGGCGATCCTTTACCTTTTCCCTAGTAGTGGACCGCGCTGAAATGGACAAATTTGGCGAAGCCGTCAAGTTTGGGGGCTGGATGTGGTCTGAAGCAACTGATTACATTCTTAACAGAGTGAAAAACTCCGTAAAACTGTCTTTCTTCCCTTAAACAATCAGAGTAGATTTAAGCAAAGGGACTAAACGCGAGAGGCGGGAAGGCGGTCAGGTTAACTTAAAAGAAGGAGGCGGCCCTCGAGGGGACAGGCGGTGGCGGGACCACCGGTAGCCCGAACAGCAGCGCTAGGAACCCGCAAGGCCCAAGGCCACGGGAGGAAAAGGGAAGATATTAAACGGCGACGGTACCCCAGCACACTAAAAGTGAGTTGTTTGGTGTCCCCAAGCCAGACAGGCGTTGCCTTTCCTACCTGGTCCAGACACGCTCTCCCCACAGTCGCTCTCTCCCCAGGTCCGCGCCCCAGCAACGCTCACTTCCGGCCCCTGACGTTAGTGGGTGGGGCCCCCACTTCCTGTGACGCTGGTGTCGGCTCTGCGGGAGCGTGGGCTGCGTGGACCCCCAACCCCTCTCCCCGGGTGCCCCGCCTTGGCCACTTTCCACTCCAGGTTCCGCGCCGTTCTCCTTTTTCAGCTCATCCTCATGAGGTCTCCAGAGCGACACTGGCCTTGCGTGGGTGGAACTTGCCCTGCTTTCCGTGGGCTTCGTGGCGGCCATCTTAGGAAAGCGAATGGGTGTTTAGGAATAAGCGCTAGAAGCGAGGAGACAGGGTAGGGCGGGCTGCTGGTTGCAAGAAAGCCTTGTTCGTTTAAGTTATCCAGGTAGAAGTGTGATTTGGATTTTGAGGGGAGGGAAGAGGAAAATCGTAATGGAGGTAAGCCTACAGAAGGGCCAAGCCAAACACCAAGGACAGGAATCTAGTTGTTTTTGTTTAGCAAGCGTCGTGGAATCCTAAAATTCGGAAGTCAATAATAGTAGCTAAGGATGCTAGGTAGGAAAGATGTCCTAGTTGGATTAAAGGGAGTTTTAGAGCTGAGGAGAGAGCTCAATGAAAAGAGTTGGAGAGGTAAAGGGGATCAGAAGGCTCTAACTCGATAATGGAAACCCAAACATAGATTGTGAGCCCTGTTTTGGAAACTGTGATACAGACACAAACGCGTAGTTCATGTCCCCGTGGTGCTTAGGAAAACAGGCCTAGAGTGGATGAAAGGTAAAATGGCAATATAACAGATGTCAAAAATATGGTCATGACTGGAAATTTATATTAGGAAGAAATCAGTGAGGCCCAAAGTGACCTGGGAAGGCTTTATGGAAGAACTAGAATTGTGATCTTTGAAGGTTAGACAGGAAAATGGGAAGATGTTGATGTCTATTATGGTAGATCTGGGACTACTATTTTTCAAAACCAAGAAGTAAAAATATGATAGGACAAACATTTTTGTACTGGCCGAGGTGTAGGAGGCAGTATGGGAGATCAGTCTGAGTACTGAAGTAGTGGGATTTGGGGGAACATTTTAGTGATTACTAGAGCCTAAATGTGACTTAGGAGAGCTTATCCTGATAGCATGAACTGAGTGTGACTTCAGTGAGAAGGATCACAGAGATGAGACATTTGATTTTTCCAAACATACTTAGTAAGCATTTGTTACCTGGTCGTTGTTTTTTTTTCTTTTTTTTAAAGATTATCAGCCCTTGGGCTGAGGAGAGCGTGCTTCATTCACAGTCTTTGGCTCATATTAAGACCCTAAAAAGAAATGTATTTTTGGGTGCCCTGCCCAAGCCATTTTTGTAGGCTTGTGGTTTTTAATCTTGTCTGTACATTTCAATCATCTGGGGAGCTTTTAAGACCTACCATGCCAAGTGCCCCTTCCAGACCAATTAATCAGAAAGGGCCGGGCATAGTTATTTTTAAAAAGCGACCCAGATGATTCTTATGTGCAGTCAAGGCTGAGAACCACTGACCTAGGCACTGTTTTGAATTTAGGAAAGCCAATCTTTCACCTGAGTGGCCTGGATAATCCCCGCGAAGGAGGAGCAAGCTGTTAAAGTGCTTCTTGAAAGATAATAGCTGAGAATGAAAGCTTCATTGCTAGCTTAGCACCAAGCATTTTAGAGAAAGCTGTTGTTCTGGCAAATCGGTTTCAGATTGTTAGGAATAACTTAAGGTAACCTTTCTGAAATTCGAAACCTCTTAATTTATCACATCATTCATGCAGATTGGTGGGGCCATTGTGATTTGAAGCGAAATGTGATTTTTCAGGCTTTAAATTGCAGCAAGCTGGTGAAATTGTTGATGCTGTAACTGTGACCCAGAAGCACTTTTCAGATACCTGCAGACTGGAATTTCTGAGGAAGAGCCAGGGCGTGAGAGGATGGAGGGGGTGGGTACCAAACCAGAATCCAAAGTCAGGCTTCACCGCGTTCAGTAATGCCTTGTCAGGGTGACCAGATCCTGTACTGAGAAACTGGGAAAGCTGTTCAGTTTAGCCGGAGTGAACAAGCCCGCCGACCTTCAAACAAACACCCCACACCTCCAACTGTCTTTCAGTGGAGATTTTAAAATGAAAATGCTACACACATCTATTCTTTCTATTCTTAAATGCTTTGTTCATTCATCTCCAACCTGGAAAGTTCCTGCTTTATCTAAGATCCCTGCTGAGCTGTCTTTCAGACTGGCTTTTCAGCCAGGTTGAATATATTTGAAAAGGAGAAAAAAACAATGAGAGACCAAAGCATTTACACAGGGTCAGTCTAGGAGCTAGCTGGGATTAATACCCTAAACTGAATCTGATCCTTGCAGGTTCTATCTGATGATATGCCAGCATTTATCCTTATATTATAGATTATGTATATTAAAAAATTTTTTAAAGTTTATTTTGAGAGAGAGAGATCATGCGTGTGCACTCATGCTTGGGATGGGAGGTGAGCAGAGGGAGAGAGAGAATCCTTCTTAAAAGGTTTTCTTAATGTTTATTTATTAACATTAAGGGGAAAAACAGGGGAGGGGCAGAGAGAGACCGAGAGTCCAAAGCAGGCACCAGCCTCTGAGCTGTCAGCACAGAGCCCTACGTAGGGTTTGAACTCAGAGAGAGAGACAGAGACAGAGACAGAGACAGAGAGACAGAGAGAATCCTAAGCAGGCTTTGCACCGTCAGCAAGGAGCTGGACATGGGAGCTCCAGCTCACAAACCGTGAGATCCTGAGCTGAAATTGAGAGTCTGGTGCTTAACTGACTGAGCCACCCTGGCGCCCCATAGATTATATTTTTGAACTAATAATTATAAATTAAAAACAAACACTATGGACTAATAGATATAAAGACAGATCTGTACCTAAGTGATTAAAAAAATCTTTGGGGCGCCTGGGTGGCTCAGTCGGTTAAGCGTCCAACTTCGGCTCAGGTCATGATCTCACAGTTCGTGGGTTTGAGCCCTATGTTGGGCTCTGTGCTGACAGCCAGCTCAGAGTCTGGAGCTTGTTTCAGATTCTGTGTCTCCCTCTCTCTCTCTGACCCTTCCCTGCTCACACACACACACACACACACTCTCTCTCTCTCTCTCTCTCAGAAATAAATAAAACATTAAAAAAAAGATTAAAAAATGTTTAAAAAATAAAAAAATCTTTGTTAGAAAATTAGTTTTCTCAGCTTTTAGGATGAAAGGAATTCCAGTAGTCCTTGAGATTCTTTGGGAGTTTCAGTGTTTTAGATAGCCCAATAAAACTCAAACTCTAGCCCACCAGAAGACTAAAATATTAAATTTCTCTGTTTCTGGCTTGAGTGCTGTCAACAAAATCCTGATTCTCTCATCTATCGATTCGGATCAGTAGTTAAGTGCATAATTAAAAATAGGAAAGTTATTTAATAAATACAGTTGCAAAATATTTCAAAATGAGAGAGCTGGGGGGTCATGACAGATGTTCTTACTGATGAGGATAGATTGGGAAGTATTGCTGTAGGGGAAGGTGAAAAGTTAGGGCTGGTTACAGTTTTTCAGGCAAAATAGGGAGAGGTGCTGTCAGCAAGGGGCCAAAAAAATAAATTTATGTTTAAAAGAGAGTCCCTAATGGAAGTTTGGATTGAATAGCGAACATTAAACTCTAGAAGCACAGGATAATATAAGATGAATGAAAATAGTGATTTTTTTAGGGGTGCCTGGGTGGCTCAGTTGGTTAAGCATCTGACTTTGGCTCTGGTCATGATCTCACAGCTCGTGGGTTCAAGCCCAGCATTGGGCTCTGTACTGACAGCTCAGAGCCTGGAGCCTGCTTCACGTTCTATGTCTCTGTCTCTCTTTGCCCTTCCGTGGCTTGTACTTGGTCTCTCTCTCAAAAATAAATAAACATTAAAAACAAAAGAGAGAGACACAGCAGTGATTTTTTAAAAATGTGTACTTTAAATTAATTCTGTGTCTTAATAGGTAAATGTCAGGTACCTATGTAATCCACATTACTTGTAAGAGTTACCAGTGGGCTTGAGAAATCTGTTCTCTGTGTTTTTCCTTGACTTCTAGCTGTCTCCTTTTTCCAGAAGTCAGCAACACATAGCTCCTCACACCCTTTCTGGTGCAGGCAGCTAAGACGTCAATTGTAAGTCAAAGTTTGCAAACCATTGTTAGTATCACTTTAGCAAGGCTTATGAACAAATCGGTGAAGAAACCGAACTTCTTAAAAGAAGTTTGTTGAAAAGATGGTAGAATGGCAGAATTATACTAAATAAATTTTACCCACTAAAAATTTATGTTAAGGACTAATCTTGTACCAAATGGTTCTAAAATTCGACTACTGTCATTCTTCTGATCTGCTATTTTTAAAAATGTTAAATTTTTTTTCCTAAAATTCTTGAATGTTTTATTTATTTCTGAGAGAGAGAGAGAGAGAGAGAGAGAGAGAGAGAGAGAGAGAGAGAGAGTGAGCAGGGGAGGGTCAGAGAGAGAGGGAGACACAGAATCTGAAGACAGCTAGCTCCGGGCTGTGAGCTAGCTGTCAGCACAGAGCCTGACGTGGGGCTTGAACCCACGAACTGTGAGATCATGACCTGAGCCAAAGTCAGACGCCTGACTGAGCCACCCAGGTGCCCCCAAAAATGTCAAATGTTTTATGAGGGCTTTAAGATCCAAAACAGGTGAACATAAGGGAACGGAAGCAAAAATAATATAAGAACAGGGAGGGGCCCAAAACATGAGACTCTTAAGTATGGAGAACTAACAGAGGGTTACTGGAGGGGTTGTGGGAGGAGGGATGGGCTGAATGGGTCAGCATGAAGGAATCTACTCCTGAAATCATTGTTGCACCATATGCTGACTCACTTGGATGTAGATTAAAAAGTAAATACGTTATTAATAAAATAAATAAAATAAAAAACAAGCAAAAAAGAAAATAAAAATGTCAAATGTTTAAACCCAAAGGTCAATTTTTTCTCTGAAGCCTTCTAACCTTTGCCTGGGATTAAGTGCTTATGTTTTCTTATAACCTCCTTCTACCCTCCTTCCCTCCTAGCACTTGAACCGTGTATCAGGCCAGTGGTCCTTGAAGTGTGATCCCAAATCATAGCATCAGTATCACTTGGGAACTCGAGAAGATGCCAGTTCTTAGGCTTTACTACAGACCTACTGAATCAGAAACTCGGGTGAGATGTCCTTTCATCTGTGTTTTAACAAGGCCTTCATGTGATTTCAATATCCACTGAAGTTTGAGAACCATTGCCTTGTACTATTATTGTCAACATTGTTCCTTTAGAATGGACCATGCCACTGTAGTTCTTAACAGTGTGGTAAGCACAGTAGAAACTTGATTATTTAATTTGAGAGCACAGGTATATTTTGTCAGGAGCTGTTAGGACAACTGTGAGACATCATCTATCTTGTAAGTAAACATGTGGGAAGAAGAGACTAAAATATTGGAGGTTTTTTTTCTTTCTCATTTTATACCATGATTACTTGGGAAGCCTGCACAGAAAGGTCATGAAGTATGGACCAATGTTAAGATAGAGCTGGGGAACCAATGAGCTATATTCTGGTACATTATGACATGAGCAATGGGCCTTAGCAATGGTTTCCCCATAGTCCATACTGTGAATGTAAGAGTAGGAACCCTAAACTTGATTGTAGGGAAGAAACTTTATAGCTAGAAAGCCTTATTAGTAGCGTCCGACTTCGGCTCAGGTCATGATCTCACAGTTCGTGGGTTCGAGCCCCGCTTCGGGCTCTGTGCTGACAGCTAGCTCAGAGTCTGGAGCCTGTGTCAGATTCTGTGTCTCCCTCTCTCTCTCTGGCCCTCCCCTGTTCATGCTGTCTCTCTCTCTCAGAAATAAATAATAAAAAAAAGAAAGTCTTATTAGTATCACACAAATACAATTTAAATGCCTTGTTAGGACTTTTTGGTGAACATGAGTGACTCTGGCTATCAAGGTTTTTGAAAGATTGATTTATTCAGTATAAACATTTAGTCCAGGGCACCAAGTCTCTTTTTACCTGTGTCTATATAGATTCTTCACATTCAGCAACTTTGATTTTTCTTTTTTTCTTTTTGTAGGCATAGAACTGTTACATAGTCAAGATCATGCCTCTCCTAAAGCACCTTATAGGAGAATAATAATGAATCAGAACGAAGGGACATTAAATGGAGACAAACCACCTGTTGTGGGAGTATGGGGGAATAGTTAAGACTTTGGGGATCTAGGGGCACCTGGGTGGCTCAGTCGGTTAAGGGTCCGACTTTGGCTCAGGTCATGATCTCACAATTTGTGGGTTCGAGCCCTGTGTCAGCTAGCTCAGAGTCTGGAGCCTGTTTCAGATTCTGTATCTCCCTCTCTCTCTGACCCTCCCCTGCTCACGCTGTCTGTCTCTCTCAGAAATAAAAAAAAAAAACCATTAAAAAAATTAAAAAAAAAAAAGACTGGGGATCTAGTCAGGCTTTGAGGCAGTAACTTTGACACTTTGCTTTTTTTTCCTTTTAAGTATTTTTCCATAAGTTTGTTTACTTTCAAAGCTTTGAACAAATGTTATGTCAAAGGCCAAAAAAAGGTGATATTTTAGTTTCTATTGTGCCTTCCTCCAATGAACTCAAAACTTCTTAATTTTTTTTTTTTAAATTTCTGAGGGAGAGCATGAGCAGGGGAGAGTCAGAGAGAGAGGGAGACAGAATCTGAAGCAGACTCCAGGCTCTGAGCTGGCTGTCAGCACAGAGCCCGATGTGGGGCTCGAACTCATGAGCAATGAGATCATGACCTGAGCCGAAGTCGGATGCTTAACTGACTGAGCCACCCAGGCGCCCCTGAACTCAAAACTTCTTAAAGTGAGATTTGAGTAGACCTGACATCCGTATTTCTAATGGCAACTGCCTAATTATGTGATATTTTATCCCTTAAGACTAGGGTGGCCAACCTGTTGTTGTTGTTATCCTAGGATAGTTATTCTGCCTTTCATGCACAAAAGTATCCTGGTTTGAAGGAAAATTATATGGTCACCTGAGCCACCCAGGCACCCCACATAGGAAACATTTTAACTTTCATATAATTTGGTATTAATATATCAAAATGCACTTTAAAAAATTCAAAATATGTGTAAGGCCTCAGTCAAGAGATGAAAATCTTGTTTATGTTATATGAATATAAGAGATCAAGTCAGTAGCCCTCCTTTGTACAAAGTATACTAGAATGTGCTAGATTCTATAAGTATCTAGTTATTCTCCCTTCTATTTTCTGCCTTAAGGGGGAAAAAAAGATCATCTGAAAAGGATCTAGAAAGTACGTAGGTAGGGATAAGACTTCTAAGGGCAGAAAATATCCATTTGATTATAATTTCTACTTTTAATTGTAAGTCTATACCTGAACTAATCAGTAAACTAATAAAACACTGAAATCATTGTTTAAAAATTTTTAAAAATGTTTATTCATTTTCTGAGAGACAGAGAGATAGAGCACAAGCCAGGGAGGGGCAGAGAGAGAGGGAGACACAGGATCTAAATCAGGCTCCAGGCTCTGAGCCGTCATCACAGAGCCCTTTGCAGGCTCGAGCCCACAAACCATGAACCATGAGATCATGACCCCAGTCAAAGTCAGATGCTTAACCAACTGAGCCACCCAGGTGCCCCTGAAGTTATTTTAAAGTTAGCTAGCTAAAAAAAAAAAAAAAAAAAATACAGCTTAAAAGGAACAAATCTTGGCCTGTTATAAATTGGGTCTTTGTTCAGTTTAAGCACCAAGTACCTATCTCCTAGATGCATAGCCCCAGGCTAGTGGTATGGCAAATACAAAACAGCATGTGAGTCTGACATCTCTTGTGAAGGTTTGTGGTACAGTTGACGTTGGACACCTGGAAGATTTAAATGTGTGAGGAATAAGAATTAGACTTAAAAAAGCTAGGAAGGGATTTCAGTGGTTGAAGGGCAAAGGGTGACATTTTGAAAATGAATAGAGCAGAAAAGAATAAGATGTATTTAAGATAGGAATAAACTGACTTCTACAGAGGTAGGGAGGGAGATTTGGAGACACACTCTAAACTCACCTTCTCAGAAAAACTATATCTTTTTTGTTTGTTTTGTTTTTTAAAGGAGGCTCCACGTCTACCATGGGGCTTAAACTCACAACCCTGAGATCGAGAGTCACCTGCTCTACTGAGTGAGTCAGCCAGGTGCCCAGAAAAACGATATCTTTTAAGCATGGAAGATTTGTACTAACTGAACAATGTTGATCTGATGGTCGTATAGTACATGACTTGGAATAGGAGAAAAATAACCGGAGGATAAAGAACCTGATTAAGGTAACTGTATTTCCTCTACTAATAAGGGAAAAAGGCAAAAAAGCCCTCGAGCCTTTTGGTTGACAAATGAGGATCTGAAAACAAGGAAGAATAAAAAACCAAACGAAGCTTGTCATAGGAAAAGTCTTCTTTATTTAAATAAATAAAAACATATTAAGATGCTAACAGTGACTGGAGTCGTTCTCTAAAACTTGACAGTTGGAATTTCCCCAAAGTTTGAAAAAGGACACTCCATTTTCTGCCTGCTGGATCTTTAATCCACAGCTTCTCCATCAGTTTTTCTGTCCTATGGGTAGAAAGAGAACATTAAAGTAGTGTCATTTTTTTTACAGTGTTTTTATGGAAGACCTAAGCTCAATATACATTAGTTGCATTTCAAATAGACAGCTCTTTCTCCACAGTCTGACTTAAAACCACCGGGAGTTTCCTTGGATTCTATTATTTAGTGGGGAGAAGGACTTAGGATAGAAAATATGGTTTATTTTCTTAAAGAATAAAAGTTTGTCTAAGAAACTTTGAACATTTAGAATATGACATTAGTGATACTAGTTACAGCTATGTTAATATCATAGAACTATGAGAGATTAGGGTCTTTGTTGTTATTGTTTGGTTTTGTTTTGAGAGAGTGCAAGTGTGAGTATAAGTGTGAGAGGGGCAGGGGCAGAGGGAAAGGGAGAGTGAGAATCCGAAATAGGCTCCACATCCCACGCAGAGCGTGACCTGGGGTTCGATGTTATAACCCCGAGATCATGACCTGAGCCTAAATCAAGAGGCAGATAGATGCTTAATTGACTGAGCCACCCAGGAGTCCACTAGTTTAGAAAAGGTACTCTACCTTTTCTCCAGGACTTGTAGTCATTAGGATGTTTGTCATCCACAGTCTCTTTTTTTATGTCCCTTGAGTCACTGTAGAAGGTGACCAAAAAAGGAAAATTAGTTGGAGACTAGAACTAAAGATTTAGTTTAGGAAACTAGTTCTAGGAGGTTAAAGTTACTTTTTAAAGAAAGTTTATTTATTTATTTTGAGAAAGAGAAAGAGCGAGCATGCATGGGCAGGGGAGAGGCAGAGGGAGAGAAAGAACCCCAAGCAGGCTCTGAGAGGTCAGCACAGTCTGGCATGGGGTTCCATCTCACGAACTGTGAGATCATGACCTGACCTTAATCAAGATCAAGAGTCAGATGCTTAACTGACTGAGTCACCCAGGTGCCCCAGAGATTAAAATTACTTTATCAACAATGGTTGGCATTATTGTCAGAGTAGGGATTATTGATTTTGTGCAAGCTTCTGTTTATATAGTTCCTTTGTACTTCCCATACCCCTGTATATGTGGTGGGTAACTCCACTGATGGCTTCTCTAACTCTTTTTTTAAGTTTACTTATTTTAAGAGAGAGAGACAGAGAGAGAGGGAGAGAGAGAGAGCAAGAGAGAGAGAGCACGCATACAGGGGAGGGATAGAAAGAGGGAGAAAGAGAGAATCCTAAGCAGGCTCTGCACTGTCAGCATGAAGCCCAGTGTAGGACTCAAAACTCATGAGCTGTGAAATTGTAACCTCAGCTGAAACCAGGAGTCAGATGCTTAACCTACTGAGCCACCCAGGTGCCCTGGCTTCTCTAACTCAAGTTTGTTAGGTTGGGGATCCTTGTTAGGTTGGTTCCTGTGTGGTATAATAATTCTTTTCCTTTTGTAATTTTAGGAATTTTTTTTTAATTTTTGAAAATCTAACATAGAATTGAGAGCCTTGTGTAATCAAATCCTTAATGGATTTAAGTCCTAAGTGGAGCCTTAGGGAGGGAATGGAAGTAGTTAGAGCCCATGAGTCCAATTTTTTTAAAATTTATATTGAAGTTTAGGCATCTGCCAGGTCTATGACCTAGTGGCCATCTTGCTTTAAGAACTAAACTTAAAGGTATTTTTCTCTCTATTCCAATAGCTTAAAAAAATATTTTTTTTTAAAGAGAGTATGCAAGCAGGGGAGAGAGGCAGAGGGAGAGAGAGAAAGAGAGAGGGAGAATCTTGGGTTCCATGCTCAGCACAGAGCCCAGTGTGGGGCTTGATATCATAACCCTGGGCCAAAATCAAGATGCTCAACTGAGCCACCAGGTGCCCCACTATTCCAATAACTTCTGTAAGGTGATTTATCTTACCTTTCACAAACCAGCATTTTTGGAACAAGTGTCTTAAGAACAAATAAAGGAGAATGATATGTGTTATCCAGAAAGGAGGAGAGAGGATGGAGATGTGATACAAGTACTAAGCATTTTAAAAAAATTTTTAAATTTTTTTTAAAATGTTTTATTTATTTCTAGGAGAGAGAGAGAGACAGCGTAAGCAGGGGAGGGTCAGAGAGAGAGGGAGTCGCAGACTGAAACAGGCTCCAGGCTCTGAGCTGGCAGTCAGCACAGAGCCTGACGCGGGGCTCGAACCCACGAACCACGAAATCATGACCTAAGCAAAAGTCGGATGCTCAACCGACTAAGCCACCCAGGCGCCCCTAAGTATTTTTATATTGTTGCAGAGAAAGCTAGTTGGCAGCAGAGATTTGAATCTCTCTTCTGTTGTTGTTGCTGGGAATTGGCTATGCTGCCGGGGACAGCATTCCCAGCAGCCTTATGTTAGGTGTGGCCATATGATTAGCTTTTGCCAATGGAATTTGAACAGAAGTATTTTCTTCTGGGTCAAGGTGCTTAAGAGGCACCTGCACCTCCACTGTCTTTTTGTGGCAGTTTGGGAAGCCAGGTGTGGAAGGTGATGGTCACAAGATGAAAAGAGCCTATAGTCTCAATCCACCATCCCTGCTGAATACTCTCACTGGGGTACACAAGGAAACTTCTGTTGTGTTAAACCAGGATATCAACACAACTTGAACTTGATCTGTTAAAGGAACTTGCATTATTCTAATACACACATACATCTTTATTTAATATTAATCTAATAAGGTAGGTATTATTCCTTTATAGGTGAGGAAGATGTGGTTGAGAAGTAACCTTCCTTAAAGCCACAATATATAGTTGAATCTAGATGTAACTGAAAAACTAGTGAATTCATTATGACATGCTATATTTTAGAGAAAGGATATCACTTGAGATAGGATAAATCCAAACCTTTTAGACTACAAGTTTCAATTTATACCAATACTTTTCTTTCTATGGAAAGTGACCAGATATTGGTAAGGTGAGATTCTTTAAACTGTTATAAATGATTATTGGTTTTAATTAGACTCCTTTTTACTGGGTTGCCTTTCCAGATACAGATGAAATTCTCAGATATATTTGATTGTGTTGAAGGATTTTGTGGGAAGAGTATTAAGACTCTCCAGGACTGCAGTACTTATAAGCTATGAAGGACTCAGGGTCCAAGCCTTCATTTATGACTGTGTTTACTGTTTCACTCTTGCTCACCTATGTTCCAAACATCAGGATCAAGAATCTGATTGGCAGGATTAGAGAGTTTTTCATTTGGGTCCAAACTTGGAGAAATAACATTTGGAAGATTAAATGGCTCTGAAATAAAGCAGATCAGAAGTTATAGAAGCAGAGTGGAAACTTCCTTTTGTTTTTCATTCCTCTCAATTGGCTAAGACTTCCTAGTTATGAAATATGGAGGGTAAGGAGCAATAGAACTTCTCTACCCCCCAAATTAAAAAAAAAAAAACAACTTACCATCATCTACAGCAGTTCTATTGACACAGTTAGCCTCATGTTCCTTGAGCCTTTTGACTGGGACCACATGGCAAGCATTATATTTGCAATTAGCCATATTTTGAGCTATCTTCAGATTTTTCTAAAAGAAAAAGGCTCTCATGAAAGGGCTAGTAGGCTTTGCCGGTATTCCACCCTCCATTCCTTTCTGGAAATGCTGAAGACAAACCATTTCCAACATTAAGAACTGCTAAGTGCTGTATATGGTCACAGGCTTGTTCTTTTTTCAAAAAAAAAAATCTTTTAATTTTTTCTGTTCTGAGCTTCTATTTCTTCCTCCAGTGATACAACATTTTTAAAAAATTTTATTTATTTATTTTGAGAGAGAGAGAGAGAGAAGGAGAGAGAGAAGGAGAGACAGAGACTATCCCAAGCAGGCTCTGCACCATCAGCACAGAGCCTGATGCAGGCTGGAACTCACAAACTGTGAAATCATGACCTGAGCCGAAACCAAGAGTGGGACACTTCACCGACTGGGCCACCCAGGCACCGCAACATTTTATTACCTTTCTATATGATGCCAGATGATATTGTAACCTGCTGGCTGGCATCCTGTGGTTTGGGTCATAAGGACATATTTCCAGGGCTTCTTGCTCCATGAGGCCTCAAATAGTAGGGACCTTGGGCTGACAAAGAAAATATTGACATTTAAGATCAGGTAGTTTTGACATAGGCCTACTTTCTGTTTTCAAAAAAAAAAAAAGAGTGAAAGATATGGGTATCTCCCTGTGAAAGTTTTGCATGACTAAAGCAATAGCCTAGCCAGTTAGATAATAGGAGTACTTTACTGCTTATCTGCCTTGGAAAACTAAAAATTAACATTCATGCATATATTTTAGTCTTATAGGTGCTTTTGAGTAGAATTCTGTGCCCCTAAATAGACTATTAAACAGTCAAGGCTCCTCGGAAAGCTCACAGTACTGGGGTAAGATGAAATTTAACACCATCGGCTTGAGTGTTCGAGAAAGCAAGGCAGGGGCAGCTGGTTCCTTTACAGCTCAGCATCGCTCCCTTCCTTCTCTTTGCCAAATCTGTCTAAATTAAGCTCTTTGCTAGACAAAGATGCTACTTGTCAGATCAGCATAGCCCTTTTGGGGAGAGAGGCCCAGAAGAATGAACAGTACTATGTTCAAGTTCAGGCTACTTTATAATTATCTGCGAATGCCAGTCTGAAATCTCTAAAGTTGTAGGTTATCAGCATATGAAGACTCCTAGAAGTGAACTAAGAATACACCGTCTCAAATCTGCCACATTTGACTGCCAGTCGGAGGCCTACTTTCCCTTATGGCTAGCTGTCTTTAGCTATCCTAGCAGACATTCACTTCAAGGACTCCCAAGTTTCCAGGCAACAGCTACAGCTGAGAGTTCTGCAAAGTAGGGACAGCATAGTCTGATGGCGGGGGTGGGAGGGGGGCGGGAAGATCAAGGCAGACTGGCATAAGCAGTAAGGACAGAAAAGTGCCTAGAATAGCCCATTTCAATTCTTCTTTGGATCATGCCTTGGGCATAGACAAAGGGCACAGAGCTAGACTGTTAAATGTCAGATTTTCCTGAGGGCATTTAGATGATTAAGTCCAGGGATTTCAACTCAGGTGCCTTTCAGGAACGTAAGCCAGGCTGGCTCTTTAAAGCTTACACTGCATATTAATGATAATATTAGAGCCACAAACCCTTATTATGAAGTGAATTGGCTTTCTGAAAAATAACACCTGCAGTATAATCCAGTATGGTATAGTTATCTTTAGATTCTTAAAGATAATAGAAAAAGAGCTTTAATGCTAAAATGTAGGCTCCAGATAACCCCAAACCGTATTTTATCGAGCAGCCTAGAAAAGTTTGGTCAGACTGGTAAGGCTGGTAAGTCTTAACAAAGAGTGCTTCAGAAGGGGCAGCAAGAATTGGCCAGCTTGGACCATTCACCAAATTATTGATAGCTGAATATCCCATGTTGGGAGGCCAAGACTATAATGGAGGCCATTTGATTTAATACGTGTTAGACTTGGCAAGAGTGTTGTAACCTCGATGCTTCCCTGACAATTGAACTGAGTCTAGAGGCCCTTGAGACCTCCTTCCTTATTCCTGAAGCAGTGTCTCTCAAGAATTTGAAGGGAAGTGTGTCTAAATCTGAAGAGGAAAACAATCCTTCTGTAAGTCAGAACCAGGCAAGTTTAGCAGAAGTTTGCGGAGAGGGAGAGAGCAAAGTACCTTTGTTATGTGATGTAAATCAGCTTTCTCCTCAAGCTACTCAATTCCTTTTCTCCCACCGTCTGGTCTATGGTTTCTCAAGAGGGTTGGAAGTGTTTGATGTCATAGTGAAGTCTTGAACGATTGGTTTTCAATCTTGGTTGTGCATGAAAATCACTGAGTAGTTTTAAAGTGACAGATCTTCCAGAACTCACAGATCAGGATCTTCACCAATGGGGTCTGGCTAACTGTGGCTTTAAAAGAGTTCCACAGTGGATTCTGATTTGTAGCCAGGACTACTAGGCTCTGCTCTGGGGTAACTGAACCACCCTCAGCAGTGTTCTTCCAGTTTCCAGGAGGAGCTGCTGCACCATTGTTCCAATGAAGTTTCTCTAAAGTCTACCTGTTGGAATGATTAGTCCCATCTTTAAACCGGGCCTTTCTCTTTATGCAATGCCAAGTAGAAATTCACAGAGAGTGACCTAAGCTCACTACATACTAAAACCCCCTCAAATTTACTTTCTTTTTGGGATTCTTAATCCAGTGTACCAGGCCCTGAGCTGAATGTTTACAAACACCATATCAAGTAACCACTTCTACAGGTATGAGGCATTACCACTGTTTTATAGATTAGGATACCAAGTCAGTGAGTGACAGGTATCCTGCAGTTACAAAGCTCGCATGTGTCTGAGTAACATTAATATTATTTGAGGTAATACGTGCAAAGCACTTAAACTACCTGGTACTGAGTAAATAACTAGGTCATCACTTTGCATGTAGGAACTTATTTAATGCACACAACATCTGCATGTGGTAGGAACTATTATCACTATCATCTCCATTTTGCAGGCAGGGAAACTAGATGAGAGCTGCTAAGTAATAGAGTTGGGATGTGGATTCAAGCTTTCTGGGTCCAGAACCTGGGCTCTTTGCCTCTCAATCCTAGGGTCTAGTCCATTGGAGCCACCTACATTTGGGCCCAAAATTCTGTCTGATGCCAAAATATAGGCTTTTCACGTATATTAAGTACAAGCAAATAAGTGTTTCTAGGCTCCAGCAATCTTACAGTTCAGCTGGGATGGCAGTATAATATGAAACGGGCAGTTAAAGATGGGACCTAATTTAGGTGTAAAATATGTGGTATGGACCAAATACTGTAGGAGTTCAGCAAGGGCTGGACTTAGGACTCTTGGAGCCAGATCCAGGAGATCGAGTAGAATTTGGGGCAGCAAGAAGGAAAGCACACATCATGAGAGAGGCAGAAATGAAGGTGGCACATTCACGGTAGACTCCTAGGCTGGTCCCTGGTGTGTTGGGGATGGTCCCTGCTGGGTTGGGGAGTATATATTTGGGAACAGGAGAAAACAAGATTGGCTTTGTATGGAAAGTCTTCAACAAAATTTTCAAGAGGATAAGAAACGCAAGAAGATCCAGTAAAACTATACTAACCTGTAAAAAGGCTGCTGCTATACTGCCGCTCAGCTTCCTACCTATTGGTGTCCCACCGACTGCTCTTAATCTCCCCCATCAAGGTGAAAGACCAATAGAAATTACACCAATGGCTTTAGTATAACCTGGGTTTCTTTGAGAACAGTGGGTAATTAAAATCTTCAGAGCCAATAACACCTTATGCCAGGCCCCTAGCTTTCTAGGGATTCTATCTAGTAAATAAACTGGAAGGCAGATTCTGTTTTCCAGAAGTGTAAAGTTCCCCTTAGGGATGTTTGAAATTTTGTGTGTTAAGCACTGTCATCTTGCTTCTTTAAAATATACATTATCTTGGGAACAAACATATTAAGTTCTGTATATAATGATGCTAATCTGCTTCCTCATCCCTCCATCCCAGGATTTATTAGAATAATGTAAGAGCTCTGGATATGAAAAATGATTATGATTGAAGAGTGGAGGAGGGCACCTGAGTGGCTCGGTAGGTTAAAGGTCCTGCTTCCACTCAGGTCATGATCTTGGCAGGTTGTGGGTTTGAGCCCCACATCAGGCTCTGTGCTGACCGCTTGGAACCTAGAGACTGCTTCAGATTCTGTGTCTCCCTCTCTCTCTCTGCCCCTTGCCCACTCATGCTCTCTCTCTCTCTCTCAAATAAATAAACATTAAATTTTTTTTTTTAAAAAAGAAAAGTGGAGAAAAGGTATTGGAAAGGAAGTAGATATGGAGACAATTCTTTAATGTAGAATTTTTCTGAGGACCTTCTGCCTCTCACCTTGAAAGAAACATGAAAGTGAATGATTTTCTTGAGTTAGGGAGCTAAGGCCTGGGTGGAATGGCAAAAATTTTTTAGTGCTAAAATTCATCCAGCCTTCTAAGATTTAAAGTCTATTATTAATCTTCCCTTATTCATCTCAGTTAATTTGGTTCTTCATGGGGCCTATTTCCCAATTTAGTTTTAATAATTCAACAGATAAGTTAGCATCTTTGCTAAGTAGTTGAGTTCAAGAGACGGTGTTCTAGGTCAGTGTTTCTCAACATGTATCTGATGGACCATTTGCATTGAATCCCATGGTTCTTGGAAATGCAGATTTCTAGGCCCCACTGCAGATTTACCAATCCTGAATCTCAGAGGATAGGGATCGATCTCAGTTTCTTAAGCACTTTTAAGAACTATTGTACTAGATGGGGGCTTGGGTGGCTTAGTAGGTTAAGGATCCAACTCTTGATTTCAGCTTAGGTCGTGATCTCACGGTTTGTGAGGTCAAGCCTCCCATCGGGCTCTGCACTGACAGTGCGGAGCCTGCCTTGGATTCTCTCTTTTACACTCTCTCTCTGTGCTTCCCCTGGTTGTGTGCGCTCTCTCCCTCTTAAAATAAATACATAAACTTAAAAAAATAAATAAAAAAAGAACTCTTGTGCTAGAGCAGTGGTTCTCACATTTGAGAGTGTATTGGAATTACCTGGAAGGCTTTTTGAAACACAGAGTGCTGGATCCTACCCCAGAGTTTTGGATTCAGTAGGTCTGGGGTGGATCCTGAGATTTGCATGTCTAACAAGTTTCTAGGCGATGCTGACATGACTACATTTTAAGAATCATTGTATTAGAGTATTGTGAAAGATATGAAGAAGTATTAGATACAATTCCTGTCAGTTAGTGGCTTATGATGTAGTCATAAGGGAGTCAGGGGAGATAAGTCATATACTTAAAAATATAGTGAAGAATATGGTGTTCTATATAATATTTGACACTAGATTGGGTAATGTGGAGGATTTGGGATTTAATCTGGGCCCTAAGAGATATCATAAGTGTTCTTGATGGGGATATATAAAAGAGAAAAAGTATGAAGGTGTATGGGAGTGGGGTAGTTGATATTTGTTTGTCTGGTATAGAGCTTTTTATAGGACTCTAGTGAAGGGGTAAGGCCGAAAAGGTTGGTGCCAGACTGTGAGGAGCCTTGAAAACCTGTCCCTCTTCCCTGCCTCCACCAACTTCACAGTCTTACCAAAAATGCTGCACAGCTAGAAAGAGGAAGTGTCTCCTGCTGAGCATGCAAGAGGAAGCACAAGAAGATTCTGAAGGCCTGTGAGCTGTAATGACTGCTTTCCCCCATGAGCCAATTGTAAAGGCTACAGGAAGACCAGTGCACCAACCAGGCTGGGTCCCTCCGCCCAGGGGGTGTCACCACCCAAGCTGAAAGTGTTTGGGGAGATTCGGCACTGCCGTCTGGATACTGCTTTCTTTCGGTGGCCATCATGTCTTTGACCTCTGCCTACCAGCATAAATTAGCCGAGAAGCTCACTATCCTTAATGACCGAGGTCAGGGGGTTCTCATCCGCATGTATAACATCAAGAAGGTAAGCATGAGCCACTGGGCCAGTACCACTTATTCTGGCAATAGTAGGGCAGGGGACCGAGTAGATGGCAGTTCCAGGGGTTAGACCCCTCTTCTTTCCCACTGGCCTTCAGTAACTTGGATTACATAGGCCAGCCAGTGCAGGAAGGGAGAATGGGAGTCTCTTTTTAAGGGCTTCCCTCTTCTAGAAATGATTCTTGCCCCAAAGAGAGTGTCTGCTTTCTGCTGGGTGTATGCGGGTCGGAAACAATTTTGTTCTGTGTCACTCGAATAAGGTCTGGGATCTAGAATTCTGAGTCTCGTTGTTTATTGCTGATCCCCCATACTCTGAAGATATCCAAAGTTGGGTCTCTGGCAAAAACTTTTCTATGGAAGTACTTCCCTAAAAGGAAAAAAATAGATATGATATTTCAATAAAATATGGGTAGGTGCCTTCTGAGGTACTTAGAGTCTGAGAGTTCATGCTCCAGTTGTGTGTATGATCTGTTGAGTTGAGAGAGGCTGGTGCCAAGAGTCAGGCTAGGCAAGGCTGTGGTGTGGGGGGTGGGTGTGGGGTGAGGGGCTGGGCCTAGGGAAGTAAAGAGATAAAGACAGGGGGAGAAGTGGGGAGTTTCTAGAAGAGAAAATAGGGAGAGAGAACTTTTGTGCATTTTGAAATAAAACAAATCACCAAGGACATGGTTTGTCTGACCCCGTGACTCCTACAAATGCCCTCGGGGTGAGAGACTTAGCTATGGACATAATTGTGACACACTTGCCCATGAAGTCTAATTCAGGAGCAGCTGCTTTTCTCACTCCTTCCGGCTTCAGCTGAGGGGTGGAGAGAGAGCTTCCTCTTTGCACTGGGGCCCTAGCAGACACTGAATTCTTCTTTGTGAGACAAGATACCCAGGTTGTTTGGCTCTACTGATAGTTGGCTTCATGTCCTGGAGCTTGTTCTTCACCTACTGTTATCTTTTCATAATGAATTCTCAGATTCCCTTTCTATGAAAGAGACTGTGAGAATGAATGCTGCAGGGAGAGGTATGTTTGGAGGCACAGGAGAAAGGGTTGAAATATGGTGTGCTTTATTGGTACAGACTTGTTCAGACCCTAAATCCAAGCCACCTTTCTTACTGGAAAAGTCCATGGAATCTTCTCTCAAGTACATCAACAAGAAATTTCCCAACATAGATGTCCGAAACAGCACGGTGAGAACATGATACCTCTTCTCTCTTTTCCCTGAAATAACTCTATGCTTGGAGGGGGTTTAACCTCTCCTCTTTTGACTGCCTTTCTTTGAACTTGGTGAGGGGTGGAGCAGCCTTCTTCTAGTTTTCCTGGGCTCAAGCACAGGGCTTCAGGTTCCTGTAATCTTGAGAGTTCTGAGATAAGATGGGATTCTCCCAGGGTAAGCTAGAGCAAAGCATTGCCCCTTTTTCTGTTGCAAGATTCATGTGAACACCTTGTTCTTGTAGAGGAAAACAGCTTGATCAACCCAACAGGGTACATTTATTTTGCTGTTGTTCCTGTTTCCTCCTCTGTTTCCTTGCTAATTATCTTAGAATCATGCATCTAGTGGAATATTCCTTACTTCTCCTCCATTAAATACTAGTCCTCGATTTCTGACCATTGTACGTATAGCATCTACTCATTCTGCTTCTTTTGACTTTAATGTAAATAGTAGGCCTCTTTGACTGAAAGGGACCTTGAACTTTCCTCTCATTTAGCACTCTATCTGGTCAGGGTCATGTGCATCATTTTATCTAGAGACTCTCTTCAGAGCATTGGAGATTTTCCAACTTTGCCTGTCAGTGTATTTCAAGCCTCCTCAAGAATGTTTTAGTAATGACTCCTATTCTTCTAGGGTTACTTTGATCAATTGTCTTATTTTGTGTTAAAAAATTTTTGCTTTGTGTTTCTCTCAGCAACATTTAGGACCAGTACATCGAGAAAAATCTGAGATAATTAGATTCCTCATCAACTACTACCAGTCATTTGTGGATGTCATGGAATTTCGGGTGAGCTCTCTCTAGCCTACAACCCTAGTATAAGCATTATCCTTCTGAGGCTGTTCCTTCTTTAGTAGATGTTCATTTATGTTTCTTAATCCTGTTTCTTGAAAAAATAAGGGATATGTACTGATGTGGAAGGATATCTAAGTTGTATTGTTAAATAAAACCAAATTGCAGAATAGTGTAGATATAATTATATTTCATTCATGGGGCACCTAAGTGGCTCTTTTGGTTAGATATCTGATTCAGCTCAGGTCATGATCTCATGGCTTGTGAGTTCAAGCCCCGCGTGAGGCTCTGTGCTGACAGCTCAGAGCCTGGAGCCTCCTTTGGATTCTGTGTGTCCCTCTCTCTGCCCTCCCCAATTTGTGCTCTCTCTCAAAAATAAATAAACATGGGGCACCTGGGTGGATCAGTCAGTTGAGCATCTGACTTCGGCTCAGGTCATGATCTCACAGTTCGTGGGTTCAAGCCCTGCATTGGACTCTGTGGTGATGATAGCTCAGAGTGTGGAGCCTGTTTCAGATTCTGTGTCTCCCCTTTTCTCTGCTCCTCCCCCATCTCATGCTCTGTCTGTCTCTCAAAAATAAATAAACATTAAAAAAACATTAAAAAATTAAAAAAATAAAAAGGATACGTAGGCTTGTATATACATAGTATATACTTGGGCAGATTTGGAACATTATACATTTGGAACATTATACTGTTATGAATAACTACCTTTGGGAGTGATTAGCTTTATTAAACTATATCTATAATTTATAGTTTATATATATGTTTATATATATAAATTGTAATTAATTTATTAAGCTATATCTTTTTAAGTATTATTAAGTATTTAAATATTTTAAGTATGATTCCCTTATATTTTATTACAAATCTGAAAAATTTCAAGAATATGACAATGAATATGATTCTATTCTTCCCTTAGATTTCCTAATTGTTAGTTTTAACATGTTTGTTTATTTTTTTCCTGAACTATTTGAGTTAGTTGCAGATATCATGACATTTCCCTTCCTTAAATACTTTAGCATACATCTAAGAACAAGAATGTTTTCTTCCATAACACTAATACAATTATCGCACTCAGGAAATGTAACATTGCCACAATATTATTAGTTTTAATGTGTAGTCCATGTTCACGGCTAGTACATTGGATTTATCTGTAATGTCTCTGTGGTTTCTAGAATAGTTCCCAATCTTTTTTTTTTTTTTTTGTCTTTCGTGACACTGACTCTTTGGAGTCCAGATTAGCTATTTTTCAGAGTATCCCTCAATTTAGATTTGTCTGATTTGTTAACTGTCTGATTGTAGTTTGGGTAGCAGTACTACATAGATGATATTTTATTTGTGTTGTAAATAATGATCAGGTACTATTTTTTGTAAATGTAAACAAACTGTAAAAATTATTTGGTGTGATGTTTTTGAAGGACAAATTGATGATGTGTTTAAAAAGTCTTAAAAACATATTTTTAAAAAGTTTATATATTTATTTTGAGAGAGAGAGAGCGAGAGAGAGAGAGAGCAAGCACTGGGGAAGCGTAGAAAGAGAGAGAGACAGAATTCCAAGCAGGCCCTGCTCTGTCAGGGTAGAACCTGACACACCGCTCAAACTCACCAACCGTGAGATTGTGACCTGCATTGAGATCGAGTCTGATCCTTAAGGGACTGAGCCCCCAGGTATCCCTAAAACACCTACTTTTTAATATAGTAATTTTACTTTTAGAAGTTTTTCTTAAGGAAACAGAAGTGCAGAGATATGTAAAAGTATGTACTCTGTTAAAAAAAAAAAAGTAATATACTCTGTTGCATTATTTTAGAAAATGACAAGTTGACAATTGTGTCTAAATATGTATAGAGGTTTGGTTAAAAGTTCAGAGTCTATGTCTATAAATGAATATTATACAGCTGTGAAAGATAATATTTATGATCATTGGCATAGAAAATGTTCTTCATATATTCTTTGATGTCAAAGCAAATTATAATATAGTAAGACATAAGATGTCCCTAATACGTATATTTACATAGATAAACATGCATATAAAGAAAATGTGAACTTCTGATTGCTGAGATTATGCGTGGTTTTAAAAATGAATTAAAATTATGCTTGTTTGTATTTTCTAATTTTTCTGCGATGAGCATGTATTATTTATGTATTCAAGAAAGAACACAAATTTTAGCCAGCTGAGCAATCCAAGTTTGTGATGGTACTCGTATTTCTTCAGATGAAACAGGAGTATGGAACCCTGTTTTGAGTGTCCTGAATCTCTGCGAGGGGGTGAATCCAGGCCATTCATCACACAATGAAGGAAGGTCAGGTCAGAAGTTAATCTTGGAATTGAGGGGAGTGGTTAGGCAGAAGGTAGACAGGTGCTGGCGGAGGTGGTGAAATGAACGCTGGATGCATATAAACTAGGAAGCCTTCAGGTCCAAAGGGGATTTTAGGACATCTTCTGGTTGCTGCACTGGTAAAGTTCTGAGCCCAGGGAGTATGGTATGGCTCATTTAGGGTAGGAGGAATAATAGAAATGCTGAAGTACTGTGCATTGTAAAGTAGGTAGGCTCTGAATCCAACGGACCTGGTTTCAAATCTCAGCTTTACCACTTACCAGGTATATAAATTAAGACAAGAAACTCTTTGAATTCCAGTTTATTTATCTATAAGATGGGGAAATAAGATTTACCACGTGGAGTATTGTGAGAATTAAGTGAGATGATGCCCGGAAAACATCTAGCTCAGTATTTAGCATATAGTAAGGTTATAGGCCAACAAACGTTAATTCCATTCTCTTCTAATTCTTACCTTTAGAGGATAAGACTTGTGTAGTGACACAAGTGCCACAGTTGTGTGAGTGGCACACTTGTGTGAGTGGCTGATAGCAAATCTCAGCGATAACCTGTGGGGATTGGGTTTCAGGAAGGAGTTATAGAAAGGCCGTACGAGCAAATGAGGCAACATAGGGGTAGACAGAGATTTAGGAGTCATGTATTATAGAGGGAAAATCATGGGCTCTGTGTTCTAATTCTGGTACTATCCCTTATTAGTTTGTGATCATGGGCAAGTATCTTAACTGGTCTTAGCCTTGGTTTCCCCATTTGTTAATTTGTTTTAAAATTTTATGTATTTATGTATTTATTTATATATTTATGTATGTATGTATTTATTTGAGAGAGAGAGGGAGAAAGAGGGAGAGTATATGGGTTGGGGAGGAGTGTGCAGAGGGAGAGAGAGAGAGAGAGAGCTCTCTCTGCACAGAGCTGGACATGGGGCTCGATCCCACGACCCTGGGATCATGACCTGAGCTAAAATCAAGAGTCAGAGGCTCAACCGGCTGAACCATCCAGGCACCCTAATCTCCCATGTGTTAATTTAGATTAGGTCTTTTGGGGAAGATAATGTGGAAACATTCTTTCCTGTTTTAATAAATTTGACAAATATATGCACCTATGGAACAGCCACCACAATGAAAGTATAGAAAATTTCCATCATTCCAAACGTTTCCTGAACCTTTTTTCTACAGTCAGTCCCTACCTCCTCAACTCCTGGCTCCAGGCAACCACTGATCTGCTTCCTAGGTTGGAATGTTCTTTTCTTCTCTTTTCCAGAGGTTCACATAATTAGAATTTATACAGCATGCATCCTTCTGTGTCTGGCTTCTTTCACTCAGTATGGTTTTTTGAGATTTGTCTCTGTTGTTTCATGTAACTGGGATTCATTTCCTGTTTTGTGGAGTACTGATCCATTGTATGGGTCAATTTATCCATTTACCTGTTGATGGACATTTGGGTTGTGTCCATTATGCATTTTTTGGCCATTATGCCCAAGATGCTATACACATTTGAGTACAAATCATTGTGAGAACATATTTTTCATTTCACTTGGGAAAATAATTTAGAAGTTGAATCGCTAAATCAAATGGTATGTGGATGTTTAATTTTATAAGAAACTGCCAAACTTTTTTCCAAAGTCATCATTGCATTTTATCTTCCCCTCAGTAATATATTAACATTCCAGTTGCTCCACATTCTCATCAGCATTTACTATTATCTGACTTACACTTTAGCCTTTTCATGGGTATACAGTGTTGTTTTAATTTGCCTTCCTCTGGTGAATAATATTGTTGAACATCTTTTCATTTGTTTATTGGCCATTTGTATATTTGTTATTATAAAGTATCTGCTCAAGTCCTTGGCAACATATTTTTTTATATGTACAGTTTTAAAATGTTTTTATTTCTGAGAGAGAGAGAGAGAGAGAGCGTGAGTAGGGGAGGGTCAGAGAGAGAGGGAGACACAGAATCCGAAACAGGCTCCAGGCTCTGCGCTGGCTGTCAGCACAGAGCCTGACGCAGGGCTTGAACCCATGAACTGCGAGATCACGACCTGAGCCGAAGTTGGATGCTTAACTGACTGAGCCACCCAGGTGCCCCTGTTAACATATTTTTAAGATAAAAATATATATACTCTTTGATTTAGGAATAGGGAACAAAGGATAGGCCAGGGATTGGGAACAAAAAAAAGGTTCATCAGTGGGAAAAAGGCTGAATGAATTGACCATACCATGGTGTATTATGTGGCCATTAAAAAGAAGTACATTCGTATTCTGCCAGACTACTTGGAGGACTTTCAGCAGGTAAGGCTGGACGAGAAAGGCAAAATGGCAAGATGAGTACAATATTATCTCAATTTTATAACACAAATGATGACGAACAAAACCTATCTTTCTAGCTTTCTCTTTTTTCCTCCTCTCTATCTGAATAGGATTATATAAATAGGGAGAAAATTAAGAAAGGCCATACTGGGTTGTTAAACCAGTTTACCTGGGGGTTGGGGCAGGATGAAGGGTGGATGCTGATATGGGGGCAGGGAAGTGTCCACAATAAAACTGCGTATTTATGTAGGTAAAATATGTATGAAAAGAAAAAGAATCCCTATCACACTGGAATGAGGGTTAAATGAAGTATATGCAAATTACCTAGTAAGTACTTAGTGGATAGTAAGTGGTCAGTAATAGAAACATAGAAGGTTAGGTCTCCTAAAAACAGGAGACGAATCCAAGAAAAACTTTTGGAATGCATCAGTAAAAATGGGTCTAATTTCTGGTATCTTAGAAACAGCCTATCAGATGATCTGCATTTTGTAACCTTTTTTGTGTGTGTGTGGAGGAAGGGGGCATTGGGATAATAAAATCAGGGAGGATATATGTAATATAGTAGTGACTTGTGTCATGGAAACTTGAGTGTTTGGTAGGGTAAGCTTAATAGGGGCCCACTGATGACTTCCTGAGGAGGAACTTCCTCTATTCAGCTTCTTACTATGTTACTTGGTGGCTCTCTAGGATCTATAAGGGAGAGAACCCTTCCCTTCAAATTCTGGTAGTACATGTCATCTTCTCTTTATTCTTTATTCATTCTCATTTCTAATTCCACCCTCAGGATCATGTGTATGAACTTCTCAACACCATTGATGCCTGCCAGTGCCATTTTGATATCGTAAGATTCTTTGTAATTCTCTTCTATCCTAGAAAAGGTCTTGGTTGGGACAATGTGGGTTGGGAAGAGACTGGAAGAATAGCTATTCCTTCAGGATTATAATGTATTATAATATACTTAATATAATATACTGTATTCATTGTATGACTATAATTCTTTCGTATAAAGTGCTGAAGTTAAAGTAGATTTACATGTGAAGCAGATCACCAGTATGATTTATTTAACATAAAAATTATACAAAAATGTTCTTATTTCACCTCTTCTAACCTCTAGATGTTGCCATGTTTCCTGGCCTTGTTGTATCTTGACCTCATTTTAACCCCTGACTGTTGTTCCAATTTTCTCCTTCTGAATTTTCCATCCTACCAGTTCCTCCTTCTAAATAGGCCCATTCAGAGTCTATTTTTTACTGTCTGAAATGGTTGGTGAAATAGGAATTAATTGGCCTTGCTGTTCTTGGGCTCCTATGTGTTTTCCTCGTAGAATCTCAACTTTGACTTCACTCGGAGTTACCTGGACTTGATTGTGACTTACACCTCAGTTATTTTACTTCTGTCACGGATTGAAGACCGACGGATACTCATTGGCATGTACAACTGTGCCCATGAGATGCTGCATGGGCACAGGTGAGTTAAAGGGATTTAGGAGATGAAGAATCGCATACATGGTGGCATGAGGTACAAGGTGGACACAAAGGAAATAGAAGCCATGTTTTCTCACTTGAGGACTTATAACCTACATGATGATCCAGGCAAAACAAAAACAAAAACCTTATAATGGCATATGTCAACAGCTACATAGCTCTTTTACATATAGTTAACTCTTGAGTATCTGCTGGTGGATTATCCAATTTGTATCATCTCTGATCATTTTTTAATCCTGGGCTGGCTTTCACTGTGCTTTTCAGGTTATTGCGAAAGGAAAATAAAGTTTTCTTTTTTTAGTATTGGTAGGAATGATATTAGCAAGGTAAAGCCATTAGAGGTGAGTAATGTATGATAATACATTTGAAGCCAAATATAAATGGATTTTGGATTATCTGGAATTCTGTGCCCTTCCGTTGGTGCAAATAAAAGTATTTAAGGGCTGAAAAAATGAAGACCAGAGGGATCAGAGTAGGCTGTGACACACTTGTTCTATGTATGATATATATTCCCATGTGTCTACACGAATACCTAGGCACATGCCTTACCCATTATCTTTGAATTTATATGTAACTTTTTGGGT
This sequence comes from Proteles cristata cristata, assembly GCA_017311185.1. NCBI lineage: Eukaryota > Metazoa > Chordata > Mammalia > Carnivora > Hyaenidae > Proteles > Proteles cristata. Next base: position 913,684 of record JAESUZ010002047.1, read on the forward strand.
TATATACAAATTTGAACCTAGGTATATTGTTCAACTAATCAACGTGAATTTATAGACTACCTATCATGTGTTCAATACTATTTTGGGTGCTTACACGGAGAAACGTTGATGGACCTGTCCCAAATTATGTAGTTCTATCTAATAGCTTCATACACTTGGGCTGGAATAGGTTATCTATATATGTCATTCACAGTTTAGTATATATATCTTTGGAGGTGGAGGGGAATGACAGCCTACACGCACATCTTTATCCCATCTGCAAATATGAGAGTTTACATCATGTTAAGGGAGACCTGTAACTCTTCTTTCCCATGCTCTCTTCCAGTGACCCCAGTTTTGCCCGTCTGGGGCAGATGGTCTTGGAGTATGATCACCCTCTGAAGAAGTTGACGGAGGAGTTTGGGCCTCACACGAAGGCAAGTTCCCTGAGATGGTGGAGAATTCCTCTGGCGGAAGTATCTTGTCCTTGTCATTGACATTAAGGATTCATTTGTTTCTCCCACAGGCTGTGAGTGAAGCTCTGCTCTCGTTGCACTTCCTCTTTGTCCGGAGGACCCAGGGGGCTGAGCAGTGGCGCAGTGCCCAGCTTCTGAGTCTCATCAGCAGCCCCCCAGCCATGATTAACCCTGCTAATTCAGACACAGTATGTTCCCTTTCCCCCTTGTCAGTGATGGCATTCTCATTACTAAGGCCATCTCTGTAGAGGGTGCTTCTTTCAAGAACTATCATTCCTAAGAGTGATCACCTCTTATAGTTAAAAAATCATGGTTGGATTGGAGCTTTTGTTTAGACCAGGATTAACGTGTGGCTGCCCATAGAAAGAATTTAATGAATAATCATAGAATGAATGGATAGATGAAAGTGAATCATTAGACACCTATTCAGCCCAGCAGGAAATTAAACATAGGTTTTAGTTAATGGACAAATATTTTCATTGAATTACTATGGGCCCAACATCCATGCCTAAAGAACTTAAACTCTTGGAGGGAATATATGCCATGTAGTCATAAAAATACAAGCGATGGTACAAGATGAATGAGAAACACCAAATGAGTGATTTGTACTTGAAGTGGCAAAAGAATCCAAAGAAGGGAGAGATCATGAGAACGTTCTGAGTATGCTTTTTCTCAGCTGTTGAAGAGAAATTATATTAAACCATTCGTTTGTCCCGATTTCCAGCCCAAGCTCCTTTTCCTTTTCTCAAGTGTATTCATTTTTCCTCACCCCACTTCACTCCATGATTGTCAGGTTCCCTAGCTACTGGCTTATCAAAGTGCCCTGATCCAGTCTGGTAAAATAAAAGTTGGTTTTGATACTTAAATTCCAGTTTGACTGCCCAGGTCTTGACTGCCTTAGTCTTTAGGGGAATACCAGGTCGAATAACCACTTGACCATCTCTGCTTCTCTTCTCACAGATGGCCTGTGAGTACCTCTCTGTGGAAGTGATGGAGCGGTGGATTATAAGTAAGTCTTATGGGATTAGGTGGGAGTAGATGTTGCAGCACGTTACGTGGATAGAAAAATGTTAAAAGTCCTCCTCTGCACTATTTTATCCACCTGCAGTTGGGTTTCTTCTTTGTAATGGGTGCCTCAACTCCAACACCCAGTGCCAGAAGCTGTGGAAGCTGTGTCTGCAGGGCTCCCTGTACATCACCCTCATCCGGGAGGATGTGCTACAGGTGCACAAGGTCACTGAAGACTTACTTAGCAGTTTGAAAGGGTGAGACATGAGAGCCAACTAATCTTATTTTGAGATTTTTTAGGGGTGCTGGGAAGAGGGAAGACAGAAGTTAAGGGAAGAAAACATTCTCAGGAGGAAGGATCAGTTCCTTACATTAGATGGCATTGAGAAATCAAAGAAAATGAGGACTGAAAAATGTTCGTTAGATTTGGCTATGATGATGGTCTTAGTGCGCTTCTTGTGGGACAACTTCATTTCACTGGTGGGGTTGAAAGCTGGGTTGTGGTGAGGTTAGAAGCAAATGGGAGACAAGGAATTTAATAAGTAATTCTTTTAAGAAGTTTGACTGTGAAGGGAAGAATAGAGAGAGAACTATAAAGAGAAAGAGACGTTGGATTGAGGAAGGAGTCAAATATCTTTCTCATTTTCTTTATCATTGCAAACTAACATCCAGAAATGTACCAAATAAAAAGTGGACGGTGACCACAATCTCATCTTCCAGAGTAGTTTTGTGTATGTCCTCCAGATGCTTGTGTGTCTGTCACATGTAAAGGTGGGCACGTGTTTTCGGCCTTACATAAGCAGTTTTTAAAGAGCGGAGGATTTTCCTCTACGTTATGTTCTGCAGTTTGCTTTTTTTCACTTACTGTGTTTTGGATATTTTTGCATATAAGTCTATAGTGATTTATCTTATTCTTTTTAATAGTTAAATAGTATTCTATTACTTGGTTGCAACATAAGTTATTTATCCATTCCCCTGTGATGGACATTTGAACCATTTCCATTTTCCTTTCTTTGTTTTTTTTTTTTTTAATTTTTAATGTTTTATTTATTTCTGAGAGAGGAGAGAGAGAGAGAGAGAGAGAGAGAGAGAGAGAGAGAGAGAGAGAGAGAGAGAGAGAGACAGCATGAACAGGGGAGAGTCAGAGACAGAGGGAGAAACAGAATCCAAAACAGCCTCCAGGCTCTGAACTAGCTGTCAGCACAGAGCCCAACACGGGGCTCAAATCCATGAACTGTGAGATCATGACCTGAGTCGAAGTTGGACCTTAATTGACTGAGCCACCCAGGCGCCCCATCTTTCTTTGTTTTTTAATGGAAGCATAGTTGAGAGTGTTTCCTTTAAAAAATCATTACAAATAATGTTATAATGAACATTCTTAGACATATATCTTTGTGACTATTTCTTTAAGGTAGCTTCTTAGAAGTGGAATTGCTGGGGTAAAGGGTATACGTCTATCAAATTTTAATAGCCCCTGCTAAATTGCCCTCCAAACAGCTGTATTATCTGCAGCCTATGAGAATACTTATTCCTCATACTCTCAACAACTGGGTATTTCATAAAAAGGATCATTGTCAGAATTAAGAGAGAGTAAGTCTAAGATGAATAATTAGAAGTTACAGGGGTGGATTGGGTCTATATCTACATCCATATCTGTATACCTATAAAACTTTCCAATGATTATTCTTTTAAAGAATGGAAGGCATGTTTGAAGAGTGTTCAGTTAGTGATGGGGATCACTAAGAACAACAACTAAGATGTAAGGTTTATAGTTTAGGGAGTTTTTTGGTATAAATGATCTAATTTGATTTTCAAGTTACTTATACTCATGTATAAGTACTAATATATATTTTTTATGGACGAGAAAATAGAGCTCAATCTCAGTGTCACTCATTGGAAATAGGAAATAATTCCAGATTTTTTTGACTCTTAATCCTGTCGCTTTCCATCATACTATATGGATCTGAAATAATTATGCATTAGGAATGCTGTGGAGTTGAATGCTGATTTAATTAAGATACTTTCCAACTCTAAATTTCTTTCATTCTGTGCCAAGTTCAATAAGGGAGTGGTTTGGAGAAGGGAAAGAATGGTTATGAAGTTTGAGTAATGCATTGGCAACAGTGATGCGGGAAAAGAGAAGAAAGATATAAGGAACACAGGGAATACACAAAGCCTAAGGTAATGTGGCATTTTTGAACATGGATCACTAGTAGAAAAAGGAGATGGTCAGGAGAGTCAAATATTACAGACAAATGAAGAACAATGAAAAGGCCATTTGGTGATTCAGCAGTTCACATTGATTTTAGAGAGAGCAGTTTTTTTAAAAATTTAATTTATTTTTAAAATTTGCATCCAAGTCAGTATATAGTGCAATAATAATTTCAGGAATAGATTCCTTAATGGCCCTTATCCATTTAGCCCATCCCCCCCCACAACCCCTCCAGCAACCCTCTGTTTGTTCTCCATACTTAAGAGTCTCTTATGTTTTTGTCCCCCTCCGTTTCTATGTTATTTTTGCTTCCCTTCCCTTTTGTTCATCTGTTTTGTATCTCATAGTCCTCATGTGAGTGAAGTCATATGGTATTTGTCTTTCTCTGACTAATGTCGCTTAGCATAATACCCTCTAGTTCCATCCACGTAGTTGCAAATGGCAAGATTTCATTCTTTTTGATCACCAAGTAATACTCCATTGTACATATATACCACATATTCTTTATCCAAGAGAGAGCAGTTTTTCAAGGTCAAAAGCCTTGTGGGATTCAGGGGTCAGTGAAAGGTGAGGAAGTAAAGAGTTTAGGCGTCTCTTTGGAGGAGTTTGGTGGTGTGGGAGAACAGGAAAGTTCAGTAGATCATCAGGGTCAAGTGAAAGTCTTTCAGGATAAGGGAGGCTTTGAACTTATGTGTTGGGAGAAGAGAATAAACCGGTGGAGAGGGAGGGATTAAAGTGACAGAGATACTTGATAAAGAAAAATTCTAAGAGGAGGTGGGCAAGAATGGGATCCAAGGTAGAGTTGGAACAACTACTCTTACTTGAGAGCAGGGCCCGTGTCATACTTATGCACTGCCTCTTTTATCTCCCCCAAACCTGGAAGAGTACTTTGGCCTAATGGTGTCAAGGCAGGAGCACATGACAAGTCCAGCCCCAGTTTTGCCATTACAACCCTATGTACCTTGGGCAAGTCATTCCTCTTCCCTAGATATTATTTTCTTCATCTGCAAAACAGTGAGGAGAACTGGATAATCTCTAGGCCCTATGAGTCTATTAGTAGGCCAGGGTGAAAAGTTGGGTTTGGAAAGATCCCAAGAGTGAGGGCTGCCCATGCTTCCCATACATAGGCTGTAGTCTGGAATCTCTCAGGACTGGGAAGGTGGGACAAGGCCTCTAACTGGTGGTGTGGCCAACCCTGCTGTGCTTGTGTCAATTCTCAGGTACGGCAAGAGAGTGGCAGACATAAAGGAAAGCAAGGAACACGCAATTGCAAACAGGTAAAGGTGGGGAACAGGTTCTCCCAGAGGGGATGGAATAGGAAACTCTCTTGACCTTTCTTCTCACCTAAACCACCCCTAGTTTCTTAACTGCTTAATTGTACAGCTTAATTGCTTCAACCCAAGAACTTGCTGCTGCCCTAGATTCTTGAGTTTTCTTACCAAGTCTAACGTTAGCATTGAACATTCCTCCTATCTGACACTCCTTCCTAAACTCCTGAGGAGGATTTTTAAGTATGGGAGAGGCATTATTCTCTAGTTTCTACTTTCTTTCCTTAGCGGCCAATTTCACTGTCAACGGCGCCAATTTCTGCGGGTGGCAGTGAAGGAGCTGGAGACTGTGCTGACGGATGAGCCAGGACTGCTGGGTCCCAAGGCAAGAGAAAGAAATGTTGGCAGGGGGATGATTGGTCATCAGACCAATGATGAAAGACTCTGTGGGGGAGTGACTTGGCATTCATGAGTTTTTGCATTTCTGAGTCTTTCGTGATCTGTTTATATATGTATATGCTGATTCCCTTGAATCCTCCTGGAGCACCCAAAACTTTTCGGATCTCTTTATTGGGTACTATCAGGGAGTAGTATATCATGTATTATAGCTATTTGTGTACTTGTCTTATCTTCTCTTTGAGTGTGATCTAACAGAGCTTGCTTTTTCCTCCCCTCAAACCATATAAATGCCTAGTAAATATTTCTAAGACTTAATAGAGACGAAACAGTATTGACTGTGACTACCATCAGCATATGTACATGTCTGATTCTGTTTCACATGGTTTTTATGAGTCTCTATATTTATTATTGGACACTATTACTGGTGTGGCTACATAATTGTATCCATACACATATTATCATGATAGTTTTCTGTGCTTTTAATTTCATTTTTATTAAAAAATTTTTTTAATGTTTTTATTTATTTCTGAGAGAGAGAGAGAGACAGAGACAGCATGAGCAGGGGAGGGTCAGAGAGAGGGAGACACAGATCTGAAACAGGCTCCGGGCTCTGAGCTGGCCATCAGCACAGAGCCCGATGTGGGGCTCGAACCCACGAACCCTGAGATCATGACCTGAGCTGAAGTCGAACGCTTAACCAACTGAGCCACCCAGGTGCCCCTGAATTCCATTTTTAAAGTTGAAAATTCTCGGGGTGCCTGGGTGGCTGAGTTGATTGGGCATCCAACTTTGGCTCAGGTCATGATCTCACAGTTGGTGAGTTTGAGCCCCACATCGGGCTCTGTGCTGACAGCTCAGAGCCTGGAGCCTGCTTCAGATTCTGTGTCTCCCTCTCCCTCTGCCCCTCCCCTGCTCAAATGCTATCTCTCTCTTTCTCAAAAATAAATAAACATTAAAAAATATTTAAGGTTGAAAGCTCTCATACTCCCTGTCCTCTTCTCTCCTCAGGCCCTTTATGCTTTCATGGCTCTGTCCTTCATTCGTGATGAGGTCACCTGGCTGGTTCGCCACACAGAAAACGTCACCAAGACAAAGACACCTGAGGACTATGCTGACTCGTTAGTACTTGACATGGTTAAGAGTCTTGACCTTAGATGGTTTGGGAAGTGGGTCAGGGAGGCATCAAATGACCTCAGGAGGTCTCAGTTTCTGTTCTGTTATCACTGTATTTGTCTCTGTTGATATTTCTAGTCTCAAAATCTCCCTGTTCTCTTCCTTGACTTTGCAGGAGCATCGCAGAATTGCTTTTCTTACTGGAGGAGATTAGGGCTCTGGTCCGAAGACACATCAAAGTGATACAGCAATACCACCTTCAGTACCTGGCCAGATTTGATGCTCTTGTGCTCAGTGACATCATTCAAGTAAGTTTAATTGACTATACTTTGGAAATATCAGGGTGATCCCTGGCCGTTTCCCGCTGGCGGCCACCCTCACTGAATCTCATGCTCTGTAGATTGTCAAAAGCCCGATTCTCCTCTCTGCATTTGTTGAAAGAAAAAAAAAAGACCAATACTCTCCAATGTCTTTTTCCCCCCTCTTACGTGAAGCTACTTAGAAATAGGAGAGAAAAATAAAGAGAAATTGGGTGTTAGCGTGGCAGAGAACCTGGGGTTCCCTCCATCTCTTGCTTAGCTCTTTCTTTCTGTTTGTGGCACTTGTCACTTCTTTCTACCTTCATGCACCGATTGAGCCTTATGGTCCTCATTTCTATCCTGGTGGAATCTCTACTCACTTGATGGCAACTCGAACTTCTCTTTTAGAACCTGTCTGTGTGTCCCGAGGAGGAGTCCATCATAATGTCCTCATTTGTCAGTACTCTGTCCTCTCTGAATCTCAAACAAGGTAATTGGAGGGAAGTGGAGGAGTATATATGAGGGTGAACATCTTTTGTTCTAGAAATATTGATCTCTTGAGCAGGGAGCGGGACAAGATGACTTTAAAAAGGACCTACCATTCTGTGGAGTTGGATACAGGGTGCTGCTTTATTATTTTCTTTTAAACCTCTGTTCTTCTTGTAGTTGATAGTGGAGAGAAATTTGAATTTTCTGGATTGAGGCTGGACTGGTTCCGTCTACAGGTAGGTCCATTCCTGTTAATGGTCCCCCATTCTCAAGGTTTTTCTTCCCTGATGATCCCTTCTCTGTTTATTTCCTAATCTCTGCTGTATAGAGTGATTCAACATTGAAACTGCTGACCAACAGGATATACCCTAGCCAAACTGCAACTCCAAGGCAGGAGGTCCTGTTCATTGATCTTGTTTTCCTCTACTCTTTTCCTAACTCCAACCATAGGCATATACCAGTGTGGCTAAGGCACCCCTGCACCTACACGAGAATCCTGACTTGGCCAAGGTGATGAATCTCATTGTCTTTCACTCCCGAATGCTGGACTCAGTAGAGGATATACTGGTGGAAACTTCTGACTTGTCTACTTTTTGGTATGTCCTTATTCAGAGCTCTTTATCATTTGACCTGATCTCTTCCCTGGCCTCTGTGGAGAACAGTAGTTCCTTCCAACAGATGGGAAAATATTGTTTGAGAATTCCTTAGAGGCAGGTGCTGCAACTCACTCATTCCAGGTTCTACCAAGTGATAGGACTTGGGGGTTGATTCCTTTTCGTTTTGGCTTTCTTTCGGTTAATTATCTGTGGTAATTCACCAATATATATTTTTCCACATTATTATCTTTGGAATCTTCTTCAGCTTCTTTTTATCCCTGGGACACTGTGATTTAAAAGAGACATGGGAAATGTGGGGTTTTAGTGGAGGGAGCTGAAAATAATTGAGAGAACTGAAGAATAGGGCCTTTGGAGAATGAAAATTAGTTTGCCTTCCTTAGTTATCATTCAGCACTTATCACGTGACCACTGTTGCACACAACTGTCCTTTGGCAGATCAAACAAACAATGCAATATGTTGGCTCTGTACTCTGCATTCAGTATAGATGGGGTAGATACAACACCCATGTACATGTGAAAAGGACACCAATGTAATAATTCTAAACATAAGAAAGTGTAAAAAGAGTGCCTGATATTGAAAGGATATAGGGTTGAGGAAAAATCAGTATCATGGAATTAACCTGAGAAAGTTTCTGGAGCCCAAGTGGTTGAATTTTGGGAGGGATGTAATTTAATATTACTGTAGGATTTCTAATTTTTTAAAAGTTTTATTTATTTTTGAGAGACAAAGAGAGACAGCATGAGCAGGGGAGGGTCAGAGAGAGAGGGGGACATAGAATCCGAAGCAGGCTTCAGGCTCTGAGCTGCCAGCACAGAGCCCGATGTGGGGCTCAAACCCACAAACTGTGAGATCATGACCTGAGCTGAAGTAGGTCAACCGACTGAGCCATCCAGGTGCCCCTACTGTAGGATTTCTAAATTAGGGGGGATAGCCCAAATCATGAGGCTCTGAGGGAAGAATAACAAATTTTGTACAAGGGAAGGGAAGAAGATTAGCACTAAACTGCCCTGGGGTCCAGTATAACAGTCTAAAAGGGTTAGGTTTCACGCGTGATGAGCATGGAGGAGGGCACTTGTTGGGATGAGCACGGGGGGTTATATGGAAACCAAGTTGACAATACACTATAATAAAAATAAATAAATAAATAAATAAATAAATAAATAAATAAATAAATAAATAAATAAATGGGTTGAGTTTCTTGGTTTCCTGTTTACCTTAAGAGTAGGGAGTTGTGGGGCACCTGGCTGGCTCAGTCTGTAGAGCATGTGACTCTCGATCTTTGGTTCATTAGTTCAAGCCCCATGTTGGGCATAGAGCTTACTTAGAGAGAGAGAGAGAGAGAGGGAGAGAGAGGAAATGAAGGAGGGAGGGGGTGAAGATCAATAGATGTTTAGTGAAACAATGAATATTCTCTCCACCTCCAAGGGATTGGCAGGCTCCTAAACCCTGTTTCTAAGTCTCCTTCCCCCTTTTCTGCAGCTTCCATCTCCGTACCTTTGAGAAGATGTTTGCCATGACCCTGGAGGAACCTACCATGTTGCGTTATGCCATTGCTTTCCCTCTGATTTGTGCTCATTTTGTCCACTGCACTCATGAGATGTGCCCAGAGGAGGTGGGTACCCTGAACTCTAAGCCCTGTCATCTCTCTAATCACATCTCATCCTTATTCCCCCAAACACAATTCCCAGGGTTGGTTCTGGTCACAAGAAGGGTACAAACATAGACATGTGACATGTGTCCTGAAACGTCCCAGCTTGATGTTGAATGTGACCTCTCTCTGGGTCTCAGTTTCTTCTTCTGTAGAAGGAGTGGTGGATCAGGCCAGGGGATCAGAGCAGATCATGAGGAAGAAGTGGCTGTCTTGGTGATGACAATTTCTTTCTTGGCTCTTCTTTTCTAAAGTACCCCCACCTGAAGAACCATGGCCTTCATCACTGCAACTCCTTCCTTGAAGAGTTGGCCAAGCAGACCAGCAACTGCGTCCTGGAGATCTGTGCTGAACAGCGGAACCTGAGCGAGCAGGTAAGCTCAGTCTCCTCTATTTCAGTTTCCCTCTGTCCACCTTGTCTTCCTGTCAAATGCCAAGTTCTCTAACCTTTTCTCCCAAGTAGGGCTGGGCTTTTGTGTACTTGAGTTTAAAGCAGGTTTCTTTTCTTCAGTCTTTACTCCCTTAGGACTAGACAGAGGTGTCTAAAAATACTCTTATTTGAACAGCTGCATACCAGCAAAGTCTGTGCTCTCATTTGAAGCCTTCTGAGAGAGGAGTTAACTTCCTCGTTTATTTCCCCTCCCGTCTCTGCCCTGTGTACACATCATGACGACAGTGGCCCCTACGTCACCTGTCTTGTCTCACCTTTCTGTCCATCTGTACTCTAATCTGTGAAAATGTGAACATTTTCAGGCACCTCCTCTGTGTTTATCCTCAGGGCTGCTTTCTTGTCCTTGTCTGCTTGTTTTCCCATCCCCTTCACCTCCCCCCGCCCCGACTGACTCACAGCACCTGGTCATGATTAGCTCAACCTAAATTTCAGAAAATTTGAAAATGAGGAGCTTGTTGCCCTGGAGTCTTTTAGGTTTCCTAGACTACCCACCCTTCCTGGGTTTGAGTCAGGCTTTGTAGCAACTTTGGTAGAAGGGGGGCCAGGTTGTGCGTGCGTGTATGTGAGTGTGTGTGTGTTTATTAACCATATGGATGGTTAATATTATTACTTACATAACCTTCCTGTTTTCTTCTATGTAAAATGAGGATAAAAATAGTTTCTTCGCAGAGGTATCATACAGATGCGATGAAGTAGAGTGTGTTAAAGATTTAGTACACAGCTCTTAATAGATGTCAGCTGCTATATTATTTGGTACTTACTGGGCCCTAAGCTCTGTGGAGAGTTTTTGGGATGGGGTCCCAGAAGGAAGTTACACAATCCCTGCCCTTGGGGAGTGTCTTGGTTTAGGGGAAAAAGGAGTACAAATCCACATTAGAAAGAAATCTAAATGATGAATGCCAAGAAGCTAGGCAAACAAGTACAATTACGGGCATATTTATCACTCATTTTTAGTACCTACTGCATGCAAGGGACGCAATTAAAGAGATCTGCTCAGTGTTGTATCGGGGATGACTCAAGCGTGATATGAGTAATTGTTTTCACGCACACCAGAACTTTTGTAACCAAATGAGTATTGCCCCCTCTAAAGTTATTTGGAATAAATAATTGGTGATGTTGCCATAATGAATGGCATTACGTTATTTTGGAATTACTTTCAGAAGCTACCTCAGACATTTTGGCATAATTTCAGGGTTGACACATCTTTAGTGTCACATCTTCTACCGTGACTGTGAAGTAACAAAACCAGTTTTCTCACAGTGCTTACACCACTTCTAAGAGTAATTCCAAATGAGGAGTTTCCAGACGTGCTCTGCGCATGCTTGGCAGCATTGGATTAAACGGAGAGAATTCTAAGATGATTATCTTGAAGGAGAAACCTGAATATATAATTCTATTGTATATTTTCTGCGCAGCTGACTGGGCTATCTCAGTGAAGAGAAGAGATACAGAATTGATAGTATTAAAAAAAAAAAAAAGTAGAAAGAGTGCTGGCCCTATTGCGAGCTCTGAGTCTTTGGACACCTATGGTGGTATGGACCGCTGTATCCATGGGATGGAATATGAGGGGTAAAGTGAGATGGTTGTTCCATACAAGCAAAAACTAACTTTCTTCCCAGGTTGGAAGATCCTAGAAAGTGCAATTGCGTGGAGCTCTTAGATCCTATTCCTTTTACTTGAATTTTTCCATCAGTGAAATGGAAAGACTTTCTCTCAGGATGTGAGTGGGGACTTGACGATCTGATCCATAAAAAACACTGCCATTTTGAGACTTTGAGCCCTACCTGTGGAGAGTTACTTAGTGAAAACTGAAAGAAGTGAGTGCATTTCAAATTGGCCCCCATCCGAGAAAGGGATGCTGGAAGGAAAGAGAAAGACAGAAAAGTAAAAGAATAGACAATAGTGGAGGGTTTGTGAGATGGGCTTCTTGTCAGTTTTAGGAAGGGATCTCATGACTCACTTGTATTTGTCCCTAAAGCTTCTACCTAAGCATTGTGCCACTACCATCAGCAAAGCCAAGAATAAGAAAACCATGAAGCAGAGGCAGACTCCCAGAAAAGGAGAACCCGAGAGGGACAAGCCAGGAGCTGAGAGTCACCGGAAGAACCGCAGCATTGTCACCAAGTGAGGACCTGGGCTCTTGAGGGCCAGGTGGCCACTGCCTCAGAGAAGGGAGAGCAGGGCAGAGGGACGGTGATTCAGCAGAGGAATGTGGAAGTGGTGGTGGGAAATGGCAGATATGGGGAAAAAAGCACTTATGTGTGAATTTTCTATTTTGCCTTTGAAGGTGGCATCAATGTGTACTGATCTAGTCATCCTAGAAGATGAAAGGGTCTGAGGGTCATGGGTAGTGCCAGACCCTTAATTAAGGCTCATTTTACTTTCTCAATTTCCCAGCATGGACAAGCTACACCTAAACTTGACAGAATTGGCACTGACAATGAATCATGTACACAGCTTTTCTGTGTTTGAACACACTATCTTCCCTTCTGAGTATCTGAGCAGCCATCTGGAGGCCAGACTCAACAGGTATCACTCTTTTCTTGTCTTCTGTATTTGAAATTTTAAAAAATGTTTTATTTATTTCTGAGAGAGAGACAGCATGAGCAGGGGAGGGTCAGAGAGAGAGGGAGTCACAGAATCTGAAGACAGGCTTCAGGCTCTGAGCTAGCTGTCAGCACAGAGCCCAATGTGGGGCTCAAACCCATGAACTGTGAGATCATGACCTGAGCTGAAGTTGGATACTTAATCGACTGAGCCACCCAGGTGCCCTTCTTATCTTCCGTATTTGGATAGTATGGTAGTCTTTTTTTTTTTTTTTTTTTTTGAGAGCAAGTGAGCACATGTGAGTGTGTGCCTGTACATGAGCAGGGGAGAGCAGAGAGACTCTTTTATTAAAAAATTAAAAAAAAATTATTTCATATATAGAGAAGGAGCATGAGTGAGGAAGAGGGAGAGAGGGAGAGGAAGAGGGAGGGAGAAGGAGGGAGGAAGGGGGGGCAGAGAGAGAGAGAGAGAGAGAGTGAGAGAGTGTAGCCTCCATGCTCAATGCAGAGCCTGACATGAGGCTCTATCCCATGACCCTAGGATCATGACCTGAGCCAAAAGCGAGTTGGAAGCTTAATGGATTGAGTCCCCTGGACACCACTGGGTTTAGTTGAGTGAGTGGGAATTTTGCAGTCAGGAGACCTGTGTTGACATCCTGGCCATTAGTTAGGAATGGAGCAGGGAATCTGACTTGGTTGAGCCTTGTTTCCTACCCTGTAAATAAGGATAATGATATTTACCTTATAACGAGAGTTACCTGTCATTAAGAATTGGTATAGAATTAAAGATAATAATGTGTATGAAAGTCCTGACATCTATAGGCTTCAATAAAATAGATTCCCTTCCTTCCACTTTGCCCCTCTTTCCATTGCCCCCTGAAGTAAGAGGAACATTCCTTATATTGGAATTGAGTGCTATAGTCAGCTACTAGGGGAATGAGGGGAAGAGGGGTTTTTAAAATAATCCTCCAGTCTCCTATGTTTTCTTTTGGAATCTGTAGTATAGTCACTTGAGTTGTCAGGGAAGGTGTGCTTGAGAAAGTGACATTTGAGTAAACTCCTGAAGGAATTGAAGGAGCCAAGTGTGTGACTATCTGGGGAAAGAGCTTTCTAGGTAGAGGAAATAGCCATGGCAAGGCTCTGAGGTGGGAACCTGCCTGGAATGTTCAGGGACATGGGGGATGTCAGGCTGGCTGGACCAGAATGAGCCAGGGACCGGTGGGTCAGATGTGCGGTTAGAGAGGTTGGAGGAGTGGCAGACTGTGTAGGTATTTCTCTCTCGTTGTGAGGACTTAGACTTTTACTCGAGGTGAGGTAGGGAGCCTCAGCAGGGTTTGAGCAGAGCAGTAACAATAAATGTACCTACCTTATTGGGTTTCTATGAGCTTTAAAGGAGGTAATGTGTGTAATGGAATCCTAGCACAGCACCTGGAACACACTATAAATATGCTGCTACCGTGTTTAATATTATAAGTGTGGTTATGAGTTTTGTCACCCAGAGCCATTGTGTGGCTGGCTGGCTACAACGCCACAACCCAGGAGATCGCGAGGCCTTCTGAACTGTTGGCAGGAGTCAAGGCGTATGTCAGTTTCATACAGTCACTGGCCCAGTTTGTGGGTGCAGATGTTTCTAGAGTCATCCGCAACGCCCTCCTGCAGCAGACACAGCCACTGGACTCGTGTGGGGAGCAGACGATCACCACTCTCTACACAAATTGGTCAGTGTTGTTTGCCTTCTTCCACTGCCTTACCCCTTATTACCACTTTTGCCTTTACAGGTCCAGGCTTTTTAGCTCCCAGGGTCATAGACCCCCAAGTAGAGACTTGTTGCTGCTTGAGGACTAGAGCAATGGGGGGGAGGCAAACCCAGATGTCCTTCTTTCTACGGGGGACCTTCCATGTAACATCTATTTCTGACCTTCCATGAAACATCCATTCATCTACCCTGTAGCAATTTGACCTTTCCCCTCTTAGTCTCCAGTTCCTTTCCTGGATTCTTACCGTTTTACTTTCAAATGCTCTCTTTTCCTCTTTCTGAAGTTCTCTTATTTCTCTTTGTCCAGCTTCTCTCCCTGAAGACTATTCTGTCTAACATAATATCTCCAGATGCAATCACCTTATCCCAGACATGGCCATGTCCAGTCTAACAGATTGTTTTTAATAGGAAGGGGGCCTCCTCTCCAAAACCAGAGGAGGTAGGAATCAGCAACGTTTCCTTTGAGATTTTAAGGATAGAAAGGAGCTGGGTTCCTACCTCCCCAAGCCACTGGGTGGCGCTCTTAATCCAATATCAGCTCAGCAGGAGCAGGTCTGCAAAGACACTCTCCCCCCCAGTAGGGGGGAATTTCGACTGAGACCAGTTTTTCGAGTAAAAATGCCAACAGGGGCGTGTCAGGAAAGGCAAATGAATGTTGTGGGTTAGGTGAAGACAGTTGTTAAAGAGGGCATGCTTCTCTGTAGGGGGCACCTACCACTTACCTCCCCCTGATCACTACCCCACTAAAAGCCTTACTTTTAATGTAAAGTCTCCCAGTTTCAAAATTTTGACAACAAATTCAAATTAAAAGAAAATATAAAATCACCTTTGACGGCTGGGTTTGGCCCACCTGTGGTTGGCCTGTGACTTCTATAAGACCTACGCCCAGAGCTAGTGCCTGGGTGAGTGGCATGGTCTGGCCACCCTGTCCTTTCCCGGGGGTCAGGAGGGAATAATTTGAAGGCTGGATGACCACTGTTCAAGAGGCCTCTGTCTGTCTAGGAGGCTTGACTTCTAGAATCCTACGTCCTCAGTCCAACATTCTCATTGGAGAGGTCGAGGCTAAGTATATTTCAGAGGAGCTCAGTTAGTAGGAACTTTTTTCATGTCAGTTTGGGCTCCTCTTACCTGACAGAGAAAGGCCAAGGGAGAGGGGAGAGAACAGTTGGGAAAGAGCAGGGGCTGAGAGAGGGGAGCGCATACGGCTACATTTGACAGCCCTGTGAAATACCCTGCAGATTGGAGGAGAAACGGAATTACAACACCACCAATTGTTTTTGAGCCAATAGCTTGGGGTGTTAATTAGAGTGTTTTACTGTCTTCTTTGAGTTTCTTCTACCCACCCCAGCCCTTGGCAGCGTTTCTCTTCCTGAGCCCCGTGGCAGTAGTAAGGAGCCATGGCAGGGAGAAAGGATCAAATGCTAATCTCGTGTTTTCCTGGCCAACCCTGTAGGTACCTAGAAAGCCTGCTTAGACAGGCAAGCAGTGGGACCATCATCCTCTCCCCAGCCATGCAGGCCTTCATCAGCCTCCCCAGAGAGGGGGAGCAGAACTTCAGCGCAGAAGAGTTCTCTGACATCTCTGGTGAGCCTGGGGCCTGGTCTCCTTGGCTAGGACCTGCGCCTTTGCCCTCAGTTCAGTATCTCGGCCTACACACCTTCCCAGGGGCTCATTCTGTATGCTCCTTGGCGGCTCTGCGAGTTACACATTGGGGGCAATAAAGAGATCCTAAGTGACACCCAGGATTGGGGAAGGGCCTGGGGGTTGCAGTTGGAGAGGGAAAATGAGGGGAGTTAGGAGCTAGGCAAGGGCACTCAAGTCACTGGAAGCGTTTACTTTTTGAATGGTGGTAAATAGTTACTTTCCATTTCCACATGGAATAAAGAGTAGGACATATAATGAAGGGCAAAGGATAAATAAATGTAAAGAGGGAATTCGGATACTGGAAATTATTAAATAGTGGTCTGATGTCATGGCATCTTGTTTCTTAGGGATAAATTTTAGGGTCTTAGCCAGAGCTTGGATTGTTGATGATGAGAAAACAATAGATGACATTCATTGTGGGCTAAGTTCTTTTTTTTTGTTTTTAATGTTTATTTTTGAGAGAAAGAGTGAGGGAGGGGCAGAGAGAGGAGACACAGAACCTGAAGCAGGCTCCAGGCTCTGAGCTGTCAGCACAGAGCCTGACGCGGGGCTCAAACCCACCAACCATGAGATCATGACCTGAGCAGAACTCAGATGCGTAACCCACTGAGCCACCCAGGTGCCCTGCTGTGAGCTAAGTTCTAAATGTTCACACATATTAATTCCTTTAATCCTCACAATGGCTTTGAGATAGGGATGCCCATTACCCCCTATTTTATAGATGAGGACACTGAGACACAGGGAGGTTAAGGAGCTTACCTAAGATCACACATTCATAAATGTCTGAATGGGGATTTCAACTCTAGAATTTGAGGCAGTCAAATTCTAGAACCTGGGCGCTTAATCATATGTAGTGCTGCTTCCCACTCTGTAGAAATGCTTTTGTGTCTCAAGGCCAGTGGGTAAGGATTGTGGAGTGAATGAGTTGGGGTGTTCTTCTCTTTTTAAAAGAGGGCTGGAAGCCATACACATCCTTTATAATGGATTTGTTTGACTGACTGACTGATGAACTATCCTCCTGTTTCCTCCTTCCTTTCACCTCTATATAAATCGTGGATCCTGCATGGCCTCTGGTACAGGTGGGGGATGTTTTCATGACCCCACCTTCTCCATTCTTCCCCTTCCTTGTGTGTGTGTGTGTGTGTGTGTGTGTGTGTGTGTGTGTGCGCGCGTGTTATGGAAGAGTACATAGTTCTGTTGTCCAGCTCTGTCTCTTTCCTACCCTCATACTGACGCCATCAGTAAGCTGACCCTACTTTTTGCCTGCTGGAGTTTTCAGATGTCCCCTTTCATCAACTCCACCCACAAACTGTAGGCAGCATCTAAAATCAGCCTTAGGTCTTGCTGACAACTGATGAGCAGCAGGAGGTAAGGCTGATTCCCCCTTCTACCACCCCCACCCCAATTTCCCTGAGTTACCATGGTGATGGGGCAATGCTACTGTAAAAATAGATAGATGGAAAGAGAAGGATGGCCTAGGGTTACTAGCCTGGAGTTGAGAAGACTAGAGGAAGGAGATTTGGCAGATCCAAACTGGATGATCAGTTCAGCAGTTCAGCCCCTCTTCCTCTCTGTCAGCCATTTTAGCATTATCCGGTGGGACATCTTTTTCTAGTTCTCCATTCAGTTCTTTTTACTATAAATAGGAGAGGCCAAAAACGTGTGGTGTTTACTCTAGGTGGAGCTCTGACCAGTTCCACTTCTCTGTCCTTGGTGGAAGTACAGATCAGCTGGTCCTGCCTTCAACAGCTCGAGTGGGAACCTTGATTTCTTTCCCCTCTGGACTCCTGTTAACAATGTTAAACTTGCTTTTCTGCTACTGGTCTCTTGTGGTTGTTACTTTTGGTCTTTTATGATTTTCTCTGCTGGGACGCTGTATGGCCAAAGATCATCACTGGAGGTCCTTCCTATTTGGATTTGTCACTAGTGTTTCTAATAGGGGATTTCCCCAGGTGGGTTTCATTTAATTCACAAAGGGCCAGACTCAGGACGAGTAGGGACAGATAACGCCTCTGGGGCAGACTAGAGGGAAGAAGGATTTAGAGGAAAAAACAACTGGGATTCTGGGGATGTGTGTTGATTATGAAAGAGAAAAAGTAGCTAAAGGAGAGGAAAATTTGGACAGTGAGGCATTAAATAAGGGAAGCGAGGGAGGAACACAGAAAACACCAGAGCTTAGGTAAGAAACTAGTTGTGGTATCTACAGTAAGGGGCAATAAGACATTGCGCTGGGTTTCAGGTACCAGCCCTTGAGTTGGTTAAGGGACCTTGGACAAGCACTTAACCCTCTCATGTCTGTTAAACCAGAAGGATGTGCTGTGTACCTCAGAGGGCTGTTAATAATGATCATATCAATAATCCTTTAATCATATATATCTTTATGAGTTTCTAAGGTTTTTATAATGGTATCTTATTGACTCTCATATCAACTCCATGAAGTATTCAGGGAAGATATTAATTTCTTCATTTTACAGAGAAGTAAATGGAGCCTCAGAAAGGATCAGTGACTTCCTTAACGTCTTAACCTCTAATCAAGTTAGTACAGCTAGTCCAGCAAGAGCAAAAACCAGGTACCACAGAAAGGGATTTGGGAGAGTATAGCATCCTGTAAAAATCTAAAGTAAATATCATTTCTAGTAAGTGTTTGCATGAGTACCAGTGGGGAGAAAGTAAATTGTCCCTCCCACATGGTGGCCAGATTTGTCACCTGAAATGTAGGATTTCAGGCTACTTTGGCTCCCCAACTTCCCACTTCCTTTCCTTGAGGAAAAACATTGTAACTGTTAGATTTACCCTGTATCTGTGGTGCAAACAGCCCAGGGCCCTCTGAATCCTACCTGGGACCTCTGTAACTTTATTTCAGAGATGCGGGCCTTGGCTGAACTATTGGGCCCCTATGGCATGAAGTTCCTGAATGAAAACCTGATGTGGCATGTGACCTCTCAGATTATGGAGCTGAAGGTACTGTGGAAACCAGGCCTGGGAAAAGGTCTGGCCTCAGAGAAAAGGGGCAGGAGGAGGAGACTGGTGGGGGGTAGGGGCATGTACCATGGTCTCGTCTTCTCCTGCTTAATGTCTCTGTGTCCTGGCTGCAGAAGCTGGTGGTGGAAAACATGGATGTACTTGTTCAGATCAGATCCAACTTTAGCAAGGCAGACTTGATGGCTTCTCTGCTGCCCCAGCTGATAGGTGAGCACCTCCCTGATGGGAGAAGGAACCGTGGCAACAGCATTATGGATGACAGTCGTTTTGGGGGATCGGGGCAGGGGCTAGGCTGGGTGTGCAGAAGTAAAACCATCACTGTTCTCCTGAGTTCTACTTTTCTGATGCTCTTCTTTCTCCTCAGGGGCTGATAATGTGCTGAAGCGCATGACCATCATTGGCGTTATCCTCAGTTTTAGGGCCATGGCCCAAGAGGGACTTCGGGAGGTGAGTTGAGGGGAAGGTGCTGCCCCAGAATCACAGATGTCTCTGAGGGGAGGGTTTGTGTGAGAAGTTGTGGAAATGGGTGGTGAGCATTGAGGAGAAAGGAGAAACTTAATTTGGTAGAGGTCTCTCGCGACAGACGAGGGGAGAACACCTAAAGGCATGATGAGGGGGCTGCATGGGAAGCTGGCTGGGCCCTTATCCAAGTTGGGGCCCTTGTTATGTTTGTTTCTGTCTAGGTTTGAAGGTATGGGCGCTGCCCCGTGGACTCATTTATCTTCCTCCTGCAGGTGTTCTCTTCCCACTGCCCATTTCTTATAGGTCCCATTGAGTGCCTGAAGGAGTTTGTCACCCCGGACACAGACATCAAGGTATGGGACAGTGCTAAGTGCAATCCGCTTAGGAGATTGTTGTTGAAGAGGATGTAGCCAGGACCTTGTAAGGGAGGGAGGGCTCTGAAGAAAACTGGAGGGAAGGAGCCAGCGTTTGAATAGGAAAGCGCTGGGAGAGATTTTGTAGAGACAGGAGCACTTGTCAGATGATATTCTTGGAGAGACAGGGCAGAGCTGGGGAGACATGAGGGGACAGACAGAAGTGGGGGCCTGGCCGACCTGTGAGGGGTGGGGAAACGTTACTGGAGAAAGGTAAGATCTAGAGTAGTCTCTATAGGTTTTTCTACCTAAAGTGTGCAAAGTAGATACTGAACTATATGCTAACAAGTCCCCTTTTCAGTCAGGAGCTCAGGTACTTTTTGTAAAAAGATTTATTGCTTCCATTCCCACCTACCCCACCTGAGCTCGGTTTCCTTTTTCTGGCCTCTCCTTCCTTCTAGTGCTGAAACTTTTTGATTCCTCTATGTTTGTGTCACTTGGCTCGGGGCCGCATTTACCACAGAGATGGACAAAGGAGGAGGGGCTTCTGCAGGCACCCTGAGTCAAACATCCATTTCTCTGCACCCCCTCACCTTTGCAGCATCATCTTGTCCTTTGGAACACCCGCAACAAACGTGTCTGTTATGTAGGATATACAGTCAAAGGCTGGGAACAAGGGCCTTCAGACACATAGGGTAGGCTACTTCTCTTGCCCTTGAGTTCCTTCATGGAGAGAGCTCTGTGATTAAGAGGGAACTGGTTAGCAGGAAGAATCAAAGTTATTAAGAGAAACTTCCTTGCCCTGAGATCAAAGGAATTGTGAAATCTCCCCTCTCTCCGCCTGAACTTAAGGCTGAAGCCGTCCTGGGGACCGTGTGGGTTTGATGTTTCACTGGGTTGGCTGCCCCTTCTGACTGTTCTTTTACGGTGAACCTGGGTTTCTGGAAGCTGCTGATGTTGGAGACGAATGCTGTAGCCTGTCAAAACCTTGTCTACCTGGATCTCCTGGGCAGCACTGAGTTTTAGGCTCTGCCTGCTTGTGAAAGGGGGGATGGTGGCCTGTCCATCAGAGATTCTATTGCTGCCTCAAAGGAGTGTGAAGATTAGGGAAAGAGAAAATAAGACTCCTTCGATCATCCCTTTCTTCTTCCAGAAAAACCACAGGTCATGGACCAGGTCCTTGATCTCCTCAGACCCATGAAATATAGGCAATTTAATAGGCTCAATAAAGGGAGTAGAATGTGGCAAAGGCGTGCCTTCTATGTCAAGTACCATAGGCAAAGTGTGTGTAGACTGGTATGTCTGTAGGGTTCTTTGCTAAAGTTACCCCACTCAGTTGTCTTCTCTTGAAACAATTGTTCTCTCCAAACATTTGAAAGTACTTTGGTTAACCTCAGATGAGGTCTAAATACTTGGAATGGGAGTGGGGCTTTGGGACCATAGTCTGGGAACTCAACTTTAAGTACGAGAGATTCAAGCATCAGTCGATAAATGTATATTTTTTAATTTAAATTTTGGTTAGTTAACGTACAGTTCAATACTGATTTCAGGAGTAGAATTTAGTGATTCATTACTTACATATAACACCCAGTGCTCATCACAAGTGCCCTCCTTAATGCCCATCACCCATCTAGCCTATCACCCACCCACCTCCCTCCATCAATATGTAGTTTGTTCTCTATTGTTAAGAGACTCTTATGGTTTGTTTCCTCTGTTATCTCTGCTCCCTTTCCCATATGTTCATCTGTTTTGTTTCTTAAGTTCCATCAATCAATAAATATCAATTGAATACCTTCTATGTGCTTAGCGTTGTGTTAAAAACTAAAGAGAAAAAGAAGTGCAGTGTTCCTGGCTTTGAGATAAAGGAAGAGGAGGAAAGGAATAATATTTATTTGAGTATTAGTGACTCTGAGTGTATAGGGTAGATGCCTTATACATGTGACCTAATTTAATCTCCACAACAGCTCTGTGAGGTATTCCCCCAGTCTTACAGATGAGGAAACTGAGGCTGAAAGAGGTTAAGTAATTTTTAGCCAAGATGACACATTTAGAAAGTGGTGGTCCTGGGATTTGAACCCAGATCTTCTCACAGCAAGGCCTTTTTTAACCTCTCAGATGCCATGAGGTTGTAAAGCCTTGTTTTCTAGGTGGTGAGATAAGCCATATGTCCCATCTCCTATGGGAAAAGGTAACTGATAATACCAGGAGCGGTGTGTGATCTGTGCTAAGTCTGTTGTACCACTTTAAGAAGGAAGAGATGAGTTGGGGCTGAAGTGTTTCAGGGAGGGCTTCACACACAATATGAGATTTGAGTGAAGCCTCAAGGGATGGGTGTCACTTAGCTATAAGCAGAGAAGAGAGAAGGACATGAACCAAAGTATGATAGTAAGTATGACAATAAGGAAGCAAGTTGTAGTTTGGAGAGAGTGAATTGATAACTCTGGCTGCATTGACTGTGGGAAGCACTTGGGGAATTAATATTGAGAAAGTAAATTTGTACTATGGAGTATCTGAATGCCAAACAAAAGCATTTGTGCTTTTTCCCTGTAGGTCAGGGAGAGCTGTGAAAAGAATGCCTAGAAAAGATGATAATACGTCGAAGGTTTAAAATCTGTGATCCAGGAATCCTAGCCGCCTGTAGCTTTTGCCAAACAGTTCCCTCTGGAAATCCTGTCCAGAACGTTGTTTTCTTCTCTACTAGGTGACCCTGAGTGTCTTTGAGCTGGCGTCTGCTGCAGGAGTGGGCTGTGATATTGACCCAGCCCTGGTGGCTGCCATTGCCAATATGAAAGCTGGTAAAATTGGGGAAAGTGGGCAAGGGAGGGTTTGGGCCATATTTTTAGGTGGGAAAGTGTCAATGTCAAAAGAAACCTTTACTTGGGATTGTGAATTCAGAGGCTATAAGCTGGGAGCTAAGGAAAGACTTAAAATGCAGTCCCTCACCCCTAGAAAATACTTACATAGGCAATTTAGATTCCTAACCAGGTTCCAACCCGTTGACCTGTCAATCTGCTGAAAAATATTAAGTGAGAGTCTCTTTGATGCTCAGCAAATACTCAAAGGAACTTGCGTTCTAGTTGGGGAGATAAAATTAATGAAACTGAAACAATGAGAAAGAAATCCACGGTTATATATGATTTCATGCTGAGTTGTATGGTATAGCATCTATGTGCCTCAGAGTGATCTGGTGCTCTCCCCCCCATAGATTCACCTTGGCACTATTCACTTCTTCCCCTTGTCTCCCATTGTCTGTTACATTTTCGGTTACACATTTCCTCTTTCTTACACATACTCCAAATGGGATGAAACCCAGGGGCTGGTATTAAGTCCTTTCACAGTTGCTGGACTGGCCCTTCTCTCTTGGTTTGGTGAGACTCTTTCCTCTCCTTCCTGCCTCCCCACCCCATCAGGCAGCTGACAGCTTCCTTGGACTGCATGTCAGCAGAGCCCTTCATGAAGAGCTCTGCTCCAGTCACCAGAGGAGACCTCTGGGATCAGGCCCCTCATGATAAGTGAAGGCCAGTCCTGTTCCCCTTCAGCAATAATGACTTGCCTACAGTGCTTTGGAAAATGTTTTCGTAGATAATTTCTGTACGGGATCTTCCCTAGTAGTTATGTGATGTTGGACCCCTATAGATACCTGTTTGCTGATTTTACTTTTTCCTTTTTTCTTTTTATCTTCCTACCAGATACTTCATCTTCTGAGGAGGAATATAAGGTGGCCTGCCTGCTCTTGATCTTTCTGGCCGTTTCCCTCCCACTCCTTGCCACGGACCCTTCTTCCTTCTATAGTATTGAGAAGGATGGTAAGTAAGGAGTAGGTTTGAGGGACCAGTGCTATTAGGTTAGTCTCCTGGGTAGGAAGATGACCTGGAGACATTTATCTGGAGAAAGAGAGTTCTGACTCAGGTGTAAAGGTCTGTTTCAAAAAAATACTTGAGAACGAAGCCTCTGGAAAATTCAATTCCAATGAAAGTTTTTAGGCATATCCTTCTCCTAATACCTAAATATCCCCTGATGTTTCTTAGGACTATCATTCCCCAAATGCCTCCTGGTCCTTTTGGTGGCAAAGAGCGAGGGCAGGGGTGGGGGATGCTAGCCTGAAAAACTGAGAAAGTACCAGCTGGGGTTAGCCTGGGGTGGCTCGCTTTATTTCCTTTCGTTTCTCTCCCCCTCTGTCCATCATAACCTAGGTTACAACAACAATATTCACTGCTTGACCAAAGCCATCATCCAGGTATCTGCCGCCCTCTTCACACTCTACAACAAGAACATTGAAACTCACCTCAAGGAGTTTCTGGTGGTGAGTGGCCTTGGGTTATAAGGAATGCAAGATTGCAAAGTCTTTTGGGATGAAATGGAAGATTGCAAAGTCTGGCAGGAAGTGGTATGACTTAAATCCATAAACAGCTATTGCTGGGCAGGCTTGGAGTCTAACCTTCCACACCATTCATTCAGTAATAGTGGTCACTTTGTGAAAGGCGGGAATTTCTTCTAAATTTCCTAAGAGCTAGTGTTTCAGCCTCTGCCTGAATACTTGGAAAGAGCATTGGACTAAGTCAGCAAATCTGAGTTCTAGTTCTGGGTCTGCTACTAAGAAGTTGTGTGGCCTCTGAAGAGCCAAACTTTTGGGGCCTCATTTTGTCCATTCGTTAACTAGGGAGATTAAACCAAACTCATCACTCACTACCCTTGGTGTGCCTGAGAATATCCCAAAGAGCTTGTTGAAATACAGGTTCCTGATCCTTATGCCAGACCTACTGAATTAGAATAACCTAGGGTGAATCCAGGACTCTGTTTTTGTTTTTTATTTTTCCTTTAAAGTACGCTTGATGCCCAGTGTGGAGCCCATGTTGGAGCCCACCTCAGGCCCAACATGGGGCTTTGAGACAAAGAGCTGAGCTGAGATCAAGAGTCGGTCACTTAACGGACTGAGCAACCCAGGCACCCCCAAGTCCTCTGTTTCTAATAAGGTCTCCAGGACATCTGATGTACAATCAAATTGGAGACACTGAGTTTTAGAACCTATAAGGAGGCCCTTTCCAACTCTCATCCTGACAAAGCAAGCAAGCAAGCAAGAAAGCTTTTTTTCACATTCTCAAATGTTAGCATAAATCAGAATCACCTGCAGAATTTCTGATTCAGTAGATTTGAGGTGGGACTAGAAAATCTGCATTTCCAAGTTCCCAAGTGGTGATGGTGCCGTTCATCCTGGGATCTCACTTTGAGAACCACTTGGCTTGATTTCTAGGACTGGGGCTTATAATCAGGCAGCCGATTCTACTGTAGGTCACATCCAATTTATTTGAGAAAAATTGTTTCAAGAAATATTTTTAGCCAAGGTTTGACTCCTTGTAACAATCACCATTCATCTTAAGTTTTGCCTCTGGGAAAACAGAGAGTAAGTAGTTTCTTTACATTGTTGAAGAGAGGCCCTGGGGTTTTCCATTCTAAGTCCTCAGCGGAATTCCATCCATACGCTTCTGATACATGGTCCATTACCCGCTGCCTGGCTTGAGCATTCTCAACAATGGGGAGCTTATTCCTCTGCAAAGCATGGGCCTGACTTAAGAACTACGGCCTCATTTGTCTCCTTTTAGGAGGAAACACAGTAAATCGTATTCTCTCGGGAATCATACCATTGTCCTAGAAGCTTAGTTAGAGGGTTTCCATTTAAACTGGGCCAGCCAGCCAATCAGAATGGGTTCCAAGCATCTTAGCTATAAAGAATATTCCACCAGATCTCTCAGATGGGGTGAGAAGGGCCCCCCCCCCTTCCTCCCTTTTCCATTTGCCCTGTTTGTTTGCTCAATGAGAGTAACCTGAGCCTTGGATGCAGTTAATCATGTTTCTTCCTCCCTCTTTGATCTGGGGGGGGGGGGGAATGGCTGGAGGTGAATGGAGAGGACAGCCATTTGGGAGTTGACAGGAGGGGCATATGAAGAACACTGCCTCTGAATCAAAGGCCCAGCTTTGTCTCTTGTCTTGTGGGGAGTCAGCCATAAACAGCCCGGTGACAGTGCTGTCTGAAGGCTGCCTGAGAAAAGGGATTAATCTCCAGCATACAGTATTACCTGCCTTTGTTCTAGCTTTTGTCCATCCCCCTTGCAACCTCCTGTGGTCTGCGCCGCCTGGTTTAATGGCAAGGTGCCTCTCTGGAGCCTCAGGGACTCTCTACTTTCCCACCCAGCATCTCCAGGAGCATCCCAGCACTTCTTAACTCTCCTCCTTGATCTTTGCTTAACTTCCTGTAGCCTGAGGCTGTCCTACCCTGACCTCCATAAAAATCTGCTTTCTTACAAATTCTTCCCCTACAGGTGGCTTCTGTCAGCCTCCTGCAGCTGGGCCAGGAGACTGACAGGCTCAAAACCAGAAATCGGGAATCCGTTTCTCTGCTCATGCGCTTGGTATGTATCTCATTTACATTAGTCTGGGGACAGACAGAGCAAAGGGAGACTCTTCTAGAGGGTTTTTGTGTCTTTGCCTTGCTGTCACTCAAAAGCGTGACCTCAAAACTGAATTCGGCCTGACCGTTAGGACTCCCACTCTGGTTACCATTCCACACTTGTCCTGTAATCCCAAGGTAGAGCCTTCAGTGACTTCTCTGCAGGACAGAACCTACCTTGTCCCTGGCCGGCTGGGCCCGTCTGCCTGCAGTGTTCTCAAGGCTGATCTGATGGGGGAGCCGTGTCCCTCATCCATCACTGCCTGTCCAGTTCATGTTTGATTTTACTTGACCACCTCTTACCGCTGTATGCTTGTCCTTACGAAGGGCTATGAGGAAGGTGCTGGATAATACAGAGCTGAACTAGGGGCGGGGAGATGGGAGCTCAGAGGAGAGAATTTTCCGCTGAAAAGCTCTAAGACCGAGAGGCAGGTGGGTCATGAATCAGGCGCCTCCTGCTATCTCTTCCTCCCCAGGCTGTGGGCTTTTTGTTACTTTGGCAGAAACTTCTGGGAACTCTGACTCAGTTAACTTAAAAAAATCATGACCCTGTTTTCCTCTTCAACACGCTTACTCACTCTTTTGCTCTTAACGTCTGATTCTCCAGGTTAGTACTGCACTTAGATATGGTCAGGAGGAGGGGCGTCTGCCCTGGCCCCTGTGTGTCAGAGGCCCTCCTCTGGCTTACAGGGAGAGGCTAGGCCCATCTGGAGCCTGTGCTCCACCTTGGAGTCCACACTGGAGATTTCCGGGACCCCAGAATTCTCTGTTAAGCAGCTCCAGCCTACTTGGAGGGCTTGTGCAGAGTTTCTTCCCCAAGTCCATTCTACTGAGGTGGACTCTGCTGCTGAAGGACGTATATGTAGTGCCAGTGGATCTATGGCTGGAGTTTAGATGTGCAGAAAGGGGTTCCACATGTGTCTACAAAATCCCTCAGACTGGGCTCGTTCCCTCTATCCTCTTCTGGTGCAGATCTTTGAGGAGTCTAAGAATTCTTTTTATTATTTAAAACATCTTTGTTAATGCTTATTCATTTTTGAGAGAGAGCATGAATGAGCATGAATGGGGAAGGGGCAGAAAGAGAGGGAGGCACAGAATCTAAAGCAGGCTCCAGGCTCTGAGCTGTCAGCACAGAGCCCCACACGGGGCTCAAACCCACGAACCGTGAGATCATGACCTGAGCTGAAGTTGGAGCCGCCCAGTCACCCCTTTATTTTTATTTATTAATTTTTAGAACATTTTTTGAGTCTAAGACTTCTTAATTCAAACACAACCTTCCACAAAATCATAAAGGTAGATTGTGAAAGTTGAACAATAGACCATAATAGTTTGATTTAGTTAATCACATGGTCTGTAGTGCTCTTGGCAAGGCCCACAGATGTTAGGGGCAGGCATGCCTGGGACTCCCTTTGGGTCTGATGTAAATACACAGGCATTGTGTGGGATCTGTGTCTCAGCTAGAAAAAGGCCTAGATTGAGCTAAGGATTATGATGGAGATGAGAAGAGAATGGACATGCGAGTGTGTGTGTGGGAGGGGGGTGTGGTGAGGAGTGAGAGGGCAGAGGAGGGAGATGAGGGCAAATGCCAGTAGTGTGCTAGATGGAACAGTCTTTGGAGCAGCATGACCTTGGGCAAGTTAATTAACCTTTCTGAGACTCTGATTCTTTATCCGTAAAAGTGGGCAATAATCCTTGTGATAGCATGTTAGGATTCATAAGAAAATATATGTGAAAGTGCCTAGTTCATAATAGAAGCTCAGCCAATGTTAGTTCTCTCTCTCTCTGCTGCTCATTAAAAAAATTTTTTTTAATGTTTTATTTATTTCTGAGAGAGATAGAGTGAGCAGGGGAGGGTCAGAGAGAGAGGGAGATACAGAATTTGAAGCAGGCTCCAGGCTCCAAGCTAGCTGTCAGCACAGAGCCAGATGCAGGGCTCGAACCCATAAACTGTGAGATCATGACCTGAGCCAAAGTCGGACACTTAACCGACTGAGCCACCCAGGCACCCCTGTTCATTTTAGTTTCTGAATGATTTAGGAATGCCTCTTCATTTGCTTGGGCAGTTTTCACCTCCATAAGGTTGGAGGTGATTCTGTATTGCCACTCAGCCCTGCCTCCTGCTTTGCCAGTCCCCTGCTCTCCCCACCGCCTGGTGTGGGAGGGTGTCCGCCCCTTGTGGCATCACAGCAAGGCCGCAGAGTAGCTGGGACAGAGCTAGGAGCAGGCGCTTTTTGTTAGAGGGAGAGACCTAGGGACTAGCTGCTGCAAAGCAATTAAAATGCAAATATTTCCACACAGAATACAGGGGAAGGAACCGTATTCTGAGTTAAGAGGCTACTCATGTAGCCCGGAGTCCTGGCCAGGCACTTCTCTCCCTGGGGAGTCTTTCTGTCTTGGCTGTCAAGCCTGGGCAGTGCCCACCCCTGTTACTGCCAGCCTGTTCCTGGCATGGGTTTAGCCAGGGAAGAGACGACTCTCAGAGAATCATGGAATTCTAGCCGTCAGAATCAGACAAGATCTGGCAATTAGTCTAGTCCTTACAATTTATAGGTGAGGAAACTGAGGAAAGGGAGGGAAAGATGACATGCAAAAGGTCTTCCCCAAAATATAGGCCATGAGAACCCACGTTTCTGGGCTTTCACTCTAGGGCTGTTTCCACTGCCGTGAATTTCCTCCACGTGGGAGCCCTGTTATCTCCTGTGTGTAATGGAGCAAAGAATACGAAGTCTTGGGCCAGTGGATTCTTCTTGAAGCCATCACTCATTTCCCTGTACCTGAGAGTCATATCCTGGAAAAGAGACCTTGTCTCTCTCCTGGCCCCTAGACAGGTTTGAAAGTCTTGTCTAGCAAGAAATTCCTTCTGTTATCCAACCCGAGATCAGAGCTACTGTTTTACTGGCACCTTTCCTTCCCTTCAGCCTGCAGTGTCTGTTCCTCTGAGGCTGCTGTGTGTGCATGTATTTGAGAACAGCAGAATCTTATAAATTTTAAAACTTGAAAGGACTTCAGAGAAAGAAACACATTAGAGTAGGCAGGGCATATTCTCTTTCCAGAATGAATTTGAGGATGTGAAACACCAGACATATTGGGGAGGGCCCATCTGTGTAAATTGCTGGAGGATATGGGACATTTCTCTCCGGCTCGTGTTTTCTAGTCCCACAACTTCATGGATGAGGCGAGCACTGAAGGAAATACACCCTGTTCCTTCTTCAGGGATGGGGAGCCTCCACACCAGTACTAGGCTGCGGGGCTCTTCGCCAGTATGTCCCTCTTCCCCCTCACCCTCCATCACTACCCTCAGTCTTATCCAGGCATCTTGATCTATCTTTCTGCTTGGCTGTGGGGGCTGCTGGGATCACCATAGCACACAGGCTTCTAATTAAACTAATTAATCATGCCTGCTCCTTTATGCAGCATCCTTACTGCTCCCCAAGCACGGTACTGAGGGAGGGAGGAGATTGAGACCCGGCACAAGAGGACCCATGTGGATTCCAGGCCCTTCTTTCTTGGCCTGCAGTGCTGATTGTTGCCTTCTCTGTAAAGCTCTGTCATTAGCCCTTTTATCCAACCTTACCTGCTTCTGGACTGCCCACCCGCAAGTGATTTGGCATCCAGAATGGGGAAAATGGGAGTTTTTCTGCCACCACAGAAGGGATTCTTTCCTGCCTCTTGCTTCTGAGCCTTTCCTATAACCCTGATAAGGGACACCGGGGCTATTCTAATGAAGCTGAAGAGGCCACATTGCTTTCCTAAAGCTAAACCAAGTGAGGAAAGAAGGAGGGGAGTGTGATTTGGAAACTTGCTCACTTGTGACTCTAAGGGCCTCAGAGGGCCCCGGAAACTGAATGAAGGAACAGGGTGTCACAGAGGCAAGCCCTCCCAGAGGTTCTCATCTCTTGGCCTGTTCTCTTCCAGGTGGTGGAGGAGTCCTCCTTCCTGACCCTGGACATGCTGGAGTCCTGTTTTCCTTACGTCCTGCTTCGAAATGCCTATCGGGAGGTATCCAGGGCCTTCCACCTGAACCGAGTGCCAACTAGTACCCACTGAAGGGCCCTTCGGACCTACCGAAGCCCATGAAGCTGTAGGCATTTTCTCAAGGGATGGGGTCAGGGGCCAGAGCTCACGAACAGGTCTATGGAGGCACAAAAACAAAACAATTCCCAGGCTGAGAAATCAAAGAGAAATGGGGCAGGACGGCAGGGGGTGGGGGTGGGGGCGGGAGAGGGAGGACAGTTTATGGGAAAAATTAGGGAATTGGGGCCAGATGTGTGAATTTTTACATTAAAAAATTGGTAACATACCAATATGTTTTCTCTCGTGTGGTGGCTGGTGCTTGCACTCTGACTGGCGTGGGTCTCTCGACCTTCATCACTATTCTAGGATAATGCTGGCGGGCAGAGATGATCAATCATCATATTAAACCATAATGAGCTTATAATTCTCCCACTGGAGCTTCTATTGTCTCCTGCACATTCATTAGGACGATTATCTCCTCTCTTCCTTTTCCAAATGTGTTCAGCAAACATTCAGCCTGCTCCTACTGCAAAGTGGTAGCCAGGGAACTTCCTTTTTCCTTTGTGGGGGCTCTTTCAGGGGCCCTGGGTCTCCTCCTCTGCCTCCATCTCTACTCCTTACAAGAGGGAGTGCTCTTGAGAGATTCTCCCTGGCCCCAGCCGCCCTCACCTGCTCTACTGCACCTTGTGGGGACCGGGTAAGGTCTTCCATCTGTTTAGTCATAACCCCTCCTGCTTTTTCTTTGACATCCCCACAACCCAGAGCCGAGGGTCAATCTCGCTAATTCGAGGTCACACGACAACGGATTGGATCAGAGCCATGTGGGTCTCCCTACCGGATCATTTGCGGGTACTCTCCCTCCTATCAGGAGCCCCTAACTTAACCCCAATCCTCTTGTCATCCTGGGTACAGCTGTTGCTCCGGGCAGGGATTTCTCTTCGAGATCTTAAATTTCATAGACCTCATTACATTATAGGGCCCTGAGAGCGGGTATACTTGAGGGAGTACAAGCTGTTTCAACTTAGCCCTTTTCTGCACTAATTAGAATTTCAAGTGTCACAAAGCCTGGGGCGTTCAAGATAGCACTAAACTAGATTTAGTTAACTCCAGGGCAGGAAACAGTGGCCCCATCCACCACTTCTGTGAGCCACAGCCAGGGAGGACTGGAGTAACGGACTTCAGGTCACAGGTTGAGAGTGGTGGAAATGGGCAAATATAATTAGTTGACTAATTAGGGTCATGTCCATATTTCCATGATAAAGCAGAAGCAATTGTGGGTTTCAACAAAACCGCCTGAGGTTCATTAAAGCTGTTTGATAGCTGTTTGGGGATTTTTGTATTCAGGTTTGATCTTTATTTCTCAATACCCAGGCTTAGTCAAAACTTCTTAAACTTGGCACTCATCATGGCTACACAAGGTTTTCTTAGCAGCAATTGCTCTTCAGGATAGAAACAACAGAGGCTCCAGCTTCAGGCATCAGCTGGTTGTCCTTCCTCGCTGTGGAAGGGACATTATGTTCTAAAGGAGTGATTGAGGGTCAAGCCTATTGAGACCGAGAGCAAAGCTGATGAGGAAGAGAAGGCTCAGAAGTATCTGAGAAACTACTCCTGGATCCTACTCTGCTAGGCTCTTACCCTTGAGGAGATGGAGACCTCTTTTCATGTTCATGTAGAACCACGTAAGAGGAGCCTCTTAAGGACAGAAGAGAGAAGCTGCTATAGGGGAATAGAGGGTAGACACGATACTTCTTTTTTTTTTTTTAATTAAAATTTTTATTGAGATAGGGGCACCTGGCTGGCTCAGTCCGTGGAGCACGTGACTCTTGATCTCAGAGTTGAGTTCAAACCCAACGTTGGGCGTAAAGCTTACTTAAAAAAATTTTTTTATTGAGATAATTAATCCACATGCACTTGTGAGACATAACACAGAGACATTGTGTGTCTACTATCCTCCAATTAAAAAAAAAAAAAGAAAACCACACAGAGAGATCTCGTGTACTGTTCATTACTAGTGTCTGCCAGAGGTAGCATCTTGGGAAACCATCGTGTGCTATCATAATCAGGATTTTGACATTGATACAATTCAGGATCTAATCCAGATTTTCCCAGTTTTACTTATTCTTGTTCCTCTGTGTGTACAGAATGTAGCTCCGTACCGCCTTTTCACGTGTAGTTCGTTCATCTGCCGCCACCACCACAGTCAAGTTACAGAATAGTTCTGTCACCACAAGGATCCCTCGTGTTGCTTTTTTACAACCACATCCCCTTCGCCTTCCCTACCACTTGGCAATCCAAGCCTGCTCTCCTTTTCTAGAAAATGTCATTTGACATAGTATCTTTTTACAAACATGTAATTACACACACATTGCTATATATACTTTCCCAGAGCCCTTTCACAACTTTTATAGTCAATTCTGCAAGGTAGGGGGGAGGGCTTCCTGATTCGAGGTCAGTCAACAGACTCAGAGACCTTCAATGAATTAAAAAAATTTTTTTTAAATTTTATTTATTTTCGAGAGAGAGAGAGAGAGAGAGAGAGAGACAGCATGAGCAGGGGAGGGTCAGAGAGAAAGTAAGACACAGAATCTGAAGACAGGCTCCAGGCTCTGAGCTAGCTGTCAGCACAGAGTCCGATGCGGGGCTCGAACCCACGAACAGTGAGATGATGACCTGAGCCGAAGTTGGACGCTTAACTGACTGAGCCACCAGGCACCCCAAGACCTTCAATGATTTAATGAGTGTCCCATGTTTAGCACTATGTCTTGAACCGGGACCCGAGCCTGATATCAATCCCTGACGTTTCCTACCTGGCCAGACTTCTTCCGCATCTGCAAGACTTCGTTGTCAGAAACCAGAGGCTCTAGGCTGAGCAAATAGGAGAAGGTGAGGACATGATGACCTTTACCACCAAAACAAAAAATGAGTATCTAGAGGTGAAGGGACAGATGAGGTGATAGGACCCATCAGCATTTTAGGCAGTTTGCTTCCTTGACCAGGAGGCTCGCTGACCCCTGACAGCTGGGAACACAATCCACTATAAGCCTCCTTCTGCTCTCGGATGCCCAGCGTATTTTATTCAGGCCTTAAAAGGAGCTGAGGAATGAATTCTGAGGGAGAAATTCTGACTCCAAGAGTTTTTGTCTTGCGGGCAGAGAGTAGGTTCTAGGCTCAGCATTTTCATTAGTGCAGTGTTTTCATTAAAATCTCCATTAACTTGTTTGCGGCAGTGAGATGGAATTACCCCTCCCCCAGGGCTGGGGTGAGACACTTGTCAAGGAGATCCCTTTCCTTTGGGCGGTACAGGCACCGCTTCTCCCACTGTGGTGTTTGGCTCAGCGGGCAGGTGGGGCCGGAGCCTGGCCGAGGGGCTCTGGCCTGTTGGCCCTCGGCCTGGGAGGAATGACCAGTTTGAGCCCGGGGCCTTGGGGGTGGGGTGGGGGGGAGGTCCCAGCTAGGGATAAGGCTTCCTTGACACAGGTCTGCGTGCCTGTATCAGTTCTTCTCCAACAAAGTTCCACTCTCAGAAGAAGCTGGCACACGGCTGAAATGCACTCACGAGGTTGGGGGAAGAGTGTTCTGCCAGTTCTCCCCCTCCAGGGCCTCCCGCCCCTCCTAAGTACCTGTCATCAAAAGAGATGAAGATGAGTCCCCCCTCAGCCCCCACACCTCAGTGAGTGTCAAGTACTCTCCTCCCACCTGAACAGGAAGCGGGCGCACAGGCCGGGCTGCAGGTTGAGGAAGTCAGAAGTTAACTTGAGCTGAGTTTGCAGCTCGGGAGAGATTGAGGAGCAGGCTTTGCTCTTGTCACTTTGGAGGGAGAGGATTGTGAGGCTGCCCCTTTAAATAGCATTCTCGTAGGAGGCACATCACATCCATCCGTCACTGCTGCCAAAAGCATCATTTTTTGGTCTCTATCAAACTCGGAGCTTGTTGGAGGAATTGTGGGGTTAGGGGAGTGAGGAGGCAGGGGTCTCCAAGGGGCAGGGGCAGTTTGGAAGGCAAAGAGGGAAGGAATGAGGCTGGCAGAAGGAACCTGGAAAAGAGGGGGGTTGGGGACCAGAGGCCAGGGAGAGAAAAACTGGTCTTTTGAGCCTATGGATGGAGCAGATATATCTGGTTCTCATCTGTCTGGAGGTAGGGTAAGGCAGAAATGGGAGGGAATTGCCGCCAGAAGGAGGAGGTTGAGCCCAAAGACCAGGACGGGTAACTAAAGAATGAGAAAGAGAGCCACAGAATGGAAAAACACAAGAAAAAGGTTAGGAGGCTTGGCCCTGGCTTTGCTGCTTCCTCTCGGTGGGGACCGCGTCATTTTCCTGGGCTGCGTTTTCCCATTTGTTAAATGAAGCGGGTTAGACCAGACGGACTCCAAAGCATCTTTCATGAATAAGTTTTTGTTTTGTTTTGGCGAATCTCCCCTTTCTTCATATGGGATAGGAGCTGGGGGCCTGGGGGATCCGGGTGGGATCACTGTGTTGACAAGAAATGTCGAGATCCCTCTGAAAGTACATCTCCCGCCTCTTCCCCACCTCTTTGTGTTTAAATACCTGCCTAATTTGGGAAGCTCCTTCGCTCCGTTCCTAATTTGCAATTCTTTTGTAGTTTCCAGCCCATTCTTTTTCAGCTGTGAAGGAAGGTGATGGCTCTCAAGTTTGAGAACTGGATCGCGTAGGAGTCTGACTGGGGTCCCTGATGCCGTTTCGTCGGGGCTGGGGCTCTTCCTCAGGCGAGGAGGGGGAAGGAAAATGGCTGCAGAAGTTAGATGGACACAGCGAGGGGAGTCCCGTACTCGTTGCGGTCTTTTCTCCGTCTCTGCCTCTGCCCGTGTAACTTCCTGGGAGCTGGTTTTGCTGATACTTCTCTGTCCTGCTAGGTTTGAAGGCCCCACCTAGTCTAATCACCTAAAAGGCAATTCTTTTATGTTGGAAGTCTTTGCCACTTCACTTCTGTCCTGCTTTACTCCACCACTGCTTGGGAAGTGTGTGACTGTGGGGGCTCCCCTCCCCCCCCCCATTTAGAACGGAGTAAATACCTTCTGATCATCCCTCCTTCTAACCTCCAGAGTTCTTGAACTTTAATCTCACATTTTCTGGGATTCTGGATTAGTGGCCTGCTTGGGATCCAGCGGTTAGTGAATACATCCCCAGCTTCTGTTTACATAGGATTTTCCCATAATGCCAAGGTAGGTGGTTCTTAAGGAGGAGAGCCATTCTGTGGAATCCTAAGGTGGGTCCTGCCAGAATCCTAGGTTGGATTCAGTCCGATGCAAGAGGCTTTGCCGGTTACAAGGTCTTGAATTCAAATTGCGGTTCATTAATTGTTTTACAAAGGTTTCAGCAGCCAGGCTGTTTCGTGCGGGCCCTTAGGCATTAGATTTCTTTTACTGAAGACAGAATCGGAGGAAATCAAAAGGCCCCGCTACAGGAGGGGTTGAGAGTTCTTACGGAGTTCTGTACGAAGATGACGCGGTCCTGCCCGTGCTGGTGGGCTCTGTCTGGAAAGCTTTAAGCTTGGAAGAAACCCCCACAGGCGGGGGGGGGGGAGGGGGGGATGGATAGAGGCACTCGGGGGAAGGCCACAGCGATGGAGACATTTCAGGACTACCAAGTTAAGGAAACTGAGGAGAGGAATGAGGTCCCTTGGCAACTCAGAGGAGACCTTGAACTTTTTCCCTTCAGAGGCAGGAGCGCAAGGGGTGAGGTTCTGGTCCGGGTCCGGGTTTCCGATGGTGGATGGCTTCGGCCAGCTACGGTGCTCGGGTTCCCCCAGGCAGAGAGCTGGGGGGAGGGGGAGAAGACTCATCCCCTCCCCCTCCTGCACAACCCGGGGCGCACCGGCGGCTCTGCACTCGTGGATCCGCGAAGCCACACGCACATACACAAAAACTCAAAACACACACCGCGGAACGCAGCCGGCCGCCCACACAGAGCGCTGCGGCCGCCTGCGCGCCAGGCACTCTGTAAACACGCACTCGCATCCCCCGCGCGGGGCACACACGCCGCCGCTCGTCCCGGGCGCCCGGGTGCGTGCGCTCGCCCTCGGCGCCTGAGTCTGCGTGTGCCCCCCGCTCCCCCGCGCTCCTCCGGGGGGGAGGGGGGAGGGGGGAGGGGCTGCGCGGAGTGAGAGCCGAGCCGGCAGGCCGAGGAGGGAGGGCGCGCAGGGAGGGGGGCCGGCCGGGGGAGGAGGAGAGAGCAGAGGAGGCGGCCCCGGCAGCGCGGCGGCGGCGGCGGCGGCGGCGGTGGCAGCAGCGGCGGCGGCGGCTGCGGCGGCGGCGCGGGGAGTCGGACTGGGAGCCAGAGCTCGGCTGGACAGCGCGACAGCAGGAGCCGCAGGCACCGCTGCTCCGCCAGCTTGGGCCGAGCCCAGAGACACCGGCCTGGCTGGTCCTCGCCAGCCGCAGGTGGGAAGTGGTTGGGGTGGGCGGCGAGGGGCTCCCGGCTTGGGGCTGAGGCTGAGCCGCGGTGCCGTCTCCTCCCTCCGTTCTCCAGATCGAGGCTGAGCATGGAGCTGTCCCCCCGCAGCCCTCCCGAGATGCTGGAGCCGGATTGCCCGTCACCCCTGGAGCTGAAGTCAGCCCCCAGCAAGAAGATGTGGATTAAGCTTCGGTCTCTGTGAGTCCCCGGGCCGGGCGTGGGGGGAAGGGATCTTAGGGAACCTGGAAAGGGGGGGGTAGCTGGAGCCGGGCTGGTGGATTCTCTCCGGCACACATGTTGGCAGGTGCGAGGAAATAAGCTGCCCTGGCACGGCATAGCCAGGCCACATGTGCAAGGCATGTGCGGAGCAAGTCGGCCGGTTGGAGAGGGTTTAGGAGTTGCAAAGCTAACGATGTGCCTTTGCCGGTGGAACCTCCCGGGTGAC
Organism: Proteles cristata cristata; assembly: GCA_017311185.1. NCBI lineage: Eukaryota > Metazoa > Chordata > Mammalia > Carnivora > Hyaenidae > Proteles > Proteles cristata. The sequence continues at coordinate 950,701 of JAESUZ010002047.1, forward strand.
ACACGCAGCGCGGAGAGGCGGCACAGTATGCGCGGTGTGGCAGGGCTGCAGACGGGCAGCACTCCGGAGGTGCCAGGCTGACTCACACGTATCCTTGTGCAGGGTTGTGCAGATGTGAGAACACATGTGTGTGCACGAGTGTCCGTGGGACACACGGGTGCGTGTAGAGTGATTGCACCCAGCTGCAGATCTAGTGCATGGGGATACTTGTGCCAACCTGTGGGTCATATGTACCTCCGTTGGCATTGGTGGTTTCAGCCTCCTGCATCTTTCAGGGGGTGGGAATGGGGGGCGCCCCGTACCTGAGCTGCTCATTTCTCTTGGGGTCTGGAAACCCACTGCGCATAGTAATGATGGGGGACCCAACTGGGATTGGAAGAGGGGGATGGAGTCCCTACCAGGGTGCCCGCCCCCCCCCACCCCCCCGTGGTCGTGGTGGTGAAGAACAATTGATTGATAGGGACAAGGTAACTGTCAAACCCTTTTTGTTGCTCTATGGTCTCCCTAGGATCTCCAAGCACATTTAGGCATCTTTTCTTGTTGCCAGAGAAGGGCATAGGGGAGGGTGGATAAACAAGGAAACAAGGGACTCAGGTGTCCCATACTCCAGTCCCAGGGGAGGGAAGCAACTTTTCTTTCTGTTCCTCAGAGACGGTGAGGATTGGGTCAAAGACAGACGGTGCACCATGTTTATCTCCCAGTCAGCTGCCATCGGGTAATCTCTGCAGTCTGTTGATTCTTAATCAGAGAATGAGGGAAGGTGTCCTTCTCCCCCATAGGACTCCCAATGGTCCCAGGAAAAAGGCTGTAGATGTTCAGTGAGGAAATGAGGGAACCACAGCCCTGAAACCCAGTTCCTCCCCATTATCCTCAGTAGTGAGCACCGAAGCTTTCCATTTACTGGGTTCTGGCAGCAGGAGAGATGGAGGTAGGAGATGGATAGATGCTAATCATTGTTTTGTTTTTAAAATACTTCATCTATGGTAATAAGATGACCCCTTGATATTGGGTGGGTGGGTCTGATATGTACTCTCGCTGCTCAGAGGGGCCTTGGGGAGAACGGAGACATGGTGGGCAACAAGGCTTGGCATCCAAATGTGCTTCTCAGTTCCTCTCCTTTGCTGCCTCCAGCCAGTGCAATTCGCTGGGCTCTATGAAGCGCAGCCTTGGAATGAGTTCTGGGATGAAGAAATGGAAAACCGGATTGAATTGATTTTTGTTGGGAAGAGCACTGGGTGATTCTTGATAGAAAAAAGGTGCTCTGTTAATGGTAACTAAGTCAGGGTGGGGGTGGGGGTGGGGTGCAGGTAAGGAAGTGGTGGAAAGGCAAAGAAGGGAATTCAGGGTTCATAAATGAGAGAATTCAAGGTGTCCCAGGATGGCTCCCCCATAGCGCTAGTAGCTCATCATATACTTTGCTTGCCTCCATGCCAGGTAATGAATGGGACCTGCAAGAGAGCAGGGCTTTACCTCTTCACTGGCTCCCACACCTTTTAAAAAAAATTTTTTTTAGGGGCGCCTGGGTGGCTTAGTCAGTTAAGCGTCCGACTTTCGCTTAGGTCATGATCTCGCGGTTCGTGGGTTCGAGCCCCGCGTCGGGCTCTGTGCTGACTGCCAGCTCAGAGCCTGGAACCTGTTTCAGTCTGTGACTCCCCCTCTCTCTCATCCTCCCCTGCTCACGCTGTCTCTCTCTCTCTCTCCTAGAAATAAATAAAACATTAAAAAAATATTTTTAATATTTTTTAAAATTTGTTTCTAGGAGAGAGAGAGAGAGACAGCGTGAGCAGGGGAGGATGAGAGAGAGGGGGAGACACAGAACCTGAAGCAGGCTCCAGGCTCTGAGCTGGCAGTCAGCACAGAGCCCGGTGCGGGGCTTGAACCCACGAACTGCAAGATCATGACCTAAGCCGAAGTCTGACGCCCAACCGACCGAGCCACCCAGGCACCCCTCCCCTACACCTTTCTAACCAAACACTTTTCCTGGAAGAAAATTGCTCTTTCTTCCTTTAGTATGAGAAATGCTCACTGGTGAGAGAAGAGGATCCCCAGAGGAGGCACTGAAGCCCAGGGAAAGAAGGGAATAGAGGCAGCTGGCCCTCCGGAGTGCATTAGCTGAGCTGTCCTTACAGGAGATCATGGTAGACAAGGATCGCTAATCTTATTGCTTGAATTATCCTGGTCGTCACTCACTTCAGCGGTCTGGTCCTTAAGAGTGTTAGCTGCATGTAACAACTTATCCAGAAAAGTCTTGTTTTCATATTATTAGTCACCAGGAATAGATTCTTCATCTCACTTTCTCAGAGCAGAGAAAGATTTTGATATCAAGGTAGATCCCTAGTTGATGGCTTATTTGATTTGGCCCTGTTTGAATATTGGGGAGGCTTTCATGTGAGAGTAGGGGGATGGACATGATTATTTCATGAGTGGGTTCCAAATAGAAATGAAGACATATGAATAAAGGCCTTGATTCCTCTACATTACGTATCCTATCCCCCAACCCCTCAACAATCCTTTCAATTTCTTTTTTTAAATTAAAAAGAATTTTTTAAAATTTTATTTCTAGGAGAGAGAGAGAAAGAGAGAGAGAGACAGCGTGAGCAGGGGAGGGTCAGAGAGAGAGGGAGATGCAGACTCTGGAATAGGCTCCAGGCTCTGAGCTGGCAGTCAGCACAGAGCCCGACGCTGGGCCCGAACCCACGAACCGCGAGATCATGACCCAAGCGAAAGTCGGACGCTTAACTGACTAAGCCACCCAGGTGGCCCTTTTTAAAAAAATTTTTAATGTTTATTTATTTTTGAGAGAGAGACAGAGCATGAGTGGGGGAAGGGCAGAGAGAGAGAGGGAGATACAGAATCTGGAGCAGGTGCCAGGCTCTGAGGTGTCAGCACAGAGCCCAACACTGGGCTTGAACTCGTGAACTGTGAGATCATGACCTGAGTGGAAGTCAGAGGCTCAACCGACTGAGCCATCGAGGCACCCCATATCCTTTCAGTTCCTTTCTTTCTTTCTTTCTTTCTTTCTTTCTTTCTTTCTTTCTTTCTTTCTTTCTTTCTTTCTTTTTTAAATTTCTCTCTCTCTTTTTAAATGTTTTATTTCTTTCTGAGAGAGAGACACACACACAGTGTGAGCAGGGGAGTGTCAGAGAGAGAGGGAGACACAGAATCCGAAGCAGGCTCCAGGCTCTGAACTATCTGTCAGCACAGAGCCAGATGCGGGGACTTGAACCCACAAACAATGAGATCATGACCTGAGCTGAAGTCCAACACTTAACCGACTGAGCCACCCAGGTGCCCCCCTTTCAGTTTCTTATGTAGGACATCTAGATTGGCTTCAGGGAGTCTGGGTATTTTTGCCTGGGGTTAAAAAGTCCATACTAATCTAATTGTGCAGGGCATTTCCTTCTTGGGAAGGGCATCCAGGAATCCTGTTTCCCACAGTAGGACTTTGCCAAAGATGAACTCAAAATCTGGAGCATATGAGCTGAAGGGTCTCTAGCTATGGGATTCCACCTCTACCTAGAAGGAAAATTTTCCTAACAGGGCTGACTTGTAAGTGGAGGCACAAGAGAGGGTGAGATGGGCAGTCTGAAGATGATTTGTAACCCTGAGTGAAGGATTTGACTGGACTGCCTACACTTCTCAGAGACCAGAGAGCCTTGAGGAGTGTAGGGTAGGGTCAGTGGAAGGGGCTTTCTGTGTGTTTTGTGAATCAACAAAATCTGTGAACAGAAGTTGGTTTGCCATCCTTGGCTCATTCATTCATGCAACAACTATTAATCGAGTGCCTCCTGAAGGTCAGGTGACGTGCTGGAGGCTGCGATATAGTAGCGAACGAAGTAGACAGTCCCTGCTCCCATGGAGTTTGTAACCTGGCTCAAATCCGTCAAGTGGAGTGGAGAGTGGATAAGGCACCCTGTTCCTCATTTCGCTACCTCCATCCAAGTGCTAAAACTCTACCACTCCGGTTTCTGCCTAAACTTTTCCTCTGAGGGGGCCTAGACGCCAAGAAAAGCATAGAAATGAATTCTTTCTCTTTCTCCCAGGATAGTACAAGCATCATTTTCTTCTCTCTGTCCCAGTTTCTCCTGGAATTTTACCGACAGAACTTCCCTTTTCCTTTGGGATAGTATAAACACAATCCCTTCTTCTTCTTTCTTCGCATGGACTCAGGACTCCCAAGATCTAGGTTCTATGTCCTAAGCTGTGGTTCAAGGTCATTACGGCTGAGCCGGAACAAGGCCCCAGCTGGGCATTATTTTTGCTCTCCTTTGTTTCATCAGAGTCTAGTGTGGTACCTGAAACATAACAGGTACTCAGTAAATGCGGTTAAGTAAAGGAATGAACAAGTGAACTAATGAGTAGATGTATCTATATCATGGACCCCAGTTCTGTCTCTGATTCTGTGGTGCGAGTGCTCCTGCGTGTGGGTGGAGGGGGAGGGGTTGCAGGACATAGGGACGGAGGAAAATGGTGTTGTTTTTTGAGAAGAGGTGAGGTTTGAAAGGTGTGGGGTTTGAGGACCTCAGGACGGAGCCTGGAACTGAAGGAGTTACAGAAAGGATACAGAAACGTTATTTGGATGTGTGAATGAGATGTATGAGGATGAAACTGTGAATGCCTGACATGTATACATATGTGTCTGGGTGAAGGTTGATGTGCGTGTGGGGGACATCTTGTGGAGTCCGAGCTCCATGATGATGCCTCTTTGTTTTCATATTTATAAATGCCACTTGTGATAATAAATATGTTGGGAAGGTATGCACGTACCCGACTGCCTGAAATTGTTCTGTGTATGAATGAGATGATATATGTGTGTGTGTGTGTGTGTGCGCACATGCGTGCGTGCACGCGCACATGCAGGCATGTAGGTAATGGGATAATATGTATCTGTGATCTTGTGTATGTGTTTGTGACACACCAACATTTTTTTATAATACTGGGGTGATCACAAGGGCAGTGGGAGGAAGCTGAGGGACAGGACTGGGTGCCTCACTGATTGATTTATCCTCTCTTTTCGTCCTCATTTTTTATGTGACCCACGGAGTGATCTTCTGTGGCTCTCACTGTTTTTGAAAGCTGTGCAGCCATTCCCCTTTTTCTGCATGTGATTCTGGGGTGCTGTGAAGATTGCAGGAAAACTGTGGCTCCCTGGATCTCTGGAGAAAAAGGAGCCCCATTTTTCCCAGGCCCTGGCAGGGATGAGTTTTAGTGCCTCCATCCTCAGATCGGCCGAAGTTCCTCTTTCATTTCCAACCGTGGCAAAGGGAATCTCTCCTCTCTGGGTTTTCTACCCTCCTCTCCCATCAATACCTCCTGTCTTTCCATTTCCTTCATCAGCCGTGTCTTGAATGAGGCATCTCGATGGTAGAGGGTGACAAGCTCTTGCAGTGAGCTAAAGGGAGGTGCAGCGAGAGAGGGTGTCAATTCAGACCTAAGGAAGAACTTCACAAACTTCTGGTCCAGAGCAGGGGGCTGGAGAGAACGAGCGTGGTAGGGTGGTGATAGCGGACGAACATAGGGCATGGTGGGAGACTCGAGTTGGAGTTCATGCTCCCACACTGCCAATTACTAGCTGCATGATCTTGAAGTCACATGTAGTCCCTCTGAATCTCTGTTCTCCATTTAATACCGTCCACGTGCAAGTGGTATTTAAACGACAAAGTCTGGAGTTCTTTCAGCATTGGAGAGCTTGTTGTGCGAAGAGGCAGGGGGAATGAATGGGTGACCGGTGGCTTGGATGGGGAGAAAGATAAAGAATCAAAAGAGGCCGGAATATGAGTTAGTTAATGGGCTGAAGTCCTGGTGTCTGGGACAGGATTTGGAAGAGTCTTGTTGATGAATGGTTGTCTGGAGGGGGTGAGATAGGTGTCTGAGCTTAGACAGTAGAAGACCGAGTGGGGTTGGAGGCGGGCTGTCTTACAAAGGGTGTGGGACACTGTGGTCAAAAGAAAAGAGAAGGACTTACTCTTGTCATCTCTTTTCCCAGCGGTCAAGCTAGAAGTGCATGGACCAATTGTGGTTCTAAGCCATGGTGGGCATGGGGTGCCCAGGGGCTGCTGTTGGTGAGTTTTGTGAGCGTTAGAGAAACTCTCCTCTGGCATTTATCCTAAATTTCTAGGCCTTGTTGGGAGTGATGTGATCAGGAATGCCACATCCTATTTTAGAGAATCTCTAAAGTCTCTCAGAACCCAAAAAAATCACTTTGTTTGCCCCGAGGCCCAGGAGGCCAGTTGGAAAGACCGAGAGAGGAAATTCTACAGTGGACGTTGCATTTGCCAGGAGGAGGCTGAGGAGGGTGAGGTGGGTTGGGGATGTACGGGTACTGGAAGGCCAGGTGAGAGACCCAGTAGGAGAGACGCTTAGACTTCTCTAGACCCCTTTCCACCTGCCTGCTGTCCAGAGAGCTCCCCAAGTGAGTGAAGTGATTAGTTGTTTCCTATCTTCCTCTCTCTCTCTCTCTTTCTTTCTTTTTTTTTTTTTTTTTGCCACTCCCATCTGACTGGGATGGAGGAGCAGGGAACCGTGAAACAGATCTTTCCCTCTCATTTGAGTCTTTAAAGGAATCATCGAAGATGTGTTTCCAGCTTCTCTGCTCCCTCTGCTTTTCTCCCCTTTGATTCTTTTTTTTTTTTAAATGTTTTATTTATTTCTAGGAGAGAGAGAGAGACATGAGCAGGGGAGGCCAGAGAGAGAGGGAGTCACAGACTCTGAAACAGGCTCCAGGCTCTGAGCTGGCAGTCAGCACAGAGCCCGACGCGGGGCTCGAACCCAGGAACCGCGAGATCATGACCTAAGCGAAAGTCGGACGCTTAACCGACTAAGCCACCCAGGCGCCCCTCCTCCCCTTTGATTCTTCTTGCATCCTTTTCTCGGTCCCTTCCCTCCTTTGTTCCTGTCTTTCTCCGCTGGGGTGCGTTTTGCTCTTCTCTCTTGTTCCACTGCCTCTCTCCCTATTCCCTTTGACTTGGCTTCTCTGGCCGTCAGGGCTCCTACCCCTTTCTCACCTTGGCCAGGGGCCAGGCAGTCCCTGGGGCCTCCCCCTCCTGCCCCCAGGAGTGGTGGGGATAGTGCAGGGTGAGTTTGCTGCAGGCGCCCTTTGGGCCCACTTTAGGAGTCCAGCCTCAACTGCTGCATTCTGCACTGCCTTTCCTTTGCCTTGTCAGTGACCTCATCCTCCCAGCCTCCCTGGGGAGGAAGCCCAGTAATTGCCTTTGGATCTCAGGGGGCTGAGTTTCTCAGGTACGGAAGTCGAGTAGCTATTTTCCAACCCTCTTCAGGACCGAGAAGAAGGGACAAAACCAGGGCAGCAGGTGGGGTGCAGGTGAGACACCCGAGGGGCGGGAAGTTGTTAGATAATGAGACTGTCCGCTAAGGGACGAAGACTTCACGGTCCCCGGGATTTGGGAGAGCATCCTGGGGGCTACGTAGTGCGGCAAAGACAAGAATTAAGGGGGAAGGAAGGCTACGGAGAAGGGAAAAAAGGGGAAACATTCATCGTTGTCCGTTCAATGCAGAGAGGTCCCTTCTGCCAGTGCTCTTGTCCCTGTGTCCTGAATACCAACCACCCCCCGTCTTCATTCTGCAGTGGCTTCTCTCCCCTCAGCTCCTGCCACATTTGTGTGGGTCTGAGAAGGAAACACCAGGTTAGGATTCTACTTCAGCATCTTAGACCTGGCAGGAGGCCACTCAGGGAGACGTGATGAGGTCTTGGTGGAGAAGCGGGCTTGGTGGGAAAGTGAAAGGTATATCCAGGGAGTGGCCTGGGGGGGGGGGGGATGGGGCTGAGAGAAGAGCTAGAAAGGGGGTGCTTCAGGTGGCGCTGTTGGATACAGCCCGGTTCCTTGGTCAGCGGATTCCCTAGCTGCAAAGAGAAGTCAGATTTGCAAATAATTACTGTGGCTGCAGTGACATGATTCGGCCACCAGCTGCTGTTGGCACCCTTCAGTTTTGGGAAGGGAGCTTAGCTTCCAGGGGACTTACTGATTTTCTTGGCAGGCAAGACCTGAGGGCTAGGGAAGCATCTCCTTTCCTTCCTGTTCCTTGGCTTCCCTGCTCCCCTGTTCATCAGCTCTGCCATATTGAATGTGATTGGTGCTCTCCTCTAGGCCCTCCTTGTTTGGAAACTTCTTGGGGCCTGGGCTGAGGGAGGACACATGTCAACAGTGTTGCCAGGCTCCCAAAACCCTGACCATATCTACCCAGGCAGTAGCTTTAGAAATTCCCATCTTAAAGAAATAGTATACATCACATTGTACCAGACTCACCCTAAAGACTTCTTTGTCCCGCTTGTTCTCTTCCTTTCTATTCCCTTTGGAAATGCCAAGAAAAGTTGCTGTTGTTTTGATCGCAGCAAGATGGAATTAAAGGTAGAGAAACAGGAGAACTTCCCGGAAAGTTCATGGAGGTTAGACTGTGACCTTCCTGTGATAAAGAAGAAAGCCACCCTCCTCCTTTCAGCATCGGGTTAGGGATGAGCTGGGGAAGCAGTGAGCTGGTCAGAAAGGATGAACTTGAACCAGGGAATCCAGACCCAGGCATCCTGTTTCCTGAGTGCCTCCAACCCAGGCACTGAATCCGAGAACCATAAAATGTTCACAGGAGGAGGCGCCTGGGTGCCTCAGTTGGTTAAGCATCTAAGCAGCAACTTCAGCTCAGGTCATGCTCTCACAGCTCCTGAGTTCGAGTCCTGCATTGGGCTCTGTGCTGATAGCTCGGAGCCTGGAGCCTGCTTCGGTTTCTGTGTCTTCCTCTCTCTCTCTGCCCCTCCGCTGCTTATGCTCGGTCTCTCTCTTTCTCTCTCAAAAAGAAATAAAATTTAAAAAAATTTAAAAAAATGTTCATAGGAGGAAAGTGATGCCTAGAGATGGTTGATAACACTGGGGGGAGGGCAGGGCTGGGACTAGACCCCAATCCCGCTGGTCCACAGCTGTGTGCCATTCTGGAGTATCACACCTGCAGTCTGTCCCTTTCCAAGCTTCCAACTCACTTTCCCCTCCCAGGCTGCCTTCAACATCTGCTAGGCCCCCTGGACACAGGGCATCTGCTGGAACATCTGCTGGGATGTGGTTTGGAGGTCCGGCGGGGTGGTCCACATTAAACAGTAGAGGGAGGGAGGGACAAGTGAGGCAGAGAGAGTTCCTATGGGCTGGGCCCTGGGAGCCTCCTCTCTCAGTAGCCTTCCTTGGACTTTCTTGCCCACCCCTCCCAGTTCCTCTTTCTCTGAAGGGCTGAAGCCTCGGAGAGAGGTGGCTCATTGGCGTGCTGGGCTAGGAGCCGGGATATCTGGGGTCTTATTGGTGTGGGCTAAGGCTCCAGCTGTTTAGATTTTTTTTATTATTATTATTTCTAGGAGAGAGAGAGAGAGAGAGCGTGCGAGCAGGGGAGGGTCAGAGAGAGAGGGAGTCACAGACTGAAACAGGCTCCAGGCTCTGAGCTGGCAGTCAGCACAGAGCCCGACGCGGGGCTCGAACCCACGAACTGCGAAATCATGACCTAAGCGAAAGTCGGACGCCCAACCGACTAAGCCACCCAGGCGCCCCAGGCTCCAGCTGTTTAGATTACCCTCTTCCGCATCGGATCTGAGCTATGCCGGGCTGCTGCTAAGAACACCTGTTAGAAACAGCTTCTGGTCAGGAGGGAGAGGAGGAGTGGCTTTCAGACCCAGCATGGGTGGGAGCCAGCTCCTCCACCTCAGTGTTACTCCAGACCCTCTTCTTCAGCATCCTTCAAATCTCTCCTCTTTCCCTCCCTGCTCCCTTAGTACCCACTGCTCCTCCTCCTCCTCCCCCTCCACTCTCTTGGTTTCTGTTCTTCTCCCACTCCCGGCCATCCTCCACCACCCTCCCTCCACCCAGCTCCTGCGTCCAGTGCCTGGAGATCTCTTACTACCGCAGCCATGTCAACCTGAGGCCTGCCGCCTCCCAGGATGGCACCCCAGCTCTGCCACCAGGGGGGCTATTTTTATCTCTAGAGCCACCCCCGCCACTGTGCCCAGCCAGCTGCCAGAGCTGAGGCTGCTTGAATAGCACTGGGAAGCCAGGGGAGTGAGTGAGGGGAGCGGCAGTGCTTGGGGAAGGTAGAGATCTGGTCGTTCTTGCATCCTGGGGCTCCGTGCTCTACCTACTCACCAGTTTCTGCTTCTGTCTGCCTCCTGGTCCCTGTGGGCTAAGGAGCCAGGGAGAGGCCCTAGACCAGGGAGTGGTGGTAGCAGCGTGAGGGGGCTTTCCCACACCAGGGGTCCTGGGTACAAGGGTGAGCAGAGGAGGCTTTGTTCATGGAGGACTCCCAATAAACATTTGCTGAACTAAGTACAGTGCTGGACTATGGAATAATCTGTTGCCTTCACGTATCACTTTATAGTTCCGCAAGGTACTCTCATGCAATCTCATTTGATTCTTGTGTGAATTCTGTGAAGCACATATTACTTCCCCATTTTACAGACAAGGAAAGGACCTCAGAATGTCCTGCCCAAGGTCATACATGGCAAAAGTCTCCGGATTTCAATCCATGTCCTCTTTCCATTGGATTTAGGTGATTTCTTTGGTTCTTTCAATTTCTGAGATTTTGGAGCCTTGAGATCAGCCGGTTAATCCATTCCCCAACACTCCCCACCTCCACCCCTGCCCTCCTCCACTCTCCCATTCCCCCCCCCGCCCCCTCTTACACTCCTCTGACCAGAGGCAGGGTTTCCCATCCTCTGTTCACCCTCTGTCTCAACTTCTGTTCTTCAGTGCAGGTGGGGAATGCTGGGAACGGGCCTGGGAGGGAGGCATTATGCCTGTGCTCCTTGCTCCTTTTAAACTAAATTTAAGGACTCAATGCAAACCCGGGCTGGAGGCCGCTGGGGTCATCATATCTATGCCCTGCCTCCCACCCAGAGAAGTCTCATTAGCTCAGACAGAAGTGGGGGGGGTGGGTGGGTGATACATGCGTAGGTGAGTGGATACGTGTGAAATTGTTTTCCCCAGGAAGGGGTGGTGGTTGGCCAATATCCTTCCTTATCAGGAACAGTGAATAATAATACCCTTCCTTATCAGGAACAGTGAATAATAATACCGGGCTGGGATGAGCCCGTATGGGATGCAGGCTGCGATGATGCAGCAGGTATGTATGTGGGGTGAGGAGGTCAGCACTCACTTTTCCCACTAGCTTTGGTTCTACTGGGCCAAGAAAGCAGAGGGATGGGCGAGATTTCCAAAGCTTTTTGAGTCTAAGAAATCTCCACCTTTTGGTGGGAGGGTTGAGGTTGGGGTGTACTTGACACGGCAGGGCCTGGAGTCAGGTGATGGGGGCCGGACGCTGCGCTGGCGTGGTGTTCGTTGGTTATCCAGGCTGCGTGTGGCTGGCTACCACCTTCCTCCCCTCCTTCCCCATCCTCCTCCCTCCAAGCAGGCATGTCCACAGAACAGGCCAGTGACTTGGCCCTCAGTCCCTGGGTGTCAAGTTCTGGGTCTAGTCCTTTTTTTCCTCTTAAAAACACTAACGTGTGTGTGTGTGTGTGTGTGTGTGTGTGTGTGTGTGTGTGTGTGTGTGTGTGTGTGTGTTGGGAGAGCAGAGAGAATGAGATGGGCACAGAGAGGGTTTCCTTTCTTCCAAAATCTGCAGCAGCCCCGCTTCATGGCTACGGGGAGACCCTAGGACACAACTCGTAGGTATTTCACCCACCGCTCCTCTGTTGCTGTTGAAGCCCACTTCCACTTGTCCCAGAGCTCAGTGAGGCTGAGAAACAGCAGGTTCCCAAACTTCATTTGTTTATAATCCTTCAAGGCTTTGGCTCAGGGACAAGGTATGTTAATTTCTCTCTGCTTTTGGAGGAGAGAGCTGGAGCGGGAAGAAGACTTCCCGTCATAAAACCCTGGCTCTTGGTCTGTTTCTTCTCTTTTCCCTTTCTCCTGTCATACGCGGCCTCACTCGTCCCCTTTGCTCATGTCCACATCATTCCCAGCCCTCGACCCTGGATCGAGGAGAAGGCAGTCGCGCGGAACTCGTCCCTGGACGCGCCCGTCTCCCTCAGCCCCGCCCGGCCCCTCCGCTGACCAATCGCGGCCCCGGGGCGCTGGTATCGGTGACGTCATCTCACAGCCAATCCGGAGGCGGGCTGGGGCTGTGTGCGCACGTCCACTCCGCGCCGCAGAGGCCGGCTTCTGTCCCCCAACCTGAGCGGGAGAGCAAAGCCCGGAGGCGGAAGAGACGGGGTCCCCTCAGTTCTCTTCTCCTTCTGGGCTGGGTTGGCCTCTCCCCAGTTGATTCACAGTTGTCCCCCAGCCCGCGATTTCCAGATGAGACAACAGGGGCTGGGAGTGGGAAAGTAACTTGCCCAGCGAAAACGTTGGGACCCGGTCTGACTTTCATTCACTGCTTGGGCGGGGCCTTTCCTCCCCCTTGAGCAGGTCTCTGGGTGAGGATCCCCTGATCCCTGGCCCCTATAAGCCCCTCTCCTGTGGTTTCTGGTTCTGTCCCTGCCTTCTTTCTATCCTTTCAGGTGGGTTAAAGCTCATTTTAAAGAATGGCCCCGGAGGAAGACCCTGGGAGGGATCTACCTTAGCCCCTCCAGGGGGGCCCTTGCAGGGTCCCTTCCCCTTCCACGGCGGACTTCCTCTCCAGGACAGATTCAGGGTGCGTCCCTGTCCCTGCACCCTTAAGCCTTCTGCTAACCCCTTCTCCCCAAAGAGGAGCCCCACCTCCTCAGAGCAAGGGGCTGGACTGTGCTATTTCTGTCCTTTCTGGGATTCTTCTGAGAACAGATTCTTGTTTTCGGTCTGATTCAGATGTGAAACTTTTCCCGTGGCCTCTCACCCAGTCGCTGTGGGCTGCTTCTCTGTCTCATCAGTCCCTTCTTCCTCCCCCCTCCCCAGGCCCCTCCTGTTCTCCTCCCCAGAGTGCTCTCTGGTCAGTCGCTCAGTTCAGCAGAGACCTGGGGGAGCCTGGAGGAGGAAATTGGGCCCGAGAGGGAGTCATTCCCCCCAGGGGCCCTGGGGCCCTGGGGCGGCATTTTGATAACTCTGAAGTAGGACACTTTGATTCCCATGGCAAACCCTGTTCCCGTGCAGAGGAGCCACCTCCAGGTCCCCATCCTCAGGTAGGCACCAGGGCTGAGAGAGGGAGAGGGGTGGGTCTGCCACTAGTACTTTGGTGGAGGGGAGGGATCCAGACTTGATGGTCCCCATATGGTGTGTGTGTGTGTGTGTGTGTGTGTGTGTGTGTGTGTGTGTGGCCTTCTCTGCTTTTTACCCCGTCTGTCTTGCCCTTCGCCATATTCTCCTTCCATTTCCATCTCCCTGTCTCTTCTAATGCTTCCTCTTGATGGTGGCAGGCGACTTAGCAGTGTGTCCCCCCTTTCTCTCCTTCTCACCCCAGCATCCTTAGGACCCCACATTTAATCTCCTCATCTGGTCTTAAGAACCCCAGAGGGAAATAGGATTCTTCTCCCAACTCCTAGCCCTTTGGCTTGAGACTGCCATGTCCTAAGCCCCCACTCACAGGGATCTTTTAGGAGTGTGGTTGCTGGGAGTAGTCCTGGGGGCTTTGGGAGCGGCCAGCTCATCAGCCATGATGATCCAAAGAAAGGAACTGGTGGGGAAGCTGAGCTCTTCTGGGGTGTTGGGATGAAACTGCCCCGAGCCTTTCCTTTCAGCTGCCTAGAGCTGGGAGAGACTGGGGCTTTCCAGGGGGCAGGGGCTGAGGCTTTTCCCAGGGGGCAGGGGCTGAAGGGAAAGGAGAAAGAAGTGAGCGTGGCGAAACAGGGCTAGGGGTGGGGGTGGAAGAATTGTTGGGGAAGCTTCCAGTTTTTCTTAGGCCTGGATGGGGACTGGACAGGGGTGATCATCCTGTTGCGCAGGGAAGGGGGCCATTCCTGTGCTGGACTCTGTGCGGACTGAACCAGAGGGGGTGGAATACACTGTCGCAGGCAGAGAAGTAGGACTTTCTGGAGAGTGCTGAGGTGAGGGCTGTGGGCAGGTCTGGGGAGATCCTTACTCTGAAGCTCTGAAGGACTTGAGAACCAGAGAGGCCACTGCCAGGCCAGAAAGGGTGGTGTGGGAGAGATAGAGGACTTCAGGAGGGTGACATTCAGGACCGGGAGCCTTCCAGCTGCCCGAGACTAGGCCCCCTTCTTGGACTCCCCATTTGTCCAATGTATTCTTTAGTTCTTTCCCTCCCTCCCCATTCCTTCCGGTGTCTGGATCATGTTGGGTTCAGATTTCACCAGGAGCTATGAAAGAGCAAGATCTAGAGGTGGAGGCTGGAGGAACTTGGAGGGAAGGGTGTGTGGAAAGCCAGCCACAGCTTCATTCTTCTCTGCAGGCTTGCCATTAGAGTTCAGAAGCCCTGCCTCAGAGATCTCCATCGTGAGCTTTGGCAGATAACCCCCCACCTGATGACTCCGCCCTTTTATTTATTTAACGAACATTTGCTGAACACGTACTGTGTGCGCTCAGCAGCAGGATAAACAAAGTGACTATTCGTGTCATCAAGATGCTTACAGGCTATTATGGGCTGACAGACACCAGCACTTCCTGGTGGATGGGGGGCGGACTGAGGAGCCACGATGAAATGGGCTCCTACCTCTTTCCAAGATTACATGCTGGAGCTCCTTCTGCCCAATGCCTTTGGTCTGCAGGGTGCAGATAGGCTCTAGTAGTGTAAGTTGTGCACTTGGCCACCTGACTGAGATTGACAAGTTGTGTGACCTTGGGCCAGTCACTTAACCCCCCCCATCAGGTTGATGATTGTGTGGCCCAAATGAGGTTTGTCACTATGAAGGAGAGATCATGGCCATTTTCACTGTCCCATTTCCCCCGTTGGGGGGCTTCCTAACTAATCACCAGCCTCCATCCAAACTAGACTCATTTTTCTCCATCTGGACTTGGGATGGAGAAGGCAGGTGCTTGTTCGATTTACAGGCAATGGTGTGAGCGCCGCATGGGACCAGCATGAGCTGGTCGGTTCAATCCAATTCACATCACGTGTATAGAGACCCATCGTATGTGTCAGGCCTGTCACATGCATTATTTCCTTTAGCCTTCCTGTAACAGCCCTTCACAGGTGGCTTATCGTCTTCTTCACTGTTTTACAGACGAAGGAATAAAGGCTCCAAAAGAAAGATTCTCAAACTTCTGCGTGCAGGGGAATTCTCATTGGTGTTTGTTAAACCTATTTACAGATCCTTGGACCCTGCCCTCAGAAATTGGTTCCACAGGTGGGGCCTAGAATGTCCATTTTTCCAAAAGTATCCCGGGAAATTCTGATGCCAGTGGTCTGCAGGCCACATTTTGATAGAGACTGACTGAGAAGTAGTGACGAGCCCAAGGGCCCAGAGCTGAGAGGGGATAGATTTGAATCCAGGATTCCCGCCTCCCAGAACTCTGCCTTGGTGTCTGCATTGGAAACCAGTAGCAATTTCTTCCCAACTCCCTCCCTCCCTCTAGGCCCATTGTGAGGATAATATGAGATAATGTGGGAGCGATCACTTTTTAAAATGTCGAGCTGGCAGCACTGTTAAAGATTATGTGAATACATGCAAATGAACACGCGTGGGCTTGGCTGTTCACTTTGGGAGCCTGAGGCTGTGCTGGGATGTTTCGAGAGATGGGTATGGAAAGGAAGTGGAAGAAACTTGGGTGAGTTTAGTTTTGGGTTTTAAAAAGGGCTGACCGAAGTGGAAGAAGATGAGGGCCAGGGTAGGAATCTGGGAGAGAGATGAGGCCTAAGGCTTCTTTCTTCTTGGGTTTTGACCCAAGGGACTGACCAAGAAAGGGAAGCCCGGGCTTGCTCCTGGGCACCAAAGGCAGAGTGAACGTCTTTGTGCTACCATCTCTGCGTTAGCACTCTGGGAGATGCTGGTTCAGTCCCCCTTCCCAGCTCATTGGTCGGAAAAGCCTTTTATGTTATCTAGCCTCTGTTCCACCTCCCTAATGAAGCCCTAGCTGGGGCAGAGTTTTACCTAAACTGGCCTCTTTCCTGCCATTTGCACATGCAGCAGGAAGGCCGGAAGTGGGGTTTAAAGATCACCCACTGAGGAAGCTGTACTGCCATCCTCAACTGTTTTCCTTCCCCTTTCCCCCTTTCCCTTCCGCCCCATTTGCATTCTGACTGCCTTCATCAGGACTCCTGGCCCCTGAGGTGAGATTTGGCTTGTGACGCTCCCTGTGGCTGGCTATTTTGGGTGCCCCCTTTCCAAAGCTGTTGAGACCCCAGGATTCTGGGGCTGCTTCTGTTCAGGAGTACCATTGTTCTCCCTCCCCGGCATCCCTGGGAATTGATGCTAATTTCAGCCTCTGGTCCCTGACTCATTCTTTTCTCCTTCCTGACTCATCGGATGACCTTGGGTTTCTGAAGCCCCTCTCCGTGGGGAAGTGACATGGCCACCATTTCACCCCCCACCTTGGTGTTAGGCACAGAAAGAGCGAGAGGGGAATGTTTAATTGCTTTCTTTAAAATCACATCTAAAGTCAGAGAGTTTTGTTGGCTTTGTGGCTGCCTGGGCTGGACTCGCCGGACTTCTAAGAAGTCTCACACTTAATCACTGACCCCTAGCACCCATGAGTGCAAAAGACGAGGGATTGTACCTTCAGGCCATGCATCCAGTAAGTGAGACCCATGCCCTGCCCCCCCCCCCGCCGCCCCCCTCCACTCTGGCTCTGGGAGAAGGTGCTGTGGGGCAGAGGTAGGGGATGGGTACCATCACACATTGCCAGAGTTTCTCTTTGGCACAGCATCGGGGAGGTGGGGGTTAATCCTGCTTTGTCCGGGTTGGTGGATTCTGGAATCATAATCCATTAGCTCTGCCTGGATGGAGTGAGGCCAGGCGAAAGCGTTCAGATTGGCCTTTGTTCTGTGCCTTTGCCATCCCTGACAGGGACAGAGGGGTTGTGGACATGTACCCTCTGCCTGCCATGGCCGAGGGATATAATGCAAGAATCCTGGGGGCTCTTTTGATTGGTGTTGACCCCACAGCTCACTCTTCAGGGGGAAACTGGCAGTCTCAGCTCTTGGTTATTCAGGCTACCAAACAGATCATCCCCCAAACATCACCCTGGTGGCTTGCACCTGCCTAATTGTGCTGGGTCCAGGCAGTCTGAACAAGAGTTTTCAGGAAACACTGACTGAAGGGGGGTGTTGAGAGGTCAGAGGGAGGTGGGGATGGTGGGGTCAGAGAAAAGCCCGGGATTAAACTTTGGGAGTAGATAAATTTAATACGTGCAGTGGCAATAGCCTGGGATGAGAAACACTAGCTGTTATTCTCACTGTTAGAAGGAGTAACGATTTATGGAAGACTGAGGCCGGGTCTGTAAAATGTGCCCCATCAGAGGGTGTCCCGTTCCCACGACAAGGTAGCAGTGTCTGACCAGGCTTTGCAACCGCCCTCCCCACCAGGCTGCGCTACATGGTGAAGCAGTTGGAGAACGGGGAGGTAAACATTGAGGAGCTGAAGAAAAACCTGGAGTACACAGCTTCTCTCCTGGAGGCCGTCTATATAGACGAGACACGGTGAGAGACTTGCGCACGATACCAGACAGGCGCAGCGATTCAGGGCGGGGAGTAAGACAGAAAGCTGGCGATGGAGACGCGTGCCAGGGCCGGAGCAGGAAGGGAGAGCGAGAGGGGCAGGTGGGAAGAGCTGTAGACAGAAACGTCATGGAGATAAAGAAGCAGAGGGACAGACAGGGAGTTGCCAGAGGTAGAGACAGACACAGGTACCAAGGAGAGAAGACTGTTTCTGAGCTGGAAGGGACTTTAAAGCTCACGTGGCCCTAACCTTCTTGACCCTGCGTGGGGAATCCCTGGAGACAGGTTGGGAATTACTGGTCACACGTGGCTGTTGAGTTCAAGTATGAGTGTATATGTAAAATACATGCTGGTTTTCAAAGACTGAGAAAAACGAATGTGAAATGCTTCAATATATTTTGTATTGACTTCACATCGAAACGATAATAGTTCGGGTGTCTTTGGTTAACGAAATCTTATCATTAAAACGAATTTCACCTGTTTCGCTTGACTTTTTTAATGTGGCTACTAAGCAGTTTCAAATGACTTCTGTGTGGCCTGCGTTTGATTTCCATTGGACAACGCTGCCCGTCTCCAGCCTCCCTGATGGGCGGTACCTGATCCCTTTTCTGCTTGAGCACTGGCAGAGTTGGGAGGCTCACTACCTCACATAGTGAGCTGTTTCATTATTTAAGGCATTGGATGGAGAGAGACAGGAATAAAAAATGTAGTGAGAGAAAGGCAAGGGGGGGGCGCGGATCAGAGAAGAGAGAGAGCAGAGTTACTGAGCGCTGGGGTGTGGCTGGGCCCAGTGTCTCTAGGTTGTGGAAGCACTGGCTGTCTTTGTTCTGTGACCTCCCTCCCCCATTCTGGGGCCTCAGGCAAATCTTGGACACAGAGGATGAGCTGCAGGAGCTGCGGTCGGATGCTGTGCCTTCGGAGGTGCGGGACTGGCTGGCCTCCACCTTCACGCAGCAGGCCCGAGCCAAAGGCCGCCGCGCGGAGGAGAAGCCCAAGTTCCGAAGCATCGTGCATGCTGTGCAGGCCGGCATCTTCGTGGAACGGTGAGGCCCGCCCGTGCCCAGCCTCCCTCTCGCTGTGTCCCTCTTTCCCAGACACCCTGGGCTTCCGGGGCCCCACTGTACCACCAGTGGTATGGCCCCCACCCCCAGCCCCACAGGCCCATCCCAATCGGACCCCACTTCCCAAACTGTCTTACCTGCGCTTCTTTTCATCATTCACCCTTAGGATGTTCCGGAGAACGTATACCTCGGTGGGCCCCACCTATTCCACTGTGGTCCTCAACTGTCTCAAGGTGATCCCGGGGTTTGCGAAAGAGAAGGGTGGGGGATGGGGGGGGGTCATTGGGACATTCTGACTCTTTACGGGGTGATTTTTGCTTTCCCTTTTAACTGCCATGCCCATCTTCCTCAAAACGACACGTTGCCCACTCCAGTGGCAAACTCGTATGTTTTTGTCCTCCCCACCACCCCGTACTGAGAAATATTTGGGAAGACAGAGGTCCATTTCACCATGTCTCTGTCTTCCTGTTTTCCCATTCTCTGTAAACATTGGGAAGTCCTCCTTGAAGTCTGACTGTAACCCCTGCTGCTGCTGGGAAATTCCCCTTGGGAGTCTCCCTGCCCTAGTCTGTTGTTTCTCCACAGAACCTGGACCTCTGGTGCTTTGACGTCTTCTCCTTGAACCGGGCAGCAGATGACCACGCCCTGAGGACCATTGTTTTTGAGTTACTGACCCGGCATAACCTCATCAGCCGCTTTAAGGTTGGGCAGCGTCTGACCCCTGTTCCTGGGCAGGGTCTCCACTCCTCTTGCTCCTGTTCTAAGGGGTTCCCAATGAGCAGGTTCCACAGGCTCCCCCACTCAGTGTCACCATCTGGGAAGTGTTCCTGTGCCCACCCACCCGGCCTTTCTCTCGCTTGCTCCGTCCTGAGCTTCTGACTTCCTTTATTGCTTTCTAGGAGATTCTAGGTCTGCAACCATCCAGCCTCGGATTCTGCTCTCTCCCGCTTTGCTTCTCTCTCCTAACTTGTCCTCTTCAGGCTGGCTCGAGGTTCACCTCCCTGTTTCAGCCGCCCTGCCTCCTGTGGTGGACACCTGAGGCCTAGAGTCCAGATGCTGTCAGCCGATGCCCTTGGGACTTGGAGTCTCTCCGTTTGTTTCCTGGCCACTCCTTCCCCTCCCCCTGAGCACTAGTCCCTGTCCAGGGAGTTTTATGGAGAGGATCAGCTCTTGGCAAGGCTGGGGGAGGGTGTGTGAACTCCATTTGCTCTTCAGCTTGGCTGGCCATAAAGAATATGGGATTAAAGTCCTCTCTAGATTCTGTGCCAGGAGGGAGCGTCTTTTGGGAATAGGGGCTGGAAAAAACCACTTCTGTGTGGAGAAACCACACTTGGAGGTGGAGGGTGAAGGGGTTGAAGAGTCACGTTGGGAATATTTGGCCAGCACTTAGGTGGGGGTGGGTGTAGATGCTAGAGCAGAGGGAAACATGACTGTTCGGAGGGGGCCAGGGTGGGGGCAAAGCAGTCTCATTGGAGGGGGCCTTTCTCAGAGGGCTCTGGAAGATGGTCCAACTGGCCTCTGCCTCCGCTTCACTGTTATACACCATTGGTGCGTGTGAGCCTTTCTTCGACCCTTGACTCCTCGTTTTACAACAACTCTCAAGAAGGTTTCCGGAACTTCCGTGAGATGCTCAGTTGAGGTTTTCCTCAGTGCCACCCCGAGGCCCATCATTCTGCAGCTTCATTTTCCTCCTTCCAATCCAGCCTTCTCCAGGGACAGAGAACAGCAGGGGCTTCCTTGTCCTAAGCCTTTCCCCAGCTCCCCTTTCTCCCAGCCCGTCCTCAGACACACTCCACACACCCGCTTCTCCTAAACTTGGCCTCGTTACCTGGAAGGACTGATTTTGAAGGACCCCAAGAATCACTGCATTGGGATGGGTTTGGCCCAGCCCCAGTCGACTTTGCACTGAGGCAGTTGGGGGGTAGGGGGTGGAGGGCGCTTACTGCTTTAGTGTTCACTCACCACAGCGATTCCGGCTGGAGCCGCCCTTGTCAGCCTCCACATTCCCTTCCTGGGGACCCAGCCCCTCCCCTGCGTCCCTTCCCTTCCCTCCAGGGACACCATGGCAACGCAGAAGCAAGGGCAGTTGTCATGGAAACGGTCCTTTAAAATTTCCTGAATTTGGGGCACAGCCCTCCAGGGTGGGGGTAGGGAATGTTAGGGTCTGACTGATTAGTGGTGCATCTTCTGTGTCCCCTCACTATTGCTCGTCTCTACAGTAGCATCCCTAAGTCCTGAACCTCGCTCTCCTTGCAGCCTCAGGAGACCCAGGGACCAATACAGAGGCCACTGAAAGCTGGGCAGAGCTTTGGCTCCTAGTGCTTGAGTGTGTTTGTGTGTGTGTGTGTGTGTGTGTGTGTGTGTGTGTGTGTGTGTCTGGAGGGTCATCTTGTTTTTTCCCCTGCTTCTGAGCCTCTCTCCATGGTACCAGATTGGGGATGGGACGGGGTGGTTGGAAGATAGGAGGGAAGTTTTCTGTTCTTAAAAATCTCCAGGGGAAATAACAATAATTAAAGCTACTCCTTAGAGAGCACTTACTAAGTGCCTTGCACTTATCTCATTAAATTCAAGGTGGGTGGCATTATCTTCATTCTGCTGTTAAGTATCAGAGGCCCGAGGCTTCCCCAAGGTCACCCGGCCCGCAGCTGGTGGAGGCATGATGAGAGCCCAGGTTCACCTGACTGCAGAGCTGGTCCCTTCTCCCCGGGCCACACCGCCTCCCGAAGAAAGGCGGCCTCACTGATCTCAGTCCTCGGCTGCCTGCCATTCCCTCATGTGCCCCATGTAGCTGCATCTTCTCCCTCCCACTGCAGATTCCCACTGTGTTTTTGATGACTTTCCTGGATGCGTTGGAGACCGGCTATGGGAAGTACAAGAACCCTTACCACAACCAGATCCACGCGGCAGATGTTACCCAGACAGTCCATTGCTTCTTGCTCCGCACAGGGATGGTGGTAGGTGCCCGGGAGAGCATTCTTCTGTGATTTCGGGTCTTCCGGCTGCACGACTGGGAAGTCCAGACTGGACTCCCATTTCCCTTTTTCTCTCTTGGGTTCCTCACCTGTGGTATCTCAGCATCTGCACGGAGTCAAATTGGACTTACTCTGGAGAATTCCTGGGTGGACCATAGCTTCACGGGCATGGCTCGGGACGTGTGCCGGGATGCGTGGGAGCGTGGCAGGTTGGGAGAAGGGAGGGTATTCTGCCCTTCCGGGAGCCGAGAAACCTGGCCTTCTTAGCCCTAGAGCTGGCCTTGAAGAACGGAAGGGCTGGGCTGAGTGGTGTCACCTGGTGTGGAGGTCTTGGGGCAGCCAAGGGCAGGGATCAGACCCCTCTCTCCCCTCCCCTTCTCCCAGCACTGCCTGTCCGAGATCGAGGTCTTAGCCATCATCTTCGCTGCAGCCATCCACGACTATGAGCACACAGGCACGACCAACAGCTTCCACATCCAGACCAAGTGAGGGGCGCCGAGGTGGCAGGGGCAGGAGGGGCCACGCGGGGGCGGGGCAGGGTGCCCGAGTCACCTGCAGGGGGCTGGACTCAACGACCGTTGCCTCCCTAGGTCAGAATGTGCCATCCTGTACAATGATCGCTCCGTGCTGGAGAATCACCACATTAGCTCTGTCTTCCGAATGATGCAGGACGATGAGATGAACATTTTCATCAACCTCACCAAGGATGAGTTTGTGTGAGCCGAAAGCGGGCGTGGCCTTCCGGGAGAGGCCCCTCACCCTACCCTCTCTCCCCGCTCCCCGGACCTCCTGCCTGTCAGCAGTGGGGGCTGATCGCTTTTCTACTTCTGTCCATCCAGGGAGCTGCGGGCCCTGGTCATCGAGATGGTGTTGGCCACAGACATGTCCTGCCATTTCCAGCAAGTGAAGTGCATGAGGACCGCCTTGCAGCAGCTGGAGAGGTGGCGGCTGGTGGGGGCGTGGCTGGGGCGTGGCCAAAGAGAGGCCCTGTGAATTGGGGTCACAGACGTGGGCAGTTAGGGTGCCGGGTCTCTGCCTGGATGTGGAAACTCTCCTGGCCCCAGGTGTCTGAGTCTGTCTCTGCAGCCGTGTGTATGTGTGTGAATGTGTGTGTCCACGGCCTTGGGTTGATGGACAGCCCGGGCTGCGGGTCTCCTGGAGAGCACTTTGGGCCTGGAGTCTGAAATGAATGCTGTCGCTGCTGCCGCAGGCAAAAATCAGACCACCTTTCTAGACTCACTTCCTTTTCTGTGCAGCGTGAGAATGACAGGCCTCCCTGCCACAGCTTACAGCCAGGTCCTACGCTAATAGGGCTATTGAAGGAATCATGTGAAGTTAAAGAAAAACAGCACAGAACAAGATGCCATGATTACATTGAACGCAGCTTCAAAGTGGGTGGGAGTGTATAAATGTGTACAAGAGAGAACAGAGAGTGTGTGTGTGTGTGTGTGTGTGTGTGTGTGTGTGTCCTGAAGGTGGGTACTAATGTATGGTGTGTCTGTGTGGGACAGTGTGCAGCGTGGCCTTGTTGGGGAATAATACTATAACATTAATAATATTATGATTATTAATATTATTATAGATAACATCTACTCAGCAGTTACCATGTGCCAGACTATGCTGAATGCTTGCCTGTTGTGTGTCATTTAATTCTCAGAACAACCTTGTGTGGCGCATTCTGTTATTATTTCCAGCTAGGATTGAGGGAAATGAAATACGGAGATTTTAAGTAACTTGCTCTGTGTGGCACCGCTAGTGAGTGGTAGGTACAATGGGGATTCGAATGCAGGCCCTCGGCTTCTAAGAGCTTGGGTTGCTTCCTTTATGTATAGGAGCGCACGTGTGTGTATACGTATGTGCGTGCTTGTGTGTGCGCGCGCATGCGTGTCGCCTCAGGCTGGTTGAAGTTACCTGCGGGGAGCCAAGGGCATGTGATGGGAAGTTAGGAATGGTCCAGGTTTCCTTTTCCTAAAAGATCGGTCTCCCTCCGTTTATCCCCTTCCCTGGACCAGGATTGACAAGTCCAAGGCCCTGTCTCTCTTGCTCCATGCTGCTGACATCAGCCACCCGACCAAGCAGTGGTCAGTTCACAGCCGCTGGACCAAGGCCCTCATGGAAGAATTCTTCCGCCAGGTAGGGTGGCGCCCCCACCCACCCCGTCCTTCTCTCCCCTTTGTTCTCCAGGTTGGCACTCCACCTCCAGACCTTCATTCAGAGATCTGCAGCTTCTGACTTGACCCCAACCCCCTGGGATCAGGCGTCCTTTTCCTAAAAGCTTCACTACAGTTGCATTCCACTCACCTAGCACCCATTTTCCAGGCCAGAGGCACTGACATTCCTCTTCTCCCACAACCACCACCGCCCCCCCGGGCTCCCCCAGCCGCACCCTGGTCTGAGGCACCCCCTCCAGCTCTCCTGCCTTGTCTTCTTCCCAGGGCGACAAGGAGGCGGAGCTGGGCCTGCCCTTCTCTCCTCTGTGCGATCGCACTTCCACTCTGGTGGCACAGTCCCAGATTGGTGAGTGTCCTTTCCCGCAGAGAGGAGGGTACTGGGAAGGGGAGATGATGCTTTCTGGACCCAGCTGGGGGCTACTCCAAGTGGCCATCCCTCAAAACTAGCCTTCCTGTCGAGGCAGCCTGCTAGAGCACAGGGCCCTGGGTGGAAGGCTTGGGCGTGCAAAGGTGGGGTCAGAAAGACATTATTCCAAAGCCCCCCCGCCCAGGTTTGGGAACTCTTCAGCCGTTGGCGACCCCATTTTCCAGGCAGCAGGGGGCACCAGCCTCGCGGGCCACGTCCTCTGCCCAGCCCTCCAGGTGAGGCCTCTCCATCCTGCTCCCCCTTCTCTGCAGGCTTCATTGACTTCATCGTGGAGCCCACCTTCTCTGTGCTGACCGATGTGGCCGAGAAGAGCGTCCAGCCTCTGGCGGATGACGACTCCAAGTCTAAAAACCAGCCCAGGTGAGGGGTGCTGGGGTAGCTGGGTCTCCTGCTTCTGGGGGAGGGAAGAGGGCCTCAGAGAGAAGACCAGGAGGAGGTACAGGGGCTGGTGGAGAAGCAGGCTACTCAGAACTTGGGAGTCTCTCTCCTGCATGGCACACACAGGCGTAGAAGGATGAGACCAGAAGGGTGTGGCCCGCACCTGTGATCCCCTCCACCAATTTTTGCTTCTTCCATTAGCTCTGTCTTTATTGCCTTCCTGCTAATCTTGTTTATATTTTCCTTCTAGTAGGAGGGAAGGTGTGGAGAGGGAGGTGTGAAATTCAGGGCAGAGGGCCAGGAACTTGAGGGTACCTTGCAGAGGTGAAGGGGGAGAAGGATAAATCTCTCCAAGTCTCCGCCTGGTCTTCCACCCCCTCCACTCTGAGGGCTGCGGCAGGCAGCTCTGGAGTGGGCTGGGTCTCACCTCTGGAGGTGGGGGGGGGGTCTCCTTTAGCTTCCAGTGGCGCCAGCCTTCTCTGGATGTGGAAGTGGGAGACCCCAACCCTGATGTGGTCAGCTTCCGCTCTACCTGGACCAAATACATTCAGGAGAACAAGCAGAAATGGAAGGAACGGGCGGCAAGTGGTGGGTGCCGTTGGAAGCAGGGACAAGGCCTTGTGGGGAGGGTGGCGGATGGAGCAGGAGCAGGTCTGTTTTCCATAAGCCCCTGGAGCACCCCTTGGTCTGACTGCCAGAGTTGAGACTGGAGCCAATCAGACTGAAGTTAGATTACAGGAAAGACTGGCCGATTGGCCTGGATCGGTCTAGGACGGGGACAGGAAAGAAAATAGAACAGCCATATCCCACAACCCGAGGGACCCCATGCATACGGTGGTGTGCAAATGGCGCCCTGGTAGATTTGGGTAACTCGATGGCGTTGGCTGGGAAATCTCTTCCTTTATGTGTGAGTTGAGGGTTGTGAATTTTGGCAAGGCTGGAGAGGCTCTCCCTAGGTTGGCATGGGTTGAGTAGAGTTCATCTTGAAGGTGGGGGGATGCATGAGCATCCTTCACTTTTCTCTACATATTCCTTGGGTTCTGGGGAAAAGTATTTCTTGGTCTGGTCCTGACTTCCTAAATGTCCCCCGCAGGCATCACCAACCAGATGTCCATTGACGAACTGTCCCCCTGTGAGGAAGAAGCCCTCCCCTCCCCTGCTGAAGAGGAACACAACCAGAATGGGAATCTGGACTAGTCTGGGACTGGCCCAGGTGAGCCTGTGTGGTAGAAGCGGGGAGGGTCTTGAGATTCCATAGGGAGTAGGGAGAGCTGGGTGTCCAGCATGGCACCTTTGAAGGTTCCTCTGGGGTTCAGTGGATGTGAAGTTCTCCCTCCCTTCCCAGGAAGGAACATGGAAGAAGTGAACACAGAACTGAGCCAGGGGGTGAGTTGGGAAGCAAGGATTTTTTCCATTCCCTCAGTACAGTCCCTGTGGGAAGGAAGGAGGAAGCTTCTCGGAACAGGGAGGGCCTGAGCAAGACTACAGCCAGCCTCTTATAAGCGCCTTTGAGAGGGTTCAGGAATAAGACCTGGTCAGGGCGCAGGATTCTATGAGGTGGATAACCGTCCCCCAGCACCACCCCCTTGGCTGGGCACCCTCTGCAGGGTGTTTTGTGCCTGACCGTCTATGGGACTGAGCAGGGACTGAGTCAGGCTGGAGACAAGGCAAAGAGCAGAGCCCTGAGACCTCTCCCTCTTTCCCAGGTCCCCAAGTGAGTCCAGAGTATTCGATGTCATCAGCACCATCCATCGGGACCGACTCCCTCATCCGCTCCAAGGGAGCATGGAGGTTGAGGACCAGACAACCCACCCGAAGGCCAAATGCCAGAGATTGTGGGGTTGGGGGAAGGGCCCCTCCCCACCCGACACCCATTGGGGAGCACTTTAATTTCCCAGCAGCGAGACTGGGGAACTTTAGGGTCCCAATGGTCACTGTGCCCATCCCCCTGCCTCTGGACTCCTCCCCTCCCCCCACCTCTGTGGCCAGATGGCTGGCTGGGGGAGGGGAGCTTCTTGGAGGCCTCCCAGGGCCCAGAGGGGAGGGTCAGAGATGCCAGCCCCCAAGTCCTCCCCCATCCTTTTTGCCTCCAAGTTTCTAAGCAATACATTTTGGGGGGTTCCCTCAGCCCCCCCCAGATCTTAGCTGGCAGGTCTGGGTCCCCCTTTTCCTCCCCTGGGAGGGGCTGGATGAGGATAGGAAGCTGGGGGTTTTCAGAGCCCCCATGTGCGAAGAGGGGAGTGGGCTCCTTCAGGGCATGGTACCTTTCTAGGGCCTGGGAATGAGGGGGAATATCCTCTTTGCCCCAGACCTACACTGCTTCAGCGCCATCCCTAGCCCCCCCCACGCCCCCATCCTCCCTTCCCTCCCATTCTGAAATGTCTACCGGGGGAAAGAGGAGGCCTTTCCTGGGGTCCTCAAGAACTTGGGATTGGTCTAGGCCCCTGGGGCTTATCACCTACCCTGGCTGTCCTGAGCCCTTTGCCTCCTTCCCCTCCCCTGGGGTCCAGAGGCTCCCATCCGACCAATGTCTGTAAAGTGCTTTGAGGTTTCCCCAGCAAAGCACCTTTAGGATGCATCTTAGGAGCACAGGCAGGAGAGACCAGCCAGGTTGGGGTCAAGGGTGCATGGGAGGGTGATGTATAATCCAGTAATCCTGCACTGCAACCAGAGAGGGTCCCTTCTCTCCCTCCCCCTTCCGGCACCTGCCCAGCCAGCTGCAGACACCGAGAGACCCCTCCCCCGGGACAAGTGGGGGGTGGGGGGTAGAAGGCAGATGGGAGGGACTCAGGGCTGCTGCTATGTGTCCCCTGAAGAGAGCCCAGCCAGGCCCCTTCCTCTCTTCAGGCTCCTTGAGCCGCCTTGTCCCAGGAAAGGCCCAAGTCCACGTGACTGCCCTCCTCCTTTCTTGTAAATACCAACCATGCATTTGTACAGTGGGCCCTGTTTGTGTGAACTCCATATCCATGGTCTCTTAGACGTGCCACCCTGACACTCATCCCTCCTACCCCACCCCAAGTGGGGCAGAGACGCATGTGACTCACCCCTGCCCTTGGTCTCCCAGAACCCTGCTATAGCCAGAGATCAATAAAGAAGGGAGACCAGGCCTGGATGTGTTTGGTGTTCACAGGATGGAAGTCCACCGGACATCTTCACACACACGGACTCTGCAAGCTCGAGAAAACCCTGGTGTGGTGCTCTCCCTGTCTTAAGTGTAGGTGGGCAGCTGGGGTCTTGCCTGAGAGCACACGGTAGGAATGGCAGATGTGGGGACTTACACTCAGGTTCTTTTTCTCTCCATCAAAGTGCTACTTGTAAGGAAGGGCAAATCTTGCCTTCCCTCCTCCCCTCTCCCCTCTCCCCGGAAAGACAAAAGCAATGGCCCGGGGACGCCTGACTATGGAAGTTTCTTCACCTGTGCTGGCTTTTGCCTTTTGCCCTGCCTCTTCGGTGTTTAGGACATGGGAGAGATAGACTTTCCTGTTCCCAGCAGAGGTCTCTTTGTTCATAGCCACTGTGTTCCCAACTCGTCTTTGCTAACGGGTTGGAGTAGGGGTTGTGGTCTCCTCATAGCTGGAGGAGGGAACCCATCCGGGAGTGTGGGAATCACTAAGGTTTGGAGGACAGGCAAAGGCATCCACACAACACAACACAACACAACACAACACCACACCACACCTCTTCCCTGTGGGCCAAGAGCCAGGGTGCAGTTCCGCCTCCTGCCCAGCAGGTGGCGGCCACAGCACAGTCCCGGCTGGACAGGCCTTCGAAAGCCCAAGTCTCACAGCGGCAGGGCAGCCCTGCCAGGTGGCTGCATCCTTTCCGCAATTAAGAAAAGAGAACCCAGACCCTTCCTTCCTTCTTGGTCCCCTGGAAGTTAGTCCTTCCACCTGTCTGGCCCCCAGCAAGTAAGGGCAGGGCTGGGGAAGAACTCCCCCCAACCCAACCCCTTCTAAGGCTCCTGCCCAGCTTCCCTGTTTCTTCGTCTCCAGAGGCTGCTGGGCAGAAGAGCAGGGGGTTGTAGAGAGGGCACAACAAGAAGGGAGGAAGAAGGGGTCCTCTAAGTTGGGAAAGAAGGAAAATGCCAAGGACCTAACACCAAATTTATCACTTTTTAAAAACAGGAGATTTTTCCCAAAAGTGAAGAATAAGAAACAAATCCAGTGTCCATGCATCCCAACTGCGGTCTTGACTCCAGGATACCTCCTTCACTCTCAGACCTGTTGTGGGGGAGGGGCAGAAAGAGAGGGCGAGTGAGAGACCGGAGGTCCCACTGTCCCCACCCCTACTGGTCTGCCCAGCCTCAAGCATCTAACCTCTGATGTCTGACGCCAGTCCCCACGCTTGCCCAGCCTATGCAGGGGTGGGGGAGGGAGGACTGTAAAATCAAAGCCCATGAGGTTACTTCATCAATGCCTCCACTCCAGGCAGGGCCACTGCTCACCCCGCCTGGACATGAGCATCTCCCTTTCGTTTCCAAAGGCCCTTTCTCAGAAAGTCCATGGTCTACTTCATCACCCACTGGAGGAGTCAGAAACCCTAATACAGCGGCGCCTGGGTGGGTTAGTCGGTTAAGCATCCGACTTTTGCTTAGGTCATGGTCTCGCGGTTCGTGGGTTCGAGCCCCGCGTTGGGCTCCGTGCTGACAGCCAGCTCAGAGCCTGGAGCCTGTTTCAGTCTGTGACTCCCTCTCTCTCTGACCCTCCCCTGCTCGCGCTCTCCCTCTCTCTCCTAGAAATAAATAAAACATTTTAAAAAATTAAAAAAAAAAAAAAAAGAAACCCTAATACAGAGTCTAACCTCAGTCCTTCCTCCTGCAGCTTAATCCCACTTCTCTCTGTGCACAGGTACATAATGTCCCCAAATCTTCTTGCCTTAGACAATAGCTCTTCAAGTGACTGAAGCTGGTCCTCTGTTCCCCCTTTCCCTGATTCCAGATCTTAGTCCCTGCCCTCATCTACACAGCCTGCTCCCCTGCAGATCAGGCAGCCCAGCCCTAGGCTCTTACCGCGTTGGCTCCCTGCGAATCCAATGGTGGTATATGGGTTGTGGGTTCCTCTGTGCTGCGTTTCTCACTGCCCCTCTCCTGAGCTTTAGGGATGGATTCTGCAGGCTCTAAGGACGGAAAAGGGGTGGCAGGAGGGAGAGGCAGCATTCATGAAAGCTTGGAGAGGGATCTGCTCCTCTTACCCCATCCTATACTCCAGTGACCCCTGAGAGGGGCCCAAGACCGGACTGGGCCCGGCGGCATTTTCTTTAATCACAACTATTACTACAGATTCATTGTGTAAATCTGCAATCAGAAATTGAAAAAAAAACACAAACCTTCAAAGGAAAGTTAAAAAAAAGTTTGGGTACAGTTTGGCAAAATCGGACCTGAACTGATACGGGTCTGTCTTTAGTCTTTATCCCATTTGGTGGGACCATTCATTTCACTGCAGAAATATTCAGGTGTTTGATTACAGGGTGCTCAGTTGGGGGGTATTACATAATATCGGTATATCTGTATCTATGTCACCTTCATAGAACTGGAAAAGCTCTGGATTCTGGAATCCCACCTAGGATGAGGGACTGTGGAGATGCACTAAGAGCACTACCAGCAGCTTCCATTTATTGCATGCTTTGCATGTGTCAGCTGCTGAGCTAAGAACCGGTCTCATGTAATTTTCACAAATGGCCCAATGTGATGGGCATCATTGTTATCCTTTTACAGACTGAGGTTAAGGGAGTTGCTGGAGGCCTTTCTGGGCTGGGGAAGTGAGGGGGATTCTAGCTGGTGTGCGCTGGTCCTACCATGGTGGGCTTTCTCCCTCCGCACAGCAGGGAGCTCTGCAGCCCCCATTGGGAGGGTTTGTGGACATTCAGGAAGGAAGAGGGAGGAGATGCAAATACACGGAATACCTCCAAACATATCCATACTCTCAGGACAGTTTCTGGCTACTATTAGACCCCTCCCCAGCATGGGGAAGGTCTGCCTCCTCCTGGGCCAGTCCCTCCCCAGCCTGAACGTACTTTGTGCTTTCCCAGAAGTGCCCAGCCTTAACTCCGCTTCTGTGTCTGTGATCCCAGGTGGGCAGGACTCCTGGGTCCCTGTGCTCTCGGCGGCTCCCTCAGGTTCCTCTCCCTGCTGCTGTTGCCCCAGGTGATGTTCAACCATCATCTGGAGCTCTGGGGGCACAGAGAAAGGGAGGGATGTGACTGCCCAGAGTCTCTTCTGTGGCCCCTCACATGCAACGGCCCTGCTGAAGGGCCATCAGACATTGCTTGTGTGACATTTCCATCCCGAGGTCTGAACGGGGGTGGGGGTGGGGAAAGATAGGCGCTGGGCACTAAGGAGGGCCAAAAGTTAGACCATGAAGCCTACTTCCTTCCTTTGAAGCCAAAGTCAGGGAGGGGAGGGGCAGGGCCTTTAGGAAGAAAACACCCTCCTAACTTGCTGGGATACTCAGGGTAAAAGAAAAGACTCCGTTTAGATTCAAGAAGTATTTGAGTGCCTTCTATGTGGAGAGCACTGCATAGTTTATTTAACTGCCGTAGTGAGGTGGTGCTCAGGACTTGGTAGGTTAACCAGGTTCTGCCAGGCCACCCAGCTAGTGGGAGGCAACGCTGGAGCCCAGCCCAGACTGTCTAGCAACAATTCAACTGTAACAGAGGCGGGTTTCAAGGCTTCCCAAGGGCTCCCTGCAAAGGGGTCATTAGGTCCGCTGCTCAGCCTCAGACACAGGAGGGGAAGAAAAGGATGGGAAAGGTCTTCCTAACCTTTCATTGTGGGTGTGGTCCTCGTCACCTTCTTCCGTTGCCGTGGAGACATGGACAAAGTGGACTGTGAAGGACACAGAGCACAGGTGGGGTCTGGCCGTGCCCCCTCTTCTGTGCCTTGCCGGGCTTTGGACTCAAGATTGGGGGTCGGTGCGGGCTTCAGAAAGTGGTGGAGAAGATTCCTGCTTCCCAGCAACCACCCCCTTGCCCCCGACCCACAATGAGCAAAGAGACTGAGTATGGGGGATATGGTGTGAGGGTGTGTCCACTCATGCTCGCTGGGAGGGGTGCAGAGAAGGGGGAGCCAAGAGGCCCTACAGATTGGAGGGTCTGCCGAATAATCTCCTAATGAGTCTTTGGGCTGGGCTGAGCAAGAGAGACCAGCTCACCTTGAGAAGCGGGTTGGGGATCCGGTCTTCATCTATCTCTGAGGGGAACAGGGAAAGGAGAAAGTGAAGAGGACCGAAAAGCCAGGGTTGGGGGGTTGGGGGGTGGGGGGCGGGGCGTGCATCCGGACAGAGCTGACTTCCCAAGGGGAGGAGCCTCAGCCATCACCTCCTTCCTGATCTGTCCCTCACATCTGCTTCTAGGAAGTTGGCCTTGATGGCTGCCCCTGCTCCCTTCAGCTTCCTCCTGCCCCGCTTTCTTCCCTGAACGTAGCCTTGTCCTTGACCCCGTGGACCATCTTGTATCTACATCCTCGCCTCAGACCTGGAGGTTCCTGAAGTAGGATCTGTGTGGCCTTTTTGCTCTTTTCCTCTCCTTGAAGTATCCATGTCTCTTTCTCCTCCAACCCAGTGCCCCGGCCCCAGGTTCCGAACTGAACCGTGCACGGGAAGGAATACCAGATAAAGAAGAGCAAGTTTACCCTGCGCAGGGCGGTACAATCCATTTTGGCAGTTGGGGGCAAGCGGGAGCCTCTGGCATCCAGAACTCCGTATGGCTTCTTAGCATGGCCACCTCTCTCGCACTGTCCCATCGAGTTCCCTGACATTCCCAAAGACCTTGTTCTCTCCCCAGACCTTGCTGGGGACACTGGTGAGCAGCATGCCAGCTGCTCCCTGAGCTGTGTCTAACCTTCCCCTTCCCCTCTGGGGGCTGTGAGGATAGCTGATGGAGGCGGTCCCTCCCCCTCACAGCTGTCACTGCCTCTGGGGGTGGGGGCTGCGTCTCAGTTGCTGGAGAAACCTGGAAGGCTGTTGCCGCAGCAATCAGCACTCAGTTAGTTGACCACCCCAATTCCTGGGGGGCTTAGGAGCCAGGTGCTTTCCCTCCCCTCCCCACGGCTCCGGCTCCGCAAGGCTCAGTCTTTCCAAAGCAAAGGAAATCCTGCTAATCTGGCCACCACTTTTCTTCCCCACCCTGGGACTAAGCCACTCTCCGACTCCTCAGATCTGCCCTTCTCCCAGCCAGCGCCCGCCTTCTCTCACTGGACCCCTCGGCAGGCCCACTCCCCGTCAGCGACCCATCCCCGGGGTTACCTGGGGATGACTGGTCACTGGTCAGCACGAGGGTGGCAGGAGTGGGGCGGCGCCTCCGAATCTGAGGGGAGAGGTCAAGTGCACGTGGCAGTCTCAAAGCCCCACCCAGCACCACTCAGCAACAGACTCCAGGCCGCCCGCTTATGCCTCAAAAATGACCACAGTATGCGGAGCCTCAAGTCCCAGGGTGGGCATTCTTGGGCCCATCCCTTTCCCTTAGGGACCCAAAAGATCACCCCCACTCTGTCCATCCCCCACTCTCCTTTCCGTTTCTGCATCTCCCCAGCTCTCCAGCTCAGCAGCTATATCTACTCGGATGCATTGATCTCTGGCTTGCTGTCCTTCCGTCCATCCTGATCAATGGTCAGAAATAAGCTGACAGGGCACAAGGCCTTTCTTTCCCCCGACCTTCCACCCCACCGCCCCGAACAGGCATTAACCTTTCGTGCACTGGCGTCTGTGGGGAGCACCGCTCAGCCCCAGGAAGGTAGGTCTGCGTGGACATTCCCCTACCCATGCCCCTCATTCCCTGAAGTCCTCCCTACCCTCGGACACACGGCCGTTCTAATTTGTCAGGAAGTGTGGTCTGGACAGATCCTCATCAGGGGTAAATAAAATGCAGGCAGGACCCTAGCGGGGGGGCCTAAAGTTACCAGAAAAATCTTCTCCTGGGTCCCAAGGTCCCATTCTAAGAAATTAACACATAAAAGCTGATTGACTGCGGGGCCTCTGAGCCCCTCTGCCCACCGCTGTTCTTCCTCGCCAGGCTGCCAATAAAGTTGATTGTTGTTGCAATCACTCCAAGGACTCTTGGGACATGTAGGTTTTTTCCTTTCTCTGGAGGGTTTTGAGGCTTGGAAGTGACGGGGCTCATGGGGCTGGAATCCCTACAGCAACCTCCAGGGCAGCAGAGGGGAGGGACAGCTAAAGGGCTGGGAAAGGGGCTAAGATTATCCCGGGCTGAGCGCGGTAGGGCGAGGACACTGAAGGACCGAATTCCTATCTGTCTGTGTCCATTATTTAGTACCACTACCACTGGGGATGGGGGTGGTAAGACGCCTGCCCCTCTCCATGCTTAGAAAACGGGTGTCAGCCTTAGCAAGAGGTACAGTCAGACTAAGGCTGTAGTCTTACAGGGGATTCTCCCTAAAGAAATGAAAGACACAAAATGGGGGGTCTTTTGGGGATAAAGGTCACGGTTTTCTCTGGAAAATCCAGTGGCATCTGTTTTGGGTGACATTTAAAGGTCTCTGGCAGTACTGGTCCTGTGTGTGTGTGTGTGTGTGTGTGTGTGTGTGTGCACGCGCGCACTCATATGCACTACACAAACATGAGCTGTGAGTCTGTCTGGTCATGCCTAGTGTAGATGTGCTGGACACCAGCAGGCAGGCCCATGTTCCTCACGAATGTGGGGTGAGGGCCTTCCTTTCCTAGGAGGGGACTCCTCTTTCTTTCACTCCTGCTGCAGGCAGAGGGGACATGGTGGCTGTGGAAGAGTCAGAGAGACAGGGAGAGGGTGGGGGTGTCAGTGGAAGTTGGGAGTCCGAGAAGGAGACCGCAAGTATGTCAGGGAGGGCTTTTGAGAGGACACCAGGGCTCTGTGATGTTGGACAGGTCCCTTCCTCCACCAGTGTCCTTGCCTTGGACATGATCAGAGTCTTTGACAATTTTGATGTCCTAGAGATATCAAAGAAGGGAGTATAAAGTCAGGCTTCCTGGAGTACCTCCCAGACACCTGAACTCCTAGGAAATGAATAGATGCTCGGTTGTTCTTCTTTTTCTTGCACCTATCCAAATTCTGAGTGCTCAAGGATACCTCGTGCCTTTGCCTCTGATTTATTGCCAAGCCAGTCGCGCCCAACACCTAGTAGCATGGGCACCCCTCCGTCCCCTGCCCCTCTGTGCTTCGTAACTCCTAGCTTCTAACCCCTTTTGCTCTCCCACGGCAGTCCGGATTAGGCGCTCCTGCCCCGCCTGGAGCTTTTTGCCTGGGTAACACACTTGGGACGACACAGCAAGAAGGGGTGAGGTGAGACGGCAGGTAGAATTTCGGGTCTAGTGGACAGGACACCAATTTCTGAAGATCAGAGAAAAGCGGGCGGCCCACCTCTCTCTTTTTCCCTCTGGCTCCTTAGCACTGTCTTCTCCTCCTCTGTCCCCGGACCCCTGAACCAGCTGGCCTATCCCCACCCCCTCCCAACGCACACCGACACCTGCCTTCTCTAACACCAAACATATGCAGGTGTCGGGCAGGGAGGCCTGTCTGTGCCAGTGGAAGGCAGTCCTTGGAAGCTTGCCCCTAACCCCCCTAACCCATACTCATGGGCCCGTTTTTCTGGGTCCGAGGGATCTTAGCTAAGCCCTTGCCTCCAGGCATAACGGCCTTGCCCCCGATTCCTGGGGTGGGGGTGGGGGGGGAAGGGGTACCCTCCACCCTCTTCATCCACACAGGGCTTGAGGCCTCACCACAGTCCATCCTGCTGTCACACCTTAGCCGTCTGAGAGGCGGCGCCCCCCCAGGCCAGGGAGAGGACAGAGCCCGTTCCTAACCCCGCCCCACACTTTGGGAAGCTGAGTGTGTGCACCTACCCTTCCCTTCACTCCTCGACTTTATTCTACCAAACAGCTAGAGCAGCATGGAGAACATTTTCTCCAGCCCATCCCAGGAGGTCACAGGGTGCTACGGGGTGGGGAGGCCCCACCAGAGCCCTGGCGGCTGGATGGGGGACATGGGGAACTGACCTTGTGGCCGATGGGTACGCTTTAGGAACAGGGACGTCCAGGCAAATGGACAGAGGACACAAAAGGATATGGAGCAATGAGCAAACGAGCAAATATTTGGCAAATGGGCGGTAGTAGTGACCACGGGTGGTCACCCTGTCCACACACATGCTCACTCTCCCGGCGACACGCACTTGCTCACACAGTCTCATCCACTGCCGCCTCTGCCAGGCTGCTCTGAGCTAAAAATAGGCCAGGCCCGGGGCTGGGCCACGGCCCTGGACTCCCACCCCTTGAGCCAGGGAGCGCAGTGCTGCTCCCTTGTTTAGGGAGCCCCTTGCACCCTGCTCCCAGAGAGCCCCCACCTCTGGCTTCCCAGTGCCATTCTCTCCAGGCCACCCCCACTCTCTGCTCCAAAGGGCAGGAGTTGGGAATAAGGACCCACGTGTCCAGACTTGCAGAAGAGGGGAGCGTCAGCCTGCAGACCCAAGCACCCGTCTCCCCAAAGCCCCAGCCCTCTCATCAGTTGCCCTCAGCTCCCTCTGGTTCTCACTCGCTGGAGTCACGCAAGGTGGCCTTGAATTAGGGGAGGGGTTGGGAGGGCTATTTCTCTTCCTTCAACTCCTTTCAGCAGCACCAGGCTCCCTCCGTTCCCCTCCTCCTTCCCCGACCCCTCCCGCAAGGCTGCCACGTCCCCTTCGGCGCCCCCACCGAGCTCAGAAACTCCGGTGGGGGTTGAGGCGTAGGGGATGCAAGACTGGCAAAGGGGGGAGGGGTCGTGTCCTCAGGCAGGCCCCCTCCCCCAGGGCTGGGGCGCCCAGAGCGACTCTGCGGGGACAGGCTTCGATTGGAGGAGCCAGCACTGACAGCGAGAGGTGGCTCCAACTGTGGGGGAGGGGATAGAAGACCCCCCCTTCCCCAAACTGAGCTCGGTCGCCCTCCCAGGGGCGCACTGCCAAGGGCGGACGAAGCCGGTTTCCCAGATCCCACGACCCAGGGGGTCCGTTGTTCTTGGCCGGGCGAGTCCCCGGCCACCCCGCCCGGCTCCGCACCTGCTCCGCTGCCTCGGGGTCAAGGTGCGGCTCCAGCAGCGGGACCGTGAACTGGATCTTCCGGGGGCTGTTGTCTTGCTCCATGGCTGGGGCGGCGGCCGCGGGGCCGGCGCTGCGGCGGCGGGAGGGAAGGAAGGCGGCGGGACTCGGGGCTGGGGCGGGCGCGCTCCGTCTCCGCTCCGCTCCGGCCCCGGCCCCGGCCCGGCGCGCTCAGCTCCCGGCGCCCCGCTCGGCGCTCCCAGCTCGCGGCCCCGGGGACTCTGCGGCCGCCGATTGGCTCCGCACCCGCCCCTCCCGGCCCCCTCCCCCTCCCCCAGTCCGGAACCTTAACCCCGTCGTGGCTGCGCCGCCGGCTGCGGGGGTCTCCGCCCCGCGGGCGGGCGAGCCGGGTGTGGCCAGGTCCCAGTCCCGGTCGGCGGCGCGGGCGGGCATCCAGGTGTCCTCAGAGTTCGGGGCAGGGCGTGGGGGCGGGGAGCGGTACGGAGAACTTCTCCCGGCTGAGGCGGGTTTGGGGAGTGGGAAGGTGGAGGGGCGCTGCCAAGAGGAGGCGGCAAACGCGAGAGGAAGGTTTCATTTATGATCTTGAAAGGGGTTGTCTCCTAGAGCGAAGAAGGAGAGGGGATTTAGGCATGCAGCAGGAGGGGTGAAGGCTAGCCACGGAGAGGGACTTTCCCTTGAGAAGAAAACCGTAGAGCGCAGGGGAAAACTCGGAGGGGATGTGTGCGGGCTGGGCGCCGGTCTTCTGCTCACTCGGCCGGCAGGCGGTGGGGGCTGAACACCTTCAACGGTCTCCAGAGGCCAGAGCCTCTCTGTTGAAGCGATGGGAGTGGGTGGAGGGCTCAGGGAGAGAGGACCATCTGGGACTCAGCAGAAGGAGTGTTGGGGGTGGGGAGCTGACGATGCTTGTGAAATAGAGTTCTCTTTCTGCTTGCTAAACTGTGGGGCTGGGAAAGCAGGTGAAAGGCCTGCAAAGGGAGAATGCTGGGGGATTGGAGAGGGAAACTCCTGGTGGGTGTTGTTTACAGATGGGGTTTCCAATTCCACTACTGGTGGGGTAATGAAAATGATCTGCTGTAACGGAAGGGATGGAGGTTAGACTAGGTGTAGAACTTACCACCTTGGTGTAGGACCAGATGGCAATCAATACCAGTGAGTGAGGAAGAGAGGATATTCATAGGAGCTGTTGGGCACCCTGCCAGGGCCTGGGGGCCGCCAGATAGAGGGAGAAGAGGTGCCATGGCCCTGGGGAGGAGCAGGGCTGGCTGCACCACTGGGGGAGGAGAAGGACTGGAAGTAGGGAGGAGAAGGTACAGGGAGTTCTGGGGGAGGGGCTGGGCCAGGGCCAGGGCCAGGGCCAGGGCCGGAGATCCGTTTCTTTAGCCTTAAGCCCAGCAACTGCAAGTTCCCTACAGATTAATGCCTGGTTCTCTGGGGTCTCTATGATCACTCTTTCCTCTAAGGGGTCGGCCTCAACTCTTAGTTGCCTCCTCTCCTGGGCAGCCCTTCCCTGACCTGGATTGCACACCACCTCTTCCCCTTTTACCTCCCAAAATAACCTCCTCTGCCCTCCCCTCCCCCCAACCCATCCATATCTCTTTACACATGCCCAGCTCAGTTTTCTCAGGACAAGACTGGGGTTATAGGGACCCAGTGGGCCAGCCAGACCTCTATTTGCATGCGAAATGCTCCCATTTTGCTGTCACTTAGAGTCTAGGAATGACCCCCTACACTCAGCATGCACTTGTAGGAGGGGGTCCTTTTGCATTCTTTAAAAAAAGAAACACGTTTTTCCAGTTTTATTGAAAAGTAATTGTCATATATCACTGTATAAATTTAAGGCATACAGTATGATGATTTGATTTACATATATTGTGAAATGATTACCATAATCATTAGGGTCAGCTAACATCCATTTTTTCATATAGATATAAAAAAAGAAAAAAAGAAAGAAAAGAAAAGAAACAAAAACAAAAGAAAAAAGGGGAAAAACATTTCTCCTTGTGATGAGAACTCAGGATTTATTCCATTAACGGCTTTCCTGAATATTAAACAGCAGCGTTAGCTGTAAGTCATCATGTTGTGCATTCCATCCCTTGTCTATTTATTTTTAATTTTTTAATGTTTTTATTTATTTCTGAGAGAGAGAGAGACAGTGTGAGCAGGGGAGAGTCAGAGAGAGAGGGAGATACAGAATCTGAAGCAGGCTCAAGGCTCTGAGCTGTCAGCACAGTCTGATGTGGGACTCAGTCCCACTAACCGTGAGATCATGACCTGAGCCGAAGTCGGAAGCTTAACTGACTGAGCCACCCAGGCGCCCCTATTTATTTTTAATTTTTTAATGTTTATTTATTTTTGAAAGAGAGAGAGAGCGCGCACGTGCATGAGCAGGAGAGGGGCAGCGAGAGAGGGAAACACAGAGCCTGAAGTAGGCTCCATCCAGTCTCTGAGCTGTCAGCACAGAGCCCCATGCTGGCCCCGAACTCCCGAAAGATCATGACCTGAGCCCAAGTCAGACGCTTAACCAACTGAGCCACTCTGTTACCCCTCCTATTTATCTTAAATCTGGAGGTTTGTACCTTTTGACCACCTTCCTTCACTCCCCTCCCCCTCCCTTCTGCCTCTGATAACCACAAATCTTATCTTGTTTTCTATGGGTTCAATTATTTTTTAAGATTCCACATATAAGTGAGGTTATACAGTATTTGTCTTTGATTTATTTGATTTAGCACAATGTTTTCAAGGTCCATCCATGTTGTCACAAATGGTAGGACTTCCTAATTTTTTACGGCTGAAAAATATTCCATTATATCTATATATCTATGTCTATATCTATCTCCCAACTTTATCCATTTGTCCATCAGTGGACGCTTAGGTGGTGTGTCTTGACTATTGTAAATAATGCTGCCATGAACTTGGGTGGGGATGAAGATATCTTTTTGCCTTTACTGTCTCTTTGTTGTTGTTGTTTTTAAATGTTTTATTTATTTCTAGGAGAGAGAGAGAGAGACAGCGTGAGTAGGGGAGGGTCAGAGAGAGAGGGAGTCACAGACTGAAACAGGCTCCAGGCTCTGAGCTGGCAGTCAGCACAGAGCCCGACGCGGGGCTCGAACCACGACGACCATAAGATCATGACCTAAGCAAAAGTCAGACTCTTAACCGACTAAGCCACCCAGGCGCCCCCTTTACTGTCTCTTTGATGTAGCAGGGCCAGCCAGGTAAACAACTCATTGTATTTCCCAGCCACTCCCTTGAAACTACCCCACCCCCTAACCAGAGTGACTGGGGTGGGAGGAGGTAAGAAGACACTGGAAGCCCAGAGGAGAAAGGTGGGGTGGGAAGCTGCAGGGCCCATTAGCAGGCAGGCACTTGCTCTGGCTTCCTCCTCACCCACCCACCTCCTAACCACACATACCCAGAGCAGAGTCCAAAGTGTCCTCCTACGTTAGGTGACTGGCACATCCCTACCTCATTCCACCAGGACCCTGGAACTTGAAGGCAGGATTCTCACACCCACGGATCTCTGGGGCCCCAGAATCCCCTCGCGGAGACTCCCATTTCCTCGTTTGTAAAATGGGAGAAGAGTCCCTACCTGATAGGGTTGAGTATCATCTGAGATAAGGTACCTGGCATGTAGAAGGCCCCCGATTAAGCGATTAAGCCGATTAAGCCATGGCTGCTGCTATTGTCTTGTTATCTCCTAGCAGACAGCAGTTAGGGGAGTCATCCCTCCTGGGTTTATCCGGAGAGCCTCCACCCTGCCCCAGTCATCCAGTGTGCCTGGGCTCCTTCCGCCTTCCCGTGTGTCCCTCAGACTTTGGCCATGGAAATTCCTCCCAAAGTCCTACACCCACCCTTCGTGTTGCTTTCTCAAGCTCCAGATTCTCTGAATCTGTGGCCTGAAAGCCACAGGTAAGGAGAGGGGCCCCAATTGTTCTAGCTTTGGAGAAATGCCTGATAAGGGAAGGTGTGGGAAGAAGGGTCCTGGGAGCAGCCGGTGCTGGGGTGGAGGCAGAGGAGGAGAGAGCAGAGGAGGGAGGAGACAGCTCTGGGTACAGGGTACGGCTTGGCTTTTCCAGGAGGAGGCTGGGTGCAGGTGGGCGAAGCGTTTCTGGGTGGGGAGGTGGAGTGTGACTGGCATCAGCCCCTGGTGCTGGGGTCTCCGTGTGAGCTACAGAGGGTCTGTCCGTGTGTCCTGTTTGGACCTTTATTCATGCCAGAGCTGGGGGAGTGGCTGTGAGCATCTGATGGGCTTGTGGGCGGAAGAAGGCACGGGCTGCTCACACGCGGGGCTGGGGATTGCGGGGGGCCCGCCTCCCGCTCTTGGAACCCTCTAGAATGACTAAGAGTTGGAGCCTGCCCTGCGCCAGACCCTTCCCCAGCCCGCTTGTGTCTGTGTAAGCGTGCTCGTGTGAGCAAGCATTCCCATTCCTCGTGCAGTCACAGCCCGGCCCGAGGAGCGGTCACTGTTCTGCACAGTGTACTTCTGGGTCCATGAAATATTTAAGGCTACAGGGATGTGACCTAGTGATGCAGTCACTTAGCCTTAGCTCCCACCCGCCCTGCTCTCGGAGCTGGACTCTGGGTTAATGGGGCTGCTCTTTTTGCTCTCAGCACGGTCTGTTCATATTTATCTGTCTTCCTTACCCCTACTCACCTTCTAAGGCATTAATTCACTACTCCTCACAACCGACCAGGAGGGAGGCAGATGTTAGGATCTTTATTTTACTTGTCACAGGTGGGGTCATGTAGCGAGCTGATTATGGGGTGGGCCACTTGGGTTGGCATTTGGGAGGTTAGAGGTCAATTCCTCCCTCTGCTACCAACTCTCTGGGCCACTGTGGGGCAGTCGCTACCTCCCCATCCCCGAACACACACTGGCCTCTGTTTTCTCACCTCTAAATGAGGGCGAGCAGGTGGCTGTGTGGGTTTCTCCCCATTCTGATATTTTGTCATTCTGGGTTAGGGTTGCCTCTACCACATAGCGGGAAGTCTCAGACCCAGGGCTGAAACCGAGAGGTAGGGACTTCACCTCTATCCCTGCGTTTCTTCCCGCCTGGCCATGGTGGCAGGGGTAAATCCTTGCTTTGTTGGATATATAATGCGGGCATGCTTCTTCACACATACAGCTCTGAGGAGGCGAGGCTAGAGACTGATTTATACGTCCAAAGGAGCAACGACCCCATCCAAGTGGTCCCCCTGGGAAGCCATATGTTCATACCAATTTGCTGCAGTTTCGCAAACATTTCTGGAAACTCTTTTGGAATCATCTCAGAGCGTGTGACATATGCTCTGAAAATCCTCACGGTAGAGTGAATCTTTGTCCTTTGGAGTGGCTTTGCTCTTCTGGAAATGCCCGAGAGTCTTTAAGAGGTCATGCCCTGTGAAGAAGCAGGGAAGCCAGTGGGGAGCAGAACTTGATCTGGAACTGAGGTGTGGGTGCCCTGGATTGAGGCTGCATGTCCCCTGCAGCTCTGACACCCATCTAGAAGGCCTCTCTGCAAGAGAAGTTTCCAGAGCTCTTTGTGAGCCCTGGCGGCACCAGTGGAGGGGATGTGTGGCATCTGGGGGGATGGCTTGGAAGGCCCAGCCTCCCTCCACTGTGTACGTCCTGGTTTGCCTGTGAAAAAGCCCATCATTGCAGCTCTGCCAGGCATGGG
Organism: Proteles cristata cristata; assembly: GCA_017311185.1. Classification (NCBI taxonomy): domain Eukaryota; kingdom Metazoa; phylum Chordata; class Mammalia; order Carnivora; family Hyaenidae; genus Proteles; species Proteles cristata. The sequence continues at coordinate 992,885 of JAESUZ010002047.1, forward strand.
TACACACCCCCCTGCAGCTGGTACTCTCGGGAACGGGGCCAAACTGGTGATTCAAACACAGGGGCTGCTCATTTCCAAAGTGCTTGGCATCTTCTTGAACCACAAACCGGTAGAAGTGGAAGAGGCTTGAAGATCAATGCACCCCCCCTTGAAACTAGATAGGGGGAAACTGAGGCCAAGAGAGAGGAAGCAACTCTCCCAAGGACTAGAATCAATGCCAACACTTTTCCCGATAAGCCAGATGTGATGGCTTTCACAGGGGTGCTGGCTGAACCTGGAACAGAGGCATGGACCAGATGGCCTCTTGGGATGCATTTTAGCCCTCTGATCATCACCTGCCCAGAAGAGCTGATCCTTAGCTGGCCCATCCTACTCCAACTCTGACGGTTTGGATTCATTCTTCCAACCTTATTGGGTGCCAGGCATTATGCTAAGTGCCAGGGATACAGTGGAGCACAAAACAGATAGTCTCTGGGCATCTTATAGCCTAGGAGGGGTCAGGGCGGTGGTGGGTTGACCAAGGAATTATAAACGATGACTACTATGACTAGGGAAGTACCAGAATGAGATGCATCCAGAAAGGAGGAAGGTCAACATAACCTCTGACTGCTTGGATGTCCCCCTCCCACAAGTCCTATATGAACTCCTTCCAGCATGGGGGTTAAATACCCAGCCTCTGGAGCAATCTGCCTGGGTTCAAGCTCTGCCCCGTAGAAGTTCTGTGGCCTTGGGCAGGTTGTATCACCTCTCTGAGCCTCAGTTTTCCCACCTGTACATAACAGGTATCCCTATTGTTACAGAGAGGGGTGGGATGAGGTAAGGTCCACAGAGCGCCTAGCTCAGTGCCTAGTAGCCATTAGGCACTCGAGAAATGGACATGAGTAATTAGGAGTTCATTTTAGCAAACGTTTTCTCCTTTGACTCGGGAAAAAGCAGAGGTGAGGACACGGGGATTTCAAAGCTTTCAGAATTAGGGTTTGGCTATCTGCAGGACCTCCCCTGCCCTTTCTCAGCCAGATCCTGCTCCCCCCCACCTCTGTCTGATCAGCTGTTCTTGCTGTCCAGCTGTGTTCTCATCAGCACGGATGATCACCCTGCCCTGCTAATTAACACCGTCCTGTTAATGATTACATCTAACGACTTTGACTTGGGCATGAGGTGGAAAATTCCCCAGCCACAGGACTGGGATGAGGGTAGGTTACCAGGGTAGGAGGGAATGGCCCCCTGGGCTCTGGCCATGTTGTTGATGGTAGGCAGCTGGGGGAGGGGGACAGATGCCTGGCTTTTCTCTCTGGGCTGCTCAGCGGGGGGAGTGTGGATGGCGGGGGTCATTTGAAAGTTAGAGCCAGCCCTCCTCCCCTCACCCCTCCCAGGCTTGGCAGAGTGCACTGGGCCCTGGCGCAAGCCTTGACTTTCCTCTTGCTAGGGGTTGGTGGTTGACGAGATGGTGTATTGGTTTACCAGGGCTGCTGTAACAAAGTGCCACCAACCAGGTGACTGTGACTCAAAGCAGCAGGAACTTATTCTGTGGCAGTTCTGGAGTCCAGGTGTGTGAAGAAATCAAGGAAGGTGTCAGCAGGGCTGTGCTCCCTCTGAAGGCTCTAGGGGAGAATCCTTCCCTGCCCCTCACAGCTTCTGATGGCCCCAGGTGCTCCTTGGTGGGTGGTATCGTTACTCCATGTGTTCACGTGGCCTTTTTTCCGCCTGTGTCTCTGTGTCCTCTCCTCTTCTTATAAAGACTTCAGTCATGGGGTGCCTGGGTGGCTCAGTCAGTTAAGCATCTGATTTCAGCTCCGGTCATGATCGCACAGTTCGTGGGTGTGAGCCCCACATCTGGCTCTGTGCTGACATCTCGGAGCCTGGAGCCTGCTGCCGATTCTGTGTCTCCTTCTCTGTCTCTCCTCTGTTCTCGTTCTCTCTCTCTCTCAAAATAAATAAACATTAAAAAAATAAATAAAGACTTCAGTTACTGGATTTGGGATCTCCCCCTAAATTCACAATGATTTCATCTCAAGATCCTTAAGTAACTACATCTGTGACAACTCTATTTCCAAATAAGGTCACAGCTGAGGTTTTAGGTGGATGTGAATTTTTTGCAGACACTATGCACCCCACTACAAATAGTGCCTGGCAGGACTGAGAGACTGTGCTGACCCCATGGCCTGTGCTGGGGCTGGCATGTGCCTCCCCTTCTCCCCAAGTAGAGGAAGTGCTCAGGGACTCTGGGAGGGGTGGGCCTGGGTCTCAAAAGACCTAGAAAGGGAGGCTCCTGTGGAAAGAGGTGAAGGGAGGGGAGTAGAGGGTGTTCTAGATTGGAGAAAAGATGGCTGAGGGGACTTTGACGGGAAAATTCTGGGTCCCTGTAATTTAATCCTATTGGAGGGGAGAGTATAACCCATGTTATATTACATATTGTATATACGTTATCTATTATACATACTATTATGTATATTGAATATTATATATTTTATATTGTGTGACAAGCACAATTTTATAAGAAAATAAAGTTGCAGTTTGATTTCACTGGTAAGTTTGATTCATGGTGTCATTTAGGCTTTATCGGGCTGCTGGACAGGGGTAATGTTTTCCCTTGCTCTTGGGTAAAAACCCAGGAAAGGCTCTGAACTATCTTGCTTCCTCTCAAGTAAGAGACAGGCATGGAGCGTTGATCAAAAACTGGAACAGCACGACATGAATCAAAACCTGGAACTATTTAATGTCATTCTTGCGCAGCCAGCTGGGCCCTGCTTCAGGTGCTGGGGAAAGAAGCGACGGATTGGCTTCTGTCTGCCTGTCATGTTCTCCCTCCTCACCTGGCCCCTGGGCCTGCCCTTCACCGGCTCCCACCCATTGCCTTTTCAGAGTGACGTGTACTGGGGAGGAGGTGGGGGTGGTGCAGAGCAGACAGGAAGGAGCAGGTGGGTTTTCACTTTGGTGATACTCAGCCTCCTCCGTCAGTCGGTGGTATCCTCACACCTTTCCCTCTGATGTCTGGTGGCTGTTCCCTCGTGGGCCCTTTCCTGGGCTCTCAGAGCTTTGCTGTCAGCCCCGTTCACCTCTGTTCCCCGATTCCAGGAATTTGGGCCTCCGTCTCCAGCTGTTGGGGTCCTTCTGTCCCTTGCGGTAGCCGTACTGGACAGCGCCCACATGAGGATACGCATGTTTCTCTCCGTGAGTTGGAGCCCCACGTCTGTCTCTGTGCTGACAGCTCAGAGCCTGGAGCCTGTTTCAGATTCTGTGTCTCCCTCTCTCTCTCTGCCCCTCCCCCACCCACTAACACTCTGCCTCTCTCTCTCTTAAAAATAAACATTAAAAAAATTTTAAAAACTCGTATCTTGTATCTTGGTGCCTACTTGAACTTCTAATTTGAATATCTTGTTACAAAAACACCTGGGACAGTTACGATTGTGCCAGGAGAGGGGGGCATCAAGTTCTAAATCAGTACTGGCAACTTCTCCACCTCAGGGAAGGTGAGGACACCAAACAAACGGCCAGAGGCCGAATGGCCACCAGAGGGCAATAGATCTTGTTTCAAACTCTTAAATTGTCCTGGTTGGAATTGGTTTCTCCTTCAGTTCCCAGAGCCCAGGTAGGGCCCAGGGGGTGGCCCATGTGGAGGGGCTCAGTTCTGGTATCTCCACCGGCTGCCCCCCATGGTGGCCCTACTTTCTGAGTTTTTGCAGTCTGGCCGCTGTTCTTCTGTTTGAAGTATCAAAAAGGTCCGTCTACATTGATCGATAACAGCCGCTAAACACCTAGGTTGTAATGTGCCTGGAGTTGATGCCACACCCTCGGCCTCGGAGGGAGGCCCGGCCAGGGAGGGAGGGAGAACGGTGACCAGACACGAAGAGCTGCAAAGCGGCGAGTGTTGTAGCAGAAACAAGGGCCTTGTACTGAACACACGGAAACAGAGAGCAGGTTGGCCGTTGCCAGGGACGGGGTGGGGGTGGGGGGAGCGGGTCAGGGTGGTCATGGGTACAGACTTTCAGCTATGAAGGATAAATAAGTTCTGGGGACGTCGTGTCCGGCATGGTGACAGCAGTTACCAATACTGTACTGCATATTTGAAAGCCGCTAAGAGGGCAGATTTTTTTTTTTTTTTTTACAAATAGTTTATTGTGAAATTACTTTCCACATAACACCCAGTGCTCATCCCCACAAGTGCCCTCCTCCATGCCCATCCCCCCTCCCCCCACATCCATCAGTCCTCAGTTTTTTCAGCATTCAAGAGTCTCTCATGGTTTGCCTCTCTCACTTTCCCCCACCATTTCCGCCCTTCTTCTCCCCCTTGGTCCTCTGTTAAGTTCCTCCTAATCCTCCTATACGTGCAAACATAGGATATTTGTCCTTCTCTGCCTGACTTATTTCGCTCAGCATAACACCCTCAAGGTCCATCCATGTTGCTACACATGGCCAGATTTCATTGTTTCTCATTGCCATGTAGTACTCCATGGTATAGATAAACCACATCTTCTTGATCCATTCATCTGTTGATGGACACTTAAGCTCTTTCCATGTTTTAGCTATTGTGGAGAGTGCTGCTGTGAACATTGGGGTGCATGTGCCCCTATGCCTCAGCATTTCTGTATCCCTTGGGTAAATTCCTAGCAGTGCTATTGCTGGGTCCTAGGGGAGTTCTATTGTTAGTTTCCTGAGGAACCTCCACACTGTTTTCCAGAGGGGCTGTACCAGTTTACATTCCCACCAACAGTGTAGGAGGGTGCCCGTTTCTCCACATCCTCGCCAGCATCTAGAGTTCTCTGATTTGCTCATTTTAGCCACTCTGACTGGCGTGAGGTGGTATCTCAGTGTGGTTTTGATTTGTATTTCCCTGATGAGGAGGATGCTGAGCATCGTTTCATGTGTCTGTTGGCCATCTGGATGTCCTCTTTGGAGAAGTGTCTGTTCATATCTTCTGCCCATTTCTTCACTGGGTTGTTTGTGTTTCGGGCGTGTAGTTTGGTGAGTTCCTTATATATTCTGAATATTAACCCTTTATCTGATATGTCATTTGCAACTATCTTTTCCCATTCCGTTGGTTGCCTATTAATTTTCTGGGTTGTTTCCTTGGCTGTGCAGAAGCTTTTAATCTTGATGAGGTCCCAATCATTTATTTTTGCTCTTGATTTCCTTGCTTTTGGGGATGTGTCAAGTAAGAAGTTGCTGCTGTGGAGGTCAAGGAGGCTGTTTCCTGCTTTCTCCTAAGAGGGCAGATCTTAAAAGTTCTTACCATACACACCCACACGTTCACACTTGGAACGGTGAGGTGGTGGGTGTGCTAACTGGTCTAGCTATGGCCATCACTTCCCAGCGCATGCCTATATCAAGTCATCCCACCGTACGCCTTACATGTACACAACGCTGTGTCAATTACATCTCAATAAAGTTGGGGAGGTGGGGGAGAAATAAGAGCTTTGGGAGCAGTGAGGAAGGAGCAGGGGCTGGAGAAGGCTTCTCGGAGGAGGGGGACTGGGGTTAGGTTTTTTTTTTTAAGTACGAATAGGAATTTTGGGAAGAAGAGGTGAGTAAGAGGGGGAAGTAGATTGACAAATCCCGGGGGACAAGGGAGAGGACAGGGGACAAGGGAGCAGACAGGTGACAAAGGAGGTGGGGGATGGCAGAAGGTGGTGGCGCTGTCTGGCGCCCAGGAGGGAACTTCAGGAAAACACCATTTCTGCTATCAGCCAAAGTAGAGTTTCCTTTCCTGTCCCCAGGAGGCGGGCCTAAGGCTGGATAGCTGCAGGATTTTATTGAAAACGGAGGTGGAGATGCAGAGAAAATGAGGTGGATGGGTGCTTTGAGCTTCTCAAAGAAATAATACTTGAATACTTGAAGGAGTTCATGTGGTTTAGCTGGGCTTAAAAAAGACTCAGGGGTGGGGTGATTTTGGCTTAACAGGGGAGCTGAGGGCATGGGCTTTGGAGTGAGATGGAAGTTGGAACAAATCCTGGTTCTTCCAATGCCTGAGGGTCCCTGGGCTGGCTGCTTTTCTTCTCAAGCTTACTTCCTAATCTGTGGAATGGGAATAGTAATTCCTGTGTGCTAAGGTATTGCAGGTATTGATGGAGATAATAACCATAAACTGCTTCGCACAGTGCCCTGTAAGCGTTGGTTAAATGGTAGCATTTATTATTGGAGTGATAATTACCTTTATACGTCACATGGAAGCAACCAACTTATTCGTGCTGTTCCATCAGAGCTGAACCAGCCGTGCACACGAGAGGGAGAGAGGCCTGGGCTGGCTGGGAGGATGGGTGCTCTTACAGTCAGAGGCACCCAGGCCTGGAAGAGGCTGCACTGAGTGTGAGGAGACATGCATTGCTGGAGGCACCCAAGAGGCTGTCTGAGGTATCCTTACATTGGGACTTGTATCAGTTCTGTTTCAATTCTTTGAGATCCTGGGTTGTTCTGAAACTGTGCAGCAGAATCTATGAGCAGAAGATTCTGTGATTCACCTTGAAGGAGAAGGGCGCCTGGGGCAGGGAAGATGGAGCTGGTGGTGGAGAGAATCCGTGCCTCTCTTGAAGCCAGGGCCAGATTACCCAAGGCCTTAGCGATCTTGTCTCCTCAGGGGAGGGGACGGCATGCGGGAGGCTCTGGGGAAGCTGTCCCAACCCTCATCTTGAGTCCATGTGATGGAAATCCATTTTCTGTGCAGGAAGTTTGGGAGTGGTGGGGAATATTCTTTTTTAAGACCCTTCCTTCACTGCCAATAAAAAAAGTCCCCATTCTGGGTTCCCCCTGTGCATGCCTTGAGAAGCCTTTCCTCAGACATAATCTCAGGCTTCTTCACATCAGCTTCTGGACCTCTGATATGGTGCCATGTTCTCTGTGAAGGTGGTCTTTTCCTCTCACCTCTGCATTCATTCTGGGCCTTTGAGCCAGAGCTTCCCAGGGTCTTTTTCCCCCAACCATTCTGAGGGGGGGGGAGATGGTTACCTGCCACCACTCCCCTGTGCCCCTTTCCATTAGAGGAGAAGACTTTGCTCCCTCTTCACCAGGGATGTAGTGGACCTTCAGGTCTCACTCTGTTCCTTACTTGTTCCTCCTAGGAAAAGAGTAGCTAATTTCATCCCTCCTCCCTCCTTCCCTCCTCCTTCCTTCCTTTCTCCTTCTTTCCCTCCCTCCCTCCCTTCCTTCTTCCTTCCTTCCTTCCTTTCTTTTTTTTCTTTCTTTCTTTCTCCCTCCCTCCCTCTCTCTCTGTCTCTCTCTTCCTTCCTTCCTTCCTTCCTTCCTTCCTTCCTTCCTTCCTTCCTTCCTTCCATTCACTCATAAATTCAATTTGGATTTATTCACTGAACTCTTCTTGCCCAGTAATTACTGTTCATGATACTAGAGAGAAATGATAAGTACTAATAATTGACAAGTTCCTGGGTTTCATAGAATTTACATTTTTGTGAGGTAGAAAGTATACAAACAGGTAAACAAATGTTTAAATAAGATAACTTCAGAATGTGGTGAGTGCAGTGAGGCAATGAGTAGAGTGAGGGGACAGTGACTGATGGGAGCGTAGATGGGGTGGGCACTGAATGGAGTGGCCAGGGAAGCTCTCTCTGGGGAGGTGACATTTCAGCATAGTCCTAAAGGATGGAAGGGATCCAGCTAAGCAAACAGCAAGAGGAACAAGGTTCTTAGCAGAAGGAATAGTAAGGATGAAAGCCTTGAGCTGGGAAAATGCTGGTGTGTCCAGGGACCATGAAAGACACCAGCGTGGCCGTGAAGTGTTGAGCAGGAGAGTGGAGTGAAATGAATGGGAACCAGGCCATTTAGTGCCTGTAGGCCTTGGTAAGGTGTTTGGATTTTATTCGAAGTACAATTGGAAAACACCTATGAGGGGGCGCCTGGGTGTTTCAGTCCATTAAGCATCCAACTCTTCATTTTGGCTCAGGTCATGATCTCACTGTTTGCGAGTGTGAGTTCTGCGTGGCACTCTGCACTGACAGTGTGGAGCCTGTTTGGGGTTCTCTGTCTCCCCCTCTCTCTACCCCTTCCTTGCTTGCGTGGATACTCTCTTTCTCACAATAAACAAACACAAAAAAAATGATTAAAAAAAACACACATAAGGTTTTCATCAGCAAACTAACTGACATGATTTGATATACTTTAAGAATAGCACTTGTCTGGGGTGCCTGGGTGGCTCAGATGGTTAATGTTTGACTCTTGGTTTTGGTTCAGGTCACGATCTCAGGTCATGATGGTGAGATCAAATCACAAGATGGGCGACTTCATGCTGAGAGCATGCGATCTGCTTGGGATTCTGTCTCTCCCTCTCTCTCTTCTCCTCCCCTGCTCATGTGTACACCCTCTCCCTCTCTTTCTGTCTCTCTCAAAATAAAAATAGAGATAATAATAAAAGAAGATCACGTGTCTTTTTTTTTAAATTTTTTTTTTAATGTTTTATTTATTTCTAGGAGAGAGAGAGAGAGACAGTGTGAGCAGGGGAGGGTCAATGAGAGAGGGAGTCACAGACTGAAACAGGCTCCAAGCTCTGAGCTGGCAGTCGGCACAGAGCCTGACGCGGGGCTCGAACCCACGAACCGCGAGATCATGACCTAAGCGAAAGTCAGACGCTCAACCGACTAAGCCACCCAGGTGCCCCGATCACGTGTCTTTTTGAGGATGGTTTGGAAGGGCTAACGGTGGAGGTAGAGAGGTTAGTCAGGGGGCCACTGCAGAAATCTAAGTGATAGATCATTTTGGTGAAACTAGGGTGGTGGTATGGGAATGGAGAGAGTGGGATGAAGTCAAGACATATTTTGGAGATAGAGTCTAAGGCTCTGTTGATGTGTGGATTGAGGCAAAGGCAAAAATCAATATTGAGTCTCAGGTTTTTGACTTGAATAATTGAGTATGAGATTATATGTAATGAGATGGAAGATGAGGTGGACAAGTATATGAAGGTACTAGTTCAGGTGCAAATACAAGGTCTTGATGCCATGGCTTAAGTGGAAGTTAAACATGGGTAATAAAGTGGCTTCACAATATTCAAGATTCAGGTTCTTCCTATCCTGTAACTTTTTCTTTTCAAAAGGGTGGCTTCCATTTAATGGCCTCTGAAAGCAGTTCCAGCTCTCACCTCTCATCTCATTCCAGTTGGTGGGAAGGGGGACAAAGAGAAGGAGAGGACATATTCCCTTTCTGTCAAAGACCCTTCCTATAATTTGCCAACATCATATTGGCTCATATCCTACTGGCGGCAACCTAGTCACATGGCCCCAACTAACTGCAAAGCAGCCTGGGAAATGTAGTCATTAACCAAATGGAAACCATGGTGGAATAGATCAGGGGTCTGGATAAGGCCAAAGCGTTGTTACAACTGAACTTCTAGAGGAAAGGAGATGGAAGGTCAGGACGTTGCAGATAAGATGTGATTCTTGAATTGGAGATTTGGGAGGTCACGGTGGTAAAGTGTGGGCTGAGGTACAAAGGTCAAGGACTGAGAAGCCAGAGTGTCGCGAGATCATCTGTGTGAATGTGGAACATCGTCAGGAATGTTGACAGAGGCAAGTGAGGGGAAGAACAGGAGCTGAGGCCATCGGTGAATGAGGGGAGGGTTGGGAGGGGGTTGGCAGCCTGCGTTCAGAACTTCCAAGGAGAGGAGGTTTTGAAATTGGAAGCTGGAGCAGTGGTATAGAAGAAGCAGTGGGAAACCAGGAGACCCTCCCTACCCACATTCTAGCTCCGAGGTAATTGGCAGTGGGAGGGAAAGCACCTTCCCCTTGAGAGCCTTGTAGGGCCTGTGGGAGTCTCAGGAAATCTTAAAATAAGACTAATCAGTGAGAACACCCAAAACAAGACACTGGCGCTATCAAGGAGTCTGCTGACCACATGCCAGGAATTTTAGAAGTCACAGTGAAAGGGTCTAGGAGAGAGGCCCAGCAGAGAGTTGGGTTGGGTTAGGGACCTGGGAGTCCGGATAACTGGGTCTCGGAGGCTTTGGCTTGGCTTCGGTGATGATTGAGGGTGACAGGAGGGATTCGGTTACCCACCTTCCTCTGAGAGCAGATGGGACAGGGTATAGACTTCAGTACCTACCTGGATGGTTTGGGACCTCTGGCAACTGATTCCTGTGGTACCAAGGCCTAAGTGGGTTTGGGTGGTCACGGATCCCATGGGAGTGGGATACATATGTTAGCAAAATAATGGCCCCCAAGATATCCATGTCCTAATCCCCAGAATCTGTATTATGTTAGCTTTCATGGCAAAAGGGAAATAAGGTTTGGAGTGAAATTAAGATTGTTAACCATCTGGTTTGAAAATAGGGAGATTTTCCCAGATTACATCCAGTGTAAGCACGAGGAATCTTAACTGTGGGGAGGGATTCAGGAGAGAGAACCAGATGGATGGCAAAGTGAGAAGCCGTGGCGGGACATGGCTGGCTCAGAAAATAGGAAGATGGGACTGAAAGCCAGGCAACGTGGGTGGCCTCTGGAAGCTGGAATGAGCGCTGACGTGGATTCTCCCCTGAGCTTCCGGGAAAGAATGCGGCCCTACTGACACCTTGATTTTAGCCTCATGAGACCCATCTTGGACCTCTGACCTCTGGATCTACAAGATAATACAGCTGTATTGTTTTAAGCCAGTACATTTGTGGCCATTTGTGTTTAGAAATTGTACTTGGGAAACTAATACAAGATGAAAGGATCTCCTCAGGCAGGCGGGTGCTCCCCCCTGCAGGGTGGGGGTGCATAGCAGCGGGGAGGATGGGGGGACAGTACATTTATGGGACAGATTCCACCAGGGAGAGTGGTCCATGCGTTAACAGGACTGTTCCTGAATAGCGTTGCCTCTTTCTCTGCTGCCCTCCCGTGATGCAAACACACACATTTGGACAAGGCTTCCTTCTCCTTCTCTCCCCTGGGGCATGTCTGCTGTTTCCCTGTCTGCTTACTGGCTCAGGCAGGGGACGAAGTAGAGGAGGCCCCTCTTGGACTTGAGTCTTGACTGCATTCTTTACTTCAGTTTGCCAGAGAAGTCAGAGTGCACTTGTCTGGCCCTTGTCTGGCCATTAATAAAATTGATACTTTGCTCTCCTTTTGGCCCCCTGTTCTGGGGGCACCTTCTCCATGGGCCTGATTCAGAGGGGTGGAAGGCTGACATGCTGGTGGGCCACCCTGGAGCCCTGACAGTAAAATCAGGGACTGGCCTCGGGGGATTCTAGCACAGTGGATTTTGACAGGCAAAGGCTTTGAAGGTAACTTTGACCTGCAGCTTTATGGGTGCAGTTGAAGCCGGAATGAAATTACCCCAATTTCATGTGGGTTCAGACCACAAGGTGGTTACATTTTGGCTTCCTATTATTTGTGCTGATCTTTGGTAAGTGATGCGAGGTTGGCTGTCCCAGATCCTGATTGTCTACTTTGTTTTAAACCACATTTAAGGCCTCAGAGGGAAATATGGAAGGATTTTATTTATGGCCGGCCCACAGGGTCCTAGAATGATTCCTACCACACAGTCTCAAGTTGGCTTTGGACTGTACATTTATTGAGTCAGCCCTGACCTCTGATCTCAGAGGCCCACTGTGGGATTAACCACACAGGTGTTGTGGACTTCATACAGATAAAAAGGACCAGGACCCCTTCTGTAGAGGAAACACCAATGTGGATGAAAAGAATCAACGGAATTATTACAGACCTAAAGGATAGGCTTGTATGTATCTATCAAGGTGTCTCGAACATTGTGTCTTTAGAAATCAGACTTAGGGAATCAAGGAGACATGTGGAGCCTGTGAGATGCAAGTCTTGGTCTTATAGTGAGAAAACTCAGCAAGAAAAGGAAAGAAAAAAGAAGGAAGTTCTGTTGACTGAGCTGGAGAAAAAGAAGATTTTCTTGGGAGAAAGGTTGAGTTCTTAGGGGCCTTACTTGAGATATAGTAAAAGAAAAAGGAAGTGTCTCCCCATCTAGTGCTTTTAAGGACTGAACTAGAAAAGAGCAGAATATTTCTTCATTTCTTCTGGGCAAAAGACATGAAGAGACACTTTTCCAAAGAAGACATCCAGATGGCTAACAGGCATACGAAAAAATGCTCAACATCACCCATCATCAGGGAAATACAAACCAAAACCACAATGAGATACCACCTCACACCTGTCAGAATGGCTAAAATTAACAGCTCAGGCAACAACAGATGTTGGCGATGATGTGGAGAAAGGGGAAGCCTCTTGCACTGTTGATGGGAATGCAAACTGGTGCAGCCAGTTTGGAAAACAGTATAGAGGTTCCTCAAAGAATTAAAAATAGAACCACCCTGCAACCCAGCAGTTGCACTACTAGGGATTTATCCAAGGGATACAGGTGTGCTGCTTTGAAGAGGCATATGCACCCATGTTTATAGCAGCATTATCGACAATAGCCAAAGTATGGAAAGAGCTCAAATGTCCATCGACGGATGAATGGATAAAGAAGAAATTGTGTGTGTGTGTGTATACACACACACACACACACACACACACTGGATTATTAACTCAGCAATCAAGAAGAATGAAATCTTGCCATTTGCAACTACGTGGATGGAACTAGAGGGTATTATGGTAAGAGAAATTAGTCAGAGAAAGACAAATATCATATGACTTCACTCATATGTGGAATTTAAGATACAAAACAGATGAATATAGAAGAAAAGCACAAAAAATATAAAAACAGGGAGGGAGATCAAACATAAGAGACTCTTAAGTATAGAGAACAAAGTGGGGGTTGCTGGAGGGGTTGTGGGTGGGGGAATGGGCTAAATGGGTAAGGGCATTAAGGAAGACACTTGTTGGGATGAGCACTGGGTGTTATACGTAGGGGATGAATCACTGGATTCTACTCCTGAAATCATTATTGTACTATATGCTAACTAATGTGGATGTAAATTAAAAAATAAAAAATAGGGGCGCCTGGGTGGCTCAGTTGTTTAAGTGTCTGACTTCGGCTCAGGTCATGATCTCGAGGTTTGTGGGTTCGAGCACCGCGTTGGGCTCTGTGCTGACAGCTAGCTCAGAGCCTGAGCCTGTCTTCAGATTCTGTCTCCCTCTCTCGCTAACCCTCCCCTGCTCACGCTGTCTCTGTCTCTCTCTCAAAAATAAATAAAACATTTTTAAAAAGTAAATTAAAAAGAGAGAGAGATAAGCCAAGAGACAGACTCTTAACTATAGAGTTACTGATGGTTAACAGTACTGATGGTAGAGGTACTGATGGTATCAGTAAACTGATGGTTACCAGAGGGGAGATGGGTGGGAAGATGGCTTAGATAGTGGGAATTAAGCAGTGCACTTGTGATGAGCACCAGGTGTTGTCTGGAAGTGTTGACTCATTATATTGCACACGTAAAACTAATATTACACTGTGTGTAAATTAACTGGAGTTTAAATAAAAATTTCAAAAAAAAAAAGAAAAAAAAGAATATTCATTTCTGGATCAGAGAGGATGAATGGGGCGATTTAATAAGGATGCAAAGCCGAGTGAGACCGCTAGAGGGAGCCTGGACGGGCGAGAAACCTGAGCAGACGGGTTTGCACAGTGCGAGCGAGCGAGGAAAGGACCCGATTAGTGGCGAGCACTGCGACTATTGTTAGGTTAGTTTCAAAGGGACACAGTTACTTAGGAGTGAGGGGTGGGGGAGCTATTGCCCAATGCCTTGAGGGGCATGCCGGGGAATTTGTGGTCAGGCCTCCCCCTCCCTCCCCCACTCCCCAAGTAGTGAGAAGATGAAATACACACTAAGGGGAATTCATGCAGGAGAGAAATAGATCTAGTCACTTCCGAGTTAAATTAGGACTACTGGGAGCGTTATTCCAAATTTTTAAATATCACAAGATGACGGAAATGTCTGAAACGCCCTACTTTAAGAGAAGAGATGGTAGTCATGCTCCCCACCGTCTAGGGGTAAACTGAATGCCCAAATTAACCTCTCCATAGGCGGCAGGAGGCTTCCGTGGCTGAGGGCTGGCCTTTGGCATCTTGAATCCTCATTAAGGGTTCTCCCCACCTTCTTCTCCCCAATAACCCCACAAGATTGTTGTGCACTAGGTTCTGGGCACATACTTGCTCTGGGACCTGAGAATATGCCGGTACCTCTAAAATTTGTTGGGTATGACCCTGGTACCGTAGCATTATTCTGGGTCCTAGTTACTCCGACTTTGAGAAAGAGGGACCAGTGAGCTACCTGGGGATGGATTAAGTTAACTTTGGAGGTGCCGGAGGAGCTGTTTACATTTGAGGGGGAAGACCCGGGATGCAGCCAGTCCCCTACCTCCACGTATAACAGCCTTGCCCCTGACTCCGCGGGGGTGGGGGGTGGGGGGGCATTCCCCAGGCTCAGACTCTCCACCCTCCTCATCCTCAAGGGGCTTGACGCCTCACCACAGTCCGTGCTGTGGTCACACCTTAGCCGTCTGAGAGGCGGCGCCCCCCCAGGCCAGGGAGAGGACAGAACCGTTCCTAACCCCGCCCCACACTTTGGGAAGCTGAGTGTGTGCACCTACCCTTCCCTTCACACCCCGACCTTATTCTACCGAACAGCTGGAGCTGCACGGAGAACACCCTCCCCAGCCCATTCCGGGAGGTGACAGGGTGCTGTCGGGTGGGGAGGCCCCGCCAGAGCCCTGGCGGCCGGAAGGGAGACATAGGGAACTGACTTTGTGGTCGATGGGTACGCTTTAGGAACGGGGGTGTCCAGGCAAATGGACAGAGCTAGATGCCTTTGGAGTGGGGTCTTCTGGCTAAGAATGAGCGGTACAGCACTGGGAAAGGGAAGAATTTTGGACTTCTGATTGTCTTGCATTTTGACGTAAAAGAAAAGTGTATTTAAATTTTGCTCCTTGTCACTTTTGAAATTAGGAGGGGGTTTAGGTTCAAATTTCGAGTACTTCTTGGTTGCTAAAATGGAGTTATGTGATATTTTGGGGGGGGCCAGGTAGTGTTTATTTTGTAACCTGCCCGTGAGCTGTACTGAGCAACGGCACTGAGCCATCTGGAGAGAAGAGACCGAGTTTCTTTTGTCTTGGAGTTTATTTCGGTCCTATTTGGACCCAATCGAGAGGACTTGGGGGGCAGTAGTAAACCTGCCACCCCACTGATTCCAGGAAGATATACAAAGAATAGCAATGAGAACTTGTTACTTCATTCCCTTCATCTGAAAACGGGGATAGCATTTTTGTTTGTTTGTTTGCAAGGATTAAGGGAGTAAATATGTGTAAAGCACTTAGAAACTTACCTCCCCATTTCCTGTTGGGAAATCTATTTTTTATTTCCTCCTTTCACATAGCAGGCGCTATAAAAATCAGTGGGCCATATAATATGGCCACTTTGTAGGTCAGGAGTGGCCAAATATCTGTGACGTGGGAGACTGCTCTGATGCTCCGCTTGTCTTCTCCTCCCCCGCCCCTTTCCACTCCTCTCTTTCCAGCCACGCCTGTGGTTGCTTGCAGATCCTAAGCCCACCCATTGAGCCAAAAGGGTTGAGAGAAGAGAAGGCTACTCTGCCTTGATGGCTTTCCCTCTTAGAAGCCCCCTCCCCACAAGAGGAGCAATTTGGAGGGAACACTTCCCAGGCTGTTTTCCCATGTGGTGCTTACCCTCCTTTGGGGGAAGAGTAGATGATCTTATGGGTGAGAATCCTAGAGTAGCTCGTGCAGCCCTGTCTGTTGTTCAGTCTGTGAATCGGGGGTGAGGTGAGGTGGGGTGGGGTGGGGTGAGAGTTGGGGGATGGGGTCAGAGTGCAAGGCCCCTTTGGCCTGGGGTCTCCTATCCAGTTTTAACCGAGAGCCCTGCAATTTGGGTTTATAGAGCATCTGTCCGGCCACTGGTAAGGTGGATACTTTGACCATTACGTAATGACCTTCACATCATTTTTTGTATTGGTCTGAAGTGGAGGGTCGGAAGGATGAGTCTGGGGCCTTTAATCTCCAAGACACTTCAATTTTCCTAATCTAACTCAAGGAGCTTCCCCTCCAATTCTTTCCTAAACTCTGGAATCCCTCACCACCTTCCTCTGTCATTTTGGCAAGAATTTATGCCTCGTCTCAAGAATTTATGCCTGGCAAGAATTTATGAGAAAGATAGTACTTTCTCTCTAGGCTGGGTGGTATTTTTGGTGGGGTTGTGAGTGTGTCTTTGTATTGGAGGGGAGGGTGGGTAACTAAGGAAAGTGGGCAGCTGGAAACTTTCTGTACCAGGAAAAAGTGAAGGAAGGAAGGATGGAGATGATTTTATCTGCCCCCAGCTGTGAACACACTTCCAGGCTTCCCTGGGCCGGGGCATCACCTGGCCTGCATTGCTGTGGGTTGATCACTCTGTTGACCGAGTACATTTTTTATATGTCCTGGGGGGTTGGACAATAGACATCAGAGGTGGCTCCTGAGTTGGAAAAACTCAGTCATCCTTATTCACACACAGAACACTTCACTTCTGACACTTCTGGTTACCAGTGCGTGTGAGTTTTCTGCCACCAAGCGACTCTGTGACACCAGCTGGGTGTCCTACAATTCAGCTCAGCTCTGCCACTACCTGGAGGTTGCATCAGCTCCCGCAGGTAAAAGGCTCAGGTCCCCCTTCAAATGCCAGTCGCAAGTCTAGGTTGTCACCTGTTCTTCTAACTGATCAGCTATAAATCATATAAATCAGAGCTTCCCAGACCCTTCCCTTGGGTTCAGTTAATTTGGTACAGCGACTCACAAAACTCAGGGAAATGCTTGCGTTTACCAGTTTATGAAAAGATCTGATAAAGGATACAGATGAACAGCCAGACAACGAGATACCCAGAGCAGAGTCTGGGAGGATCCTGAGGACTGGTGCTTCTCTCCTGGTGGAACTGGGTGATGTCACCCTCCTGCTGTGTGGACATGTTCACTAACCTGAGTGCTCTCAGAACCTCACAGTATTGGGATTTTATGGAGACTTATCACATGGGTATGATCAATTATTAACTCTGTTTCCAGCCCCTCTTCCCTTCTCCAGTGAAGTGGGGGATGGGCTGAAAATTCCAAGCTTCTCATCATGGCTTGGTCCTTCTGGCGGCCAGCCTCCATCCAGGAGCCTCCAAAAGCCCACCGGAGTCACCTCATTAGAACAAAAGATGCTTTGTGTGCCTGGGTGGCTCAGTTGGGTTAAGCATCCGACTTCAGCTCAGGTCATGATCTCATGGTTTGTGGGTTCAAGTCCCCTTGTCAGGCTCTGTGCTGACAGCTCAGAGCTGGGAGCCTGCTCTGGATTCTGTGTCTCCCTCTCTCTCTGCCTTTCCCCCATCTGCATTCTCTCTCTCTCAAAAATAAATAAATATTAAAAAAAAAAAAAAGAACAAAAGACACTCCTGCTGCTCTTATGACTTAGGAACTTTCAAGAGTCTTAGGATCCCTGTCTCAGGAATGTGTCAAAGACCAAATTTTAGAACAGGGATGCCTCTAGTGTGCTTATCACTTTGGAAATTACACAGGTTTTGAAGCTTTGTGCCAGGTATGCGGGAGCAGAGGCTGATATATATATTTTCTGTTTTCTCATAGTCTCCTTCCTGCCATCCTATCTCCCTTCAAATGGGCAATCTTCCTTCCATTTGTAAGACGGGGAGAGATTTTTATTTTCCCAGTGTCTTCTTTCCCCACTGGGTCCCCATGCCTTTATGGTGAAAACTGACCAGGGTTGGGGTGGGGGGAGTTAGGCACATATTAGGTAGATGCGTCTGGCATATAGTAGGCACTGGTGGATTTGTGGTGGGTGGGTAAATGGGTAAACTCCATCCTCCTGAGGTGAAGGTGAAGTCTTGGCAGATGGGAATGTAGAGGAAGAAAGGTAGAGAGAAGGCGAGAGAGCACAGGATGGGACGCTGGGAGCACAGAGCGCATAGTCAGAAAATGTGCCAGGAAGGAAATGGGGGGCTTGGAAAACCAGTAGGGTGCAGCACATTGGAAGGTCAGTGTGGGGGAAGTTTCTGGGAGGGGTGTGTCCGGTTCTGCTGAGACAGTGAAGAGAGTAGCGGCGACCGGAAATAGCCACCAGATTTGTTTCTGTCAGTGATGTTGGGGGAGCAGTTGCCACAGGCTGGCAGGTGTGAAAACGCAGATTGTTGGGGGGGTGAGGAGTGCAGGAGGGTGAGGGAGCACGGAGGCAGTGGGCATGATGAGGAGGAGGGGCAGCTTGAGGGGAGTCAAGACCTCACAGAGGGTATTTTGGGATGTGGAGACTTGAACAGGTTTGTAAGCTGAGGAGGGGAGGTTTAAAATTAGAGCGGCAGGGTAACTCAGGAAGAATCCCAGCAAAGTGGGGGCCTCTGCCTTCCCTCCTGGCCCAAAAAAGGCACCACAGAGCCAGACCGGGATGCATCACTTTAATAAGGGATGTGGGGAGCTGAGAGATGGTGGCCAGGGTGAGCAGGGTTTGGGTGCTGTAGACGCCAGCTTTGGCCAGGACTGGGCCTTGTTATCATTAGGGCCTTATGACTTCATAGGCATGAGGTAATAGGCTTTTCAGATAGCTTATGGTTTCTTTCACTGTTTTGTCCAGATTCTTGCCGATTTTATGGCCCAGCTTGGCCAGCTTTCCCTCTGAGGTGGTTGCTGGGGAATATTGGGAGAGAAATGTCAAGGTAAGGTTAGTCCCCTCCATGCCTCTCCCAAGCTCCTCGGTGCTGACACGGGGGATCAGAGTGGATCCTCCGCTCCTCATTTACCTTTAATTCTTGTTCCCCTTCAGCTTCCTCTTTCCAACCCCAACTTTGTCTCCCAAGGTAGTGTCCAGCCCCTGCCTTTTTCTGTTTAATGCCCTCCCTCCCGGCTTCTTCCCCTACCAGCACTGGGAGTGAGTTCTGTAGTCTCTTCTGACTGAGGGGCAGCCTTTCTGACACTGTCCTCCTGGGGGATGGGGTGACGCAGCTCGGGCCTTTGATGCCTTGGTCTCCTGGGAGATCTGATGATATCATCCTCTTCAAAAATCAGCTCTTCTCTGGAGATGAGAGATTCCTCAGAAAGGTTTTCAATGGAGACGTGGTCCTTTTCGGGTATCAGCTGAGCAGCTGGGGCCAAGGAGATGGAGTGAGGGGCAGAGAAAGAGCTGGTGGTAAGAAACAACCAGCCAGCTCTATGCCATATGTCTTAACATGCTAGAGGGTGTCAGGGTTGGGTCATTGCCCAGTCAGTGTAGACCAGAATTGAGATCCCATACCAGCATCGGAATCTATGAGCACCTGAAAGGCGCATCCCTGATTTTGAATGCCATTGAATAGGGATTCCATTTCTAGTAAATTCACCTTCCCAATGAAAAGAGATTAACTATGCAAACCCCCAACCCATTGTCTGTTGCATGGGAAGGGTTCAATAAATATTGGTTCTTTTTTTTTCTGAATTCTGGGTATTGCTGGAGTCTGCCTAATCTGGTAAATGGGGGGAAGCTAGCCTGAGGTTGAACTGTGTTTACGGATAATCTACAAAGCAGGATCCTGCGATATTCATGACTTTGAGGCTCTGGGGGAGCCTGGGACCGATGAACCCCTCCAGCATCCTCCCCTCAGCATGAGCTGAAACTCCCTACCTGCTAGCATTTGGGCATGAGAAGTAGTTCCTACACCCATCGTCAATGACTACCCAGCTGTTCAAATTGTTCCTGGCCCCCAGATGTTGGCCAATTAGTGCAGCAGAAAAGGATTAAGGTCCAACGTCAGGAGGAATGGTTTCCGCTTCTTCCTCACGTGGAGAACTCATCATTTACCCGACAATCTTTTACTCCCATCAACTTACTCTAAAGGCTGTCAACGTGAGACTTACGGGCATTTATGGGCTGAGCCTCCAAGTGGATCTCATCGTGTGGCTCTGAAAAATAAGAGGTTAGAGTTTCCAGAGGTCTTAAGATATTTAACACATGAGATGCTAGTGTGTACCCCCCTCCTGCCCCAGCATCTCCACCTCCCTTACCCTGTTCTCTGTCTTAGCACTTCTAACACACTCTGTAATTTGTTTAACATGCTAATGATGGGGTTCTTTTTCCTAGAGTGAAATCTCAAGGATGACAGAGGTCTCTGTATTTTGTTAGTGTATCTCAAGTGCCTAGCGCTGTGTGTCTGGCACAGAGTAGATGCTCATTAAATAGCCGTTGAATGAATGTGCATGTATGTCTTGCCCTGCAGGTTACAGAGGGAGCCCCAGAGGAGGACAGGGGCTCTGCCTGGGGTGTCCACCACCCTCAGAGGCTGAAGTCGAATCTGAATCTCTGTTAACCCATAGACCACCTTGATTTGGGTCCAGGAGGCTCTTCCGGTCCTGGCCCCAGGATTTCTAGGGTCCACGGTTCCCCTGCCTCCACGCCTCAGTCACCCCGAGGGTGCACTTTCCGTTATGCATCTCCACTCAACACATTACAAGGATTAAGGAGAGGTCTTCCTAGTGCTGAGGACTCTCCAGCGGACAGCTCGGTGACCTCTGGGGAACAAAGAGGAGTGTGACAGAAGCCAGACTCACCATTAAGGATGGCGAGAGAGGTGGAGGCTAATATGGCCAGCAGCAGGACGGTAAAGAAGTTCATGGTGAACCTGTAGCAAGATCCGTCTTCCCTGGGGAGGCTGCTTAGTGTTGCTGAGGACGTAGCCCGGCAGAGGCTTTATTTATTTTGGGGTGGGATTGGGCTCTGGGGAACCTGGTTCAGGATTGGATCTGGGGGCATTCCAGGTTTCCCCTCCCAAGTTCCCTGTTCTGAATATATTTGTTTTTGGGAACTGGAGCTTCTGGGAAACCAGTTAACAGGAATGTAAGGTCCCTAGCATTTCCCTGGTGTGGGCCATGCCAAAGGTGTGTCAGCCCCAGGCTCCATCTCTGGAGGTCCTTGGACTAACCAAGTGGGTGTGCATTTCTCTCCTTCGCGGTACTCATTATTGGTATAATTTTCTTTTTATTTGTGTGATCAATTAATATCTATCTGCCCCAGGAGCATGGAACTTCCACGATGGTGGGACTATGTTTTGCCTGCCATTGTTTTCCCAGCACCTGGAAAGGAGCTGGTACATAGTAGGCACCCAGGATACATTAGGAGGGCGAATGAATATAGGAAAGTAGGCAGATAAAACTCTCTGTCAGTTCAGGGATGAAGGAGTGCAGCATTTACAGGAATCATGACTACATGCCAGGTACTGTCCTGAGTTTGTTCACATGGGATATTTTGCTTAATTAGTCACGGCTGTGAAGGATGTGTTATTCGTTAAGCAAGGAAAGCAATATTCACAAAGATGAGGTGACTTGCATAAGGGCACATATCTGGGTGGATTTGAACCCAGGTTAGTCTAACTCCAAACTCTGTGTCTGCTACAGGTAAGGTCGGATGGCTCCAGAAGTGAGTGAGATGCCCTAAGAGCTGCGTGAGAGGGAGTGGGGGACGCACCCAGGACTGAGGCCTGGTTCTGGGCCTAGGGCTGAACTAACAGATCTCCTGTGTCCCCCTCAGGTTTGGAAATTTTTAAGAGTTTTTATTTAAGTTCCGGTTGGTTGACATGCAGTGTAATAGTAGTTTTAGATGTAGAATGTAGTGACTGAGCACTTCCATACATCACCCAGTGCTCATCACACATGCCCTCCTTAACCCCCATGACCCATTTCACTCATGCCCCACTGCCTCTGGTAACCATCAGTTTGTTTTCTGTTGTTAAGACTCTGTTTCTTGGTTTGCCTCTCCCCCTCCTTCTCCTTTCTCCCCCTTCGCTTGCTTGTTTTGCTTCTTAAATTCCACATATGAGTGAAATTATATGGTATGTCTTTTCTCTGACTTATTTTGCTTAGCATAATGCACTCTAGCTCCATCCATGTTGTTGCAAATGGCAACGATTTTTTTATGGCTGAGTAAATATACAGTGGAATATTATATATAATATTGTATTTATATATTTTATATATAAATGTATATATACCCATTGTGTATATATAGTGTATATATAGTATGGTAGATTTATATGTAAAATATATAAATACAATATTATATATATAATATGCATAGTATATGTAAGATATATAAATACAATATTATATATAATATATAAACAATAGCATGTATTACACTATATAATATATAGTGTATATAATATATAGTAGTCCATATAATATATAAATACTATATATGGTATATATAGCATATATATTTACTATACTATATATACATATATAGTATATACATATTATATATAATATACAGCATATATATAGTATATATAGTACATATACTATACTATAGTATATATAGTATATATGCTAGATATATACCTATATATTGTGTGTATATGTTATATATATACTATGTATATTGTATATAATATTATATTTATATATTTTATATATATAGTATCTATAATATATAGTATTATGCTATAGTACCTATAATATATAGTACCTGTATACATATATAGATACTTTATAGTGTATATATATATATACACTATCTATCTATCTATATACACTCTCTATCTATTTGGGGCTGTTTCCACAATTTGGCATTGTAGATAATGCTGCTATAAACATCGGGGTGAATGTATCCCTTCGAATTTGTATTTTTGTATTCTTTGGGTAAATACTAGGTTGGAATTTTTGATAATCCCTCTGGACATGTTTTGGGATCATCTTCTGGAAGGAAGGGGGTGGCTGTACCCTGAGACTGAGCTCCTGTCTTCAGCAGGGAGCGTGGCTTGCTGGGCATGGGGTCCCCTTGAGGGTAAGGTCCCACCTGCAGACCGCAGAGAGCTCTGGACTCTATCCACTCAGGTGTAGCCTTCTCCCCCCAGGCAGCAGCGGGAGGGAAGAGCCTGGGGGCTAGCAGTCAACCTCTGATGGCTCTAGCCCTGCTGAATCCTTAGGCAAGCCTGTGAAGTGAAGGAAGTTTGTCTTGGGCTGCTTCCCACCTCCCCTTCCTCCCCAATGCCCCCTTTCTGCCACAGCCTCCCCTCCCATCGTGGGGTGGGGGTGGGGGACACTTAGGAACACAGTAGGGACAGATGGGGGCATTCACAGCTAGTCCTTACGGAGTGGTTTCAGCCCTGCAGGCTTATTTCCCAATACCTCCAGTAATCTACAAGTTTAGGCCTCCATTGTTTGCAGACTAGGCTATTTCAGTGGTTTCTCACCGGCCTTTGGCCTCCAGTCTGTCTTCACTGCTGTCCATCCTCCACGCTAAGGCTAATGTCTCACATGCAGGCCATGGCTCTACTCAAAAGTCTTTAAGGAGCATCCATTACCCCTGGGATAAAGCCCAGTCCCCTTGACCATGTGTTCAGGGCTTTCCCCGTTTCCGACCTCATCACCCACCCCCAGGCATTACTTCCTGCTCAGTAAAGTGTTGTATGAGTTCATGCTGTTCCTCCCTCAGAAATACTCTTGCCTCTCCATCTGCCTGCTGTGTTCCGACATCACAATCCACATCAGGTGTCACCCCCTCCCCGGAGTGAACGATCTTCTCACCATCGCGCCTCCCTCAGTTAATCAATCACCTCACCTCTGCGGACCTGCACTGAGCAGTGCGAGTGCGTGCCTCCCTCTTTTCGCGTTTCCACCCCACCGCTATTTACCGAGTGCCTGCCGGGTCGCAAGTGTCGGTGGAGATAAAATGATGAACAAAATCACCTGGCCCTGGCCTTCTGGTTTTATTGTCTAGCATCTATCATATTCTATAGTAATTCTCAGTTCAGACCTCTTGCTCCTACTGGTTAATCACCATTTTGAGGACAAGAGCCATAGTTTATTTATTTATCTCCGCATTTCAATTTAGTTAGCACAGATCTTAACACTAGCTAAGTGCTCTAGTCCAGTAATTGGAAGGAGTCAATTTACAAGTTCAAAGCTGGCCTCTGGGGGATGCGTTTACTTTTAGTGGGGAGAGAGGGACCTCTGAGAGGCCTTTTCCCACAATTAAGTATTTCAGAAGGATATATGGAGTGGCTACCATATAACAGGCATGAAATGGGTACTGGAGCTTCAACACAGAGCCAAACAGACCTGGCCCCTGCTCTCCCAGGCGGGATTGCCAGATAAAATGCAAGTCATTCACTTCCATATGATTTTCAGATAAGCAGGGAAGAATTTTTTTTAGCATCAAAAATATTGCATGGCACACGCTGATAGTAAAATTTCGCTTATTATTGATCCGAAATTCATATTTAAGTGGATGTTCTCTATTTTATTTGGTAAGCACGGCAATCCTACCCCCGGGCCCCACACCAGCCTCCAGCCTCCACCATCGGCCCCTCCAAGAGCCCAGCCTCATCCTGCGTTCTCAGTTACGGATTCTGGTGCAGGGGAAAGATGGATGGGAGAGCTATTTGCCAGCCATGCCTGTAGCGTCTTCCAAGAAAAGAGCTCACAATGGTTCTCTGCACACAAGTTCCAGACTTTGGTCAGATGACCCTGTTACTCTGGCCACTCCTGTTTGGTGAGGAAGTTGGGGTCTTTTTTTTTTTTTTTTTTTTTAAATTTATTTCTAGGAGAGAGAGAGAGAGAGAAAAAGTGTGAACAGGGGAGGGTCAGAGAGAGAGAGGGAGTCACAGACTGAAACAGGCTCCAGGCTCTGAGCTGGCAGTCAGCACAGAGCCCGACGCGGGGCTTGAACCCACGAACCGCGAGATCATTACCTAAGCGAAAGTCGGACTCTTAACCGACTAAGCCACCCAGGCACCCCAAGGAGGAAGTTGGGGTCTTATCTAGAGGGAATCACCAACGGGCTGGGCAGAAGGAAGACCAGTGGCTTCTGAGGAGACCTGTCCATTTCTTTTTTTAAATTTAGTTGGATTTATTTTATTAAAAATTTTTAATGATTTCTTTATTTTTGAGAGAGTGAGACAGAGCGCAAGCACAAGCAGGGGAGGGGCAGAGAGGGAGACCCAGAATCCGAAGCAGGCTCCAGGCTCCGAGCTGTCAGCACAGAGTCTCTGGAGATGCCCAAGCACCTGTCCATTTCTGACCCTCCACACTGGATGGTTTCAAACCAGGTCAGTGAGATCCCTCTTGGTGAATTTTGAATGTGAGACAGAGAGAAGGAAAACTCACCAACTAGCTTCCTTCTCCAGATAGCAGGTCTGGGATGCAGTGTGGGAATCTGCATTTTAAAACCAGTGTGTGTGGGGGGGTGCGGGGGGTGCTCCTGGGTGGCTTCGTCGTTTAGGCGTTTGATTTCAGCTCAGGTCATGATCTCATAGTTCTGTGAGTTTGAGTCCCGCATCAGGCTTTCTGCTGTCAGTGCAGATCCTGCTTAGGTTGCTCTGTCTGCCTCTCTCTCTGCCCCTCCCCTGCTGGTACTCATGTGCTTTCTCTCAAAAACAAATAAACATTAAAATTAAAAAAAAAAGAGATAAAGCCAGTGTCCAGGGAAATTCTAATGCAGAGGTGTTGAGGAACACACGCCCTTCAGCCACAGAATGGCTTTTAATTTTTTTTAATGTTTTATTTATTTCTGAGAGAGAGAGAGAGAGAGAGACAGCATGAGCAGGGGAGGGTCAGAGATGAGAGGCAGACACAGAATCCAAAACAGGCTCCAGGCTCTGACCTAGCTGTCAGCACAGAGCCCGAAGCGAGGCTTGAACACACGAATTGTGAGATCATGACCTGAGCCGAAGTCAGACGCTTAACCAACTGAACCACCTAGGCACCCCACAGAATGGCTTTTAAACAAAAGCTCAAACTCTTTTTTTTTCTGGTAAGGGTTTTTGTGAGGCAGAAAGGCTATTGTTTTGAGTGTGTGTGTGTGTGTGTGTGTGTGTGTGTGTGTGTGTGTGTGATTACTATGGTGGTTGCTGGCTGGAATGTGGGAGGTTGGAGGGAAAGAGGAGAAGGAGACTAACATTCTGCGAGGGTTGATCTAGAGCCAGACACACGATGATTTTAATTCTCACACTGATCCATGGAGTAGTATTGATGGCACACTGGGAAACTGAGGCTCAGAGAGGTAAGTAAATTTAGTAAGGTGATATAGATGTCACCCGGCACGACGGGGATGTGAATCCAGTTTCGCTCTGATTTCCATGCTCTTCCCACCACGGCTCACCACCCCCACAAGGCTTCAGTAGTGTGGACTCCACAGTCAGCTCACAGATTCACAGATCCATTGACTATCCTGGGAAATCGATGTTGCTGCCTTGAATCACTTCCCAGATTGCCTCTCAGCCCTGGGGGCAGGAGGGCTCACTTGCTAGAACAGAGAGGAAAATAAGGCCATTGACCTGGCTGCTCTGAGGGTAACAGAACCAGAGGGAGGGGGACCAGGAAGGGGTTCAGGAGGGAGTCAGCAAGGGGCAGGTAAGTGCAGAAAGCTTCCACTTCCAGGGGAAGCATGGGGGGGGCAGGGGGGAAGCAGCTTCTGCCTTGCTTCTCAGTCAAGGTCCTGAAGTTCTTCCTGAGTGAGTCCGTTGCTCCCTTCTTCTGGGTCCACCTCAGCCATGCCCAGGTTCTCTGCGGGAAGGCCTGGCTCAAACTCGGCTCTGCCTGGGCAGTCTGTGGCAAACGCTCTCCATCTGGGAGATGGGGCCTCGAGAGTGTTGCCCACGTGCACTGGCCGCTCTGTGCCCCCTGGCAGGCCTGGTGTGCTGGGCTGGGGTTCTGTGAGAGCCCTGGGGCTCTGGGCATGCTTTCCTCCTCTCCTCTGAAAGCCCTTACCAACCACCCTTCAAACCACACACACAATATCCGACACACCATTGAGCCCTTATTACCATCTGATTCACAGCCCCATTTAAACATTGCCAGTTGTCTCAATAACATCCTTTATGACAAAAGGACCCAATCCAAGATTGACACAGTTCCTCGGTCTGTTCCTTGATGTTCATGGCTTTTCCACTTCTGGAGATTAGAGGCCAGTTGTGCAGAAGGTCCCCCAGGTGGGGTTCATCTGATGTTTCCTCATTATCAGATTCAGGTTCTGCATTTTTGGCAAGAATATCGGGAAACCATACTGTATTCTTTATATTCTATTCTATCAGGTGGCTCATAATTTTGATTTGTCCCATTTTTGTGATGCCAACTTCGATTGATCGATCACTGATTAACATGACGTCTGCCAGTTCTCCCCAGTGTGAAGTTACTCTTTTTCCTCTTTGTAATGAACATATATTGTGTTGGAAGGGAATTTGAGGCTATGTAAATATCCTGTTCCTCATCAAACTTTTACCAATTAGTTTTAGCACTCATCGATGCTTCCTGGCTGAATTCTTTATTCCCGCGATGGCTGCCAAATAGCGATTTTCTAGTTCAATCATTACCTCTACATTCCTTAGCTGCCATTCTGCTGTAAGGGAAATCTTTCTCACTTCCCCATTTATTTATTCATTTATTTATATCAGTATGGGCTCGTGACTTCCTATTGAACCCACGAATTATAATTTTGTTACTACCACTGTTTATCAGTATTATATATCTTTTATAATACTTTCCTTCTCCCTTGAACATGGTTAGCCTGAGATAAGTTGGCCGTGGTGGGAGTAAGCTAGCCTTCTGGTTTGCTTGTGTGTTCTCTTGTCATGTTTCCATCATTCTTTGAGCACTTTTTTTTCCTTTCTGGCACAGCAAGGCATTCCAGACTCATATATTTTCTCTGCACTGACCCTGCAGGGTAGCAGCCATTTCTTCAAGGAACTCTGCTCTCAGTGGTATTTAGAAACAAAGATATGGACTCTAGGTGCTCATTGTCCTTGAGATGTTGCTGCTTCCATGCCCTTCCATAGTCAAAACCAGGGACTATATGAATGTATGTATATATACACGTATGGGTGTATATATGTGCATTTGTACAAATAAATAACACATGCACATTTACATCTAGATGTATTTCCACATCAGTTTACATATACTGAAAACCACACGAGTTCTCATTGTTATGTCCGGTTTCAGTCTGGTGTCACAGAATTCAGGCCTGCTCACCCTGCTCACATAGACTCTCCACCTCCCCGCCTGCTTGGGCTCTGATGCCCCAGGAGAGGCCACCGCCTTTCCCCTTGTCCCTTTTCCCTGGGCAGACACCCTCCTCATCTCTCTACACTTCCAACATCCCTGCTCTAGCTTCCCAGCAATCCACACCCCCTGTCCTTACCGCCCCTGCAGACACCTACCTTGCTGGGTTCTGCTTTCCGGCTTTTGCGCTGAATTATTCAGGAAAGACATCAGGAATGCAAGCATGAGATGCGCGTTGAATGCAGTTGAGAGGAAGAACACATGAAGCAGTTACTTTGTTATTGATATATCTTTTCATTCATTGTTTATAGTTTCCTTTGGCCTTGTGATACAATCTAAGAATCTTTAGCTTTTTTTTTTTTTTTTTCTGAGAGAGAGAGAGAGAGACAGTGTGAGAAAGGGAGGGTCAGAGAGAGCGGGAGACAAAGAATCTGAAATAGGCTCCAGGCTCTGAGCTCTCGGTCAGCAAAGAGCCCCGCGCGGGGCTCGAACCCACGAACTGTGAGATCATGACCTGAGCCAAAGTCGGACGCCCAACCGACTGAGCCACCCAGGCGCCCCGAATCTTTTGCTTTTAATGCAGGAATTTGTGCTATTTTTATTTACTCATGTAAATAACGTGTGTTTGGTACTAGTTTTTTCTTTTTCATACTGTCCTTCCATTTTATAATTTTGTATCCTTTATATTTGGCTATATGACCTGTGTTTATTTTTTCTCTTTTATGGGTATCTCTTCTGATAATATAAAAGATTCACAGTTTGTTTATACTCCTAGTGATTATCTTTTTTTTTTCATACTTTTTTTTTTAATGTTTTATTTATTTCTAGGATAGAGAGAGAGAGAGAGACAGCGTGAGCAGGGGAGGGTCAGAGAGAGAGAGGGAGTCACAGACTGAAACAGGCTCCAGGCTCTGAGCTGGCAGTCAGCACAGAGCCCGACGCGGGGCCCGAACCCACGAACCGCGAGATCATGACCTAAGCGAAAGTCGGACGCTTAACCGACTAAGCCACCCAGGCGCCCCAGTGATTATCTTTTTTAACCATAACTTCAAATGATGGACTCAGTTCTGTATTACTAGACTGATTCCCTCTACCAGCAATGATGAAAGTAGCGTACTTCTACTTTGTGCTCTCCTCTTTACCGTCTGATTTTCGTGGATTATAGAACTAGCATTACTTTTTCTAGTGAGTTCCTTTAGGCTTTTGTTATTTGCTTTCGCTGGTTAAATATAGTTTTTGATATTCTACCTATAAAAGGTGCACAGGCCACCTGATTTATATTAACTCCTGCTTGCTTTTCCATTCCAGCCGTCCCCGTGCTGGTCTTTCGTTACGTTCTCATAGTTTTTAACACTCTCTGCTCTGTGACCATCATTCCTGCAGCAACGTGAGCTTTTTTCTTGCACCAAAGTGGATTTAGCACTTACAGCCAATCCTTTTACCTCATTTTCTCCTTTTATCTCTTGGCTGGCTGGAGTTTATGTCGAATAGTGTTTTTGAAAAGGGTTCACAGGAATGAAATCCCCTGAATTTGGCACGCTGGAAATATGTGTCTGTTGCCGTTAGCCTCGTAAAATAGTTTGATTTAGCAGAAAGTATTGGGGCCTCATTTTTCTTCCTCCAGAGGACTTTTCAGGGATTTCTTCGCTGTCTTTGGGTGGTGTAGTCTGGAGGCAACCTGAATATTTGTTTTCCCCCTCCGCGAATGTGTCGATAGTTTTGCCCACGTGCCCCCAGATCCTTCATCTTTGAAGATAAGGAACTTTATTAGGCCAGTTCTCAGCATTAGTCGTTTTGAATCACTCTTTCCTCTCAACGTGTAGATCAAAGTTTTCTGTGTTTAATTTTAATTTCTTTTTTTTAATGTTTTTTTTTTTATTTATTTCTGAGAGAGAGAGAGAGACAGCGTGAGCAGGGGAGGGTCAGAGAGAGAGGGAGACACAGAATCTGAAGCAGGCTCCAGGCTCTGAGCTATCGGCACAGAGCCCGACGCAGGGCTCGAACCCACCAACCGTGAGATCATGACCTGAGCCGAAGTCAGACGCTCAACCGGCTGAGCCACCCAGGCGCCCCTAATTTTAATTTCTTATCTCTGGTAAAATACACGTAACACAGAATTTCCCATAGAAGCCACTTTCAGCTTACAGCTCACTGGCGTCAAGTATATTCACGTAGTTGCAACCAGCCTCCAGAACTCCTTCGTCTTGCAAAACTGAAACTCTATACGTACTAAACAGCGGCTCCTGTTTCCCATACCCACCCCCACCCCCAGCCAGATTTCAGTTTTCTTCTATTTTTAAGGAGCCCTGTCTTCAATTATGTTTTTCTTTTCTAGGTGTTCTCTTTTTCAGGAGCAGAAAGTATACATATGGCAGATCTGGTTACAGACGCGGTGTTCTTGATTCTGTTCCTCTGAGTATATCGTGTCCCTCGGAGAAGTGTGTTGTCAGCTCTGTCCCCGAGTGTCATAATGGGACACTGAGTCAGCATCCTCCCTCAGTTTGGTTCCAGTTTCAGGGGACTTGGCAGGACTTGGTCATAGAAAGTGTTATTTGGGGTTGTAAGTGCTTTCTATTTCCATCCCAAATGGAATTTACATATCTGTGCTCATGTTTTTCTTGTAGTCAATTCAACTGGTTTCAGAGATGAGAAGTTGGTACATCTCATACTCCTCCTCTTTGTATTGGAATTATGTTATTGTTTCCCCCCTTAATTTGTATGTGACTTATTTAGAATATAATCCATATCTGAACATTAAACATCCATAAGCCCAGAAAAGCTGCAGAACAACCCAGAAAAGAAGCGCATTTTAATTAAGCAATGGTTTTTTTGGTCATTCCCTGACATTGGCGGTGGGAAGGGAGGTAAAGAACTATGGTTAGCCTTCCATCTGGATGCAGCTGTGTTAGTAGGTTCCTTGAGTGGTTTGCCCCTCAGACACCACACTGCCCACCCCCACCTCCCAATCAGAGGAACAGTGTCGGGATGGACAGACCCACACCACAAGGGGGAGCTGTTTGCTCCTTTTTCTGTGGCCTGCCTTGGTCCTTCCTCGGCTGCCATTGCCTCTGGTGTGGAAAGACATTTCATCCCAGCTGGGGGTTCCTCGGAAACAGTATCTGGGGAAGCCCTTCCCCTTCTTCAGGCTTTGTCACGATTGCTATGCCTCCAAAGGCACCTGTGTTTGGTTGTGCAGTGGCTGACGTTTTTCTCCTCTGAAGCTGGAGGACCTGGGGCATGTCGGGGTGCTAGAAGGCATATATCCCAGGAGACTGGGTGGGTACTATCAGTGGGGAGAATGGGAGAAGGGTTGTGTGTAGGTATATGGCCTCAGTGGATGGTGCTACGTGAATCTCCTTTCAATACACAGACCACCCGTTAGGCATCTGTTGCCTACTGAGCATTAGAAATTCTGAGATCCCATGCAGACCTGCTTCCGCCAGCTACCTGCCTGGTGGAGGAAACATGCATGCTGAAAACATGTTCTGAGAATGAAAGGGTGTAGTGTGACCACCACCCCCCAACTCCGATGGTTTTCTCTTTCTCTTAATGCAAGTGCCTGATGTAAGCTTTGATTGCCACAGCATCCACTTCCAAGAGGGTTATGACTAGATAAAGACTAGATAAAGTCAGCCACATGACTGGATAAAGAACCAGGCTGCCCTCTTTCGCTCAAGGCTCCTTTGTTGTAGAGCTCTTGGCTGATGTCGATAACTGGCCGTTTGGGCTGATTGTTTTTCCTCTTCTAGCACTTTAAATTTCTTCTTTTTAACATTATTCATTTTTGAGACACAAAGAGAGACAGAGCACGAGTAGGGGAGGGGCAGAGAGAGAGGGAGACACAGAATCCAAAGCAGGCTCCAGGATCTGAGCTGTCAGTACAGAGCCCGGGACGGGGCTCAAACTCATGGACCACAAGGTCATGACCCAAGCTGAAGTCGGATGCTTAACTGACTGGGCCACCCAGGTGCCCCTAAAAAAATTTTTTTTAGAACAAACTATCAGAAAGAGAAACGAAGAAAATAGCTTCATTTACCATAGCATCAAAATAATAAAAATAGTTAGGAATACATTTAAGCAAGATGGTAAAAGATTTTTACAGTGAAAACTCTAGGACATGAATACCAATATAATGGAACATTATTCAGGTATGACAAAGAAGAAAATCCTGCCATCTATATCTGTGTGGCTAGATCTTGAGGGCATTATGCTAATTGAAATAAGTCAAACAGGTAAGGGCAAATAGTGTATTAACTCACTAATGTGGGATCTAGAAAATCCTGAATTTGTAGAAACAGAATGGACTGATAATTGCCAGGGGCTGGGAAGTGGGGGAAATGGGTGACGGGGGACAAGAGTATGAAGTTCTGGTGATATGATGAAAGCTAGGAGCATGAAGAGAGGAAGAGTTTGGGGATGGGGGTGGGGGTGTGTATCAGTTTCCTCGGGCTTCCATAATAAAGTAGAATGGATAACTTCGAATGACCAATTTATTGTAGGGCAATGCTCTCTTAGAAACTGGTAGGGGAGAATCCTTTCTTGCCTCTTCTAGCTTCTGGTGTTTGCTGGCAATTTTTGGCATTCTTGGTCTTACAGATGCATCACCCAGCCCCTGACTTCATGTCACATGGCCGTCTACCCTTGATGTGTCTTCACATCATATGTGACTCTGTGTCCAAATTTCTCTCTTCTTAGAAGGATAGTAGTCATATTGGATTATGGACCCACCATACTTCATCCAATATCACTTTCACTAATTATATCTGCAGTGATCCAGTTTCCAAATAAGGTCACCTTCTTGAGGGACCAGGGGTTAAAATTTCCACAAATCCTTTTGGGGGACACAATTGAACATGTAAAAGGGTGGCAGTCTACTTGAGTGTGAAGTGCCCTATCTACCCAGTGTTGATTGTAATTGGCGCTCGGAGGGCGCCTGCTACTGGAGGTCTCTCTGTGTGGGCAGTGTTCTCAGAGATGGAGAATGTGCCATCATGGTGGGAAGAGGGAGGAGGGAGATGCATTTCTTCACTAATTTAAGACAGGGTCTAGGTCGGGGCGCCTGGGTGGCTTAGTTGGTTAAGCATCCGAGTTCGGCTCAGGTCATGATCTCAAGTTTGTGAGTTTGAGGCCCGCATAGGGCTCTGTAGTAACAGTATGGAGCCTTCCTGGGATTCACTCTCTCTCTTCCTCTCTCTCTGTCCCTGCCTCCCTCTCAAAGAAAGAAATAAAAAAAATAATAAAACAGGGTCTAGGTTGAATGCTCTCATTTCCAGGATAGAGAGGGTGGGTGTTAGGTGGGGTGGAGGAAGGACCATCTAGAATCAAGGACTCTGGGAGTGTTGGAAAGCACCCCTGTCACACACCAAGCTTGGGAAGAGGGCTGGCAGGAGAGCGTTGTCCTGTCTTTCTCCACAGTCTATTCTTCTTCCCCTGCTCACCTGAGTGCAGAGTGTGAAGTGCAATCCCAGACTGTGATGGAGGGAAACAGGGGATACAATAATCACGTGGATTGTTGCAGCGAGTTCAATTGGCCTTTTAGTCAAGTGCCAGCTCTCACTTCAGCGACTCATGATTTTACTGGTCTGATCTAATTAGCTGTTGCCCTTCACTTTGGCCCAGTGTAGAAAGGGTGAATGGAAGGCAGGAGGGATGCATTTTTAACAAGGGCACCAGAAAATTGCTTTAATAGAATGACTTGGGCTTTGACTATGTTCAGGAAGACAAATCCTGGTTCTTTGGAGGTTGATTTAATTTTTGGCAATGTTCAAATGTCAGTAGGCACTGTATGTGAGAGATTAGACCAGAACTGGAGAGGCATTTACACTAGGAGGCCCAGCACGTGTGGCTGTGGCTCAGTGCGAACGAAAGGGCTTGTTAGAGGCTGTGTCCTCAAGGAAGGCTTGATGGGCCCAAGGGCCTGGGTCGGGACACCCAGGTCTCCTTGTGTTCCGGGGGATGGCTTTGCTCCCCACCTCCTCCCTGCTCCGCCCCACAGAGCACACGCACACGGCATGTTGGATGCTTCAGTTTAATCGTTCTGGGCTGCAAGCGTGTTTAAAGCTTTGAGTCCAGGGACCGCATTCTTTTCAACTTCTTAACCATGACTCAGAAAGAATAGTGGACTGAGTTTCTTCAGTTCTTGTAGAAATTCAACATCACCTAGAAGAAAGTGGAGGTGAGAACGAGGCTCACAGTCCCCAGGCCCCCGGCTCCACCCTGTCTGTCCTCCTCAACTCTGTCTTCTGCTTCCCAACCTCACCCAGCCCCTGGACAGCCTTGTATAGGCGTCAGAGGGATGGAGAGTAGATTCACCAGACCCTGAGGGACCCACCCCTTCCCCATTTGGGCAGGCTTCGAAGTGGGAAGACGGGAGCTGAGACCCCAGGGGCAATCTGGTATCAGGCAACCCTGTGGTGTGAGTGTGTATGAGAAATTGGAGACATTTGAAGACGGCAGGAGGGAAGGTTCAATGGGGAGGGGATGTGGCGGTGCCAGGTCTCTGGGCGAGGTGGTCCTGGCCCACTTCCCGCCCCTGGATGATGGGTGGTGAGTATTCCTGTTCCCACAGGGCTTTGCCTTAGGATGCACTCACTTTCATGAAGATGTTTTGCAGCTTCAAGTCTTTCACTCAGTCTTTTTTTTGCTTGTTGTGCTAGCAAGTTACCTTTGCTCACCAGGGATTCTAATTTTGGAGCAGAAGAATCACATTGGCAGAAAAGTCACATCATTTCGAGAAAACTCCCACCTCCCTCTCCTGCCCCTCATCAGACATCGTCCCTGTACAAATTCCTAAAGTGAAGAAGTTTTGCTGAGGGGTCCAGCTTCTCCTAGGAAGGTGGGTGGGCCAGGAAAGAAACCATGTAGGGTGCAGGGAGCAAACTTTTTTGCAAAAGCTGTGTGTGGGGTGCAGCGGGAACTCCCACTTGCGCCTTTACAGTCAGGTGAATGAACACGTCTGCTTCTCCCTGGACGTGGCTCTGTGGGAGGAAGTGTCATGGAGGCCTGTCACCAGAGACTCCTCTGGGTTGTTATCTGGCATACAGACTTACTCAGTGCACCTTCTTTACTTGCGGTGGTGCTGCTTGACTGCTGGGATGTCTCTTGGGGTGAAGCAGATTTGACTGGAGATGCAGTTGCTTCAGGTTCAGCTACAAACACACCAGTTTGTTGATTTTAGCAAAGTCAAGTGTTTTTATTTTTGGAACGAGTGGCCGAGCCCCAGGATGCCTAGTATGTGCTGGGGGCCAGGTTATGGAAGTGGTAAGATTTCTACATACAAGTGTCTATTACGGACTGAATGTTTACGTCCCCCTCCACATTCATATGCTGAAATCCTAACCCCCAATATGATGGTCGTAGGAGGTGAGGACTATGATGTAATGAGGTCATGAGGGTGGAGCTCTTTATGAATGGGATTAGTGCCCTTATAAAAGAGACCCCAGCGCTCTTTCTGCCATGTGAAGATGCAGTGAAAAGTCAGTAGTCTGTAATCTGGAAGAGAGTCCTTACTAGAACCTGACCATGCTGGCACCTTGATCTTGGGATTTCCAGCCTCCAGAATTGCGAGAAATAAATTTCCGTTGTTTAAGCCATCCAGTCTGTGGTAATTTGTTGTACATCCAGCGTCTTGGATGGTGGGCAGGGCCAGGCAATTCTAATGGGCAGGGTTGGGGAGGTATTTGGGCTAGGATATGGGGGGAATCAAGGAGCCTGTCAGAGCGATGCTGAAGGCAGGATTTTGGCAGGGGGGGGTATTCTAAAGGGGCTTCCTTGGGGGGCAGGAAGTCAGTCAGCCAGCGCTCAGGGGAAGGCATGTATAAGACACATGTGGAGAATGCAAACAAGTTCAATTTAACTGATGTGGGCCATACATGAAGGAGAAGCATGGAAAACCAGGATGGAAATGATGTCTGAGGCTGGATAGCAGGCAGCTTGCTAAGGAGTTGGGAGTTCTGGGAAGTGTGTGCAGGTGAAGATATTAATACCACATGGTTATCATTTCCCTGATCATTTAACCTCATCTTTTTCTCCCCTTAATTCACAGCAAACCTTTTCTGCATTCTTCCTACTGATCTTGCCTGCCTGGGTTGTCCCATTTCATCCTTAGCTTGTCACACCCTAATCCGTGCTCCTCCACTGTCACCAAGAGCAGGACCCAACTCCCACCACTCCCCCATTCCTCTCCCAGCTTCTACCCGCACCCCGAGCTGTTAGGCCCTCCCTTTGAGCACAGGGATGGGAGGAACAGAAGGACTCACCGTCCACAGCTTCCGGAGCAGCCTCAGTGGTTTCAGAGGGGACACCTTCTGCAGTGGAAGAAAGAGGTGACGGTGAAGAAAGAGGTGGAAGAAAGAGGTGACGGTGAAGACTGAACCGGACCCACCTGAGCCATCCTACCTCCCATTCTTTATCCTCGGCTCTCGGGAGAGTTTGTGGGCATAGGGAGACATATGTCCCTATTGGTTAAATGTGCCCTTCTGCCTCATCGGTAGACCCACTAGGCACTCTGTCTGGTGTTTAACCCCTCCTCCAGTTGTTTGAAGCAGGTTCTCCTGGGAGAAGTATAATATTCTCTGAAAACTGCCCTTCTCCCCGATTGCCTCTGGCCTGTGAGGGTGCCATGAGATTCCCGCCAGGGAACTGGCTGTGGTTGGAGGCGTTCAGGCTCCTCTGTGGCTGAGGGGGACAGTGCAGGGGCCATGGGGCCATGTCTGAGTGATTTCTGCCATTGAACTCCAGCCCTCATTGTCTCTATTCTTTCAACACAATGTTTATGCAAAGGGATCTGCTAAGTGGAGGGGGTTCAGTGCTGAGGAAGGTGGAAAGACCCTGCCCTGACCCAGCTTACATTCCATGACATAATTATTGAGTCACTATGTGATGGTACTGGAGGGACAAGTGCAGAGTGGTGTGATAAGGGCAGGTGGGGTCTAATTTTTCCTACATGTTCATGGAAGGCTTTTTTGAAGAATTGATATCTAAACAGATTTGACAGATGAGAAAGCATTGGTCAGGTGATGTTTTGGGTTGGCTGGAGGAAAAGAATTCCAGGCAGAAGGAAGAGCAAGAAGGAAGGTCCCAGTGTTCAAGGAGCAGCAGGGTTGTCCTGGCCTGAATAGTGCTTCTTCCACACACACCTCCCCCCTTCTCAGTAAGAGACATCCTGAGACACAAGGCCATGGTCAGGGCCTATTGCTTGGCAAGCAGAGCATGGGCTAGATTTCAGCTCCTGTCATCCCCGGCCTGGCACCCCCGTGAGAGGGACAACATGCCTGGCTCTATGTGGTGGCCCAGAAGGCCTGAAAGAAGGTCAGGGTGGCTGGAGAATAGTGGGTAAAGGATGGTGTGTGAGAGGATGAGCCAGAGAGCAGGCAGCACCAGGGGGTTTCTGGCTCCCTAACCAATGCAGGTCAAGAGGCTGTGTGCAGAGAACTGGGGGCAGGAGTCACTTGCAGGGACGGGAGGAGCCAAGACAGCACTGGGAGAGAAAGAGAAAAATGAAGACCAGAGTTAAGGCTGCCCTGGACTGTCAGGGATCTGGGGTACAGGGATCTGGGGTACAGGGGAAGGGCCATACTCACGGGCACAGACCAGGGCCCAAGCCAGAGCTGCCAGGAAGAGGAGAGCTGAGAATCTCATGCTGTGGGTTGAGAAGCGAGTATAACCACAGAATCTTCAGAGAGTCTGGGAATACCAGTGCAGATACTTCTGGGCCCTTTAAAGGATACCAAGAGCCAATGGGAATCAAGTTTGGAGGGGTGTGACTTCTGTGTCCTCCTCCCCTTCTTCCTCAGACTGTCACTTGCTCAGTCAACAAGTGCTATCTGGGGCTGGCTGGTAGCTGGCATCCTTACTGGGAGGTCCTTTCCCTCCTGATTTCCAGCCATCTTTTTCTTCCCTCCTTCCTTCTCCAGCTTACTTGCCCTCTGGTTCCACATCCCTGGGATCTCAGGGACCAGATGTAGAGCAAATTTTGTTTGGAGAGATTCTGAAATGTGTCTCTTGATGGTATTGGTAGGATTGGCATCTCCCCAGGAAGAGGTTGGGGAGGAGTCAGTGCACAGGCTTGAAGGTTTCCCCACACCATGTGAGCTTCCTTCCCCAGGAGGCCACACTCAGAACATCTGGGGACTAAGCTCATGATTCCTTTCTCCTCTTGAGGGGATGGGTTTGGAGGCATGAATGACTTCTCTGGAGTTGTCTCCTGCTCTTGAAGTTATTATCTACCCCCTAGGAGGAACTCCTAAACCTCAGATGGACCCCTGTCAACCTCTATCTTCAGGTCCAGCTGATGGGAGTCCCTGTATCTGAGAGGATCTTCTGATTACAGGATGATGGCAGTTCCCTGAAGTTGGAATTTGGTTCCCCTTCAAATGGGGAGCTGATCCATGGTGTGAACCATCCAGAAAAGCAGATAATTTTCTTTGACTTGGGATTTCTTCCTTCCTTGAGCTGGAATTCAAGAGGCCCGGTTCTTGAGTTCTGGGTTTGGCATATACACAGGATGGTACATTGCGATACACTGAAGACTTTAGGATTTTCATTTGTCATCTGGGAGTGACAGCTCCTATGTACAGGACTGTGTTGGGAATTAAGTAAGATAATACACAGCAAAGCATCTTTTAGATGATAAAATTGTATGCAGATGTGTGGGTTACTCGTAGTTTGCAGAAGGATCATCTTTCTGGGTAGATTTGGTTCAGACTGGTGCTAAATGCTAAATAGAATGGGGTCAAGGAGACACAGGAGACAGTTGAAGGGCTGGTGGGTAGAGAATAGGGTCCTGTATACCAGTTTGTGATTCTCCATTTGTCGGTGATGGCTTTCACCAGGCCCCAGGTGGTCCTGCAGGCTTTCTGCCTCAAGGCTGTTCTGAAGACTGGTGTGGAGAGGGGGTATCAGGAAGTTTTTATCTTGAGGGTGCTTGAGTGCCTGGGTTCAGAGCATTAGTCTGCTCGTAAGATAAAGGACGAGAAAACTGATGGGGTGGGACATCACAGGCATGAGGAGCAGGTCCTTTGGGGGCTGTCCTTCATCCAGGTTTCACCCATCCTTAACCTCAGGTAAGATGACAGTCACATTCAGATGGCTCATCTGCCCCAGACATGGTGAGTAGGAACTGGATTTAAAGTAGCTGCTCACCCACTAACTCCCTGTGTGATTTGATACTTAAGATTTATCTGGCATCTAATGGTGGCCAGTAGGTGAAGAAGAGGGGTGCATTGAATTAATATAGGGGTAAGACTTAGCACTGCCTGCCTGCCTAAGGGTCTGGTACTGGAAGCCTTGAAGATGAGGTGGCCTTAATTTGACGGGGAGCAAGAGAGAGTTTTGACTGCATCGGTGCCCTGGAATGTGTGTGTGTGTGTATGTGTGCATGTGTGTTTGTGTCCATAAGTACTATAGTGCTATAGTAGGAGAGGCTATGACTATATCTCAACGATCTCTATGAGCACGTCAAAAAAACTAACAGGAGCAAACCATGATATTTGCACAAGTTTTTCTAAGAGGAAATTAGAACTTTGGCATCAACACTAGAGCTGTCACAGAACAAGGTCTCTCCAAATGTCACTGCTCAGAACTTTTCCTCCCCTAATTCTCCTCTTGGCCCCATGAATTAAAGAGGCAGGTATTGACATAAATGGGGGTGAGATGGAACATAGGGACATTAGTTCCATAGAGAATTTTCAGTATTTTGTAACAGGGCTCAGGTGAAATGTTACTCCAAATTATAGGGCCTGGAAAAGAATTAGATATGTATATTAAAGAAAAGAGATGCACCTCATGTATCTGGGTGAAAAGCTGTGTTCTGTGATGTCTTGTCTTCTAGGGTATCTCACCTCCATAATGCCTCTGTCAGTTGCCAATGTGTCTTTTCTTATTGGTTATTCTCCTGGTTATTCTCTATTCATAGTTCTTTGCTCCCCTCCCTGCCTCAGATCTATTCTCTGACCATCTCTGCACTGGTCTGGAAGGATGACCTTTGTGGGGTACACCACCTGGGCTCTCTTGCCCTTTAGCTTCTGGTTGAGTTTGGCCAATGGGAGACACTAGTGGGAATTCAGAATAGGAAGAGAGAGAAGTCAAGGCATTTGTTCTTCCCGTTCTCTCCCTGTGTTGGCAAGTGTGGCAGGTAGATACCTCGGAGGATAGACTTCCGAGATGGTTCCCAATGATTCCCATTTCCTGGTCCATGCCCTTGTGTAGTACCCATGCTGGATCTAGTGATTCATTTCTGACAAATGGAAAATGGCAAAAGTGATTGGATATCATTTCTGAGATTAGGTTACAAAAGACTATGACTTTTGTTTTGCTTATATGCACAATCTCTCTCTCTTTCTGGGTCTTCTCAGCTTGCATGCCCTGATGAAGAGAGCTGTCCTGGCATGGGATGCTCTTTGGAGAGGCCCATGTGGGAAGGAACTGAGGGCTGCCTTAGTCTGCAGCTAGGGAGACACAGAGGCCCGCAGTCCAACAGTCTATGAGAAACTGAATCCTGCCAACATCATGTGATTGTCTTGATGATATCTTCATTGTGCCTTGTCAGAGATTCTGAGCAGAGGACCCAGCTACATCTAGGCTCCTGATCCAAAGCCATTGTGAGGTAAGAAATGATGCTATATGAAGTCACTAGGTTTTGGAATAATTTGTTATGAAGCCACAGATTATTAATATAGCCTGGAGTAGCAATGGCCATGTTCCTCTATAGTTTGTCAATAGCTTGTCTGGTGATGCTGGTTCCACAGCTCCATCTCCTAACTGGTGTCAGGGAATGCCATTTCCTCTCCTTTCTGCTTCAGTGTTAGGGATGGGAGTGGCTTTCTGCTGTTGTGAGTCATTACTTGTACCTCTGTAAATAATTTTTTTTCATTAAAAAGTCTCTTAAAAAAGCCTTTCTGAGGATGCCATCTGTTTTCTTCCAGGACCCTGTGTGATGTGCTCCACCCTGTCTGAGCCACGCTCAATGTCTTTTCCTTGGCTCCTTTCTCTTGTGTGTTAAACCCTGTCCTGGGGTTAGAGGGTTAGAAGACACTCCAAAGGAGAAAGCGACCCAGACTCTTGGGGTAGATAGCTCACATATTCAAGATACAGATGTATGCTGTGTTTGTGAGGGGTGTCTTACCCTGAATGCTGCAATTTGCATGGCTGGTCTTCTTTGCCAAGCTCTTAAGGGCTGGCCCAAACTGCCATACTCTCCTGGTGCCCTTGATCATTCATCTTGCCAGTGGGGGAGGTATGAAGACAATAGAGTAAAATTATTTTAAAGACTCTTATTCTACTTATTTAATAAACATACAGCATGTAATATGTCCCAAGCAAGCACTATTCTCAGAGCTTTATAAATTATATCTCATTTAATCCTCATAACAACCCAATGAGATAGGAAATGTTAATACCATCACTTTACAGATGGAGAAACTAAAGTAAAGGCAGGTTAAGGGACTGGCCTATCATCACATAGCTCGTATGGGGCAGAGCTGATTTTAGACATAGGCTTTCTGGCTCCAGAGTCAATGCTATCAACCACAACTCAATGCTTGAATATGAAATCCATTTTATATTAAACATTAGGCCTCTGTAACATTAAGTTTCTCTAGTCT
Organism: Proteles cristata cristata; assembly: GCA_017311185.1. Classification (NCBI taxonomy): domain Eukaryota; kingdom Metazoa; phylum Chordata; class Mammalia; order Carnivora; family Hyaenidae; genus Proteles; species Proteles cristata. Next base: position 1,034,355 of record JAESUZ010002047.1, read on the forward strand.
TAACTAATTAGTACTGGTAATAATAAGGGTTCTTTAGGGAAAATAGAACTAATTGTGTGTGTGTGTGTGTGTGTGTGTGTGTGTGTGTGTGTGTATTCTTTTAAGGAATTGGCTCATACGATTATGGAGGCTGGCAAGTCCAAGATCTATAGCTCATGTCTGAAGGCTATTGCTGGCAGAATTCCCTTTCGCTCCGGGGAGGTCAGTCTTTTATTCTAGCCAGACCTTCAACTGATTACACAAGGCTCACCCATATTCTCAAGGGCAATCTGCTTAACTCAAAGTCCATTGATTTAAATGTTAATCTCATTCAAGCTCTCCCTCATAGAAACATCAAGAATAATGTTTGACCATATATCTGAGCACTGTGGCTCAGTCAAGTTGATTCATAAAATCAACCGTTACAGTATCCATCAACATTTTGATTTTGGAAGGCTTAACAGACATCAAGTAGGGCTTAGAGGGAAAAACAACATCCTATGCAACTTCAGAAAACTTTTTCCAGACCTTAATGTGAAGGACACTTTTTTCTGTTCCTGGTTTCACAGGTGAAGTGGAGAGTTCCACGGAGCCACAGGAACAAGTCCATAAAGAACAAAGAATAAGCCCTTCTGCCTATGGTCTAAGCAAAACTAATTCTCATGGCTCCCACGTGAACCAGTTGCTTCACTCGGCAATGTACAGATAGGGACGTGGAGTCAAAGGTGAGGGTTAAGGATTGCAAATGTCAGTGCCTCCAGGAATCAGGCAGTTAATATAAATGAGCCAGGAGGACCAGATATAAGGCAGACAACAGTGTAATGATAACTGAGGAGTGTTCCTCCATGTCAGGATTAGGGAGTCAGGAGAAAGTGCTAGAGCTGGAGGAAATTGGGGTGTGTCTGTGCCCTCTAAAGTGGTCAGCTGTCCCTCCCTCAAGCTGATTGTTGCCAGACATCCAACTTCTTCAAGGGAAACTGGAGATCTGGATTTCCATGTGAAATCTCCTGATTTTATTTCCCCTCCTCCTCTTCCTCTTCTCCCTCCTCCTTCTCCCTCCTCCTCTCTTCTCCTTTTACATTTTATGTAGCATTTTTACTTTTTATTTTGAAATAACTTTAGTCTTACAGGGAATTTGCAAAAATAGTACCAAGAATCTTTGCATACTCTTCCTAGGTCTAGTGGGGACTGAAGTCCAGAAATGTTAACATTTAATCGTGCTTGCTTTATCATTCTTTGTGTCTCTTTCTCTGTGTTTTCCTGAATTTTTGGAGAATGGGAGCTGAATTTTCAGTAGACATGACAGAAGACCCCTTCAGAACTGAGTGTTCAGTTCTTGACTATTTCTATGATGGCAGATCCTGGTCCTTGTGGGTTAATTTTAATCTTTGGAAACAACAGTTAATTGACCAGCCAGGATTTGGTGTTTTCTCTTTTTGCACACAGTGCTTCCAAATATGTCAAATCTCCCTTTCCCATTTTTAGTGATGCATTGAGCAGATTCTACATTTTTTAGTGTCTTTGGTTAAGAATCCTTCTAGTTTAAAACTTTTCTTCCTTTTCTTTCCCCAGCAGACACTTAACTGGAGAGATATGAAAGGGGAAGGGGTCAGGTTCTGAATCTCAAGGATATGCAACAGGGCAGGCAGAGGTGATCTCAGGTGACTGGTCACTTAAAGGAGCGATAAGTCCTGATCTTCTGGCTTGGTCTCCATTCATCTGCTCCTCTGGGGACTTCCCCTGATGCAGGGTGTGACGGTCTCCAGGTGAATGGTATTCAGATTCACCCCAGTTCCTGCCCATTGCTGTGGAACCCCTCAAAAAGTGGCAATTCCCCTGGGCCCTGTGAGTGGTCCACAGCTCAACCCTGTCACCAGGTCCTTTCTCCTGGCCTGGAACCCTCTGTGTAGACTCTTGGCCATTGACCACTTTTCTAAATGCATTCATGAGAGAGCAACAGGAGATTCCAAGTTCTTTCCTTTTTCCTCCATGAGGCTTCCGGAGACTGAGGTGGGAGTGTCTTCTTGCATCTCTTCTATGGTCTACCATGAAATACTTCCTTTCTCCAGAAGTTTCAGATGGCAAGCAGGCACCAATTGAGTGTGGTTCACTCTGCCACAACTTCTGCCACAAGGACACCAACATTCATGCTGATCATCTTCCTGCTAGACCCTTGCAGTTAAGTGTGGCCGTGAGACTCAGTTCTTGACAATAACATGTATCACTTGCTAGTGTAGCCCAGACAAACCTCCAAGCAATCTGTCGTGTGATCCTTCCATATTTCTGTGGTTGGAATGGTGAAGAAGATGACAGAATGACCTTGATGCCAGAGCAATTGCCGGCTCGAATCCCTAAATGATTACATGGAGAAGACTGACTCCTGCCCTCATCCCTCAAATCTAGTACATGAGAAAGATACAAACCTCTACTGTGTTTGAGCCATTGTATTTTGGGTTATCGTTTACAGTAGTGTAGTCTTCCCTATCATATTCTTGCGACCTGGGGACATGGGCTCTCCCCAGAGCTGTTCCACTGTGCTCCAGTCTGGGTGATCCAGGTCAGCCTAGAGCGAGGTTCCATCCAGAGGGGGTATTATCAGTCTCCTCTTGGACTAGAACCCCCAAATCTATGAATGCTTCCTGCAGTCCCTTACTTGACTTGGAGGAGGGCAGGAGCATCTTCTTACATTCTTCCATGGGGGCATTCAAGAAAAATCTCTTTGGTAGGAGCGCTGCATTGCTCACAGAGCCAGTGTGTCGGAGGCCGGCTCTGACAGGTCCAGGGGTCCCTGAAGGATGGACAGTGTCGGCGAGAGAGAGAGAGTGAGAGCCCCGAGATTCTTTCTGATCTCCAGGCAGGCATCTCTGTCCTGTCGGTTTTGGTGTCTTTATTTAAAAGTTCAGCAACAACATGAAGTCAGAGAAAGGAATTTCTACAATGGGAGGCCTCTTGCAATAACAATTGCAAAATTATCTCAGTCATAGTGAATTTACAACCAAGGAATTAACAGGATGCTCTTAGTGAAAAACAGGATAACATATGGGTTAAATTGTATATAGATAAGCTAGGAGTCATTCTGGTTGGCTCTCAAGAGGATGAATGTTTCTGAATTGGTTTGTTTGTGGAAACTATCATGGGGGCCCTAAATGTGTCAGTCTTTGCACCTGGGTTTATGCTTTAGCTACTCTTATCTATCCTCATCCTAGTTGCCAGTGTAAGGGAGGGCGTTTGTGGAATGTAGGCCTTGAGGAAGGGACTGCTATCCTTCACCAATTAGCAAAGATATATGTAGTAACTATGTTCTGCTCTTATCTGTACCTTAACCCCGAAATAGGCTCTTTGTCTCAGGGCCAGGCTCAATTGTAACTCTTGTGCTCTTAACCCCCTTTATTATGCAAGTCTTGGGTCTGCAAGGCCCATAGGAAGAGCCTTTTGACAATCACCCACAGACCTTTCATCTAAAATCTCTCTTGCAAAGTCAGGAATATGCTTTTCCTTATGAGGTATCTGTGTTCAGAATATCAGTCTGATATGGAATATTGTGAGGCCTGGTCAATACCAGCAGCCTCATTTCCAACATGAGCCAGTAGTAGCAGAAGGAGATACCAGTTTTTGTTTCTCATGGCAGGAGCTGTGCAAACGCTACCATCTCCTCACTGTGACTGTCATCCAGAGAGGCAGGTGTGGCTCCCAGCACCAGTGACCATGATGATTCTATTTTTTCTCCTACTCCACAGGCAGGGAATGCTAGTCCAGTGGTAGATTGGGGTTGGGTGGCTTTTCTAACTCTTGGTAAGTCTCAGGCTGGAGAGCAAGGTGGTGTAATCCTTCAGATGTCAGAAGTTCTCCATGGAATATAGGGTATGGTGGCCTGTGGCTTCCAGGTGTGAGCCAAGGGATTTCTGGACTGTGGATAAAGTCTCCCTCAACATTCTGATGCACAGTAAAATGTCACTGGGCAGGGAAAGTGAGGAATAAGAGGAAAACAAGTTTGGGAAGCTCAAGCCCTGCAGACATGGGTGAGGGGGTAGATATGAGTGAAAGAACTCTCAAGGGTCTCTGTTCTCTGGGAAGGCTCAGTCTGGAAGCTATGGTTTGGGGTGAAGGGCCAAGGTGCTTATGATGCCTCATGGGGGACCCTCCATTCTGTGAGCACCTGAATAGGCTTTTCACCACCCTTCTCTTTAAGGAAAACACACACATACTCTAAGTTTGATGCTTTCAGCTTATAGTGGTTTTATTTTTAATTTAATTTAATTTTTTTTTTTTTTTTAGGTTTTATGCTACTGTCTTAAAGCCTGGTGTTTCTGGGCATCATTTCTTAGCTTCTCATTACTGTCTTGGCCTCAAGTTGGGTTTATCCTTAATATCATGGATGACATCATACAGTATAGTTATAGAAAAATGAGAAAAGGAAGGGGAAGACAGAGGGAGGAGAGCTGAGAATGGAGAGAGAAGAGTGGGAGAGAAGAGAGTATGAATGTGGCCCAGACCCCATCTCCATCATATCCATCCCCCTCGACTCTGTCTTCTGCTTCCCAACCTCATCCAGCCCCTGGAGGGCCTTGCATAGAATTCAGAGGGATGGATGGTTGATTCACTAGACCCCAAGGGACCTGCTCCTTCTGGAATTGGGAAGGCTCCACAGTGGCAAGGCTGGGGCTGAAACCCAGGGGCAATCTGGTATCAGGCAACCCTGGTGGTTTGTTTGTAGATGAGAAATTAGAGATCTTTAAAGGCACCACAGTCATGAAGGTTCAATGGGGAGGCTCTGTGGTGGTTCCACGTAGGAGGTGGAGTTGGGTCAGTGGCTTTGGAGGCGGCATGGGGATACTGATACTGGCCCACTAAGCCCTGCTCATCTTGGGATACACTCACCTTCACCCTTGGTTTTTAGAGCTTTGATTGTATGTAGTGCTGGCTTTGTGAGTCCCTTAATAGCGTCTTCTTCCTTTTGGCCCTTTTCTAGTACAGATGGTGATTCAGGGCAGAAGAATTGTTTTATTATAGAGAAACCCCATCCCCCACTCCGGGCACCATGGGGACTCCTAAAGTGAGGTGGTTTTGCTGAGGGAACCAACTGTTCTCTCATGGGAAAGGTGGTCGGTGGCTATACCCAGCAAATGTTACCACCCCAGCAATTCTGTGTATGGGAGTAGGCACCAACCCCTGGCCCCCTCTCTGTCCAAGGCTGGATCTATAACATCCTTTTTTTTTTTAATTATTTTCTTTTTTTTTTTATGTTTTATTTATTTCTAAGAGAGAGAGAGACAGCGTGAACAGGGGAGGGTCAGAGAGAGAGGGAGTCACAGACTGACACAGGCTCCAGGCTCTGAGCTGGCAGTCAGCACAGAGCCCGACGCGGGGCTCGAACCCACGAACCGAGAGATCATGACCTAAGCGAAAGTCGGACGCTTAACTGACTAAGCCACCCAGGCGCCCCTGGATCTATAACATCCTTGATGGCTTTGGTGTCCTTTTGACTAACCCCAGGGCTTCTGTACTTGTCTTTTCAGCTGCTGATACCTCCTGGGTTGCTGCAAGAGGTGGAGAGGGTAAAAGGAAAAGAACTCCCTCCCCTCTCACCCTCAGTGGTGGTGCTTATCCCCTCCAGGCCTCATTCTTTCCCAGGCCTTTTCATTTTTTAGCATCTCTCTGGTCTATTCCTGCAGACTCAAAGGTGTTTCCTGTTCTTTCATGGACTTTTCCTCCAGCGGATTGTGATTCAGAGAGAAGAAAAGACCAGTTGGCTCCTTAAAGAGGATGTCCCCTTCCCACCAGCCCTCCTCCTACGCAATACCCTCCGCCACTGGTTTTCATCCCCTAAACCAACCTCCTAGTGTGGAGAGGTTTTGCTCAGGGTACTAGCTTCTCCCTCATGGGAATGCGGGTGGGTCACACAGAAAATGCCACACTGAGCAAGATCCTCTGTGAGAGACTAGAGCGTGGGCGCAGATGTGGGAGGAACGGAGCTCAGCTGGAAAAGAGAGCTTGCAGGGACCTGGAGGAGCTCAGTGGGGGTGGGGGGCAGGCTTCGGAGAACCACTGGGATTGGAAGCATGCCAGGCCTGGACAGGTAAGGGGGTGGAGAGTTATCCAGGAAAAGGGAAGTCATTCACTTTGCCGAATATGGAGTATGCAAGAAGTGGAGTCTGGGGAAATTAGATTTGAGAAGTAGGCTGGATCCAAATCATGGGCACCGTGAGCTAGGAAGTGGGAGTTGTGTGGTGGGATATGGGGAAGCACATGAAAGGTTTCAAATGGCAGTGTTGCTGAGGGTGGGACGTGATGAAAACGTCTGAACAACCCTCCGCCATGTTGTCATCCTCCTGCTATTCAAGACACACTTTTCTATCTTTTCCGTTTCCCTCCTTCACTTCCAGCAGGGATGCCCTTGCCTCCCCTTGGCTCTACCTTGTTCTGGCATAATTGTCTCTTTCAGGAAGTCTCTCCTCTCCCTGGCTCTAGAGGTGGGCACCCCAGCCCTCCTTGCCCTGGACCCCTCTCCCACTTCTCTTCCTTCATCTACTCACACCTCCGTAATTAACCCTCCCACCCAGGGCTGGGGCCGGTGGAGAGAGGAAGGACTCATAAGTTCACTAGTTCACTGATCCCGGGGCAGAGGCCGCCTTTGTGTCATCAGCAAAGGAGGGAAGAGTGGCCATGTCAAGTGGGTGAGCCAGATCCAACTGGGGCTACCTGAAGTTCCTCTAATCACAGGAGTATGGGTGTGGCCAGGTGGGAAAGAAATGTCTGCCACACAGGGTCCACCAGAAACGCTTTTGAATGTCTCAACCAGCCCTCTCTTTCTGTTAACTTGCCTGCAGACCTAGGATACTCATTATATCCCTATGAGAATGGAATCATTTTTTGACTTACTTTCATACCTTGTTAGATGTCTGAGTTTCTTTTCTTTTTTTTTAATGTTTTATTTATTTCTAGGAGAGAGAGAGAGACAGCGTGAACAGGGGAGGGTCAGAGAGAGAGGGAGTCACAGACTGAAACAGGCTCCAGGCTCTGAGCCAGCAGTCAGCACAGAGCCCGATGCGGGGCTCGAACCCACGAACCGCGAGATCATGACCTAAGCGAAAGTCGGACGCTTAACCGACTAAGCCACCCAGGCGCCCCTGATGTCTGAGTTTCTTTTCTTTTCTTTTTTTTTTTTTTAAATGTTTTATTTATTTCTAGGAGAGAGAGAGACAGCTGAGCAGGGGAGGGTCAGAGAAAGGGAGTCACAGACTGAAACAGGCTCCAGGCTCTGAGCTGGCAGTCAGCACAGAGCCCGACGCGGGGCTCGAACCCACAAACTGCGAGATCATGACCTAAGCGAAAGTCGGACGCTTAACCGACTAAGCCACCCAGGCGCCCCTGATGTCTGAGTTTCTTAATTAAAATGGAATGGACACAACCTGGCTGTAGAGGTGGGGCAGGATGGGTTCTGATTATTATTAGCCCTCCATTCCTTCATTCTTTTAACAACATAAATGAAGCACATATTAAGCACCAGATATTGTGTTAGAAGTTGAGGATATAACTTTGAGGAAGATAGATAGTCTTTGCTTGGGGAAGCTGACAGTCCGTAGGGGATTTCGAGGAATTAACATAATTACATGAAAAATGATTTAATTACATTCGTGATGGTGGTAGGAAGGAGGCATACAGGAGGTAATAACGTGGATAAAAAGGAATTAAACTGTTCTGGGGCTTCAGTGAGGTTGCTCTGAGGAAATAAATCCATAGTCATGATTTGAAGCATTTGAAGGTTGGATAGGAGGGGTTGACTGTGGGTGGGTAAAAGAATGAGGTGGGGGGGGCGCCTGGGTGGTTTAGTCGGTTAAGCGTCCGACTTTCACTTAGGTCATGATCTCGAGGTTCGTGGGTTCGAGCCCCGGGTCGGGCTCTGTGCTGACTGCCAGCTCAGAGCCTGGAGCCTGTGTCAGTCTGTGACTCCCTCTCTCTCTGACGTTCCCGTGTTCACACTGTCTCTCTCTCTCTCCTAGAAATAAATAAAAACATTAAAAAAATTAAAAAAAAAAAAAAAAGAATGAGATGGGGATGGGAGGAGGGGAACCAGGGCCTACCTTAGCGGGGCTGTAAGAATGGGTGCAGGGGAAGGGCCATGCTCACAGACACAGACCAGGACCCTAGCCAGAGCTGCCAGGAAAAGGAGAGCTGTGAACCTCTTGTTCATGTGCCAAAGTAGGTAAACCACAGAATTCTTGGAGGTCCTGGGAGCTAGTGTATGGGTACGGTCTCTCTGGGCCTCTTTTAATGATGGGAACCAGTCTTCCAGTGTTGTGTTCTCTTCTTCCCCTCTTCTCCCACCTCAGAGACACCTGTTAAGTCAACAAGGGCTGGCTAGGGCTGGTTGGTGCCCACCTTCCATGCAGGCCAGTCCTGGATGTCAGCTCTGGGGCCAGCACAAACCTGACTGGCATCCAGGCATCCTCTGCCTGCCTCTCCCCTCACCATCCTACCTATCATCTGGGCTACCGTCTCTGATGACATCTGGGTCCCAAGAGAGACTGTGAGAGCTTTCTGGGGAGGGGACTTTAGCAGGAGGGCTGTGCCCAGAAATCACTCTGTCACAGAGAAGGGGCCATGTGACCCAGGAGATCAGACTCTGCCTCCTCAGGAGACGGTGAAGTGGCTGGGGCTTCCCTGGAATTGGGCCAACTCCAACCCAGGAGGCTGCCTTCAGAACATACGGAGACCCCCTCCTCACTAAGGCCTAGAGATGCGGGGATCTTCTCTGAGGTTCCCCACACTGTAACCAGAGTTTCACAGTCTCTGTAGATGTGACTAAGGTGACTTCAGTTCCAGCTGATCATTCTCAACTCCAGTAAAATCTCCTGGTAAAGTAGTAGGAGGATGTAGTCACTTCTGGGCTTGTCCTTCAGATGGGGAGGATGGCCGGTAATATGGATAATCCAGATTAGCGGAAAATCCAGTGGTGCCCTCTCCATGTTGGAATCTCTTCCTGTGGACTTGTGTTTCCTCGGGATGACAGAGTCAGCCTTGGAGATATGGGTTTGTGACTTGACTTTGTAATTTATTAGCTGTGTGGCCTTGGAAGAGGCAATCACTTGTCCCACTTCAATTGTTTTTCACTCAATGACTGGAAATGATAGTCATTATCCTGTGGTATAATTAATCATAATTATACATTATTGAGGATATTTGTGTCAAGATTGGCCATCTCCCTCCTCCATCCATTCTCAGGCCCAAGTTGGGGAGCTGAGGATAACATGAAAACTAGGGTTTTCAGCAGTACAAGCTGCTGGGCACTGCTGGGTCCTGACAGGCAAAGGTGAGTGGGTTGTGGTGTTGTCTTAAGGGACACACAGTGGGCAAAGGCTTCACTTGGCATACAATGACAAATGGTGTAAGTGATCATAGGAGACATGGCTCCCTGGAAGAGAGAGCACACTCCTCCTAGTCCACAGGGTTAGAGATGGAGTTCTCTGTTTAGTAGCCGACTGACTTCGGGCATGCCACATAGCCTCCAACTCTGTCTCAGCAGTGTGCAGAATCCACCAGGACACTTGTGAAGTTCAACGGGAAAAGCTCATATCTGTAGATGGAGAGAGATTCCTCCCTAAGCTCTGGATGTGCCCACCTTACTTCCTCTGGAGCACATTTTGTACAGCACCCCGTTCTCTCCTGCTTAGTTCACGAGGTCATCTCTTGGCCTTCTCTTTTCAATATATAGACAGACATCTTAAAAATAAACAAATAAGGGCACCTGGGTGGCTCAGTCGGTTAAATGTCTGACTTCGGCTCAGGTCATGATATCACAGTTTGTAGATTCAAGCCCCGTGTCAGGCTCTGTGCTGACAGTTCAGAGCCTAGAGCTGCTCCGGATTCTCTGTCTCCCTCTCTCTTTGCCCCTCCCCTGCTCGTGCTCTGTCTTTCTGTGTCTCCAAAAACGAATAAACATTAAAAAAAATTTTAATATAAAAAAATAAACAAATAAAGTGTTTATGTTGTCCCTTTCTGGCTTCTTCCCAATCCTTTTACAAACAAGCTTTTGGAAAAAACCTACCTCAACATCCTCGTTTTACTCTCTGTTCATATCTCCCTGTAATGTTCTCACTACCATCCCCAGGACAGAAACAATCCTTGTCAAGTGCTCAGATATGATCTCCATTTCCCAGACTGTGGGCTTGTGATCCTGCTAACCCTTTACCCTGTGAAATTCTGGGATGCTCGCTCTCTTTCCCCCTACCTCCCTCTCTTTTTTGGCCACCCTTCACTCCCTGACTCACCTTTCCTTGCCCCTTCACTGTTCTCCAGTGTTCTATTCTTAGCCTTTTCCTCCTTTCCTCTTATGTACACTCATTCTTAGAGTCACACTTATGACTCCCATGTCTTCATTCCAGCCCCGACCCATCACCTGCATGTTAATACCCACCACCTAATGGGCAGTTACAGGACCTACCCGAAAACTATCAAATTCTAGAAGCTGCAAATTGGTCTCATCCAGCTTCTTCATGGTGAGCCCTTCTCCATCCACTGCTCCACTTCTCCAACTGTTTTCTGTTCTGACAGCACAACATTCACCCAGCAATCTAAATAGAGATGTGAGAGGAATTTTACATTTTTCCTTCTTCCAGACCACCTATGTTTCAAGGTCATTGACACCCATCAAGTCTCTCCCTTTACATGCTGCCTTTTTGTCATTTCCAGGGTTCCATCATTTCTTATCTCCACTAAAGGAACAATCCCATCACTGGCTTTCCCTCTGATAGTCTCAGCTTCCATCTACCGGCTGTCTAGTGATTTCTAATAGGCAAGCAAGAGTGAGTTTGTGTGCCCTTTCATGAGGGGCTCCTGTCTCTCTCTTCAGTGCCAACTCCTCCTCACTCCCTCATCTGGATTCTGCTTCGGTCACGCCAGATTTCTTTCAGTCTCTTGCATAAACTTTGTTTTATCTTGTCTCTGCCTCTTCACGTGTTTTCCTCTGCTTACTTACTGGCTTTAATACCCTCCTACACCTAGATGGCATGGCTTCTTTCTATTCATCCTGCAAGATTCAGATCAGGAATACCTTCTTCCAGGATGATTCCTTGGCATTCTTTTTTTTTTTATTTAAAAAAAATTTTTTTTTAATTTTTTATTTATTTCTGAGAGAGACAGAGAGAGACAGCACAAGCAGGGGAGGGTCAGAGAGAGAGGGATACACAGAATCCGAAGCAGGCTCCAGGCTCTGAGCTGGCAGTCAGCACAGAGTCCGATGCAGGGCTCGAACCCACGAACCGTGAGATCATGACCTGAGCCGAAGTCGGACGCTTAACTGACGGAGCCACCCAGGTGCCCGGATTCCTTGGCATTCTTGTCCTTCCTCTTCCTACCCAGCTGGGTCAGAGCTCTGGGCTAGGCGCTCTTATTGGCTCCTTTGCTTCCCTCTCTCTTTTGCATCAATCAGCCCGTCCCCAGGTTGTCTGCACGGAGCTGGGTCTCCCACACAAGACTTCAAGCTGGGTAATGCCAGGACCATGTTTAACTTGTCTTTGTATTGACAGCCTGAACCAAGATACACACACACACACACACACACACACACACACACACACACACATATAATGAAATGAGACTAAATGTGTGGAGCTACATGCCTTCAGAATTTAGGCTGAAGGAGCTAGTGGATTGTAGAACTAGTGGCCTATAATTAGATTAATCTTTTGGAAATGGAATTTCACTTTATACCCAGCCACTTGATGTTTGCTTTGCTGTAGTATCTATGGGGTTTATTCAGTGATCCTAGGCTGCTAGCTCTCTCTGTCTTACAAGGTGGGCTTGTGCCTGTAGGGTGGAAATCTGGCGATTCAGACCATAGAAGCTGCCTTGAATCTGGAAAGAGAGCTTGCGTGTTCTCAAAAGTGTGGAGAATATCTGTGGGGTTCCATGGTGAAGAGGGCCGGGACTGGGTTTCAAATTCCTAACTGGTCCATGGTGAGACCCGCCAGGAAGAGCCCTGGGGACAGGTTAAGATATGGGGAGTATCTGGCTTGAGAGAGAATGGTGCTGCTGTGTTTAACTGATGGCTTCCAGTAGAGTCTTCAGAAGGAAGGGTCAGGTAGTTCCTGTAGTCTAGGGTGGGAATAGAGTTAGGAGTCAGGGAGTGAATCAAGTCTCCTATCAAAGTGGGAGGCTTGGTTGGGGGGGAGAGCGGGGACCTCAGAGGAAGGTAAGTGGGGGCTCCCGTTCTTCTGCAGAGACCGGGCACTGGCATCAGAGAGGTCAGCGTGACAGGGTTTCTACACTCATGGAGCTCACAGTCCAGGCTTGGTAATAAAGTTAAATTAATGAATTTAATATTAATATGGCCTATAATGAGGAGTGCCAGGAAAAGCGGAAAAAAATGAAGGTCTAAAGAGGAAAAAAAATGAAGGTCTAAAGTTGCTGAGGGAAGAGTAGAAATATTAGATGAAATACCCAGAGGTATTATGGACAGAAGAGTGAGGGTAAGGAGGTCCTACACTCCTAGAGATCTGAAACCTAGTGCGGGAGAGAGTCAGAGATGGGAGGGCCTCAAGTAGGGTGAGATTACAGTTGCAGCAGAGCACAGGTGTGTGTGGGGGTGGGGGTGGGTAAGTGGTGTGTGTGTATGTAGTGTGTGTGGTGCATATGTGTGGGGTGTGTGTGGTGTGTGTAATGTGTGTATGTGGTGTGTGTGTAGGTAGTTGTATGTGTATGGTGTGTTTATGTGGTATATCTGTGTGTAAATGGTGTGTGTGTGTGGTATGTGGTGTGTGGTGTGTGTGGTGTATGGTGTATGGTATATGTAAGTGTGTTTATGTGTGGTATTTGTGTGATATGTGGTATGCGTGTTTGTGTTTGTGGTGTGAGTATATGTAGTTGTATGTGTGGTGTGTATTTGGTGTATGTGAGTGTATATGGTGCATGTGTGGTATGTGGTGTTTGTGTGGTATGTGGTGTGTGTGGTGTGTGTGTATGTGTGGGTGTGTGGTGTGTATTTGAGTGGAAGGTATGTGTAGGCAGAGGAGGATACTTTCTTCTCGATCCAAAAGTCATCCTGACAGTTCATTACACAGCCAACAGGAACAGATTTTGGCTATTTGCACAAGTCTTTTCCGGGAGGAAATCAGCCCTCAGGATGCTGGATTCAGCACTGCCAACAGCAGCCTCTGCACCACACCCCTGCCTCCTTGACTCTCCAATTTCTGGGCCTCAGGAATTAAAGGGGCAGGTACTCCCAGGAATGGTGCTGAGGGGTCAGTGGTCTGCATGGTAAAGAGTTTTTTTTTTTCCCCATTAATTCAAAACAAGATGTTTGCATGAATTTAAAACAGCTCTGTTTTAAGCTGGGGCTATTACCCAAAATGGAGAGAGAGGAGACGTGGAGAGGGAGCGGGGACAGGGATGATGCGCTGGAGACTATAATTCCTCCTTCCCTGGATGTGCTTGAAGAAAAGTACCCCCCCCCCCCCAGTCTTCTGGGTTATTTGAACAGGTGATTGCTCCTGGATGCCTGGTTAAACAGCCTGGTGATTGTTGGGGTGCTGATCTGACCCTCCTCCTGTCCTGTGTGCTCTTTCCCATTGTCTAGCTGGGTGCCGGGCCCTATCCTCAACAGCAGGCTGGGGAATGGGGGACACAGAGGGCGAGAAGGATGGGAATGATGTTCCCTGCATCTAAGACATGGACAGAAGGTGCTGTACCGGGTCAACTGACCACTGTGAGTGACCTCACTGGTCTTTCTGGCAAGCACCTGAGGCCACTGCAGTAACAAGTGTTTCCCCTAAGCTGGTAGAAGCTGACCAGTCATCTTGGTCAAGTGCATCAAGTATGACCAGGGGGTAAACTGGCTGAATTTTACATATGCTTGCCTACAAAATGTTTTCAGAGTCAATGTCCCAGGCTTTGAATAATCTCAGAGTGACACATCATGTGCTTCTGAAGGTGAGCTAATATTTGGAAATGATCAACTACCACTTGGTAGTTGGAGAAGATGGAGAGAAGTTGGAGTTGAAACTCAGTTTGGTTCCTTCATCACCAGGTTCCCTTCTTGTCTGGCTCCCAGGCTGCCTCTGAAAGTTCTTTTAAAAGGGGAGACAATTTTTTTTTTAATGTTTTATTTATTTCTAGGAGAGAGAGAGAGAAACAGCGTGAGCAGGGGAGAGGCAGAGAGAGAGGGAGTCACAGACTGAAACAGGCTCCAGGCTCCAGGCTCCGAGCTGGCAGTCAGCACAGAGCCCGACGCGGGGCTCGAACCCACGAACCGCGAGATCATGACCTAAGCGAAAGTCGGACGCTTAACCGACTAAGCCACCCAGGCGCCCCAAGGAGAGACAATTTTAGAGCAATGGAAGTTCATTGGGATGAGTATGGCTTTCTGAAGCGGTACATTTGAAGAATGTGGAGAAGTTCTGGTTTATTTGAGACAAATATATTCTCCTCTTTTTATTTCCATCAAGTTAGGAACTGGCCTTTGCCAGGTCTTTGGAACACTTAGTACATTCTCGATCCCTTTCTTCTGCCAGGATGGAGAGTTGAGGATATCAGACTGCAGGAAGTTGTGAGGGAGGGACTAATTTGGGGAGACTTAGTAGACACAGAGGCCCGAGGAGAGGAGCTGAAACACGGGTCTTCAGGGCTGGGGGCTTGTTAGTGTAGGGCTTGGATGCAGAAATGGGGAACATAAATGACTGGAAGTGACATGGGACCCCTTACATCAGGGGAATAACAGAGGTGAGGAGGGGCATTTGGTAGAAAGCTTAGGTGTCACAGTGGAATTTGAAACCAGGGGAAAGGGATGTCATCGTGGTCTCCTGCTCATCTGTGTCTTTGGATCATTGGAGGCAGTTCTAAAGTGCAGACAGAACCTGAAGCAGGTCTACATCTTTCTCTACTTCTAGGCCTTGTCTTGTCCTTCCTAATCCCCAGAGGTGCTGGGGGTGGAGCCGGCTGTGTGGAGAGCCAATTTCCTCATGGAGGTGACTTGGACAAATAGGATTTTTATGTCCTTGTTAATTCATGTGTGAGCCTGGGGCATTGTGGGGCTGGAGGTTGAGGAAAGAAGCTGCCAGTGAGGTTTGCAGGAGGCAATTAGTCTTGTTCTCTGCTGAGATTCTAAGAACTCCAGAGGCCACTGTCCTGAGATGCCCTCAGTTGGCCACAAGTGTTGGCTCCCTCCGGTCCTCTGGCTCTCTCCTGGGTAGAATTCCAACCTCTTCCCCACTTCCTGTTCTGAGTTAGTGACAAAGAAGAGGCCCTCCCGCGGGTCAAGTGGGAACTCTTCCTCAGAGACTTAGAGACTTAGATGAGGAGGGTCTCAAGGAGAAGTCGTTCCATCCATATCATCAGAATGGCAGAGAGAAGGGAGGCAAATGGGCGAGGTTGAGGGTCCAAAGGAGAGGGTGAGAGAGATTCCTCCCCTTGCCTTATATCCTAAATGTGTGATTTCTGCTGTATCATGTATTCCCTGTTCTGTGCATTTGTGGTCCAGCTCTCTCAATGTAGGGGCCAGTGGGGGTGGGTGGGTAGGCACAGCTCTAGTGTTACCTGCTTTCTCTAAGACTTGTTTTTAGACATAATACATAGACTGATCCCCCTTCCCACTGGGGGAAATCCAATTTCCTTGTCAATATCTGTGTGGATTCCCAGGAGCTTCTGCTCTGTTGAGCCATTTCCCTAGGACTTTCTCCCCGCTCACCTGTCAGTATCATCTGGTCTTGATTCCTGGAGCTGTTCTCTGGGCCCCGAATGCCCCCAAATGTGGGATAGAGCCCCCTTCTCTGAATTTCTCTGAGCAACACTGACATACGTTTTTTGTTTTTGCTGAAAACTTGGGGTTAAATTCCAGCACAAAAGCACTTTAATGGTGAATATTCATCATCCGTGTGCCAGATTTCATTGGCCCTGACTGCCACAGGGAACTTCACACCATCTCTCACTCCTTAGACCTTCACTCTCTCCAGGCTATTATCTTTCCCCTGGTGCCCTTATCCATTTACTTGACTTTATTTTTCATCTCCTCACTCAGTCAGTGTTTATCGACACCTACCAAGTACACTGTGTGGTTACTCATTAGTTTAAATCGTTGAGTTCTCTTTGTCACTTTTCTCCACTGAGAAAGCAAAACCGACACCAGGTGTGCTGCCATTTTTACCAGCTGTATACATCACATACCTCAGCTGGAGAGGAGAGTTTGTGTCCTAGGATACATCACAATAAACCACAATTTTGTCAAGCACTGTTCCTCTTTTCTGACCCTTTATCCTGTGAGGTAACTCCCTAATGAAAAGAAACTTAACTCTGACTTTATAATACCATTGGCTGCAAATGACAGACTGACCCTTACAGAAACAATAATCATGTGAGGAACTGTTGTTTTTCTCAATGAAATAAGGAATAAATCAACTGTTACTTTGTTGTTTTCCTTTACCTTTTGTGTGTCTTATTCAGAGAGCCCTGTTCTTCCAAAGGAATTCCTCATAATCACCACAAATAAAAATACTTTTTTTTTTTAATTAAAAAAAATTTTTTTAATGTTTTTTATTTTTTTATTTCTAGGAGAGAGAGAGAGAGACAGCGTGAGCAGGGGAGGGTCAGAGAGAGAGGGAGTCACAGACTGAAACAGGCTCCAGGCTCTGAGCTGGCAGTCAGCACAGAGCCCGACGCGGGGCTCGAACCCACGAACCGCGAGATCATGACCTAAGCGAAAGTCGGACGCTTAACCGACTAAGCCACCCAGGCGCCCCTAAAAATACTTTTATTTATTTACTTGTTTAAGGTTTTTTTCAATTTTATTTTGAGCTAGAGAGAGCACAAGCTGGGGAGGGGAAGAGAGAGAGAGAAAATCCTAAGCAGTCTCTACACCCTCAGCACAGAGTCTGATGCTTGAGCTTAGGGATTGTGAGATCATGACCTGAGCTGAAGTTGGATGCTTAACTGATGGAGCCACCAGGCCACCCCCAAAAGACTTTGTTTTAAATGTTCAAAGTGGCCTCTGAGTTTTCTAGTTTTCTTTTGATATCCTTTCTTTTGGCATTACCAAGCTCACTGAAATATTCTCTTATGCACACAAAAAATGTACAGCTGGATAAATTATGCCATTACGTTGGAGGGCATGAGGACTATAGCCACTTATTTTTGTTATCAATTATTCTATAATAAGAATGATATAATTTGGTTTGCATGTATGAGGTGGCCCTGGGGAGAAGGAGGAGGGTCCCCCTGAATGCTGGGCAATGGTTGGCCCTCAGGCCCCTGCTGTTTGTAACGCATCGAGTCTGAGTGTCTGGCCTGCTCTCTGCCTGTCCTCCATCCCGCCTCCTCCCACCACCCGCTTCCTGGTTGATTGCCACACAGAAAGCAGAACTGGCTGGCTGATCCTACATCATGAGTTTAAGGGAGGCAGCGCGTGGCTGTATCATCGATGTTTCTGGATAGTGGAGTGGAAGAGCGTTCATTAGAAGGAACACAGGCCAGAGACAAGGGAGGCTGAGAGCTCAGGTGGGGCACCTGCAGTTTCCGCCACTTGTTTCTGGATCCTCGAAATAGTCTGGGGAGGAAGGAGGAGACGGCACAGCCTGTGGGGCCCTGACAGTGAGCATTCCTTGGTGGGGTCAGGATTCTACTTGCTGGGCTGTTGGAATCTTGGGATTTTTTTTTTTTTTTGTTCCTTAACTCCCCATTTATTTTCCTTAGATAAAATCATGCTGAACATTCCAGACTGCTTCTGCTGGGCTACCTGAATTAAACAGAGGGTATTTTTTCATGCATGAGGCAGGGATGATTTCATGGGCCAGAATGTGGTGAGATGGCAGCGACGTTGTCTAGAACAGTTCATGAGAACAGATTCTGGCCTGGCTACCTCCCCTCTCTCTTCTAGCAACAAACTCTTAGTTTGTGTTTCTGAATTTAGAGTTAAGAAAAGGGGACAGTTTTTATATCCAGGGATAATTTAAAGCTGAGTTTT
This sequence comes from Proteles cristata cristata, assembly GCA_017311185.1. Taxonomy (NCBI): domain Eukaryota; kingdom Metazoa; phylum Chordata; class Mammalia; order Carnivora; family Hyaenidae; genus Proteles; species Proteles cristata. Next base: position 1,052,281 of record JAESUZ010002047.1, read on the forward strand.
CAAAGAGGGTCGGGAATGTGGGGAATGTCAAGAAAACTAGCCCGGTTCAAGTAGAACAGGTGGATAAGAACCAAGAGTGGTAGCAAGGGACCCACGAGGTAGGATGGTTTCTGTCAGAACTGTGGGCATATTCTGGTCTGTGTGGGGCTTCCCTGGGGTCTCCTCCTTGTTTCTGTATCTATTAAGCAGAGTCACCTGGTCCCACTTCCTGTCCATTTGTCTTAGAATGTTTTTCACTTCTGCCATAGCTGACGCTGACAAATGATGAGCTCCTGGCCACCCGGTTGTATCATGTCCATAGGCAGCATCCTGCCACATGCCTCGCTCACCTTTGATCTGTGAAGGTCATTCCATAGAATCCCTTCTGCTGAGTGTCTGGGATAACCTGGATTCTTCTCGCAACTTTGCCAGTGACGCCCTGGGTCTCCCTGGAAATCTATCACCTCTCCCTTGGTCTCTGCCCCCTCCTATATCAAACAAGAGGACATCACTCAATCCATCACATGCTTCTACCAGTTCCGGCCATCCTGGCGTGTAGGTCGGTCCCTCTCCAGGTATCCCAGTGCTCTGTGGCCAATGCTAGGCCGGTAGCAATGGGGTTGGAGCGTTGCCTGAGTAGAAAGTTCCCTTTCCAGGGAGGATTCTGAGTCCATGCTCTGGACGGGCAGTGTTCACACTCCTTGCCCCTTTCCTTCTTCCCCCAGACCCAGGACACTTTTGTCCGAAAGAAACACTGGGTTAAGGACAGTTTTCTATCAGCTTTACGTGTTTTCTGCTTCTCCCAGGTCCCCCCGTCCATTCTGAAGACATAGAGGCTGCTCTCTGAGTGACTGAGGATTGAGTGTGTTGGGGGAGTCAGTCCCAGCAAGATCAGGAGCTGCTCTGACAGACACAGCAAGTCTGGGACAGCAGAGGGTACTGCGGGAGCAGCCTGATTGGTCCCTATGGCCCTCCTCTCCCTCCAGAAGTCATTTGAGGCCACCCCTGCCTACATCAGACTCTCCCTCATCCACCCAGTCCAGCCTGTTTCTTGTTTGTAATTCCACAGTGCACTTGCATGGAAGGTACTTGGTGTGTGTTTATCAAGTGAATGAGTAATAGAGAGAAACAGAAATCTCTTCTTGGTTCCTACCTTCTTGAGCAAAGGGGAGATACCCTGACCCCAGCTGGTCACCTGTGCTTCTCTTCCCTTGTCAGTGGACCGAGGTCTCACTCTAAGGCTTGCTGCATCCAAGTGTTCAGAGACCACGGAAGCTGGGTGTTGAGTACTGAGCAGCAGTCTTGAATCGCTGCTCTGATTGTGTGCAGGTTCTGTTCTTTATTTGATCAAATCCCAGGGAGTTCCTTCCAACACCAAGGATATTCCTGAGAGGAAGACTAACAGCAGAGGGTTGGGAAGCATGAGACCAGGACCATGCACCGTAAGGAAGGTGGGAATGTCTTTCTACGTCCTCTGAGGTTTTACAAGACATGGGGATCTGGGCCAGCATATCACACTCTTCCCCAGGTAGTTCTGGGACTCACTGTTGGGGTGAGACCTGATATGCAGGAGAGTAGGATTATGGATTGAGCTCTTCAGCCTGCTCCCTTGGGGGGAAGAAGCCAGACTGTTGAAAATAAAAGGGTATATATACCCCAGTAAGGAGTGCATCCAGGCAACATGCATGTCAGTTGTTAGGGGCACTGACACATGGATTCTCTAGATTCCGTGCCCTCCAATCTATTGTCATTGTCACTGTTTATGTTCAGAATGCTACACCTCTTGTTTGTACTATGACAATAACCTTCTAGTCGGTATCCTTGCCTCCAAGCTTTCTGTCTATGGTTTTGCTAGAATGAGCTTTTGAAAAAGCGTATTGTCATGTCAGCTTTTACTTTAAAAACTCTTTGTCAGCCCTTTACCTGCAAGATGAATTCTAAACTCCTTACCATGGCATGAAGGCTTTTGAAAAGCTAACGCTTTTTTTGGGGGGGGGGGCGAATTCTATGAAAATGGGGGCAGCTGCGGCATAGATTTAATTTTTGTTTGAATCTCCATTTAAAGACAGAGTAACTGGATGGGAAAACCCAAAACTCATGTACAATATTTGCAATGAAACTAGGTGACAAGTATCACAAGCCCCAAAAACAAGGGAATGAGAACAAGTCACCCGCTGACACAAGAGTGTGTTATTCCTGTTTAGAAGGGAGAGAGCAGAGACAAACAATGGGAAGCCTTGCAAACTCAAGAGCAGATAAACCCCTAAATACCCAAAAGGTATTCCCTGGAAGATACTGCAGACCAGTGTGAGAACAGTAGCTGAAATGAGAAAGGTTTTGCTCACTCCATTAGTGGATGGGTGTCAGGGGCCTGTGTGAAGTCCGCAGGGTGTTGGCTGGAGCTCCTAGGAAACAGTTGACACAAAGCCGCAATCCGTCCCTTCCAGGGAGGAGGATCTTCTGAGAGGAGAATAAAAACTGAGTAAGATAGGGACAAGAGACAAAAACTAGGGAAGAAAATGTGAAGGCAGGGTAGGGAAGCAGAGCTGGGAAGTCTCACAGAATTGAGCTGCCATATATATATTAACCCTGTGAGAATAACAGAAAAGGGAGCTCTGCAAAGTTAGCAAAGCCACTCTGAACCGTGTTCCTTTTAAAAGTCCAGGACTACAAATTTCGTTTAAAATTGAGCAACAGGAGGGGTGCCTGGGTAGCTTAGGCAGTTGAACGCCCAATTTTTGATTTTGACTCAGGTCATCATCTCTCAGTCCGAGGATCAAGCCCTGGGTCAGGCTCTGCACTGAGTGTGGAGCCAGATTGGGATTCTGCCGGAGGCTAGAGCCGGCTCCGGCAGGTCCAGGGGTCCCTGAAGGATGGACGGTATCGGCGAGAGAGAAAGAGAGTGAGAGATGCCCTGGAGATTCTTTCTGATCACCAGGCAGGCATCTCTGTCCTGTCGGTTTTTGTGTCTTTATTTAAAGGTTCAGCAACAAGATGAAGTCATAGAAAGGAATTTCTTACAATGGGAGGTCTTTTGTGATAACAATAGTAGAATTATTCCAACCAAGGAAATAACAGAATGTTCTTAGTGAAAAATAGGATAACATATAGGTCAAATTGTATATAGATAGGAGTATTTTGTCTGGCTCTCAAGAGGATGAATGTTTATGAATTGGTTTGTTTGTGGAGACTAACATGGGGACCCTGAATGGGTCAGTCTTTTGCCCCTGGGTTATGTGTTAGCTACTCTTATCTATCCTCATCCCAGCTGCCAATGTAAGAGTGTTTGTGGAAAGTAGGCCTTGAGGAAGGGACTGTTATGTTTCACCAATTAGCAAAGGTCTAAGTGGTAACTATGTTTTGCTCTTAACCCCAAAACAGGCCCTTGGTCTCAGGGCCAGGCTCAATTGTAATTCTTGTGTTCTTAACCCCCTAAATCTCGGATCTGCAAGGCCCATAGGAAGAGCCTTTTGACAATTTTCTCCATAGAGCTTTCATCCAAAATTTCTTTTGTAAAGGCAGGAATATGCTTTTCCTTATGAGGTATCTGTATTCAAAATATGGGTCTGATATGGAATATAGTGAGGCCTGGTCAATACCAGTAGGCTTATATCCAACATGAGCAGAAGGAGATACCAGTTTTCATTTCTCACGGCAGGAGCTACAAACATTGCCATTTCCTTGCTGTGATTGCCATCCAGAGAGGCCGGTGCGGCTCCCGGCAGGATTCTCTCTCTCTTTCTCTCTCTCTCCGTTTCTCTCCCTCTACCCCTCCCTGACTCACATGTATGCTTGTGCGTGCGCGCTCTCTCAAAATAAATAAACTTTAAAAAGTGAGTAACAGAAAAGTATTTATAAAAAAGAAAAAGCAGGATGCCACCCCTACAGACAAGGAAAGCCAAGAAAACATATTTACAAGGCAGTTAAAATCTGGTAGTCTTTTATTCCAAAATGAGGTAAAAGGCATTGAGAAAAGATGTGATATAAAAGAACAACATACATCAGAATTACAAACTCAGAAACAAGGTGACCAAACTCAGGAAAGAATGAGAAGTAGAAGGAAAAAAAATCACTGCAGAATGAACTTTGTGAGAAGGAATATAAAAATGAATTAACAAAACAGAGAGTGCCAGGTAAGTAGAAGTGAAAAGTTAGAACAATTTAAAAAGAAAAAAAAGAAGGGGACTCTTCAAGAGGAAGTGACAGATGTTGAAGGAAGGCAAAGGAGATACACAAACACATAACTGAAGTCCCTGAAGAAGAAAACCATCTCGAAGGACTAGAACAAACTAAAATCCATACTTCAAGAACTCCCTGAAATCAGACAGAGTTGAAGATACAAATGGAAAGAGCATACCTTCTGCCTGAGAATATCAGCCCAGAGTAAACAATACCAGGGCCAAGGGTAGTCAAGTTGCTGGACTTCCAAGTAAGATAAAAAGCCTTTGGGTCTGTAGGCAACAACAATATTAGATTATCGTCAGGGTTTTTTATGGTAATGCTTTGAGCAAGAAAAAATGGGGGCACCTGGCTGGCTCAGCCGGTGGACATGCAACCGGCTTAGTGCAGAGGTTACTAAAATAAAATAAAAAATAAAATAAAATAAAATATAAAATAAAAATCTTAAAAAAAGAAAAAACGGAAGTAACATATTTAAGACTCCAAGGAAAGAAAATGTGAGCCAAAGATTTTATATCACTGTTATCAATGTGCCTGTCCTAAGGAAACTGTTAGAGTATGAGCTTTGGACAATCAGAATGACTAGAGAGATCTCACCAGAAGGAATGGTGGCAAGCACTAAGAAAACAGTTACATGTGGAACTAAAAGTAAATGAGAGTTAGCAAGGCGAGTACAGCATGAGCTGGCTATATATTAAGTTGATTGAGATATTGGGTATGAGAATCAGGGTATTTAAAAATATATTCTGAGTATTGGAAGTGGTAGTATTAATATTGTTATTTTCAGACTATTATTATATAACGTAAAATAATGTAAATGAGCAATTGTGGGGCTGTTTGATCATCCTGTGTTTTTAAGAATTAGGAATCTTTTTCTTCACCCAGGACCAAAACTTGCTGGTATTTTTATTGGAATAACATTGAATCTATAGAACAATTTGGAGGTAATGGACAGCTTACAATATTGAGTCTCTCCATCCATGAATATGAGCTATCCCTTCATTTGTTACTAATTTTGAATTAGTAATATAGTAATATTTTGTAACTGCTGCGTAAAAAAAATTTTTTAGGCTTATTCCACAATTTTGACTTTTTGATGTTATTGTAAATGCAATTTTTAGATTTTATTTTCTAATTGTTCCCACCTTGTATATATAGAAATACAGTTGATTTTTCTAAATTGACCTTATATCCAATGACTTTGCTCAAATTACCTAACGATCTGATTGCAAGTTCTTTGGGGGTTTTCCACAGTTACAATCATGATGTAATCATGTAGTGTGGGAATGATGACAGTTTCATTTCTTCCTTTTTAATTCTTAATTTTTTTTGTTGTCTTTGGCAAAGGCTAGGACCTCTAATGCAATATGAACAGACATGGTGAAATCTGGTATTCTTGTTTTATTCTTGATCTCAGATGGAAAATTTCCATTAATTCACCATCAATATCATATTTAATGTAGGTCTTTAAAAAAGATACTCTAAAAAGAATAAATAAAAAAGATACTCTGGATTAAGAAAGCACTTTACTATTCCTAGTTTGCAAAAAATTTTTATTATGAATGGATATGAAATTTAATTAGATGCTTTTCTGCATCTATTAATATAGTTATATAATTTACCTTATTTATTCTGTTAATAAATAATTTATTTTGTTAATATAATTAATGATATCCATTAATTGATTTAAACTTTTTTTCAGCTTCATTGGGATATAAGTGACAAATAGAAATTGTATATATTTAAGATATACAATGTGATGCTTTGATATACATATATATTGTAAAATGATCACCACAATCATGCTAATTATCATTACCTCATGAAGTTACAATGTTTTTTATGGTGACAATATTTAAGAATTTTTCCTCTTAGCAAATTTCAAGTACACAGTACAGTGTTGTTAATTATAGTCACTATATTGCCATCAAATCTCCAGAACTTATTCAATTTGCATAACAGAAACTTTATACACTTTGACCAACATCTTCTGGCAACCACCATTTTACTCTGTGCTTCTATCAATTTGGTTATTTTAGATTTCATAAGCAGATGAGATCATGGGGTATTTGTATTTCTGTGTCTGGCTTAGTGGTCATGTTTGGAGGATGATAGGAACTCAATCCATTATCTTTAAAATTGGTTAATAAAGGGAAATAATTGAGTACTTATTCTGTCTATATGGACTGTACCCCTGGGACCACATCGTGGATGAAGGAAGTGTCTCTTAATAAACACATTCCAACTAATAAATGAAAAAAATGTTAGAATATCACCACTTTGCAGCTCCCAGTTCATTAATGGATTTAGACACTGGACATCAGTGACTGCTAACATCACCTACAAAAAAGAGAGAATCAGATGTTATCTGCCTGTTGGTGAAAGGACACAATGCTGCCTAGACAGTCTTATGAAAAGGATCAAACATCCAGTCCTCTGGATTCAGTTGTCAGTTTGCTGAAAATGCAGAGGAGAGAAGCATGTTGAGCTGAATCATGAATACAGAATCATCAAAAATCTGGACTGTCAGAAACTATATAGGTCAACTGTCTATCTACAGGTCTAAGGTTATCTTCAATCAGTACATTGAAAGGAAAAGAAAGGGATGGAGGGGAAACCCTTTAAATTAAAAAGGACTTAAAAACATTACAAAGACTAAAGAAGGGAAAGAGATGCACACTTAGGCGATAAAGCCATAAACAAACACAAGGAAAATATTATGAACGATAAGATAGTGGTCACTTGTGGTGGGAGGAAGGCAGTTGTCATAGGGACGGGGCACCTGGATAGGATTGGCTTCTATGGTGGCCGGCAACGTTCTATGACATGGGAAGTGGGCTATTTGGGTGTTCGCCTTAAATAATTCAGTATGCTTTTATTAAATTAAATAAATTAAAGTATGCTTTTATTTTAGATGGTTTTCTGTATCTGTACTTTATTTTATGATAAAAAGTTGAAAATAAGTCTAGTCCTTTTCTAGAAAGTCCTCCTTTCCCTATCCCAGCCCTCACGTACCCCTTTGATAACTCCATTTTGAGCATGAATGTGCCTCTGACAGGTCTGGGCTCTTTCCCACACTAGAACTTTGTACGGCTGCTCCTTTTGCTTAGAATAATAAGCCTCCCTGCCTCCAATTCACCCAGCTAATAAATTGCAAAGTTGGCACTTCACTTCTGGTTAGCTGATTTTTAGTCCTGGCTCTTTCCGCTATAGTACACAGCTTCTCTTTCATAATCGCAGTTGATTCAGAAACCTGTCATGCTGTAGCCATCACCACTTCTCAGGTGATAAGCCTCCTGAGCTTGCCCAATGAGGGAGTCTAAGGGTATGTCATTAACTGCCTAATTCTTGGAGACCCTCATCTTCTTTTAGGGCCCCTGACTTTGGAACTTAAGATTGTGTCCCTTCTGTGATTTCCCTATGAGTTTATGGTTTGGGGCACTGCCCTCCTTCCTCTTGGCAACCTGTGAAGTTCTAATCTTCTTAGTTTTAACTTCAGGCAAGAATACGTATGTAATTTGGAATTTGGCCTCCTTTTCAGTATTTTACCCACTCATTTTGCAGTTGGGAAGGCTACGGATCCAAGGAGAAGGTAAAACCTGGATTTAAGTCCGTGCATATGAGAGGCAGCCCGTGTAGTCAAAGGTGAAAAGCCAGCACCAGTGTCAGGTGCAAGGTCATGATTCTTTCTGTTGACCTCATGCCCTGACTGCCATTCCCCGAACACAGCACTAGGCCAGAGTCTCTGGGTTAAAAGGCTTTTCTGATCACGTCACATGTTAGGCTGGAACCAGTTCCCCCTACATCCCACCCTATGTGTTGTGTAGTCAATTCTTTTTTTTTTTTTTTCCTTTTTTGGAGCCCTCTTGGTATCCTTTTCTTTCAATAGCTCCCATTGAGATAACCTCAGTCAATGAGTGGGGGAGCGAATACTGTTTATTCCCAGGAGGAAAGGGGTCAGTGTCTTGATCCTTCTCATTTGGGGGGCCTTGTTGGACTCTGCATATTTATCCACTTTCACCTCAGGGATCTGCTCTAGGTAGTGGAGATCTTAAGTAAACTAGCTTTGTCCAGCCATGTTTAAAAGGCCTGCTGATACTGTTTCTCTAGAAGACTGGCTACCTACCCACCTTGCAGCTATACAGTTAAAATGGCTGTTTAGTGGCTCCTAACATAATAATGAAAATCTGCTGAGAGATGACCCTCTTCCCTTAAGACATAGAAGAGGCTGGTGAAATCTTAAGTTTTACGGTACTAAGCATCCCCAGTACATAAGTTATATTCAATTCTAATATGTGTATTAAATAAAATGGTTATAACTTGATTGGCATAAACTAGTTAGGGTTGGAACACCGATTTTATATAATTTAAAATAGGAAAGATATTTTCTATTTTGTTTTCTATGTATCCTTATTAGTTACATGAGTAATTATTATTAGAATTGGTGAAAGGCTGCAAACAGTTAGAGGCCATACATTACCACCCTCATGCACCATTAGGTCTTCAGGTCACCCAGGTCTGGAATCTGGGTTTTACATGAAAAAGACCTAGACTAAACTTCTCAGGTCTTTGTAAAAGGATGCTCCACTGGGCCTGAATGGATGCATGTCTTGCTCTGCATCTTTGTTTGCATCTATTGTGGGGCTCTGCTGGGGCGTTCTTATTAGATACACAAGGTTGTGTGTGTGTGTGTGTGCATGTGTGTAGTATACATTCAGGCATGAACATTTTTGTCTGTGTGGCAGGACATTCATGGGAAAAATAATAACTGATATTCTAAAGTAATTTAGAATTTCAAAGTCAACATGCTGTCACAAACATCACATTCTAAAGTAGCTCCAAGAACAAAACAAGTATCTATAGACACTGTGGTCACGTGTACCTTATGCACCTGTGCAACTTGCACCCAAATCTGTGTGCCACACGATTCGCAGGTCCTCCTCACGTTCCTGGAAGACACAGGTTGGTGAGGCACAAAACCACTTAGAACCTGCGATCTGCAGCAAGAGCTCAAGAAGCCAACTTGCTAACTCATCCTGGTTTCCCGTTTTCTCATTCTCTTCCGGGTCAGCTTTCTCTTCTGTAAGACTCACCCCTCCTCCCTTTCCTTAGAGCCTCTACTTTAGAAAACTGGAAACTGTAAATTCTTTTTCTGCTCCTTTGAGATGTAAATCTTTAAAAGAGTTTCTTGCAGGTTTTACGACCCAGGAATACTGTTTTCGGGGCCCAAGAGGCCATCTCTTTGAAACATCATCCTCGGGGCTCATAGTCCCCATGGAGGGTAGGAGTGTGGTAAGGTACCTGGTTCCAAGCAGCAAAACCACCCTCCGTCATATAGATCGGAGGAGTATATTTTTCCTTTGGATAAAGGCAATTAGCTCATGCACATGCCCACCCCAATTACTGAGTGAGTTTAGGGTGATCTGTGTGTGACACATGGTGCAGTCAAGCACCCTGGGACTGGTTGTCGTTATCTGGGGAACCCATATGCAATCCGCCACACATACCTGGTGATGGAAGAGGGTGAGATTTTCTTGTCTTCCCAATGTCTTTAGTCAATTGCCTGTGATGGACATCACATTCTGGTTGAATGCTCATTCAATAATAAAACTGTTTTGTTGTCTCTTACTTTTGTGGAAGTAGATTTCTTGGTTGGCAGGAGATTTTGTTTTTGCTAATATTCTCCAGTTCCTCCTTCTGCAGACTTCTCTTCAGCTCCCTCCTTTGCCCCTTCCTGAAACCACATTTTGTTACCAAGAAACAGGTTACCCAATAAACCTTAGAGGACTTTTATGCCCTTCCTTATCTCTCCATTTAATCCTACATCCGTTTATCTGGATTTTGCTCAAACACACCTTCGAGAAAAAGTCCTTTAAGCCTTACTGGATATTTTTTTTGTGAACTTAATTTTGCTGCCTAGTTTTCTTTTTTACAAATAAAAGTATTCATTACTTTTCATTATGCATGCTGATTTACAGTATTTGAAAATATGAATGAACAGAATGAAGAGACCAAATTCATCATTAAGAATATTTTTTTGAAGGGGCGCCTGGGTGGCTCAGTTTGTCAAGCGTTCGACTTCAGCTCAAGTCATGATCTCACGGTTCATTGAGTTCGAGCTTCAGGTCGGGCTCTGTGCTGACAGCTGGCTCAGAGCCTGGAGTCTGTTTCAGATTCTGTGTCTCCCTCTCTCTCTGACCCTTCCCTGCTCACACTGTCTCTCTCTCTCTCTCTCTCAGAAATAAATAAAAACATTTAAAAAAAAGAATATTTATTGAATGCTGGAGGAAGCACACACTAGAAGGTGGATTGGAGTAATGAGTTTGGTTTCCAAAGTTTTGTATTGAGCTGGCTGGGTGTTATCCAAGATATTATTTAGGCAGGTCCATATACAGGTATGGAAGTCAAGAGAGAATTTTGGGAGATACAATGATGGCAAAAATAATAGCTTGAGTGTGTACCAGATACTGTGCCAGGAAGGAGAGCAGGGTGGGCAGGGCCATAATCCTGTTAACATCTATGTGTTTTTACAAATTAGGAAATTAAAGCAAGAGCTGTTATGCAGTTTATCCAGGTTGAGAAGCAGGTCAGTCTCCAGAGGTCACGCTCTAATCCCTATACTGTACTTCCTCTCTCAATCTTTCAGTTCAATCTCTCTTATTCCTAATTTGGACATGGGGTGGTTTGGGTTTATTTGCTTTAAGAGATGTTCACATTTTTAAAAGAATGTTTATTTATTTTTGAAATATAAAGCACTAGAGGGAGAAGGGCAGAGAGAGAGAGGGAAAGAGAGAGTCCCAAGTAGGCTGTAGGCTGTCAGCTCAGAGCCCAATGTGGGGCTCAAACTCAAGAACCATGAGATCATGACCTGAATCAAAGTCGGACGTTCAAGTGATTGAACAATCCAGGCGCCCCTAGAGATGTTCATATTTTAATGCATTTTCTTCTAGCTCATGCCCAACTATTAAGGGATTAACTCATAGTCTTAATATTTGATTTGTTCTCTTCCATTTGGATCACGTGGCTTGACTTTTTCTCCTATGGTTTTTCCAAAAGCAAAGATAACAATGCTGATTATATGTCATTCAAGCAGGAGAGTAGTTCATAGTCTTGTTTGAAAGGGTCCTTTAATCCTCCAGAATTCTCTGTGTGTCTGGTGAGGTCAATGTCCTAGTTGGTGTTTGGTCAGACCATCTGGCCTCCCTAGGCACCTCTTCATCTGTGGCTGTGGTAGTCCGTGTAAGGACTCTCTTCAGACCTCTGAAGTTTAGCCAAGAAAGGAAAATTAGAGGCTGGTGTTCTTCTGGTGAGGTGATAACGGGGTTGATGGGAAATGAAGCGAGGGCCGTGAGCAGAGACCACTTTCAAGCAGTTTGGCTTGGGTGGTGACAGATCTGTGTGTTCCGGAATATGGTGTCCAGGGAGGGCTTTTTCCAAGATGAGAGACACTTGACTCTATTTAAATGCTAATGGAAAAGCGCCTGCAGATACACATCTCCATCTTGCAGGCTGCGGGCTGTAAAATTCCTCTTCCCATCCTATTCTTTCTGTATTGAGGACATTTTCCCAGGATGCCTGCCTTGATTTACATACCCAGATGTTTTTCACTTACACATCCAGAGGTCTCAATGTATATATATATATTTTTTATTTACAAATAGTTTATTGTCAAATTAGTTTCCACATAACACTCAGTGCTCATCCCCACAAGTGTCCTCCTCCATGCCCATCCCCCCTCCCCCCCACATCCATCAGTCCTCAGTTTTTGCTCAATGTATATTTCTGTGCAGATACATATGATGATAATTTTAGAACAAGTAAAAAAAATAAAATGATGAAAGCAAAAAAAGATTGAGAGCGAAAAGGAAGTCACTTGGAATGTTACCATTCAGAGACAGCTGTTGTTACACTTTTCAGTTTTTTCCAGGTATATACACACATACACGTGACAGGGCTTTATCTCCTCTTGTTCTCTTACCTCAAGGACTCTTTCTGTTTCTCCCTTTCTCCTGGTCTACACCGAAGCAGATCCAAAGATTTAAATTTCAGTTTAAGTTCAAGACAGAAAGGTACAGATGCACGCTTGCAGGGCTAGGGTGTCCTCTCCCAGATATCAGACAGGATACGGATGGAGGAGAGAAGGATGGGAGTGGAGCTGGGGAGAAGGAGGGCTCAGATCCTCGGACCCTTTGATGAGGAATTGGGAGTAGCCTGTCAGAACCCAGTGCTGAGCCCATCCTTGAATTCGGACCCCTCTTCTCCACAGGCCCACGTAGACAATTGTCTTACAACCCTAGGGTGTTAAAAGCCTCCTTGAGCAGATGGTAGTGTACGTACATATCTCCAGTGAGGCTGAGCCTGAGGAAATATCCTGCCTCTGGACCAAAAGTAACTATACAAGACTGTTGCACATTTTCCTATGACCCAGTGCGGCGGTGGAATCGCTGCCTTTGTTACACGTGTGAGTGATTTCCTGAATGAGCTGGACTCGGTAGAAGGAAAGAAGAGAAACTTAATATTTTTCTCACCGCCATCTTTGGACACCTGCTCCGTAAAATCATTCTTCCCACGCCTGGGTGAAATTGCAGTCTTTGTATCTTTTTCAAACACTGTCAGTCAATAAAAAGTATAGTTAAATGTAATATAAAAACTCTAAACTTTCATCCATTTGAAACCTTTCCTTTCCCCCAGAGACTATTTTGGCCCGAAAGCACGCAGTGGGGGAGGGGAGGCATGGGCCTTTAAATCCCTCCTTTACCACCAGTTCTTTTACTCTTACCCCACCCATGAGGTTGCATCTGACTCTTCTGGGGTGGAATAGAGCGGAGGGGAGCTATGGGAGAAAACGGCTCACCTGATTGGCACAGGTGGGCTGGTGTTGGCATTCATAGATGTAGCAGATTCCATATATGATTCTTTCCTGCAGTCTGCTTTTGTGGGTTACTCAGGGCCTCCTCCAATCACTGAAGATATCTCATCAGTGGTACCTTTGGCTTGGTCACTGATGCTCCCCTGTGTGTCCCCAACCCCCTCTTTCCTATGTCAAGTTACAGGGTGTCCTGCTGGTAGAGTTGATTTCAAGGCAACCCAGTAAGGCTTCCCCCAAGGGACCCTATCTCTGGCCTGTGGGAAACCCATGAAACAGTTGTCTTGCCAACTTCTGGAAATGTGTGACAAGCACAGTTTCTTTTTTGGAATTTTCTGGAGAAAGGGTGATATCAGTTCCCATTCATTCAAATACAGAGGACACATGTCATGCTGTCTAAATGCTTCTCTTGACACTGTCTTATTAAGCTTAATGTGAAGACGCGAAGCACACTCTTCCTCTCTGGCACACTGACATCCTTCTCCAAAGGCATCCCCAACAATGGGACTCAAAACTCCATGAATTCTCCAGTTTCTTTCATAGAATCTGGAGACTGGTGACGGAGAATGACGAATCCTTTGAACTATCTATGACCTACGTAACACCTTGCCTTAGAAGTGAGGGTACTTGGTACCCCTTCTTTATTTTTTCTTCTTGCAGGTTTTTGCCAAAAGAAAAACCAAAGGGTCTCATTCAAAAGAATTTTGTCATGCTATATATACTACTTTTTTCAATGGGCACTGTATTGTAATATTTTTCAGTGCTAATAACAATACATCCTTATGCTTATCTCAATGGAGAATGTTTTTTCATTTTAATGATTTAAAAGTTCAAAGAAGATGTGTGCTTTTGTAAAAATTCAGAAAATATGCAAAGGTGAAAGTTCTCTTTTACCCTACTATTAAAATTCTTCTCTCTTTCCTGTAAGAAGCCATTTTAACTTTCCATGTATGTTTTAAAATCTTTTATTACCAAGTTACAAGGATGCGTATAGATTTAAACATTAAGAACAGGATTATATTGGGGCACCTGGGTGGGTCAGTTGGCTAAGCATCCGACTTGTGTTCAGGTCATGATCTCACCATTTGTGAGTTTGAGCCCCACTTCGGGCTCTGTGCTGACAGCTCAGAGCCTGGAGCCTGCTTCAAATTCTGTGTCTCCCTCTCTCTCTGCCCCTCCCCAACTCACAATCTGTCTCTCTCTCTCAAAAATAAACACTAAAAAAAAGAAAGAAGAGGATTATATTATGTCTATAGCTCAGTGTCTTCATAATTTGACTTTTCATCTTGCTTTTTTATGTTTTAGTACATATAGCCTATATCATTCTTTTAAATTATAGCCTATTATTATTATTATTTTAAATTTTAGAGTGAGAGAGAGAGTGTGCATGAGTCAGGGAGAAGGAGAGAGAAGGAGAGAATTGCAAGCAGGCTCCATGCTCAATGTGGAGCCTGCTGAAGGACTCAATCTCACAACCCTGGGATCATGACCTGAATCAAAATCAACAGTTGGATTCAGCCAATTGAGAGACCCAGGAACCCCTAAGCTATAGCCTATTACTTTAAAGAATAAATGCACTCTCTGTCTCTTTTAATGTTTATTTATTTTAGAGAGAAAGACAGAGTGTGAGTGGGGGCAGAGGTGGCAGAGAGAGAGAGAGAGAGAGAGAGAGAGATAATTCAAAGCAGGCTCCAAGCTCCCAGCTGTGAGCACAGAGCCCACACAGGCTTGACCTCAAGAAAGGCAAGATCATGACCTGGGCCAAAGTCAGATGCTTAACGGACCGACTGAGCCACCCAGGCGTCCCATGCACTCTTTTTTTTTTTTTTAAGCAGTTCTGTATTGATGGATTTGGGGGGGGGGTTGTTTCCAATTTTCCCCTACTAATAGTAACACTAGAGTGGAATTCTTTGTGTCTATGTGTGAATATTTTTGAAGGATAAACTCTGAGAAGTTGAACTGATGGTTCAAACGGTATGTTTATTTAAAATGTTGACAGAAATACTGTCTTTCTAAAAGTTGTTCCAGTCAGATCTTCATCAATAGTTTATGGAAGTCCCTATTTATCATACCCTTACTGACCACCACTAGACACTGTCAGTAATGAAAATTTTGGCCAATATGATGGACCAAAAATAGTAATAATAATAATAATAATAATAATAATAATAACATCTTGTTGTTTTGCCTATTTCTGTTTACCAGTAAGTTTGAACATCCTTTGGCAGGATTATTAGACATATGTATTTTATCTACTGCGAATTGTTTGTTTAGGTCCATTGGCTTTTTTTGCTAAAGTTTTTTAACTTTATCATCTCTCTTAGAGTATCTTCTTAAATACTTTCATTACTAACCTTTTGTTTGGCATATATTGTTAGAGAAGGTTGACCAGTTTTCCCTCATTCAGATGTTTCTCTTCATGTTGAGAAGATTCCATGCAAAGCACTCATGGCCTCAATTCACTCACAGGTAAGAATGACTTAAAACGATCGGGAGTTTGGAAGAAGAGACTGGGTGGATGTGGCCCATCAAGTGTCTTGTTGTCCTCCTTCCCGTGGGTTCCATTCTGCTCACAGAGAGTATATGGTCTCACGTTCTTCCCCATTCTAGGTGCATCCTTGTGGGATGGCCTGTGGCAGCCCAGCCATGTCTGTGAATAGATGGACAACTGCATTTCATTCTGGGATCAAGTGGTAGAAAGTGTCTTTTACGTATATGCAAATCTTATTCTCAACTATCAGAACTATCAGTAGGAAAGATGGTATCTTGATCATTCTCTGTCATATTAAAAGAAAAGTCAACTTTCAATTTTGAAGTACTTTCAAGCTTTATTTATTTAAAAAAATTTTTTATAGTTTATTTTTAAGACAGAGAGACACAGAACATGAGCGGGATAGGGGCAGAGAGAGGGAGACACAGAATCTGAAGCAGGCTCCAGGCTCTGAGCTGTCAGCCCAGAACCCGACACGGGGCTCAAACCCATGAACGGTGAGATCATGACCTGAGTCAAAGTCGGATGCTTAACCGACTGAGCCACCCAGGTGCCCCAGTACTTTCAAACTTCAAAAAAACTTACACAGATAAGCAGAGAGCTTCTGTGTACCCTTTGCCCCAATTGCCCAGTTGACAATAATTTACCACATTCACTTTATAATTTTCTCACTATTAATTTCAGCCATTTGAGAAAGCAGGCCCAATTACCTTTAAATAAATAATGTGTATATCCCAGCAATAAGGGCATTCTTCTGTATAACCATGGTTTATTCATCAAAATCAGAAGATTAATAGATACAATGTTACCATTTAATCCACATTCAAATGATGTCAATATCCCTTGTAGCAAAACAAACACACAACAAAACAACAGCAGTAAAACAATTCTTCCCTTTTATGCCTTGACTTTCTTTCCAGGACTGAATCTTGGCTCGTGCATATTTGGCTTTCATATGTCTTTTGGCCTCCTTCAATCTGGAAAAGTTCACTGCTGTATCTCCAGGGCCCATGAAAGGAATTCATAGGTTATTTGTTAAATGAATTAATACCAACTAGCTTTCCGATCAGAAGCTACAAGGAAAGGTGATAGAGAAACTTAAGCAGAAATAAAGCCAGAGAGGGCTACTGCAGAAATGAGACTTATTCTTCCCCCAGGAACCCTGGAGAGACTTGAAGCCAGGAATCAGTAAGCCCAAGGAGGAATTGACCAAGAGGATCCTCATAAAGGTAAATCATATGTTTTTTTTTGGAATAGCCAGCCAAGTCCTTCCCTCTCCCCTCCTCTTTCAGAGTGACTGGCTGAAGCGTTTGCTTGGAGTGAGCTGGGACCTGCACTAACTCTGGCCCTTCTGGTGGTCACAGAGGAGGAAAGAGAGCAGGATTGCTCTTTGGGGGGAGACACCAGCTTATCTGTTGGCTCAACTTCCATACAACCCTAATGGGAGACCCTTCTGTCAGCATCTTCATCCTCCTTCTAGGAAAAGGAGAGAGATCTGTCATGGAAACTGACATATAGAAAGTTGTAGAAACCTATGGCGGATGTATACAGCATTACAAAGTGCCAGGAGAATGAGGCCTAAAGGTACCTCACTGAAAATAAAGAATTACAAAACATTTGAGGAAAATGAACAGTTGGAAAAAGAAGATCCAAGACAAATATGCAGGATAACGGATTCACAATGAAAAACTTTTTTTTTCATTTCAATACAAAACTTACAATTATTTAGAAAACATGGAGTGGATATCAAATCCACAGAACAACAGTGGATTTCCATGAAGAAGAGCCAATCAGTAAACAAGAAAAAGTTCAGGTTTTAAAGATGATTGTAAAAAGAAAGCTATTACTAGGAGGGCTGAGTAACCGAAAATACTTGGCTAAAGAATAAACAGTGATTTGGAAATTAAGGGTTTCTTTTCATATAAAGCAAAACGATAATAGAAATTATGGTCTCAAGTTAAGAGATGTAGATAGATCTAGAAGAACAAATATTTATTTAAGAGAGGTTAAAGAGGAGCGCCAGGGTGCCTCAGTCGGTTGAGCTTCTGACTTTAGATTTCAGCTCAGGTAACGATCCTGGGTCCTGGGATGGAACCCAGCACCAGGCATCACAGAAGCCTGCTTAAGATTCTCTCTTTCCCTCTACCCTCTCTTGCTCTCTCTCTCTCTTTCTCTCTCTCTCTCTCTCTCTCAAAAGAAGAAAACAGAGGGAGACAAAAAAGCCAAAGAAATAATAGAAGGAAATTTCCCAGAGGGCAATTTAAACTTAAGACTTTAAGATTCCAAGTGCCCCTAAGGGTAGGTGGGGGACTGAAAGACACCCACATCCTAATTCCTGGATTTTATGGATAAGGAAAAGTCTTATTAATTTACAGAGAAACAAATCACTCACAAAGGAAAGCAAATCAGATTAGCAGTGTCTTATCTGCGACTCAGAGAGCTAAAGGACAATGGATCTGAGTCTGCCACGTTTTTAAACTGCCGTTCTGGAGACAGTTAAACATTCTGAGGGCAAATTAGAGAGCTATAACAGGCTATCACTCATGCTCCTTTTTTGGAAAAATTGGTCCACAAGCAATACAACTTCAAGAAAGGAGGACATGATACAGACGAAGGAGAAGCAGAGAAACCCACAGAATTTATAACTACATGTAAAAAATTCTTGTTATCATCACCATGTTTAATATAACGGTAAAGAAATGATTCTTAAAATAGGAATAGAGAAATATAAAAAATATCTGTTTTCTGTTTTCTTGACAATTATTCTATATTATATATAGTTTAATCATATATCATGTATCACTATGTATAAAATGACATAAGACTATTTTATATGTTATATATTATACTAACAAGAAAACTAACAATATCTGAAATAAAATTATGCATAATTTCATAAAAATCTTGGAAGCCTGCATGGAACAGAGGGGTAAATTATACATAATGCAGATCTACTTTTGGGGGGAAAGTCATGGATATTTATTGTTGATACTGATACAAAAATAGATGTGATAGGTTTGTTAGAAATTTACAATATATTTACAAAAAGAATGAGTAGAGTATGTAGATGGTGGCAGTGTGTTACTTGGCTATTTAGTATCCACTCTTGCTTGTTTTCTTAGTAATGGAATTCTGATTTCCTTAGGGAGGTAATGTGTCTGTTTAAAAGACACCATCTCGCAGCTGCTCCTGCAGTAGTGGCCACTAAACGTAAATGGAAGTGCTGTGTGAAATGTCAGGAGAGGCTTCTTAAAAGGAGGTGACTCAGCTGACCCATGCCTTCTGTGGCCTTTTCCCTTCTTTCTTCTGCCTGCTTAGAAATTGGACACAGTCGGGGGCGCCTGGGTGGCTCCGTTGGTTAAGCATCCGACTTTGGCTCAGGTCATAATCTCACGGTTTGTGAGTTAGAGCCCCGCGGCGGGCTCTGTGCTGACAGCTTGGAGCCTGGGGTCTGCTTCAGATTCTGGGTCTCCCCCTCTGCCCCTCTGCTGCTCACACTCTGTCTGTCTCTCTCAAAAATAAATAAACATTTAAAAAAATTGGACACGATGGTTAAAGTCCTTGCAGCTGCCCATGGTCTTGAGAACGGAGAGTTCTGTTTTGAGGATGGTGGAGCAGAAAGAGAAGACGTGGCTGGGTTGCTGAAGCCAGTGGAGCCTCTCTGCCCACACTTGACTGGCTTTCTCTAGACTTTTTTGGGGTTTTTTTTGCTTGTTTGAGGAGGGTTGGGCAGGAAAAAGCATGTCTTTAAGCTGTTTATTTTGGGGTTTCTATTCTATACAGCCACACTGAATCCTCACTGATTTATAGACTTTCCAAACTGATAGAAAAATAAGAACAATGATGGCTCATTTCAGCAAAGGTTAAGAAAGCAGAAGAATAAAAAAGAAATAAAGAACAACAAGAAAACAAAATAAGTAAATGGCAGGTTAGAAAGTGTACTGAAGTCATAGAATTCTTTTATAAAAGACATACCAAAAAATGATAAACAAAAGTTGAAGGAAAATAAAGGATGGTTAAAGAGATATTAGGTAAATGGGATGGCAATATTAATATCTGGCAGAATAGAACTCAAGGGCCAAATATTATGAAAGGAAATGTAAAGTGCTATTTAAAATAACATAGCTAGAGGGGTGTGTGGCTCAGTGGGTTAAGCGACCCAGTTCAGCTCAGGTCATGATCTCGTGGTTCATGGGGTTGAGCCCTACACCGGGCTCTGTGCTGACAGCTTGGAGCCTAGAGCCTGCTTCAGATTCTATGTCTCCCTCTGTCTCTGTCCCTTCCCTGCTTATGTTCTCTCTCTTTCTCTTTCTGTCTCAAAAATAAATAAACATTAAAAAAATTTTAAATAGCATTGCTAGAAAATAGGTGAAATATGGCAAAAAGATATAATAGTTACAAACTTTAATGCACTGAACTTGCATTGAAACAAAGCATAAACTTTTATAAAAATAAAGATTAGCTTTAGATTTTAATCTCTGTAGGAGACATCATTCTGTAAGTCTCAGGAAGTGACAATTTACGTCGACCAAATACAATTTTGTACATTGTGTTTGAAGAACACAATGGGCAAGCTTGCTTGGAGTGTTACACTCAATGAGAAGAGAAAAAACATTCTTTCTAACACCCACAGGGTTTTACAAAATTGACTAAAAACTACATATCAAAGAAAACCTGAATCAATTCTCCCAGAAGAACTTATAATGGCCATTCTCTTAATACAAGATAATACAAGTTAGAAATTAAAGATGAAAGAGAATTAGTAATAATATTTTAAGTTTATTTATTTTGAGAAAGAGAGAGAATGAGAGTGAATGGGGGAGGGGTAGAGAGAGAGGGAAATAGAGAATTCTAAGCAGGCTTCCTGCTATTAGCGAAGTTCGATCCCACCAACTGAGAACATGTGCTGAGTCAAAATCAAGAGGCAGACGTTTAACAAACTAAGCCACCCTGGCACCTTGAGAACTAATAAAACAACAACAACAACAAAAACCTAACCCCTGGGGAAAAAGAACAGTCTTAATATTGGGTCGAAAAGGAAACAAAACGTTAAATTACGATTGTCTGGAAAGGAGTGCTCTGTGAACCCTGCACATCTTAACCAGGATTGTTGCCAACACAGCTCTCGGAGGACCCCTGGTGTTCATTGCTTTTATGAGAAGAAAATACCTCCCCACCCACCCCCCTCAAAGTTCAGTGGCTAGTTTAGTAGCTGGAAAATGGCCAACCGAACACTCTGGAAAAAAGGAGAGGAAGGGATTAATCTCTATAAAACCAGAAATTATTTAACTAAATACAAACGGAGGCAATCCCGACCGAAAGAAGCACGGCCGTCCCCAAACATCTCCCTTTCCTTCTGAAGTGCGGCTCACTCATTCCCACGGCTAGGCCCTCTGGGGGGGCGCTGGAGGACACAGTGCCATCACCTTGGACTCCACTGCGGTGTTCAGACGTCCCACTGACAGCCCCTCCTGTGAGGGGTCCTGGGTCCTTTGCACACCCCGCCTCACCGGCCCACCCGCTGAGCCCTCCGACGGCCCCACTGACTCTTGCGTGCTGGCCCTCCCTTTGGTCTCAACATTCTGGACACCTTTAAGGATCCACCCGCATGACCCACTCAGCAGTCCGTGTTGTCGGTTCCTTGACCTTATCTTGACTTTCATCCCAAAGGCCATGGCCAGGGCACAGACCTGGACGTTACTCAGAGCTACTCTACTTTTTTAAAGTTTATTTATTTATTTTGAAAGAAAAGTAGCACAAGCGAGGGAGGGGCAGAGAGGGAGAGAGAGAGAATCTCAAGCAGCCTGTCAGTGCAGAGCCTGGTGTGGGGCTCAAACCTACCAACCGGGAAATCATTACCGGAGCTCAAGTTGGTCCTGAGCTGACTGAGCCACCCAGGCGCCCCGCGGAGCTCTCCTACCTCTTAAAACCAAGACTGCAACCTCTTATCAATCCAACGCTCTCATTTTGATACTTCCTTTCCATTTATTTTGCAAATTTCACTTCCCTGATCTTTTTATTCTCTTTAAAACTTTTTTTTAATGTTTATTTATTTTTGTGAGAGAGTGGGGGGGGGGCTGCAGAGATAGAGAGAGAATCTATCTGAAACTCTAGGCTTTGAGTGTCAGCACAGAGCAGGATGCAAGGGCTCAAACTTGGGAACCGCGAGGCTGAGGCCGAGGTCCGACGCTTAACCAACTGAACCACCCAGCGCCCCATATTCTCTTTATACGTATGTGCCGACTTCAGTGTTCAGTCGCTTCTCTTTCCAGGTTAAATTACACGGCCCACCACCTAGACGATTCTTTGGCCAATCTCTGCTACTCCCTAGCCCCATTTTTACAAACTCTGGCAACATTTCCATCCTTGATGAATCTGGTCATGTGCCTTCTCTAGGTTTATTCCAGGTTTGAGCACATCTAGAAAAGAAAATATACAAAATTAGAGAGATGATACATTTACACCGCTGGCTTGTAACCTCAGTTAGGCTCTCAACTCTCCAAGCAGACCCGCAATGCTTTCCTCCTTGGTGCTGACTCCCGCTCTCCACAGAAGCCATACAGACCTTCCTGGAGCTCCCTAATCCACCCGTCCCTGCACATCCTGCCTCACCCACAGCGGGGAAACTCACCGGTTTCCCAGAGGAAATAGAAGGGCTTTGACATACATTCCCTCTATTTCCTGGGAACATCTACAGTCTTAACCTGTACTCACATTCGCTTTTCTCTTCCTCCACCGTTACCATGTTGAGTTTTCCTTTCTCTTGTCTGAGCCTTGACTCTTCGTCTCTGCTCTGAATCCCATCTTCTGCGTTTGCAGAAATCTTGCTCTGTGGATTATCTCCACTCTCTCCTGCCCTTTAATTTCTCCTGGCATCTTTAATTTTTTTTTTAATGTTTTATTGATTTCTAGGAGAGAGAGAGACAGACAGCGTGAGCAGGGGAGGGTCAGAGAGAGAGGGAGATACAGACTCTGAAATAGGCTCCAGGCTCTGAGCTGGCAGGCAGCACAGAGCCCGACGCGGGGCTCGAACCCACGAACTGCGAGATCATGACCTAAGCGAAAGTCGGACGCTTAACCTACTAAGCCACCCAGGCGCCCCTCTAATCCGCTATTTGAGTGATGCTTTTTACATCTTTCCTCTTACGTCATGTTCTCTGGGAAATCTCCCAGCCTCTAGGACTGGATTTGGCACACATCTCATAGGCTTAACCCACATTTCTCTTTTTTTTTTTTTTAATTTTTAAAACATGTTTTTATTTTATTTTTTGGAGCGAGAGAGACAGTGTGTGAGGAGGGCGGGAGCAGAGAGAGAGGAAGACACAGAATCAATCCGAAGCAGACTCCAGGCTCTGAACTGTCAGCACAGAGCCTGTCATGAGATCTGAACCCATGACCCCAAGATCATGACCTGAGCTGAAGTCAGACACCCAACCCAGTGAACCACCCAGGCACCCCAAATTTTTTGTTAATTTTAAATTCCAAGGTTTCTTGAGCACGTGTGAAGAGTGAACTTCTAGTTGTGAAATTATTGGCTCCATTAACAAAAGCACTTGGCAAACATTTAAAAGATGCTGATTTCATTATCAATATCATCAGATATTTCAAGTAGAAAATCAATTAATTCCAATAATGGTTCAATTTCCCCCCCAACCAAACCACGGAATCAAAGTAAAAATTTTGGAAGTCCATTTGATGTGATTGGGAGTGCTATTGTAAATTTAAACAGTTAAAATTTGAAGAGAAAAATGATTTGTTTTTATGGTGATAATAGGAATATAAGTTTTGGTGGATCATAATGTGGTAAAAATGTTTTAAAATTAAAAAGATAGGAATGTGCCTGTCGTGTCTATATAATTTATAATTGAGGCCAAATAAGCAATAGGATTCTACCAAACCAAGCAGAGCTATAGTTGTTGAAACTTACAAATGTGCATTAAACTTATAAATATATATATAAAATTACAATCTAGTATATATTTAATATATGTATAAGCATCCATATATACATAATAAATATATAAACAAAAACATCCATATCATAAATTATATGCATATCGTTAGTGAGGAAGCTGATGTCATCAACCTAATTTAAAAAATAAGCAGATTATTATTATTATTGATTTATATTCATGGACATTAATCTCTGAATTCTGGGTACATTTTATTTAAAATTCATGGGAAGTCTTTAATCAAAATACTCAATCAATGAAATGCCAAAAACTTCAGTGTTTGAAGCTTTTAGTACATTGCAATAATGGAAAGTGAGGCCTGCAACAGAAGGACATTAAAATTTATTTCCATAAAAGCTAGCGAACTACCAAACAAATCAAACGATGAGCACTCAAACATTACACAAGGTTTAATTTTGAGATTTTAGAATAGCTCAACCTTGTGGGAAGAATGTTTTGACAGAGTTTCTATATTTAAACAAACAAATTGATATTTTATTCTGGAATTCGATGCAATTAAGAAGGCGTATGATATCGCAACATCTCAATCTGGCGAAACAGTCAGAGAATCGTAAGTAAAGATTACTTGTCAATTTTTTTTGCCTTCTAAAAATATGTGTCAAGTAATGCTACTCTGAACAGGATAGAAGACAGTATGTGGAGATTTCTGGCCTGAGATATTTACACATTTCAATAAGACAAAGTTAGAATGAAGTGTTTTAATTGGCAGAATTTTCTGAGTTTACCAGGTACGTCAGCAATTGTGGAGAGTATTATTCTTACTTAAAATATCATGATCTATAGAAAAGAGTTAATTAAAGGTGCCAACAATTCAAATTTATTATAAAACGCAACTTTGCCAAAGGTTACTGGCAATTTTAATAAGAGGTAAAAAATAATAAAATCATATTGAAAGAATATTCTTGAGAATAAAACCAGTTGACGTGACATCAGACAGAGATGGCTCAGATGCAGATTAAAGCCTGTGAGTACACAGCCAGAATAATTATTCTGCTTAAGTTATTTTTTCATGTATGGTTTGAGGCATGACGTGTCTGTTACCTTCTATGAACTTCAACATTCATACTTGTATTATAACTTGCTAAAAATATTAAGTGATTGCTATTCTGTAATTTTTTCCATTGTTCCCCAGAACTATTGGAAATAAATGGTCTTCCAGATATAGTCTGCCTTGAACTCCTTGGGTGAGAGGTGTTGGCAAATTCTGGGGACCTCTGGGAAACTATCAGGACATCAGAATCAATATATTAGAATGGTTAATATCTTGAAACGATTTCTTTGTCAAAGATAGGCCACCTAGGTCTCTTGCAAATACAGCACTGGGAGAGGGCCCAGTCACCCTTCTTATCTGACTGATTGTTTAGGAAAAGAGGAGAGCATCAGTTAAACTTCCAGTGAAAAAGATGGCCCTTAGTTGTCAGGTCTGACCCCTGTGGAGAGGAAAAAATCAAAGCAGAATTTTAGGAAAACGTCATTACCAGAATCCATGGATCCTCCAAATGAATGGGGAATTTGGGACCATCGCGCCACACCTCCATTTCACAAAATGGCAATAATCTTAGTGGGGTTTCTGACTTTTTGGATATTTGGATTATGATTTGGGTCACCTGCACCACAAGTGATTCTCTACTAGTTTTTCACTACATATTAATCTCCTTTCAGGGGATTCAAATATTTAAAACACTCAGGCTAAAATGAGCCAATCAGAGAACTCTAGATGCTGGCGAGGATGTGGAGAAACAGGCACCCTCCTACACTGTTGGTGGGAATGGAAACTGGTACAGCCCCTCTGGAAAACAGTGTGGAGGTTCCTCAGGAAACTAACAATAGAACTCCCCTAGGACCCAGCAATAGCACTGCTAGGAATTTACCCAAGGGATACAGAAATGCTGATGCATAGGAGCACATGTACCCCAATGTTCATAGCAGCACTCTCCACAATAGCTAAAACATGGAAAGAGCCTAAGTGTCCATCAATGGACGAATGGATCAAGAAGATGTGGTTTATCTATACCATGGAGTACTACATGGTAATGAGAAACAATGAAATCTGGCCATGTGTAGCAACATGGATGGACCTTGAGGGTGTTATGCTGAGCGAAATAAGTCAGGCAGAGAAGGACAAATATCATATGTGTGCACGTATAGAGGATTAGGAGGAACTTAACAGAGGACCAAGGGGGAGAAGAAGGGCGGAAATGGTGGGGGAAAGGGAGAGAGGCAAACCATGAGAGACTCTTGAATGCTGACAAAAACTGAGGACTGATGGATATGGGGGGAGGGAGGGACGGACATGGAGGAGGACACTTGTGGGGATGAGCACTGGGTGTTATGTGGAAATTAATTTGACAATAAACTATTTGTAAAAAAAAATAAAAATAAAACACTCAATTCATGTTAAAGTGTAGTGTAAAGATGCCCCCCCCACCCCCCTGCCAGCAAGATTGAAACCTTCTAGAAAATGGGTCTGCAATAATCTGGGAAGGAGGCAAAATTGTTCATGGACACTCAGACAGTCTGGTATTGTTTATCCTGGACGTTTAAATAATAATGCAGTTTGCATAACATTGTTCATACTTTAGTTTAAATGGGGCGCCTGGGTGGCTCAATCAGTTAAGCGTCTAACTTCGGCTCAGATCATGATCTCACTGCTCGTGAGTTCAAGCCCTGTGTCGGGCTCTGCGCTGGCAGCTCAGAGGTTGGAGCCTGCTTCAGGTTTTGTCTCCATCTCTCTGCCCCTCCCCCACTTATGCACAGTCTCTCTCAAATATAAATAAACATTAAAAAATTTTTTTTGATGAAAAGAGGTCTTTAAGCATAGTAACAACTGTCTAAGAATCCCAACCCCGCCTGTTTGGTGCCTGTACTCACCTGAACCTTGTTGGAGAAAATCATCAGCAGGGCGGTCTTGATTTAAGTGACTGCAAACCTACACTGGGCATTTACCGCTGCCCTATATTTCTCCAGTAAATATGCTCCCCACTCACACATCGCCTTCTCTCCTCAAACCTTCCACAAACCCTGAGCTGCTTTCCGTGCTCAGGGACTTTGCATGACTTTAACCATCTTTTCTACTAACCAATCCCATCTCTTCATCTCCCTCCCAGGTAGCTCTTGGGCTTCTAGATGTGTCTGTACAACTTCCCGGTGGGCCTCCACTGAATGTCTCACAGGTATCTCAAACTCAGTATCATTTTTATTATTCTCACCCCCAGAACCGCTGTTCCTTTGGTGTTTCTCATCCCACCTAATGGCGTGAACACATTCTTAAATGAGCAAGTGAGAAATCTTGGGGTTACCCTAGCTTTTTCACTCATCCCCGCATCTAATCAGCCTTGCAGCCTGGGAGGGTCCTCTTGATTCTTCCCCTTTTCTTCTTTTCAGTGCCCCTGATTCAGGCCAAACCCTTGCTATATCTCCTGCCAGTCAGGAACAGCCTTAGAATGGGAGTCCCCAGGGTTTGATGCATCCTCCACTTACTGCCAGAATGGTCTTTAAAATTTAAATATGATCGTGTCATTTCCTGCTTAAAATCTTCCAACTCTCTGAGCCGTCTTTCAGAATAAACTTCTGATATTTAGCAGAGCAAACACGGCCTTTAATGATCTGGCCCTGACGCATTTTTAGTTTTTCCTCTCCTCAGTCCCTTATTTGAGGTTATGCTTTCGACACAGATTTTTTTTTTTTTTGAGACTTTCTCAGTAGATCAAGGTTTTCCATTAACTTATAACTTTTCCTCTGTTGTTCCCTAAACTTGAGAGCCATTGCCTTGTTTAAAGTGTGTTTATATCTACTTGTTCTTTCAGGCTCAGGTTAAGAATCTTTCTTTAAAGAAAATTTTCTTAATGTTTATTTATTTTTGAGAGAGAACAGGGGAGAGACAGAGAAAGGGTTGGGGGGGGACAAAGGATCCCAAGCAGGTTTCACACTGACAGCAGAGGCCCCGAGTGTGGGGCTTGAACTCACGAACCATGAAATCATGACCTGAGCAGAAGACTGAACCGACTGAGCCACCCAGGTGCCCCAAGAATCTTTCTATGGAAAGCTTTTCTTGGAGTTCTCTGAATCTTCCCCATCTTTTCAAGTCTAGGTCAGGGATTCTGCCTGTGGCCTTGCATGGTGCCCTGTGGAGTGGGGCCCAGGTAAGGTTCCCTGGGACAGGCCATGTGGGAAGTGTTGGAGGAATGTTAAGTTGCAGCATCTCATTGTAGGAGAGCAGCCCTGCCCCATCTGAATGGCTGCTTCTTGGAGGGGCTGGGGACCTTCCAGGGAGGAAGGTCAGGTATGTCTGCAGGGGGCAGTGGGCTCAGCGGGAGGTGAACATAAAGGTGATCAGGAATTGGAGGGTCTGGGTCAGTTGGTTCTCTGATCAAGAGTGTTTGGGGGGCTCCTGGGTGGCTCAGTCGGTTAAGTGTCAGGTTGCGGCTCAGGTCATGATCTCGTGGTTCGTGGGTTCAAGTCCCACGTTGGGCTCTGTGCTGACAGCTAGCTCATAGCCTGGAGCCTGTTTCAGATTCTGTATCTCTTTCTCTTTCTGACCGTCCCCTGCTCACGTTGTCTCTTTCTCTGTCTCAGAAAAAGAGTGTTTGGGAGAGATTTCTGGCCATGGGAGGGGGGAGATAGTGGGAGATGGGACAGTACAGGCAGGCGTGAGCCCCACTTCTCCATCAGATAAACATTTTTGTTAGGCACTTGTCCTAGAGAGATGAGTATGTCAGATCCCTATCATCAAAGGATTCGCAATTGGGTTTGGGATTAAATTTGAGATAAAGAATATTAGATTTATCTGGCTTGTAACGGGGGGGGGGGGAATATCCTCGAAGAGATATAATGAGCTTCTGATGTACTTTAGGGTCAGGGGGTGCAGAAAAGGGGATATTCTGGATAAATACTTAAAGGTAGCACAGACTTGGCAATTATTTGATAAAGAGATGGAGGGAATGGATAAGTACTGCATGTCTGAAGGTTTGAGTCTGGGAGTTGTACTGGGGCACGTGTGTGTGTGTGTGTGTGTGTGTGTGTGTGTGTGTGTGTGTGTGTGTAGTGTATGGGTGGGTGGTTGGCAAAGGGAAGAACTTTGACTCTAGGATCCAAATCATCTCCAACAGCAGAACACTAGAACTGAGCCAACCACTGCAAACTTTGCAACTTACACCAGTCTTTTCTAAGAGGGGATTGGCTCTCTGATACCAACATCAGAACTTCCACATAGTAGGGTCTTTATAAACATCACTACTTACCATTGACCCAGTGCTCTTATTGCCTGACTCCTGATCTCAGGAGTTAATTAAGAAATTATTCACAGCAATGGAGGTTTGAGAAATAGGAACATGTGTTCTGAGTATTTCCCGCCATTATTTAATAATAGGTTCCAGGTTCAATGTTATTAAATGTACAGAAAGAGAAGGGACTTCATATGTGTTAGGGAGGTAGGTACCTGTTTAAAAGATTCTGTCTCTACAGAAGTTGAGGGAATATACTCATAAGAATGAAGGTGAAAGGCAGGGATCTGAGTGGTAAAGAATTTTTTCACTAATTTAAAATGAGTCCCCCAAGTTTAGTGCCACTCTTAAATGGGATCAGGGTGGAAAGGCATAGGGCCAGAGAGGTAGGGGCTACTCCACGAAGATTTTTCTTTTTTTTTCTCCTGAGATGGTTAAAAAAAACACCCTTTTGTACCTGGGTGGCATGAGAGGCTGTCCTCCATGGACCTCCTATGGAAAGTTCTAATGATTCTATCAAAGTCTGACTGTCATTTCTCTAGTCCTCATACCCATGTGCAGAGCTCACAGCCTCTCTAGAGAGTGGGGGATGGAAAATACAGAATTCAGTGGGAAGGAATAATCCGATACCTCTAGGAGTCCCTAGTCCAATGGAAGAGACACCTTATATATCCAAGATGCAAGGATGAACTCTCTTTACATGAGTCATCTCACACTGACCACTTCAATTTCACCTGTCTCTCTGTCAATCACCTGGTGGCACTGCAGTAGTGAGTTGTTGCCCGAGTAGGTGCAAGCTGATGAGTCACCTTGGTCAAGTGCACCAGGTATGGCCGGAAGGCAAAGAGAGAAACACCTTTGAACAAATGTCCCAGAATGTGGATACTCTCATGTGACACATCACAGACCCAAGAAGACTGAGTGGATATTTGGAAACAGTCAAAAGGCATTAAGTTCCAACAGGGAGGAATATGAGGAGAGAGACTGAAGTTGAGAACAGGGCTGGATGGTACTGATATGAGGCTTTCCAGTTTGCATGGATTTCTAACAAGGTTCTAAAAGTCATTTTAAAGGGGTAGTTTCCACAAATATATTGGGAGCAATAGATGCTCTTTTTTCTCCCTCCCTCCCTCCCTTCCTTCCTTCCTTCCTTCCTTCCTTCCTTCCTTTCTTCCTTTTCTTTCTCTTTCTTTCTTTCTTTCTTTCTTTCTTTCTTTCTTTCTTTCTTTCTTTCTTTCTTTCTTTCTTTCTTTCTCAGCTTTATTGAGACATAATTCACACATCACACTGTGTTAAATTTCAGGTGTACAACAGTGTTGATTTGCTACATTTGTGTATTGCAAAATGGTCACCACCATGGCCTTAGCTACTGCCTCCATCCTGTCACGTAGCTACTATTCCTTTTTTGTAGTGAGAACATTTAAGATCTACTTTGTTAGCTGCAGTCAGGTGTACGAATTAGCATTATTAGCTATCACCACCATGCTATATACATTAGACCCCCAAACTTTTGAATCTTAGAACTGGAAGTTTATGCCTTGTGACCAGACTCAGCCCATGTCTTCCCCCCTCCCCACCTTCCCAACCCCCACCCCCAGCCCCTGGTAACCACACTCTACCCTTTGTTCCTGAGTTTGACTTTTTTAGATTCCACAGAGAAAGGATAATTGAGTACTCTTTTGTAACAAGTGCTTTGCCTCTCAGAATGACTAGTTTAAAGAAGATAGTGGCCACTTGGATGTGAAAGTTCTAATTTATTTGTGACAAACTTGTTCTCACCTTGTCATCACATATCTTGGACTTGGCCTTAGCAAGGCCACTGACATATTTAGTGAAGTTCCTTTGTCCCAAAACAATGGAAGGCCAAGACATCATTAGATCCTGAAAAGATGTGGGGGAGGCAGTATATTTCAGGGGATCTCCTGAAGGAAGAGGCCTATGGGGCAAAATCAGAGGGCAGGGAAGGTAGAAGTCAGAGCTGCCAAGCTAGAGGCTGCTCATTGTGAGACTTGGATGTGGAAGGGAAGAGGCAAAACCAGGACAAATCAGCTTAGTGGAACTGATTTAGGGGATCCTTGTAAATGAGGATGACGTAAATATAAAGGAGACAGGATTGTTTAAAGACTGGGGTGGTTTTTGTTTGAATGTTTATTTATTTTTGAGAAAGAACATGAGTGGGGCAGGGGCAGAGAGGGGGACAGAGGATTCAAAGCAGGGTCCCTAAAGGGGCTCCCTAAAGTTTAACTCTGTGCCTTTATCTACGTTTGGCAATTGGAGCTGGTTCTAAAGTACTGATGGGACCCGAGTTGGGTCCTGGCCAAGTCGCCATCCGCCTGACCCGTCCTTTAATCCCCGGAGGCACCAGGGAGGCAAGCCCAGGGACGTGAATTGCCAATTTGCTCATTAAAATGACTTGGACAAACAAGATTTTTATGTTCCTGTGAGTTCACGTGTGAGCAGGCCTTGGGGACAAAGAAGCTGCCCAGTGGAGTATGAAGGACATCAGGGTTCCTGTTCCCTGCTGAGATTCCAGGGACCTCAGGAGGCGGTGTACCCCGAAACGCCCCGGAAGGCCCCATCCTTGGTTCCCTCTGGGTCTTTCGGGTAGAACTACATTCTCTCCCTCGCTTCCTGTTCTGAGGTGATAACAGAGGACGGCCTGCTAGGTACGGGGAGGGACTTAGCTTCCTTAATGGATCAGTGACACTTCGAGGGAAGGGGCTTGGGTGGGTGTCATTCCATCCATACCCGCTGGGCTGGTAGTGGGGAGGGAAGCAGATGTTCCGTGTCCTGTGTCCAGTGGAGCTGGGGCTGGGGGATAATTCTTTATTCCAACTCTGCCTGTTGCTGTACGTATGCAGTTTTGGGTCGTGGATTGACACTGGCTGTATATTTACAGATATGTCTTTCTCAAGGCTGGGAGTCTCCTTGTCCTCCAACCTCCTTCACTATCTCCTTCTTATACCTGAAAAGCAACACATGGAGGGGGTCTAGTTCATCCCCCCCAAGTATTAGTGATCCCCGGGAATTTCTATCCCCATGATCATTTCTCCGTATGATTTCCTATTCCCTGTAGCTATTCCATTGGCTTTGAATCTCCCCAGACACAAGACTTGGTCCACTTTGTCCGGATTCTTCCAAACACCACCACCAGGAAGCTGCTGCGGGAGAGAGGCTCTTGCTGAACACTCGGGTTGACGTCACAGGATGAGAATTTTGTACTGACCGTTCATCACCAGCTGCGCATGTCATCAGCCACGGCTGACACGGAATTTATCACTGTCCTGCCTCCACTTTGGGCCTCTCATCCTCTGCCACAAAGCTTCTCTTCCTGGACTTCTGCTGTCGGCTGGCTCTTGTCCCCTCCCCAGGCCCCCTTTACTAATGTTTCTGTTTTTTACATTTTTCCCCTCACTCATTCACAAAGCAAGTGTTTATTGAGAGCTTACCACCTGCAGGACCCGCCCACCACGCTGGTTAGCTTAGCTGTCCTGCTTTCTTATTGCCTACGGGAACCTCACCTTTCCAACAACAGGCTTCTCAGAGATCCTCAGGATATATTTTTAAGCAACAAACAAAACAAAACAAATAGAAAAACCATCTGCTCCTGGGTGAAAGTTGTCAGTCTTCTTTAAGACGGGAGATCTACAGTCGGTTATTTTTGTCATAGAGTTTTCTTACTCTCTGGGGTCTATAATTAGGATGAAGCTATAAGGGTAGTGTGTGTGCGTGCATGTGTGTGTGTGTGTGTGTGTGTGTGTGTGTGTGGGCCTGGGGAGAACAAGGAAGATTTCACTGTAGGGTGAAGTGGTTCCTGGCCAGTGGTAGACAATATATAGCAAGTTCTGACACTGAGCTTTGGAGTCTGGCTCTCTCTCTTAGACTCGCTGTGAGCTCTCTGTTCTCTGACCAGATGCTTCACTGGGACCAGTGCTTCATAGCTGACCGTATGCAGGGAGGCAAGGGGCTCTTGACAGCTAGAGGGGAGTAGGCTGTGTCATTGATGAGCTGCTGGGCGGAGGGGTGTAAGAGTTCCCAGGCAAGAAGTGGAGCAGGATTGGGGAGATTTCTACCCTTTCAAGGCAGCTTGGGAGCAGAGACCAGGGAGGCAGGAGCCAGCAAGGGACAGTACGAGCTGTGCTGTGAGCTCACCTTGGGAAGGCCAGGACCCACTGGAGCACATGTTCTGGGGTCAGAGTGACTGGGTCTGAATCCCAGTTCTGCCCCTTATTGGCTGAGTGGTCTTGAAGAGATCCTGGGCTCTTGAGTCTGAGAGACAGCCACGACAGGGTCCTTACCCTCTAGTCCTGAGTAAAGTTCAGTAAAAGAGTTGGAAGGTAATCTAGCATGTGATGTAAGAGAGAAGGTCACAAGGGTGAGATTAAAGGCCTGATACAGTGTCTGAGGACAGAGGGTGTGGAGAAGGGGGGATGCATTAGGTCAACACCCCGGGGTTGGCAAAGACAGGACTTGCCATCTGACTGGACATGAGGAGACAGGGAGAAGGTGAGATGCCAGCCGGATGGTTTCAGTGTAAGAGCATATGAGGGAGGTGGTGTGTGTGTGTGTGTGTGTGTGTGTGTGTTGTGTCTGAGAATTTGTGTGCATGATATGTGTGTGTGTGCGTGTGGTATGGTATTTCTGTGTGAGGTATGGGTATATTGTATATGTTTAGTCTGAATTTGTGCAGAAGTTACACTTTTAATTTGATTTAATTTTAACTCTTCTGGGCCAGTCGTAGAGGAAGAGGTGCCTCAAGGAGCAGGACAGCTGGAGGGAAGAATGTAAGAGCTCCACAGCCTAGAGGAGCCTTCAGAGAGGGTCAGGGCTGAATTAGAAAGAAGTCCATTCATTTGTTTTCCCAGAACATGACTACCTTCCCAAGAGTCCTGAGTGACCTCCCAAGCTTAGAGCTTGGAGGCATGTGCGTTGCTTGTTGAGAGGCGGTAGGAGCCCAGGGCGCTTAGAAAAAATCTTCTCTTACAGGGTCCACTGCCCTCTCCCCTTCCCCAGCCCACTTTCACTATGACCTTGGGAGAGTGTACTGCAGGGCAATAGCAATGCCAAAGTAAATGCCAGGCTGGTGCTGGCATGGAGCCCTGGGAAACACCTGCCAAAGAGCAAAGTAAATGCCCTCAGGTAGCAAGAGGTGGCTTATTGGATTTAGGGACAGGTGAAGGATAGAGGGAGAAAGGCAACTGAAGGAGGGCCCTTTAGGCAAAGGGGTCTGAGCCCCTGTCTGGGTCCCTGGGAACTGAGGGTCCATACTCAGAGCAGGGCATGTTTGAATGAATCAAGAGAGAGGGAAGTGCTGGGTCTGTCATGGGAGGATGGGCAGAGACACACAGAGATGGAGACATATGCAAAGAAAGGGGGGAAAGGATCACTAGGGAGAGGGAGGGGTTTGAGAGACAGAAAGTTAAGAGAGATCTGTCTAGAGTGAAAGATTCTGAAAGAGAGAGATAAAGAGACATTAAAAAGACTGTCCTGAGAAAATCCATCCTCTTCATGTTTGCGTTCCCATGGAGACAAGATTGTGATTCACCCTGGTGGCTGTGGCTCAGAAAGGCTTCCCAAGGTCTTGCGGAATCAGGATAAAACCGAGTATTGGCAGATAACCCTCCAAAAGCCACAGACTTTACTTGGCTGGAGGTGAGACATTGGGACAACATGTGGTGCAGTTTCTTTGTCCCCAGCAGAGGTTGGCCTGAGGTTTCAGGGAGATGACCTCCGACTCTGATGACACAGAAGTATGGGCTGGGTGAGTGAGGGAGGCCATGAAGTCATTTTCCCTGGTTGGGGTGGAGGTTGAAATAGAGTCCACTTCTCTTGTGGTTGGTAAGGGCTGGCTGAGCGATGAGAAATGAACATCTGAGCCTGTGAGGTGCACTGTGTCTGCACACCGATGCCTGTCTGTGTGACCTGGGGCTGAGACTGTGCGTGCCGCCTTCAGCAGGCCTCCTCTGAACTGGGAGACACCCACACTGTGGAAGACACAAAACAGCTCTGCTGACATTCCATGTGGAAACCTGAGGCTGGGTATCTCCTCCACGGGCTTTTTGTCCAGCTCCGCACCCTCCTCCCTCCCTGTGGCTCCCTGAGCCTTAGGGTCAAGCTCCTCACCACCCTCCCTGCTGTGCTCCCCTTCTTCTTTGCCTTTCATTGTTCTGGGAGTGCTTTCTCAACTTCTTTCATACCTGGGTAACTATTCCATGCTTTCGTTCCCTCTGTGTTGAATTATCAGGTTTATTTCTGTTTTCCAAGTTGGGCCCCAACTGAGAAAGAACGGTGATCAGCACAGAAAAGGTCTTTGTAGTCATGAGCATGTATCTTTCTTGAGGGAGGGGAAGGCACAGAATATAGACAAATGCACTTAAGACTCCAGTTCTATGATGGAGATAGGTAATAGAGAATTCCATACAGGGGGTGGGGTGGTAAGAGAAGACCTCTTTGATAAGTGACATTTGAGATGCAGAAAGTGAGAGGGCAAGGGTGGCAGATATTCGAGAGGAGTCTGGCAGGCAGAGCCCCTGAGGCCGGACCAACCTGGCACATTAGGGACCAGCAAGAAAACCATGTGGCAGAAGTGGAAGGAGCAAGAGGGACACTAGATGCAGATGGATTCAGAGCATGGGGCGCACAGATCATCCTGGGCCTTGTAGACCCTTCCAAGAACTTCTGTGTATCTAAGTCACAAGGAAAGCCCCAAGGAAAGGAGGAATTTGAGTGGAGAAGTGATATCATCTGACTTACATTTTGGATCTCAGGATCATTTTGGCCTTGTGGAGGGAGACTGTGAAGGCAGAGAGACCACTTTATCAGCTAAGCTCACTGCATGTTACAGAAAACCCAAAACAGGTTTAGGTTTTCGTCTTAAAGAACTGCAGAGGCACACAGCTTAGAGCTGGTGAGGTAGCTGCACAAGGTCATCAAGGACTCACATGTCCCTAGCATTCCTTCACTCTTCTACCTGGCTCTCAACCTCATGGGCCCTTCATGTTCTACAGTGAATGCTGAGGCTGCAGCCACTGGTACTCTGGAGGCAGCTTGGGAGAGGGAAGAGAAAGGGTTCTCTGGTTCTCTTTTCGTAAGACTTCACAGGAGTTTCACCCAGCATTTCTGCCTATATTACACCAGCCAGAACAGAGCCACGTGGCCACACCCAGCTGTAAGGGAAGCTGGGAAATGTAGTTTATCTGTTGTACATAATGTCCAGGTTTTTGGTCACTGAGGAAGAAGGGGTGGATGGATATTAGATGGCAATTAGCATACTCTATTACACAGTTAGGAGGCTGTTGCAGTAATCAAGGGGAGAGATAGGGTTGGCTTATACCAGGTAGTACTGGAGGATGGTCAGAATCTATACTATTTTGAAGGTAAATCTGGTGGAATTTGCTGAAAAATTTCTTGTTGGTGAGACAGAGAGATTGTAGGGGGGAGTGGAAGATGATGCCGGGTTTTTGGCCCGAGAAGCTCCAAGAATGGGGGTTGCTATGGACTGAATTGGGATAGATTTTTGAGGGAACCCATTTGGGTGAAGGTAATATCGGAAGTCATGAGTGCTGCCTTGGCTATTTTGAGAGGCCATTAGACATCTTGGTGGAGATTTCAAACAGGCAGTTTGATGTATAAGGCTTGAGTCCTACAGATGAGCTGGGTAATATTTAAAGACAAGGGATTAGATGTGATTACCTTGAATATGAGGGCAGAGAGAGAAGAGGATGAGGTCAGGAAGACGGAGGGAATCAACAAAGGACACAGGGCAATAGCAACCATTCAGGAAGCAAGAGAACCAAGGGTGGGGTCCTGGAAGCCTTGAAGATGTGTTTCAAGGAGGCTGTGATTAACTGCATCATGTGCTACTGATGGATCAAGAAAGACAAAGTGAGAATTAACCAATCATCTTGTGATTGACAAGGGTGTTTCCAGGGTACTGTGGGGGACTCGAGTGAGCTCAAGGAAGAATGGGGACAATATCCTGGCCTAGGTGTTCTTTTTTTTTTTTTAAATAATCTATTGTCAAAGGGCACCTGGGTGGCTCAGTTGGTTAAGTGTCTGACTTCGGCTCAGGTCATGATTTCACTGTTCATGAGTTTGAACCCTGCATCAGACTCTGTGCTGACAGCTCAGAGCCTGGAGCCTGCTCTGATTTTGTGTCTCCCTCTCTCTCTGCCTCTCCCCAACTCATGCTTTGTCTCTCTCTCTCTTTCAAAAATAAATAAACATTAAAAAAATAAAAAAAAAATTATTGTCAAGTTAGCTACATACAGTGTAGTCTTGGCTTCAGCAGTAGATTCCCATGATTCATCGTTTACATACAACACCCAGTGATCATCCCAACAAATGCCCTCCTCAGTGCCCATCACCCATTTTCCCTGCTCCCTCTCACCCCCATCAACCCTCAGTTTGTTCTATGTATTTAAGAGTCTCTTATGGTTCGCCTCTCTTTCTGTTTGTATCTTATTTTTACTTCTCTTCTCCTATGGTCTTATGTGAAGTTTCTCAGATTGCACATATGAGTGAAATCATATGATATCTGTCTTTCTCTGACTGATTTACTTCACTTAGCGTAATATACTCCAGTTCCATCCACGCTGTTTCAAATGGCAAGATATCATTCTCATTCATCGCTGGGCAGTGTTCTATTGTATATATGTACCATATCTTCTTCATCCATCCATCAGTTGATGGACATTTGGGCTCTTTCCATAATTTGCTATTGTCGGTAACATTGCTATCATCATTGGGGTACACGTACCCCTACGAATCAGCACTCCTGTATCCTTTGGATAGATTCCTAGTTGGACTAGGTATTCTGAATGTTCAATTCACTACAAAACAAGTAGAATTTGCATAGAACATATTTTAAAAATTATACTATTGAGCTTTCAAAAATCAAGGGGCAAAAATCCTCAAGTAAATCATAAGCCAAGACCAGAGTGGTAAGCTGCCCCTTCTTGGCAAGGAGATTCAGGGGAATCTGAAAGTTCATAGTTCTTTGCTTTAATTAAGAATGTCTACCCAAATATCCCCATTCTAAGATTCCCCTTTTTCCTCACCAGTGCCCTAACTTTAGCATAAGAAACCTAGAGGGGCTGAACTTTTAATTGGTGTTGCAACTCTGAAAGCTTTCGCGTGAGACTCTCACTGTGGTCCCCAGCCACAGTTTCCCTGTGATTACAGGAAATGGGAGAATCAAAGTTGCCATGAAGGCCTCCGGTTCTCCACATGCGTTTCCAATTGCGGATTCATAGCTTCTCTCTCTCTCTCCACACCCTACTCTTCTAAGTACACATTCTAGCACTATAAGAAACCAGGTGACTATGATTTTTATGACACCATCGTTGTCATAGCAACTAAGTGCCCAAACCACTTGATCTCCTGATGCCTTCCCTGCTCTCCAGCGGCACTTCTTCCCATATTGCCACTTGTCATAATTCAAGTAATATGGTGCAGTGAGCTAAAGAGATAGATTACTAGTGCCTCAATTTCCCACAGCAAAGAAGGCTGTCGTCTTTCTGCTGATAAAGCCATCAACCCTGAGTGATCTAAAGAGAGTAACACATAGACAAACTCTAGTTGGAATTCAGTGGATGAATTAATCACATAATAAATGATTCAACTATAATTGGCTTTTCAACTAGAAGAAAGTAGTTTCTTACCTCGTCTTATATATAAAGTATATTTCACCTGGTCTAAAAAGTCTTAAAAATAAAAGAAAAAAATTGATAAAGGGGCACCTGAGTGGTTCAGTTGTTTAAGCATCTGGCTCTAGATTTAAGCTCAGGTCATGATCTCATGGTTTGTGAGATCAAGCCCCGCACTGGGCTCTGCACTGACAGTGTGGAGCCTGCTTGGGATTCTCTCCCTCTCTCCCTCTCTGCCTCTCCCCTGCTCGCACTCTCTCTCAAAATAAATAAATAAACTTAAAAAAATAGATGAATATTTAAGAGAATATGAAAATACTTTGAGAATGGAAAATACCTTCTCACATAAGGGAGAAAAACAAGAGAAACAAAAAAGAAACAAACATTCATGATTACCCACAAATTTAAAAGTTGTTTATGCCAAAAGATAATATACATATCAAAAGATAGGAGACAAATCAAATATTTTTTTTTGTTACATGTGATATTCAGAAGGTTGCTATCCATGTTATAAAGAGAATTTCTATAAAATGACAAGAGGTAGCAAATAACACCAACCATAAAATGGGCCAAGACTATGAAGAGGAATCTGTTGAAAGGAAATACAGATTACCAATAAGAATATAGAAATCTTCTCTACCTTATTAGACAAATGAAAATTAAGGCATCAATGAGGAACTCTTTTTCACCATCGTATTGGCAAAAATTAAAAAATAAATGCCACTGAGCATCGTCAAGTATATGAGGAAACAGACACTCATATCCTCCCAGTGAGAACATGGCTTGCTCTGCCCCTTTGGAAAATAATCGGACAATATCTATTAAAATTAAAAATCCATATCTCATTTGTTCCACCCTTCCGTGTTACAGGAATAATTCTGCAGCAACAAAAGCATCCATACACAAAATGTATGGACAAAGGTATTTATCACAGACCTGTAGCAAAGATACATGCATACTTCCAATTTTAAAAAGCAAAAGGAAACTAAAACCACACTAACAGAAACTAGCGTGTCTATCAATAGGGGCATACTTGTAGAGATTATGGTACAATTTCTTTTTTTTTTTTTTTAATGTTTTATTTATTTCTAGGAGAGAGAGAGAGACAGCGTGAAGGGGAGGGTCAGAGAGAGAGGGAGTCACAGACTGAAACAGGCTCCAGGCTCTGAGCTGGCAGTCAGCACAGAGCCCGACGCGGGGCTCGAACCCACGAACCGCGAGATCATGACCTAAGCGAAAGTCGGACGCTTAACCGACTAAGCCACCCAGGCGCCCCTATGGTACAATTTCAACATGGAAAATTATTAGGCTGTTAAAAGAATGAAACAGATCTGGAAGGATGCATATACCAAATTCTAAATGGAAAAAAAATAAGTTATAGATAACACACAGATTGAGATTCTGTGTTTGAAACAAAACGAAACAGCCCATATACTTTTTATATGATCTTAGAGAAAGATGTGGAAGAATACGTACAAAACTATTTCCATATGTTCCCTCAGGGGCTGGGATTCGAGAGTGTGGGGGGGATGAAGGTTTTTGATCTTGTCCTATCTCTGGTGTGTTGACTTCTTGCAATGAAATGAGCTCCATAAGAACAGCAATTTTGATCTTGTTTATTCCCACCTCTGTAGTACTACAAACATCACAGGTATATTGGATCTATTCAGTAAGATTTATTGGATAAATAAACATTTATTATCTCTTTAATTAAAAACAGGGGGAAGCACCCGGCTCACGTGATGGAGAAAGTAGAGTAGAAGTAAGAATCGCCCATGAGATGCGGAGAGGGCCGCTGCAGGAATGAAAACTCTCTCCTAGAGGTTCCTGGGGGGACTTTGAATTCAAGAATCACAGTCAGGGAGGAGGAGTGGGCCATAGGGTGATTCCAGAGGTAACTAAGCAAATAACTCTCCTTGGTATGGCTAGGTCACTTCTTCTTCCCTTCGTCTGTTCACAGGGTGGCTCGTTTAAGGGTTTGCTCCCCGGACCAATGTGAAAACATCAGCTGTTATGAGAGGTCAGAGAGGAGGAGCAGGATGGGATGTAAGTCTAGGTCTCCAAAGTGGTCACAGAAAAATTAAAAGAACTGTGTTCTAGAAGAACAAGATATCCCAAAGCCAGTCCCCGAGAGCCAGATTGTTGCCAGGTTTTCTGCTCTCCAATCAGCACACGCTTGACAATTCGGTCATCCTATTAATGCAATAACTATGCTTGGTTAGCTTCCCTCATACAGATGCTGGGGACCCAATGCCTGGTATCTATAAATTCAACTTATCACTGCACTTGAAGCAAAGCTAGCAAACATTTGTGGAAGAGTAATGACATTAAGTAAAAGGGCCAAGAGAAATAAATGAGCTAAGGATGAAACAAACTTAAAAAATGATAATTATTATCTTCAGGGAATTTTATATTATTATAATCCATAAATATTATAGTGTATTTATAAATCAAGGGCTGACCTTACACAAAAAGTTCTTAAAAATTAAAAAATTGCTAATCAAAAGAATGTTCCAGATAATTAGAAGACACGTTTGTAAAATGAACCACTGACTTTGAAATCCAGGTACAGTGTATGTCCATAGCATAGACCAAAAAGATAAGGAGATGGAAATTAGGAAGATAAAGGTAGGAGTCATGGAGGATAGATCTTGGAGATCAGGTATGTTTAAGGGGAGGTTGGAAGAATGAATCAGAATATGGAGAAGTAGGAGGAGAGGGGTTTATAATTAGATTTGATGTATCAGAACTAATAATTCTGATCAAAACTGCCTACTGAGGGGAGAAGTGAACAGCGAGGTGAACTTGCTGGAATGTGAATTTTTGGGGTGAGGATAATAATTTATGAGTTTCCCGAAAAAAAAAATCACAAGCAAAGGAAAGCCAGCTGTAATGCCACAGGACTCATCTATAAGAGTAGATACCAGTGGACAAGGAAGCAGAGGCTTCTTGGTTTTGAGGAGAAACAAAGGAGAAACTGAGCTTCTGTGGTTAGAAAATATCATATAAGAATTAGGTACAAAATAACAGGGCCACTTGTACGCCATTGAAAAAATTACTGTCAACAGATTAAAAATTCAATAAAGAAGACAATGTAGATTGTAACAACAGTTGGTAAGCACTAATTATAATTTACAGTTAAATTTAAGAACAATTATTATTAATACTATATTTCACACAATTATTAAGAATTTATCTTTGTAATAAGAATATACACTACAATAATCGATAATATGGAAGTAGTATTTTGCTATTATTTAGGAGGGATTATTGCAAAAGGCAGAAAATTAAACAAATGATACATATCTTACTTCGAGGGGAGCTCATAGTGTTTAGTTATTAGAGAAATGCCTTTTTAAATAGCTGTGTTAAAAAATGAAATGTAATAGCTAATGGAATGTAGGTTTTGACAGAGAGCTCAGTTGTCTAATATCCTTTCTCCTTTCCTTCTTTAGTATAGGATGAGGTGGCGGTATACTTCGCTAAAAGACCACATTTTCCCAGCCACTCTTGTGCTAGCTACATACTAAATCCACACTACATAGATGGAGTCACATCCACATGACTATGTTCTGGCTAGTTATGTAGAAGTGAAAGCCCTGTGTGACACTCCAGGCAAGTTTCCTCTGATGGAGCTGATTCAGCTGACACATGCCCTGTTTTGCTCTTCTTTTCTTCTTCCTGCACGGAGCTTAGGCATGATGGTGAGAACACTAGCAGCCACTGTATAACTTTGAGAATGGAAATTACTCTCTGTGAATGGTGGAACAGAGCGAGAGCAGGGACCTGGGTTCCTAAGACAGTGGAGGGCCCCTCCCCCCATCCCCTCCAGCTCTGGACTGCCTTCCTCGAGACTTCTTTTACATGTGAGAACACATATTCTTTTTTTTAAAGCTTTTTAAAAAGGTGTTTATTTTACTTTTGAGAGAGAGAGAGAGAGAGAGAGAGAACGCTAAGCTGAGGAAAGGCAGAGAGAGAGGGAGACAGAGGATCTGAAGCAGGGTCTGCACTGACAACAGTGAACCCATTGCGGGACTCGAACTCACACACACGAGATCATGACCTGAGCTGAAGTTGGACGCCCAACTGACTGAGCCACCCAGGCACCCAAGAGTACACATTCTTAAGCTTCTCTTGTTTTAGAATTTCTGTTTTACTCAGTGGAGTCAAATCCTAACCGATACATAGATTCTTGAAAACACTAGGAGAAAAATAGAAACAGCAACCTAAAACTTGCTTGACCTTAGAAAGGCCAATGAGGGTATAAAAATCCAAAAAAGAAAGGGAAAACACTACACACACACAAATAGATGGCATAGTCACAAAGTAAAATCCCATTGTATGCCTTTTATGAGAGTTGCACCAGAAATAAAGGGACACAGCAAGGCTGAACAATAAATGGATGAATAAATACACGCAAGGTAAATGCTAACCAAGAGAAAACGAGGTTAGCCATGTAGGTATCAGACAAAGCAGACTCAATGTTAAAATCTTTAAGTGGAAAAAAGAATGCCTTTTATTTGGAAAGAAAAGGTATGATTTGCCATGAAGCTAGAACAGTCACGAACTTTTATATACAAAACTACTTTGCACTGACACGAATAAAATAAAATCTGCTAAAAATATAGGGAAGGAACAACAATCATAATAGGGGACATTACAAAACAACATGGAAGAGGTACTATGATGAAGAAGCTGTACTATGGCTTTGCACACAATGAGCAGAGAAAGAACATTATTTTCAGTTTCCCTGGGGCATTAAATATAGGCCATCGATCCATTTGACGCATTAAGAAAATCTCAATACATCCCTAAAGTTGAAAATGTACAGGTCACATTTTCCAAAACAATGGCATATGATCAAATTAAAAACCACATTGTAATAAAATTTTTTTAACCACTTGGAAATATTTTTTAAAGCAGTTTTCTAAATATCTCTTGGCCAGAGGGAAAACAGCATTCAGTTGCTGGCAGCTTGGGAACAGAAAATGAGCGCTTTACATCTTCACATGTGGGTTGCAGTCAATGTGGTTCTCAGGGAATTCTTCATTTTTATTGGGTTTTACTACCAAA
The DNA here is from genome assembly GCA_017311185.1 of Proteles cristata cristata. Classification (NCBI taxonomy): domain Eukaryota; kingdom Metazoa; phylum Chordata; class Mammalia; order Carnivora; family Hyaenidae; genus Proteles; species Proteles cristata. The sequence continues at coordinate 1,095,711 of JAESUZ010002047.1, forward strand.
TGAGATAGATCAAAAGTAAAGGAACAAAACTCTTTTTTAACGTTAGAGACTGGAATATAGAAGGTGAAAAAAACCAAAAGAAAGTAGGAGGGTATTAGCAGATATAAAAGCAAAACTCATCGAAGTAGAAACCCGCAAACAGACCACCGCATGGTTCTCAGGTGCCCTTCTTCCCTGGGGAGGCGCCTGGCTCCCAGGCTTGGGACATGGAATGCATGGAGTTGTTGGCTCCGTGGGGGGCACTGAAGTTTCCAGCCAGAGCTGCTCACTGACACCCCTGTCCTCCTGAGGCCCCTGTCCTTTGGCTCCTCCTCCTCACTGCTTCATCGGCTCACCTCGCAGTGACTCCTTTTATTTAAGACTTCGGCTCCTGGATCAGTTTTGCCTTCTGTCTCATGTCCTGCCAATGTCCTAGAGAATCTTCATTTCCTGGAGCTTCCCAATTCTTTGACCTCTTCGTTTCTGTTAAGTTTCATCTCAACTGCTTTGGACGCTCTGGACTGAATTCATTACTTAAATGAGCTCCATTTATGAAATTATTGGTTCAAATAGCCTTCCTTCCCTGCCCCGACCTTGACTTTTGATTCCTAATTCTCTGACATAGATTTTGCGCTTATACCTCCTCTTTCACCTTCAGTGCCTTGGCTGTTTTGGTTTCTCTGCTCCTGTATTTACAATCTTGCTTTTCTGTGTCCGATTTCATGATCAGTCATTTCATGATCCAATACACCCAACTCATGCAATGTACAAGTTCTGGTTCATTTGTGAAAAGGGACTAACTGATTTTGCTCACCTTACCATCATTCTCTTGGACATGGCCTCAACAAAGTCATTAGCTGATTTACTGCAAACCGTATTTTTAGGTTCCAAGGCATCTTCAGATTTTGGAGATTTGGGGGGAAGCTTCACCAAGGAAGAGGCCAATGGAATGGATGGTGCGGAGCTTGTTAGCAGGGAAAGGAGAGGCAGGGCAGAATGGGAGCCCTGAAGAATGAAAAAGTGGTACAAACTTGTGAAAGGGCCAGAACATCGTGGCGGGCCCATTAGAATGATGGGAGAAGTAAGGCCTAGGGATAACATATGGACAAAGCAACTTCTGATCCCCTTTATGATTCCAGGAACCCCAGGTAGCAAATGAGATCAGAAATCCTCCAACAGTGCCACATACCCTGCATCCCTCCTGTCTTTGCACAGAATTGCGTCTCCAATTCTGAAAGCATAATTAACAAAGAAAGGGACAAGTTCCATAACAGATACAGACATAATCAGGGGGAAAGGCACTCAGGGAAGCTATCCTATCCATATCCTTCTCAGGTAGGAAGAAACCAAAGTGGTCACTCATATTTTTGGGTTCTTAAGAGGTCCTGGGGCAAGGGGGCTTATCTACAAAGAACAAAGGAGGAAGCCCTTCCTGAAACTCCTGTCAGTCAGACCTGTAAGTCTTCTCCATGTCTGAGGAACTTTCTGTGCCAGGCTTCAGGCAGTGAGGAAATATGGAGACACTCACTAGACATCAAGACACCCACTAGATTGACATTCAAGGCCTTTTATAATCCAGTTCAAGCTTCTTTTAGCCTCATTTCCCAGCCTTTCATCCACTGCATATTCAAGACAAATCCAACTGTTCTTGAACATTCCAAGACGTTTCCATCTCTGACTGGCATGGTCTTTATTCTTTTTTTCTTTGGTCAAAATACTATCCATTGTCAAGGTTCTGCATAAAGGCCTTCTCCTCTGTGGTTTCTCCAAGTTTCCCAGGCTCAGAGTTAACTATCCCCTGTTGGCACGGATGCACTTCTGTACCTCAGCACTGAGCTCTGAAATTAGACTCTGTGTGTGTGTGTGTGTGTGTGTGTGTGTGTGTGTCTGCATGTGTGTATCTGTGTTGTGGGTACTTTGCTCCTTGAGGGTAGGAATTTTGGGGCACACTGCTGGCATATACTAGGTGTTCAATAAATGTTTCTCTAAGTGAAAATGATCTTACTCATCTATGTCCTGAAGGGTTATAGAAATATGCAGGAAGTAGAATGAGCTGGAGTTTTGGGAGAGGGATCTCAGGAGGGCTGATGGAGATCTGGGAAAAGAACCCTGCTATGGTTAATGGGGGGGAGGCGGATTCTCCACCTCCCAGTCACCTTATATATGTGAAATTATTGACCAATGAAGGATCTGATTCTTGTTCTTTGAGTTATTTGTATGCTTTAAGGCCAGTAATTTCAGATAAGGCCATCATCTGTGTGTATGTGTGTGTGGGAGAGAGAGAGACAGAGACAGAGAGAGACAGAGACAGAGACAGAGAGAGGAAGGATTGAGTATTAGGGAAGATTAAGGCAAAGACCATGAGTTGAAGTGTGTAGGTTTTCTTCAAGCCAGCACTGGCTGGGACTGAGTGGGGTAGGCTGAATAATACCCACCCCCCTCCCAAGATGTCCACATCTTAGTTCTCAGAATCTGTGAATATGTTATGGTACATAGCACAGGGGAATTAAGTTTGCAGGTAGAATTACGTTTGCTAAGCAACTGACATGGAGATGGGGAGATTATCCTGGATAATCTGGGTAAGACTAATGTAATCAAAAGGAGACTTCTAAGGAAGAGAGGGAGGTGGGGGAATTAGACCCAGAGAAAGAAGTGTGGAGCTGAGGTTAGAGTGGTGTGATTGCTGCCTTTGAAGAAGGAAGGGGCCACCAGCCAATGAAGGTGGGCATCCTCTGGAAGCTAGAAGAGGCAAAGAAATGCGTTCTCCCTTGGAGACCCAAAAGGAATACGACCCTGTTGATCTCTTGATGCTTAGCCCGGTGAGGCCCATTTCAGACATTTGGTCTCCAGAACCGTAAGGTTTGTGCTGTTTGAAGCCACTACATGTGCAGAACTTGTTACAGCAGCAATCGCAGCTCTACCCCAAGATAAGTCTCTCGGTGGACGACTTTGTCCAGCTGCTTCTCCCGTGAGGTGATTCTCTATCACCTGCAGAACCTGGAGCGGTTCTGAGTTTCTAGCTAGTGGGGGAGGACAATCCTGTTACAGCCCCTTCATGCACATGAGGTTAGTGATGGTGAAGGTGGTGCAGAAGGGGAGCATATTAATGGGGGCTGAGTGCAGCCTCTGTGGAAATACTGAGGGGCGCTAATGAGGGCTCATTAGAGGCAGAGTGCTACCATGTGCCTTCCTCCTACTTTGGGTGCATTTCTTCATGAGGCTTGAAGTCACTGGGTGACCGAGAGATCCTCTTCCTCTTTGAAGCTCAAACACTTCATTTCTGAATAAAGAAGTTGGATCAGATTCCTCTTAGGCCTCTGGCAGCTCAGACACTAGCTCTGACGGTTACTCAGGGTCCCATTCTGCCACCCCCACCCTTGTATTCTCTAGCAGAGAAACACAGACACCCGAGGGCCAAAGACAGGCTTCTTTCAGATGTATGTCCTGCACAGCCAGCTTTACTCGAGCTCCCGGTTCCTCATTTTCCTGGGAGAAACCCCTTCTATACAATATTTTCCACAGCTGTATGTTTCTTCCATATTCTCTGGATCCCCAAATACGATACTTCTGGTGCAGAAGCTGCTTCCTGGACAGGAAGCATGGGAGGTCTCCCTGGCTTCTTCAGGGTTGTTGATTTTTGCAGGAAATTGCTTGTCGTGGCCTATGTGAAACAGCAGAGGGCGCTAGTAGACAACTAAATTTTCACGTGTGCAATGGCTGTCTGTGTGAATTTCATTTTTGATAATTCTGTTACAGGTATTCCAAACTGGTTGCAACTATTATAATTCGTGAAATACTTCAAACAAATAGACAAGAAGAGAATAACATAATGGGCACCACTTTTAGGTATCCACTGTCCAGCCAAATCAAATTTCAACAGTATGTGTATTCAACTAAAAAAAAAAAAAAGTAAAGAATCAATTGAGCCACGAATTCTCTTCCTTGCACTCAGAGCTAGCCATAGTCATAGGCTATGACTCCCTCCTTTCATAGTCATAGTGTTGGATGGTGTGAGATCGTAGCTACCCTTGTGATGAACATCATCTAATGTATAAACTTGTCCAATTACTATGTTGTATACCTGAAACTAATGTAACATTGTATGTCAGCTATACTTCAATAAAAGAAAATTCCACTGTATATATACAACATTTTGTTTATCCATTCTTCTGTCCATGGACACTTAGGTTGTTTCCATGTGTTGGCTATTGTTAATAATACTACCATGAACATGGGGGATGCAGATATCTCTTCAAGACAGTAATTTCATTTCCTCTGGATCTGTCATTCATGTCTTTTATCTTTGTACTTCTCATAGTCTCCTATACTGTATTTCAGAACTTAACAGCTTGCTATTTCAGCTGACTATAATTTTGTTCTTTAATTACATCCATTTGCTGTTCAGAACACTTTTTCATCAACCTGCTAAAAACTCTTGATTATCTCTGAGGGTAGTTGCTCTGTTCTGCTTTCTTAGTTGTTATTTTTCTTTTTGTAATATTTAGTATCTCTCACAATGTTGGTTTTCTTCACATGTTTGGTGATTTCTCTTTGTTGCATAACTTTGAATTCGGAAATCTGAGTTTGCTTATTCTGTTACAGGTATCTACCTCCAGTGGTTGTGGATAATTCCTCACTGCGGAGGTTTCTCATCCTTCCCAAGCTCTAGAAAGGCAATGCCTCTGAGCCCATTGCCCACATACTTCACTGCTGCCTGGAGCTCTGCACAGCAGGAGAGAAGGAGATCAACTGTTCAAGTGACCTGAATGGTGTTTCTCATTGATCATGCTTATAAATACCCTTGAAGCTCACACGTCTTACATCCATTGACCCTAGGCTTCGTTTCCCCCAAACCACTCTTTCTTCCATTGCTGTCTTTCTTAACCTTGCTTCAAATGTGATTTTGTCTCATTTTGTTCCTTTCTGATTCTCTCTGCTTTCAGTTTTCTGAAGATTCCTTTTAAAAATGCTGTTGACCTTTATTTTTGATTCCCAAAACTATTATGGATACATTTTGGTTTCATGTATCTTTTACGTTATTTCCTGGGGGTTGAGGTGAGAAGGAGAGTAGATGTCTGTGATCAATTTTCCATCTTGGTTCAATTTCTTTTATTTTTTTCATTTTTACATACTCTATAATCACAATCCCGATTTTTCATTTAGCAGAACATGTATAAATTTCCAAGTATATAATTTGAATTTCATGTAATGAAATATATTTATGTTACTTGTATAATAAAAAGACAATAAAAAAGAGGAAATGAATGGTGATGAGAACATTATCAGAACTTATGTACTATAGCTGAAGTGAGTCTGACAAGAAGAGATTTTTTTTTTAAGTTTATTTATTTATTTTGAGAGATACGAAGAGAAAGCTGGGGAGGAGCAGAGACAGAGAGAGAAGGAGGGAGTGAATCCCAAGCAGGTTCCATGCTGTCAGCACAGAGCCTGATATGGGTCTGTGTCTCATGAACCGTGAGATCATGGCCTGAGCTAAGATTAAGAGTCAGATGCTTAACTGACTGAGCCACTCAAGTCTCTACCCACTTTCTTAAAAGTTTATTTATTTATTTAGAGAGAGAGAGAGAGAGAGTGAGCAGATGTAGGAGGTTTTGAATGCGTTAGTTACTAACTAAAAGGGAAAAAATTACCTAGTTTAGAGAAAGAACAACAAAGTAAACATAAGGAATATAGCAGAGAAGTAAAGAAGAGAAAACATGGGCCCATAGACTAGAATATAGAGAAAGAGGAGAAATAATAGATGAATTCACATATTTTTTTAAAAGACTGATAAAATTAGTCAATAGAAAAGGTAAAAGACCAAACACCTATTAGTGAAAATTGGAGATATAACTATGTATACAGAATTTAAAGCTATAAATAAGGTCCCTTTTTGAATATTTTCTATGAAAACATGAACACCTAACATTTATTCTGGAGAAGTAAGAACACAAATAAACAGACAAATAATTATGGAAAATATTTTAAAAATTTCACTACCACCCATAAAAATAAAATAAAATTTAAAAAGTAAAATAAATAAAATTTGTCACCACCATTTCCAAACTCTTTGCATCCAAAACATCAGATCTACATGGTTTTGCTCTCTATTCAGTCAACCCTGTGAGAAAGAAATGATTCTTATGGTTATGTAAACTATTTCAGGGCAACTGAGTGGCTCAGTCAGTTAAGCATCTGACTTCTGCTCAGGTCATGGTCTCATGTTCATGAGCTCCAGCCCTGTAACAGGTGAACTCAAGCCCTGCTTCAATTGAATATGAGCCTCACTTCTCTCTCTCTCCTACCCTTTCTCTCTGCCCCTCATGGGAGTCTCTCTCTCTCTCTCTCTCTCTCTCTCTCTCTCTGCCCCCTCACTCACTTGTGTCCTCTACCTCACGCTCAAACAAACAAATAAAAAACCAGGTAAACTATTTCAGAACTTTGAAAAGATGGAAAAATTCCAAATTAATTTTATGAAACTAACATAACCTTGGCCCTAAAATGTAAAGACAGTGAAAACAAACATATTGACTAATTTTCCTTGTGAAGCAATACAAATTCTAATTACCATACATAGTAATGGCAGACCAAATTCAGAAACAAATTGTGAAAACAATACATGATTTATGAGCAAGGATTTTTTTAAACGTTTTATTTATTTATTTATTTTTTAATTTCTTTTTTATGTTTTATTTATTTCTAGGAGAGAGAGAGAGACAGCGTGAGCAGGGGAGGGTCAGAGAGAGAGGGAGTCACAGACTGAAACAGGCTCCAGGCTCTGAGCTGGCAGTCAGCACAGAGCCCGACGCGGGGCTCGAACCCACGAACCGCGAGATCATGACCCAAGCGAAAGTCGGACGCTTAACCGACTAAGCCACCCAGGCGCCCCATGTTTTATTTATTTTTGAGAGAGAGAGAAAGACAGCATGGGTAAGGAAAGGTCAGGGAGATACAGAATCCAAAGACAGCCTCCAGTCTCTGAGCTAGCTGTCAGCACAAAGCCCGAAGGAGGGCACAAATTCATGAACCATGAGATCATGACATGAGCCGAAGTCTTTTTTTTTTAATTTTTTTTTTATGTTTTATTTATTTCTAGGAGAGAGAGAGACAGCGTGAGCAGGGGAGGGTCAGAGAGAGAGGGAGTCACAGACCGAAAGAGGTGCCAGGCTCTGAGCTGGCAGTCAGCACAGAGCCCGACGCGGAGCTCGAATCCACGAACCGCGAGATCTTGACCTAAGCGAAAGTCGGACGCTTAACCGACTAAGCCACCCAGGCGCCCCGACATGAGCCGAAGTCTTAACTGACTGAGTGACCCAGGAGCCCTAGCAAGGATTTTTTAAAAGAGAATTGTAAGGATGTTTTAAAATTCCCTTACCCCACATATTCTCATCAAGGTGGAATACGCCAGTATTTGGTTTTATCCATTTTTTAGCCAAATTAATGGTTATAAGTTTGCTCTAATTCGTATATTTTTGATTACTAATACAGTTGGAATATACTCATGTACTTATTAGACATTTGCATTCTCCTTTCTGTAAATTATGTATCCTTTGCCCATTTTTCTGTTGTGTGTCTTGTTTTATTGATATAATAAAAATCAGCTAACATTTGTTGAATGTTTTCAGGCAAAAACTCTTCTAAATAATTTTATCCTTTCAATAACCTGATGAGGAAGGTACTCTTATTGTTATCTTCATATTATTGATGAAAAAAGTGAGACCAGAGAGGTTACATTAGGTGTTCAAGGTTATGTGGCCAGTATGTTGTTGAGCTGGGTTATACAGGGCTCTTTTTTAATTTTATAGATTTTGTTGCTTTTGTGAATAATATCCCTTTTCTTTCCTAGTTAGTTACCGAGGGCTAGAGAAACACACTTGATCTTTGTAATTTTATTTATTTTATTTTTAAAAAGTGTTTTTAATTTAATTTAGAGAGAGTGAGTGGGGAAGGGGCAGAGAGAGAGGGACAGAATCTGAAGTGGGCTCTGCGCTGACAACAGAGAGCCCAATGTGGGGCTTGAACTCACAAACCATGAGATCATGACCCGCGCTGAAGTTGGACACTCAGCTGACCCAGGTGCCCCAGGATCTCAGTAATTTTTAAATTTGGCAACCTTGCTGAACTCCTTTGTATTTCTTACAGTTTATCTGTTGATTATGTTGACTTTTTAAATGTAGATGATAATATTATATGCAAAATACATTTCATTATTCTACTTATCCTCTACACTTAATTTGTTATTTATTGTCTACCTTCCTCTTAGGACATAATCTCCATGAGACTAAAACTTTTGTCCTGCTGTATCTCCAGTGCCTCGAATAGTACCTGTAATGTAGCACATGCTCAATAAACATGCATGGAATGAATGAATTGCAGGTGCTTCGAAACATTCTATTCTCTTCCTTATATATCATAAATTAAAAAAATATTTTGGGGCTGCCTGGGTGGCTCAGCCGCTTGAGTATCAAACTTCGACTGAGGTCATGATCTTGCAGTTTGTGAATTCGAGCCCTGTTTTGGGCTCTGTGCTGACAACTCAGAGCCGGGAGCCTGCTTCAGATTCTGTGTGTGTGTTTCTCTCTCTGCCCCTCCCCAGATTGTGCTCTGTCTTTGCCTCTCTCTCCAAAATAAATAAATATTTAAACATTTTTTATAGTTTTATCTAGGAATTACAGGACTATATCAGTCACAGTGGTGATCCTAGGAATAAAATTTTATTTTTTGCACTTGATCTTACAGGAAATTTTAGTTAATACTCATTATTTTGTTGTTTTGGATGATTTTTGTTGTATAACCTTTTCCCTCTCATTCTTAGTTTCTGAGATTGGATTTATTTGTATATTTCCTTTGGATATTTATCCAGAAGTGGGATTGCTAGATCACATGGCAATTCTATTTTTAATGTTTTGAGGAACCTCCACACTGTGTTACGGAGTGGCTGCACCAGTTTACATTCCCATCAACCTTGTGTGAGTGTTCCCTTTTCTCCGCATTCTTGCCAACACTTGCTACCTCTTATCTTTTTGATACTAGCCATCCCCGAGGGTGTGAGGTGATATCTCATTGTGGTTCTGATTTGCCTTTCCCTGATGAGTAGTTACTGGAAGGGTCTCTGGGTGGGCCGGACTGTCCCTAGACTGTGGCCCAGAGGGGATGGAACTGAGTATAGGGCCCTCTTGGGATCTCCCAGGGGCACAGATAAGAGGGTGGCTACCAGCAAGAGTGTTTGCAGACTGTGACTGGGATGCGTCCTTTCGGAATCTACAGCCTGAGTTTGGTGGGCTTACCTTCAGTCATGACCGGGAGGGGCTGGCACTGGTTCATGGGCCAGCTTAGCATCCACAGGAGGGAAGGAGTTTTGTGTGCCCATTTCCTGATACATGGGTGTGCAGGACTGCTCTTGGGTCCTTTGGCATATGCTGAGGGATGTGCTGGTGACAGGACCAAGTCAAATCGGGCTAGAGCTGAGTCCTCAGGGGTACAGAACTGTTTCCATGTCTGTAGCTGGGACCATGGATGGTCGGCAAGTCAGCCACGTGGGTGCAGGCCTGCATTCTTAAAATGGCTCTCCTAGGCCTTAAACTACACTGGAGTTTCACAATCTCCTACCTGGATCCCAAATCTTCCATGAGGCACTTTGGTCCATGGATATGATGAAGAAACATGAGGCAAGCTGAGAGCAGAGCACAAGCTATCAGCTCCCCCCCACATCATCCCCCCAAGGTGGGATATGTGTGACATTCCTCGGGCACTCCTCGCTGCCCAAGAACAAAGGAAAGGGAAAAACCCACAGTTAACTGATAGAGATCACAGTCATGTAAGACATGAGTCTCCATCAGTTTACATATATCTTAGTAATTACAAGAAAAAAGCAATCTTATCAATAGCCTAATCTCCAGAAACCCATCGACTTAGTTTCCTGGAGTCCTAATATCACTCTTCCCTGCACAGTGATGTGGGGAACAAAGGCAAGAAGAAAACATAAATAACATGAAATGTCTTTATAACCTGCATCCCATTGAGAAATACTTGAGGCAAATACAGAGTATAACATTTTTCTAGGAATTCTCTGCTGTCTTAACGTTCATGCTTTACTAGGGCAAAAGCAACCTTAGCTTGACAATAGCAAGGCCTCTGTATCTTCTGAGTCCTCTTTCGCAGATGAAAGTCTTTTAGGAAACCTCCCTTTTGCCTTTACCTCCCCCAGCTTCATAGTATATAACCAGTCACTCCTCACCATCCCAATGCAGCTCTTTCTGCCCACAGGTCTTGTCCCTGTGCTTTAATAAAATCACTTCTTTGCACCAAAGAGATGCGAGAATTCTTTCTTGGCCATCAGCTCCAGAGCCCCACCACCTCTCCAAAACCTCATCAGATGGACATCAAAGTATTGTGTGTTGGGGAATGAGAAGGGAATGTCTTATTGTGGAAGGCCACAAGTCTAAACGTCTAAACCAAACTGACTCCGTGACAGGCTTTAAGTTTCCCCTCTAAACTAGAAGGCCTGAGTTTCGGCTTCCCCGAGACTATCAGGTAGTCACACATTGCCCAAGGCAGGAGTAACCACCTTTGCAACACCCAATTGTGGGAGCCCGACAGTGACCACAAGAAAGCGCAGGGATGTGCCTGCACACGGGGCTCCCTGCCTGGGCAACGCATTCCTGCAAACAGGATGCTCTGCCAGGAGGCCTGCACACAGTATCCAAGTTTAATGGTCCGCTCGCAAACGAGGGAACATGCCCTCCTTAGAAATAAGGAGAAGGCTGGAATTGTGAGCAGGCCTCTTAGTAAACATGTTGTGGTCGCTTCCTCCCTTTGCTCCCCCCTGTCCTTGAAATGTGTTTGGCTACTTGCCCTTAATTGGTAAAGGAATGCATCTTGTAGGTTTCAGTTTGTATCCAGTTACCGGGTATAAAATAAACCGCAAGAGGGGCTTGCGTAGAATTTTTCCTCTGGCCGGAGTTGTGTCTGTGTCTGTCTTTTGTGTGTGTCTTGTCCTTTGTATCATTTCGTCCGCAACACCAATCAAGAAAGGCCAGCGACCACCCTCCACATTGTTAAGGGAGAGGCCTGGAGATAGAAACTATAGATAGGACCCTGTTACCTAAGGTTAAAGTTAACCTGTTAGTCGCCGAACAAGACCCTAGGCTCTCTCTGTGATTGGTTGAATTTAAAGGTACTCTAAACGTTGTAATTGGATCCCGCCAAAAGTAATGAGTACTTAGACAATGTGTATGGTCAAACCCGCTGTCAATGATGTTGAATAATTATGATTGGATCACTGTTCCCATTTCACAACTTCTGTAACTGCCCCGTCTCAAACCCCATAAAAATCCTACTCTGCCCTTGTTCGGGGCTCTCAGCTCGGACCCATGCACTGGTGAAGTCTGTGACCCCGAGCTTAAGCCCGTAATAAAGCCCTTTGCCTTTGCATGTGTGACTCGGTCTCCCTGGTGGTCTCTGGTCGGTGAGGATACTGCGATCTGGGTATAACAATTGCATATCTTGTGGCGCCTGGGTGGCTTAGTCGGTTAAGCGTCCGACTTTCGCTTGGGTCATGATCTCGCGGTTCGTGGGTTCGAGCCCCGCATCGGGCTCTGTGCTGACTGCCAGCTCAGAGCCTGGAGCCTGTTTCAGTCTGTGACTCCTTCTCTCTGACCCTCCCCTGTTCACGCTGTCTCTCTCTCCTAGAAATAAAAAAAAAAAACAAAAACAATTGCATATCTTGCTGTGTCACTGATAGGTTTCTTCCTCACTCTAGGCTCCTGAGCTTCCTTTTCTTAGAGCATTACTTTAGAAAACTTGTAATTTTTACATTTACAAGTTCTTTCTGCCCCTTTGAGATGTAAATATTTTTAAGAACTTTTCAACATTTTTACAGTCCAAGACTGTTTTTCTCAAAGACCCGGGAGCCATCTTTTTGAAAGGTAATCACTGAAGAAGATAGTCCTTCTGCCTTTCAGCATCCGAGAGTGTAAGGGTCTCACTCCAGTGGGAGCCTTGCTCCAAGTTGTAAAACTACTGCTGGTCATGAAGGTATGAGAGAGGTTACTTTCCTTTGGGTGAAATCAGTTAGCAAACACAGACAGTCTGTGATCCCTCTACCTCTGTTTTGAGAATTCTCCAGTCCTTTCAGTAGATTTGAGCTCAGACTGAGTTCACTCTGAGGTATGAGTTCTCTTCCCTATTGCAATAGCCTTGAATAAAGTCTTTCTTGCCTCTTTAACTTTGTCCGGTGTGATTTTTTTTTAAATTTTTTATTTATTTCTGAGAGAGAGAGGCAGCGTGAGCAGGGGAGGGTTAGAGAGAGAGGGAGACAAAGAATTCGAGCACTCTCCAGGCTCTGAGCTAGCTGTCAGCACCGAGCCCGAGCAGGGCCGGAATCCACGAACCGTGAGATATGACCTGAGCCGAAGTCGGATTCTTAACCGACTGAGCCACCCAGGCGCCCCTGTCTGGTGTGATTTTTAAATTGGTTACTTTCTATAAGAAAAAATGATATCTAAATAAAAACTGCACGAGAGCCCATTTGTGTGAAATTATACATACACGTATGTGTATATGTACATAAGGACATATATGAAACACGGATTTACAGATGAAAATAATGACGACCCTAAAATGGTGGAATTGGGATTTCTGGTGATGTTCAATTTCTTCCTTACTTTTGCTTACATTGATGGAAATTTTCACAGTGAACAACCATTATTTACACTGCCTTGAAAGTGGGTCAAATAAATAGCACCATTGTTTTATAGTCCTAGGTTCTGAAACAGTTAAGAGCTAGATAAGAACAAGGTAAGACATATGGAAATAAAATTATTAGCTTCATTATTGATAAAATTGATATTAGAGTATTTGACATGTAAGTTTGGTCTTCAGGATTAGATCGCTTTACATCCAGTCACAGGCAACAATGAGTTCTCAAACGAGTCCATTTGTCCCTAACTGCTTTCAGAATTCTCTCTTTATCTTTGTATTTTGCCAGTTTCACTATGATATGCTGTGGAGAAGACCTATTCTTGTTAAATCTGAGGTGAGTTTTCTGTGCCTGCTGACTTTGGATGTCTGCTTTTTTCCCAGATTAGGGAAGTTCTCAGCTAGTTTTCTGTCATTTTGGCTAGTTTTCTGTTGCTTGAATCACTTATTATATGCCCTGCACATGCAAGCACTTACATATTAAAAAGGGGTCATTCACTGTCTAGGGCCTGGCCCTTCAGGAGGTGTGTTGTGTGCTCTCTGTTGTTGAGACTCTGGTTGCTTTATCTCCCTACTTGTAGTGGAGGTTTGGCCTTCCACCAGGTGTGTTTTGATTTGTTTGTTAAAGTAACCCTGGAAGAAATTTAAATAAGGGGGTGGTGGTGGAAGAAGCCTTATCCCATAGAAAGAGAGAAATGACTAGAGAGGGGAAAAAGAAAAGAAAAACAAATAGATTAAAAATGTCTGCTTCAACAAATCAATAACCAGAATAACCAGAATAGAGAAGGGAATGAATAAGAGGAAGAAAAGGAAGAAGAAGAAGAAGAAGTAAAAAAAAAAATATATGTATATATATATAAAGAATTGACCAAGAATCAAATCAGAATATGCCAAGCTGTTAGACTGATATCTGATGGTGCCTTGGAACCCGTGGCTCTGCTGGTCTGGAGGAGGAGCTGGCTGGTTCGGTCAGTGTCAATGTTCTTTGTTAGATATGCAGTTACCAGGCCAGGAAGGGCATAGTTTTGTGTAGGAGGATCCCACCTCCACTGTGGGCCTGCTGTCCATTTCCTGAAGCCCCACCTTCTTGGTAATGGGGAGAAAAATTGTGACACCCTAGTCTCTTCTTCCCAGAACAGGTGACCCAAACCACTCTGTTGAGGCCACCCTTACAGTGTCCCACAGGTGTGAGCAGGCCAACTTTTTCTGCTCCATGGTCTCCTGCACCCCTCCAGGACACTTGGCTGGGTTTTTAACCCCAGTGTTTTAAAGGTTCCTGGTCCACATGCCCCAGTTCTGGGGAAGAGCCGCTCCTCCTCGCCAGCCAATAAAGGGCCTCTGGCTGGCAAGCGCCTGCAGTCTTTTGTCCTTGGAACGGCTATATGCCTTCTTCCCACAGCACTCAAGGGAGAGGACTGGTCTCTTCAACCGTGCCTCTGACCTCACTACTGAGCTCAGGGCTGGCTCCCCTCCTCCCCAGGTGTGTGCACAGGGTGGCCGGCCCCACTCCAGACAAAGCCCTCCAGTTAGAAATTTGTTCTTTCTCCATTTTTTCTGTTCCCCGGTCCATGGTTTTTCTCTTATCCAAACACAATCCGACACTTCCGCAGCCTCTCTTTCTCTTCCTTTTGTCTCCCCGCCGAAGGGGATCCCTTCCTTCCATTCCTCTGCCACCTGTTTGATCTCTCCCAGTTTGCAATCACACACCTATGGCCTGCCAAGTTGTCCCCATGGGCAGATGTTTCTGTCACTCTGTAGCCCACGGTCCTGGAATTCTAAGACTGCTGTGTTTGGGGGATGATGGAACTTTGGGTCCCCCTACTTCTCTGCCAGGTTGACTCCTCCCTTCTTTTTGTCTTATTTTCAAGTTTCAGTTAACTTTCCTTAATTCTTTCTTCTTAATTTCTAAATACGTTTAATGTCTTCTTTGCTTTTCAACCTGTAGTCTTTTATGAAACTATCATGAGCTCTTCTCTGTGCTCTGGGGGAACCCAGGGGTGAAAGAGACCTCTCCAGAGCTCTTACATTTCTTGCTCTGGGGCCAGCTCTCTCTTTTGAGATGACAGCTCTACCTCCCAGCCCAATCTAGTATTATTGAGGTGACACCAGTCTACCGAGTCCCTGATTCTTGAGTACTACCCTGTCAGGACTTAGTCTATATCTGATAGGGATGCTCCTACACTTCTGGGTAAACCTTGTGTCTGCTGTTATTTGCTAGACTGCCCTATGGAAGAGGAAGCCCTATGGAAGAGGAAGCAGTTATGTTATGTGCTGCTCATAAGATAGATCCACAATTTATCTGGTATTTACTATGCTTTGGTCCCTACTTTGTATTTGTAAGGAATTTCAAGATACACATATCCAATATTGTGTTCATCATGTACTTTTCCTTTGCCCTTTACCATTCCCACCTCCTCAGTCCTCATCCTTTTAAAACCAAGTAATAGCTCTTATTCCATTTTGTTTGAAGATAATTACACGACAAAGAACTTTTAAAGTTTCTCCTGTGACAGGCAGAGGAAATGGTGAAACTGGTTCATTATCATCCTGTTTTTAGCCAGTAATTTTGTAAATTACACTGTGCCTTATTACTTTCTGAACAAACAACTGAAGGGCATGAACCACACATGATGTTTACAATTGCATGAGCTTCCTTATTGCTTTTACAGTTTATAAATATTTCTTCAGTCATCCTCACCAGAGCTGGATGAGACCCATAAATCTCTCTGAAAGCACACAAAGTAGAGCAAGAGGAGTTTAACATGGATCTACCTTGTGTCCAAGTGTCTGATGCACTGAAGCAGAACACTGAATATAAAATATTGAAGTTTGATTAGTGAGAACATAATATGTTTTTCTAATACGCCACAAAGTGTTCCTCTCACATTCTTTTGTTTTACTCATTCCCTTTGTATTTTTTATTAGGGCTTGATTAGTCGCAGAAAAAGAGAAACAACCTGGTTGGCATGTGAAGCTGGATGTGTCAGATAAATACTTGAAACACGACTTAAAGTTCTCTTGTGAAGTTTTGAGGCTGAAAAGTTGACATTCTGCTTTTAACTCATTCTTACTTATATCATGTGAAGAATTTCCTAATTTTTTTTTTCATAAAAGGTTCATGGTCTCATGCAATTAAAATAATAAAGGGTCCCTCGGTGGCTTGTCTCCTGGGCAGCTTACTCTTGGTTTTGGCTCAGGTCATGATCTCATGGTTTGTGAGTTCAAATCCCACATTAGGCTCTGCACTCACTGAGGAAGCCTGCTTGGGATCCTCTGTCTCCCTTTCTGCCCGTCCCCCTGTTTGCGTGAAAGTGCTCTCTCTCTCTTTCTCTCTCTCTCAAAAATAAGCAAACATTAAAAAAATTATAATAAAATTGAGGTGGTACTAGAGCAGCTGGAGGGCAGAGGAGGCACCTGCGTCCCGAAGATATTCATTCAGTGGGAGGAGTACTGCACACACTTGCCAGTTTTAGAACAAGTTCCCCACTGAGCCAGAAGCTAGGTTGATAGGCAGCAGTTTGAAGATGCAGTGTGGGCCCTAAATAACCTTTATGCAGAGCCAGACAGTCTGAGGGGCAATCACCTCTTGAAGCCTGCTTGGCTTATGCAACACTGTACACTGTCTTCTTATGCATGGAAACTCCTCATGAGAAGTTCCTGAAGACAGTCTCCAAGTACATTAAGAGCAGAAGGAGAAGCTATATGTATCCCAAGGCCTCCTCCTGATAGATCCCATTGAGAGAGGATTTGGAGGTTTTATATCAAATTATCATTTATGAATGATTATGAAGACAGAGGCATGCACAGTGGAAGATAAGCCATAGTACGAAAGATGCCACCTCTGGCTGGGACCGTCCTCTTTCCACTGGACGATCTCAGAGTGTCCCCCACCTCCTTTCCAAAGCATCACTCCTTTGCCTCTGCTGCCATGGGCCACGGTGCCACTTACTCCAAGGACTCATTTTCTCATATCCCACACCTGGAGTGACCTCTAGTCATTCAGCATCTACTTTGTGTCTCCAAATTGTGTAGGACTCTGTAATCTTTTGATTAGCTTCAAAGACAGTACAATGAAACATTTACCTTTTTATATTCAAAGCTATTAATAAAATATGCAGTTGGTCAGACCAACAGAGGTCAGTTCTTATGTGCCACCAGCGCTAGAGGCTCTCTTCATCCCTTGGGCCAGGGCCCCAGATGGCTCTAGACTTCAACAACTCATAGCATAGCCAAGGTTTCGTCTTATTCCCCCAATAAATAAGGTGTTGTTCTTTAGGATTTTGGTGGAGAGTAGGCAGTGACTGGTTTTGTTAATGTATCTCTTAGATTTCTGAGAACTACCAGTTTTGCCATGACTCAAATCTTGAGGATATTTGGCTGGTCAGATTCTCAAGTGGAAACTCATGGGAAAATAGTGTATAATGTCATTTGTTTTGCTATAGCAATTATTCCTAATTAAAGCGTGGTTAATGCAATTTCCTGTTATTTTTCTATGGAGACTTTTGTTATTATCACTTTGCCTTGAATGTTGGGAAGATGAGCTTTGGCTTTACAAAAATAAGCAAGCACAATAAAATGGATGTTAACCCCTGAATGTGTAACAAACAAGTGTAATAAAATATTTTAATTATAGTTTTTGATGTGGAGAACAAAGGAATGTAGATAAAATGAAATCTCCTTAGAACTGCAGCCCACTGACAGATACTTGAGGTGGGCAGAGTGTGACATTCCCTCAGGAACTCCCAACTGCCTTAATGTTAATACTTTGCTAGACACAAAAGGCAACCCTAGCTTGAAGTTAGCCAGACCTCCAGGATCCTGTAAGCTTTCTTTAAAGTATGAAAATCTCTTTGGAAACTTCCTTTATCTCTGCCCCTTCCAACTTAAAAGTTGGGAGCTTTTAAGCTATAAGCTCCACTGTAGACCCCACATCACATCAGTTTTGTTATAAATACAACTTATGAGAAAAAAATGTGATAGGTATAATACTGTATATTGCTAGTTTTTAACCGTTTCTACCCACAAACCGTACAATTCATTGGCTTTCCTCATATACAGGTTTCAAATTTGGTTTCAGATACAGAAAGTTTAGTGATTTCTTGTGTGGTTTGGAGTGTTGGGGTTTGGAGTCAAGGGCCAAGAAAGAATTCCTTTTTTTTTAAACATTTAAAAAAATTTTTTTATAGTTTATTTATTTTTGAGACAGAGAGAGACAGAGCATGAGTGGGGGCGGGGCAGAGAGAGAGGGAGACACAGAATCC
Source organism: Proteles cristata cristata (assembly GCA_017311185.1). Lineage (NCBI taxonomy): Eukaryota > Metazoa > Chordata > Mammalia > Carnivora > Hyaenidae > Proteles > Proteles cristata. The sequence goes on from JAESUZ010002047.1 coordinate 1,113,650, forward strand.
GAAGCAGGCTCCAGGCTCTGAGTGGTCAGCACAGAGCCCGACTTGGGGCTCGAACCCACAAACTGTGAGATCATGACCTGAGCTGAAGTCGGACGCTTAACCGACTGAGCCACCCAGGTGCCCCCCAAGAAAGAATTCTTGAGACATCTTTGGTGCAAAAAGGTGTTTGTCTTTACTTTTGAGAGACAGAGAGAAAGAGAGACAGGGAGGTCATGGAGAGGGGGAGAGAGAGAGAGACTCTTAAGCACGCTCCACATGGGGCTTGATCTCACTATCATGAGATTGTGACCTGAGCTGAAATCAAGGGTAGGAGGCTTAACTGACTGAGCCACCCAAGAGTCCCAAAAGATGTGTTTACAATAGCAATTAAACAGGATCCCAGGGCAGAAGAAGCTGCCTGGCATGGTGAAGAACTATTGGTTATATCCTTGTGAGCAGGAGTGGGGAGGGGAGTGGGGGGAACGGAAAGACAAGAAGACAAGGGAAACTTTCCAAAAGGATTTTCAAATGCTAAAGGAGACTCTTGGAATCCTTGGGAACCTAGCCCTTGTCAAGCTAAGGTTGTTTTCCCTCTAGCAAAGCATTAACATTAAAACAATAGGGAGTTCCTGGAGGAATGTCCCACTCCACTCAAGTATGGGTCAGTGGGCTGCAGGTTATAAGAAAACTTAATTTTATCACCATTTCTTTTCCCTTTGTTCTCCACATCGGCTTCCAACCGAACCTCTCCAGTCTGAGTCACTGGTCTGACCTGCAGAGGTCTCACACTGATGCAGTATGCTCCAAGGCCCCAAGGGAACAGAAACATGCATTCACCATAAATTACGTTGTTAGTATAAACTACGAGGCACAGCCAAGTTCCTAGGTATTCAAGACGCTCTTTCAGGCAGGATATTCCGAAGACTTAGTGGTAGTCTCTCAGAAACCAGTCAAGGGCTAGCCCTCTGGATTGTGTGGAGTTTGAACACCCTGAGCTCGCTGAGTTAACCTTTTACTGCATGCTTGCAGGATGAATTTTTCTGGGTTATGTGAAAATGTTTATGGGAAAGGTGGCATCCGGATGACACAGCTTATTTGTAGCGTTAAAAAGAAAGGCACAGGCCCAAGGTGGAGTCATTTGCCTCCAGGAGGGCAAACCAAGACTTACTAGAATTTCAACCTCTCCAGGAGTGGAATTTTAAGCTAATCAATTGGGAGCTTCCTCCATCAGCACCAATGAGGTAATCTGTCACATGGGCTGTCCACCCCCCAAAGGAAGGTAGGGTAATCCACTTAATAAGAAACCCTGCCCTTCCCCCAAAGGGAAGGTGATCTTGCCTGAAAGGATCCTTTCTTTTCTTTTGCTAGTAACTTCTTGTCCCATGCTCCTTCCTAGAAACACCTTCCATTCTGTAGGACTCTTCCGACCTCCCCTCTGCTTGCTAAATGGGTTGCTGTCCTATTCATGAATCTTTTGATAAAGCCAGTTAGATCTTCATATTTGCTCAGTTGAGTTTTTGTTGTTTAACAGTGTTACTGGTGTGTTTAGGTTATCATGAGATAACATGGCCATTGGTTATGTGACATTCAGTAATGTCAGAAATGGAAGTGATCATTTAGCTAAAGGCTAAGGCTGAAGTCCCAGTTGAAGAGTAGATTCAAAGACAGAGGAGGAATCCTCAGTTTCTGCAGGTTGCGTCTCCCTCCTGCCCCTCATACTCAGGGCTGAGCCCTCTGTTTGAGTAATTCCTAAAGGCCCATATCAAGTATTTAATAGACACATATACTCTTACACATAAATGAGACATAAATGAGAATCTGAAGCAGGCTCTAGGCTCTGAGCAAGCATTCAGCACAGAGCCTGACATGGGGCTCGAACCTACGAACTGTGAGATCATGACCTGAGCTGGAGTTGGCCACTTAACCGACTGAGCCACCCAAGCACCCCTCAACAAACTTTTATTTAATACTATATATCAAAAGTTGTCTTATACGATGAAGCTACAGGTGACATCACAAACAACAGCCAGAGAAGAAAGAAGATTGATTTTATTTGGGCCATTGCAATGACAGCACCCCAGATCTGAAGGTCACAGGGGCTCAACAGGGTGGTTTTGCCTTAGATGTTATAGGTAGGGGGAACCAAGTTGTAGATGAAGTGATTTACAGTTGCAGTAGTTTTGAGAGCAGGGAATGTCCCATTGGTTACCTGAATAGGAAATGTTTTCCTCTGCGGTTATGATGAAGGAGGCAAAGGTAAGATGAGGCCAAAGTAAGAGGTAATACCCCCAAGAACACACCCCCAGGTGGGATATGTGTGCTATTCCTCAGGCACCCCTGGCTACCCGAGGACAAAGGAAAGGGACAGACCAATGGTTAACTGCTAGAGATCACAGTCATGCAGGCCACCAGTCTCCATCAGTCTACAAATGTCTGAGTAAATCACAGGAAAAGGCAGTCTTCAATAGCCTAACCTCCAGAAACCCATAAACTCTGTTTCCTGAAGCCCTAATACCGCGCTCCCCTCCATAGTGATGTGAGGAACAAAGGCAAGAAGGAAATGGTAAATAAAGTAAAATTTTCTTATAACCTGCAGCCCATTGTTACACAGATACAACCCATGTTACACAGGGTACAACATTCCTCCAGGAACTCCCTACTGTCTTCCTGCTAATGCCTTACTAGAGGGAAAAAAGCAACCTTAGCTTGACAATAGCAAGGCCTCTATATCTTCTGAGTCCTCTTTAGCAGATGAAAGTCCTTTTGGAAACCTCCCTTGTGGCTTTCCCTCCCACAACTTCATAGTGTGAAACCAGTCACTCGTCACAACCCCAGTGCAGCTCTTTCTGCCCACGGGTCCTGTCCCTGTGCTTTAATCAAATCACCTATTTGCACCAAAGACATCTCAAGAATTCTTTCTTGGCCATTGGCTCCAGAGCCGCACCACTACTCCAAAGCCACACCAGCCAGATAGCGTGAGTGCACACGCAGTTCTCATCTTAGCTAATCAAGTAGGAGACCGGAATGGGAAGCTGGAGCTTCTGAGCCTGGCTTTTTCAGCAGGTTCAGGCAAAAGGAGAAGGGTCTATGTTTGACTTTCTTGGAGTAAACAAATCAAAACAAAGCTCCTGCCGTCATAGAGATTACATTCAAGAGGAGGAAGGCAGACCATGAAGCAAGTAAATACATACATTCTATGTCAGATGATTAAGTGCATTGAATACAGGCAGGATCAGCTAGAATGTGACATTTTTCTTAATGACGATGTGATTGGGGAGAATTCTCTGAGGAGATGACCTTTAAGGAGTGATCTGAAGGAAGTGAGGGAGGGAGCCTTGTGGCAATCTGGGGGTGTCCAATCCAGGCAGAAGGGGCTGTGAGTATAACATCCTGGGGCTGAGCATGCTTCTCTGAGTAACAGCAAGGAGGCCAAGGTGGCTGGGGAGTGGTGAGGAAGGAGGAGAGTGGCAATGTATAGGATCAGAGAAGTGGCTGGAGGTCAGATCGCATGTGGTTTGTGAGAAATGAGAAGCCACTGGGGGGGTTTAAAGTGGCTTTAAACATAAGCCCAAAGCCATGTGTTAAGGACTCCGATGATGCAAAACCACACCCGAGACACCCAGTAGAAATTGAACAAGGGGCATTTACCAGTAGAGGCCTGAGTGTATCCTAATTTTCTGTCTAGTAGGCACTGGATCCAGTTAGTATTCTGAAATGTAGCCAGTCATAACCAAATTCCCCTTTTCTGGGCAAGGCTGAAGAGGAGGGTGGAATGTGTTCATTTGTTTTTTTTCTCTCTAGTTTAACAAACCTATGGTCAGCTCCTGAAGAAGTAACAGTTAATACTTACAGGTCACTCATTACGATTCAGGCACTGTTTTAAACAATTTGCATTTATGAGTTAGGTTGATTCTCAAACATACCCTCTAAATTAGATGCTATTATTAACCTCATTCTTCAGATGTTGAAACTGGGACCAGGTGAAATTAAATACCTTGCCCAAGGTCTTCTGGTGGCCAAATTGGGGTTCAAACACAGGCAGCCTGCTCTCTTTACCAGTCCACTGAGGTAAGGTAGTGGATGCTGTGGCAAATCAGGGATATACCAAGTATATCAAAGCAGTTGACGTGAGACCAAAGCCATTGACCACACAGCTTCTTTGATGTTGTCAGAGAAGCTTTTGAATTGTGTCAAGGCAGAACTTAACTCAGTTCGCTCCAACATGATGCGGTAAGAATTGGCTTCTGCTTCTTCCCTTTTGCAATTTTTATGTTTGGACACAAGGTCTGTTTGGGCACAACAACATTACATGACCACCAGATGGCAGTATAACCCAACTTAATACAGTGCCAGGATTTTAAAATACCTTCTGTTGAACAATTTTGCTTTCTTCGCATTTTCCATACAAAAATGATGCCTCTAAATTGAATATTCGGTCTCTTGATTCTACAGAGAAGCTAACTGTCAAGAATATTTCCTTCTCCTTACAGCCACTCTAATCTCTCCCAGCCGCAGCAGGGCCTGGGCGTTTATAGCTTTTTAATTTTAGCATGGACATCAGAAGGCTAGTGGTGAAACACATATGACTATTGGGAGAATAAAATGTTTCGTTTTTCAAAGAACTGCACCTGAAGCACTAATATTGTCATCTTGTTTCCTCAGGCCCCCTTCTTTTGCCTTAGGGAGCATAGATAAAACTTTAAAATTCTGGCTTTTTTCCTTTCGTCTGTTTCCAAGGATCCTGGCATTTAGAAGCTGAAATTAGTGCAGGTGCTGTCTCTGGCCACCACCATGATCTCACATGACCTTCAGCCTGTCCCATTCATTCTGTCTCTCCATTTCCTGAAGGAACTTGAGGATATTGGAGCCTGTCCTTTCCTTTTTGATGGCTGCCATAGTCTCCTAGGAGAATGTTTTTTTATGGCAGAAACCCTAAGAATATTCTACCTTGCCCAAATCACCTTTCTTCTTAGCAGAGCTCCTTAAGGAGATAAATACAAAAGAGTCAAGGGAAGTGAAGGCAACCAGAGTTTGAGTACATGGTGAAGAAATTCCCCACACATTTAACACCTGTTGCCCCTACTCTCTTGTCTGAACTAAGACCTGGCTGTCGGTCATGGATGGTTCTGTTCCGTGGTCCTCCCTGGTGGAGGCTGTTCACAATCCCACATTTCATGTTAAAGCCAAGGATCTTCGTTTGCCTCTACCAGCTTTCCCCTTCCTCATTTTCAGACTTTGCTGTCATACATTGAAGCCTTGGAGACTTCAGTACTTGTCCAGAGTCTTCCTCTCAGCCTGAAGCCCTGACACCGTCACTCAATGTTCCCACCTCTGTTTGTCCCTTTACAGCGTTTTAACTACCTCATTCTGGAAGGGCCCAAACTATATCCTTTGTATTCTTTGTTGCACACTTTTACAACCTGCCACTCGGCAGTCATTATTAAACAGGTATTGAATGAGAGTGATTGAACGGATTATTATCTTGCATTTGTCTCCTAAAGTAGATATATCTAGCAAATTGGGGCAGGCTTGTAATCTTTAAGCTGGGGTACCCTGCTTTTAGAGGTACACAGTTACAGATAGCTTAAAGGAAATAAATATCCAGATTCTCAGTTTCCACATATTCTTTCCTAAATCTTATTTGCATGAGACCAGCCTTTGGTGAAGGAATTAATAGCCTGTGTTGAAACCTCTAGAACATCAAGCAGAAGGGTAGTTAAAACACGGTGCCAGCACTAAGAGAGTGAGTGACTCTAACTTAACTGAATGGCCAGATATATTGCAAATCAAGTGGTTTCTGAATTTTTGTCCTCTGATTATTAATATTTTGGTAATATGTAGTTATGTGATTTTTTAAAAAAATAACTTACAAGGAATTCAAGAATTGAGTAACATTGTTCAAATAAAACAGACATTCATCCTTGTTTTTTCTTTTTTTTATCAACTAATTTACTTGCAGATATTTTACCACCCTTCACAAATAAAAATGAAAATAGAAATAGTGTTGATGCTAAATCCAGTAGCTTTAGGCAGTATTTATCCTTGGGTGCATGAACTAATTGGAAAAAAGTCCATCTATAAAATGCACTCCTAATCATATATTTTTATCTTTGATATTTGTCCCAATTTATAATTTACATCTATTGCGATCAAGAGGAAATACATAAAAATTGTATTAATATCTAAATTCAGAAGTAAATTTTTAACACTTGGAATTTGTTACAAAAAGATTTAAATAACATATACATTTTTGTTGCAGAAGAATATAATAAAATAACCTATCAAATGCTTTTAAGCATAAACCTACAGGAGGATAAAGCCCTGTGGGAGAGTGAAGTAAAAGCAGAGGTTAAAGAGAAAAAAGAATTTCGTAAAATATTTTACTAAAAATGTCTTGTCTTACTTCTCCAAAGAGGACATCCAGATGGCCAACAGACACATGAAACGATGCTCAGCTTCCCTCCTCATCAGGGAAATACAAATCAAAACCACACTGAGATACCACCTCACGCTGGTCAGAGTGGCTAAAATGAGCCAATCAGAGAACTCTAGATGCTGGCGAGGATGTGGAGAAACGGGCACCCTCCTACACTGTTGGTGGGAATGTAAACTGGTACAGCCCGTCTGGAAAACAGTGTGGAGGTTCCTCAGGAAACTAACAATAGAACTCCCCTATGACCCAGCAATAGCACTGCTAGGAATTTACCCAAGGGATACAGAAATGCTGAGGCATAGGAGCACATGTACCCCAATGTTCATAGCAGCACTCTCCACAATAGCTAAAACCTGGAAAGAGCCTAAGTGTCCATCAACAGATGAATTGATCAAGAAGATGTGGTTTATCTATACCATGGAATACTACATGGCAATGAGAAACAATGAAATCTGGCCATGTGTAGCAACATGGATGGACCTTGAGGGTGTTATGCTGAGCGAAATAAGTCAGGCAGAGAAGGACAAATATCATATGTGTGCACGTATAGGAGGATTAGGAGGAACTTGACAGAGGAACAAGGGGGAGAAGAAGGGCGGAAATGGTGGGGAAAGGGAGAGAGGCAAACCATGAGAGACTCTTGAATGCTGACAAAAACTGAGGACTGATGGATGTGGGGGGAGGGGGGATGGGCATGGAGGAGGACACTTGTGGGGATGAGCACTGAGTGTTATGTGGAAACTAATTTGAAAATAAACTATTTGTAAAAAAAAATAAATAAAAATAAAAATGTCTTGTCTTTCATTATTTATTTATTTATTTATTTATATGTTTATTTACTTTTGGGAGAGAGAGAGAGGGTTCAAGGAGAGGGGCAGAGAAACACACATAGACACACACACACACACAGACACACACAGACACACACAGAATCAAAACCAGTCTCCAGGCTCTGAGTTCTCAGCACAGAACCTGATGAGGGGCTTGAACCCTCATCATTGCAAGATCATGACCTGAGCCAAAGTTGGAGGCTCAACTATCTGAGCTACCCAGGTGTCCCAGCATATCTTGTCTTTTAAAACTGTTTGATAGTGGGTGTCAAATTGGATAGGCAATTAGGATCTGTGGGATACATTTGTAAGAGAAAGTACCAGTTTTATTTTAAATGTGTATTTATTTTTATTTATTTATTATTAGAGTAGGACAGAGAGAGAGAGTAGGAGAGAGGCAGAGTGAAAGGGACAGAGAATCCCAAGCAAGCTCACACTGCCAACACAGAAGCTGATGTAGGGCTTGAACTCACGAACCACGAGATCATGACTTGAGCTGAGATCAAAAGTCAGAAGGTTAACCACCTGAGTCACCCAGGCACCCCCAAGGCTTCACTTGTGTGTACAAAACTTGTGTCTTCCCCAGTTCGTCTCTTGCTTTTTGTATAACTGTGCATATATCCAGATTTCTTTGATTTTGATAATTATAGCTAACTTCTTTTTTCTTGTTAATAAATTGTATTAATTTATTAATAAAGTTTTTATTTATTTATTTATTTATTTATTTATTTATTTATTTATGTCTTGGTATTCCTCAACCCTTTATTCTTTTTAAAATTGTCATGTTTGCTCACATACTAGGTTATATATGTTACAATAACACACAGTTGGCTTCAGGAGTGGATTCCTGTGATTCACCATTTACATACAACACCCAGTGCTCATCTCAACATGTGCCCTCCTCAATGTCCATCACCCATTTTCTTCACCCTCCCAAGCCCCCACCCCCATCAACCCTCAGTTTGTTTCCTGTATTTAAGAGTCTCTTACAGTTTGCCTCCCTCTCTGTATCTTATTTTTCCATCTCTTCCCTTATGGTCATCTGTTAAGTTTCTCAAATTCCACCTGAGTGAAATCATATGATATCTGTCTTTCTCTGATTGATTTATTTCACTTAGCATAATACTCTCCAGTTCCCTCCACATTGTTGTGAATGGCAAGATTTCATTCTTTTTCATTGAATTATGGCTAACTTCTTGAGGAGCGATCATGGGGGAAAGAGGGCATGTGCAAAGACAAAGTTTAGAAAGTTATTTCAGGGCACCCATGATGCTGACCCTGGTCTAGGAGAACAAGAAAGATGATGAGAAGTTGTCTACTTCTGGATGTACTTTACTAGAAAGTAGAGCCTAACAATATGGGCTGTCAATGGATATGGGCTGTGAAAGAACAGAGGAGTCAGGCATCGTTTTGAAGGTTTGTACTTGAGCAACTGGAACAATGGTGATAGCATTAGTGAAGGGAGCAAATCTTCACAGAGCTCTATGTGTATTATGGACAATTAGGTAGAAGGTGAAGTAAGCAGAAGAATGGCCTCCAAGATGGCTTCAGGCCCTAAACCCCAGGATAGTCAGTTATGATGAGATAACACACTGAAGAATATGTTGTGTTATACGACCAAAGGGTCTTTACAGCAATGAAGGTTCCTATCATTGATCTTGAAATAGGGAGATTACCCTGGATTATCCAGTTGAGCTCAATGTAATCACACGAGCCCCAGAGAACAAAAGAGGAAAACAGAGGTGGAAGGCAGAAATATTTGAGTCACAGAAATGGTTCAAAGTGATTTTGTAGATTTGACAGGAAGGACACCATTTGAGCAGGAGTGAAGTCTTCAACAACCTAAATGACCTTGGAAACAAGTTCTTCCCCAGGATCTCCAGAAAGGAACAGAATTCCTCCTGTCTTGGTGTTTGCCTTGTAAGACCCTAAGCAGAGAACCCAGTTGAGCCAAGTAGTGCTCTGAATTCTGATGCACAGAAATTGTGAGATGTCTATTGGCTTAAGATGGTAATTTAGTGGTAATTTGTTACCATAGCAATGGAACACAGTCACATGAGGAAACTCAGAAGAAAGGTTGCATGCATTCATCCCTTAGCAAAGTGTCCTTTGAGGCTGTGAGGTTTTCCTCAAGTATTTTTATTCCCTATTTCAGGCTCTCTTTGCTTCCCACTTATGGCCTACATAGCTGGGGAAACTGACCTACCCACAAGGAAGGTTATTCTGTTCTGGTCTTGGGTAAGCTGTGTTTAAATAGCTGTGGCCAAACCTTTGTGGATCTGGTCCAGTCGTGTTTAAATTGGATTTGGTTCAGTTAGTTTGTTGACAGCCTGCCCATCAGCCCTCCAATGAACTGACAACTTCACTGTGCCTTTCGTGTGCTACTCACATTCTCCTTTCATGGTAGGTGATGGTCAAGTTTCTGTTCTGTGGGAGCCCGACAGTGACCACAAGAAAGCGTGGTTAGGGATGCGGGGATGTGCCTGCACACAGGGCTCCTTGCCTGGGCAGATCATGCCTGCAAACAGGATGCTCTGCCAGGAGGCCTGCACACAATATCCAAGTTTAATGGTCCGCTCGCAAACGAGGGAACATGCCCTCCTTAGAAGTAAGGAGGAGGCTGGAATTGTGGGCAGGCCCTTAGTAAACATGTGGTCGCTTCCTCCCTTTGCTCCCCCTTGTCCTTGAAATGTGTTTGGCTCCTTGCCCTTAATTGGTAAAGGAATGCATCTTGTAGGTTTCAGTTTGTATCCAGTTACCGGGGTATAAAATAAACCGCAAGAGGGGCTTGCGTAGAATTGTTCCTCTGGCCGGAGTTGTGTCTGTGTCTGTCTTGTGTGTGTGTCTTGTCTTTGTGTCATTTCGTCCGCAACACTGTACTGTCTCAGATGTCGATCCTCAATTTGGACCATTTCAGCCTTGTTTTCAGATTCTGTTGATCCCTTCTTTGGATCATTCTTTCCTTCAGCAGCTACAATTCAGTCTTTCACCTGAATGCCTGAATATCAGGGTGTGTGAGATCAGTGACATTCTTCCTTGACCCACGGAAGTGAAGCTGTCTGGTCACGCCTTCTCTAACTGGGAGTCCTCCCTTTATGGGTTTCAGGCCTATTCACTGACAAACAAGAAAAAGATCTCTTAGACTCACATCTTTTGATGATGGAATTCTTCCTCTAGGATTTTGAGGTGTAGCTCTCCGGGCCTTCCCTGAAATCCTCCAATGTGGCATGAAAGTGAAAACATAATTCACCTTTGGGAGACTTCATTGTGTGGTGTCCACATTGTAGGCTGAACCCCACTGATCCACAAGAGATTGTGTAATCCCTTCTTCTGAGTGGATGGCACATGTGAGTTGATTCTAACTAATAGGGCATGACAAAGGCCATATGATCTCACTCCCTTGAGTAAACTTTGTTCACAGATTGGAGGGACAGAATTTCCTCTTGGCTTGGAAGAAACAAACGTTCATGTTACAGAGTGTTTATGGAGAGAACATTGTGACATGGAACTGCAGCTGACCTCTCAGACTTGAGGGTGGTCTCAGCTGAGGGTCAGTAAGAGCTGGGCTGTCAGTCATATACATGCAAGGAAATGAATTCTGCCCATGATCATGTGATGTTAGAATAAGATCTTGGGCTTCAGAAAGGAACAAGACTTGGCTGACATCTTGCTGGCCACCTTGTGAGAGTCTGTGAAGAGGACCCAGTGTGTTAGTGCCTAAATGCGTGAGCCATGGAAACTACGAAAAAATAAATGTATAATGTTTAAAGACACACTAAATTCGTGATAATTTAGAGATGCAGCAATGGGGAAATAATATGATCTCGAACTGTGAGATGATGACCTGTGCTGAAGTCTAGATACTTAGCTGACTGAGTCACACAGGTGCCCTTAAAAACTAAATTTAAAACAAAATTATTATAGGATCAAGTGGATGAAATGGCTAGGAATAAAGTAAGAACACTTTTTTCCAAAGCTTTCCATTAAGAAACAGAAAATACCTTTGAAATAAATTAAAGAAAACCTCACATCTGAGAAATAGTCCATGTTTTGGATTGAGGACTCAATAATCTAAAGAAGTCAATTATTTTCAAAATGTATATACTTTTAAAATAACTTATGAAAAATCTTGTCAAGTATTTTTGTGGAACATAACAAGTTTATTTTATAATTTATATATGTGTGAAATAAATCTTGGAAGAAGAGATATGCAAAGCTTTTAACGCTTATGACCAGATATGAACATCTATCATAAAGATTATCAAAAGACAAGCCATAAGTGTTTACTGAATTTTTGGGAAAAAAGGAGAACGCTTGTGCAGTATGGGTAGAATATAAATTGGTGAGTCAGCTGTGTAAAACAATGTGAAGTCTTTTCGAAAAGTATTTTGAGAACTATCATATTATAGATAAGTAGAACTATCATATTATTAAGCAAATCCATTTGTAAGTATTTTTTGGAAGGAAAAAAAATATCTCTCTTGAAAACAAATTTGTGCTCACATGTTCACTGGAGGTTTAAGTAGAATAGTCAAGACATGGATACAACCCAAGTGTCCATTGGTGGATGAATGGATAAGAAATGGGGTATATAGGGGCGCCTGGGTGGCTTAGTTGGTTAAGCGTCTGACTTTCGCTTAGGTCATGATCTCGCGGTTTGTGGGTTCGAGCCCCATGTCGGGCTCTGTGCTGACTGCCAGCTCAGAGCCTGGAGCCTATTTCAGAGTCTGTATCTCCCTCTCTCTCTGACCCTCCCCTGGTCATGCTGTCTCTCTCTGTCTCCTAGAAATAAATTGAAAAAAAGAAAAAAGAAAAAAGAAATGGGGTATATACACAAATGGTATGTTATTCAGCCGTAGAAGAGAAGAAAATCATGTTATTTGTGACAATATGTGTGGACCTCGATAGCATTCCACTAAATGAAATGAGTCAGAGAGAGAAAGGTAAATACTGCATTATCTCACTTGTAAGTAGAATCATTAAATGAAACACCAAACTTACAGAGAGCAAAGAACAGTTCGGTGGTTGCCAGATGCAAGAAGAAAATGGGCAAAGGTGGTTGAAAGGCACAAACATCCAGCTATAAGATAAAGGAATTCCTAGGAATAATGTTCAACATGGTTCACCATATTGTATGTGAATCTGCAAGTTGCCAAACGAGTAGGGCTTAAAAGTTCTCATTACAAGAAAAAGATTGTAACTCTGTGGAATGATGGATATTAACTAGACATATTGTGGTAATCACTTTGCAATATATATATATATTGCAAATATATATATATATTATGTTTTACTCCATAAGGCTACACAGTGTTATATAATTTATACCTGAATAAAACTACAAGAAAAAATACCGCTGGACACATCTACTGGAAATTTCATAAAAATTTTTTTTAATGTTTTATTTATTTCTGAGAGAGCGAGAGAGACAGCATGAGCAGGGGAGGGTCAGAGAGTGAAGGAGACACGGAATCTGAAACAGGCTCCAGGCTCTGAGTTAGCTGTCGGCACAGAGCCTGACGCGGGGCTCGAACCCACGAACAAGATCATGACCTGAGCTGAAGTCTGACGCTTAACTGACTGAACCACCCAGGTGCCCCTGGAAATTTCATTTTGGATGGTCACCTCTGTGAGCCACTCATGGGTATGGCTAGTTGAAAGTGGGATCCCTTGACCCCTCCTGTCAGTTCTCAGACATGTCACAAAGTACTTCTGATTTCATTTTCCTCTGTCTGACAAATGTGCAGCCAATGAGATCTGACAGTTTTGTCAGGAGAATGTTATTGCCCAAATGTTAGAAACCCACTGTGAAACACATGAAATGTGTTCTGCCAATAGTTGGTAGTTTAGCTGTATAGGGTGAATTTCCTTTTTCCTGTGTGGCCCTACCCTGCTTTACATATGAATATCCATGTGTCGCTCAGGTGGCTCCTTGTGCTTCTGGGGAAACTGAACCTACTCAGGTCTTTAGGGTGGAACCTGTGGCTGAAACCTAAGCAAACCAGTGAGTAACTCTCCAATCTTCAGTCACAGTTGATTGTTCAGGAGTGGAGGGATGCGTGAGAAGCAAGTGACTTAGGTTGATCCAGCCAGACTGAAGGTTAAAGTTTTATAGTGAAATAAGGGAAGAGAATCATGCTTCATGTTATACCTGTTGGGGGAAGATTTGAGCCTAGCATTGAGACTCCCATTTCTAGGAGGATGAAAGGCAAAACTCACTGAAAATGAAACCAGTCTTCCCTGAACCAGAGGCAAGGACTGGAAAAATAAAGTCCTTTGGCCCTGCCATTTGAGCTATAAGCTCTAGCCTCGTGTGAAGACAGCCTTCTCTCCAAACTTTTCAGGCCTATGAGTCAATCATTTCCATTAATATGGTAGACAGTTTGAGATGTTTTCCTTCTACATATCCAATTAAAAGCATTCTCCTTTGTTTAATGTTGTGTATCCTTTAGTCATTTATAAAATTACTAGCCAGCATGCAGAATAGTGACTGGAAAGCGATAGGAGCATTTGTCCTAAAGATGTTTTTGTATCCATAATAATAATTATCATTATGTGCAATAATGGTAACAGTTAGCAATAAAATTAATGATCATTTATGTCTTCTGGCTGAGTATGATTGTGGGCCTGACCCCGGGTCCCCAAGGCTAGGGTCTAACAGGACCTAGTTGACCTTTCTATTTCCTGCTATCTCCATGTTCCTTCTTCACCAAACCTACAAACATATAGTTCATATCTCAACAGAGGATGCCTTTTCTTGATGTTGTCCCATGTGAGATTGAGACACACCATCATTTCAACTCCCTGTCCTGTTTTGTTTCCTTTATGGGCACTCAGAAGGGGTAATAGCCACACTGGGGGAGCAAAGGGTTTTATACAGTTTTCTTCCTTGGATAAGACCTGGAAAATTGGTTGTCTTGGATTAATCACTCCTCTCTAGTCCCAGTCCTTCTCTCTAGTGACACATGTGTGTCACCTCGAGAACATTTCTCAATTGGCATGCATCCTTGATACTGTTTTGAACTCACAGGGCTTTGAATTTGATGGGGGAACTCCTGTTTGGTTTACTTTGCAACAATTTCAAAGCAGAAATTATACAGCATCTTGTTTAGTCATCATGGCCATGTTGTTTCACGGTTGTTACTGGTGGTTTAGTATCAACTTCATTCTGCTACAACCATAGCTCATTTCTCTCCTCCATTCAGCAGGGAAGAACAACTATTCTGCATTCTTCACAGGTAACAGTGTGGCTTTGATGTGTAAGTAATGACTCAACACTCATCCGGCCGGTTCTATTTTAGCTGAATCCTCCTAATGCCCGCTGGACAGGCTGAAACCTTTCAGTCTAATTTTAAGGCACTTTCGGCAACAGGGGACCTGGAAAAATCATCTGACCTGTCATCTGCCTCTGGGCAGGATCACCTTTTGCCAGGCAGAGTATATCCTTTCTGCTTTTGAAATGCTAGGATCCTCAAGGAGAGGGAATGAGCCCCAGGATTCCTTCATACTGTTCCTTCAGAGAGTCACTAAAGTCCTATTTTCAAATTGCTACCCTCTTCCTTTGGGTAAACAGGTAAAGAAGAGTTCTTTGTCTTCTAGCAAGTTTAGTATATATTGGAAGACAAATTGTACATAAATGGAAACAGTAGGTCCATTTCTGGCATCAGAACTAATTTAGAATTTATTTTGATGCATCAGAATGTCTTTCCATCTACCTGAATCTTTGTTGCTCTTGTTAAGCTTGCAAGGTGGTGGAAGTATTTTTTCCAGTCCTCCTGGGACAATGAGACCAAATGGTGACATTATCTCATGACTAAGTCACAGGTGAAAACAATTAAGACCAGTAGACGTGAGATCTAATCTGATATTCTCATCATTCGTTTCTTTAACAGGTAGAGGGAGTCATCTATCAGGAGCTTTTCTAGTCCTGAGGATAGAAAATAGACAAAAATGCTTTCCCACATAGAGCTTACATTGTATGAAGGTGAAAGAGGCAATAAATGATTTAAGTACACAAAAGATGTTAAATAGTACAAGGTCTGTGGAGAGAAACGATGGCAGGAAAGGGGAATACGGATTGGTTGTGGGGGTGGGGGGCTGAACCGTTACAGATGTAGGAGGAAGCGGATGAGGACTCTGAGGCTGAGAGATGGAAGGAGCCTTGCCAGGGATGGGCAGCAGGTGAAAGGCATGGAGAGTCAAGAGCCGAGGTTTCTTACGGACAGTCCCACGTTCATGCCTCTTTTCCTCCTGCCAAGATCTGAAAGTACCCTTATGTGATCTGCACCCTGATCACACTGATGATAATCAATGGGAGCAAAGGTTGAACAATGTACTTTCCTTAAAATATAGCTACATTTACCTTTAATTCAACTGTAGTATAAAAAGGAATTCATAGGTCAGTTTGGAGAGTAGCGACTTGTAAGAAGAATCATGCTGTATCATATATTTGATTTTCCATTGAGACAGCACTCTTGAATTCTTTGATCCTCATGACAGTAAGTTGGGAGGAAGGCTGCTCTCACATTATTCTCATTTTTAACTCATGAGGAAACTGAGACCCATAGAGGATAAGTGCTAAAGTTTAGTTGAGGAAGTTCACATGGTAGTGTGAGTCCTCTGTCATGGGGATGAAGTCATTCTGTCCTCGTCAATCTGTTTGAGATATGGCTTGTACACCAGGTAAGACCCGTGAAGCCACTTCATTTGTTTGCTTTCCTGCACAGATAGCATCAGTTTGCAGATGATTGTGTATCAGTGACCAAGGCTAATCACAGTAATGTGGTTGGAAGGAGAAATCTGTAGTGAGGAACGGGCAATTCATCTTGCAGTAACCAATGGAGAAAGAATGAGCAAAATCCATTTTGGTCATTTATTCTGCATAACAAATGACTGCAAAAACCTAAGATAGTGTACACTAACCACTTTTGTGTGCATAGAGAATCTGTCCATGAGGAGTTTGGCTAAGGCACCAAAGGAATGTCTTATCTCTTCTTGACTCTGGGGCTGCACTGGGAACACTGAGTGGCTGGAGGCTGAAATCATTTGGAAGCTCTTTCAAACATGTTTTTGTGCTCAGTCTTGGATGCATTAGGGTGGAGCTCAGCGGGGTCTGTAGACCGAAATGTCTACATCTATATCTATATCTATATCTATATCTATATCTATATCTATATCTATATCTGTATCTATAGATATATATATATATATAGACTTTTGTTGCAGCTAGGGACTTCTCAGTATGGTGGCCTCAAGGCAGTTAACAGAGCAGAGATGGTTAACCTCCTTTGTCAGACCCAAAAGTTCCTTAGGTCTATTTCCTTACCATTAATTACCTTAGAGTAGATTCTACTGCAATTTTCCTCATGTAACCAGAGCAGAGTTTTTAATCTTAGTAAATTTAACATGGCTATAATACTTTATTCTAAAAACTGTATCCAATATCAATACTTGATACAATAAGGTCCCTTATGTAATTGTATTCTTCTCATATATGATCCAGTCTAAAATCACGTATTTCATCTAATTACTTGCCGTCTTAGTCTCCTTTCTTTTGGAACAATGTTTCTGCTTTGAAATAAGCCTTTTATGACTTTAAGAAGTGAAGAATATTTGCCTTTCCATTTTTCAAAACAAAAAATTTCCTCATTTGGGGTTTTGAAAATTGCCCATCATAATAGGTTTCAAGTTTTACATTCCTCACCAGAGTGCTACATCAGAGACATTATGTCCTACACAGGGTAAATGATGAACTCTTATGATCCAATTCATGTGGGTTTCCAAAGACTGTTGGTTGCCTATACAAACACAGAAATTATTCTTGACTTAAGCCTTGATGCAGTGCAGACTTCCTGCTGTTAAAGGCTGTGTTCTTGAGGTTTTGGTATGAATTATTATCACCCTGAGATCTGTTTTTCTCAGCAACGGCTGTAAGTCTTTTTCTTTCTTTCCTTCTTTCTTTCTTTCTTTCTTTCTTTCTTTCTTTCTTTCTTTCTTTCTTTCTTTCTTTCTTTCTTCTTTCTTTCCTTCTTTCTTCCTTCCTTCCTTCCTTCCTTCCTTCCTTCCTTCCTTCCTTCCTTCCTTCCTTCCTTCCTTTTCTTTTGACAATGGTGCCAAATAGATGAACAATAGTGACAGATAAAATTTATCTCAGTGTCCAAGATCTTGAGAAGGTTTTTGAACTAATAGTTGTCAATGTGCAAAGTCAACATCCTTTAGGTGTGATGATCCAAACCCGAGAATTTAAATGTTAGGGTAGAGCGAGGTGAGCAGGAAGAAGAAGGCTTGATGGGTTTTGAAGGTCAGCTTGGCACCTTATTCAGAATGATGCTGCCCTAAGGTAACAGGAAGGAAACTGTAGTAAAATGAGTGTTGTCAGATGGCCAGGAGGGTAGTGGGATGATCAAAGATTGAAAGAGTAAGTGTGAGGGTTGAGGGAGGTGAAGAGGAGGAAAAAGGAGGCCCCTTTAAGTGTTCCAGTGTGTACCTGCCATGATATTCAGAAAGGGGGTTCCCTAGGATGTCAGGCAGGACACTCTCAAAGTGGCATTGTTTTCAGATTTCCAGGAAGGGCATTTTGGATGCCTATAATGTTGCACAGCCAGCAACATTTAAGTAAAATAAAGGCAGTTCAGTAGTGACATTCGAATGGGATCAAAGGATGATGGGAGCTACAGATGAATGGAATACGACAAAGATATTTGGATGGGAAAGAAGTGTAGACAGAACCAGGAAGAGCTTCAGAAAATGGAAGGAATGGAAAAAGAAATAAATACAAGAGTAACAATGAAATATTCCTAGAAAGAGAAAAAAAGTGATAAATTTGGGAACTGTCACTCTGAACGTTTAGCTTCACAGGAGAGCTGGTTTGCTCTGGGCATTCCAGCACAGAGCAGCCATTCAAACTTGGAGGGAGGACCATGGGGCAATAGTAGGCACTGATAGAAAGCAGTGAGTGGGATGAGCCTGGATTGGGAAGTGAAGGAGAAATAGGGAAGGTGTGGAAGTTCCTTTCATTGATTAGGAAAAGCCAATGGTGGGGAGAATTCATGCTTATCAGAGCCCTTTCCTGACAGCAAAATAATGGATGAGGACACATGGAGGTTCTGGAAAGAACTTCCCGGGCTTTTCATTACAGGAAGTACTTTTGAGGTGTTGAGGTATAGCCGCATAAGGACTAGGCTTCACTTGTGTGTGCAGAACTCATGTATTTCCCTGTACATCTGTTGCTTTTTGTGTAACTGCATATATCCAGATTTCTTTGATTAAGGAGATTGGAGACAAAGCATCTTTGTAGCTAAACACCATTGGAATTCTGTCTTGGTTAATTTTGTTTATGGGATTCCTATCTCCCTATCTCATCCTTGTGTATTTTATATCATAACTCACCAAAAAACCTGAGGTTCTGCTTTCCAATATGTCATCCTTATTGGTTGTCCTTACTTTTCAGAGTATATTCCCTCCCTGATATGCTAAGAAAAGTCCTCTATGTTTAATTTATGCTTATTCTATGAATTTCTATTGCATTCATTGATGCCTTCTTAACTCACATCTCTCAGGAGCTTATGAAGTGCTTGGCACTCTTTGAAGTCCTATGCAATATTGTTGAACAAAGTAACCTTGTGTTACCTTAGATCATATTGACTGAGAGATGAGGCAGAAAACCAGACTAACAAAGAGCAAAGAAACAGAGTCAAGAAAATGTCAGGTAGTGGTAAATATTATGATGGGACTAGAATCAAGTTATCTGACTGCAAGTTGAGGGGTATTTTAGTTTGGGAGCCATCAGAGACTTCCCTGAAGAGGCCATATTGAAGTTGTTATTCAATGTTAATAGTGAAGGACAGGAGTCACTTGTATTGCAAAGAGCAAGAACATTCTGTTCCTATGGCATCTGTATATGGCATTTGATCACATATTCAGATTTCTAATGCTGGACAGTCACTGTGCCTTCTGTGCGTCTCTTACTTTTGATCCAAAGACTAAATCCTACTGGGTTTCCTATTACCCTGGGACTTCTCTTCAGCCCTCATCAGTCTGTGCCTTGGCAACTTTTGTCTGTTGAGATTCAGTTGTGTGTCCTTGTCTGTCGCATCCGACAGCTATTGCAGGGACTTCCACCTTGTGAGCAGTGTAGTTTGAGGGGTGAGGGGTCTGGTTTTGGACTGAGTCCTTGATGTTTCTCTCTAGGGCCTGTCTTCAGGCTGAGGCTGCTTTTCTGGTTTCACCCCAGAAAAGACCACAGACCAGGGCCTGTGTCCCTTTCAAATATGCTCCAAAATAGAGTGTGCCTTGGGGAACTGGGTTGTGATTGTTGGGAAAATCCAGGGATTAGAGAGCTCTGCAGTGTGAGGGCAGAATGTGCCTTTTGTATTTTACCCTTCAGTTTGTCTGGTAGATTTACTAGAGAGAGCCTGCAGAGGGAGGAGGGACAGCTAGGAGAAGAAGGTAATGAAAGGGAAGGAAAGTGCCAGGGTTACTGTTTATTGGGGGTAATACAAGAAGAAAATCCCCTTTCCTCTTTTTTCCTTCTTCACTCCCATCAAACTCTACTTTTCAAAAACTTAATGAGGATGGGGGAGGGGGAAGAAATACACTTGACTCTCATACAATGTAGTATGAAAATATATAAAAGATATACTTAATTTATTAATGAGGGAACCGGCAAGATAGGAGAGACTAGCATATTCATTAAATTAAAGAAAAAATCGTGGAGTCAGATTGCAAAATTAGATACAAAACTGGTTAATGTCCTACAGGCCTCAACCTTGGGGGTTATCTTTTCTTTGGCACAGAAAATCAAGGACCAGTTGCCAATCTTCTTCAAAGTAATATCTAACTTTACAGAGTCTGGGCTCTACTCAATAATGAATAATAAGCCAGACAGGGCTCTATTCCCTAGAGAATCAGATGACACTTAGGTGGACCTGTTAGACAATCAGCTAATAGTCTTTTGAAAGGGTATGGAGTAATCTTTTTGTCTTATTTTCAAGTTTCAGTTAACTTTCCTTAGTTCTTTCTCCCTAATTTCTAAACATCTTCCATTTCTTCCTTGCTTTTCCACCTGTAGTTCTTTATGAAATCATCATGACCTCTGCTCTGTGCTCTCGGGATCCAAAGGTGAAAAAGGCCTCTCCTGAGCTCTAATATTTCTTGCTCTGAGACCAGCTCACTTTATTGAGATGACAGCTCTACTTCCCAACCCAATCTGGTGTTAGAGGCAACGCCAGTCTACTGTGTGCCTGATTCTTGAGTACTACCCTGCCAGGATTTAGTCTATTTCTCTTATCTGAGAGGGATGCTATCTATGCTGTCTTTTAGCCCGACACTTCTGGGTAAACTGTGCCTGCTGTTATTTGCTAGACTTCCCCATGGAAGAGGAAGCAGTTACGTTATGTGCTGCTCACAAGACAGATCCACAATCAGTGAGTGGAGTTCATGAGCTTCACATAAACTTGTTTGGATGTTTACCATGCTTTTGTTCCCGTCTACATTTGTAAGACATTTCAAAACACACATATCCAAATACTGGATTCATCATATACTCTTCCTCTGCCCTTTACCATTCCCACATCTTTAGAGTGAGTCCCTGTCCTTTTATTTTATTTATTTTTAAATCTTTTAAAATGCTTATTTATTTTTTTGAGCAAGAGAGTGAATGTAAGCACAAGTGGCAGAGGGGCTGAGAGAGAGGGAGACAGAGAATCCAAATCAGTCTCTGTTTTGTTAGCACAAGGCCCAAAGTGGGGCTCGAACCCATGAACCATGAGATCATGACCTAAGCCCAAGTCAGATGCTTGACTGACTGAGCCAACCAGGCGTCCCTAATCCTTGTCCTCTTAAAAACATATAAATAGCTCTTGTTTCATTTTGTTTGAACATAATTATATGAGAATGAACTTTTATAGGATCTCCTGTGACAGACAGAGGAAAGCGTGAAACTGGTTTATTTTCATCCTGTTTTTGGCCAGTAATTTTGTTAATTACACTGTGCCATATTACTTTCTGAACAAACAACTGAAGGGCACGAACCACACATGATGTTTACAGTTGCATGAGCTTCCTCATTGCTTTTACAGTTTATAAATATTTTTTCAGTCATCCTCATCAGAGCTGGGTGAGACCAAGAAATCTCTCTGAAAGCACACAAAGGAGAGCAAGAAGAGTTTAACACGGATCTACCTAGTGTCCAAGTGTCTGATGCACAAGAGACTGACTGAAGCAGAACATTGACCAGCACTAGTAAAATAGAATTCAGGGACATATTTTCTGGAAAGAACTTTGTATGTAGGATTAAGTTTGGGAAAGTTTCCATAATTCTTCTTCAACAATTGAAAATACTTTTCTGTCCATGGTAATAATTTCAACAAGCTTGTTTAAATTTTTGAATTTCACAGACTATAAGGCAGCATCTTAAATAATTCTTGTAAGGCCTGTTGGTTTGAAGTTTGATGAGTGAAAACAAAACACCTTTTTCTAATACTCCACAAAGTGTTTCTCTTTCATTCTCTTGTGGTATTCATACCCTTCGCATTCATTATTAGGGCATGATTGTTGGCAAAAAAAGACAAACAGTCCCAGTTGGTGTGTGAAGGTAGATGTGTCTGATAAGTACTTGAAGCAGAGCTTAAACGTTCGTTCGTGGAGTTTTGAGGTTGAAAAGTTGACATTCTGCTTTTAATTCATCCTTACCTATATCATGTGAAGAATTTCCAAATAAGAGATTTTTTTCATGAAAGACTCACGGTCTCATGGAATTAAAATAATAAAGAGGATCCTGGGTGGCTCAGTCAGTTAAGTGGCCTATGCTTGGTTTTGGCTCAGATCATGATCTCGAGGTTAGTGAACCTGAGCCTCCCATTGAGTTCTGTGCTCACTGCACGAAGCCTGCTTGGAATCCTCTGTCTCCCTCCTTCTGCTCCCCCTCTCCACTGCTCTCTCTCACAAAAATAAATAAACACTTAAGAAATAATAAAAATTGAGGGAGTAGGACAGTGTTTGGAGGACACAGCAGGCACCAGTCCCAGAAGATATTCATTCAGTGGGAGGAGCACTGGCACACGCTACCCATTCTAGAACAAGTTACCTACCAAACTGGAAGCTGGGTCTATAGGCAGCAGTTTGAATCTTAAGGATCTATTTCACTGCTCAGTTTCTGGGTTTCCATAGGGTCAGGGCAGCTTGTTCCTGAGAGCTGAAAGTTATCCGGGCCTACAGTTTTCCTAATAGGTCATGGCCCATTAAAGCCACAGGACAGTCAGGGAGGTATACGAATTCATGGATGACTTCATGGCCACCCTAGTTGCATTGCTGAGGCAGTAGGAAGGGACAGCATGTCTGACTGCTCATGGCCCCCAAAAGGGTGGCTTGTGTCTGTGCGAGGGGGTCCAAGGTTTGGGTCACCACCGAGTGTTCCGCCCCAGTATCTAAATTTGACAGGTAGGCCCTTCACATTTATTCAGACCACAGGCTCTTGGTGGCCTAACAAAATACACCCTAGTCTCTCCTGACCCTTCCCATGGTCCTCCATGGCAGGAGCCTGATGAGGTCGTGATGCTAGTTGGTGCTGGGCCTGGACCACATGGCCTCTTCATGCTTGGGGCTCTGCTGAGAATTATCCGGCTGTGGGGGGCACTCATTTTTCCCGTGGCCCTTCTGATGACACTGAGCACACTGGTTCCATCCTAACTATGTTCCCGGGGGAGACACTTCTCCCTGCCGTTCCCCTTTTTGTCCCTGCCCTGTCCCCACAGGGCACCATTTTGGGAGCATTCCGAAAGCCGCGTTGACCATCCACTGGTTAACTGGCTCCTCTGCATCTAAACGGGTGTAGAGACACATGCCTCACATAGTCTCTCGTAGAACTGGCTCAGGCTCTCTCTGGATCCCTGGAGCACTTCTGACATTTTACTCATATTTATGCCCTTTTATTCTCCCCTCCTTCCTGTCATTTAGATGGGCTTCTTGATACCATTCAGTCCTTCTGAGCCTTCCATCTACAACTGATTCATTTGGGTTCCATTTGGGGTCCTCCCAGGGAAGTGAGCCTGAGTACAAGCCTGGGTGTCCAGCGTCCCAGATGAGGCTTTCTCCTCTAACCATTCTAGGGCCACCCGGGGAATTTGGTGCTGTTCCTCCGTGTCAAAGAGGGTCAGGAGGAGTTGGCGGCAGTCTGTCCAGGTAAATTTATGGGTTTGAATTATGGACTGCGTTAGTTCAGTCATAGCCTGGGGCTTCTCCACGTAGGAGGGAGTATGGCGTTTCCAGTTTAGGAGATCCGTGGTGATGAATGGTTGGTACACAAAAACACACTGGCCTCCTCGCATCTGGGTTTCCTGATCATAATAGATGGTACCCTTATTTTCCCTCAGTGGTATTTGTAGGACTCCCAGTGTTGCTCCAGGGAGGAACTGTCTCTGCTGGCCTTAACTTCTAGTCACCTTCTGGGAGGGGTGTATGGGGTTAGGACCGGTGGTCTGGGCCAGCCGGTCACACCCAGAGAGGCTGGTTGCTACAGGTGGGGAGGCCTCAGGACTAGGGGGCAGGCTCCGGTGGGGTTTTTGGAAGCTGGAGGCACAGGTGGCAGTGAAGGGTACAGTGGGGCATATGGAGGTGGAGTTTCCTCAGGCTCTCTTGACTATATGGATTTTTCAGTTTTTGGCCGGCATTTAGAGGAAGCTGTGACACGAGCCTTCAAAACTTTACTGTTCTCTTCAGTGCAAACTCTTAGCCAGGGCGGCTGGGTTAGGGCCAAGTCTTGCTAACAGTCTATGTAAGGAAATTGGTCAGGGTGGCCTGAACACTCGCCAACTAGTTCCTTATCAAATGAGCCTTCGGAGGGCCAGCCTACCCTGAACCATGGCCAATTATTTTCACAGAATGTCCCTGGCTTCCCAGGAGTTAATTTCACACTAAAGTCTCCTGAATATCCCTTTTTTGAAACTCCTCAACACATGTTCTAGGGGAGCTGGTTTACTCTGCTTTCCACCCATTTCCTCCCCCTAACAGACAACTTTCATACACAAAAGAGGAAAAAAGGGTTAGGGAGGTGCTAATGTGGAGAGGATGTGCATTTGACTTTGTCCGTTTCTGGCTGCTCTCCTCTTGGAGATGTTTCAGGCGCCTCTACACATTTCCCTGTTCGATATCACTTCCTGACCCGGGTAAACCTCCTGAGGAATTCTGATGCCACCTTAAGCCATTTGAGGTCACCGTGGAACCGCGGATTGGGGCTCAACAGTCGCTCTGGCCTTGGTCAAGTCAGAACCTTTTCACTGTCAGTCTCATTCACACACACTCACACAGCGATTCCAGCCCACAGCCAGTGCCCAGTGGCTTGGAGTTGCAGCTTCATTCCTTATTCCTTATGGAACTACTCAGGCAATTCTGGGAGGTGGTCAGGCTCCCCTTCTGCCTCATGAGGACAGGTTTACCAAAATGAACCGGGTTCTTACCTGTCTGACTAGAGGTACTCCCAGAGCTGGTTCCTGGGCCTCACCGGGTTCCTCTGTGGATCCGGGCCCTCAACCTGGCGCAGGAGGGGGCACTAGTCTATAGATCAAGTGGCCTGCTGCTGCCAGGCGAGGTCATCTCTCCCGGTGCCCTGAGGTTCGTATCCCTGCAACGAGGGAGGTGAACCACTGTCTCTACCTCCCAGGCGAGCCCCCATGGAGTGTAATAGGACGGAGGTTTGCACAGAGTCATGACACTGAGGCTTTTCTTTCTAGGAAACAACTTTATTTGTGCTGGCACGAGCTCAGTGGGTTCGTACCTGAAAAACAGCCCTGAGTGTAGCGGGGTGTAGTCTCTTATACAATTTCTACTTCTTTGTCTCCCATACATGCTAACATGGAGACGTACAGTCTGATTGGGTAGTCTGTGTCACAGAGTCATGGGGAATGTCATCTACACGCACATAGCCAGGTTGCCCTCCCTTTACTTGAGGTTTTCACCACATTCCTTAGGTAGGGGCTCTACCACATGAGCAGTTCTTCCAATTAAAGCAGTATTTAATATAATTTCCCATTATTTTTCTTTGGAGAATTGTGTTATTATTGATGAGGGAGGGTGGGGCAAGCTGAGGGCCAAGTGATGGCTAACAACACTCTCTCCCCATCCCCCACATGTATGCCTCGGACACACCAGGCTACCCAAAAACAGGAAAGGAAAAAAACAAATGGTTAAACTGATGAGAGTCCCCACCAGTTTACCAGAAAAAGGCCTAACATCCAGGAATCCTTTACTGTCTTAATGTTAATGCCCTCCTGGAGGGAAAAACAAATTTAGCTTGACAATGGCTAAGCCTCCAGTAAATCTTTACCATGTGAAAGTCTCTTTAAAAACCCTCTTGGCTTTATCTCCTGGATTCAATAAAATGGTCACACACACCACCCTCCCCCCACCCCCCACCCAGCCCCAGTGCAGCTCTTTCTGTCCATGGGTCCTGTCCCTGTGCTTTAATCAAATCACCTATTTGCACCAAAGACATCTCAAGAATTCTTTCTTGGCCATTGGCTCCAGAGCCGCACCACTACTCCAAAGCCACACCAGCCAGATAGCGTGAGTGCACACGCAGTTCTCATCTTAGCTAATCAAGTAGGAGACCGGAATGGGAAGCTGGAGCTTCTGAGCCTGGCTTTTTCAGCAGGTTCAGGCAAAAGGAGAAGGGTCTATGTTTGACCTTCTTGGAGTAAACAAATCAAAACAAAGCTCCTGCTGTCATAGAGATTACATTCAAGAGGAGGAAGGCAGACCATGAAGCAAGTAAATACATACATTCTATGTCAGATGATTAAGTGCATTGAATACAGGCAGGATCAGCTAGAATGTGACATTTTTCTTAGTGACGATGTGATTGGGGAGAATTCTCTGAGGAGATGACCTTTAAGGAGTGATCTGAAGGAAGTGAGGGAGGGAGCCTTGTGGCAATCTGGGGGTGTCCAATCCAGGCAGAAGGGGCTGTGAGTATAACATCCTGGGGCTGAGCATGCTTCTCTGAGTAACAGCAAGGAGGCCAAGGTGGCTGGGGAGTGGTGAGGAAGGAGGAGAGTGGCAATGTATAGGATCAGAGGAGTGGCTGGAGGTCAGATCGCATGTGGTTTGTGAGAAATGAGAAGCCGCTGGGGGGGAGGGGGTGTTTACAGTGGCTTTAAACATAAGCCCAAAGCCATGTGTTAAGGACTCCAATGATGCAAAACCACACCCGAGACACCCAATAGAAATTGAACAAGGGGCATTTACCAGTAGAGGCCTGAGTGTATCCTAATTTTCTGTCTAGTAGGCACTGGATCCAGTTAGTATTCTGAAATGTAGCCAGTCATAACCAAATTCTCCTTTTCTGGGCAAGGCTGAAGAGGAGGGTGGAATGTGTTCATTTGTTTTTTTCTCTCTAGTTTAACAAACCTATGGTCAGCTCCTGAAGAAGTAACAGTTAATACTTACAGGTCACTCATTACGATTCAGGCACTGTTTTAAACAGTTTACATTTATGAGTTAGGTTGATTCTCAAACATACCCTCTAAATTAGATGCTATTATTAACCTCATTCTTCAGATGTTGAAGCTGGGACCAAGTGAAATTAAATACCGTGCCCAAGGTCTTCTGGTGGCCAAATTGGGGTTCAAACACAGGCAGCCTGCTCTCTTTACCAGTCCACTGATGGTAAGGTAGTGGATGCTGTGGCAAATCAGGGATATACCAGGTATATCAAAGCAGTTGACATGAGACCAAAGCCATTGACCACACAGCGTTGTCAGAGAAGCTTTTGAATTGTGTCAAGGTAGAACTAAATTCAGTTCATTCCAATGCTGCTCTAAGAATTGGTCTCTGCTTCTTCCTTCTTCTTCTTCCTCTTCCCTCTTCTGTTATGTTTGGATGCAGGGTCTGTTTGGGCACAACAGTATTACCTGAGCACCAGATGGCAGTATAACCCAACTTAATGCAGTGCCAGGCAATTTTTTTCTTTCTTTCATAGTTTATTGTCAAGTTGGTTTCCATATAACACCCAGTGCTTATCCCAAAAAGTGCCCTCCTTCATGCCCATCTCCCCCCTCCCCCCCCACATCCATCAGTCCTCAGTTTGTTTCTCAGTATTCAAGAGTCTCTCGTGGTTTCCTTCCCTCCTTCTCCCCAACTAACTTTTCCCCTTCTCCTCCCCCACTATCTTTCCCCCTTCTTCTCCCCCATGGTCCTCCATTAAATTTCTCCTGTTCCACTTATAAGTGAAAACATATGGTATCTGTCTTTCTCTGCCTACCTGACTTATTTTGCTCAGCATAACACCCTCGAGTTCCATCCATCTTGTTATAAATGGCCAAAATTCATTCATTCTCATTGCCATGTAGTATTCCATTGTATAGATAAGCCACATCTTCTTGATCTATTCGTCAGTTGATGGACACTTAGGCTCTTTCTATGTTTTGGCTATTGTTGAGAGTGCTGCTATGAACATTGGGGTACATGTGCTCCTATGCATCAGCACTCCTGTATGCCTTGGGTAAATTCCTAGCAGTGCTATTGTTGGGTCCTAGGGGAATTCTTTTGTTAATTTTTTGAGGAACGTCCACACTGTTTTCCAGAGGGGCTGCACCAGTTTACATTTCCACCAACAGTGTAGGAGGGTGCACACTTCTCCACATTCTCGCCAGCATCTATAGTCTCCTGATTTGTTCTTTTTCGCCACTCTGACCAGCGTGAGGTGGTATCTCAGTGTGGTTTTGATTTGTATTTCCCTGATGAGGAGGGAAGCTGAGCATCGTTTCATGTGTCTGTTGGCCATCTGGATGTCCTCTTTGGAGAAGTGTCTGTTCATATCTTCTGCCCATTTCTTCACTGGATTATTTGTTTTTCAGGTGTGGAGTTTGCTGAGTTCCTTATAGATTTTCGCTACTAGCCCTTTATCTGATATGTCATTTGTAACTATCTTTTCCCAGTCCGTTGGTTGCCTCTTAGTTTCATTGATTGTTTCCTTTGTCGTGCAGAAGCTTTTTATCTTGATGAGGTCCCAATAGTTCATTTTTGCTCTTGATTCCCTTGCCTCTGGGAATGTGTCAAGTAAGAAATTGCTGCGGTTGAGGTCAAGGAGGTTGTTTTTGCTTTCTTCTCTAGGATTTTGATAGTTTCTTGTTTCACGTTCAAGTCCTTTATCCATTTTGAGTTTATTTTTGTGTATGGTGTGAGAAAATCTAGTTTTATTCTTCTGCATGTTGTTGAATCAGTATTACAAATGATTATAGATTCACAGGAATTTGCAGAGACGGTACAGAGAGATCCCATATACTTTTTACCCACTTTCTTCCCATGGTTGCAACTTACAGAACAATACCACAGTATCAAAACTAGGAAATGGACACTAACACAAGGTGTGTGTAGAGCTCTGTGACATTTTATCACAGGAGTAGATTCATTAACAATCACCACAATTAAGCTGCTGTACATTTCCCTCACCACATAGATCTCTGTCTACTCCTTTTTATTCACATCCCCTCCTCTTGTCCCACCATCCATAAGTCATGGTAATCACTGATTTGTTCTCCATCTGTACAATTTTATAATTTTACACCTTCAGCCTTTAAAATAACTTGCTTATATGTAGGGAAGGTAAAAGAAAAAATTTAAAGTAAATTATAGGAAGAATAGTAAGAAAAATTAAATCTTCAATTTCACACAGCTTTAATCTACTCTAATTATAGCATGGAATTTATTGTGAGACCGTTGTGTTCATTTTCAGAGATGATCTTTTTTTTTTTTTAATATCTAACAACCAACATATTGAGAAACCAAAGGGTGCTGCAAAGCATCATCACTTGTAGATTCTCATGAAATGTGTTTCACATGAACTTCTGGACATTGCTTCTCTCTGCTTGTATTTCTCCATTTTCCCCCTTCTGCCTTCTTCACAGGACCTCAGTGTCTAAGAGAGTACATCATTCTTTCAGGTCAAAGTTCAAAGTTGAGTGAGCCCTTGTTTTTGAGCTTTGATCCACTCATTTGTTTCATTACTTTGGGAAAGTGATTTTCCTGATTACTAATGAGGTTGAACACCATTCCATATATCTGCAGCCCATTTGGATATCCTTTTTTTTTTTTTTGGTGTGATTTATCTGCTCAAATGTCTTTCTCATTATCTACCTAGATGTATATATTTTTTCCTATTGATTCATAAGAATTATTTACATATTGTGGAGCTCTGGTCGCCGGCTTGCGGTCCTGAGCTGGGCTAGCTGAGGGCACCTCGGGATCCTCTCTGACAGCCCTTCCCTTCTCTGAAGCCTGGGGTGGTCCTGCGGGTGCATGCGGGGCCGCGCTTGGGAAGCGCCGGCAGGGAGGGTGTAGGAGTGCATCCCTCTCGCGCCCCTCCCCCACGCATTCCCCTCTCTTTCACCCAGTCCCCACGGGCGCCCCGAGTTGGTGTAGACGCTCCCAGGCCGAGTCCGAACTGCAACTCGTTTTGTGCCTGCAGCCCTGCAGCTCACGGGAGCCCTAGATCTGTCTGCGGGTTCCTGTGCCTTTGAGGAGAACACCTGTGGCTTCCATTTGGTGCTGCAGTTCCAGCCCTGGTTTTTAAATGAGGAAGGGCTGCCTCACGAAACAAGCCAAACTACACATGGTGGAAAATAAAATAACCAAGGTCTCAACAAGAGAGACCAAGAGATACCATTCAAAGAACACTTTCAGAAAGGATAGGCCCTGGACAGTCAAAGAGTCTTCTTGGGTAAAGCAGCGCTCACAGGTGCAGAGAACATAACAAGCCTCTCTCACTCTCTCTCTCGCTGACACCTTCCATCCTTCAGGGATCCCTGGATCTGCCGGAGCCGGCTTGGCCTCCAGCACATATATTTTTAAATTTCTTCTCTAATTGCCTGATTGGCCCATTCATTCTTCAGTAGGGTGTTCTTTAACCTCCATGTTTTTTCAGGTTTTCCAGACTTCGTCCTGTGATTGATTTCAAGTTTCAAAGCATTATGATCTGAAAGTGTGCATGGTATGATCTCCATTCTTTTATATTTATTGAGGGCTGCTTTATGTCCCAGTATGTGATCTATCTTGGAGAATGTGCGTGCCATGTGCACTTGAGAAGAAAGTGAATTCCTTGGCCTCAGTATGCAGAATTCTAAATATATCTGTCAGATCCATCTGGTCCATTGTGTCATTCAAGTCCATTGTTTCTTTAGTGATTTTTTGTCTGGTTGATCGATCCATTGCTGTAAGCAGAGTATTAAAGTCCCCTGCTATTAGTACATTCTTATCTATAAGGTTGTTTATGTTTGTGATTAATTGTTTTGAATATTTAAATATTTAGGTAATTGTTTTAAATATTTAGGTGCTCCCATATTCGGTGCGTAGACATTTATAATTGTTAGTTATTCCTGATGGATGGACCCTGTAATTATTATATAATGCCCTTCTTCATCCCTTGTTATTGTCTTTAATTTAAAGTCCAGTTTGTCTGATATAAGTATAGCTACTCCAGCTTTCTTTTGACTTCCCGTAGCATGATAGGTATTTCTCCATCCCCTTACTTTTATTTTTTTTTTATGTTTTTTTTTATTTTTCTGGGAGAGAGAGAGACAGCGTGAGCAGGGGAGGGTCAGTGAGAGAGGGAGTCACAGACGGAAACAGGCTCCAGGCTCCGAGCTGGCAGTCAGCACAGAGCCCAATGCGGGGCTCGAACCCACAAACGCGAGATCATGACCTAAGCGAAAGTCGGACACTTAACCGACTAAGCCACCTAGGCGCCCCACCATCCCCTTACTTTTAATCTGAAGATATCTTCCAATCTAAAATGCGTTTCTTGTAGACAGCAAATAGATGGCTTTTGGTTTTTTTATCCCTTCTGCTACCGTATGTCTTTTGATTGGAGCATTCGGCCCATTTACATTCAATGTTATTATTGAAATATGTGGGTTTAGAGTCATTGTGTCCTTTGTGGGGTTCATGCTTGTGACAGTATCTCTGGCGTCTTTGTTCCTTGCAACACTTCCCTCAGAATGTCCCCCTCAGGATTTCTTGTAGGGCTGGCTTAGTGGTGACAAATTATTTCAATTTTGTTTATTTGGAAAGACTTTTATCTCTCCTTCTATTTTGAATGACAGGCTTGCTGGATAGAGGATTCTTGGCTGCATATTTTTTCTGTTCATCACATTGAAGATTTCCTGCCATTCCTTTCTTGGCCGCCAAGTTTCAGTAGACAGGTCTGTCACCACTCTGATAGGTTTCCCTTTGTATGTAGGGCCCTTTTCTCCCTAGCTGCTTTCACAATTCTCTCTTTGTCCTTGTATTTTGCCATTTTTACTATGATATGTCATGCAGAAGATCGATTCAAGTTACATCTGAGGGGAGTCCTCTGAGCCTCTTGTATTTCCACATTTACTTCCTTCCCCAGGTCCGGGAAGTTCTCTGCTATAATTTGTTCCAGGACTCCTTCAGCACCTTTCCCTTTCTCTTCCTCTTCTGGGATTCCTATGATATGGATATTGTTGCGTTTGACCGTATTGCTGAGCTCTCGAATTCTTCTTTCTGGTTCCTGGATCAGTTTGTCTCTTTTTTTGTCAGCTTCTTGTTTTTCTATAATAGTGTCTTCTAAATCACTTATTCTCTTTTCTGCCTTTCAATCCTTTCATTGGATACCTCCAGTTTATTATGTATTTCTTTTATCGCATTTTTTAATTTATCATGCCTATTTTTGTTCTCCATGCTGTTTGTAGCCATAGTTTCTTTGATGTCCTCTATGTTTTTTTGCAAGCCCAGTGATTAATTTTACGATTATTGTTCTAAAATCTTGTTCAGTTATGCTGCTTCTATCTGTTTTGAGCAGTTCATTAGCTGTCAATTCTTCTTGGAATTTCTTTGGAGGAGAGCTCTTTCATTTCATCATTTTGGTTAGCTTCAGGGGCACCTGAATGGCTCGGTCAGTTAAGTGTCTGACTCTTGATTTTGGCTCAGGTCATAATCTAGTGGTTTCATGAGTTCGAGCCCCACATAGAGCTCTGTGCTGACAGTGCAGAGCCTACTTGGAATTCTCTCCCTCTCCTGCTGCTCCGTCCCCCAATTGTGCTGTCTCTGTCTCTCTCAAAAACAAATAAATTTAAGAAAAATTTGAACCAAACAGACTAGAGCTGAAAACTTGATTCCCTTCCTTTTTCAGAGAAAGACTGTTTACTTTGTTGTATATTTTAGGGAAACTTAATATATCTTGGGATACTTCTTATTTTAAATTTCATTCATTGTAGGCTTCTATCCAGAGTTGTTTGGATCAAATTCTTTTGGACAGGAATTGATCCTCACACCAGTGCTACACTGCAGGAACGTGAAGCCCAGATCCCTTTGCATTAGACAGTTTTTCCCCTGTTACAGATATCAAATAGGGAGTCAACCTCTGCAACCTGCTATGAAACTCTACAAACACTATCATTTTTTTCTTTATTGGTTTTGGGAGGGAAAGCTTAAAATAGTGGTTTATATTTGGGCATGTGACTAACCTTGAATCAGTCACATGCACAGATTCACCCATACTGAGCTATCATGTGTCGTTTCAATCCATGGATTGTCTCCCCGTTCCTTCATATCTTCCATTGACAATGGTTTACCTGCTTTCACATAAAGAATAATCACTAGCACCGTGAAAATTGGAGGATATGTTTCCCTTTATAAAGCTCTATTTTTCCACATGTGGAACGGAAGAATCACAGAGTAAAATAACAGTTCGGACTGCATTTTGAAACTTACAGTAATCCCAAGCAGGCTTTGCACTGTCAGTGCAGAGTCCAACCTGGGACTCTATCCCACAAACCTTAAGATTAAGACCTGAGCCAAAATCAAGTGTCGGACGCCCAACTGACTCAGCCACCCAGGCACTTTTCTTAATGATATATTACGCTTTCACTGTATTTCTTTGGCCAATAACTAGGTTTCATTTGTTTGTTTCCTTTTTTTGCTAGAAAGACAGGGACTCACATTGGTTTACATTCCTTTAAATAAAGTACCAGCTACAGTATGTATTCTGTATTTTACATATGAATTCACAGCACAAATTTCTTTTTTATTCATTGGGATTATGAACAAAATGAAAGCAAATTATAAGATAGTGTCACAGAAGTAGATAATTTACTCTATTTGACATCATTTTCTTACATGAATTATGCCATATAGTATCTGGGAGGCCGCATTTTCATTTCCAGAGAGAATTTATTTTGTTTTAATGACAAATACAATTGGAGACTGAGGTTATTTTAATATCTTAATGTCTTTTTCCTACTGGTTACTTTTCAATTCAAATGAAATGTAGTTCAGTTGTCTTCTGGCAGTGTTTTACCTCCTTACTTCCACCTCCCCTCTTTTTTAAAAATTTATTTCTGAGAGAGAGAGCATGAGCAGGGGAGGGTCAAAGAGAGAGGGAGACACAGAGTCTGAAGCAGGCTCCAGGCTCTGAGCTAGCTGTCAGCACAGAGCCTGGCACGGGGCTCAAACCCATGAACCGTGAGATCATGACCTGAGCCAAAGTCTGACGCTTAACCTACTGAGCCACCCAGGCTCCCCTTCCCTCTCTTTTCCTTTTCTGTTTCTGCCCTATTCTTCCATCACAAGTAATATTCTTCATTCTATCTTGCGGAAGCTTGTCTGCTCTGTCATTACATTTAAATCTAAAATCTTTGTAAATTCATTTTTTTGTGATAGTAATGTAGAAGTTAAATTTTATTTTATTCCGTATGGCTATCCAATTGACCCAGCACCACGTATTTAAAACAAACAAACAAACAAAACAACAAACAAACAGTGGTGCCTGGGTGACTCAATCAGTGGAGGTTCTGACTCTTGCTTTGGACTCAGTTTATGATCCCACAGTTTGTGAGATCGAGCCCTATGTCGGCTCTGCACTGACAGTGAGGAGCCTGGTTGGGATTCTCTCTCTCTGCCCCTCCTCAGTGCTTTTCTTCCCCCTCAAAATTAATAAATAAACACAAAACAATAAAAAAATGTTCTCACTCCTTTGCATTGCCACCTTTGTGGTAAAAATATCTATATAAAATTTCTCTATTTCTGTTGTCTACAGTATGTTCTACTTCCTGTTTGTCTATTCTTGTAGAGTACCACACTGTCTTGATTACGGTGGCTTTATAATAGGTCTTGCTATCAGAGCAGGTCTTAGGTCTCTGATTTTCTTTAGAAATATTCTGACTCTTCTTTGTTCTTTGCCTTTTTATGTGAATCTTAGAAATAGCTCCTCATCTGCTACATACCAAAAGATCTTCAGAGATTTTGACTAGTGTTGTCTTGAATGTACAGATCAATTTGTGTTGAATTGGGGAGATCTCTTTTCAATACAGAGTCCTCCAATTAATGAATATGCTATACTCTTCTATTTATTATAGCCTCCTTTATTTACACTGCTTAAATTTTATAGTTTACTGTGTAGATGAGTTCCACATAAATTTCGATTTCCACTTCATTGCCAATACTTGGTATTCCCAGTCTTTTAATTTTTGGTCTTTCTGATAAAGTGTAGTGTTACCTCATAGTTTTATTTTGCTTTTCTCTGTTAATTAAGTTTGAGAACTTTTTCATATGCTTATGTTTTGAAAATCCTTTTTTCCTGTGTGAAGTTTTATTCTAAGCATTTCCTATTGATTCTATTGGACCGTCTGTCTTTTTCTCATCAATTTTTAAAAAATGGATTGTTTACTTTTTGAGAGAGAGAGAGAGAGCATGAGCAGGAGAGGGGCCGAGAGAGAGGTACAGAAGATTGAAAGCAGGCTCCGTGCTGACAGGCTGACAGCAATGAGTCCCATGCGGGGCTTGACCCCGCAAACCAGGAGATCACCACCAGAGCTGAAGTCAGACCTTGAACTGACTGAGCCACCTAGGCACCCCTCTAGTTGATTCTTTAGTACTGTTTTATAGTCCAAATGCTAGTCTTGTGTTGTTTATATTTATTGTTAATTATCTTCGCCCATCTTGTGAATGATCCTTTGAATGATGCTGTGGAACAGGGCTCAATAGTTTTTTCCCATAAAAGGCCAGATCAGTAAACATTTCAGGCTTGCAGCCCATAATGTTTCTGTCACCACTTACTGGATTCTGCTGCTGTTGAAAGAGGACTTCCAATACCTCCATTTTGACCTCAGTCTCTACTTTCTTTGATGAACTTCTTTCCAACTTGTCTCTTAATTCAGGTGAAAGACCTTGTGGACAAAGCATCCCCTGATGGGAACCAGAACAACTCCCTGAAGCAACAAGGACTATCCCGAGCCAGCAAGACTCCACATGATTGACCCTAAAACAATGATCAACCAGACCTTACTGTCCACCCGTGTCTCCCCAATGAGCTTTGTCCCACAGTTCTTTTATATAAATCTGGAAGTATTTTTAGGACTTTGGAGACAGTCTTTGAGATGTTAACTCCTCTGTCTTCTGGTGTCAGTCTCACTGAAATAAATTCCTTTCTTGTTTCACCACTCCATTTCTTTATCTTTGGATTCTGTCAGTGGTGAGTGACCAAGTCTGATCGGTTTCAGACCTTGGAGCCACGTGTTCTCGTACCCTGTGCACCAGCTACATTTCAGCCCCGAAGTTAGCCTCCACAGCCTGTGAATGAACAGATATGAGGAAGTTCCAAAAATTTTGTTTACATAAAACAAGAGAATAGCCTGAGAGCTGAAGTTTGCTGAAGCCTACTTTGACGAACAAATTTCTTTGATTTATTATACCCTAATGATATCTTCTTTTACTTCCTCATGAATGTTTAGTGTTTCTTATTTAACAAATATTTGCTTATGTTGATCTATGAAGCAATTTCCTTATGTTATCTTATTCCTTGTTTTATTTCATTTATTTTTACATTTCACATTTAGATAGACTATCCATGAAATTTTTTTTTTTTGTATGGAGGTCAGTATTCTTTTTTATGTATATATCCAAATTTTCTTGCAATATTCATTTAAAAGTTCAACTTTCCCTAGCTTTGTTAAAAATTAGATCACTTTATATTTGTGAATTTTTTTAAGTTTATTTATTTATTATGGAAGAGAGAGAGATAGAACAAACATGGTGGGGAGAGAGAGAGGGAGAGAGAGAGGAGAGACGATCCCAAGCAGGCTTCGTGTTGCCAACACAGGGCTTGGTGTGGGGCTCAAACTCATGAACTTGAGATCATGATCCGAGCCGAAGTCAAGAGTCAGATGCTTAACCAACTGAACCTCACAGGCACCCCTATATTTGTTAACTTTTTGAACCTTCTGGTCTTTCTAGTTTTCAATTTCCATATCCTTGTCACAACGCAGAATGTTTATTTAATTACATAGCTTTATAGTAAATCTTTATATAAGCTGATAAATTCCTGCAACTTTGTTGTCCATGATTATCTTGGCTATCATTGCCCTATGAATTTCCCTATTGCTGTGGAACAACTTACTACAAACCTTGTGTCTTAAAACAACAAACTTTATTGCTCTGTCCCATCTTGCAAGATGGCTGGTGAAAAAGCTGAGAAACCAGGTACTAAGGAGAAGTACTCTGAAACCAAGAAGACTGATGCTGGTGACAAGGTTAAGAGTAACCTCAAGGCTAAAATGGCAAAGAAGGAGAAGCCACACTGCTGCCAAAACCCTGTCCTCATCAGAGGAATTGGGGGATATTCACCATCGACTGTGTATTCCAGAAAGGCCGTGTACACGAGGAAATATTCATCAGCTAAATTCAGAGTTGAAAAGAAAAAGAAGGAGAAGGTTCTTGCTACTGTCACAAAACTAGTGGGTAGTGACAAGAATGGTGGCACCTGAGGTTAAACTTTGCAAAATGCCAAGGTATTTTCCTACTGAAGATGTGTTTCTTTCTTCTTCTTTCTTTCTTTCTTTTTCTTTCTTTCTTTCTTTTTCTTTCTTTCTTTCTTTCTTTCTTTCTTTCTTTCTTTCTTTCTTTCTTTCTTCTTTCTTTCTTTTAATGCTTTATTTATTTCTAGGAGAGAGAGAGAGACAGCGTGAGCAGGAGAGGGTCAGAGAGAGAGGGAGCCACAGACTGAAACAGGGTCCAGGCTCTGAGCTGGCAGTCAGCACAGAGCCCGACACGGGGCTCGAACCCACGAACCGTGAGATCATGAAAGTCGGAAGCTTAACCGACTAAGCCACCCAGGCGCCCCTGAAGATTTGTTTCAAAAGCTGTTGAGCCATAGCAAAAAACCTTTCAGTTGGTGTGTGAGGAAACTACGAGTCAGCCTGACTCCTGGCACCATTTTGATCATCCTCACTGGGCACCACAGAGACAAGTGAGTGGTTTTCTGGAAGCAACTGAGCAGTAGCTTACTACCTGTGACTGAATCTCTGGTCCTCAATTAAGTTCCTCTGCAGAGAACACATCAGAAATTTGTCATTGCCACCTCCACCAAAGTTGCATCAGAATCCCACTGATTCTTGGGGTGCCTGGGTGGCTTAGTCGGTTAAGCGTCCGACTTTCGCTTAGGTCATGATCTCGCGGTTCGTGGGTTCGAGCCCCGCGTCGGGCTCTGTGCTGACTGCCAGCTCAGAGCTTGGAGCCTGTTTCAGTCTGTGACTCCCTCTCTCTCTGACCCTCCCCTGCTCATGATGTCTCTCTCTCTCTCTCCTAGAAATAAATAAAAACATAAAAAAAAAAAAGAATCCCACTGATTCTTGTTTCCAGAAGAAGCTGCATAAACTCAGCCACCAGGGAGGGGAGATCTTGGACACGGAGAAAGAGAAGAATGAGATTACAAAGAAGTGCAAGGTCTATCAGAAAGCTATGGACTCACAAATTCTACCTGAAACCAAAGCTGTTCTTCAGCTTCAGGGCTACCTCCGCTGTGTGTTTTCTCTCACAAATGGAATTTATCCTCACAAAATGGTGTTCTAAATTCTTACAAAGAACCTAATAAAATAACTGATCCATTAAAAAAAATAAAACAAACTTTATTATCTTCAGATCTGTGTGTTAGAAATCAAGGATGACATTTTTGTGCTCTCTGTTCATAGTCTCTCAATGCTGAAATCAAGGTGTCAGCTGGCTGTGCTGTCATCAGGAACCCGAGGTCCACTTTGAAACTCATTTGTGTTGTTTGGCTGAATTAAGTCACTCTTGGTTATATGATTAAGGTCCCCATTTACTAGTCAGCTGTTGGCAAGAAGTTACTCTTTGCTCTGCTAATTAGATGCCCAACACTGAAGATTTTCTTGTATTAATCTTATATTCTATTCCTAAAATAAATGTGATTTGTCTGTCTTGTGTTTATTTATTTATAACTAGATTTAAGTTGGCAATATATTATTTAGGACTTTTTGCACTTATCATCATGATAATCATTATCTTGCAATTTATTCTAGTACCTTTTCAGGCTTTGGCTTTTGATATCAAGGATATACTGTTTTCATATATTCCTAGCCATAACTGAATTCTCAGTCCTACTCAGAATAGAGGATTAACTCTGATGAGGCTGATTTATGGGATTTTCTAACATATTTATCTGTTCCCTAAATTTAATACGAAATTTTTTTATACTGAGGACTTGATGCAGCATAGACTTTCTGTTGCACAGACTCATTCTGGAGCTTCCCAGATAGTTAGGAGTTACTCTTGCATCAAAAGTTGTTTCTCTTAGTGAAGTCTTCCATTTTTTCTCTAATCTTTTGCTGAGGATCAACACTGACGACAGAGAAAAGGTACCATAATGTCTGACAGCACCTAAGACAGCTTTTGGGGAAAAGTTGGCAGGCTACAGAGTAAACAATCTGGATCCCTCAGCATAAGCTGATCCACACTGATAGGGTTTGTGTGAGAGTAGTTGGATTTCTAAGAAGAATACTTCTTTTTTTTTTTTTAATGTTTTTATTTATTTCTAGGAGAGAGAGAGAGAGAGACAGTGTGAGCAGGGGAGGGTCAGAGAGAGAGGGAGTCACAGACTGAAACAGGCTCCAGGCTCTGAGCCGGCAGTCAGCACAGAGCCCTACGTAGGGCTCGAACCCACGAACCGCGAGATCATGACCTAAGCGAAAGTCGGACGCTTAACCGACTAAGCCACCCAGGCGCCCCCTAAGAAGAATACTTCTTAAGCTTTCCGGGGTAAGCATGGCACTGTATCAGATGGATGTTGACAAGGAGTCAGAGAGTCTCAAAATATAATTGTCTCTACGTTTCCAAGAAAGAAGTTTTAGAATTCTATAAATACTGCTAACTGTAAAACTTGTATAAAGAAAACAGTGTTAGCAGAGTTTGAAATGGGGTAAGGGATAATGTGATATATGGATAAACTGAATATGAAAAAGACATTCAGAGACATGTACAATAGGAATAGAAAGATTTCAAATTTAGAAAAGGGAAAAGAAGAAATGATAAAGGATAAGGAAATAATGCCATATTCCCAGAAAGAAAGAGCAAAGGGAAAAAAGGGATAATACTTACAAATATCATTCTAATTGTTTAGCTCTGCGGAGGAATCTCTGTTCATTTGTTTTGTTTTTCTGGGCTTGGAATGGCCACTCAAAATTAATGCTTTGCATATATAAATTAATTTGGAGAAAACAGTGTCTTCATAAGACTCAATTTTCCTGTTCATTTATATGGTTTACCATCACAGTTTATTTTTCATAATTACTGCATAGACGTTTTGAACATCTTTCAAAAGATGTGTTACTAATTTCTTGGTTATATCACTATTATAAATGGTATTCTTAAAAATTCTCATTGTGTTTTGCTGGTACATATAAGTACAATTGATTTTTGCATATTCATCCGATATCTTGGAAATGGCTATAGTTGACATTTAGTTCTCACTGTTTTTCTGTAGTTTCTTTTATGTTCCATGAACAGAATTATACCAGTTGGAAATAATCAACTACAGTTTCATATTTTCTCTCTATTCCTTTTCAGTTCATTTCTTGTCTGATTGCCCTCATTGAATCTCTTGCACCATGATAATATAAATAGCATCTATCTTTATCTCTGAAGACTGCTTTCAATATTTGATCCTTTTGTATGACATTTGCTGTTGATTAAGGCAACTCTATTTACATTTTTCTAAAAATTAAAAAAATAACAAATGGGTATTGAATTTTATCAGATGTTTTTTATGCATCAGTTGAGATAATCATAATTTTCTTTGTCCTGTTAATTGAGTGACTAACTTTGCGAGGCAGAATAATGAGTCCATGAAGATATCCATATCCTAATCCCTTCAACCTGCATATGTTAGATTACATGGAAAAGTGGAATTAGGGTTGCAGATGGAATGAAAGTTACTAATCAGATGAATAAAATAGGCCTGAAATATCTGGCTTGGCCTGATGCAGTCAACAAGGGACCTTCAAATGTGGAAGAGGGAGGCAGAATGAGAAAGACTTGAGCAGCCATCACTGGCATTGAGGATGGAAAGAGGCCAATCCAAAAGATGTGAGCAGACTCTTGAAATTGAAAAAGAACAGGAAATCGATTTTCCTCTTTCAAAACTTTCAGAAAGGATGCAAACCTGTCCCCATGCTGAGAATAGTTTCTGGAGACCCATTCTGGGCTCCTGAAATCCCAAACTATAAGATAATACACTTGTGTTGTTTTAGGTCACTGTTCATAGTAATTTGTTATGAAGAAACTGGAAATTAATATACTGACATTGATTTTCAAAGGTTGGTTTTTAAAATATTTATTTATTTGAGAGAGAGAGATAGAGACAGAGACAGAGACAGAGTGGGGAAGGGGCAGAGAAAGAGGGAGACAGAATATGAAGCGAAGTCCAGGCTCTGAGCTGTCAGCACAGAATCTGATGATGGGCCCAAACCCATGAACAGTGAGATCATTACCTGAGCCGAAGTCAGATGCTTAACCCACTCAACACCCAGGTGCCCCTTGATTGATTTTTAAATATTAATCTTGTCTTGGAGTCCAGGAATAAACCGAATTTGGCGGTGTCTAATATTTTGTATTTGTTATAAGATTTGTTTTGGTAATTTATTGTTTATAACTTCTGCTTGTATGGTCATGATGATGATTTTGTAATTTTTCTCTTTCATATTATCTTTTTTCTGGCTCTGGCATCAGGGATATACTGGCATTATAAAATTAGATTTTTCAACATTTGGGAAGAATTGGGAGAAGATGGGTGTTTTCTCTCCTAAATTTTAGGTAGAAGGTCTTGGTGAAGACGTATGGGGATGCAGTTTTCTTATTCATTCATTTATTTATTTATTTATTTATTTATTTATTTATTTATTTATTTATTTATTCTTTCATAGTTTATTGTCAAGTTGGATTCCACATAACACCCAGTGCTCACCCCAACAAGTGGCCTTCTCCATGCCTATGACCCACCTTCAGCTCCCCCCACCCCACCCCCATCAGCCCCTCAGTTTGTTCTCAGTATTCAAGAGTCTCTCATGATTTTCTTATTGGGAAGATGGAATACCATGAATTCAATTTATCTAATAGATACATGACAATTCAAGTCCATTGTTTCTTCTAAATAGACCTTTGTCTGGCCCCCTGAGTGGCCTTTGAGCACCAATGTCCTTATGATTCCTAGAGGCCTTCTGGTTTAATTGGAAAGATTTGTGATACACATCATGAAATCCTTACAGAGCTTAAGGATCTAGCTTAGGGGTATTATGACATACTGGATTTCTGAGATCCTTTCTAGTCTCTTCTCCATTTGTATCTTATGATGTCCATCTAAAAGAAATACTGCTGACACTTTGGACATTTTTCCTGGAAGTGTCCTTGCACAGATTGAACACTTCATTAAGTACATTTCTATATTCTACATGAATTAAGGCAAGGGTTTCCCAATTTTTATGCTACTCTGTGGCAAAGTTTCCCTGTGCTACAGTTTTTAATACCATTTTCATCACTTTTCTTTAAGTCCTCTACTAATAAGCTTTAGTCTTGTCCAGTGTTGGCTAATTATCGCCTCCAATCTCTTACCTTTTCTGAAACTCAGTGCCACATGTTTTAGGTTTTGGTATCACAGCATCTCATTTCTGGTACCAAAATCCATATTTGATCACTTATTTCTGCATAACAAACCACTGCAAGATACGAAGATATTATACAACAGCCACTTTTGTATGCTTAAAGAATCTGCAGGTGAGGCATTTGCCTAAGGCACCAAAGAGATGTCATCTCTCTTTCTCACTCTGTCTGGGGCTACACTTGGACTATGTGAGTGGCTGGAGGCTGAAAACATTTGGAAGCTTTGTCTAACTTATTTCTTTTGCTTGGTCCAGGTTGACATTAAGATTCAGTTTAGTAAGACTGTGAGCCGTAATTCCTACGCATGAACTTTTCTTCCGTCTTGGACTCCTCTTTATGGTGGCCTCAGGGTAAGTAAAACAGTGGAGATGGTTTATCTCCTTAGTCAGATTC
Source organism: Proteles cristata cristata (assembly GCA_017311185.1). Classification (NCBI taxonomy): domain Eukaryota; kingdom Metazoa; phylum Chordata; class Mammalia; order Carnivora; family Hyaenidae; genus Proteles; species Proteles cristata. The sequence continues at coordinate 1,156,241 of JAESUZ010002047.1, forward strand.
AATAGCCTATTAGATATATTTGTTTACCACGAATTACTTAAGCGTATATTTCTACTAAATTTTTTCTTACATAACCAGAATATAGTTTTTCATTTTAGTAACTTCAACAGTGATGCAATACTTTTCTCTCTTCTAAAAAATGCACCCAATTTCAGTATTTGACCCAATAAGATCCCTTATAAAATTATATTCCTCTAGTAAATAATCCAGTCTAAGATTATCTATTTCATTTCAGTACTTGGTATCTTAGTCTCCTTTATTATGGACATTTTTTTCTGACTTGAAAAAATCTTTTTCTGACATTGATAAATTGAAGAATACATCTCTCTTCTCATTTTTGAAAAGGGAAGACTTTCCTCATTGGGGTGTTAAAAAATTGTTTCTCATAATTAGACACAGGTTATGCATTCCCCACCAGAGTACTATGTAGGCGGTATTGTGTCCTATTCAGGGTAAATGACGATCTCTTATGGTGCTAATTGATGTGGATTTCCAAAGCCTATCTGTTGTCTGCTAACACAGTGGTTTTAGTCTAGATTAAGGCTTGCTATAATACACACTTCCAGTTGAAAGATGTGTTCTTGAATTTTGGTATATCACCTCTGAGTCTGTTCTTCTCATCAAAGGATGTAAATCTTTTTCTGGACAATGGTGCCATATACATGAACAGTAATGTCAGATTAAAATGATCACAATGTCCAGGAAACTTGAGCAAGTTTTTGAACATTTAGTTGCCAGTGTGCCAAGTCAACATATAGCAAGTGTGATGATCCAAGCCTGAGAATGTAAATGTTAGGGTAGAGGAAGGTGGGCAGGAAGAAGGAGGCTTGATGGTATTTCAAGGTCTACTTGGCACCATATTCAGACTGATATTGTCCTAAAGTGTTAGGAGGGAAACTATATAAATATGAGTGTTTTCTGATGTCCAGGAGGGTAGTGAGATGATCAAAGATTGAAGGAGTAAGTGTGGGGATTGAGGGAGGTGAAGGGGAAGAAAAACGTGGCTTGTGTTCCAGGGTGTCACAATATTAAGAAAGGATGTCAGGCAGGACAGTCTCAAAGTGGCAATGCTTTCCGATTTCCAAGAAGGACATTTTGGGTGCCTAGAACATTTAAGTTCTATTTTATTTATTAAAATAAAGGGGATTTGATAGTGAGATTTGGATGAGGTCAAAGAATGATGATGGGGCACCTGGGTGGCTCAATCGGTTAAGCGTCTCACTTTGGCTCAGGTCATGATCTCATAGTTTGTGGGTTTGAGCCCTGAGACGGGCTCTGTGCTGACAGCTAGCTCAGAGTCTGGAGCCTGCTTCAGGTTCTGTGTCTCCCTCTCTCTCTGGCCCTCCTCTGCTCTCTCTCTCTCTCAGAAATAAATAAAACATTAAAAAAATTTAAAAAAGAAAGAATGATGGGAGCCACAGATTAATGGGATAGAAAGGCATTTAGATGAGAAAGAAGTGCTTCAGAAAATGGAGAGAAGGGAAACAACAAGAAAGACAGGCGTAACAATGAAGTATTCTTAGAAAAAAAGATAAAAATAAAGTAATACATTTGGGAACTATTACTCCTCTGAATGTTTAGCTTCACAGGAGAGCATTCAGTGGTTTGCTCTGGGTTTTGCAGCATGGAGCAGCTATTCAAACTTGGAGGGAGGACCATAGAGCAATGGTAGGCACTGATACAAAGCAGTGAGCTGGATGAGCCCGGAATGGGAAATGAAGGATAAATAAGGGAAGATTTGGAACTTCCTTTCATTAATTAGGAAAAGCCAATGGTGGGGACAAAAAGGACACACAGAAGTTCTGGAAAGAACTTTCCTGGATTTTTATTATAGGAAGTACCTGTGAAATGTTGATGCACAGCTGAGTAAGGACTAGGCTTCACTTGTGTGTGTGGAACTTGTGTCTTCCCACGGACGTCTGTTGTTTTTTGTATAACTCTGTGTATATCCAGATTTATTGGATTATACACATTGGAGACAATTAATTACCTTTGTAGCTAAATACAATTGGAATTCTCTCTCAGTTAATTTTGTTTATGGGATTCCTACCTGCCTAATGCTTCCTTGTCTATTTTAGATTCTAATTCACATGTGTTGCTTGAGGTTCTGCTTTCCACGATGTCATCCACATCTGCTGTCTTACATTTCAGAGCGTATCCCACCCTGATACATGAATAAAGCTCTCCTTGTTCGATTTATGCATATTCTATGAATTTCTATTGCGTTCACTGATGCATTGTCAATTCCCATCTCCCAGGATGTTACTCGGTGGAGTCCTATGGAATAGTTCCCTTACATCATACTGATTGAGAGAGGAGGCAGAAACCCAGCAAGGAGCAAATAAGGTGACGAGAAAAGATCAGGTAGCAATAAATATTATGATGGGAATAGAATCAAGTGTTTTGACTGCGAGTTGAGGGGTAGTTAGTAGGTTCGAAGCCATCATAAACTTCCCTGAAGAGGCCATATTGAAAGTTGTTATTGAATGTTAATAGTGTAGGACAGGAGTCATATGTGTTGCAAAAGTAGAAACATGCTGTGCCGATATACGGTGTCTGGCCACACATTCAGATTTCTGATGCTGGAGAGTTGTTGTGTCCTCTGTGTGTCTCTCAGCTCCTTGAAGCAGAACAGAACCGGATCTTACCTATGGTCCAACAGCCAAATCCTACTGGGTCTCCATCACCCTGGGGCTTCTTTTCAGCGTTCATCAGTCTGTCCTTGTTAACTTTTGTTTGTTGAGACTCAGTTGTGTGCCCTTGCCCATTGCATCCCATAACTGTTGCAGAGACTTCCACCTTCTGAGTGGTGTAGTTTGAGGGGTGAGGCCTCTGGTATGGACTGAGTCCTTGATACTTCTCCCTACAGACTGTCTCCAGGCTGAGGCTGCTTTTCTGGTTTCATCTCAGGGCCTGTCTCCCTTTAAAACATACTTCAAAGTACAGTGTGCCCGGTGACTGGGGCCAGGTATGTGATCATTGTGAAAATCCAGGGATTAGAGAGCTGTGACTTCTGCATGGCGGAATACAAAGGCGACACAAATTTAAGATATCTCCCTTACATGTTTTTCAAGTTGTTTAGTAGAAAAATTATAATAAAATGAGAGTACTCTTTGAATTTAAAACATCTAGAAGCATACTGTGAATAAAGTTAAAACATATATGTTAGATTAAGAACAGTGATTTTAGAAAAGATAAATGTGTTACTCTCATTCATCTGGTATAAGTACTTGAATGGAAGAATGCAAAACCTAGTAGAGTAAAAGACGGGACTGAGCAAATCCTGAAAGAGAATATTCAAGTGGTAACAAATATTATGGAGTATGCTAAAGTGTGCAGTAATCAGGAAATGGAAATAAACACAACGAATACTGTTTTTTGACCTATCAGATAGACAGAGTTAAATCCAGATGATAGTTACTGCTGACCAAGATGGTTAGAGAAATGTGCTGCTATGTATTTTTTCTCTTATATTCACTTTTATGAATGCATTTTGAAAATATCTATTTGATTTACATTTTTTAAGTTTATTTATTAATTTTTGGAGAAAAAGCTTGTCTGCAGGTGCATGATTTAATAGCTACATAAATTAACCAGTGTCAGTTTCATTTATTATTTTATCTCTCTTTGAGTTTGGATTTTTCTAGACGATATGCTTAAATCCAGAGAGATTATATTAGTGTTGACTCACTGTGCGTGTCAGATGACAGTATCTACATGCACGGGAGGGAGGACATCTGTGGAGGAATGTACAGCCTGACCTAGGTGGATGGATCTGAGAGCAGGCTGCCATACCCTGATTATTCCTCTCTGAGGAATCCTAGAGCTGAGCAAGCTATAGGCGTCCAACTTTTAATGTGTATGAAAAGAGCACTAAGGAGTGAATGATCCCGCAAGGCAGGCAAGGGCTCCTCTGACTTCTCAGCAAAGCTGGTAAGCATGGTACCACTTGATCCTATTATAAGGTAGGAAGAGGCCTGGAAGCAGAGTTCTTCTCTGGAAAATTTTTTACAATGGGAAATATTTGATCTGAAATGTGTATCATTATCAAGGGACTAAAGTCATCCTTCCAAAGGGCCTCTGGCTGTGCTGTTGACTCTCCAGTGGTTTCTCTGAATACCAACATTGCCTGGCATTAGCAGTCCCGGATTCTGATCTAGCAGCTCCTGATTGGTACCCTCTGCCTATATAATGTCAGGATATGGAATGCTGGAAGCAGAGTCCTACCTTCTCCTGAGCTCCATGCTTTCTCATCTGTGCTCCCTGCTAATCAATTCACCAACATGAAGCTCTTGGTGATGCTGGTCCTGGCGGCAGTTTCCACCTTCCTGGTTTCAGGCCGTAAGTAAAGATTCTTACTCGAAAAGAAGGTCTGGGGGCAAGAGTACATCAAAGCTCTGTGTGGGCATGGGCTTGGAGGAGCTTAGAAGGGTGGCCCCTGTGTCCTCCACTGCACTACCCTGTTCCATCCCCATTTTGACTGACCAGTCAAGATAGCATGGACTCTCCCTTTAGACTTTGGCAATTAGTCAGGTCTTTGCTCACTTTTAACCTTGGAGTTCAACGCCATTGTGTTTTAAAATATGTTCAAGAATGTAATTAAGGGGAACAAAAATACCCAAAGAATGCAATCAGGAGAGCATTTCTCTATTTCAGGAGAACCAGAAATGGTGATGTATTTTGTCTTTGATGGGAGTTTGCAGGTTTTATATTATCTGTGCATCTTTTTGACCTCAACCCAATAGAAAAGCCTAAGGTTCTTCAGTAATGGAAACCTGCAATATTGTCCATATTCTTTTTTACCTCTATGCCCTAAGCTGGAGTCCAACTTATACCTATTTTTCTTTTTCTCTTACAGAGACAACTGATGCTACAGCTAACAGCGAAACTGGTACATCTGTATTTGCACTTCATGTCCTTCCTGTCATGACTATTTTCCATCCCTGCCTCATATCATGCAGCCACAGAGGACAGAATGTGGAGACTCAGAACAAATGTTTGGGAAAGTCACATTCCTCTTGTTAAGCTCATTGTGAACATAGAGAATCTGCTTATATCTTATACATTTTTAAGAGAATATGAAGTCTCTGGAAAGGAACGATACAAATCGTCAATTAATTACTTTTTTAACAATTAGACAAGGGAGTGTGGTCTGAATTTGTGGTCTTTGAACTTGAGATTGCGTGTAATGTCTTCCTGATTACCATAAAAGGATGGGATGAATATATGGCCAGTGTGTTGAAGAGGTTTTAATTAGTTTCATGATGAAGAAAGGTAATGTAATTCCTAAGGTGATGTAGAAATGAGGGCAGTAGTACTGCATGGGAGTGTGGAATGGAGACTGAGGAATGTAGGGTGAAGTAGAATGGTCGTATGCTTAGTTCTTTGTAACTGCATGTATGCCTTATTCCCAAGCTGATGTGGCTTTTTTTTCCCTCTGATCTGAAACTCAATGTTGTGGAAAAAAAATCCCCTAATGCTTTTTGGGCTTCTCACACAGTGTCCTGTATGTCCTATGCCATGTGGGTTGTGCTCATGCATACATGGGAAAGATTTCTCTTTTTGCCTTCCTTACTTGGGGATGGATTTGTTTCCTTTGGTAACAAAGGCATATCGTGTGATCAGAACTCACACACCGTGCCATATGTCCTACCTGCAAATCCAGCTCCAATTAAAAAATACATTCTCAAAAAAAAAAACCCCAAAAAACATTCTCATTCATGACTGAGTACCAAGACCTTATGGTCTCAGTGTGGATGTGGAGATTGAACTATCTACCTGCCTCGGGTAGATAGTTGGGGTAGGTGTAACTCACAAAGGTGTGGTCTGAATCTGGCTATTTGTCAGGAGCTCTGATGTAAGGTGTGGAGTTGATGATTGTCTTCAATCTTGTCACATTTCCTTTGAACATGAGGTGATTGGTGGGGCATATGCTCACATTTAGCATAGCCATATTCTGGCTATAATGTCTCCCATTATGTCTTAATGCTTTTTATTTTTTTTATTTCTAGGAGAGAGAGAGACAGCGTGAACAGGGGAGGGTCAGAGAGAGGGGAGTCACAGACTGAAACAGGCTCCAGGCTCTGAGCTGGCAGTCAGCACAGAGCCCGACGCGGGGCTCGAACCCACGATCCGCGAGATCATGACCTGAGCGAAAGTCGGACGCTTAACCGACTAAGCCACCCGGGCGCCCCTGTCTCCCATTATGTCTTATGTGACCTCCTAAGTTCTTCTTCAGTAGATGGAGTCTAAGTTGAACAACAGACAAGACAAATGTAATCCAATTTGAGGCCTGAACCTGAGAGAAGAAATTGTACACTCTTCATAGAAAGGAGAGACTATTGCTCTAACCTGAGTTGCATAATATTCTTTTTTTTTTTTTCCTGATCCATGATCTTCTCCTTTTCTCTTGTCCAGTTTATTCCATTACTCACACTGGTTCATTTGCAGTGAACTCTAGTCAGATCGAGTTAGCCCGTGGGAGGGCACCTGAAAGTCATCCCACTAGAGGTTTCATCTTGCCTGTGAGCCATGATCCTTGTGAATAGGAGCACATATCCATTTGGTAATTTGTGCTCACACCTGGGAAAGAGTATTTACTTGTCTCTTAGTCTCATATTCTCATAGGCAAACCCCACATTCTTAGTCCCATCAAGGGAAGGTCTAGGAAAAATGAGGACAAAGGAAAGTGGGTAGCTGGACCCAAGGTAAGACAAAACTACTGACAATTGCAGAGCTGAATTCAGATGAGGTGAGCATCATCAGGCTCATGTGGGACAAATTTTGTTCCTGAGGAAGAGTCAAGTGTCTTAGCTGGATCTTTTCCTTTCTTCTCTCTTTCCTTTCTTTCCTTTTTTTTTTTTTAAGGTTTATTTATTAATTTATTTAGAGAGAGGTAAGAAGTGAGGGGGGATGCAGAGAGAGAAGGACAGAGGAAATCCCAAGCAAGCTCAGCACTCCCAACATGGAACTCAAGGTGGGGCTCAAACTCAACGAACTGTGAGATCATGACTTGTGCTGAAAGCAGAGCTGAAACTAAGAGTTCATCATTTAACCCACTGAGCCACCAAGACCTTGGATATTTTCCTTCTTATTTCAGGTCCTGCTGAGGAATCCACCACTGGTGATGCCGCCACCACTGCAGCTTCTGCCACCAGAAACGCTGCACAAACCACCAGGCAGAGTAAGCCCCTCATCTATGTTCTTCCTTTTGGAGGATTCTGGATTCCTTGGTTCCCTGTGGTGCCGGCACATTCTACTTTGGGGTCAGGAAGGAGAAGTCATGAGAAAGTTCTGTTTCCATCGTTCTCGAGTTGTTTTTATAAATCAAGTCAGATAGGTCTCAGAGGAGTCCCGAAGTTGTAGCTCCTTGTTCACTAATATGACCTGCATGTTCTTGAAATGTTGGCTTTCGTCGGGAAATTTTTTTTTAGTAGAAAAGTCGTTGGGAAGATGAGGGACCAAGTGGCTGTTTATGTTTGATTTTATAGAAAAGTTTATGTTTCTTTTATTTTTTGTAAGTTTATTTATTAAGAAAGCCGTAGACAGACAGACAGACAGACAGAGAGAATCCCAGCAGGCTCCACCTGGTCAATGCAGAGGTTGAAGTGGGGCTTAAACTCATGAACCATGAGATCATTACCCAAGTCGACGTTGAATGCCTAAGCTTTGAGCCACCCAGGTGCCCCAGTTTTTGTTTCTTTTAAAGTCTTTTCTAAAAGTAGACAACAACTTTAAATGAGCTCTCCTTGAGGTAGATGTTTTAAACCTTATTCAGAGTATTTCTGGCTATTTGGAAATCCATTAAGGATCAAGATAGCATAGTCTTCTTATTCCTGGTTCATCTTTTCCCTTCTACTTTCAAGTATCATCGATTATAAGATTTATTGACTGCAAATATATGTAAGGTATTGTGGTATAAAACTCCCATACAGGGTGCCTGGGTAGCTGAGTGGGTTATGTAGCTGACTCTTGATTTCACTCAAACCATGACAACATGAATTATGAAATCAAGTCTTGTGTTGGTCTCTGTGCTCACGGTGTGGATTCTCTCTCTCTGCCCCAATCCTGTTCCCTTGTTCTCTCCTTTTCTGTCAAAATAAGTAAATAAACTTTAAAAAAATCATATAGAAATATAATTTAAATCTTAGAGTCATTCTAGTAAGCAAACACTGTAAACATGAATAAATGGAAAAATTCCAATGAAAGATTTCCCCCTGAACAAATGGAAGAGCTTGGATGGTACTTAAATAATCTATGTCTTTTTTTTTTTAATTTTTTTAATGTTTATTTATTACTGAGACAGAGAGAAACAGAGCATGAATGGGGGAGGGTCAGAGAGAGAGGGAGACACAGAATCTGAAGCAGGCTCCAGACTCTGAGCTAGCTGTCAGCACAGAGCCTGACGCGGAGCTCTAACCCACGAACCGTGAGATCATGACCTGAGCCAAAGTCAGACGGTTAACCGACTGAGCCACCCAGGTGCCCCATTAAATAATCAATGTCTTGAGGAAACTTTTTCAAATATTGCTTGGTAGTATTTCAGTGTCAGGGCCATTGCTTGGCACCTTGCTCGAGGGTAAGTAGTGGGCAGTGCATGGAGGAGAAAATGAGTAAGTACATATCCCTGGTGAGAGGGCGGCAGGGTTGCTATTTAAGTTGTAGAATGAGAACTAGTACCTGTGGGCCTAATTCCTGAGGTCTCTAACTTGCAGTTTATCTAGGCTCCCATCCAGACCTGCAAACTCCATTTCTTTTGCGATGAACATGCCATGGTTGTTTGAATCATGGAATTCAATGCCACTTGATATTTGATAGTCTCCTTGCAGATTCCCAAAGTGAAACCACATTCTTCATCATTTTTGAACCCCCCCTGACAATATATTTTATTCTCTTCCAGATTATTGGGATCTGCTTAGGAATTTGCTCGGATTTTGAGATTTATGAGACAGAAGTATCCTGGGTGTCCTGCATTTGATCCTGTTGGGCTCAGCCAGAATGCCCTTTTATTTGATTTACTCCAAATATGTATCATGTCTATCACATCTCTCTTATCTCTAATCAGTTTGTCTGGTTTCAAATAAAATTAACATTGAGCAACTTCAAAAATAGTATATTTTGTTCAAAGCTTTCATCAGTCCTTAGTGGCAGGTACCTTGCATTTTATATAGTCCTTTCCTAGTCACTGTGAAATGGATTTTGTACATGTCTACCCAATTTTTACACATGAGGCCTGCTTTCTGGATGCATCTGGAGAGACTAGAGGTTTCTGTAACATGAATGCACTAGTCAACATTTACTAGGCACCAATGACCATTCGGGATTCCGTCAACATCTGCTATTAACTGAGCCAAAATTCTTCTCTTATCTGCAATGATGTAGCAAGTGAGAAACAGAAGAGCAGCCCTGCCATGTGGGAAGTGACTTGGCGGCACCAGGTTTGCAAGTGGTTAGGGGCTGATCTGGGCTGAGAGTCAGGACATGGTGTTCTCTTTCTGGACACAGAAAATCTGAAGACCAACAGCAGACAAGGGCACTCAGTGTCTGTGACGAAAAGAGGCAAAAAGTAAGATCACTTCCCAGTCATGTTTAAGTACAGACAAAAGCAATGTTAGTGTGCCAAACTCACAATAGCACATATCCCTTTTTCCTATTAATGAATCGCCACTGCTTCATTACCTATTATTGCTTTTGATTTTGCCTCACTGAAGTCTCTTCTTCTAGAAAAGTTTTCCCAAGACACGCAATCCTAGCATACTCATGCTCCCTGACCTCATCCAACCCAGGACAGAGGCTTGCTTCCCTACAACGTTTCCTAAACCACCAAACACAAACCCAATTCCTTTTTAAGTGTTTTCCAACACCCTTGAACTGAGGCACTTCTTTGCTGTTCGCCATGGTGTGTGCTCTCCCCAATTGTAGTGCTAATGAACTCAAATGTTTTAGCTACAGCTGTGCTCTTGGTGGTTGTGGCTGGAGGTCTTTGATACTTGAATGCATAATTGGAATGGATATTGTATATGAATGAGTCATGGTGTCTTTATCCTTGCCGCTATGGACATCTATCTAGTGTTTACCAGAAGCCCAGGTTTGATATGCTTCTGAATGGGAATCTTTAAACTGTCTTAGTTCTCAGAGCAGTACTCTTCGCAGTGCTCAATTCAAGAAGAGCAACATGTTCATTTTTCTCCCCACAATCACCAAGGTGGGGCCTCAAAGAGCGGCAAAATCCTAGAAAAGAAAACAGGAAAAAAACCTCCTTGACCTCAACCGCAGCAATTTCTTCCTTGACACATCCCCAGAGGCAAGGGAATCAAGAAGATAAATGAACTACTGGGACCTCATCAAGATAAAACGCTTCTGCACTGCAAAGGAAACAATCCATAAAGCTAATAGGCAGGCAACTGCTGGAATGGGAAAAGATAGTTGCAAATGACATATCAGATAAAGGGCTAGTATCCAAAATCTATAAGGAACTCACCAAACTCCACACCCGAAAAACAAATAACGCAGTGAAGAAATGGGCAGAAGACATGAACAGACACTTCTCCAAAGAGGACGTCCAGATGGCCAGCAGACACATGAAATGATGCTCAGCGTTCCTCCTCATCAGGGAAATACAAATCAAAACCACACTGAGATACCTCCTTACACCAGTCAGAGCGGCTAAAATGAACAAATCAGGAGGCTGTAGATGCTGGCGAGGATGTGGAGGAGTGGGCACCCTCCTACACTGCTGGTATGGAAGTTCCTCAAAAAATTAACAGAACTCCCCTATGACCCAGCAGTAGCACTGCTAGGAATACAGGACATGCAAGAGATACAGGAGTGCTGATGCACATGTACCCCAATGTTCATAGCAGCCCTCTCAACAATAGCCAAAACATGGAAAGAGCCTAAGTGTCCATCAACTGATGAATGGACCAAGAAGATGTGGTATATTTATACAATGGAATACTACATGGCAATGAGAAAGAATGAAATGTGGCCATGTGTAGCAACATGGATGGAACTAGAGGGTGTTATGCTGAGCGAAGTAAGTCAGGCAGAGAAGGACAGATACCATATGTTTGCACATATAGGTGGATTAGGAGGAAGCTAATGGAGGACCATGAGGGAGAAGAAGGGGAAAAATAGTTGGGGAGAGGGATGGAGGCAAACCATGAGAGACTCTTGAATGCTGAGAACAAACTGAGGGCTGATAGGGTGGGGGGGAGGGGAAAGGAGGTGATTGGCATGGGGAAGGGCACTTGTTGGGATGAGCACTGGGTGTTATATGGAAACCAACTTGACAATAAACTATTTAAGAAAAATAAAAGCACATACCTCCTTAAAGTAAAAAAAAAAAAAAAAAAAAAAAGAGCAACATGTCAATACTTCTAAAAGGAAATGAGTGAATTTAGAATTTGATCCCCACTAAAACTTTTCTGTTTTTTAAAGATGATTCTGGTATGTCAATGGATAAGAGGTAGAGGAGAATATCCAAGATGAAATAAGTGTTCTCTGACTGTTTGAGTTGGAATCTATGTGATAAAGACTGTTTAGGAAATGTGATAGGTCATGAGAGATCGGTAGGCCTTACAGATTTAGCTAACCCCTTCTTTTTCATCATAGTGTTTTACGATTTTTACACTTTTACAATTTTGTATTTTTATTGAGTAGATCTCAGTGTACACTCACCTTACATGAACAGGGATAAATGAGCATGTTAGCATATTGCCATAATTTAGGTAGACAAGATTTGGAGTTAATGGCCATTAAGGGCAAACTAGCACATACTGTGATTATTCCTTCCTCAAATGAATAAACTTTGTAGTTTAAATGAAAACCTTTAGTATCTATACAACAACTGGGGGTTAGTTGAAATTGTCAGCTAATGTTCTAGGCCAAATCCCATCTGAAAAATTCCTGAGAATTATGTCAGTTGGAGCAACAGAGATATTGGCCAATATTTGCAACATGTCTTCATGCTTTCCAGGTCATGCTAATATGCAGGAAGATCTGGGAGTATTAGGACTAGTCTGGTTAGGTAAAACTCATATTCCTCATGTAAGAATCCTGTTACCCTCTTCCCAGAAAGTTAGAGAGATATCTGAATTTCAGTGGACCCTGAGCCAAAACTGTTATTAGGTTGACTGAGAGTTGCCCCGAGGTAGTCCCTATGAGCCCATACATGGTGACTATATGACAGAGTTTCTGCCATCAAAAATATGCTGGAATCTGGAATTTGGGGCTGAAATTAAGTAGGATTTCTTGATAAATTTGTCTTGGGGTTTGGATTTGAAAACTACTTGAGGCAGATTCTTCTCCCAGACCATTTGAAAAATAGTTGCTAGCTTCTCAGTGGTGTTTGATAAAACAAAACCTTGCATTGAAGAGTAGCTGGTGATTCTGTGGGCATAAATATGGTTTCCTGTTGTAACCTGGCTGATGCCAAGTAGACAGTCAAATATGTGATGGGCATCATGCAAAAGTTCTTTCATAATGTAGCAGTTTATTTTTAGGATCATTCTAGCAGAAGAAATTCTGGAAAAGTTCCATACAACATAAATGCATTGTGCTGCTACTTGTTGGGTGGAAAATAGGAATGTAAGGACATCTCTGACCTAACTCCTGAGTGGTTTGTGGCACAAAGGATGGATGGACTGCCAATCGGAGTTCTTGAGTTGAGGATCATGCTATTGTTTGGAAGTCATATCCATCAGGTGGTGTCTATACCACAACTCTGATGAAAGAGAGCAAAGTTAAGTTGTCCCAGTGAGTAGAGTTCAAAGCTCTTGACTTAGCAGGGGAGTGAGTGTTAGGCTTGTGTTCTAGAGAAGCATTTAGATATTACAGTCTGTTGAGGTGTAGCCAACAGGTGTGCATCTTGTCAGGCAAATGGGCTTCAGGCAACTAAGAAGATAAGCTACTTGTATGATGCACTCAGATAATGAAATGTGTTTGGGAATTTAGAGAGGAATTACAGTCGTGAGGATATGAAACAAACAACCAAAAATGTTGGCTCAGAAAAGGATTGAAATGCTAACATAGCTCCCTAGATATTCCTGGGTCCTGAAAGGAGAGGAAGAGGAAGTTCAGGTCTGGTTCCCATGAGCTAGAGAAGACACATTCCCCTTGAATTCAACAAAGGGAAATGATGTAAACAAGAAAATGCCTCCAATATTTACAGGAAAAAATTGGCTTAATAACAGCTGTGGGTGAAATTAGCTGATATGGGCAAGTAAATCACATTGAAGCTCTCCTGGTAGCTCCAGGATTCTGAAACTGGATGTAAGTACTGGCATCAACTGGGCACCCGTTTTTCGCAGGAATTTGCTTATCTTGTACAGGAGGAATTAAATGGAGATGCAATTAAAATTTAGAACACCCAATTTTTCATCATTTTGGGCCACAGGAATCTATTTCTTCTCAGGTTACCAATCTTACTGCTATTAGGGGCTTCTATTTATGGTCAGAGATGGTAAATGAAAGGTTTTTGATGAAATCCAATTTTTCCATTTTCTTTTTCTTGCTGCGGCTTATTTACTTTGGTTTTCTCTCTATGAAATGTTCGTATCCCCTAAGTTGAGAAAGATACACTTTTAGGTCTTGTTTTTCTTCTCTTTTTAAATGTTTGTTTATTTTTGTGAAAGGGAGAGAGCGAGTGAGAGAGAGAGCACATACAGGGAAGGGTCAGAGAGAGAGAGAGGGAGACAGAATCTGAAGCAGGCTCCAGACACCAAGATGTCAGCACTGATGGAGGGCTCAAACTCAAAAACTGATGGATCTCATGACTTGAGCTGGTGTCGAGTCACCCAGGCACCCTTAGGTCTTCTTCTAGATGATTTAAAACGTTAAGTTTTATGATCAAGTGTTTGATTTTTGTTTATGGTATGAGATATGAATCACGTTGGCTTTTTCTTAATCCTGCAGGTATCTGTATTTTTTCCCAGCATCATTTGTGACTTTCCTTTCTTCCATCGAGTAGCCTTAGTTCTTTTGAGACAAACGAAATAACTGTGTTTGGATAAATCAATTTTTATACTCTGCTTCGTTCCATGGACCCGTTTTTCGTCTCTAAGTCAATATCTCAGTGATTTGATTGATGATTTAATTGGATAAGTTTTTAAATAGGTGGTGTGATTTTCTAACTTGTTTCTCAAATGATTTTGTCTATCTGTTAGTTTTTACCTTGTCTTGTACATTTTGGAATCTGTCAGTTTTTACAAAAAAGCCTGCCAAAACATTGATTGAGAATGAATTGAAGATATAGATAAGTTGATATCCTGATGTTATTGCTTTTTGTAAGGCATGAATCCTATACATCTACATTTATTTATGGTGATTTGATTTCCACCATCAGTGTTTTGTCATTTTCACTGTAGAGGTCTGGCTCATTTTTGGATAAATTTATTCATAAATAAATACATATTTTGATCCAGTTTAAGATAGTGTGGTAAAATGTTCATTTTCCAGTTGATCATTGCTAACATATGGAAAATAAAATTGATCTTTCTATATTGACTTTCTATGATGTTACTTTATTACTTATTTTTTCTAGCAGACTTTTTTTTTTTTGCCTGTGTTTGTGGTTGTATGTGCATACCACCATGTCATCTTCAAGTAAAGTCAGTTTATCATCATTTCTGACCTTTTCACATGTCTTCTTCTGTTTTTCTTGCCTGTCATACTGGATAGGAACGTCATAAAGGTATTACTTAGAGGGGATGTGAGCAGAGACCTTTAGCAAATTCTGATCCCTGGTAGTTGGGGAAAGCATTCAAGACTCTCCATTGTACATATTATCAGTGGTAGCCTTTTGTAGATGCCATTTAGCAGATGAAGAAATTTCTTCAACTTGTAGTTTACTGAGAGTTTTGTCTCTCTCTCTCTATTATTTATTTATTTATTTATTTATTTATTTAGACCCTACCTGGAAGTTCTTTCTTCAGCTCTTCCCTTCAGTTGACTCCTATAACTTTCTACTTTCGTTTCTTTTATGTTTTCTTTTCTTTCTTTGTTTCTTTGTTTCTTCCTTTCTTTCTAAGTTCTCAAGTCAGTTAACCTTTGTGGTGAGTGGAGACTTTAAGGCTTGTGTCCTTGTGCATCTCGCTGTTCCCACTGTGGTAGCTTCCCAGCAGCTTCTAGTAGGTCCTTATTTCCTTCTCCAGGCTGGTAACCTCCCAGCCAGTTCCATCAGCTCCGTGTGTTGTTTCCTGCCTGCAGGTGGCTTCCTGTTAGCAGTTCCACATGTTTCTGCTATGCGGTGGGCCACGTCCATAGTTTCTCCACTGAGATCTGAATGTTCAACCTCAGAATCCTTCTTTGTCATGTATTCTTTCCTTGTGTACTCGGCTCCATCCCTAGCAGTATTGGCTGCTCTCTGTATCTGCTATTCCTGAATTCCCCTGGGTGCTTTTATATTCCAGACTTTGTTATCTTTATGCATTGTTTCCAAACGTTCTTCATATGTAAATAGAAATGCTTTCTCTGTTCTATATTCTGTATGGTTTAGGCCTCTTGCATGGACCCTGACATCTATGGTTATCTTAAAAATGTTCATTCATCTAAGGAAGGAGAGGAATCAATTTGGAATAGATTTGTTATTGGAAGAGCTGTAATAATACATGCTTACCACTAGAGGGGGATGATTGATTAGTTTTTATGGGACCTGTCCTGGGCAGTGAATCCAGTGGTCTCCCTTGTGTCTTGTGCCGCATAGTCACAGAGTAACCACAGTTCGTTGCTAGTGACCTGATATTGCTTGTGAGGGTTCATGGGTTTTTTTTAAGTTTATTTACTCATTTTGACGGAGTCAGAGACAGTGCAAGCGGGGGAGGGGCAAGGAGAGAGGGAGAATCTGAAGCAGGCTTTGCGCAGTCATGCAGAACCCCAGGTGGGGTTGGAGTTCACAAAACTGTGAGATCATGACCCTATCCTAACCCAAGAGTGGAATGCTTAGCCCACTTTGCTACTCTTGGCGCCTCTGTGAGGGTTAATTTTTTAACAAAGTTTTCCTGGTCTCAGAAATAAAATCCTGATGCCTCACTGAGAGTGTGTTTAGGTGACTGCCTTCTTTGCACTACCCGCCCTTGATTTGTAGCCACAGGTATTCTGACTCCAAACACCTACAAGGCTCTTATGTGTGGAAAGCCAGGTAAGCCACAACCTGTCATCAGTTATGAAGACTTCAGATTTTGCTTCAAGATTCTATGCCCTCGATGGTTGAGAACAGAGGAATTACAATACAGGATTGACATTTTCATGATAATTATGGCTAACTTCTTTCTTGTTAACAAATTGTATTTGCTTGTTTGTTTGTTTATTTATATTCCTCCACCCTTTATTCTTATTTTTTGGCATGTTTGCTAACATAAAGTTATAATAACATATAGTTGGCCTCAGGAGTAGATTCCCCCGATTCATCACTTACATACAACACCCAGTGCTCATCCCAACAAGCACCCTCCTCAATGTCCATCACCCATTTTCTCCACCCTCCCAAACTCCCACCCCAATCAACCCTTAGCTTGTTCTCTGTATTTAAGAGGCTCTTATGGTTTGTCTCCCTCTCTGTATCTTATTTTTCCTTCCCTTCCATATGGATATCTGTTAAGTTTCTCAAATTCCACCTATGAGTGAAATCATATGATATCTGTCTTTTTCTGACTGACTTATTTCACTTAGTATAATACACTCCAGTTCCATCCACGTTGTTGCAAATGGCAAGATTTCATTCTTTTTCATTGAATTATGGCTAACTTCTTCAGGAGTGATCATGGGGAGAGAGGGCATGTGCAAAGACAAAATTTGGAAAGCTATTTCAGGCTACCCATGGTGCTGACCCTGGTCTAGGAGAACAATACAGGTGATGAGAAGTTGTCTGCTTCTGGATGTACTTTACTTGAAAGTGGAGCCTAACAATATGGGCTGTCAATGGATATGGGCTGTGAAAGAACAGAGGAGTCAGGCATCGTTTTGAAGGTTTGTACTTGAGCAACTGGAACAATGGTGATAGCATTAATGAAGGGAGCAAATCTTCACAGAGCTCTATGTGTATTATGGACAATTAGGTAGAAGGTGAAGTAGGCAGAAGAATGGCCTCCAAGATGGCTTCAGGCCCTAATCCCCAGGATAGTCAGTTATGATGAGATAACACACTGAAGAATATGTTGTGTTATATGACCAAAGGGTCTTTACAGCAATGAAGGTTCCTATCTATGATCTTGAAATAGGGAGATTACCCTGGATTATCCAGTTGAGCTCAATGTAATCACACGAGCCCCAGAGAACAAAAGAGGAAAACAGAGGTGGAAGGCAGAAATATTTGAGTCACAGAAATGGTTCAAAGTGATTTTGTAGATTTGACAGGAAGGACACCATTTGAGCAGAAGTGAAGTCTTCAACAACCTGAATGACCTTGGAAACAAGTTCTTCCCCAGGATCTCCAGAAAGGAGCAGAATTCCTCCTGTCTTGGTGTTTGCCTTGTAAGACCCTAAGCAGAGAACCCAGTTGAGCCAAGTAGTGCTCTGAATTCTGATGCACAGAAATTGTGAGATGTCTATTGGCTTAAGATGGTAATTTAGTGGTAATTTGTTACCATAGCAATGGAACACAATCACATGAGGAAACTCAGAAGAAAGTGTTGCATGCATACAGCCCTTAGCAAAGTGTCCTTTGGGGCTGTGAGGTTTTCCTCAAGTATTTTTACTTCCTATTTCAGGCTCTCTTTGCTTCCCACTTATGGCCTACATAGCTGGGGAAACTGACCTACCCATACGGAAGGTTATTCTATTCTGGTCTTGGGTAAGTCGTGTTTAAATAGCTGTGGCCAAACCTTTGTGGACTTGGTCCAGTCAATTTGTTGGCAGACTGCCCATCAGACCCTCCAATGAGCTGACAATTTCACTGTGCCTTTCCTGTGCTACTCACATTCTCCTTTCAAAATAGGTGATGGTCAAGTTTCTGTTCTGTGTCAGAGCTTGATCCTCAGTTTGGACCATTTCAGCCTTGTTTTCAGATTCTGTTGATCCCTTCTTTGGATCATTCTTTCTGTCAACAACTACAATTCAGTCTTTCACCTGAATGCCTTCTCAGTACCAGGGTTAGGGATCATACAGTGACATTCTTCCTTGATCCACTGAAGTGAAGCTGTCTGGTCACGCCTTCTCTAATTGGGAGTCCTGACTCAATGGGATTCAGGCCTATTCACTGAACAAACAAGAGAAAGATCTCTTAGACTCACATCTTTTGATGATGGAATTCTTCCTCTAGGATTTTGAGGTGTAGCTCTCCGGGCCTTTCCTGAAATCCTCCAATGTGGCATGAAAGTGAAAACATAATTCACCTTTAGGAGATTTCATTGTGTGGTGTCCACATTGCATACTGAACCCCACTGATCCACACCTTTGTGTTCCCTTCCCTCTGAGTGGATGGTGCATGTGAGTTGATTCTAACAGAGCATGACAAAGGCCCCCTTGATTATAATGTCACTCCCTTGATTATGCTTTGTTCACAGATTGGAGGGACAGAATTTCCTGCTGGCTTTGAAGAAACAAACATTCATGTTACAAAAGGCTTATGGAGAAAACAATGTGACATTGGAACTGCAGTTAATCTCTAGGACTTGAGGGTGGCCTCAGCAGAGGGTCAGTAGGAAGCTGGCTGTCAGTCATACAACAGTCAGGAAATGAATTCTGTCAATGACCATGTGATGTTAGAATAAGATCCAATGCTTCAGCCTTGTTCAGGGGTTGGCTGACACCTTGCTGGCAGCCTTTTAAGAGTCTATGGAGAGGACCCAATGTGTTAGTGCCCAAACTTCTGACCCATGGAAACTATGCAAATGTACTGTGTAATGTTTAAAGACACATTAAATCCATGATATTTAGTGATGCAACAGTTGAGAAGTAATATGACTGATTTCAGAGTCCTAAGTGTGTTCAGATGTAAAATCATTTGAGTCCATCTGATAAGAGCTTTGCTAGCTTTGGAACAACATTTCCCTTTGTACCTGAGATCGAGTGTGGTCAATGATGCCCACTGGCAGCAGTCTTATTCAACATTGTCCTGAAGGTCTACGAGTTCAATAAAGCAAGAAACAGAAAAGACACATAAGGTTTGGAAGGGAAAAAAATAATGCTACCATTTTATGGTACATTATTGTATGTAGAGGTAATGGAAGACAATTGAATGTGATCGCCAATAAAATATAGCAACATAACTGGGTATAGAGTCATTATACAAAAGCATTTTTCTTTCTTCCATTTTTGGTTTTATTAGGTGAAAAAATAAAATAATTTTATTTTCTTTGTTTTTTTTTATAAAGAGAGGATACAATTTTTTTTATGTTTTATATACTTTTGAGAGAGCACAATTGAAGGATGAGTAGAGAGAGAGGAACAGAGGATCTGAAACAGCCTCAATTTGTGACAGCAGTGAGCCCAATGTGGTGTTTGAACTCATGAACCCTGAATGATGACCTGAGTCCAAAGCTAGATACTGAACTGACTGAGCCACACAGGTGACCCACAATTATTTTTATGTTTGTTTATTTATTTTTTTAAAAATATTTTTATTTATTTCTAGGAAAGAGAGAGAGACAGCGTGAGCAGGGGAGGGTCAGAGAGAGAGGGAGTCACAGACTCTGAAACAGGCTCCAGGCTCTGAGCTGGCAGTCAGCACAGAGCCCGACGCGGGGCTCGAACCCATGAACCGCAAGATCATGACCTAAGCGAAAGTCAGACGCTTAACCGACTAAGCCACACAGGAACCCCTTTATGTTTGTTTATTTTTGAGAGAGAGAAAAGACATGGGGAGGGGCCGAGAGAGAGACAGAGGATCCAAAGTGGTCTGTGTGCTGACAGCAGAGAACCTGATGCAGAGCTGAAAATAATGAATTGTAAGATCATGACCTGTGCTGAAGTCCAGATGCTTAGCTGACT
This sequence comes from Proteles cristata cristata, assembly GCA_017311185.1. Lineage (NCBI taxonomy): Eukaryota > Metazoa > Chordata > Mammalia > Carnivora > Hyaenidae > Proteles > Proteles cristata. The sequence continues at coordinate 1,176,167 of JAESUZ010002047.1, forward strand.
CTGCTACAGGGAGTCCTTAAAAATTATTTTTTTAATAGTTTATTGTCAAGTTGGTTTCCGTGTAACACCCAATGCTCATCCCCACAAGTGCCCTCCTCCATGTCCATCACCCTCCTTTCCCTCTCCCACCCTCATCAGCCCTCAGTTTGTTCTCAGCATTCAAGAGTCTCTCATGGTTTGCCTCTCTCCCTTTCCCCCACCATTTCCGCCCTTCTTCTCCCCCATAGTCCTCCGTTAAGTTCCTCCTAATCCTCCTATACGTACAAACATACAATATTTGTCCTTCTCTGCCTGACTTATTTCGCTCAGCATAACACCCTCACGGTCCATCCATGTTGCTACACATGGCCAGATTTCATTGTTTCTCATTGCCATGTACTATTCCATTGTATAGATAAGCCACATCTTCTTGATCCATTTGTCCGTTGATGGACACTTAGGCTCTTTCCATGTTTTGGCTATTGTGGAGAGTGCTGCTCTGAACACTGGGGTACATGTGCCCTTGTGCATCAGCACTCCTGTATCCCTTGGGTAAATTCCCAGCAGTACTATTGCTAGGTCATAGGGGAGTTCTACTGTTAATTTTTTGAGGAACGTCCACACTGTTTTCCAGAGAAGCTGCACCAGTTTACATTCCCACCAACAGTGTAGGAGGGTGCCCGTTTCTCTACATCCTCGCCAGCATCTAGAGCCTCCTGATTTGCTCATTTTAGCCCCTCTGACCGGCATGAGGTGTTATCTCAGTGTGGTTTTGTTTGTATTTCCCTGATGAGGAGGGATGCTGAGCACCATTTCATGTGTCTGCTGGACATCTGGATGTCCTCTTTGGAGAAGTGTCTGTTCTTCATGTCTTCTGCTCATTTCTTCACTGGATTATTTGTTTTTCGGGTGTGGAGTTTGGTGAGTTCCTTATAGATTTTGGCTACTAGCCCTTTATCTGATATGTCATTTGCAACTATCTTTTGCCATTCCGTCGGTTGCCTATTAGTTTTATGGATTGTTTCCTTTGCCATGCAGAAGCTTTTAAAAAAGAATTTAAAGTGAAATTATTATAGGTTCAAATGGGTGAGATAGCTAGGAATAAAGTACCATTTTTGCAGAGCTTTCCATTAAGAAACAGAAAAGACTGTTGACATAATTTAAAAAAAACTTCATATCTGATAAATAGATCATGTTTATGGACTGAGGGCTCAATAATTTAAAAAAGCTAATTATTTTCAAATTGTATATAATTTCAAAACAACTTATGAAAAACTCTATCGGGTATTTTTGTGGAAATTGACCAATTTATAATTTATGTGCATGGCAAAAGAAATCTTGTTAGAGACTTGGAAAACTTTCAGTGCTTACGATCAGATATGAAGACCTATTATAAAAATTATCAAAAGAGAAGACATAAGTGTTTACTGAGTTCTTTAGAAAAAAGAGAACCCTCTTGCGGTGTCAGTGGAATATAACTTGGTGCAGCAGCTATGTAAACAGTGTGAAGTCTTCTTGAAATGTTAAAAATAGAAGTATCATATTATCTGGCAAATTCACTTCTGGGTATTTTTTGGAAGAAAAAAGAAAACACTGTCTTGAATTGGTATTTGTACTCCCATGTTCACTGGTGCCTTCTGTAGAGTAGACAAGACATGTAAACAACCGAAATGTCTACTGGTGGATGAATGCTATATATATATAAATGGTGTACAATTAGGCCACAAAAGAGAAGGAAGTCCTGCTATTTGAACAATACGTGTGGGCCTCGATAGTCTTACGCTAAATGAAATAAGCCAAAGAGAGAAAGATAAATATTGTATGATCTCATTTGTAAGTGGAATCATAAAGTGAAACGTTGGGCTACAGATAAAGAGAACAAATTGGTGGTGCCAGAGGCAAGGAAAAAATGGGTGAAGGTGGTCAAAAGGCACAAACTTCCAGCTATAAGATAAAAAAGTTTCTGGGAATAATGTACAACATGCTGATTATAGTTCACCATACTGCAGGTATATCTTCAAGTTGGCAAACGAGTAGACCTTAAAAGTTCTCATTACAAGAAAAAAAATTGTAACTATTTGATGCATGATAACTAGGTATATTGTGATAGTCATTGTGCATTAGATATTTATATCAACCCCTTATGTTGTATCCCATAAGGTTACAGTGTTATATTTCTTTATGTCGGAATAAAACTGCGAAAGAAAGAAAGAAAGAAAGAAAGAAAGAAAGAAAGAAAGAAAGAAAGAAAGAAAGAAAAAGAGAGGAGGGAAGGAAGGAAGGAAGGAAGGAAGGAAGGAAGGAAGGAAGGAAGGAAGGAAGGAAGGAAGGAAGAAGTAGCACTGGACACAACTATGGAAAAGTCCATTTTGGATGGTCACCTCTGTGAGCCACTCATGGGTATGGCTAGTTGAAAGTGGGATCCCTTGACCCCTCCTGTCAGTTCTCAGACATGTCACAAAGTACTTCTGATTTCATTTTCCTCTGTCTGACAAATGTGCAGCCAATGAGATCTGACAGTTTTGTCAGGAGAATGTTATTGCCCAAATGTTAGAAACCCACTGTGAAACACATGAAATGTGTTCTGCCAATAGTTGGTAGTTTAGCTGTATAGGGTGAATTTCCTTTTTCCTGTGTGGCCCTACCCTGCTTTACATATGAATATCCATGTGTCGCTCAGGTGGCTCCTTGTGCTTCTGGGGAAACTGAACCTACTCAGGTCTTTAGGGTGGAACCTGTGGCTGAAACCTAAGCAAACCAGTGAGTGACTCTCCAATCTTTAGTCACAGTTGATTGTTCAGGAGTGGAGGGATGCATGAGAAGCAAGTGACTTAGGTTGATCCAGTCAGACTGAAGGTTAAAGTTTTGTAGCGAAATAAAGGAAGAGATTCGAGCTTCATGTTATACAAGCTGGGGCAAGATTTGAGCCCAGGATTGAGTGAAAATCGTTTTTAGAAGGATGAAAGACAAAACTCACTGTAAATAGAACCAATCATCAAAGGACCAGAGGCAAGAAGTGGAAAGAATAAAGTCCTTTGGTCTCACCATTTGAGCTGTAAGCTCTAGCCTTCATGTGAAGACAGTACTTTCCCAGGCTCATGAGTCAATCATTTCCATTAATATTGTAGACACTTTGAGATATTTCTTCCCTGCATATCCAATTAAAAGCTTTTTCCATGGCATCTGGGTGGCTGAGTCAGGGAAGCGTCTGACTTTGGCTCAAGACGTGATCTCACAGTCCATGGGTTCGAGCCCTGCGTTGCGCTCTGTGCTGACAACAGAACCTGGAACCAGCTTCAGATTCTGTGTCTCCCTCTCTCTCTGCCCCTCCCCCACTTACATTCCGTCTGTCTCTCTCAAAAGTAAACAAACATTAAAAAAAAAAAGGCATTCTCCTTAGTCTAATGTTGTGGAGACTTTGGGCATTTATAAAAATACTAACCAGTACGTGGAAAAGTGGAACGTGATAGGTACATCTGCCTTAAAAATATTTTTTGTCAAAGTAATAGTTAATTATTGTTATGTGTAGAAACAGTAAAAGTTAGCAACAAAGTTAATGATCTTTATGTCTTATGGTTAAGTATGAATGTGGGCCTGACCCTGGGGCTTGAGCCTGGGTTCTAACAGGACCTAGTTTACCTTTCTGTTTCCTGCTTCACCCATGTTCCTTCTTCAACATACAGTTCATGTCTTAACTTGACATTATCCCCTTTGAAATTGAGACATGCCATCATTTCAACTCTCTGTCTTATTTTGGTTCCTTTACCTGCATTCAGACGGGGTAACAACCACAATGGGAGATCAAGGGGTTTTATTATTTTTAATTTTTTAAAAATGTTTTTTGTTTATTTCTGAGAGAGAGATAGACAGACAGACAGACAGAGTGAGAAGGGGAGGGTTAGAGAGAGAGGGAGACACAGAATCCGAAACAGGCTCCAGGCTGTGAGCTAGCTGTCAGCACAGAGCCTGACGCAGGGCTCGAACCCACGAACCATGAGTTCATGACCTGAGCCGACGTCGGACACTTAACCGACTGAGCCACCCAGGCGCCCCTGATCAAGGAGTTTTAATAATTATCTTCCTCGGATCATACCTGGAAAGTTGGTCTTCTGGGGTTAATTACCCCTTTCCACTCCCAATTCTCTCTGATGACACGTGTGTGTCACCGTAAGAACATTTCTCAATTGCCATGAATCCCTGAAGTTGTTCTGAACTCATAGTCCTTTTTTTTATTATTTTTAAAAAAAAATTTTTTTATTTCTAGGTGAGAGAGAGACAGCGTGAGCAGGGGAGGGTCAGAGAGAGAGGGAGACACAGACTCCGAAATCGGCTCCAGGCTCTGAGCTGGCAGGCAGCACAGAGCCCAACGCGGGGCTCGAACCCACGACCGCGAGATCATGACCTAAGCGAAAGTCGGACGCTTAACCGCCTAAGCCACCCAGGCGCCCCTATAGCCTTTTGATATGATGGAGAATGTCTGTTTGTTTTACTTTGCAATGGTTCCAATGCAGAAATTTATACAGCAATTTGTTCAGTCATCATGGCCATATTTTTCATGGTTTGTTACTGGCAGTTAGGCCTTCTTGAGGTTTAGTCTCAGCTTCATTCTGCTGCAAACTCAGCTCATTTCTCTCCTCCCATTCAGCAGGGAAGAACAACTGTCCCTTATGTTTGCCGGAAGCAATTGCGGTTTTGATGTGTAAGCAACAAGTCTGTGCTCGCCTGGTCTGTTCTTCTTAAGCTGAATCCTCCTAATGCCCTCTGGACAGGCTGAAACCTTTCAGTCTAATTTTAAGGCACTTTGGACAGATGAAATATCAACTGACCTATCTCTCTGCCTCTGGGCAGAATCAATTCCTGCCAGACAGAGCATATTCTTTCTTCTTTTGAAATACTCAAGGATGCTCAAGGAGAGGGAATGAGTCCCAGGATTCCCTCATACTGTTCCTTCAGAGAGTCACTAAAGCCCTATTTTCAATTTGCTACCCTCTTCCTTTGGGTAAACAGATAAAGAGGAGTTCTCTGTCTTCTAGCAAATTTAGTATACATTGGAAGATAAGTTGTATATTAATGGAAAAATTGGGACCATTTCTGGCATCAGAACTAACTTAGAATTTATTTTTATGCATCAGAATGTCTTTCCATCTAGCCTGAGTCTTTATTGCTCTTGTTGAGCTTGCAAGGTGGTGGAAGTATTTTTTCCAGTCCACTTGGGGCAATGCGACCAAATGGTGACATTATCTCATAACTAAGTCAAAGATGAAAACAGTTAAGACCAGGGGCCGCCTGGGTGGCTCAGTCGGTTAAAAATCCGGCTTTGCCGCAGGTCATGATCTCATGGTTCATGGGTTTGAGCCCCGCATTGGGCTCTGTGCTGACAGCTAGCTCGGAGCCTGGAGCCTATTTTGGATTCTGTGTCTCCCTCTCTTTCTCTGACCCTCCCCTGCTCAAGCTGTCTCTCTCTCTCTCAAATAAATAAAAACATTTAAAAAATAATTAAAAAAGAAAACAGTTAATACCAGTAGATGTGAGATCTTCTAATCTGATATTCTCATCATTCGTTTCTTTAACAGGTAGAGGGAGTCATCTATCAGGAGCTTTTCTAGTCCTGAGGATAGAAAATGGACAAAAATGCTTTCCCACATAGAGCTTACATTGTATGAAGGTGAAAGAGGCAATAAATGATTTAAGAACACAAAAGATGTTAAATAGTACAAGGTCTGTGGAGAGAAACGATGGCAGGAAAGGGGAATACGGATTGGTTGTGGGGGTGGGGGGCTGAACCGTTACAGATGTAGGAGGAAGCGGATGAGGACTCTGAGGCTGAGAGATGGAAGGAGCCTTGCCAGGGATGGGCAGCAGGTGAAAGGCATGGAGAGTCAAGAGCCGAGGTTTCTTACGGACAGTCCCACGTTCATGCCTCCTTTCCTCCTGCCAAGATCGGAAAGTACCCTTATGTGATCTGCACCCTGATCACACTGATGATAATCAACGGGAGCAAAGGTTGAACAGTGTACTTTCCTTAAAATATAGTTACATTTCTCTTCAGTTCAAATGTAGTAGAAAAATGAATTCATAGGTCAGTTTGGGGAGTGGCGACTTGTAAAAAGAATCATTGTTTGTTCTAGCTCTGTGAAGAATGCTGGTGTTATTTTGATAGGGATTGCATTGAATATGTAGATTGCTTTGGGTAGTAGTTACATTTTAACAATATTTGTTCTTCCTATCCAGGAGCATGGAATATTTTTCCATTTTTTGGTGTCTTCTTCAGTTTCCTTTATCTACTTTCTATAGTTTTCAATGTATAGATTTTTCACCTCTCTGGTTATGTTAACTCCTAGATATTTTATGGTTTTGGGTGCAGTTATAAATGGGATCGATTCCTTGATTTCTCTTTCTGTTGCTTCATTGTTGGTGTGTAGGAATCCAACCGATTTCTGTGCATTGATTTTATATCTTGCCACCTGCCACTTTATATATTTGCTGAATTTTTGGATCAGTTCTAGCAGTTTTTGGTTTGTTTTTGGTTTTTTGATTTTTTTTTGTTTGTTTGTTTTGGTGGAATCTTTTGAGTTTTCCATATAGAGTTTCATGTCATCTGCAAAGAGTGGAACTTTGACCTCCTCCTGGCTAATTTGGTTGCTTTTTATTTCTTTGTGTTGTTTGATTGCTGAGGCTAAGACTTCCAATACTATGTTGAATAACAGTGGTGAGAGCGGACATCCCTGTCCCCTGACCTTAGGGGAAAAGCTCTCAATTTTTCCCCATTGAAGATGATATTAGTGTTGGGTCTTTCATATATGGTTTTTATGATCTCAAGGTATGATTCTTCAGTCCCTACTTTCTTAAGGGTTTTCATCAAGAAAGGATGTGGTATTTTGTTAAATGCTTTCTCTACATCTATTGAGAGGATCATGTGGTTCTTGTCCTTTCTTTTATTGATATGATTAATCATATTGATTGTTTTGCAGATATTGAACCAGCCCTGCTTCCCAGGTATAAATCCCACTTGGTCATGGTGAATAGTTGTTTTGTTTTGTTTTGTTTTTTTTAATGTTTTGTTGGATCCGGTTGGCTAATAACTTGTTGAGGATTTTTGCTTCCATGTTCATCAGGGAGATTGGTGTAAAATTCTCTTTTTTAGTGGAGTTTTTGTCTGGTTTTGGAATGAAGGTAATACTGGCTTCATAGAAAGAATTTGGAAGTTTCCTTCCATTTCTATTTTTTAGAAGAGTTTCAAGATAGTAAGTGTTAACTCTTCCTTAAATGTTCCCATGGAAAGCCACCTGGGCTCTTGTTTTTTGGGAGATTTTTGATTACTAACTCGAATTCTTTACTGGTTATGAATCTGTTCAAATTTTCTATTTCTTCCTGTTTCAGTTTTGGTAGTTTATATGTTTCTAGGAATTTGTCCATTTCTTCATATTCTTCATTTTATTGGTATATAATTGCTCATAGTTTTTTCTTATTATTGTTTTTATTTCTGCTGTGTTGGTTGTACTCTATCCTCTTTCACTCCTGATTTTTATTTATTTGGGTCCTTTCCTTTTTCTTTTTGATCACTGGCTAGTGGTTTATCAATTTTGTTAATTCTTTTAAAGAACCAGCTTCTGTTTTTATTGATCTGTTCTACTGGGTTTTTTTGCTTGTTTGTTTGTTTGTTTGTTTTTTGGTTTCAGTAGCCTTGATTTCTACTCTAATCTTTATTATTTCCCGTCTTTTGCTGGTTTGGAGCTTTATTTGCTGTTCTTTTCCCAGCTCTTTGAGGTGTAAAGTTAGGTTGTGTATCTGAGACCTTTCTTCCTTCTTAGAAAGGCCAGGGTTGCTATATACTTCCCTCTTATGACTGCCTTTGCTGTGTCCTAGATATTTTGGGTTGTGGTGTTATCATTTTCATTGGCTTCCATGTACTTTTAAATTTCCTCCTGAACTTCTTGGTTACCCCATTCGTTCCTTAGTAGGGTGTTCTTTAGTCTCCATGTATTTGTTATCTTTCCAAATTTTTCTTGTGGTTGATTTTGAGTTTCATAGCGTTGTGGTCTGAAAATATGCAAGGTATGATCTCGATCTTTTTGTACTTGCTGAGGGTTGATTTGTGTCCCAGTATGTGGTCTATTCTGGAGAATATTCCATGTACACTGGAGAAGAATGTATATTCTTCTGTTTTAGGATGAAATGTTCTGAATATATCTGTTAAGTCCATCTGGTCCAGTGTGTCCTTTAGAGCCATAGTTTCCTTGTTGGTTTTCTGTTTAGATGATCTGTCCATTGCTCTAAGTGGTGTGTTGAAGTCCCCTACTCTTATGGTATTATCAATGAGCTTCTTTATATTTGTGATTAGTTGATTTCTACATTTGGGTGATTTCACATTTGGAGCATAAATATTTACAATTCTTATGTCTTCTTGGTGGATAGACCCCTTAATTATGATATAATGCCCTTCTTCATCTCTTGTTACAGTTTTTATTTTAAAGTTTAGATTGTCTAAGTATAGCTACACCGGCTTTATTTTGGTGACCATTAGCATGATAGATGGTTCTCCATGCCTTTACTTTCAATCTTAAGGTGTCTTTAGGTCTAAAGTGGGTCTCTTGTAAACAGCATACAGATGGGTCTTGTTTTCTTATCCATTTTGTTACCCTATGTTTTTTTATTGGAGCATTTAGTTCATTGACGTTTACAGTGAGTACTGAAAGATAATGAATTTATTCCCAATATGTTTCTTGTAGAGTTGGAGTTTCTGGTAGTGTTCTCTGGTCCTTTCTAGTCTTTGTAGCTTTTGAGTTTTTTTCTCATCTCTTCTCCCCTTAGAGAGCCCCCCTTAAAATTTATTGCAGGGCTGGTTTAGTGGTCATGAACTCCTTTAATTTTTGTTTGTATGGGAAACTTTTATCTCTCTTTCTATTTTGACTGACAGCCTTGCTGGATAAAGAATTCTTGGTTGCATATTTTTCTGATTGAGCACATTGAATATATCCTGCCATTCCTTTCTGGCCTGCCAAATTTCTGTGGATAGGTCTATTGCAAACCTGATCTGTCTTCCTTTGTAGTTTAAGGATTTTTTTCCTTTGTTGCTTTTATGATTCTTTCCTTGCCTGAATATTGACTATGATATGCCTTGCTGATGGTTGGTTTTTGTTGAATCTTGTAGGAGTCCTCTGTGCTTCCTGGATTTTGGTTTCTGTGTCTTTCTCCAGGTTATGAACATTTTTTGCTATAATTTGCTCACATAACTCTTCTACCCCTACTTCTCTCTCTTCATCTTCTGGGACTCCTATGATTCTGATGTTCCTTTTTGATGATTCACTGATTTCTTTTATTTTTAAATCATGCTCTTTTGTTTTACTCTCTCTCTTTTTTTTCTGCTTCATTATCCTCCATAAGTTTGTCCTCTATATCTCTGATTCTCTGCTCTGTCTCATCTATCCTTGTTACTGTGGCATTCATTCAAGATTGCAGCTCATTTATGGCATTTTTAATTTTATCCTGATTACCTTTTACTTCTTTTATCTCCATAGAGAGGGATTCCAATCTATTTTCGACCCCAGCTAGTACTCTTATCATCATGATTCTATATTTTGGTTCAGGCATCTTGCTTGTATCTGTGTTGGTTAAGTCCCTGGCTGACGTTTCTTCTTGGTCTTTCTTTTGGGGTGAATTCCTTCCAAGTTCTGTGGTTCAGGTTGTGCAGGTTGTTGTCTTAATCCTCAAATCAGTTTTCTAGGTGTGCAGGATGGTTTAGTGTTGATCTGGCTCTATATCATGCATGTAAGACAGAAAAAAGACTTCCATGTTGTTCACCATCATGGCTCCTCCACCGATAGGGAAATTGAGATCCATAGAAGGTAAGTGCTGAAGTTCAGTTGAAGAAGTTCACATAGTATTGTGCATCCTCTGTCACTGGGAAGAAGCCATTCTTCCCTCGTCAATCTGTTAGAGATATGACTTGTGTACCAGGTAAGGCCCGTAAGGGTGTGAACACATACAGCCATGTTGTCTGTTTGCTTTCCTGCACAGATAGCATCTGTTTGCAAGTGATTGTTTATTAGCAACCAGGGCTAGTCACAGTAATGTGTTTGGAAGGCGAAAGTTGTAGTGAGAAATGGGCGATTCATACTGCACTAACCAAGTGAAGAAGAAGGAACAAAATCCATTTTGATCATTTATTCTGTATAACAAGCCACTGCAAAATTCTGAGATCTTATGCAACAACCACTTTTGAATGCTTAAGAGTATCTGTCAGTGAGGAGTTTTGCTAAGGCACTAAAGGAATGTCTTGTCTCTTCTTGACTCTGTCTGGGGCCACAGCGGGGACACTATGAGTGGCTGGAGGCTGAACTTATTTGGAACCTCTTTCAAATATGTTTCTTGTGCTTAGTCGTGGATGCCATTAGGGTGGACTTCATGGGGTCTGTAGATCAGAATGTCTATATGTGAACTTTTGTTGCAGCTAGTAACTTCTCAATATGGTGGCCTCAACATAGTTAATAGTGTGGAGATGGTTAATCTCCTTTGTCAGATCCAAAAGTTCCTTGGGTCTATTTCTTTACCATTAATTACCTTAGTGTAGATTCTACTACAATTTTCCTCATGTAACCAGAGCAGAGTTTTTAATCTTAGAAAATTTAACATGGTTATAATATTTAATCTATTCTAAAAAATGTATCCAATATCAACACTTGACACATTACGGACCCTTATTTAATTGTATTCCTTTAGTGTATGATCCAATCTAAGGTCGTATATTATATGTAATTACTTGGTGTCTAGTCTCCTTTCTTTTGGATCAATGTTTCTGCTTTTAAAGAAAGTCTTGTAAAACAATGATGAGTTGAAGAATATTTGCCTTCGCATTTTGAAAAAAATACACATTTTTTCATTTGGGTTTTTTTTAATTGTCCCTCATAATTAGACTCAGGTTATACATTTCCCACCAATGTGCTACACAGGGGACATTATGTCCTATGGAGGGTAAATTATGAACTCTTATGATTCAATTCACATGGATTTTCAAAGTCTGTCTGTTGTCTATACAAACACTGAAATAATTACTGACTTAAGCCTTGATGCAATGTAGACTTCTGCTTGAAAGATGAATTCTTGAGGTTTTGGTATTAATTAATATCACCCCAGAATCTGTTCTTCTCAGAAGAGGCTTTTTTTCCCACCTTCCCACCCTTCTTCCCTCCCTCCCTTCTTTCCTTTCTACCTCCCTTCCTCTCTTCTTTCCTTCCTTCCTCCTTCTTTCTCTCCCTTCCTTCCTCCCTCTCTTCCTTCCCTCCTTTCTTCTTTCCCTCCTCTCCCTTTCTTCTTTCGCTTTCCCTTCCTTCCTTCCTTCCTTCCTTCCTTCCTTCCTTCCTTCCTTCCTTCTTTCCTTCCTTTCTACAAAGTTTCCAAATAGATGAACACTAATTTCAGGTAAAATTTATCCCAGTGTCCTAGATACTTGAGCAAGTTTTTGAACAAATAGTTGCCAGTGTGCAAAGTCAACATCCTGCAGGTGTGATGATCCAAACCCAAGAATGCAAATGTTAGGGTAGAGGAAGGTGAACAGAAAGAAGGAGGCTTGATGGTATTTCAAGGTCTGCTTGGCACCGTATTTAGACTGATACTGGCCAAAGGTATCAGGAGTGAAACTGTAGAAACACTGGTCAAATGTCCAGGAAAGTAGTGGGATGATCAAAGATTGAAGGAGTAAGTGTGAGGGTTGAGGGAAGTGAGGAGGAGGAAAAAGGAGGCTCCTTCAAGTACTTCAGGGTGAACCTTCCACTGTCTTCAGAAACCTTTCCCTAGGATGTCAGAGTGACACTCTCAAAATGTCACCATTTTCAGATTTCCTGGAAGGGCATTTTGGATGCCCAGGATGTTGCACAACCAGAAACATTTAAGTAAAATAAAAGCAAGTTGGTAGTGAAGTTTGGATGGGGTCGAAGGATGATGGGAGCTATAGATTTCTGGAGTATGACAAAGACATTTGAATGAGAAAGAAGTGTAGACAGAAACAGGAAGAGTTTCAGAAAATGGCAAGAGTGGCAAAAGCAGTAAAGAAATGAAGTATTTTTAGAAAGAGATAAAAATAAAGCAATAAATCTGGGAACTATCACTCCTCTGAATTCTCCTTCATAAGGGAGCATTTGGTAGTTTGCCCTGGGCATTCCAGAATGGAGTAGCCATTCAAACTTGGAGGGAGGACCATGGGGCGATGATAGGCACTGATAGAAAGCAGCGAGTGGGATGAGGATGGATTGGAAAGTGAAGGAGAAATAGGGGAAGATGTGGGAGTTCCTTTCGTTAATTAGAAAAAGCCAGTGGTGGGGAGAATTTTTACTTAGCAGAGATCGTTCCTGTTAGCAAAATAATGAACGAGGACACACAGAATTCCTGGAAAAAACTGCCCTGGATTTCCATTACAGGACGTGTTTGTGTGGTGTTGAGGTACAGCCGCATAACGACTAGGCTTCAGTTGTGTGTGTGGAACTCATACTTCCCCCTAAACGTAAATGTTGCTTTTTGGTTTTTGTTTTTTTTTTTTAAATTTTTTTAATGTTTTATTTATTTCTAGGAGAGAGAGAGAGACAGCGTGAGCAGGGGAGGGTCAGAGAGAGGGAAACACAAACTCTGAAACAGGCTCCAGGCTCTGAGCTGGCAGTCAGCACAGAGCTCGACGCGGGGCTCGAACCCACGAACCGTGAGATCATGACCTAAGCGAAAGACGGACGCTTAACCGACTAAGCCACCCAGGCACCTCAGTGAATGTTGCTTTTTGAGTAACTCTGCATATATCCAGATTGCTCTGATTAAGGAAATTGGAGACAATAAAGTACCTTTGTAGCTAAACACCATTGGAATTATGTCTTTGTTAATTTTGCGTATGGATTTCCTGCCTGCCTAACTTTACCTTGTCTATTTTAGATCATAATTCTAAGCATTGCTTGTGGTTCTGCTTTCTAAGATGTCATCCACATTCACTGTCCTACTTTTCAGAGTATATCCCTCCTGGATATGTGAAGAAAAGCTCTCTCTGTTTGATTTATGCTTATTCTATGAATTTCTAGAATAATAATAATATATATATTATAATAATAATTCATGAATGCATTCTTAACTCACATTTCTCAGGAGCTTACTAACTGCTTGGCACTCTTTGAAAGTCCTATGGAATATTGTTGAACTAAGTAACCTTTTGTTCCCTTACATCATATTTATTGAGAGAGGAGGCAGAAAACCAGTCTAACGAAGAGCAAAGAAACAGAGTCAAGAAAATGTGAGGTAGCGAGAAATATTATGATGGGAATAGAATCAAGTTTTCTGGCTGTAAGTTAAGGGGTACTTTAGTTTGGAAGCCATCAGAGACTTCCCTGAAGAAGTGGTATTGAAGTTGAGACTGAACGGTAAGAATATATGATAGCAGTCACATGTATTGAGAAAGGGTAGATTTTGGAGTTTCAGAAAAGGGTAGATTTTGGAGTTTCAGATTCTAATGCCTGAGAGTCACTGTGCACTCTCAGCTCCTTGTGTCTCTCAGTTCCTTGAAGCAGAACAGGCAAGATCTTACCTTTGGTCTTAATGCCTAATCCTACTGGGCCTCCCATCACCCTGGGACTTCCCTCAGCCCTCATTAATCTTGTTTTGCTGAGACTCAGTTGTGTGTCCTCACCCATCACAGCCCATGACTGTTACAGAGACTTCCAGCTTCTGAGTGGTGTACTTTGGCTTTGGAATGAGTCCTTGATGCTTCTCTCTAGGGTCTGTCTTCAGACTGAGATGGCTTTTCTGGTTTCATCTCAGGGCCTGTCTCCCTTTCAAATATGTGTCAGATTAGATTAGAGTGCCCTTGAGACTGGGGTCAGGTTTGTGATCATTGGGGAAATCTAGGGATTAGAGAGTTGTGACCTCTGCATGCAGGAGTACTATGGTGTCACAAATTTAAGATGACCCCATTTCATGTTTCTCTAATATTTAGTATGAACATTTTAATAAAGATGATAGGTCTTTAATAAAACATCTAAAAGTATACTGTGAATAGACTAAAATATTAGTGTTAGATTGGAAATCTTCATGGTTTTAAAAAAGATAAAAAGTGTTAATATTTCTCATCTTGTATAAGTCCTTAAGTGATAAGAACATGAGACACAATCGATTAAACAAATCGAGTAGGCAAATCCTGGAAGAGGCAATTTGAGTGGTCAACAAATGTATGCATGTGCTCAAATGTACTATAACAAGGAAGTGCAAATAAGCATAACAAATATTCCCACCAAAAGAACACTGTGGTTCTCTTTTCTCTAGAAGCCAGCACTTCTTATGTCTTGCCTTTTTGATGTTTGCCATTCTAACATGTGTGAACTGATATCTCATTTTGGTTTTGGTTTGCATTCCCCAATGATTTATAAGGCCTAGAGAGCTAATGCTCAGTATAGCGATAGACACAAGATAAACAACAATATTTTGTTAGAGTCATCGGACTTGCTAAGAGAATAGAACTTAATTATTCCAACCTCTAAAAAGAAATGATAATCATGTAACATGATAGAGGTGTTAATTAATGGTGCAAGGCAATCATATTACAACATACACATGTATCCAACTTGCATGGTGTACACCTTAAATTTTCACAGTGTTAAATATCAAATACATTTCAATAGGAAAGTGGAAATGGATGTTCAATACTGTTCCCTATGGAATAGAGTCTCTCACTGAGGGTGTGTTACAGAAAGGCATCCTTTGTATGAACAAGGAGAGCTTTCAAAGTACTAGAGCCATTTAACTGCAAAGGATCCTTTAGAATGTAGTGATTTCTCATTTTTTCCAGGTTTTCCAAGATGTGTTCAGTACCTCTCCCTGGAGATCTGAATCATGCTTCGTTGTGCAGTGAATGTGGAGTTTTTGATTCATTGCTGCATTGACTTGGTAGCTGGGGTGTGTGACTATTAAGGGCAAATAGTAAGTAGTATCTTGTTGTAGTGTAGGGCCCAACACAACAATTGCTGAGAGACTCGCATGAATAATGGGTTTGCACCCACTGTTTCCTTTCTTTGCAACACATTTTCCAAGATGTAATCAGATTGATTCCTGAGCATCTTCAAGTGTTTATTCAAATACCACCTTTCTCTTAATGCCTGTTATGACTACCTTATCTGAAATTGTAACCTTGCTTTCTGTCTCCAGAAATGTTTCCCTTTCTCTCTCCTGTATTATTACTTATTAGGCCTTATCATTTTACAAACTACACACTGTTTTTTTCTCCCTCTTCCCTCCCTAATCCCTTTCATCCTTTCTCTTCCCTTCCTTCTTCCCTAACTTTCTCCCTCCCAACATCCCTCCATTTCTTCCTTCCTTTCTGTTCACTTTTTAATGTGGACTCCCATAGTTGCATGTATCCCATAGAATTTTATGTGCTTTGTTCTCTATTGCACAGCTGCTTCTCTGTTGCATAGCCCCCAATAAATATTTCTTGAATGAATGCACTGATTCAAAGACTGCATTAATTAACCAATGTTAGTTTCATTTTCTATTGTCCCTCTCTTTGCCTTTGGATTTGTCCACTAGAAATGCTTGAATCCAGAGAGATCGTATCAGTGTTGGCTCACTGTGTGGGAGTGTCAGATGACAGTACCTATGTGTACACAAGGGAGGTCATCACTGGAGCAATGTACATCTGTTATATCCCCTAGGTGGATGGACCTGAGAACAAGCTGCCACACCCTGATTACTCCCCTATGAGGAATCCTAGGGCTGAGCAAGCTGTAGATGTCCAACTTCTAATGTGTATGAAGGGGCACTGCAGAGTGGGTGATCCCACAAGTCTGGGTGTTGAGTTCTGGCTTGTCAGCGGAGCTGGTAACCATGGTGCCATTCTATCCTCTTAGTTGAGAGGAAGCTTGGAAGCAGAGTTGTTTTTTTGGTAAATGTTTACTATTGGAAAGTTTTGACCTGAAAGCTGTGTCATAATCAAGGAACTAAAGTGACCTTTCCAAAGGGCCTCTGGCTGTGTTGTTGACTCTCCAGTGGTTTCTCTGGACACCAACACTGCCTGCCATTAACTGCCCCAGATTCTGATCTAGCAGCTCCTGATTGGTGCCCTCTGCCTATATAATGTCAGGATGTGGAATGCTGGAGGCAGAGTCCTACCTTCTCCTGAACTCCACGCTTTCTTATCTGTGCTCCCTGCTAATCAATTCACCAGCATGAAGCTCTTGGCATTGCTGGTCCTGGTGGCAGTTTCCACCTTCCTGGTCTCAGGCCGTAAGTAAAGATTCTTACCTGAAAAGAAGGCCAGGGGAAGGAGTACATTAAGTTATACGCTTTGTGTGGATAGAGGTTCGGAGGAGCTTAGAATGGTGGCCCCCTTGTCCTCCACTCCCTTTCCCCTATTCCATCCCCATTTTGACTGACCACTCAAGTTAGAGTGGACTCTTCTTGTAGGCTTTGTCAATTCAGACACATCTTTGTTTAGTTTTAACCTTGGAGCTCAACGTCATTGTGAGTGTCATAAAAATATATTAAAGAATATAATTTAAAAAAATAAAGAAAAGAATGCAATCAGAGTGCTATTTCAGGAGAGCAAAAAATGGTGACGTATAATGTCTTTTGTTGGTTTTATTTTATCTATGCATCTTGTTGCCCTCAACACAAGTAGAAAAGGCTAAAGTTCTTCAGTTAGAAAGCCTGCAATATTGTTCACAATTTCTTTTCCCTCTATGCCTTAAGGTGGCGTTTAACTTATGCCTATTGTTTCTTTTTCTCTTATAGAGACAACTGGTCCTGCAGCTGATACCACTGCTGGTAAGTCTGTGTTTGCACTTCATGTCCTTCCTGTCATGACAGTTTTCCATCCCCGCCTCATGTCAAGCAGCCATGGATGACAGAATGGAGAGTCCCAGGCAGCTGTCTGGGAAAGCCACATGCTTGTTTGTAAAGCTCATTGTGGCCATAGAAAATCTGCTTATTTCTTATGCATTTTTAGAGAGTATAACGTTTCTGGAAATGACCAATACAAACTGTAGGTTAATTATGAATTGTTTTCTGGGAGAAAAGATGAGGGAAGGTGGTCAGAATTCGTGTTCTGGGAATTTGGGGGAGTTGCATGTAACTCCCTCCTGATGACCATAATTTAATGGGCTGAATGTATGGCCAGTATGTAGAGGTGAGATTAATTAGTTTCAGGACAAAGAAAGACAATGTGATTCCTGAAGGTGATGTAGAAATGAGAGCAGTAGGCCTCTATGGGAGTGTGAAATAGAGATTGAGGCAGGTAGGATGAAATAGAACAATAGCCTTATGCTTCATTCTTTATAATGCACATATGCATTATTCCCATGCTGATGTGGGGTTTTCTCTGATCTGAAACTCAAGGTTGTGCAAAAAAGCCCCTATGGCATTTTTGGCTTCTTGGGCTTCTCACACAATAGCCTCTATGTCCTATGCTATGTGTGTTGTACTCATGCACAAATTGGGATGACTTGCCTTTTTGCCCTTCTCAGTTGGAGAAGACTTGTTTCCTTTGGTAATAAGGGCATAGACTGTGGTCAGACCTCACACACTGTGGCATACATCCTACCTGCTAAGCCAGAGACAATTGAAAAAACATCCTCCCTCGTGACTGAGGACCAAGGCAGAATGGCAGCAGTGTGAGTGTTGAGATTGAGCTATCTACTTGTTGGGGTAGGTGTAACTCAAAAATATGGGGTCTGACTCTAGCTATTTGCCAGGAGCTCTAGTGTAAGGCATGGAGAGTGATGATTGTCACCAAAATTGTCACATTTCCTTAGAACTGGGAGTGTTTGGGGGGATATTTGTTCATGTTTACGACAGCCAGAATACTACGAATGTCTTCCTTTATGTCTAATGTGGCTGTCCTAGTTACTTCTATAACAGATGGAGTCCAGCTTGCACAAAAAATGAGACAAATATAATCCCCTTTGAGGCCAGAACCTGAGAGAAGAGATTGCACATCATTCAAAGAAAGGAGATACTATTGCTCTAATCTGAGATGCATGAACTTCTTCCTGTCCCCCTCCTCCCTCATACATGATCTTCTTGTTGTGTTTTTCTCCTGTGCCATTTACTCCACTACTCACACTGATTAATGCTGCAGTGGAAACTAATCAGATCAAGTTAGCCCATGGGAGGGCACCAGAAAGTCAGCTCACTAAAGATTTCTTTTTGCCTCTGAGCCATGGTCCTTGTGAATAGGAACACATATGGATTTGGTATTTGGGGCTCACCCCTAGGTGAAAGTATCTGGTTGTCTCTTAATATAATAGTCCTTGTAGGGAAAACCCAAACTCTTTCTGTCCCAGCAAGGGCAGAGCTAGGAAGAATGAGTATGGGGAAGGTGGGTAGCCAGGCTAAAAATAGGACAAACTATCGACAGTTACAGAACTGAATTCAGAATGAGGAATGTAACTCCAAGCTCAGGTGGGACAAATTCTCTTCCTGGAGAAGAGCCAAGAGTCTCAGCTGGATATTTTTTTTCTTTTTAAGTTTTTTTAAAGTGTATTTACTTAGAGTGGGAGAGCAAGGAAACATGAGCAGGGGAGGGGAAGAGAGAGAGGAGAGAGAGACAATCCCAATGCAGAGCTCGAGGTGGGTCTCAAATTCATGAACCTTGAGATCATGACCTGAGCCAAAATCAAGAGATGCTTAAACCACTGATCCACCAAGGGGCCCCTGGATCTTTTTCTTCTCATTTCAGCTGCCACCACTGCCGCTGCCACCACTGCCGCTGCCACCACTGCGGCTCCTGCCACCACGACCCGCGCTCCTCAAACCACCACTAAATTTAGTAAGCCACTCATCTATCTGCTTTCTTTTCAGGGCTCTTGGATTCCTGGGTTCCCTACAATCCCTTCAGATTTTATTGTGTAATCAGGAAGGAAAAGCCATAAAAGAGATGTTTCCATCATTCTTTAATTGTTTCTGGTTTAAAAAATCAAGTCAGCAGATAAATCTCAGAGGAGCCCTGAAGTTTCTGCTTCTTGTTCACTAATGCCTGCATGTTTTTGACATGTTGGCCTCAATAGGGAAATTCATCTTTAGTAGAAATATCATTGGGAAAAAAGGGGTCCAGGTGACTGTTTATGTTTGTTCTTTATAGAAAGGTATTTATTTATTTTAGTTTTAATTGTTTATAAAGTTTATTTATTTTGAGTGAGTGAGAAATAGAAATGCAAGTGTTGGAGGAGGAGAAGGAGGAGGTAGAAGAGGAAGAGGAGGAAGAGAAGAGAAGAATGAGAGAGAGAGAGAGAGAGAGAGAGAGATACCGACCCAGCAGGCTCCATACTATCAGTGTAGAGCCCAATGTGAGGCTCAAATTCACGAGCTGTGAGATCATGACCTGAGCTGAAGTTGAACACCTAAGCTCTGAGCCACCCAGATTCCCCAGTGTTTATTTCTTTTAAAGACTTGTCTAAGTGTAGACAACAGTTTTAAAATGAGGTCTCCTTGAGGGAGCCACTTTTGAGCATTATTCAGGTTATTTCTGGTTATTTGGAAATCCACTGAAGATCAAGATAGTACAGTCTTCCTATTCCTGGTTAATCTTTCCCCTCCTTCTACTTTCATGTATCATTGATTATGAGGTTTATTGACTGTGAACATACGCAAGGTATTGTGGTATAAAAATCACATACAGGGTGCCTGGGTGGCACATTGTGTTAAGCTATGGACTCTTGATTTTGGCTTAGGTCACAATCGCAAGAATTCTCTCTCTTTATCTCAATCCTGCTCTCCTTCTCTCTCAAAATAAATAAACTATTTTTATTTAATACTTAAGGATGTTTATTTATTTTTCTGAGGGCAGAGAGGGGTAAAGAGAGAAGCAGACACAGGCTCCAGGCTCTGAGCTCTCAGTAGAGAGCCTGACATGGGGCATGAACCCATGAATCATGAGAGCAAGACCTGAGCTGAATTTGGATGCTTAAACTGACTGAGTCAGCCAGGTGCCCAAGAAATAAATTTTTTTAAAATGCACAATGAAATGTAATTAAATCCGAATCATTCTACTAAGGAAACACTGTAAAGATGAAGAAATGGGAAAGTTGCAATGAAAGACTCCCCTGAACAGATGGGAGAGGTTGGATGTTATTTAATCGATGTCTTGAGGAATTTCAAATATTGCATGATGGTCTTTCAGTGTCAGGGCCATTGACTGGCACCTTGTATGAGGGTGAGTAGTGGGCAGCGCATGGAGGAGAAAATGAGTGTATATCCCATGTGAGAGGGTGGCAGGATTGCTCTGTTGAATCATAGAGGGAAAACTAGTACCTGCAGGCCTACTTCCTGTGATCTCTAAATTTCCAGCTTATCTAGGCTCCCATCCAGGCCTCCAAACGCTATTTCTTTGGAGATGAACATATCATGTCCCTTTGACTCGATGAAATTAAGTGGCATTTGACATCTGTTAGTCTTCTTGCAGATTCCCAGAATGTAGCCACATTCTTCATCCCTTTTGAAACCATCTTGACAATATATATTTTTTCTTTTGCAGATCTTTTGAATTGGCTTACAGATAAGCTTGTATTTCCCCTTTAATATGGGAAGATGGAAGTATCCTGGGTGTCCTGCATTTGATCCTGCCGGGCTCGGCCAGAATGTCCTTTCATTAGATTTACTCCAACTACATACCATGCCTTTCATGTCTCCCTTGTCTGTAATCATTTTGTCTGCTTTCAAATAAAATTAATATTGAGCAACATCAAAAATAGTATATCTTTAAGTAGTTGAGAAGTGGTTGTCCAACGCTTTCATCAGTCCTTGAATTTTATTTGGTCCTTTCTGCATCACTATGGATTGGACTTTGTACATGTCTACCCAATTTTTACGCATAAAGAACACTTCTTGGGTGCATCACTAGAGACTAGAGGTTTCTGTACGTGAATGCACTAATCAACATTTACTAGGCACTTGTGTCCACTGGGTTCCATCAATTTCTACTATTAACTGAGCCATAATTCTTCTCTTATCTGCAATGACGTAGCAGGTGAGAAGGAGGGAAGCAGTCCTGCCATGTGGGAGTTGGCCTGGTGGCACTGGGTTTGGAGTTGTTAGGGGCTGACCTTAGCTGAGAGCCAGGACATGATGTACTCCTGTTGGACATAAAAAGTCATAGAAGTCCAACAGCAGACAAGGGCATTCAGTGATGAAAGGAGTCAAAAATCAAGATCATTTTATAGTAGGGCACCTGGATGGCTCAGTTGGTTAAGTGTCTGACGCTTGATTTTGGCTCAGTTCATGATCTCAGGGTCTCGAGATGGAGCCTACATAGCCCTGCCACCATTCAGCACTAATGGTGGAGCCTGCTTAAGATTCTCTCCTTCTCAGAACTTAATGGAGGACCACAGGAGAGGAGAAAGGGAAAAATAGTTGGGGAGAGGGAGGGAGGCAAACCATGAGAGACACTTGAATACTGAGGACAAACTGAGGGCTGATGGAGGTGGGGGAGCGGGTAGGGGGATGATGGGCATGGAAGTGGGCACTTATTGGGATGAGCACTGGGTGTTATATGGAAACCAACTTGACAATAAACTATTTAAGAAAAAAAATAAAGCTCTTCTGATCTCAAAAAAAAAAAAAAAAAAGATTCTCTCCTCTCTCTGCCCACTTCACCCCCGCCCCCCGCTCTCTTGCTCTCTGTCTCTCTATCTGTCAAAAACAGATCACTTCCCAGGTATGTTTCAGTACAGACAAAAGTAATGTTAGTGTACCAAACCCACAATAACACATATCCTGTTTGTTTGCCTAGTTAATGTGTGACTGCTGCTTTATTAGCTATCACAGCTTTGCATTGTTCTCTTCTCTGTATAGAAAATGTTTCTTTTTTTTTTTTATGTTTTATTTATTTCTAGGGGAGAGAGAGAGAGACAGCGTGAGGAGGGGAGGGTCAGCGAGAGAGGGAGTCACAGACTGAAACAGGCTCCAGGCTCTGAGCTGGCAGTCAGCACAGAGCCCGACGCGGGGCTCGAACCCACGAACCGCGAGATCGTGACCTAAGCGAGAGTCGGACGCTTAACCGACTAAGCCACCCAGGCGCCCCTAGAAAATGTTTCTTAAGAAAACCAATCATAGCTTACGCACGCTCCTGGCAGCATCCAGTCCAGGGCAGAAGGCCTGCTTCCCTACCACCTCCTCCAAACCTCCTAACACCAGCCCAAATCCTATATAACTCTTGTCTAACACCCTTGAACCGAGATACTTCTCTGCAGTTCCCTTTGGTGTATGCTGTCCCCCACTGCAATGATAATGACCCCAGGCTTCTCAGCTACACCTGCTCCTGGTGGTTTTTGGCTGTCAGGCTTCAATACCTGAACGCATAACCAGGATGGATATTACATATGAACGAGTCAAGTTGTCTTCATCATTCCAACTGTGGACATCTGCCCACTTTTTGCACACTTGCTAAACGGGACTCTTTAAACGTGCCCTAGTTCTTACCAGCAGTATGTTAAGCAGTACTCCTTTCAAGAAGAACAACACATCAATACTCTGATAAGGAAATGATTATGTTTAGAATTTGATTCACACTAAACCTGTTTTATTTTTTAAAAACGATTCTGGTATGCCAGTGGATAAGATGTACAGGACACTATCGAAGATTAAATAGGTGTATTTGATTGTTTGAGCAGGATTTGATGTGATCAAGGCTATTTGGGAAGTGCAATAGGCCAAGTGGGATGGTAGATATTAATAGAGTTAGCTAACACCTTCTTTTCCATAGGAGTTTGAGTCATCCTTGCACTACAGAATTTTCATAGAGTAGATCCCAGTATATGTTTACCACATATCCATAGCAATATTTGAGTATATTAGAAATTGTCATAATTGGGGCGCCTGGGTGGCTTAGTCGGTTAAGCGTCCGACTTTCGCCTAGGTCATGATCTCGCGGTTCGTGGGTTCGAGCCCCACGGCGGGCTCTGTGCTGACTGCCAGCTCAGAGCCTGGAGCCTGTTTCGGTCTGTGACTCCCTCTCTCTCTGACCCTCCCCTGCTCACGCTGTCTCTCTCTATCTCTCCTAGAAATAAATAAAAACATTTAAAAAAATAAAAAAAAAAGAAATTGTCATAATTTAGTTAGATAAGATTTGGAGGTAATGAGCATTAGGGGCAAATTAGCACATACTGTGAATATTCCTTCCTGAGAGGAATAAACCACAAAGAATGAAAACCTTTAGTATCCATAGAAGAATTGGAGGGCAGTTGAAATTGTCAGTTATATTCCAGGCCATGTTGCATCTGCTAAATTCCTGAGAACTATGTCAGTTGGAGCAACAAGATATTGCCCAACTCTGCAACATGTTGTCACATTTCTCAGATCATGTTAATACGTAAGAAGGTCAAATGCTATTAGGAGTGTACTGGTTTTGACAAAATCATACTCCTCATGTAACAATCCTATTAGCCTCTTCTCATAAGGTCAACAGAAAGATATCTGAATTTCAGCAGACCCTGAGCCAAAACTGTTAGTAGACTGACTGAGAGTTGGTCTCAGGTAATTCCTATGAGCCCATAGGATGTGACAATATAGAAGTGTCTGCCATCATCCATATGCTGGAATCTGGAATTTTTGGCTGAAACCAAATAGGATTTCTTTGCAAAGTTGTGTTGGGGTTTGGATTTGAAAACTGCTTCAAGCATACATATCCTTCTCCCAGACTGTTTGAAAAATAGTTGCTAGCTTGTCAGTGGTGTTTGATAAAACAAGCCCTTGCACTGATGAGTATTAGGTGCTTCTGAGGACACAAATACCTTGGGCTTCCTTTGGTGTCCTGGGTGATGCCACATGTATAGTTGAATATGTATGGGCAGCTCGGGAGAGTTCACTCATAGAATGGCAATTTGTTTTAAATTTCTTCCGCATTCTAACAGAAGTTCAGGGAAAGTCCTACACAAAACTAACAGGTTGTGTTGCTGCTTGTTCACAAAAATTAGAATCGCAAGGACATCCCTGATCTCATTTCTGAGTGGCCCTGGCCAGGAAGGATGGAAGGGCTACCAATGGGAGTTCTTGAGTTG
Organism: Proteles cristata cristata; assembly: GCA_017311185.1. Lineage (NCBI taxonomy): Eukaryota > Metazoa > Chordata > Mammalia > Carnivora > Hyaenidae > Proteles > Proteles cristata. The sequence goes on from JAESUZ010002047.1 coordinate 1,200,157, forward strand.
AGGCCTATGTTACTCTTTGGAAGTCAGTTGGTTATTATTTTTTTAAAATTGCTTAAGTTTATTAATGTGATAGAGAGAGAGAGAGAGAGAGAATGAGAATATCAAGTAAGCTCTGTGCTGACAGCACAGAGCCTAATGTGGGGCTTGAGCTCACGCTTGGTGAGATCATGATCTGAGTTGAAATTAAGAGTCAGACACATAACCAACTGACCCATCTAGGTGCCCCTGGAAGGCAATTTTCAGCAGGCTCTGTTGATACCGCAACCGTGATGAAAGAGATCAAGGTTACGTTGGCCCAGTGACTCGAGTTCAAAGCTCTTCATTTAACAGTGGACAATGTGTTAGGCTCCTGTTCTAGAGAAGCATTTTACATATTATAGTCTGTTGGGTGGTAGCAAAGAGTTGCGTGTATTGTCAGGAAAATGGGCTCCAGGCAACTAAGAAAAAAAGCGACGTGTATAATGCACTCAGATAAGGAAATGTCTCTGCGAATTTAGTAGAGGAATTAAAATTGTGAGGATATGAAACGAACAAAAATGTTGGCTAAGAAAAGGATTGAAATGCTTACATAGCCTTCTCCATATACCTGGGTCCTGAAAGGAGATGCCTGCAGAAGCTCAGGTCAGGCCTTGTGAACTAGAAAGGACACATCCCCCTTCAATTCAACAAAGGGAAATGATGTTATAAGATGATTTATAAGAAAGGTTTGGCTTAATAATAGCTGTAGGTGAAATTAGCTGATATGGGCAAGTAGATCACACTAAATCTCTCCTGGTAGCTCCAGGATTCTGTAACTGGGTGTAAATACTCATGTTGACTGGGCACCTGTTCTTCTTTGGCATTTACCTATATTGTAAAGGAGCAATCCTGGATATGCAATGGAAGTTTTGAGAAAACAATTCTTCATCAATTTGGTCCACGGAAATATAGTTCTTCTCAGGTTATAAATCTTAACTGCTGCTAAGAAGTACTAGTCAATGAACAGAGATGGTAAATGAAACATCATGTCTTTTGATAAAATATAGTTTGTTTTTTTTACAAATAGTTTATTGTCAAATTAGTTTCCACATAACACCCAGTGCTCATCCCCACAAGTGTCCTCCTCCATGCCCACCCCTCCTCCCCCCCACATCCATCAGTCCTCAGTTTTTGTCAGCATTCAAGAGTCTCTCACAGTTTGCTCTCCCCCTTTCCCCCACTATTTCCCCCCTTCTTCTCCCCCACGGTCCTCAGTTAAGTTCCTCCTAATCCTCCTATACGTGCACACATACAGTATTTGTTCTTCTCTGCCTGACTTATTTCACTCAGCATAACACCCTTAACGTCCAATCATGTTGCTACACATGGCCAGATTTCATTGTTTCTCATTGTCGTGTAGTATTCCATGGTATAGATAAGCTACATCTTCTTGATCTATTCGTCCGTTGAAGGACACTTAGGCTCTTTCCATGTTTTAGCTATTGTGGAGAGTGCTGCTATGAACATTGGGGTACATGTGCTCCTATGCATCAGCACATCTGTATCCCTCGGGTAAATTCCTAGCAGTGCTATTGCTGGGTCATAGGGAAGTTCTAGTGTTAGTTTCCTGAGGAACCTCCACACTGTTTTCCAGAGGGGCTGCACCAGTTTACATTCCCACCAACAGTGTAGCAGGGTTCCCGTTTCTCCACATCCTCGCCAGCATCTAGAGTTCCCTGATTGGCTCATTTTAGCCACTCTGACTGGCGTGAGGTGGTATCTCAGTGTAGTTTTGATTTGTATTTCCCTGATGAGGAGGGATGTTGAGCATCGTTTCATGTGTCTGCTGGCCATCTGGATGTCCTCTTTGGAGAAGTGTCTGTTCATGTCTTCTGCCCATTTCTTCACTGGGTTGTTTGTTTTTCAGGCGTGTAGTTTGGTGAGTTCCTTATAGATTCTGGATATCAACCCTTTATCTGATATGTCATTTGCAACTATCTTTTCCCATTCCGTTGGTTGCCTATTAATTTTCTGGGTTGTTTCCTTGGCTGTGCAGAAGCTTTTAATCTTGATGAGGTCCCAACAGTTTATTTTTGCTCTTGATTCCCTTGCTTTTGGGGATGTGTCAAGTAAGAGGTTGCTGCGGTGGAGGTCAAGGAGGTTGTTTCCTGCTTTCTCCTCTAGGGTGTTGATAGTTTCCTGTCTCACGTTCAGGCCCTTAATCCATTTTGAGTTTATTTTTGTGCATGGTGTGAGAAAATATAGTTTTTTAAATTCTCTTTTCCTGTTAGGGCTTTTTTGCTTTCTGTCTAAGAAATATTAGCATCTTCTAAATTGAGAAAGATACAGTTTTAGGTCCCTTTCTGGATGATTTGTTAGGTTTTATGACCAAGCCTGATTTTTGTGTATGATATGATGTATGCATCATGGTTTATTTCTTTTGTATTACAAGTAGTTGTATTTTTTCCCAGCATTTTTCAAATTTGTTGAAAGATTTTCTTCTATTAAATAACCTTAGCATTTTTGTGAAAAATGAATTAATTGTATATATGTGGGTGTATATTTAGATTCTCTGTTCTGCCTCAAGGACCTATTCTCTTTCTTGAAGTCACTATCTAGTGATTTGAATACTGTAGCCATAAAAGTTTGTAAATCAGGTTGTGTGATTTTCCAACTTTATTATTTCTCAAGACGGTTTTGTCTACCTGTCAGTTTTTGTATTTTTTAAAGATAATTTATTATCAAGTTAGCTAACTTACAGTGTATACAGTGTGCTCTTGGCTTCGGGAGTAGATTCCCATGATTCATCACTTACATACAACACCCAGTGCTCATCCCAACAAGTGTCCTATCACCCATTTACCCCTCTACCCTGCACCCCTCATTAACCTGCAGTTTGTTTTCTGTATTTAAGGGTCTCTTATGGTTTGCCTCCCTCTCTGTTGGACACTATTTTTTCCCCTTCCTTCCCCCATGGTCTTCTATTAAGTTTCTCAAATTCCACATATGAGTGAAAACATATGATATCTGTCTTTTCTACTGACTTATTTCATTTAGTGTAAGTTCCATCTCTGTTGTTGCAAATGGCAAGATTTCATTCTTTCTCATTGCCAAATAGTATTCCACTGGATATATTAACTGTATCTTCTTTACCCATTCATCAGTTGATTGACATTTGAGACTTTTCCACAATTTGGCTATTGTTGAAAGCACTTTTATAAACATTAAGGTACATGTTCCCCAATGAATCAGCACTCCTGTGTATTTTGGATAAATTCATAGTAGTGTTATTGCTGGGTGGTAGGGTAATTCTATTTTTAATTTTTGAGGAACCTCCACACCGCTTTCCAGAGCAGCTGCACCAGTTGCATTCCCACCGACAGTGCAAGAGGCTTTCTGTTTCTCCCCATCCTCGCCCATGTCTGTTGTTTCCTGAGTTGTTAATCTTAGCCATTCTGAAAGTTGAGAGGTGGTATCTCATTGTGGTTTTGATTTGTATTTCCCTGATTATGATGCCATGTTGAACATTTTTTCATGTGTCTGTTAGCCATCTGGATGTCTTCTTTGGAAAGTGTCTATTCATGCCTTTTGCCCATTTCCTAATTGGATTATTTGTTTTTGGGTATTGAGTTTGATAAGTTCTTTATAGATTTGGGTACTAACCCTTTATCCAATATGTCATTTGGAAATATCTTCTCCACTCTGTCGGTTGCCTTTTAGTTTTGTTGATGGTTTCTTTTGTTGTACAGAAGCTTTTTATCTTGATGAGTCCCAATAGTTCACTTTTGCTTTTGTTTTTCTTGCCTCCAGAGACATGTCAAGTTAGAAGTTGCTTCAGCTGAGGCCAAAGAGGTTGTTGCCTGTTTTCTCCTCTAGGCTTTTGGTAATTTCCTGTTTTACATTTAGGTCTTTCATCCATTTTGAATTTACTTTTGTGTATGGTGTAAAACAGTGGTCCAGGTTCATTCCTCTGCATGTTGCTGTCCAGTTTTCCCAACACCATTTGCAAAAAGACTATGTTTTTTCCATTGCATATTCTTTCCTGCTTTGTTGAAGATTAGTTGGCCACACATTTGTGGGTCCAATTTTGGGTTTTCAATTCTATTTCATTGATCTGTCTGTTTTTGTGTTAGTACCATACTGTGTTAATGACTACAGTTTTGTAATACAGCTTGTAGTTTGGATTTCTGATGCTTCCAGCTTTGGTTTTCTTTTTCAACATTACTTGGTTACTTGGGGTCTTTTGTAACCCCATACAAATTTTAGAATTGTTTGTTCTGGCTCTGTAAAGAAAGCTTTGCTATTTTGATAGGGATTGCTTTGAATATGTAGTTTGCTTTGGGTAGTATAGATGTTTTAACAATATTAATTCTACCAATCCATGAGCATGGAATGTTTTTCCATTTCTTTGTGTCTTCTTCAATTTCTTTGATAAGCTTTCTATAGTTTTCAGTATACAGATCTTTTACCTCTTTGGTTAGATTTATTCCTAGGTATCTTAGGGTTTTTGGTGCAATTGTAAATGGGATTGATTCCTTGATTTCTCTCTTTTCTTAATGTTTATTTATTTTTGAGAGATACAGAGACAGATATGAAGATACAGTGTGAGTGGGGGAGGGGCAGAGAGAGGGAGACACAGAACCTGAACCATGGTCCAGGCTCTGAGCTGTCAGCACAGAGGCTGATGTGAGGCTTGAACTACAGTTCTTTGGCAAGATCATAACTTGAGCCGAAATCAGATGCTTAACCAACTGAGACACTAGTGCGCTACCCCGTCTCTCTTTTTTTTTAAAGTTTGTTTATTTTGAAAGAGAGAGAGAGAGGAAGAGAGAGGAGAGAAAATCCCAACATGCTCCGCACTATCTGTGCAAAGCCTGACATGGAGCTCAAACTCTTTTTTTTTTTTTTTTTTTTTACAAATAGTTTATTGTGAAGTTGGTTTCCATATAACACCCACTGCTCATCCCCACAAGTGCCCTCCTCCATGCTTAAGCTACAAGATCATGCATGACCTGAGCTGAAATCAAGAGTCAGGTGCTTAACTGACTGAGCCACCAGGGACCCCTCCTTGATTTCTCTTTTTGTTGTCTCATTATGGGTGTAGAAAAATGCAACTGATTTCTGAACATTGATTTTATATTCTGTGATTTTGCTGAATTCATGTATTAATTGTAGCAGTGTTTTGGTTGCATCTTATGGGTTTTGCATGTAGAATATCATGTTGTCTGTGAAGAGTGAAAGTTTGACTTCTTCTTTGCCAATTTGGATGCTTTTTATTTCATTTTGTTATCTTATTGCTGAGGCTAGGACTTCTAATACATGTTGAACAACAGTGGTGAGAGTAGACATCCCTTCATATTCCTGACCTTAGGGGGAAAGCCTTCAGTGTTTCCCCATTGAGGATGATATTAGCTGTGGGTCTTTCATATATGGCCTTTTTGATGTTGAGGTATGTTCCTTCTATCCCTACTTTCTTGAGAGTATTTTATCAAGAAAGAATATTTTATCAGATGCTTTTTCTGCATCAATTGAGAAGATTACGTAGTTTTTATCTTTTCTCTTATTAAAGTGCTGTATCACATTGATTGATTTATAGATATTCAACCACCTTTCAGCCCAGGAATAAACCTCACTTGATTGTGATGAATATTTCTTTTAATGTATTGTTGGATTCAATTTGCTAATACCTTGTTGAGAATTTTTGCATCCATGTTCATCAGGGAAATAGGTCTTTAATTCTCCTTTATAGTGACGTTTGTCTGGCTTTGGAATCAAGGTAATTATGACCTTATAGAATGGGTTTGGAAGGTCTCCTTCCATTTCTTTTGTTTGGAACATTGTCAAAAGAATAGGTATTAATTCTGCTTTATATGTTTGGCAGAATTCCCTTGGAAAGTCATCTGGCCTTGGTCTCTTGTTTTTTGGGAGAATTTTGATTACTGATAGATGTCTTTGCTAGTTATGGTCTATTCAAGTTTTCTATTTTTTCCCTTTCAGTTTTGGTAGTTTATATGTTTCTAAGAATTTATCCATTTCTTTCAGATTGCCCAATTTGTTGTCATATAACTGCTTGTAATATTCTCTTATTATTGTTTGTATGTCATGGTTTTGGTGGTAATCTCTCCTCTTTTATTCATGATTTTATTTATTTGGGTCCTTTTCCTTTTCTTTTCGTTAAATCTGGCTAGGGGTTTATCAATTTTGTTAATCCTCTCGAAGAAATAGCTTTTGGTTTTGTTGCTCTGTTCCTTTTTTTTTTTTTTAAATATCAATATCATTGATTTCTGCTCTAATCTTTATTATTTTCCTTCTGCTGGTTTTGGTCTTTACTTGTTTTTCTTTTTCCAGCTCTTTTAGGTGTAGGATTAGGTTGTGTATGTGAGACCTTTCTTCCTTCTTTAGGAAGGCCTGGATTCCTATATACTTCCCTCTTATGATCACCTTTGCTACATCTCAAAGGTTTTGAAATGTTGTGTTTTCATTTGCATTTGACTTCCATGGGCTTTTTAATTTCCTGGTTAACCCGTTCATTTTTTAGTAGGATGTTCTTTAACTTCCACATATTTGAGAACTTTCCAATTTTTTTCTTATGGTTGACGTCAAGCTTCATAGCGTTGTGGTTAGAAAATATGCATGGTACGATCTCAATCTTTTTGTACTTTTTTGAGGGCTAATTTCTGGCCCAGTATGTGATCTATTCTGGAGAATGTTCCTTGTGCACTTGAGAAGAATGTGTAGTTTGCTACTTTAGGATGAAATTTTCTGAGTATATCTGTTAAGTCCATCTGGTCCAGTGTGTCATTCAAAGCCATTGTTTCCTTGTTGATTATGCTTAGATAATCTGTCCATTGCTCCACATATGTCTTGACTAAATTTATTTCCTTTCTCTGGGCCTTTTTTTCTTCACAGACAACTAAGCTAGTCTTTTCAAGCTGTGACATTCAAGGATTGACAGGCCTCAATTTTCCCCATGGAAATGGGAATAATAAACCCTTCCTTGTTGGGCTCACTGAGGTGTAATGGCTAGATTGTCCTGATGGGAACTGCTGGTAAGGAGGGGTACACCAGAATCTGTGAGCATTAGTAAGATTAACGCCCAGGTCCACTGCACCTGCTGAGCCACGAACTGCCACCTTTTGAATCCATTTTTCCTAAACTGGGCAACCACTCTGTCACCGACCCCTCCCCTTTCACCCACACTTGAGAGGTGTAAACTGCACATTGGATTGGAGACTGTGGGCAGTTGTCCAGCTGCAAACTCCCTGGAGCTCTGTCTCACCCATCCTTGTCACCAGCACCACAGGGACAGTTTGTGGCTGGAGACCCAGGCAGAGGATGTTGGCTGGCTGTCCTTGGTAGAAAATAAGAGGAGGTGGACCGAGGCAGATGTTGGAGATAACTGAAGTGAGAGAGGAGCAGGGAAAGCCTTTATTCCCCAGGCGAATGATAGAACCAATCCAGATGATTCCAATTACTGTCTGAGTTCTTTGGAGTCTGCCTTGGAGGGAACAGGAAGCAAATGCATTGTTTTATCCTCCCTCAGTTATTGCACATGCAGATCTATCACTTACAGACCTAAGGAGGTTATATTGTCCATACACTGCCCTAGATGGCGAGCCCCACCTCCCACCAGCCGCACTTTCGAGAATCTTTCAGTTACTCAAATCTTATAGGGAATCTGAATGTGGAGATAGCCTCTTGCTGCAGCCCCAGTCCATTTCCTCAGTGAGATGGGGTCAGATATACTGTCTCTTAGCCTTTTTATTTTTTAAAAATAGTTTAATGTCAAGTTGGTTTCCATTTAACACCCAGTGCTCATCCCCACAAGTGCTCTCCTCCATGCCCATCACCTCCCTTCCTGTCCCCCCACCCCCATCAGCCCTCAGTTTGTTCTCAGCATTCAAGAGTCTCTCATGGTTTGCCTCCCTCCCTCTCCCCCACTATTTTCCCCCTTCTCCTTCCCTATGGTCCTCCATTAAGTTCCTCCTAATCCTCCTATATGTGCAAACATATGGTATCTGTCCTTCTCTGCTTGACTTATTTCGCTCAGCATAACACCCTCAAGGTCCATCCATGTTGCTACACGTGGCCAGATTTCATTCTTTCTCATTGCCATGTAGTATTCCATTGTATAGATAAACCACATCTTCTTGATATATTCATCAGTTGATGGGCACTTAGGCTCTTTCCATGTTTTGACTATTATTGAGAGTGCAGCTATGAACATTTGGGTACATGTGCCCCTATGCATCAGCACTCCTGTATCCCTTGGGTAAATTCCTAGCAGTGCTATTGCTGGGTCATAGGGAGTTCTAGTGTTAATTTTTTGAGGAACCTCCACAGTTTTCCAGAGGTGTTGCACCAGTTTACCTTCCCACCAGCAGTGTAGGAGGGTGCCCGTTTCTTCACATTCTCGCCAGCATCTAGAGTCTCCTGATTTGCTCATTTTAGCCACTCTGACCATCGTGAGGTGGTATCTCAGTGTGGTTTTGGTTTGTACTTCCCTGATGATGAGGGACGCTGAGCATCATTTTATGTCTGGTGGTAATCTGGATGTCCTCTTTGGGCGATTGTCTGTTCATATCTTCTGCCCATTTCTTCACTGGATTATTTGTTTTTTGGGTATGGAGTTTGGTGAGTTTCTTATAGATTTTGGCTACTAGCCCTTTATCTGATATGTCATTTGCAACTGTATTTTCCCATTCCATCAGTTGCCTATTAGTTTTATGGATTGTTTCCTTTGCTGTGCAGAAGCTTTTAATCTTGATGAGGTCCCAATAGTTCATTTTTCTTCTTGATTCCCTTACCTTTGGGGATGTGTCAAGTAAGAAATTGCTGCGGTGAAGGTCAAGGAGGTTTTTTTCCTGTTTTCTCTTCTAGGGTTTTGATGGTTTCCGGTCTCACGTTCAGGTCCTTTATCCATTTTGAGTTTATTTTTGTGTATGGTGTGAGAAAATAATATAGATTCATTCTTCTGCATGTTGCTGTCCAGTTCTCTCAGCACCATCTGTTAAAGAGACTGTCTTTTTTTCCATTGGATATTCTTTCCTGCTTTGTCAAAGATTAGTTGGCTGTATACTTTTGGGTCCACTTCTGACTTCTCGATTCTGTTCCATTGGTCTATGTGTCTGTTTTTGTGCCAATACCATACTGTCTTGAAGATGACAGCTTTCTAGTAGAGGCTAAAGTCTGGGATGGTGATGCTTCCCCTTTTGGTTTTCTTCAATATTACTTTGGCTATTCAGGGTCTTTTGTGGTTTCTTACAAATTTTAGGATAGTTTGTTCTAGTTTTGAGAAGAATACTAGTGCAATTTTGATTGGGATTGCATTGAATGTGTCGATTGTTTTGGGTAGTAATGACATTTTAACTATTTTTATTTTTCCAATCCATGAGCATGGAATATTTTTCCATTATTTTGTGTCTTCTTCAATTTCCTTCATAAGTTTTCTATAGTTTTCATCATAAAGATCTCTTATATCTTTGTTTAAGTTTATTCCTAGGTGTTTTATGTTTTTTTGTGCAATTGTAAATGGGATCAGTTTCTTGATTTCTCTTTCTGTTGCTTCATTGTTGATGTACAAAAATGCAACTGATTTCTGTACGTTGATTTTATATCCTGCAACTTTGCTGAATTCATGGATCAATTTCAGTATGCTTCTGGTGGAGTCTGTTGGGTTTTCTATGTATAGTATCATGTCATCTGTGAAAAGTGAAAGTTTGACTTCCTTGCCAATTCTGATGCCTTTGATTTCCTTTTACTGTCTGATGGCTAATGCTAGGACTCCCAGCACTATGTTAAACAACAGTGGTGAAAGTGGACATCTCTGTCATATTCTTGATCTCAGGGGGAAGCTCTCAGTTTTTCCCCATTGAGGATGATGTTATCTGAGGGCTTCTTATAGATGGCTTTGATGATGTTTAAGTAAGTTCCTTCTATCCCGACTTTCTCAAGGGTCTTTATTAAGAAGGGATAGTGTATTTTGTCAAATGCTTTTTCTGCATCTATTGACAGGATCATATGGTTTTTAATCTTTTCTTTTGTTGATGTAATGTATCACATTGATTGATCTGCGAATATTGAACCAGCTCTGTAACCCAAGAATGAATCCCACTTGGTCTTGGTGGATAGTTCTTTTTATGTGCTGTGGGGTTCGATTTGCAAGCATCTTGTTGAGGATTTTTACATCTGTATTCATCAAGGATGTTGACCTGTAGTTCTCTTTTTGTTGCTATGTCTCTGGCTTGGGAATCAGATTGATGCTGGCTTCATAAAATGAGTCTGGAAGTTTTTCTTCGATTTCTATTTTTTGGAATAGCTTGAGACGAATGGGTAATAATTCTGTTTTAAATGTCTGGTAGAATTCCCCAGGTAAGCCATCTGGCCTAGGGCTCTTATTTGTTGGGAGATTTTTTTTTTTTTATTTCTAGGAGAGAGAGAGAGAGAGACAGCGCGAGCAGGGGAGGGTCAGCGAGAGAGGGAGTCACAGACTGAAACAGGCTCCAGGCTCTGAGCTGGCAGTCAGCACAGAGCCCGACGCGGGGCTCGAACCCACGAACCGCGAGATCATGACCTAAGCGAAAGTCAGAGGCTTAACCGACTAAGCCACCCAGGCGCCCCAAGTTGGGAGATTTTTGATAACTGATTCGATTTCTTCACTAGTTATGGATCTCTTCAGATTTTCTATCTCTTCCTGTGTGAATTTTGGTAGTGAGCTTGCATTTAGGAATTTGTCCATTTCTTTTAAGTTGTCTAATTTGTTGGCATCTAATTTTTCACAGTGTTCCCTGATAATTGCTTGTATTTCTGAGGGGTTGGTTGTAATAAGTCCATTTTCATTCATGATTTTGTCTATTTGAATGCTCTGTCTTTTCTTTTTGAGAAGCCTGGCTAGAGGTTTGTCAATTTTGTTTATTTTTTCAAAAAACCAACTCTTGGTTTCATCGATCTGGTCAACTGTTTCTTTGGTTTCTATATTGTTTATTTCTGCCCTGATTTTAATTATTTCTCTTCTCCTACTGGGTTTGGGGTGCTCTTGTTTCTCTCCCTCTAATTCCTTTAGGTGTGCTGTTAGATTTTGCACTTGCATTTTTTTCTAATTTCTTGAAATAGGCCTGGAGTGAAATAGGCCTGGAGTACTTTCCTATTAGGACTGCCTTTGCCGCATCCCATAGAGTTTGGATTCTTGGATTTTCATTTATATTTGTTTTCATATATTTTTAAATTTCCTCTCTAATTGTCTGATTGGCCCATTCATTCTTTAGTAGGGTGTTCTTTAACCTCCATGCTTTTGGAGGTTTTCCAGACTTCTTCCTGTGATTGATTTCAAGTTTCAAAGCATTATGATATGAGAGTGTGTATGGTATGATCTCAATTCTTTTATATTTATTGAGGGCTGCTTTATGTCCCAGTATATGATCTGTCTTGGAGAATGTGCCATGTGCACTTGAGAAGAAAGTGAATTCCATGGCCTCAAGTTGTAGAGTTCTAAATATATCTGTCAGATCCATTTGGTCCAATGTGTCATTCAAGTCCATTGTGTCTTTAGTGATTTTCTGTCTAGTTGATCTAGCCATTGCTATAAGTGGAGTATTAAAGTCCCCTGCTGTTAGCACATTCTTATCCATAAGATTGTTTCTGTTTGTGATTAATTCTTTTATATATATAGGTGCTCCCATATTTGGTGTGTAGACATTTATAATTGCTAGCTCTTCCTGATGGATAGACCCTGTAATTATTATATAATGTGCTTCTTCATCCCTTGTTACTGTCTTTACTTTAAAGTCCAGTTTGTCTGATATAAGTATAGCTACTCCAGCTTTCTTTTGACTTCCTGTAGCATAATATATATTTCTTCATCCCCTTACTTTCAATCTGAAGGTGTCCTCCAGTCAACTGTGTTTCTTGTAGACAGCAAATAGATGGATTTTGTTTTTTTTTTATCCATTCTGTTAGCCTATGTCTTTTTATTGGGGCATTTAGCCCATTTACATTCATTGTTATTATTGAAAAATATGGGTTTAGCGTCATTGTATTCTTTCTGGGATTTATGCTTGTGCTGCTGTCTCTGGTGTCTTGCGTTCCTTGCAACATTTCCCTCAGAGAATCCCCCTCAGGGTTTCTTATAGGGCTGGATTAGTGGTGACAAATACTTTCAATTTTTGTTTATTTGAAAAGGCTTTTATCTCTCCTTCTATTCTGAATGACAGACTTGCTGGATAGAGGATTCTTGGCTGCATATTTTTTCTCTTTATCACATTGAAGATTTCCTGGTATTCCTTTCTGGTCTGCCAAGTTTCAGTAGATAGGTCTGTCACCACTCTGATAGGTTTCCTTTTGTATGTTAGGGCCCTTTTATCCCTAGCTGCTTTCAGAATTCTCTCTTTGTCCTTATAGTTTGCCAGTTTCACTAAGATATGTCCTGCAGAAGATCGATTCAAGTTACGTCTGAGAGGAGTTCTGTGTGCCTCTTGGATTTCAACGTCTGTTTCCTTCCCCAGATTGGGGAAGTTCTCTGATAGAACTTGTTCAAGGACCCCTTCAACACCTTTCCCTCTCTCTTCGTCTTCTGAAATTCCTATGATATGGATATTGTTCCGTTTGATTGTATCGCTGAGCTCTCGAACTCTCCTTTCATGTTTTTGTATCAGTTTATCTCTTTTTCTCAGCTTCCTCTTTTTCTATAATTGTGTCTTCTAGATCACTTATTCTCCTTTCTGCCTCTTCCATCCGTGCATTGGATGTCTCCGTTTTATTTTGCATCTCATTTATAGCGTTTTTAAAAAATTCATCACAACAATTTTTTTTTTATTTTTATTTATTTCTAGGAGAGAGAGAGAGAGAGACAGCATCAGCAGGGGTGGGTCAGAAAGTGAGGGAGTCACAGACTGAAATAGGCTCCAGACTCTGAGCTGGCAGTCAGCACAGAGCCCAACGTGGGGCTCGAACCCACGAACCGCGAGATCATGACCTAAGCGAAAGTCAGATGCTTAACCGACTAAGCCACCCAGGCGCCCCTCATCACAACTATTTTTAAGCTCCATAGTCTTTGTAGCAATAGTTTCTCTGATTTTTTCCATGCCTTTTTCACACCCTGTGATTAATTTTATGACTATTGTTCTAAATTCTTGTTCAGTTATTTTGCTTATATCTGTTTTGAGCAGTTCTTTAGCTGTCAATTCTTCCTGGAATTTCTTTGGAGGAGAGTTCTCCATTTCGTTATTTTGGCTAGCTTTTTGTCTCTTGTCACTTTTAAAGGCTTGTTTTGCACTCTGCACCTGCAAGTACTGTTACATTAAAGGAGGCTTATTGACTATCCAGGGCCTGTCTGTTCAGGTAGTGTTCTTTTACACAGGGGGTGTAGCCAAGGTGAGCTGTGCTCTATATCCCAAGCCAGGCCTCGTTTCCAGATCTCAGTCAGCGCATCCCACTGATATTGCTCAAAATATAAACTAGCGAGTCCCTCAGAGCAGTTTCAAGCCTCTCGCCTTCCCCCTGGGAATCGAGCCAGAAGCCACTGCTCCTGTCCTCTTCAGGTTGGGCTGGCGAGCAAGGATCAGTTTCACCCAGGGTCACCAGGGATGAGTGAGACCTGCCTAGGGTCAGCTGGACAGCAGGAAATTGGATCCCTGTGTGTCCCGAGCAGAGGTTTTTCTTTTCTCCAGTGACAGGGACAGTGTCTTCAGCAGTTTCGGCCACTCTCTCAACATCCCCCTCCCCTGGACTCACCTTGGCTCCCCACAAAGGAGGATCCCCCCTTCCCTCTGTGTCTCTGGTCCCAGCCCGATTTTATCTTCCCCAGTTCGCACTCACGCTATAAGGTTTTTTCAGCAGACTCTGTCTCCTTTTCCTCCCAAACTCCTGGATTCCGTAGAGGTTCCTATGACTTCAGGCCTTCTCCATATGAGAGATGGGGGTGAGTGAAATGTATGGAGCTCCCTACTTCTCCACCATCTTGCCTCCCCTCTCTCTTAGGCTTTTTAAATGAAGTAATCTCAGATGCTTCTGTTCTCTCTTATGACCAAGATGGCCTAAACATTCCCTTCACTATCACTGCAGTTTGGACAGTTTTTTCCCTCTGACCCTGGGCCCTGACCTCCATTTTCTTACAGCATTTACTTTAGAAAGCTTGTAATTGTAAATCCTTTCTCTGACCCTTTGAAATAAAAATCGTCTCCCAGTCTCATTTCAATTTTGCAATCCAGGAAAGCCTTTCTCTAGGACCTGAGAATTGTTTCTCTGAAATGTAAACATCAAGGAAGATAGTGCCCCTTTCTCCCAAGTTCTGTGGAAGGGTAGGAGCCTAACTTCAGCATGGCCCCTAGCTCCAAGTTGTCACAAAGATGCCAGAAAGTTTACTTTTCCATTAGATAAGGCCAATCAGCAAATACGGATGTTCTAAAAACCCTCCACCCCAGCTCTTAAACTCTCTAGTCCTTTGTTTACACCTAGCTCAACAACCAGACTTGGTCAATGCTCTGTGCTTTCTCAAAATCAACTTCTGTTGGCTCTCATCATATCCAGTATGATATTTTTTTCTTTGAACTCATGGTCATACTCTCCCTCAAATCTCTCTCTTCTGTTCTTTGCTGACTTGCAGTTTATTAGGCAACCAAGCAATATATTACTGGAAGTGTGTGTATGCGCATGAGTGTGTGTGCGTGTTTGTGTGTGTTGCTGTTTCTACTCTACTAGAATTTTCCTGGAGGAGGAACAAGTCTAAAATGCTCTGTACCACACACAGCTTCAAGGAGCACTGTGGGTCCTCACATCCTGTTCGTTGACAAAATATTTTCCCTCCAACTAAATCCACAACTGTCAATTCTCTTTAAAAATATGCCAAGGTTTTAAAAAATATTTTTATTGGTCTTTTGTTTTCTGTGATTCTTTTGCAGTGACCAAGAGGAGGAACCCTGAATCCCACTCATCTTTTTTTTTTTTTCCTCCTATGAAGATATGAAACTAGAGATAGAGGTAGAAATTTGGGGATAAGAGGAGGTTCTTTAGGTGAGGTTTCAAGAAAAAAAAAACAGGAATCTGATGTCTTGGAAGATTTTCTGGAACTTAACTGGAAACACATAGGGATGTGAGGAAGCTCAGAGGGAACCTTACTGTTGGGTGCACCAAGCCTTCAGAGCTGAAATGTGGGATTTCTCCTTCATCATTACATTGAGTCCTTTGAAAGTATTCCAGTAACAATCTTTGTTTCCCAAACTCGACCACTGTTAAATCCTCTAACTGCCTTAGGGAATGTCAACCCCTTGGGGGAATATTTAATTTTTATCCAGTTTGCCACTGTCTGCCTTGTGTTTTCTAATGTCCACATGGTAGAGAAACAAACACACAGAGAAATGAAGTTACGTGCCTCAGGTCTTTCTCTGTGCATGCAGTTTATAATAGCATCAGGGCATAGATTCCAAGTCTCTCAGTCTGGTCTTTTTTCCAGTGTACCATGATGCTTTTCTCCTACCAAGTTCAGAGGTTTGTAGGAGCAGGAGCTGGATGTTGGGGGCAGTACAACCTCCTGTGAGAAGAGGTGGGAATTGGGCTCTTCTATGAAGTCACTGCTATCAGAGCATGTATGATTGTGGTGGTGGAAAAAGCCTGAAATGGGACTAAAAAGAAACACATCATGCATTTTGGAGACAGCCCTGAGTACTGGAGTTGGTAGAAGCTTTTATATCTCATCTGTTGAAATGTTTCTCACTACTATGTCATATTTAAGGTCAGCAGCAGCAGCGGCAGGATCAAGGAAACCCTCACGTAACTAAGATTTTCTGTTGTGCTCAGCATGAAGTGAGATTCCTAGAAGTGCTCACTTCTTACTTTTTATGTACTTTTAAAGATATACTTCTACTTTTATCCTCATTTGTTTATATAGATGGCTGAACACTGCTGGAGAAAAATTTTAAATCCCTGCCAAATCTGCACTTTGAGCTGAACCCTAAGATCATTCACCTGTTCAACTAGGTGCTTCTTATGATAAATGTTTCTCTTTTTTCATAGTGAGAATCTCAAATCTTTACTATCATCTTCAAATTCCCTGCCTTACACTGTTTAGTGACTACCCTTTCTTTAGGAAAAAGAGAGAAATCAATAGGCAGAGGTTTCTTGACTTCTCCAGGTGACCAATGTAATTGTCCTTTTTCTTTTCCTCTCATCTCAGACAAAGATCTGTACTTCTAGTTCATGGCTAAATACTAAAAAAGGATTTATTTTTGTTTTGTAAAATTAAGTTTTCAAAAGCACTTTACCAGTGACCCCACATCATCATTCTCTCTTCCTTCCTGAACCAGGAACCTCTCCCACCCAATTGATTCTTTTCCTTCACTATATATATATATACTATATATATATAAGTATATGTATATACATATACATATACTTAAACCCTCCCCATCTTAGAAAAAACAAAACATTCCTTAGTCTCTGGACTTCCTTATTTACTTTATTTGCATAATTTCCTATTCACTTTTCACAATCGTACTTTATTTTATTTTTTAAAAATATTTTTATTTATTTATTTCTAGGAGAGAGAGAGAGACAGCATGAGCAGGGGAGGGTCAGAGAGAGAGGGAGACACAGACTCTGAAACAGGCTCCAGGCTCTTAGCTGGCAGTGAGCCCAGAACCTGATGCGGGGCTCGAACACACGAACCGCGAGATCATGACCTAAGCGAAAGTCGGATGCTTAACCGACTAAGCCACCCAGGAGCTCCTTCACAATTGTACTTTGAAGCCCTGTCACACAAATAAAAATACTACATCAATTATTGTGTGGTTGCAAATCCAATGCTTTCTATGCATTCTCCTTCCTTCTGGATATTTTATGATGTATGTTACTGAAGACTACACCTTCCTTATCGAAACAAACTTCACTTGCTTACTATCTGAAGCTTTCTTTTTCAGTCCGTACGGCTACTCCTTTATGAACATCCTCTGCTTGATCAATTTTTCTTTTTCTTTTCTTTTTTTAATAGAGAATCTTAAGCAGGCTCCATGCTCAGCATGGTGCACGTCTCAGGGTTGGATTCCACAACTGTGAGATCATGATCTGAACTGAAATCAAGAGTCATTTGCTTAAATGACTGAGTCACTTAGGCACCCTTGAATCAATTTTTAAATATTAATGTTTCTAAGGGTCCTTTTTCTCTTAAACTTCTGATTCTGCAATCTTTCTCTAGGTGAACTGTTGTTTCTCATGCCTTCCTTCACCTATTATAAGTAAGCCTTGAATTCCAAAAAACCCTCCAATCTCAAATTCATATATCCAGCTGCCTTATGGACTTCTTTATTTTAGTATTTCAGAACTATTGCAATCTCATCATATCCAAAATCTTAACTCATCAAATTATTCTCGACTTGAAAATAGACAAACAAGATTACCAGATGTACTTTCAGTACAGTGTTAGTTTTGAGTTTCTTTTTATCGGCTATTTCACTACTCTGTGGGGGCAAAGATTACCTCAAAAATTCGTGCTGAGTAGAGATGCAAATAATCTCTTTCGAGTGTAACCAATAATCTCAAAGATGAGAGTTTATGGTCTGGCTGTGTATCAGCCAGTTTTGTAGCTAATTCAGGTTAGCTAGTTTTAAAAGAACTAGCTTCTCAAAAAGTCTCTGGACCAGTTCAAACATATTATTGGAATTCCTATTAATTATGAGTTGAATAGAACATTTGAGGGGTGCCTGGGTGGCTCCATCGGTTAAGCGTCCGACTTTGGCTCAGGTCATGATCTCAAGGTTTGTGGGTTGGAGCACCACATCGGGCTCTGTGCTGACAGCTCAGAGCCTGGAGGCTGTTTCAGATTCTGTGTCTTCCTCTCTCTCTGACGCTTCCCTGTTCATGCTCTCTTTCAGAAATAAATTAAAGAAAAAGACATCAAAAAAATTTTAAAGAAACTTTGAACATGTTTATCTTATATTAAAATGAGAGTCATTATTTTGCCTTTTTGAAAATTATATAAAATATTTGCCTACCAGCTTGCTTCTTCTACTGTATTCTGTTCTTAATAAAAGTATATTAATATTCATTTAATCTCTCAAGAAGGAACTTAGAAATTTCCCTATGTTTTTTCCTTTTCCTTCCCCTTCTCCCCAAACACAAGTCTGTCTGGTTCTCAGTTTAGCCATTGGGCATATGAAATACCTCAAAGTCCTACTCTCATTCCTCTCCATTCCTAGATGCTCATCTTATTTCCGGTTGTCTTATTTCTCCTCAGTCTTTTGTGGTAGGCTTCCAAATGATTTTCCTTTCTCCATTGGCTCCCTATTCCATCCATCTCCCATACCTCTGCCAGAATAATTTTTCTAAAAGATAAATCTGATTGTGTCACTTCTTTTGTAAATTTTTAAGTGGCTCCCGATCTTTCTAGACTAAATTAAATCAATTAATATTGAAGACTTTTGTTTCATAATATAATTTCTACTTATCTTTCTTATTCTTAATTTTGATCTCCTACATATCCCCTTTCTCTCAATTGGCGCAAGGTGTAGTTTCTGAAGATAGTATGATATTCCATTTCTCTCTGCCTTGGAACATGTGTATCTCTCAACCTGGTCCTGTTGCTTCTTCTACTTGCCCCACTATCCATCCTTGCCTTGTTTGACCTCAACTCACGTGTCTAGATTCACCTGGATATGCCATCCTCTGGGAAGTTCATTTTTCTATGCATATGTGGCACTTAATGAAATTAAATACATGTAATTGTTTATTTTCTTGTCATGTCTTTTGCTGAATTGTGAACATTTCCGCTTCATCTGCATGACATTCCTCTTGCCAGTGAGTTTATAATAAGGCACCCGAACTCCAGTGGTCACAAAGCTGGTGAGGGTTTGTGTGCTTAGTGCAAAGGATTAGGGCACACAGTTAATGATAGTCACATTCAGGTACCTGCAGTGAGGCTTGCTCTGATCTGTATCAGTAGTCTGAACTCCTGTACGTTCAGGGCAGTGTGTTATGATGAAAAGAGCACTGGTTTGGGAGTCAGGAGATCTGAGTTTTAAGTAACGAGTTACTTGATCTTGTTAAGTAATTTTTTTTCTCATCTAGTCTAAATGATTAAAAGACTTATATGAGGTAATATCTCTGAAAGTGCTATATTGTCATGAAAGTCCTTTCCTACCTGAAGAGCTGAGTAAAGTTCTGTGGATGCTCAGGCCTCTGCTCAACACATCTCTAGGAACAATGTTTGCACCGCAGGCTACATGAATGTTGACACCTGAAGCTGTGTGGCTCGCCATATTTGATATAGTCTTGGAAATCCACCAAGACATGTGAAAGGTAACACAGAAAATGGGCATTACGCAATTCAAGTGGAGATGATCCTTCTTTCCACAGCTCTAAAGACGAATGGGCCAAAGGAAGATCAAAGGAAAGAAAAGATACAGACACAAGTATAATGGCAAATACAAATTAAAAATAAAAGTCTTAATTTTTCCCTGTTGTGGAAAAGCCTCCCCCTCCCTTTTCTGAAAGTGGGTTCCTTTAGAAAACTTGTTAAGTTCTTGGTGTCTTTGAAATGTATGTAAATCTTTTTAAAAAACTAAATAAACCTCTTGCCACCTTTAAGACCCTGAAATGTCTTTCTCAAGGATTATGGAAGCCTTTGCTTTGAAATGTAATAATCATCCAAGACTCTCACCCTATCTCTGGGTCTCCATGAGAGACCAGGAGTCTAACTTAGGTGCCTGGCTCCCACTTGCAAAACTACCTCTGTCATAAAGATATGAGCAGTTTTATTAGTCATTTGGATAAAGGAAATTACCTAACAACATTGGCCACCCCAGTTCCATGGTGAATCTAGAATAAACTGCATTTCCACCTCCTTCAGGACTACTTATTGTATGTGTGTAAGAGGCTTCATCTGCCTGTCTATAGAAAAGGGTGGGATTTCTTTCTGTCTCTGCAATCTCTTTAGTGGATGGCCTTTGACACACACACATCATATTCAAAACTAAAACGTTTATTTCTCTTATACCTTTCTGGAGAGGTTTCCTGGGGTGGCAAAAGTAACCATGTCCACCATGACCATCAATAAAATGTGGAATAATCAAAAAGTTATATCATAAGATTAAGTGATTTAACTCCCACATAATGCTAAGGGTTAGGCCTGACATGCAGTAAGCACTATATATAAGCATTTGTTGCTAATATTGTCACATGGGAAAATCTTACATCTAAGTGCACTTCTGTAGCTACCGGCTCATATAGGTTCCACTAAATGTCAACAGACAGCTTTGAATTACCTGCCTTTTGGGATCATCTAAGACTAGTTTCCTTCTTTATCTGTGCTCTGCATGGTCTCCCCACCTAATCTTGCCTGACTTCTCCCTCTGCCACCAGCAGAGTTGCCCATAAAGTGTAACTCCCACCTCTAGATATGATTGCTTTGCAAATAGGATATATATGAGCCTCTGCTACCCCAGATCTGGTAAAAGAAACAAACAATAATAACAAAAGAGTAAAACCTTGGCCCTGCCTCTTAAGTGTGACAGAGGTCAACAGCTTAAATTTTAGCAACAGAGCACTAGTAGAAAAGGCTATGCATTTGAAAGCTTTTGAGTGTGGTGCAAATTATGAGGAATGATGAGGGTCATCCTTTCCTAGGATCTGGGAGGAAGATTAAGACTTCTTCTATGACAGACTCTAAATGAAAGCTGATAGCTGGGCACAAGATCCTTTTTTAAAAAAAGTTTTTTTAAATGTTTATTCATTTTTGGTAGGCAGAGAGAACACAAGCAGGAGACAAGAGAGAGAGAGGGAGACACAGTATCTGAAGCAGGCTCCAGGCTCCGAGCTGTCAGCACAGAACCTGATGCGAGGCTCAAACCCACAGACCATGAGATCATGATCTGAGCTGAAGTTGGACACTTAACCGACTGAGCCACCCAGGCGCCCTAGAAGATCCTTTTTTAAGGTGTCCTTGTGCTAACTACAGAAAAGCACTCACCTTATATAGATGAATTAGGGAAAAAAAGGACCTCCCTCTTAGAAGACGAAGACCTTGAGATTTTGGATGGTAAGCACAGTAAAGCTGGATTTCCACCTCTATTTGCCTTTTGAATATCTTTGTGCAATGTGAGGACTACACAACTGGACCCAATGTCTGGCTGGGTGCTGCTCTCCCTTCCTACCCATGCTCACACCCTTTTCATGTCTGATGACAAGTAGTAGGTGAACTCTTGACGCTTGATACAGAGCTTCTGAGAGATCATTAATCTCTGGAAGAGATAATTATAGGTCCTGGAGGAGGTAGAGAGGAATTGTTTCCCAGTAGGTCTGAGAAACTGGGAAAAGGCAGGTGGCTCTGCCTTTGATGGTGGTGAGTGAATTTCCTCCTTCCATATTTATCACACAGCCTTTAATCTTGGGAGTCCTCAAGCGCTTTCATAGGTATTGCCCCCTTCTTGTGATGTCTTTTTTTTTTAAATTTTATTGTATTTAATTCTTTTTTTTTAATGTTTTGTTTATTTCTAAGAGAGAGAGAGAGAGAGAGCATGAGCAGGGGAGGGTCAGAGAGAGAGGGAGTCACAGACTGAAACAGGCTCCAGGCTCTGAGCTGGCAGTCAGCACAGAGCCCGACGCGGGGCTCGAACCCACGAACCGTGAGATCATGACCTAAGCGAAAGTCGGACGCTTAACCGACTAAGCCACCCAGGCGCCCCCCTTCTTGTGATGTTTAAAGGATGACAGAGGAGTGAATAGAGAGAGATAATTCATAGCTTTGTGAAAAGATGATTAAACACATTTATGAAACATCCAAAAGGTTTGGGAACCACTGTGGCCCCCTTGCCTCAGCCAAAGACTGTGTCAGTGAGGCAGAAATCTCTTTGTGTTCTAGGAAATTGTAGAAGGGAAGTCTGCAAAATCATTTCCTCAATTACTTGAGAGTAAGTACATTTAATTCCTAAAGTTACTGTGTTTCATTGAATCTGAGAAACCATCTTTTGCAAGACTCACTTACTTTACATTTCACTAAGGAGGAATAAAAACAGACATTGGCACTGTCAGTTGTAAAACCCATTTTATCTCAGAGATACTAAAATGTGGAAAAATGTATGCTTTAGAATAAGGGAAATACATAGTTTCTAACCACACATCCTTGGCAGAAAATGGAATCTAATTTCTTACCTAAAATGGATAACTCCCAGCAGTACTTTTTCCCAGTTTTATGAGAGGAACTGGTGTCCTGGGTGTTGTAGGTATTGCCCAGAAAGTATAACATTATAGATCCTGTGCCCAGCTTGCTTCACCGAACATCTTGGCATTTTCTTGTGTGAGGCTGACATCTGATGGACACATAACACTTGAGCAAAGCTTTGTATTTCAGAGTAAATTAAGTAAGTTATTGGCAAAGAAACCTAGCGGTAGAGAATAGACTCCACATTTTCTATTTTAATTTTATAAATTTAGCAATAATTTCCTTTTCAAATCTGGGTGCTGTGACCGAGTCTGAATTAGCTACAGAATGAAAGCTTGCCCTCAGTGTACCTTTAATATGTGAGGATAAAGCCCTTTAATGAAAGCAGTTATTCTTTTTTTTTTTTTTAACATTTTTTAAAATGTTTTTTATTTATTTTTAGGAGAGAGAGAGACAGCGTGAGCAGGGGAGGGTCAGAGAGAGAGGGAGTCACAGACTGAAACAGGCTCCAGGCTCTGAGCTGGCAGTCAGCACAGAGCCTGACGCGGGGCTTGAACCCACGAACCGTGAGATCATGACCTAAGCAAAAGTCGGACGCTTAACCGACTAAGCCACCCAGGTGCCCCTGAAAGCAGTTATTCTTAATCCTCATGGTGCACTGGGATCATTGTGATGGACTGTTTATAAAGATGGTATGACAACCCTACCATTTCACATGTCTTTTGCAGTGTGACCTTGTCACTTCTATTAAAAAGTAGAGTTTGGGGCTCCTGGGTGGCTCAGTCAGTTGGGCATCTGACGTTGGCTCAGGTTATGATCTCATGGTTCGTGAGTTCAAGCTCCCTGTTGGGCTCTGTGCTGACAACTCAGAGCCTGGAGCCTGCTTTGGATTCTGTGTCTCTCCCCTCCCCCTGTCCCACCTCCACTTTCACTCTGTGTCTGTTTCTGAAAAATGAATAAAAACCTTAAAAGAAGAAGTAGAGTCTATTTTCCTTCCCTTTGAATCCAGGTTGGTCTTGTGACTTGATTTGACCAATAACATGTGGTTGAGGGGATGTTGTGAAACTTGCAACAGATCCATAAAAAGAAGCATTGACATTTCAGGAATATCCACATAGGAAAGACAAGCTAGACTATCAAAGAAAGACACACCGTATGGAGAGGGCTCCCTAAGACAGTTGACACTAAGGTTCCAGATGTATGTGGGAATCCATTTTTGACCTTCCAATCCAGCCCAGCCAAATAGTCCCAAACAGCTGCATAAGTGAGCCCAGGTGAGACAAGCAGTGGAAACTTCCAGTAAACCCACAAAATAGTGAGAAATAAGAAACAACTTTTTCTTTAAGCCACTACCTTTTGGGCGGTTTGCTATGCAGCAATAGGAAAGCTTTAAAAGAAGATTAAACAATGATGCCCAAGTCCAAACATTAGAGATTTGCACTTAACTCTACTGGTTGGAGCCCAGGAAATAGCAATTAAAAAAAAAATCTTGTAGGATTGAGAATCACTGATCTAAATATTTTATGTCCATGATTACTTTTTCTAAAATCAGCAACACCACTGTTGTTCTGTTACATTGCTTTCACAAACTCTCTATAAGGGGTGAAAACTTGACACAAATGCCTAGTCCACACACACACACACACACAACACAGAATTATTATTAGTCTCCTTTTATGTAGGATGAAATTAAAGTTCAGTGATTTTTACAAGATCATTGAGTAAGTATAGAGTTGGTCATTTGACTCCATATCCTAAACTTCTCCCAGCTATATTGCTGCCTTCTGATAGGTACTTCTTTTGTGAGTGACTACTATATACATACAATTTTTATATCTGGAGATGAAAGTAATGAGTAAGAGAGAAAGAAAAGTGACTAGGGCTCTAAAATCACAGAAAGTTAGAAGAGTTAGAAGTGTAAAGATCTCTGTGATTCCGGACAAGTAACACAGTACATTTATAGTATTGACCCTAAATGACTATTGGGTGAGGAAGTACAGTAAATAGTAACACATTCAAAATAGAAGGAACTCTAAGCAAGACTCATTGACTTAATTCAAGAAGGATTTCAATTCCTACTATTAGAAAAATCATTTTTTTCCTGATGCCATCTTCTGTATGGTCCAAGGGGATAGGTGGTAAAGACTACGAGAGCCTCACTTATACTTAGTTTAAATAATAAATCTTTAGATAAAGTGTTCAAAAGGATACTTCTGACACAGTTAATGCTCAGACTCACATAGAAAGGAAAGACATTTTAGCTTCAATAACCACCTATGTGAGATTCGTTGTCCTTCCTTGACAAGGGAAGGAGAGCTATGGACATCAGACCTACTGGGAGGAACTCAGAGTTTAGGGTAACATGGCTGTGAGATACACGGGGTCTTCCCCCACATGGTGATGTGGGCTGATTAGAATGTAGCTATAAGCAGGAGCCGGGATATAGCTCTTATCGTTAAAAACTACAGCAATGCTTCTCAAACGTCAACATGTGAATAAACCACCTAAGGCTCTTGATAAAATTGCGATTCCTTAGATCTTGGGTGGGGTCTGAGATTCTATATTCCTAACAAAATCCCAAGTGATGCTATGGCTGCCAGTGTGCAGACTATATTTTGAACACTAAGGTTACACAGAATTTACCCCAGAACAGTTCTCAGACTGTGATTGCAAGACCAGCAGTATCAGCATCACCTGTGAACTTGTTAGAAATGCCAATTCTTGGGTCTTGCTTAGGGATACTCAATCAGAAACTCTGGGATTTGGGCCCAGACATCTGTATTTTAACAAGCCCTCCAGATTATTTGGATGTTAAAGTCTGAGAACCCCTGATCTAGAGAAGTATCTAGCCAGTCATAGTAGAATCACCTGAGGAGCTTAAAAACAAAAGGTAAGGCACTGGTTTCCATGCCATGTCAATTAAATCAAAATCACAGAACGTGTGACCCTTCGTCATGGGTATTTAAATAATTGTTCCTGGGCAATTACAATATGCAACCAGGTTTGCGACTCAGTGCCTGAGGGAGATTGGGGGGGGGGGAGGAGAGAAAGAGAGAGACAGAGAGAGACAGACAGACAGAGAGAGACCCACTTACTGCTTGAGTCTTTGCCAGCAAAAGTCTGGTACATGTTGGGGGGTCTGGGGCTGTTGGTCCAGTAGCTCTCTTCCTCCTTATGGCTTTGCACCTGTAACCAAGATCCCAGCAG
Organism: Proteles cristata cristata; assembly: GCA_017311185.1. Lineage (NCBI taxonomy): Eukaryota > Metazoa > Chordata > Mammalia > Carnivora > Hyaenidae > Proteles > Proteles cristata. Next base: position 1,225,463 of record JAESUZ010002047.1, read on the forward strand.
AACTCAGAGACAGTGGGGAAAGGTGTTGGATGGAAGGTGGCAGTAGGGGAAAGAGTCTGAGTGTACTTGAGAGACTTGGATTTTCCCCTCATGACAGTAATGTGGTAGTGAGGAAGGCAGAAGCTGAGGTGCAGCTCTATGTCCAGTGAGAGGTGAAATACATGCAAACGATATTACAAATCATCACAGCTTCTATTTGTGGCAAGGATCTGAGAGCTTTTCCAAGAAAACTCAGCACTTGATGACAGTAATGTCTATGGTCCCAGGCAAGAGAAGTCTTGAGTTTTTGAGAGTCCAGAGGATGAAGAGTTGGTGGACCTATAAGATGTGCTCACCTGGATCTTGCACTACGCCTTCTAGAACATGCTCTAGTTACACAGGATACCCAAATATTGTGCTCAGATGGCTTCAAGCCTTCTTCAGGGAATTGCACTGAATTTGCCTTGTATCTGCTGTCTTAAAGGATTAATCTCATGACTACTCTATGCACCCCTAAGCATGAGTGATGGCCAACAGATGGCTATTTGTGTCAGTAAAGGGTGTGTAGCTTTTGTATATGCAAGCTGGGGTGCTCACACATCTACGTGCAAAGTCTTTATGGTTTAGCACAGATCTGGGCATGGGAAGAGAAGGGGAGAGTCCAGGAGCTGGGGAGTGGCTCTGTCCAAACTGCTGTGTTCTAGCATAGAAATCTAAAGAGTCTAAGAATTTAAGTTTGAACCTGGACTTCCAGGTCTTTATGGTTACATATTCATTGATGTAGAAGAGAACATATTTTATTTAATAGTGTTTAGCTTAGTGTATAATCAACCTCTATTTATACTCTTGCGTGGATCCCACAAAGGATAGACAGCTGTGCTTGATTAAAAACTTCAGTGAAGATCAGATCAGGTGAGGAATTAAAAAAGCTCTGGAAATTTGGATGCTCTTAAGAAATCAGACCTATTAACCCTCTATTAACCTGCCCCCAAAAGTTTCTGAATGCAGTTCAAGAATTGGGATATCTGATGAGGATAGGGAGCCTGGATTCCCTTTACCCAATGGCGAGAATACAAAATCTTTCTCTACCAGGCTCTCTCTTGCCCCCAACCCTCTCATGTCCTCCAAGTCACAAGTGTCCTGCAGCTGCTGAGTTAGAGATGGGTGCAGTGTTGGGCACTCTTGGCTCTGCTGGATGATGGACAGGTCCAAAGACTTAACCATTCTGCTCATGGGATTCTTCTGAAACAGGCTCTTTCTTGCTCTGCTCTTTCTTTTCCAGAAAGTCTCATCCTTGGCTGAATGGATTTCCTTATTGGTGGCCTGTAGACCCCACAGCTCTCTCTTAATGTGTGCAGGGTCTGTGCTCCACTGTAGATCTGCTTTGGGCAGAGAATGTGTGCAACAGGTTGCCTCTGGGTTAGAATCCAGAGTTTGTGATGGTGCTTGCATTGTGAGTATCCCCTGCTGGGTTTCCTCTTCAGGGCAAAGAGCACATGAGCCAGAAGAATTGGGCAGCTGTGTATCCCTGGTTGAGGGAACAGGATCTTCCTCTGAGCTTGGCTCAAACCCAAGGTCTTGCTGGAAGACCAGCTTATCTCCTCTCACTCTGTCCATCACTTCCCATACCACTCGGTCCAAACTGTTCCTTTTGGTGATATTATGGGGTGGTGACAGCCGATCTCGGGGGCATGTATACAGGCACATCTTGGAGATGGCTTTCCGGAGGCGCTCTCTGGGTGAGTGAGGTTCAGGTTCTGGAGTCAGAATCTTGATAGATGGCACATCAGTTGGGTTGCAGCTCCAGAACATGTTGGATGGTGTGAACTTTTGGACCGGTGTCTTAGACACATAGGAGTAGAGACAGAAGAAGGCATCAGCAGTGACGGCCAGTGTTTGCACCTGCTTAAACCTGCCTGGGCACAAGGGTTGAAGATGGTGAATCTGGGGGTCATCAGTAAATTATCACTTGTATCTCTTCCTTCAATAGCCTTCCTAAGGCTCAAAATTCAGAAAGAAGATGCCATTTTCCCCACCAGTGTTTATCCCACTTAGATTGCTCACACCCAGGATCCCTTTTCTTGACTTTCTTGAGTTCTTGACTCCCCATCCTGAATAGATATCTTCCTTCAGTTCAAAAATGAATTCTATATGGGATGAGGAACTTTTCTATATCCTGATTTGACATGTCCTTTCTTCTGTCCGTCTATTCTAAACAATGCCTTCTACTACTATTTGCTTCAGATGACAAACATGACAAAAAAGGACAAAACCAACATCCTTTCTTTTTTTTTAAATGCTTTTTTATTTATTTCTAGGAGAGATAGAAAGAGACAGCATGAGCAGGGGAGGGTCAGAGAGAGAGGGAGTCACAGACTGAAACAGGCTCCAGGCTCTGAGCTGGCAGTCAGCACAGAGCCCGACGCGGGGCTTGAACCCACGAACCACGAGATCATGACCTAAGCGAAAGTCGGACGCTTAACCGACTAAGCCATCCAGGCGCCCCCAACATCCTTTCTTAGACAGACAAAACTTCAGGGTTCTAGAAGATTTCTGGGCAGCAACAAATTTGAAGAATGGCAATTATTAGCCAGTGGACTAAGGTACAGAAATTTTGATGGACTCTATCATTTTTTTAAAAGTAAACTCTATGCCCAATGAGGGGCTTGCACTCAGGGACTATATCATTATATTAGATCTTGCTTCACAAAGTGTGGTCACTGATCCAGAAGTATGGGCCCTCCTTAGGAACCTCTTATAAATGTAAAATCTCAGACTGTATCTTAAGCATTTTAGTAATATCCTTTAGTAATTCATGTGCACATCCGTGTTTGAAAAGCACTGAGATAAGCCATACAGCTATTAGACTGTAAGCTTCCAAAAGGCAAGAATCATGTTTCTCTTCTCTAGGCTGTTCTTCCAGAATTTAACATCTAATTATGTACTTGGCACATAAAATAAATACAATAAATTATACTCTCATTTTAGTGTGCATAAGAATCATCTAAAGTTGTGAATATGCTCCAACTCAAAATCATTGTTGCAATGGGTAGAGCTCAGGGATGTAGTTTTACCAAGCTTATTTTAAGTTGAATCCAATGCAAAGAAATTGAAACAACACTGTAAGAAACCTAGCCATGTTGAGGATGTAGCAGAATATAATTTGAAACATTCTAACATATAGAGTCAAATAGAGGGGTGCCTGGCTGCCTTCGTTGCTTAAGCGTCTGACTCTTGATTTTGGCTCAGGTTATGATTTCATAGTTTGTGAGACTGAGTCCCATGTCAGGCTCTTTGCTGACGGCACAGAGCCTGCTTGGGATTCTATCTCTCTCGTCACCTCTCTCTGCCCCACCCCTGCTTGTGCATGCTGTATCTTTTTCTCTCTTTCTGTCAAAATAAATAAATAAACATAAAAAAAAAAAAAAGAATCAGATAGAGTCTTTTATCCCTCCTCTAGCTAGAGAAGGCCTCTCATATCTTTTCTTAGTATGGAATCAGGACAATTTATTTTTTTATTTTTATTTAAAAAAATTTTTTTTAATGTTTTATTTATTTCTAGGAGAGAGAGAGAGAGAGAGAGAGAGAGTGAGCAGGGGAGAGAGAGAGAGGGAGTCACAGACTGAAACAGGCTCCAGGCTCTGGGCTGGCAGTCAGCACAGAGCCCGACAAGGGGCTCGAACCCACGAACCGCGAGATGATGACCTAAGCGAAAGTCGGACGCTTAACTGACTAAGCCACCCAGGCACCCCGGAATCAGGACAATTTAAATTTAAATAATTGTTACACTGGATGTAGTCTAAGGATTACACATAAGAATCCTGTGTGCTTTTTAAAATAAATATTCCTGGGCACCTGGGTGGCTCAGTTGGTTAAGCTTCTGACTGGCTCAGTTCATGATCTCATAGTTCGTGGGTTGGAGCCCTGCATCGGGCTCTGTACTGACAGCTCAGAGCCTGGAGCTTATTTCAGATTCTGTGTCTCCCTCTCTCTCTGCCCACTCATGCTCTGTCTCTCTCTGTCTCAAAAATAAATAAACTATTAAAAAAATTTTTAAGAAAATAAAATAAATATTCCTGAACCTCTCCCTCTATGGAAAAAAAAAGCTTATGAATATGAATGTTTTATAAAGTCTCTGGACAATTTAACATATTTAACTTTGAGAACAATTGCCCTAAAGGGAAATGATTTTAATATAGTGGCTATAAATGAGGACCATTCTATTGTTCCAGTTGAGAAATAAAAATGGGGATAAGACTTGAAGAGATTGTTCTCATTTGATTCAGCTAAAGGAGAGAAAACCTAAGAAAGTAATAGTGATATGAAGTGTCTTCAAGCCTATTTCTTTAAGAGGGAGAGGCGTACATCGAAATTCTCCATGTTGAAAACAACAGCAAGGAAATAGACACAAGAGACAAAGGGTCGGTGAAACTGATCAAGAGGAAGTAGGATCTATAGCCACTGCACCCTGTTGTGAATGGCAGAGACATAGAGCAGATCTAAGATAATACTCACTGGCCAGCATGAGGCAAGGGTCCTCCATCTCAATCCTTCGCACCTGGGCCTTCAGGAAGAGTTGGAAATCAATGCCTTTGGCCTGAGAAGGGGTAGTGAAAAATCGGGCAGGAATCCGAGAAGTGTCTTTGTGGTCCTCTTGGCCAAAGCCCAGACTGAAGAGAACATCTTCTGCATCTTCTTGCACCTTGTCCAGAATCTCAGAGATGCTGAAAGGAGGGAGTTTGGAAAAATAGGGGCAACTTTGAGTTTCAAGGTCATCCAGAGTAACTAATAAAAGTGTCAGGAGACTTATCTTCCTGATCGTTTCTCTAACTTCCACTTTGTGAGAAAAGCTTTCACTTCTGTGAACCTACATTTTCTGTCTGGAATTACCATCCAGCCCTGGCTTAACTCAATTAGATTCTATCATAGTACTTTAAACAACATTGCCAGTGGATGAAAATTTGTTATGAGAGGGATTTGAAAAAAATCAAAAGCATTATAGATTTAAAGAAATCTTATGATTATAGATTATTAATCAGTCAGTTCCCACCTGCATATACTATGACTTAGCTGGCTTTTGTCAAGTGCTTTGCAGCTTGCTACTCAGCTTACCTTGACGGTTGTGTGGGACAACTAGGGAGCAAGTGTTTAAGAAATACAAAAGTCATTTTATTCTTACCCAGAGGTAAAAATTCACCAATGTTCAAAACCTGATTTTGAGAAGTAAACCCCTTTGTAGCACTATTTTCAGGACAGAAACCCTGCATTACAGAAAATCAAGCTCTCTCTGTCTCTGTCAGTATGGTACTAACATGTGTCTACATCCAAAGCTGTGTGCCACCAAGCTAGGTGACACTAGAGCTCAATAATTATGCATTCCACATAAATAAATCATGGCGATGAAAAGTGAAGGATAGGGGATACAGTCAGTAACATTGTAATAACATTGTTATTGTGACAGATGGTGACCACACTTATCCTATCTTATACAGCGTAATGTACAGAAGTGTTGAATCACTAGGTTGTATACCTGAAACTCATATAACATTGTATATCAAGTATATTTCAGTGAAAAAAGTGCAGATATCTGAGTCTCATCTCCAGAGTCTGACTTAATTGAAGTGGGGTGTGGCCAGGGTGGAGGCGTAGTGAGGACAAATCACTAAAGATAATTAAGCCGCTAATAAATGCGAGAACGGTTTCTCAAATTCAAACCTTGACACCAAATTCCAAACACTTTTTATTATACTGCATTGTTTTTCATAACTTTCCCCCTTAAAGCTGTTTGTGTGTGTCTTTTGTTCACCCTGTTTGACTGTTGAGCTCTTGGGGGCAAGGACTTTGCTTCATCTTTTCAAATTTTACCTAGTCGTTGCCCCATCTGTATAAGGGGATACAAAATTGCCTGAGCGCTTCAACCTTTAACTGATTCATTCAATCAACAAATCAATCACTACATTTATTGTAAACAATTACTGTAAGTCCAGGAACTGTGGTGATACCCATACTACACCTCCTGGCGAACAAGGTCACCGCTATTTGACACAGCATCCAGCTCTGAGAACTGGGTTCTTCTGCACTGTGCTCCCCTCCCCCCAAGTTGTTCTTGAAGCAAATGTGGACATACTTCTCCAGAATGTGACTGCATAAAATCTCCAGTAAGGTATCCAATAAAAAATGGGCAAGGGCTCTTGGTTCCACTCTCTTCTGCCTCTCCTCTTCGCCGCTTGTACAGCCCTGCCGAACCTGGCACCTACCTTGAACTAGTCTTGTTCGTCCCACCAGTCATGCTACTGGAAGCCAAACTGCAGCCAAGATCTAGCAGCTGGCAGGGCCGGGCTGCCTCCAGGAAACTCCTGCAGGGATAAGAGCTGATGTCACATGAATCTTGTAAGCCATCTGCATCCTGGCTCCAAGACGTGCTCTGTTGGGCATATTTATCCCCTGCTGTGTACCTTCTACCATCTACTGTGCAAACTCAGTCTAGGGCCTCATTCCTGGTTGGAAAATCTCACTCTCTATTGTGACTCTTTAGCTCTTTGTTTTCGATCTCTTTGACTCTGACACCTACCCTAGTTCAGTAGCTCCTGAAGAAGACATCATTCAGTCTGGGACCCTGACACTTACCTGGAGAAGACTTTGCTATTGGCGGCCAGTAGTGTGGCTGGACAAGGAATAAAAAGGCAAGAAGAAAGTTAGAAAGGAAAATGAAAATCACCTATGCTGCCTCTCTCAACTTAAAACTCACCCCCCTCCATTCCCCTCTGCCACTACTACAGGCTTAATGAACCCCATGAACTCTGCTCTTCATGGGAGTATCTAAAGATGATCAAACACAGACCTGAAAGGGGGACAGACATGGCAGAGAACAAGTGGCCCTAAGCCTCTGAGCTTATAAACCATGACTGGTGTCTAGACAAGAGTTTCTCTGTCTTGAGGAGGATAACATCATTCAGCGTTCCATGCTAGTGTTCCTGCCCCACAATGCGAGTCTCTACGGGTCCCAGGGGACACTGGTATAGTGCAATACCTCCATCCTTTATTTAAACCCTTATCTTCTTGCGGTGCAATCTCTCTCTTATACCCAGTATTTAGGCTGCTTTAGGCTTCCTGTACAGAAAACAGTTTCAACGTTGTCTGGGCAGCCAATGACATGGTGATTTTATGTGTCGTCTTCCCAGGAGCCAAATGAAAGCCCTCATGATGGACTGGTAGACATCATGTCAGGCTGGTGAGGAAATATGTCTGTCTGGGCACATGATGCTTTATGAGTTTTACTTTAGATCATAATGAGACTGCTTTTTCTCTATAGACAAGACCTACGGAATGGGTTGCTTTTTTTCACATTTTCCCCTTTCATTCTCCCCTTTCATTTCTTAAGTATCTAATGTGTAGCCTCTTTGATTCCAACGTCAGAGAGCTGTTGCCACTTACCCTCTGCTCCGAGGGTCAAATCATCTTCAAAGCTGGTTCCGTGGCTGAGGCACCCTGTGGAATAAGGCAAAGGTCACAGAAAATAGACTTACATGCACACACACACACACACACACACACATACATGCATGCATGAACATCTATAAACACATAATCATATCAGACATCACATGTTTGCAAAACTCCTCCCAGCTATACATATACTACCTCAGAAATCACATTTATATTTCAATTTAGAAAGACTTCAACAGCCACCTATAATTAACCTGTCCCTTATATCACATAGTCACGGACACAATCCTCTGTCAGATAGTGGGCACATGGAGCTGTGTACTCACACACAGAAACACCCACATCTTATAAAGCTCTTTTCCTATAGCAGAGGTTGTTAGCTGAACAACCACTGATATAAGATAATCTTTGAGTACTAGTCAGCCTGTCAGCTGAGCCCATGTTTTCTATATCTTTTGGACCTCCTCGACTGCCTTGTGACCACTAATAGGTGTTTTAGAGACAGTTAGAAGGCAGTCAGCATTCTTATATGTGCATGTGTGTGCATACATATATTCTCTCTCTCTCTCTCTCTCTCTCTCACACACACACACACACACACAGCCAAATCACTGTCCAGATAAGAGAACAACAGAGGAAATAGCAGAGCCTATACTCACCATTGTAGCCTGACTGTCCTATTTCCTCAAAAAACCCTTCTTCAGAGTATCTGAGGAGCAGAAATGAAGGTTGAAGTCACTACATTTTCCAAGGTGCTTTTCCTCTAATAAATCTCACAAGTTCACATAATTTTCCAATGAGAGCCAGCAGTATTTAATTGCTGTTATGTTGAAGAAAACTAAGACAGAGTGGTTATTTGACAAATTCATAGAAGTAGTCAAGGGAAGGAGCGCCTGGGTGACTCAGTCGGTTAAGCATCTGACTTCAGCTCAAGTCATGATCTCACGGTTTGTGGGTTTGAGCCCCATGTCAGGCTCTGTGCTGACAGCCAGCTCAGAGCCTGGAGCCTGTTTCAGATTCTGTATCTCCCTCTCTCTCTGACCCGCCCCTGCTCATGCTGTCTCTCTCTCTCTCTCAAAAATAAATTTAAAAAATTAAAAGAAAAAGAAGTAGTCAAGGGAAGTGGGACTGGAGTGCACTGTATTTTAGATGATGCTGCCATTGCACTGATCCCTCTGTCCAAATTCAGCTCAGAAAGTGACAGGTCTGCAGTTGCTAAGTAAAACAAGAAAGAAAAAATATAGAAACAAAATATAGAAAAAAATGTAGAAATACATTTTTATAAGCAGAGGTATGGGTACCATAATTTCCACATCACAGATACAAGCATTGATATTTTTCAACTTTTAGGAGGAGGTCATTTAGCTTCACATGCCCTCTTCTTTTGCTCTGCAAGAATGCCATGTTCTTGTAGATGATCATATCTCTCAGGAAGCAGCAGAAACTACATCTTGGTTAGAGATTCTAATTTTACATTGTGAGATATGGTCTTATCAAACATTTACCATCTCCACAAGAGGAACAGACAGAAATCAACATCCATGGTAGTGAGAAATAACTCAGTTTTACAAACAAGGGAGAATTCTGTGTCTAAAACAGGTGATTGCATTCCTGCTTCCTGGCTGCTGCTCTGTTCTCAGATATTACATGAGGGGATGTGGATACCTAGATATGTCCACTTCTGAGGACTAATGCTTTGTGAACTTTATAGAGTTCATTTTTGCTGAAAGTTTTTTTTTAAATGTTTTATTTATTTCTAGGAGAGAGAGAGAGAGAGACAGCGTGAGCAGGGAGGGTCAGAAAGAGAGGGAGTCACAGACCGAAACAGGCTCCAGGCTCTGAGCTGGCAGTCAGCACAGAGCCCGATGCGGGGCTTAAACCCACGAACCGCGAGATCATGACCTAAGCGAAAGTCGGACGCTCAACCGACCAAGCCACCCAGGCGCCCCTGCTGAAAGTTTTTAAAAAGGAAGTTGCACAGGATGCTTTGAATCTAGTCTCAGTATGTAATCACTCAATGAAACGTTCAATTACTAATTAATGGTAATAAGTCTACTAACTGAACATCCATAGATCAAGTTGTGTTCAAGTTTTATAAAATAAATCAGTGCATATATAGACATCTTTTATTGGTACCTTCCTTTCAATGGTGAAAAATCAGCCATGTTTTCAAAAATCTGTATTTTTATGTCTTCATGAAAAAAACCTGCACATCAAGGTACATTATAAAATATGAAATAATACACACAGGTAATTAAGGATGGTTAACTCTCATATGATTTCACTTATATCTGGAATTTAAGAAACAAAACAGATGAACATAAGGGAAGGGAAAGAAAAATAAGACAAAAAGTCAAACCATAAGAGACCAAAATACAGAGAACAAACTGAGGGTTTCTGGAGTGCTGGGGGGTGAATGTGGGATGGGTTAAACTGGTGATGGGCATCAAAGAGGACACTTGTTGGGATAAACACTGGGTATTATTTGTAAGTGATGAATCACTAATTTCAATGTTAACTAACTTGAATTTAAATTAAAAACAAAAGAATGGGCAACACTGAAAATGTGCTTCTTTTCCTAACAGATAATTACACAAAAATATATTTTCATATAATATTATGAACATATATGTTAACATATATACTATTACAAATATCAGTATAAATTTATGTTTACTATTACTACTTTTTTATTAAGTTTTTAATTTTAATTCTTGTATAGTTAACATACAGTGTTATATTAGTTTCAGGTGTACACACAGTGATTCAACAGTTCTAAACATGACTCAGTGCCCATCATGATAAGTATACTATTTATTTATTTATTTATTTTTAAATAGTATATTGTGAAGTTGGTTTCCATATAACACCCAGTGCTCATCCCCACAAGTGCCCTCCTCCATGCCTATCACTTACCTTCCCCCCCTCCCACCCCACCTCAGCCCTCAGTTTGTTCTCAGCATTCAAGAGTCTCTCATGGTTTGCCTCCCACCCTCTCCCCTACTATTTTTCCACTTCTTCTCCCCCACGGCCCTCCATTAAGTTCCTCCTAATCTTCCTATACGTGCAAACATATGGTATTTGTCCTTCTCTGCCTGACTTATTTCGCTCAGCATAACACCCTCAAGTTCCATCCATGTTGCTACACATGGCCAGATTTCATTCTTTCTCATTGCCATGTAGTATTCCATCGTATAAATAAACCACATCTTCTTGATCCATTCGTCCGCTGATGGACACTTAGGCTCTTTCCATGTTTTGGCTATTGTTGAGAGTGCTGCAATGAACATTGGGGTACTATTACTACTAAAAAACCATAACATATAAAGTCAACTATTAGAATAGTGAGATTGACTATTGCATTTAATGCTTGTGCTGTACCTACACATAATACAAGTATCAGAGCCTTCCAGAACTGGAGACACAAAATCTCTTTTGTAAAAAGGACAAGTTATATGGTAAATTAATGCTTCACAATGACAAAAAAGAATGAACATTTAACATGAGATCTACCCTCAACAAATTTCGAAGTGCGCAATATTGCATTGACAATACCGCATTGTTAATATAGGCACTATGTTGGATAGATCTCTAAAACTTATTCATCTAGTGTAACTGACACATATACCTGGTGAGCTGTACTATGGTTATATTAAAAGGAAAAATTCTATTGATATGTATGCTATACTTCAATAAAATTTACTTTAAAAAATACCACTGGTAAAATTTCTGGTTTGTCCAAGCAAAACTCAGTCCTATGCACTAGATACAAGTTTTGTTCAGTGTTCAGCCTATATTTCTCTTCTCTAGTTGTGCTCTGGCAGGCATGTCTATACTCTCTATATGAGGACCAGCCCAGGATGAGCTTTGGAGCAGTAGGCTGTGTATATAACTACAGAAGTATGGAAATGAGCCTGTATCTACTGATTGACCTGAAGTTGATTTAAAATTTCACAGCCATCACCCAAGTCCCAGGTCTCTCCTGTGTTAATGCTTAGGACAAAACCCATGACTAGGGGCTAGGTCAGTAGCTGCTTCTCTCTCTTCATCTTCCACTGAAAGGTCCCTTAACATCATCTTAAGTCTGAAATAGAAGAGCCCAGGTGCCACTTGTCTTGTATACCCAGTTCATAAACAAAAGTAAAAGGAGGATTGGATTGTGAGAAGAAGGATGTGACTATTTTTAGCTTCTTCCAGCAATTTCTATAGATCTTGCCTGCGAGATTTAAACTGAAGGTCACACAGATGATTTTTGGGCTCTTAACCCAACCTCTGATGATTCACAAGCAGCACATTCATATCCTAGAAAACCCACTGGGAGCCTTAAGAGGAGAAAGAAAAAGGAGAGGCATAGTTTGTGAAGATATACATGATCTAGATCTGCAGTAGAATGGTCTGCCACTAGATTCAATACACTGAGAGACACTGACACTAAATTACCCAGGAAGTTGGTGGGTGTTCTTGGAGAGCTTGTCAGAAAACAAAACTGTCTTGCTATCAGAGCATGTTTATTTGGCATTGGAAAGAAAATGAAAACCATATAGCCTTGAAATAAAATTTGAAAAGTGCCTCCCAGGCATCTGTCAACAGCGTGGAAAGATATCCAGTGAATGTGGGTTCCTTGTTCATCTTCTCTCTTCTGTGGTCTTGACGGCTTAAGAATTGAACATTGTGGTAACTCAGAAAGTCATATGTGGAATGCATTATCTGTATCTTCTTCAATGTCTATTATAAAAATCAAGAGTTCTTTTGCTACCATCAATCATCATCAACCTTTAATTTTTCTAATTTTCCCATATAACTAAAAAGTATTGCATTTGTATTAAGGGGGATTAGAAAATAGATAAAATTGGAAATACTTTATAAACCTAATAATTCCCCCTTCAGAGACAAATGTGGATTTTTTAAGTTTATTTATTTATATTGAGAGAAAGAGAGAGAGAGGGGAGAGAGAACCCCAAGTAGGCTCTGCACTCTTGGCACAGAGCGCAATGTGGGGTTCGAACTCATAAACCATGAGATCATGATCTGAGCCGAAATCAAGAGTTGGATGCTTAACTGACTGAGTCACGCAGGCACCTTGACAAATGTACGTTAAGAGACTTTCCTATGGGCTTTTTAAAGTTGACTATTAAATTTTTTTCGATGAGTAGAAAGTAAAGAAAATGTGACAGACACCCTTGCTCTTGCAACCCTACTTTCACACCTATAAGCATTTTGCCATATTTGTTTCTGAAATCTCTTAATAAAAATGTAAATATAATATTAAAAAATATAACTACCGCCTCATTTTACTCCTATTCTTTCCCACTTTTTTCCTTCCCAGAGGTAACCACTATTCTAGAGTTGGTGTGTATCCCTTCTACACATATTTTTCTGAGAAATAAAGAGATCTAGACAGACAGATGCTAAATATACAAGCAGATCTATTTTGTGAAATTTTCAAGTAGCACAAAGTCCCTCCTTTATAAGCCTTTCCACTCACATATTATTACAGAGCATAAAACACTTGTGCATATATTATATCATTTAAATCTCACAAGAAACTTTGAAACTTTATTATTCTAGCTCTCCACATTCTAGGTGAGGAGTCTGAAATAGAAGGAGCGTTGATTGTTTTCTTACAGGTGGTTATACAGAGAATGAGCACAAGTTTTGGCTCAAATCTTGGAACTTTTTACTCACCAGACTATTTTTTCAGTCCATGTTTTGTTTAGGGTTTATCTTTGTAGAATATAGGTGGGGAAAGGTAATATCTGGAGTTTACAATCTTGTATTTCTGAATTTATTCTTTTCAGCTAGAACATAGTATGTTTTTTTTAAACTTTTATTTATTTTTGAGAGACAGAGACAGAGCATGAATGGGGAAGGAGCAGGGAGAGAGGGTGATACAGAATCTCACCAGGCTCTAGGCTCTGAGCTGTCAGCACAGAGCCTGATGCAGATCTTAAACCCATGGACTGTGAGATCATGATCTGAGCTGAAGTTGGACACTTAACTGACTGAGCCACCCAAGCGCCCCATACTTAGTACGTTTTAATTCAAGTATTTTAAATTACTTGGCCCCCTTTCAGGACATTTAGACGATCAGACATTGGCAAATGCACTGTCAATGATTACTGATGTTAATTGACCCAAGAGTGTGCATGACAGAAAGACATTAATGGAACCGGTTATTGGTTCTCCAGTAGGTATCAGGTGAAGCATTGTAAATCCTAGGACAGTTATGATGCACCAAAATGTGCCAACATTCCTATTACCACCATCGCCTTGCTTTCTGAACTTTGAGGGCAACTTTACTCTGAAGTCAAGGATTTGTGAACCAGATTAGGACAATAAGGACAATATGATTCGTAAACCACAAAAACACAAGACAAGTCCTTCCTGACCTCACCTTCTGGGACAGAGTTGAAATAAATGACCTTCCTACCAAATAAGCAAGGATGGGTTTATTTATATGTTTACAGGTGAGTTCAGATGAAAGACTATGTAAAGTCTGAAACATTCCTGGAGGGGCCCTAAGGAGGTGAATTCTCAGCATGATCACACAGAGGATCAGGTTTTAAGTAGGGCATAGAAACTTTCCCTCTGTGTCTGGTAGACACAGTCTGGTAGACTGAGCCTAAGATGGTACTGATGAGGTGTGGGGTATCATATTTTACTGTTTCTGAGGAGAGAGATACTGCATTTTGCCTTGAAGTACCTTCTCTAGTTCCTCACTGCTTCCTGTGTTCTGTAGTAGAAATGAACACAGTGATGAATTCCTATGATCATAAGAACAATTAGGTTTCAGAGAAATATCTTATGATTTCACTCATGTGTGGAATTTAGGAAACGAAACAGATGAGCTTAGGGGAAGGGAAGAAAAAATAAGATAAAAAGAGAGAGGGAGTCTGATTTGCTCTAGATGCTGGCGAGGATGTGGAGAAACGGGCACCCTCCTACACTGTTGGTGGGAATGTAAACTGGTACAGCCCCTCTGGAAAACAGTGTGGAGGTTCCTAAGGAAACTAACAATAGAACTCCCCTATGACCCAGCAATAGCACTGCTAGGAATTTACCCAAGGGATACAGAAATGCTGATGCATAGGAGCACATGTACCCCAATGTTCATAGCAGCACTCTCCACAATAGCTAAAACATGGAAAGAGCCTAAGTGTCCATCAACAGATGAATGGATCAAGAAGATGTGGTTTATCTATACCATGGAATACTACATGGCAATGAGAAACAATGAAATCTGGCCTGTGTAGCAACATGGATGGACCTTGAGGGTGTTATGCTGAGCGAAATAAGTCAGGCAGAGAAGGACAAATATCATATGTGTGCACATATAGGAGGATTAGGAGGAACTTAACAGAGGACCAAGGGGGAGAAGAAGGGCGGAAACGGTGGGGGAAAGGGAGAGAGGCAAACCATGAGAGACTCTTGAATGCTGACAAAAACTGAGGACTGGTGGATGTGGGGGGGAGGAGGGATGGGCATGGAGGAGGACACTTGTGGGGATGAGCACTGGGTGTTATGTGGAAACTAATTTGACAATAAACTATTTGTAAAAAAAAAAAAGAGAGAGAGAGAGAGGGAGTCAAACCATATGAGACTCTTAAATGCAGAGAACAAACGGAGGGTTGCTGGAGGGGAGGTGGTGGGGGATGAGCTAGATGGGTGATGGGCATTAAGGAGGACACCTGAGATGAGCACTGGGTGTTGTATGTAAGTAATAAGTCACTGGATTCTACTCCAGAAACCAATACTACACAGCAGGCTAACTAACTTGAGTTTAAATTAAAAAAAAAAAAAAAAAAAAAGGCCAACTGGGTTTCTAACTCCTGTTTTGTTATACAGTGTCAGACTCCAGTCTGAAGAAGAAACAATGGAGGAGGGATCAGAAACAGCCCAGACAGTGCCCACAACTGCAGATTTCCATCATTCTGGGCTCTAGACCACATCCAGCCTGGATTTCCAGACCTCCACTCCTAACTTAGCCTCTGCCCAGAGCTGCAACTCACTCATGGCCCAGTGCCCACATTCACCCCAAACCCTTGCAATCCACCCCCCCCCCCCGCCCACCATTTCAACCTTGCATCTATCTAATCATTAGGCCCAAATCAAACCCATTTCCCTGTCTCTGAGCTCCCGAGAGTCAGTGCCTGTTAGCAGATCCTGCCGTCCACCCCTTTCAGTGCCACGGCCCCTCTGGCACTTACCCACAGTCCTGCAGCCAGTCTTCAATCTTACTGATCGGATTCCCTGGAAACAGCAGAGATCAGATCGCCATGAGAGCTAAAGGAGGTCAGACTTCCTCCCTGCAACTCAGCCCGTTCTGCAACTTTATCCTTATGTAAGCCATGCCATGACCCCTTTACCCCCACAAAGCTTTTCTGTAAGATATGAGAGGAATACTCCCACGTATAAAAATAATGTATATTTCTTCTCTCTCTGCTTCCCTCCCACTTCTTCCCAGAACCTGGAAAATGCCCAGGATGACAGTCCCACGGCTCCCTTTTCCTCCAGGTTAGGGAACAGGGGTGGCTTCTTCTCTAATAAAATTTTTAAAAATAATAAAAAGAAGGGGCGCCTGGGTGGCTTAGTCGGTTAAGCGTCCGACTTTCGCTTAGGTCATGATCTCGCGGTTCGTGGGTTCGAGCCCCGCATCGGGCTCTGTGCTGACTGCCAGCTCAGAGCCTGGAGCCTGTTTCAGTCTGTGACTCCCTCTCTCTCTGACCCTCCCCTGCTCACACTGTCTCTCTCTCTCTTAGAAATAAATAAAACATTAAAAAGAATTAAAAAAAAAATAATAATAATAAAAAGAAAAAAAAGTGACAACAAAAATCAGAATTTTGTGTTTACACTTTTGTTTTCTGCCAAATAAGCAGGGATTGATTTATTTATATAAAAGTGTTTTTTTTTTTAACTCTTTGTCTATAGTCTCATTTGAGCCTTGAAGAAGCTCTGAGGGTCATGTAGAAAATGTACTACCACTACTTGAGGCACAACCACTTCAATTAGACAAATACGCCTTTGAGAGGTAGGTGAGTTGCCAAAGGTCATGCAGCTCTCTAGCAGCAGAGTTACAGCCAGAGTCCCAGCATCCACACTGAGTGGAGCCTTGTTGCACAGACAAAATAAAAACACCCCAAGGCGTTCAAGAGAACCCTGACCTCAGGCCCTAACAGCTCGGGATGATGCAACAATGCGCTTTCTTTTTCCTAATCTTATGCCTATCTCCCTGTCTCCCATAATCTGTACCTTGTACCACTTCACTCTTCTTCCTTAAAACTCATCAGACCCCTCAGAAGGATCCTCCCTGAATGCTTAGCCTCAACCAGGGACCCGCTGCACACACTCGGCAGACCTGTGCCACCCTCTCCCACCAGGCAACGTGGAAGTCTGTTGTCTAACCGCCTCTTACCTTCCTGGAAAACATCATCCAGGCTGGAAGGCTCAGGATCTGAGACATCTTGCAGGGCAGCGGCAGCCTCCTCTTCCAAGACCTGGGTCTGCCAGTGGCGGCTCTGCCGGAGCCAGGCCCGCCGCTTCTCCCAGGATGTGGGGCTCAGCACCGAGCCCTCCATGGCCCTGGCTCAGACTTCAGGACCTTCTGCGGCGCAGTGCTGTTCTTCTGAGATCTGAAACACATAGTCCGTTCAGAAACCACCCCATGGTGCCCCCACATCTTCCCAGGTCTCCCAGGTCTGCATGAAGGAGCGAGACCCTTCTGCCCATCCAGAAAGAGGAAGGAGCTATCCAGCCCTTCCTCTGGTTTCCAAAAGAAAAAAAAAAGCTCTGAAGTAGACGAGAGCAAGTCTTTCAAATCAGCAAATCTGGGAACTTCAAATATCTTATGATGTAAGGAACATTGAGAAAGTTCTTCTAGCTTAAAGAACTGCTACTTCTCATGAGAGGTGACATACTGTTTTAAAAAGTAACGTTTCCGGTATGTGGGAGGCTCAGTTGGTTGAGCATCTGACTCTTGATTTTGGCTCATGTTATAATCCCAGGGTTGTAGGATCAGGCTCTGTGCTGAGCGAGGAGCATGCTTAAGATTCTCTCTCTCTCTCTCTCTCTCTCTCTCTCTCGGGGCGCCTAGGTGGCTCAGTCAGTTGGGTGTACGACTTCAGCTCACATCATGGTCTCATGGGTCATGAGTTTGAAACCCCTGTTGGATTCTGTGCTGACAAGCTCAGAGCCTGGAGCCTGCTTCAGACTCTGTGTCTTCCTCTCTCACTGCCCCTCTCCCCCTCATGCTCTGTCTCTCTCTGTCTCTCAAAAATGAATAAACGCTAAAAATTTTTTTTAAAGATTCCCTCTCTCTCTCTCTCTGCCCCTCCCCTCGAGTGCATGCTGTCTCTAAAACAAAACAAAACAAAACAAAACAACTTTTTTCTAATCCTTAATGATGTTGCCTCTCAGAATCTTCCATTAAAATTAAATATCTTTAAATTTGCATTTTTTTACATTTTTATTTATTATTGAGAGGCAGAGAGAGACAGAGCATGAGCAGGGGAGGGGCAGAGAGAGGGGGAGACAGAGAATCTGAAACAGGCTCCAGGCTCTGAGCTGTCAGCACAGAGCCTGATGCAGGGCTCGAACTCACAAACCGCAAGATCATGACACAAGCTGAAGTCGGATGCTTAACTTACTGAGCCACCCAGGTGCCTCTAAATTTGCATTTTACATAGCTTACTTCATTTGCTCTTCATAGAGATACATGAAGAATTTCCAGGTCTCAAAGGTTAAACAACTTTTTTTAAGGTGCCACAGCCTGGATGTCACTCCAACCACAGCCATTTTGAGTTTGTTGTTTGGTTTTGTTTCCTGTTTCATACATTAGGGTCCACATAAGATCTCTCTTGGAAAAGAAATCCCATAATACAAACAACAAAGTGTCATGGCTTTATGCAATTAGCAGTCACCACCTTCAGGATCATTATTTTCTAATTTCTCAACGTGGGTTTCTCCACAGCTATGAGTTAACCCCTCAGTTCATCAATGCATTTGTGTGTGTGTGTGTGTGTGTACACTAGTTTTTATTTTAGAGACGTGGGGAGGGGCAGAGGGAGAGGGAGAGAGAATCCTAAGCAGGCTTCATGCTCAATGTGGAACGCAACGTGGGGCTCAATCCCACAACTGTTGAGACCATGACTTGAGTCAAAATCGAATCAGATGCTCAACTAACTGAGTCATCCAGGTGCCCCAATGCATTTATATTTCATTTAACACTGCCCACTGAACATCTCTGTGTTCCTCCCAAAGATATATTCTGATGCCATTAGCCACTTATTCAAAGAGAGAGAAGGAGGGGAAACATCACTTGACTGTCCAAATAGAGTTTAAAAAGCCTTGAGGCTGATGTACCTTGAGGCACATTCATTAGCTTATACTCTGTCCTGTCTCTTCCCTCTTGCCACCTTCACTCATCCCGTCCAATAAACAAGTAGAAGTGGGACCAGTGCCCTTCACAGTCTCATTCCTTTGCTCCCGGGAGCTGCCATCAATGGCTTCATCTTCATTGCTGTGCTTTTAATTGTTGGAGCAAGGGAGGGGACGCCTGGGTGGCTCAGTCAGTTAAGCATACGACTTCAGCTCAGATCATGATCTCACAGTTTAGGAGTTTGAGTCCGCTGTTGGGCTTTATGCTGACAGCTCAGAGCCTGGAGCCTGCTTCAGATTCTGTGTCTCTCTCTCTCTGCTCCTCTCCTGCTCATGCTGTCTCTCTCTCTCTCTCTCAAAAATAAATATTGATTTTTTTAATTGTGGGAGCAAGGGAAAACAAAAGGAAAAAAATGAGAAGAGTGCCAGTTTCTTTAGACTTTTATTCTTCAAGGGCTTGAAAAAGAAAATCATTAGGGAGGTGTTCAAAAATTTAGGCCCTAAAACAGCTGTTTTTGAGAACATCCCAAATATATGGTGCCTTCCTAGGGCAATAAAATTGTTTTGGACGCCTCTGCTTGTTACAGACAAAACATGTCCAGAGAAAACTAATACATAGTTACTGTTGTCTGAGCTAAATTCTTTCACTTCATGTCCAGACCAAGTGCAAAAATATCCTCCTAGGAGAGACAGCAGTCGGCACGAGTCGTTGTTAACTCTGGGCACCGGCGCTTTGTCCACTGCTTGTGCCTTTTAAGGCAAATTAAATGAATACATTAAGCTTGTGACGCAGGCAAGCCACAAAGAGGTGGTGCAGAAAAAAATTTGTCCTTTAGACAGAGTTCCTGTGAAGTGATAAAAGTCAAAATGAAACTACCACTAGAATGAATTTAGGAAAAGAGTCTTAAAAGCTTTGATTGGGATTTGTTTACCTAGCTCATCACCTTCAAAATATTGACTACGTTAATGTCAGTTGGTCCAGAGAAGAAAACATGAAAGACTGACTTGCCTACTGTCTTTAATTCCCAGAGTTAATGGACCTCATCTAAACCACAAGAACTCTTCAGCTCACAAAGAGCTTTTTTGGTGATGAAGGGAATTTAAAAGGAAGGCAGGAGGGCAGGAAAAAAGGAGGGGACGTAGAAGTGAAAGAAGGAGAGAAGAAAGGAAGGAAGGAAGGAAAGAGGGAAGGAAGGAGGGAAGGAAGGAAGGGAGGGAAGATGGGGGAAGGAGGGAGGAGATGAAGGATGGAGGAGAGGAAAGAAGGAGGGGAGGAAGGAAGAGGGAAGGAAAGAAGGAAAGAAAGAATATGTGACTCTCACACTTTACTCTGCCACCTGCTACTGGTATGCCTTTGAGGAATTTAGTCCATTTCTCTGGTCTCGGTTTCTCAACTGGGACATTATGCCCTAAAATTTGATGCTTCTCATACCATAAACTTGCAATGTGTCATTTTACAGCTAGCCATAAGGCCTAGCAGAGCGTCAGAATCTCATCGATTGAGATGGGAGATAGACGCCTCTACTTGGGTTTCAACATCCTCTGTGATACGGATCTATTCTACATTCCTCCACAACTTAGAAAATATATTACACACATATAGGCTAAGTTCCTCTCTGCCTCCTGAAAATACTTATCTCCTTTTAAACCCTACACTTTTCTCATGTTCTTTCACCTCTCCATATTCCTCTCCCTTGGCCTTTACATACATCCTTGCAAAGCTCATTCTTAACCAACCTTCTTCATGAAGTCAAACGTGGCCTACTATAGTTACCTTCATGTATTTCCTTCCCTGCCTTTTTGTTTTTTTTTTTTTGCTTCTTAGTCCTTATCGCTAGCATACCTTATATTTTATTTATTCATCCAATTTATTGTTTGATTTTCTGATTGGAATATAAACTTCACAAGGATAGAGATTTTGTCTGGGTTGTTCACTGCTGTATTCTTAATGCATAAAACTGAAAAGAATTCATTGTAGTTGCTTCATAGATACTTATTCTCTAAATGAATGAATATTCATAGTAGGTGACTATTCCCCAAAGGAGCCCATTGCGTTACAGATTCATCATAATCTAAGAGGCCTATGTAGGGAGATCAGCTTTGAAAGTGTTAACAATGAACTTGTAACTAAGCATGTAACAGTGTTTCCAGCTTCAAGTTGGAGAAAAAAGATGAATTTGAGAGGTAGTCTAAGACTTGTTTCTGTTCTAGAAGTTCCTTTAATTATGAACAGAAGTCGTAATTTCTTAGCTATTCTTTTCTTTTCTAAGTTTATTATTATTATGTTTTTAGTAATCTCTATACCTAATGTGGGGCTTGAACTCCCGACCATGAGATCAAGGGTCCCATGATCTTCTGACTGAGCCAGCCAGGTGCCCCTTCTTAACTATTCTTATTTGCTCTTCTGCCCTATGCACAAAGGTTCTACTCAATGTAAATACCTACAGGGAAAAGCCTATAGAACCAGAATTCTCAATATGTGAGTGTTCCAAAGAAGGGCTTTCATGTATGTAGGTCTATGAATGACTATTATGGTTATGGCAACAAAAAGGCTAGACAAGTTAAGGGCTCTACCATCCACTGAGAAGGACAACCATTTTTAGAGCAATCTGTGTGAGAATGGAATACTTTCTTCACTAGGGAAAGCCACATGGTTTCAAGTCTGAAAGAAAAGATGCAAGCCATATCTAAGCTAATCTCAACAGTGGCAAACTGGACATGGGCCCAGAGAATTGAGCAATTTTCCCAATCTCTGCCATAGAGACCTGTTCATGGGTGTTATATGGGAATGAGAAGCTCGGCGATATTATGAGGGAGGGAGGGATAGAACTGTCTGGCCAGTGAAGAAGCTGTGCTGCTGAGAGATAGGAAACTGAGTATTCTTCGTGGGAATCTGGAGGAAGTGGCACATGATATCAGAGGACCACATCTGCAGTGACAGTGTTAGAAAGAATTGAAGGATGAGTGCAGGCACCAGTTGAGACGGCACCTTTGAAGGCTTTGGGGCCTCATGTAATAGAGGGAAGGGTGTGGAGATATTTCCTTCAGACAAGTCATACAAATACATACACCCACATGTACACAGAGTGTGGTGCAGTGAAAAGAGTGCTCACTGGGAGGAATCGGGAGATGTGGGCATTCTTCCAAACTTCTTGTCCAATTCATTGACTTCTGGCCAGTCAATGACATTCTCTCCTTGGGGAGCAGTTTCATCCTCTTGAAAATGAATTGGTGGGATTCAATGTTGTATACATTTACCTTCAAGGCCAATGTATATGGGTTTGAGTTGGGTTTAAAATATCTGTATGGATAATACCTGTAAAAGCAAATGCCTTTGTATAGTTTCCCCCAAAAGCTTTAGAAAATGGTCCAGCAGCCTCTGGTGTTACTTCCCACTTGGCAGATCCCCTTTTAAGGTGACCCTGGCTTATGAGGTTCCTGCACTTCCAACTTTCACTGACCCAGGAAAGTGGTGAGTCTTGAATGAGGGAGGCTGAGAAGGCACCCAAATGAGTATGATTCCATCAGGCGTTACTCACTGACCTCCAGCATTTTTTTCAACTTTTCCGCTTCTGTTTCTTCAGCTTATGCAGTGTCATCTACCTCCGTCTCTATGCAGACAAATTCTGTCTATATCTTGAAGGCTGATTCAAGTCATTGCATCTCTTACCTGCCTCTAGCAACCACCACATGTGCCTCTACCACGTTCAGCAAGAGGTGCATGGTCACCCATCTGGATGCTATGTGTCACTCATCATCAACCCTTCCCCAAGCCCCATCTCAGACACAGTATCGTACCTTGCAACAGGAAGGGCTCAGCAAATGCTGTACCTGCAGAGATGTGAGAATCAGACTGGAGCTGAAGAATTACTCTCATTTAGTATATGTTGTGGGACAGGTGCTCCTGACTTTCCACAAGGTCTCAAATCCTAATGTATGTATATTTTTTATACATTGTAGTGAAGAGGAAAGAGGTTTGGGGCATAGCCATGCTGATCTTTTGTTGATGGAATTAGGGGTCACATGGGTCTTACCAAGTTTTGTAAAGCTTAAAGTATCAAGTTCTTTTATATTTAAAATATTATTTTTCCAGAATGTTCCATTCTAAGTTTCCATTCCTTGGTCAGAGGTTCCTTTTGGAATCTGATTGCTATCTTTCTTGATGCTGGTTTATATTATAATATTGTATTTAATCTAACTTCTATGAGGGAGGAAGTCCTAGCTTGCTGGTTATTTTTCTCTGATGTTTCTACTAATTGCCTGCCCCTCCAACCCAAAAATTCCCACACTGGTTCTATTGATATTTATCTGGATTATCCTTTAAAACCTCATTTTCCCCTTCTGCTCTCATTTCCAGCCCTTTGTGGTTTTCTCTCTTCTACAGTTCTCTAAAGGTTCATGCCCCAAATATTTCTCCACAATCTGTCCAATGTTCTGGAATCTGACTACAACAAATAGAGGTGGGAATTCTCTTTGTTCTGAGGATGTTATAGTTAAAAATAGAAATTTCAGCTGATAGGATGGAAGTTAGACAGAAGGAGATTCAGGAATTAAGAGCTGTGAAATGAATCTCTTCTAACAAAAATCATCAGCAGAAACAGCAAGTTCAGTAGCAGAGAAAACCTTTGCAGTTCTGTCATTATTACTACATTGAGAACATCATATACCTCAAGTTTGTTTTTCTAAGAAAGAGATGTCATCAGATTTGCTATATATTAACATGGGCGAGTCAAAATGATAGGTGCTAATAATAACTGGGATGTGTAGAGTACCTTATATTTATCCATACAACCTTCCTGTAAACACTAACACTTAATCCCGACAATCACCTTTGAGCTAATTATTGTTATGTGAAACTCAGGGAGATAGTGACTTACCCAGGGTCATATATTTGGGATCTCGTAATGCTGAGGTTTAAACTCAGGTTGGTCTGACTTTAGTTGTGCAGCCTTTCCATTAATTATAGAACAGGAAAAAACCTAATGTCACCACCAAATAACAGTGGTAAATGCAATTGGGGGTAAAAGAAAAGAGAAACTATTTTTGTAAATTATCCATTTTGCATGCTGTAATAACTCTCCACCTTATAGCCTAGTATAGAAGAGACAGCAGAAACCAAAATTAATTCATCCTTGGCTTTGGGATAGCCTTAGTGAAGGAAGCATTGCTTCGTTCAGTTATTAGCAGAGTTTTCCTTCTGAACTCCAACTGGATTATAAAACAGCTTTGCCTTTGTCAGGCTGACAGAGTGGTTTAGCAACAAGGGTCCAACTTGGTTCTAGTTGAGAGGAAAAGGGGTGCCTACAATTGCACATCACTTTCAGATTGTTGTGCCTTTCAGAACATTTGGTGAAGTTTCTAGAGCAGCACAGCCAATCAGAGCCAGTTTAGGAAATCTTGTGGGAAGATCTGGGAACTTAGCTTGGTATGGGTGCTCAGAAGCTTGAAGCAATTGGTATTTATCATAACGTGGCAGGGAAGAGAGAGAGTGCACAAGTGGGGAAGGGGCAGAAAGAGAGAGGGGGACGGAAGATCTGAAACAGGCTCTGTGCTGATGGCAGCAAGCTCCATGCAGGGCTCAGATTCACCAGCTGTGAGATCATGACCTGAGCCAATGTCAAATGCTTAACCCACTGAGCCACCCAGGTGCCCTGAACTATTTAAATATTTTAACCATCATTATGGATCTACCATTTTGTCCCTGTCAAATATCAGCTCTGTTGATAGGTATCTCACAGGGATATTTGTAAGGGGCCCGGTGATGATGGCCAACTCTTGAGAAGGAAAATTGTAGAAAGAGCAAGGGCCTTGGAATCAGAATAACTTGTTTGGAATCACAGTTCTATCTCCTTACTTCTTAAGTGTCCTTGGTAAATTACATGTCCCCTCTAAACCTGAGTTTCTTTATATGTAAAACAGGTAACACAACTCGTTGAGATATTGAGAGCTAATACCAGGTAATGTATGTTAAGTCCCTGATAGATAAGGGAGGTGCTTAATAAATGATAGCAATTATTATTATTAATCTTCCCTCAGTGTAAAGCATTCACTAAAGTTGGGATATTTCCAGTTATAAGAAGGGATAAGGGCTGAGCAGCATGATGCAGTAGTGTGTGTAAGATCCATATGGTGAAAGAGAGGTGTTGCTGTTAAGCGCAGAGATGAAACATAAACGCTAAGTAGGTCCTTCCTTCTTACTTAATGCCCAAAGAGATCGGAGAGATCACTTAATCCCAGGCAGTCATTTTGAAAAAGAGTAGGGGTGAGGAGGGAGGGAGAGAGAGAGAAAAAGATAAAGAGAGGGAGGGTGAGAACGAGAATGAGAGAGAGAGACTTATCTGAGATCACATAAAATATTAAGGTTATAAATGGGACTCAAAGTCACAAGTCCCGAGCCCCATGTGTATGCTTTTTCTTTTACATTACGCAGCCTTCCTCAGGCCACTCTGGTTTCTACTCTGGGCCTCCTCCCATGGATGTGTATCAGACAGACCTCTCCTCTCTTCTGTCTATACTGTGCTTACACCCAAGCAGGGCCTATAAACCAGGACTAAGAGTAAAAACAAGCGTGGGAAGAGAGAAGAAGGAAACAGAGTTTCCATGATGAGGCCCACAAGACCTTCCACATCTCATCCTCGTTTACAGCCAAGATACACACATATCACCACCATTGCAAAGGGAAATCCCAGGACAGCCATTTCTCTGTTTGTAGCTAGGACAAACTCCACCTCCAACCAGGTGGCCTGCACCCCATTCGACACACCTCCAGCCTACACTGTGCTCTCACATGCCTTCCTAGATAGGAAACACATTCCTAATTTCTAGTTCTCTTCCATGTCACTGTAGTTGGGAAGGTCTTCAGGACAACCATTACCCTGAGCATAGCAATTGAGCATTGGGAGACATCTGTGGTCTAAAGTAGCAGTTCAATCTATTTCAGGGGGAAAGAGGGATGTTATTTGAAAAATAATACCAAGAAAATCCAATTAATCAGTTTAACCATGTTACCCTTCTCTTTCACCATCTTTCTCCCACAAATAATTTCAGCCGAATAAACACTGAAAGAAGACCACCAGAGACCTCTTTCTCTCTCCTTCCTTTTCTTCCTTATGCCCACCTCCACAGTGTGACTGAGTCCTAAGGAAGGCTTGTCAAGTGCCACAGGAAATATGAAACTTATACATTTGGAAAAGAGTCATCCAGGGGTCTCATTGTTGGGAGACACTAAATTTTTTCACCTGGATGAGCTATGAAGACAGCAGGGCTAAGAGACATCTGTTCATCTGTGCTGGTTTGTAGACAGCTCAGTCTAGAGACAGAAGTGAGGATGAGTGTATTTCTTGGCTCTGTGAACCCATGTCTTCAATTCTTCATCCCTGTTTCCATGGTAATGCAGCCCTTTCACTCATGTGCTCATTTTCATTCTCCCCTCATATTTTCCGCATATCTATGCCCTCTCTTCTCAAAATCCACGTTTAAGCAATTTTGCATTAGGCGTGGGTGTGGGCAGGACACAAAGTACAGTGGATACAGAATACCCACTTTGATTTTGTCCTTCAGGTGGAAAACAGTTGTCATTTTTCAAGTGGCAATAAATGTTTGATCTTTTTCCCTTACTGTAGACTAGAGTGGGCCCATGAGTCATGATCTAAGCTGAGACCAAACTTCCTCTCCATTCTCTATTAGAATGGGAGTCATATAAACCCTGAGCTAAAAATGACTGTTCTGATTCCTGTGGCCACTATGTAATGCTTAATCCCAAGTCTCCATCCCCCCTTCAGGGGGCCAGAGAGTTCTGAGAAAAGGTCATTAATATGGTTCTAAACTCCCTGGGGTGTCCATGAATAAGAAATCATTTGTTAGATCTCTTTCTATCCCTCTCGTTATACCTTCTGCTTATACTCTATATCCCCGATAATATTCTAGTAGAGGGAGATAATAAACCTGGCCTTCCTTCCTCCTAATAACGCTTCCTGTTACAGGACAATCATGCCAGATTGTTGGCTCCAACCATTCAAGCCTAATAACCCTTAAGTCGGCAGCTTGCACACAAGATGAAAGCCTCCAACCTCATATCCTCAGCCTGCCATGTACTGTCTAAAAAGCCCCCTTGCCTAGATAGGCGGTCATTTGTGATCCATAGAGTCACCAGTACTTAGAAATCCTCACGATCTTATCAAAACATTTCTGTGGGGCTATTTTCCCTTGTCCTTGTTCTGTGCTGGGGACCTGCCTCTTCT